>CM075876.1:23938734-25303471 GCA_038021265.1 Cyprinella venusta
GATCAGGCCATCATCTTTTGCAGGACAAAGATCGACTGCGACAATATGGAGGAGCACTTCATCAAGCAGGGAGGAGGTAAGACAGGCTTTCAGCATCATTATTGAACAGCCATTATGTGCCATCACATCTGGATGCAAACATTTTGGCTTTTACTAAAGGTCCAGACAAGAAAGGACACCAGTTTTCGTGTGTCTGTCTTCATGGTGACCGGAAACCAAATGAGCGCAAATATAACTTGGAGCGATTCAAGGTAAAGAAAAAATGAATAAATTGTGCCATTAAATAAATGAGTCACTTCTTATAATTTTTTCTGTTATCATCCTCACTTTAGAAACAGGAAGTGAAGTTTCTGATTTGCACAGATGTGGCTGCTAGAGGAATTGATATCCGTGGTGTTCCTTATGGTAAGAAGGAGGGCCAGAATTTCTCAATTTTCAGACTTTAACCACTAGGTTACTGATCATGTTCCCTTTTTACGTATATATATATATTTTATTATTATTTTTTTATTAATAACTTAATGTTTATTTACTGCATTTAACAAAAAAATAATAATAATTTTTATTTTTACATTTTTTATTATTTAAAAAAAGGTTTAAAATTAAAATAAGTTTTTATTATTAAATAAATCATTAATTTATAATAATTTATAAATAGATGAATATTCTATTAATATTCATGCCAATTTGATTTGCAAAATGGGTGCAATTGTTTAACAGTCGAGCTTAAAATGGTGATTGACTCTTACTTAATTTATTCAAATAATACATTTATAACCCATGAACAGTTGTTTTCTGTTAAATGCTTAGAGGTGCAAAATGGTGTTGTTGGGTGCTGTATAACAAATCTGGCAACATGCTATTTATGTTTAAAAAACATAAGTAAAAAATTCAATCAAGTCTATCTGAAATGAATGAAAAAAATGGATAATTGCAATATTGTGTTCTGTTCTGCAGTGATAAACGTGACTCTGCCAGATGAGAAGCAGAACTATGTTCATCGCATTGGAAGAGTTGGCAGAGCGGACAGGTGACGGCCAGCGTTTGTCTTGTATCGTTATGTGTAGATTGCAATCTGTCAGTGTTTGTGTGAATATTTGTGATGTCCCTACAGGATGGGTTTGGCTATATCCCTGGTTGCAATGGAGAAAGAGAAAGTAAGTGGGAAGTACAGGAGAAGTGGTGTAAGTATAAATGTATTTTGTTTGTGATGTTAATGTAAATGTGTGTGGGGGGGGTTGCACACAGGTGTGGTACCACGTTTGTGCCAGCAGAGGGAAAGGCTGCTACAACACCAGACTCAAAGAGAACGGAGGATGCACTATTTGGTACAACGAGAAAGAGGTGAGAACTGCATTTACATGATATTAACATAATATTCTAGCTTATTTTATCCTTATTCTAATTGTGCTTCTGTTTTAGTTGTTGTCAGAAATCGAGGAGCATCTGAAATGTACCATTACTCAGTGTGAACCTGACATCAAAGTACCTGTTGATGAATTTGATGGCAAAGTGACGTACGGACAACGCAGGGCTATTGGTGGTGAGTGTTTTCAGATGTCCTGTTTGTAGGCCATTCACATTGTATCTCTATCACTTATCTCCATATCTATTCCCACCCCCACCCCCCAGGTGGTCTCTATAAGGGCCATGTGGATATATTGGCCCCGACCGTACAGGAACTGGCTAACCTGGAGAGAGAGGCGCAAACTTCCTTCCTTCAACTCAGCTATCTACCCAACCAGCTCTTTAAAGCATTCTAGAGCACAATCGCATGCAATGCACTCAAATAATCGCAAATGAAGACGCTAAAAGACTAGAATGTTTGTCACTAACTTTACATGATAAATGTATTTAATTTCTGGTTCATGTGGTTTGAATGCAAATTTGATTTTTTTTTTTTTCTTAATATTGAATATTGATTTTCTTGAATATTTTAAATATTGAAGAAATGTAAAAATTGGTTTTGTTTGTCCAAAGCATTGTTAATTATGCAAGTGGTCAACCTGAAATAAATGAAAAGAGCATAATACTTCTGTTTTCTTCAGTTATTGTGTTTAGAACATATAAGCAGAGCTCAATTTTTCAGTATTTGAGAAAACTCAGGTGAAATTTAAATTTAATTAAATGCAAAATATACTAAAAATATCCAAAAATGTAATATTTTTAATATACTTATTATCATATTAAAGCTAAATAATATTATATTATAATATATTTTATTATGTATGCTATAGGCTACTAATCACAATAAGCATATGTTACGCCAAATAACACATTTTTCAAATATTGTTTGAAAATTTCAGTCAACCATACTCATTATGCTCCAGTACCTAATACTAACACTAGATGGCAGGCTTGTTCTAATGGAGAGATGCCCACTTTTGTAGTTCATGTCACTACTTTTATTTATAGTAGAGCAAAGTCCAAAAGAGGGCAATGAAGTTAAATGTCATTAATAATCTAAAATTGCATCACTGTACTCGCAGCAATCCAGCACGCACGTGTTATTGCAGTCTCCTGTTTAAACTCAAAATCACACACACAGGAGGACATCTCTGTAATTATACCCAAACTAACAGCAGTGCTCGTAAACAGCCCTGCATTTTAAACTAATCCACACCAGACCACACACACACCTCAACTTACATTCCTACCCTAAATTCTATTACATAATACGGTTACTTAATGGGACATCACAGAGCCTGTCAGTACATAAACACTCTGATCAAGTTCCTGGCCTTAATATAGGCTATTCAACATCTGTCCTAAACCAGAACCAACGTATCAAAAGTAAGATGTTTAAAAGTTTCTATTTATCTTTTTCTTTTTTTGTCTGTACTTCTCGTTTCATGTTATGTAACTGCAGTAGCTCTGTATATATATAAATATATATATATGAGTGTGTGTGCATGTGTATGTTTCCACTCCCAAGCATCTTTGGGAGCAAATGGTTTCCAGCTGCCAGAGCCAGTCTTATTTCCAATGGTAAAACGGTGACACCATACATTTGTCTGCCTTTTGCTCACTTCCTAAACCCTGCAGTCTCGCACTTAACCCATTCAACATGCTTCTCGACAGACTAATGACGCATTTCAGACAGATAATATTGCATTTTCCTCATGTCTCAAGGCCATTTTCTTCACAGAAATGGTGAAAAGGTGCAGAAAGAACAAAGATTAGACAATGTAAAAATGTAACCCGGGGCCCACAAAGCAAGTCCATATGAAATCTTGTCTTTTTTTGTGCTAAATATCTGTGGAATTGATATAAATGTGTTAAACGGAGCTGGCCTGCATTCTAATGTTCAAATTAGCTGAAAGCTGCGTCCAACTATGCCTACTTCCACAGGCGATAAACAGTATGTGAGCTGAATTCATAATATTCATGAACAGTATTCATAAAAGAGTGGGCTAAAAGTGCCCGAGTGACCTTTTACTTCCGTTGGGATTGTAAAGTGTGCAGTCAATAGACACTTTTCTGTCCCATGTGGCCAAAAAAAGATTTGTGAATGGCAGTGATAGATGTAATTGAAGTCATAGGGGATGTAGTACGTCCGAATTTCATTCATAGTTCGTACATTTATTCTATATAGATTGTACTTTTTCAACAATCACAAACTTTAAAAGTAAATTTACCTATAAAGTATGCCATTTTGGACGCAGTGCAAATATTTCAGGAGCGCACAAGGGGCGGGGCTTGTGGAAATTAGTGATTGACAGCAGCTGTTCAGTTTAAGGCCCGGTTGAAAATGTTAAGTCAAACAGCTACATAAGTTCAGTCACATTCCAGGAAGCTGTTAACGGTAAAGTCTCCACCTTTCTTTACCCAGTTTTGACTGTTGTGAGGGATTTATGTTGCAGCGACGGATTACAGTTAAAAAAACAAGACAGGAAGTCCCGCCCACACAGCCCATAGGGCATTTCCTCTGCACCTGGTAATGAGAAATGCCCCTGTGGCAGGTAACCGACATCAGAGATGTTCAGAGTGAGAGCTAGTGTCTCGACTGAGTTTATTTTAGAGCGTATCTGGTGTAAAAAAGAAAAAATTATATATTCAAAATTGTGCAACAAGTAAAAGGTTCTCCCACAGTTCACCTCCTCCCTCAAACTTGCCGTATCAAACACACTGTGGTACATGTGTGAGTGATGTTTTGGTTATGCTGAACCAAAGACCTGAGGAAAAATTACCTACTTGAGTTACAACATGCCTTGAAGATGCAAATGTTTCTCAGATTTTTACACGGTATAGAGACGGGAGCAGATGAAGGACACCGGAAGTGCTAATCTAATGGGAATTGTTATGATTTAGCTACTGTAATCATGATTGACTATGAGCGTTAACAGTTGTAATGTATTATACTCCAGTATGTGTGTATGAACTCTCAGACTCACCCCTGAGGCTAAAGGAAAGGTGCACTGAATCAATCTGACAGCATGAGTCACTGCTAAATACACTTTTCACATATACACACCACATACTAAGAGCACGATCTAAAAGTTTTGGGTCAGTTTCTTTTCATTATTATTACTTTTATGGCACAAGGACACAATAAATAACAAAAGTGACAGTAAAGACATTTATAATGTTACAAAAATAAATACAGTTCTTTTGAACTTTCTATTCATCAAATAATCCTGAAAAAAATGTATTACGGTTTCCACCCAAAAAAAAAGCAGGCTACAATTGTAAAATCAGCATATTAGAATGATTTCTGAAGGATCATGTGAATGAAAACTGGAGCGATGATGCTGGAAATTCAGCGTTGCATCACAACAACTAATTATATATTAATTATAAGATAAATCATGTAATCACTTGATGACAGAGAGAGGAGGAAGGAGGAGAAAGGGGTGTGAACGCTCATAAATGCCCAAGTCTTCAACTGTGCCCACATTAAACGGAACAGTCAGAGTTTAGTTTGTCACTAATGAATGGTTTATCTCATTTCTCTCGATCTCTCCCTCTCTCTTTCACCCTTTTTCATACCCATGGGTGACATTCACAAATGTGCTTTGATCTGCTGCCAGACAGCACAAAGCGTACACCAGGGAGATGAGAGAAAAGAGGGAAGGGAAAGGAGGAGAGAGCGAGGAGGAGTAAATGGATTTCAGTTACTGTAAGTCTTCAAAAACTCCAGATCCCTCAGGGACCTCTGGAGAAACTGCAACCCAAAGCCTGAACCCACCTGACATAGATTAGTTAGTTAGTTACTTAGATAGATAGATAGATAGATAGATAGATAGATAGATAGATAGATAGATAGATAGATAGATAGATAGATAGATAGATAGATAGATAGATAGATAGATAGATAGATAGATAGATAGATAGATAGATAGATAGATAGATAGATAGATAGATAGATAGATAGATAGATAGATAGATAGATAGATAGGATCAATGATACGATAGATAGATAGATAGATAGATAGATAGATAGATAGATAGATAGATAGATAGATAGATAGATAGATAGATAGATAGATAGATAGATAGATAGATAGATAGATAGATAGATAGATAGATAGATAGATAGATAGATAGATAGATAGATAGATAGATAGATAGATAGATAGATAGATAGATAGATAGATAGATAGATAGATAGATAGATAGATAGATAGATAGATAGATAGATAGATAGATAGATAGATAGATAGATAGATAGATACCCACACAACTAACTGCTCTACTCAACTACCCATTCATATTACCTGTCTAGGCTGACAAAGTTTCAGAGAGCTTGTGAAAAAATTGATTTAGTGCTTTAAGAACATTCCTTTGACTCATCACTCTGTGTCGCTGAGGATGACCCTAAACCCGGCGTGAACTTTGACTCCTCTCCCGAACCCCTCCTGGACGACCCGCTCAGAGCACTGTGACCGTCCGGCAGAGAGGACTCACACTCATCCGTCTAACCATCTGTCTGTTTCTGCACTGTTGAGTCTCTGCTGCTCTGTCTCTTCTCAAAGGCTGACTCTCATCCATCAGCCTGAGGATTCCTTCTCTTTCTGACCCTCTGTCAATACTGAACTCACTCTTTCTCTGACCTCTCATTCAATCCCTCATTCCCTTCTTTTTGTGTGCTCTTGTCTCCATTGAAGCAACGCCGCTGCCTCTTGTTTCACTCGACTTGATCAGTTAGTTAGGTTGCTTACTGCCCTATGATTGCAATAAGTTTCCTGATCGAGCTTTTAAGGCCTGTTCAAACCCAATGAAATAAAACACATTTTTAGATGCATGTTCATTTTTGTGCCTTGCTTTGTAAAGAAAATTCAAAATTAGCTGAAAATGAAAAAAAGAGTATAATAACTAATATTTTTAAAATCATTTTACAATAAAGAATACAAATGATACATTAATATTAAAATTTAATTGTAATAATAAACTGTAATAATATTTGTATTTTTTAAAATACATTTTACAATAAATAAATAAAAAGTTTAAACTTTAAAATTATTAGGCTACTTTGTTTTAATTTAAATTAAAAATAAACTAAAAAATAAAAAATAAAATAAACTGGTAAAACGACTTTTAAACTAAAAAAAAAAGAAAATTTACCATTTGTTGGAAATGTTAAAAAAAATGTCTAATAATAAATTAATATTTTAAAAATAATTTAAAATAAATAAACAAAAATAAATAGATAATTTAAATCTTTAGTTATTCACTATATTGAACGGAAAATAGCAGCATGAACATCCAACCTAAAATACTGTGTGTGATGTACAAAAGAAAAACAATCAAAAGAGTTTGAATGACGTGAAAGTGGACAAAATAACAGAACTGAACTATCTACAGTGCTATAGGATCCTTGCATTCACTCTATATAATGCGATGCACAGCAAGTGAAACGAAAAGTGTTAACGCAGGTTGCACAACCCACCCACCCACACACACACACACCTAGACAACTTAATACCTTGTCTCTGATTTCACCCAGAACATATTGCTCCACTGCCTCATCTGTCAGTAGTGGGATGGAGAGATGACTGGCGCCTAAATCATAGCAGCTGTGTCTGCAGTGAACGCCCCCCCATCCCGTGCTCATTAACGGCAGGAGCCCCTATATCTCACTCACTGCAGCGAGCCGTTAGCCTGACCATAACATCCCCTGACGCCCACTGGGGTTAGATGATACTTGCGTGCACTACGGTTTACTAGTGGTAACTGGATGAGGAGAGAGAGAAAGAGAGAACGAATTCAAGTGAAAGAAGAACTGCAGAGTCTAGACTGAAAAATGAGAACAAATTGAGCATGTTATAAAATTAGGGTTGAAACCATTCAACGGGACACATCCTGGCAGGGATCACATAAGTGGACTGCCTGAGCAACCACAGCTGGTTCTGTGACAGCTTTAGACTTTATATTTTATTTATTATGTATTAGTCTATATAACTACATAACTTAATATAGTCTAAATATCCATGTCTAAATACATTTAGAAAATCTAGATTGGTGTGTTTTTTTAATAATAATAAAAAGCTTAAACAAATACATTTGAAATATTAATTAAATAAATAGCCTACAAAAATATAACAGATGAAATGTACAAAAATATTTATTAAAAAATTAGCATAAATTAATGAAAAGGGTGAGCTAATGAGGCTAGTATGTAGTTTTGCTTTAGTTATTGATAAGTTTGTATTGGCCATAATTAAATTAAGTAGCAAAAAATAGCAAAAAAAAAAACAACCTTTTCTTAAATAAATAGAAATATCAAACATTAAATAAATATCAAAATATAATTAAACAAAAACTTGATTAACTAAATTTATTAATAGAAATAGCATAATTTTAATTAAATAACAATTTAAATGGAAATATCAAAAGATTCAACAAATTTATATATATATATATATATATATATATATATATAAAAATTATGAAAAATGAATTAATACACTAGCCAAAATGGACCTTATAGTTTTGCTTTATAGTTATTTAATGATTAAATTCAATAGATAAAATACTCAATCATTTGAGTTATTAAAATGACTTCCCAAAAATAAATTAAAAATCATCCATTACATTATTTTTTTTTTTTTTTTTTTTTTTTTTACAATTTCTTTTCTCTAAACTCTACACAAAATGCTTTACTTTTTGGCTGTTAATTTACACGAAGACAGCGTTTTGGGCGCCTGAAAATGCAAGTTTTTGAAAACAGGTTTCAAAGTGCAAGTTAATGAAAACGTTACAGTTTTCGTGTCCATACAAACAACAAAAACGCACATTTGTGAAAATGGTGAAATAATGCAGAGTTGCATTTACGTGTACAGTCTATAAGTGAATAATGTTTCCCTGTATTGACAAACATTAACAGGAACAGGAACTCTCTCTCCTCTCTCTGTCAGATCTAGAGAGCTATTACTGCCCCTAGAGTGTTTCAGCAAATGATCACACACATGATTTCCTATACAAGCAAGCACACACACACACAATGAAACACTTCCACACTCTTGAATTTACACCAAGTCCATTGATTTATGTGTCCGGTAGATAGCCGTGTGCGGTAGATAGCCTAAATTGACAGAAGTCGCCCCCTACAGAGATGTGTCGTTTATATGATCCATGATGGTCATCCGACATGAGGCTTGTGTGTATGTGTGTGTGGGACTTAATTGATGTCAAAGCAGATCTCCAACCCCCTGATGTGACAATGGTGGATTTTCTGCTTTATTACTTTTTTGCCGCTGTCCTTGACTCTGCTTTAGGGTGACATTGGTCAGAACAGTAATTTGCTTTGAGAATTTCGACACAAAAACTCATACGTCAAAAAAACAAAAAAAAAAACAAAAAAAAACTAGCGAGTCAGTTACAGTAATTCACACACATTATCTGGTTTGTCCTGATTAAAAAAAACTGCATCTGAAGACAAGTACAGACATGCAGGTTTACAAGAGCTAAACCTTTATGCAATGTGCCAACCGTCAGAGTGAAAGAATCCTGATAAAACAAGTCTCACATCCACGCAGCTTTCAAGAGGTGAAAGCACGAAACAAACCACCCAGGAGTTGAGACAGACTCGAGCCAACGAAAGTTGCAGACAACATTAGATGTACCGTTGACTGACATAGTGGGCCACTGTGACTGTGTGAAGACATGCTAGTTTTTAGTGGTCCTGAAAAGTTTGTTTGATAGTGTCAAAACCACCAATACAAAAGTCCAGTACACAGGACATGGGACTGACAGGCAACTGCTGAAGACCATCATTAGCAAGAAGTGTCTCTACTTAGACCTCATTGCCCGAAACGACCTCAAATACCAGCTATTAAAGCAAATCCTGCCAGGATGGCCAAAAACAACATGGCTCAGTAACATCAAGACATGGCTACAATTAACAACAGCACAAACTCTACAAGCTGTGCTAGACCGAGACCAATATCATTGTGAAGTCGTATATGCCATTAGGCAGCACTAAAGAAGAAGAAGAAATGATTATCAATGATAAAATGAATATGACAATGACTAACTGTAATAATGAACTCAAACACCACTACTTCAAATTTCTGCAAACATGTTGGTCATGATAGGAAGGACCATTAGATAATTCCTGATATGCTACCCACATAATCCCTCTTTCTCAATCTCTCTCTCAATCCCTGACTCATCTTTCACATTCCTTGTGCATTCCAGCAGGATTAGCTGATCCCGCCAGTACAGACCTCATTCATGCAGAGAGAAACAAAGAGAACGTGTCTGTGTGGGAGAAAGAGCAAGACTTTTTTTTTGAAGGAAGGAAAGGGGTTTTCTGCCCTAAACCATCCCCCCCCCCCCCCCCCTTCGACCAAACAGTATTGTGCGGTCTAGCATATGTTCTCAGGAGAGCAACCTGTCAATGACTGAAGAAACCTAACACTTGAAGGATGATGTTGGACTTCTGGCATCCCATATTTCATGATTTCTAGAGCATTGCACAGCAAAAAAAAAAAAAAAAAAAAAAAAAAAAAAAATCCTCCAACGCAGCATTATCAAACAGCATAAACCATCACAGAAGATCCTGCCCTTACAGACACAGACACACACACAATCACACAACAAACAAACCTGTAGCTCAGTGTTCAAAGGCATTCCATGTATTGATCCAGTCTATCAGCGCTTGAATAATGGAGCAGAAAGAGAAAGAGATAAAGCCTGTTTGTACTGCTTTCTCTCATTTGTCTCTGTCCAGGGTACAACAGACTGTGTGTTGAGTAACAATTCAGACAGTCTTCGGCTTCTGATGCAAACTTCAGAAATCACAAATCTTGAATATTTGGTTGCTTTGTCAGAGGCAACTAAATTCTAGCAGAGTATTAGTGAGAGACAACTTGTGGTGACTCTTTTCTGATACTGTCTAACAAGAGCGTGAAAGAGAGAAAGAGAAGGTATGTGGGTACATGAAAAAAAAAGAGACCGGATGACAGAAAGACGATCATTGTGTTGAGGGTCAATCTAAGGGCAGTGTTCTAAACGCTGATTGGTTCAGGTCATTCCCAGCTGTAATGGCAGAAAGAGAAATGACTTAATTGCTCTGGACTACGTTTAGGTTCACTTGGGCATCCTACAATAAGAATGCACTTCTGAGGCACGGACATAACTTATTTGTTTGAAATAGAAGTAGAAGAATAAACTTCAGAGTTATACAATTTACAAAAATATTTAAATTAATTGTAAACATTTATTCAATTTAACGCATCCTATATTAAAGTTTGAGTATGAGTAAAAGTTGATGCATCCTATATAAGTTTTGTCAAGTTATGTTCCCATTTAAAAAACGGTTGGTTCCAATCCTTGATTCTGATTGGTCAATAGCTGTACTTTATTCACGATAAAACACGGCTATGACCGCTTCACCCAATCTTCTATTTATTACTGCACAACACTGCAGTTCCTATGTCGTTTTTATTTGAGCTTTCATGCATATTGTACACTGGAACGTTGTTGCTGTTCACGGTCAGGGACTATTTTTTTCTAGCGGAAGGAAAACTTTTAGTGATTTTACTTACTTTTTACTTTACTATTTTTATTATGTGGTAACCGTTTTATAAAAGTAATAAGGTACTCAAGTGCTGTATCATCAATAAGTAACAACTGAAGGGGTTACTACGCTTCATGTCGTGCCTAACAACGCCCTTCAGCCATTACTTATTCACAATACAACACAGCCTCTCGTACCTTATTGCTTACTTATAAAACGGTTAGTTCCATACCTTGATTCTGATTGGTCAATAGCTGTGCTTTATTCATGACAAAACACAGCTATTGGTGCTTTTCCAATGCTGGTACGGCTTGGTATGGCTCAGTACGGTTTTGGCTCGCCACGGCACAGTTTGGCTCGCTTCACTTTTCCAATGTGTGGTACGACTCGGCTCGTCATGGCACGGCACGGCTCAGTTCGCTTTAGCTCGGTTGCTTTTCCATTGCAGTTAGTACCGCTTTAACGTGGGTGGGATTATAGACTGATCGATAACAGCGGTGGCTGTTACTGGCTATTTAAATCTAGCGGGTTTGGTTTCTCGTGTCGATGTCTATTGGTCGCAAATACAATGACGCTGGTACTGACGATTCTGTCTGACCAATCAGTGATCTGCAGTGTTTCACGTCACATTTAGTAACCAGTACGGTAAGCTTGGAACCTCAACAGACCAGGTACCATTTAAAGCGTGCCGAAGCGAGCTGTACAGTACCGTACCATGCAGAGCAAAAGCGCCACAAGTGAGCCGTACCGTACCATGCAGTGGAAAAGTGCCAAAGCGTGCCATACCGAACCAAACTGTACCGTACCATGCAGTGGAAAAGTGCCATAAGACCGCTTCACCCAACGGTTCTATTTATCACTGCAGTCCCAACTAAGTAAATACTGTATGTATGTGTCTGCTCCTGAGTCTCCCAAAAGGTAATCTTTCCAAATCCATCAGATCAAAATGATTGATTGCCTTTCCTTTACAGACACTATGTCTTTTTACACAATGAACGTTTTTAGCGCACTTTGAGACCAGTTTTAGACTGTGCTGATAGATTGATTCTGTTTCCTGGCTTTGTCAGTTCTACAGTCCTGATCCAAATGATTTTAATCATTTGTCATTAATAATCTAGTAATATGGCTCCATAAGTTAGAATATGTTACATAAAATAGTGAATGTATTTTGTAAGACTGTAGAGTTTTATCAGAATGTGTGTTTGGTAAAGAAGTAACGCTCTCTTTTTTGAGCGGGAGAGAGCAGGTCAAACTGGTAGCACATGTGGAAATGTTTTCATCATCGCATTTAACAAGACTGTTGGTAGAAAGGAAAGACAGAGCGAAAGGAAGACAGGGGGAGAGAGGGAGAGAAAGAGACCAAAACTAAGTGGCCAAGCTGCGCCAAAAAACACTTGCATCAAAAAAACCTCTCAGCTGTTTCCCTCCCTCTTTCCGGCAAATATAGGCATGTGTTGCTGTCACAACCCTCTCGTTCTGTAATTCTCTCTCTTTCATCTCTTACTGACTGCTCTGTCTGTGTGTGTGTGTGTGTGTGTCTTCACATCTGTGCCTTAGATCATATGGTGGTTCATGTCTCATGCTGCTATAGCTGTAGGTCTTTATGATCCATGGAAATTACTGGAATGTCATTTTAACATCCGTGAAAATGTCGCTGTTCCTCAAAGCCACCCCAGATTATGTATCACCAGGGGTGCGGGGTAGACAGCTGTTTGTGTGTGTGTCTTTGTGGCTGCCACTTTGTGACTGTCTTTTTGTGTATCTCATAGCGTGTTCTCGTAAACCTACATGACTAAGACTTTCAGACATCCTGCATCTCTGAGCGGTGCATATTCATTTTGGCATCCATATCTGATTAAGTAATTTTAAGCAAAACAAACTTAAAATACTTGGAAAAACACAATATTTAGCAATATAATGGTGATCTACTTACCCATTGTTTTAAAAAAAGCATGCACCCAAATAAACCATTTACACTCACCCAAAGGATTATTAGGAACACCATACTAATACTGTGTTTGACCCCCTTTCGCCTTAATTCTATGTGGCATTGATTCAACAAGGTAGTGAAAGCATTCTTTAGAAATGTCCCATTTCGATAGGATAGCATCTAGCAGTTGATGGAGATTTGTGGGATGCACATCAAGGGCATGAAGTTCCCATTCCACCACATCCCAAAGATGCTCTACTGGGTTGAGATCTGGTGACTGTGGGGCCATTTTACTACAGAAAATGAACTCATTGTCATGTTCAAGAAACCAATTTGAAATGATTCAAGCTTTGTGACTTGGTGCATTATCCTGCTGGAAGTAGCCATCAGAGGATGGGTACATGGTAGCCATAAAGGGATGGACATGGTCAGAAACAATCCTCAGGTAGGCCGTGGCATTTAAACGATCGCCAATTGGCAATAAGGGGCCTAAAGTGTGCCAAGGAAACATCCCCCAAACCATTACACCACCACCACCAGCCTGCACAGTGGTAACGAGGCATGATGGATCCATGTTCTCATTCTGTTTACACCAAATTCTGACTCTACCATCTGAATGCCTCAACAGAAATCGAGACTCGACAGACCAGGCAACATTTTTCCATTTTTCAACAGTCCAATTTTGGTGAGCTCTTGCAATTTGTAGTGGAGATGAGTGGTACCCGGTGGGGTCTTCTGCTGTTATAGCCCATCCTCCTCAAGGTTGTGCGTGTTGTGGCTTCACAAATGCTTTGCTGCATACCTCGGTTATAACGAGTGGTTATTTCGGTCAAAGTTGCTCTTCTATCAGCTTGAATCAGTCGGCCCACTCTCTTCCGACCTCTAGCATCAACAAGGCATTTTCGCCCACAGGACTGCCGCATACTGGATGTTTTTCCCTTTTCACACCATTCTTTGTAAACCCTAGAAATGGTTGTGCGTGAAAATCTCAGTAACTGAGCAGATTGTGAAATACTCAGACCAGCCCGTCTGGCACCAACAACAATTTCACGCTCAAAATTGCTTAAATCACCTTTCTTTCCCATTCTGACATTCAGTTTGGAGTTCAGGAGATTGTCTAGACCAAACCCCTAAATGCATTGAAGCAACTGCCATGTGATTGGTTGATTTGATAATTGCATTAATGAGAAATTGAACAGGTGTTCCAAATCCTTTAGGTGAGTGTAATTAGCATTTGGATTTAACTGTGGTCTATGTCCTTAAATGTATGTAAATTACATTTCATGATGATAAAATATGTAATAATTCTCAATGGCATAGTCCCAATGACTGTTTTATGACTGGTACTTAAGGAAAGTATAACCCAGAAATCATTGTCTTCATAGAGCTGTAGATCTGTAAAAATGGCAACAGTGGCAATTACTTTTTTTTTTCTTTGCTGTTGTAGTCATGCTGAATGTGTGAAAACGGCCTAAGAGGTTCAGACTCATAAGTTCTGTGAGAACTTGTTGATTTAGAGAAGACTGGAAACACAAACTCTCTGAACCATGAAGACAATCAGATGAACATATTCAGTCTGCTCTCACTGATAAATAGATATGAGATTATCTGTGTAGACAACATCCTTATCACACACACACACACACAACATGTAATGAATGAAAAGCCTGACATTTCATGCAGCACAGCAGGCATACACACACAGAAAAATCACAAGTGAGACTCTTTAACATCTCATTTGTGTCTCTAGACAGCAATGGGATTTAAAGGAAAGTAAATACATTGCAAATTAATAGCAAAACAACTCAATATTGTTTCAAATGGTGCTCAGGTTTGCCAAGATACCAATTTTGCAATCAAAAGTCAGAATAATCTTAAACAATTAACCAAAATCTATTAAATTAGACCAAAGTTCCTGTGCAACGCAGGGCTAAAGAGACATTTTAGCATATATATATGCTAAAAATGGAGCCTTATGCAAATCAATCTGTCAGCAAATCAATAAATCAGCTATTTGTTTCTACATTTATTTCTCCAAACTTTAGCAATCAAACACCAAGCAATACAATTTTCCTCTGGGCAGCCAACACCCTGATCATCTACCTCCAAAATCAATGACATAGTGATGAATCAGAGGTCATGTGTTTAAGGCTAATGATGTTTGCGTTGAGAGGACAGAGACAGCATTCCAGCACACACATACACTCACATAAAAGAAGTGTTTCCCTTGGGACTATGATATCAATTTATCTCTTAAACTGAAAAGTGTTCGTACGAATGGCAGTTTTCCCCACATGTGTGCTAATATAATTCTAGATGGATGATGGTGTACTCTACTCATGTGTCGAGTGGAGCCAGACCTTTAGTTCCGCCTGAGCATGTATGTATGTATGATTGCAAGAGCAGGCCGCAATGGAAACACACACACACACACACACACACACACACACACACACACACACACACACACACACACACACACACACACACACACAGGTTCAGTCTTGAAGGGATTTTCCATACTGTTACAGGTAACATTCACACAGGCTTTATACTACTATAATGTCCAAATATTTGACAGGGATCTGCCGTTTTCAAACTGTCAGTTCTCCATCTAAATGCTTGAGTTAGTCCTAATCCTTATATATTTTTTCCCGACTTCTAATAAAGTTGCATAATGTTGGGTGAAAATACTTTGGTTTAGAGTCCAAGAAGGATACTTCTGAATTTATGTGTTTGAAACTTTTGAATTGTAGTGATAGATTCAGAAGCAATTAGATCAAATTAAATCAAGTACATAATGACAGGAGAAAAAGGTTTATATTGAATAAGAACTTTATCATAAAGATTGAGTGAATTATGTAACAATCCCAAGAAATAAAGCTCCAAAAAAATGTTATAAACTCCTCTAAAGACTTTAACATTTAAAATAAATGCTGTTCTATGTACTGTATGCTATTTATTAATCTTTATGTATCATGGTTTCCACAAGAATATTAAGCAGCACAAATGTTACATAATAATAACAAGTCCCCCTGTGGTGAAAATCAAGCTTTCAATGTTGTTTATGTGTTTTTAATGTGCATTAAGACAAACCATGTACAACTTCACAAGTCAACACCATTGCTGAGTATTTTCTTCTGAGAACTAGTGAACTAAAGACTGTCTCAAAAACTTAAAATCGCTGGTGTTTCTGATGTCACAAACTACCTTGTAACCGATCACGTCAACGAGTGGATCTCTGAGTTGGTGTGAGTGAGTGGAGGTGGGAATCATTTGCATATTCACAGCAACATGTATACTAAATGAGGCAAGAGTGTGGAGTTACATTCAAGTTATTATAACACATGAAGACTTTTTTCAAGGAAAAAACGTCAAAGATTAATTTTAAGGGATACAATTATTGGCTATTGGAGGAAATCAACGCATTCTCATCCTGGGGCATCTTCTAACTGACACTTTTGACCATGCGTCAAAATCCGACGCACATGGCAACCTTTAATGTCAGTTAGATGATGCGGGTAGGTTTACGTTTGGGGTAGGGTTAGGGTTACCACTAGGAGGCATGTCTCATCTTGACGCTAAAGGGTGCAATGTGCGTCGGATGTTGACGCATGGTCAAAAGCATCAGTTAGATGACGCCTTGGGATGAGAACGGGCTGAGGAAATTCACTTTTAAGCAAATCATAATAATTTCTGAAGGATCATGAGACACTGAAGAGTAATTGCTGCTGAAAATTCAGCTTTGCCATCACAGGAATAAATTACATTTTAAAACATATTCAAATAGAAAATTTGTATTTGTATATTTTATAATATCAATGTTTAACTGTACTGTACAGTACTGTACTTTGATTCAATAAAAGCAGCCTTGGTGCAGTTACTTTTTAATTTTTGAATTTACTATTTGTGTTGCTTAATTAGTGTGTGTGTATGTGTGTGTGTGTGTGTATGTGCATGGCCAAAATTAGCTCTAAGAGAGTATCCGCTTTTTTTTTTTCAGAGACGTGGATGTTGTCTTTCAGCGCGTGGCTCTCTGTTCTAGTTGGTTCCTGTCGCACTACGTGCGTGTGTATGTGTTGTGTATGTTTTCATGCTCAATAAAAGCTCAAAGGAAACACCAGAAACTCCTCTCATTGTTATTAAGGTAAAGGAATCTCAGTGGGAATATCAGCTTTAAACTAACATCCTCTCTCTCTCATACACACACACACACACACACACAGACGCATAAGAACACACAAACACAACCACAGACTCGCTTTATCACCTCGTTTTCATGTCCTGTGCGTCTTTCAGTTAACTCACTTCTACCGATGATGTAAAAAGGAAAAAACAAGTAGCAAAGCTGTAAAATTATATAATAAAAACGAAACACACACAATACGGAGGTAGGATGGTTTTCCTGCTTTCTTTCTCACACCTTACGGGAGTCTGGCCATTTTACTGATTTTTCAATGAGAGTTGTAGGAAGTGGAAAATTGTCAGTGACTCTTTTGTTTCTTACACATAGTACATGCATTTTTGTTCTGCAGTGCAATTCTCAAACCAGAATCGGATATGGGTTTTGGATGGGAAAGTATTCTGATTAGTTCAGCATAAGATCATTCCTTCTACAAGCCTCTTTGTAACTTTAAGTTTAAAGCTTTGTTCAGATTGCACACTGATCCCTTTCTGTCAACATAGTAATTTTCTAATAGGCATCTGATTAGTTATAAAATCTGATTCACTTGTTCAGAAAGATTAGTGATTCATAGTGTTTTTAGACCAACAAGCATGATTTCTAGTATTCTATTGTCAGGTTAGATGCCATATTGAATTGAACATGGATTAAAACAGTCTTTACAATGGCACGCAATGTATAAAGGTTCTAGATTATGTACATATCACAACTTAAAGTTGTCTAATAAAAAAAAAAAATTGGAAGATGTTTTTTATCCGCTGATCAATGTAGGTTGTTGAATAAGAATTAACCGATGAGTTTAACGCACATCTATAACCTATATATCGTTCTATACCTCACAGCCTCATTTTTTTTTCCAGTCAAAACTTAAATATTCTGCTACCCTGATTAAGGTCCATAAGAAAAATTTAAGTATCTCACAATACCTTGTTTTATAAATGTTTTACCTTTTTTTTAACTCTCAGGTGGGGGGAAAAAGTTCATTCTTTCTCTTTTTGATGTAATTAAATATTAAATAAAGCCACATTGTGAGATATCTAAAATGGTTTTAAATTGTTGTCATTTTAAAATCGCATTTAAAGTGAAATCATATGGGAATAAAAGCAACCAAAGGAAAATGCATTAAATGTGGATATTTGAGGCCTTTTCTTGTCAGAACAAGCCTAACAACTCTAAACTAAACAGATACACAAGCCCACAAGCCCACAGATACACAAGCGCTCATAAATTCTCAGTGTTTAGAACACACTGTCTAGATAAATAAACAGCGCAGAGGACCGTGAGCGATGTGAAAAAACAGTTTACCCTCCAGGTATCAACTCCTGCTGTACAAACACAGTGCCCCACAATTTAACGTCCATCGCAACCGTAAACTACACACCAAATTCTCCACTTCTTGATTCTATATGATCAGATGGTTTGATCTTTTGATAAACGGCCGCTGATCACCCTGACAAAGTTCACCTCTCATTGTTTGGGCTTGAAAAGAAGCAAGGTCACATCCCACACTGACCCCTTTAACCACAGATCACCCCGTTCTAACAGTCGGGACATGTCGAGGTAGACGTTGCCCTCCGGTGTAACTCTTCGAGTCAGAGCGCTCAAGTCTGTTTACACTCTAAAACATTCCATCTGCTTTATTCCCTCCAGTTGGAGCTAAACCAGGATCAGTTATAAAATAAATAAATGCCCACAGTATCCAAACAGCTCGCCACATCAAAACCCAGGAGGTGAGAGGTGGCGCTGCGCCTCATTTCCTCTGTGTATTCCGAGGCTTTTCTGAGAGGCAGGATTTGGGGGAGAATAGGGTCGGTGGTCGCTCATCTCTTGTCTCCTTGATCCCATTCCTGTCCTCAATCCCACATCCCCAAGGAATTCTACTAATCAAAATTCCAAAAGAGGGGGCTGTCTTTGTGTAAGTGTGTGTGCTTGGGAAGTAAAGGTAAAGGATACGATTCTTATGTTACACTGCGTGAAGTGATTAGAGGTGTCTGTTGGTCTGCGAGACGGACAGTTTCCAGCCCATCTATTGTGATCCTGCAAACATATATCCTGTGTCGTCTGATCCACCATTAAATGGTTCTTCTGAGATCTCTTAAAATGAATCCAGACTGAACCAATTGAATCAGAGAGAGTGAGTGATTCCAGCTAACTCACTGAACAGAAAACAATAGTTTTTGGACATGTCCGACTCAAAATCGGCACAGTTAACAAATCACTAATAGGAACCATCTTTTTTTGGAGAACCAATGAGATAACCAATAAAAAATGAGTTACTTTAAAAAAAAGTTACTTTATTTAGCCAAATAGCACATACTGGTTTTAATATATGGCTGGCTTTTTATTTAAATGTACAAAACCTTTCAGTCATTTTTCAGCAGAATAGTGGAAATGTTATAAGTCATAATTCAGCGAAATAGCAAAACAAATTGTCTTCAACAAAGTCTTTGATACTTTTAAATCTTTTTTGTTTAACATTTTAACAATGGCATAATGTGCCACGGACCACGTGATATAAAGAACTGCTGAGTCAGTTTATTAAACGGTCATTCCACCTCTAAAAAAATGAATGTGCATTTAAAATGGGTATTTCATGTAGAAGAAATGTAAAAATAAAATTGAATTTGGGGCTTTCTAGACTGAGAAAGGCCAGAAAATGTATTTTTAGTGTATGTGGATAAAAGACAACAACTCCCAGAATGCACTTGCTTCGCTGCCCTAGGAGGCCACGCCTACCGGTAACCACGCACTAGTTAAACAACAAGTCTAGTGATTCTCCATGATGAGTCTGCCCAAAAATGCGTTTCGAGATCGCCCAAAATGTTTGGGATTCGGCTTTTGCGTTCTACAGTCACCATTCATCATGTTTACTGTGGCGAGCAGGACGAGACTAAGGGCCGTGGGAGAATGGCGCGAGGCCGGTAGCGTGATTACCAATGAGTGACACCTGTGAGACGCACCGGTCTCGTATCTCTCACGGAGGAGCGGGAATTTTCTTAGCAATGTTAAAACGCACATCAACCGATCATTTGTTTATCGTTCATGTAAACACTACATTCAGATTCACCAATCGGAAATAATTCAGTTAGATTGAAACAAAATTAAAAAATAAAATAATAATAAAAATAAAAGCTGGGCATGTAATTTAAACAATGAATGGCGACTGCAGAAAGCAAAAGCTGAATCCCGGACATCGACGGCCAGACATGTCCGGGAAAAGAGGACGGTAACCCATAAAAGTTACTACTCGGCTTTCTCCACAGAACAAGAGCCTGCTAGCTTAGCTTACAAAAAAGATGGCTGACACTGTAATCCCAATCCTCCATAATGCATATTCAGTAGCTTCGTCCATATTTTCAAAACGTTTCTGCAGGTGAAATCAGATGCACTGGCACTGATCTGTGATTGGTCTGTTAGCGCATTAGGTCCAACCTCCCTATGGGCGGGTTTGAAAGGGTGAGATCTAGTGCTTGTAGTTTTTACAGAAATCCTCCCCTCTTACACTTCCTCCTACAATGACGTAAAATGGCGATTTTTGCGTCATTGTAGGAAGTGAAAAAGGTAAATAGCAGATTTCTCTCGCCTCAGGGGAAAATGAGAGAGTGTTGCACTACCATTCAATAGTAAAACTGTGTTTCTAACAATGGAAAGCTTAATGCAAATGGGTGGAGTGTCCCTTTAAATCAATTCATTAAAATAAACTGTTCAAAACAACCGATTCACATCTGAGTCAAATTAGCAAGCCTGATAAGCGCCTCCGAAATGGGCTGTATTGTGCCATACGCACACACACACACATCAGATCATGTTGTACGCCATTTAATTTCCCTGTAGTATTTCTGTTCCCAGATGGACATGAGCTTGAACGTAAATCACATTACATAATGATATGCAGTGAAAAGCCTTTTACCAAAGGAGTTTGTTTCATTTGTTCAATAGGATGGCCCAATTACTGCACACGATTAGCTAAAAACAGGTTAGGTTAGACCAGGGCGGAGTGCCAATAATTGTGCAAGCCTCTCCATAGTTTTGCCCACACTAATGAGGTGTTTTATCTGAAATTAGCGATTTGAATCATTTTAGCTGTGGGTGCATTGAAACACTGGGGTAAAATGAAGGCCTGTGTGCATGCGTATGTACATGAATTAATCAACTCCAGAGGGTAAACTTATCCAGGAGACCAAATAGATCCCTGCATACACAACTGTTTTTCCAGTTGCAGACTAATTGACTTGATTTCTTGAAGTCTATTTGTGATGAATTGGTAAATCGTAACAAAGACCAGATTGTCAGTGGAGGAAATGCTCAAACATCAAACAATGAATAACTGCACATTTCCTTTATGCCAAATCGTTCTTCCATTATGCTAAAGCAAATGCACCTTTTTTCCCCCTAAAATGTTGAAGTGTGTGTGTCCTGGTCTAAATTGTTTGCTTTTTGTTTGTGGTTCACATTAATTGCTGCGAGTTCCCTCCAGGGAGAATTGTGTTCGGTGCGACTCAAACGCAGAGGAAACACTGGTAGCCCTCAAAAAAGAGTTAAATAAACAAGTTGGAGTAAAATTATTTGCAGGTGTAAGCTGGGTAACAGTGGTAGAGCCGAGAGTGGTTTCCTCTGCTTTACAACAGATCGGCGTACTGTGCTATGAACGAACAGTTATGTAATTGTTTCAGCTGTTGCTGAGACTCATTTCGAGACGGTTTAGCGAGAATACAGATGTCACTGCAGGAAAACTGGGACCTTTTGTCATCTAATTCTTTCTGTTTAACCGGTTTACAATCCATTTTTGAGTCTTTCAAGGAATAGTTTGACCAAAAATCAAAGTTTTGTCATTATTTATTCACAATAGTTCAAAACCTGTATGTTTCCTTCTTCTGTAGAACACAGAATGTGAAGTTTTTTTTCTTCTGCCCACTCTTTTTAATTTAATTTAAATTTAAAATTTAAATTACATTTTTTTTTTTAATTTTCCTGTAATATATATATATATATATATATATATATATTAAGGCTGGGCAATGATTAATCGCGATTAATCGCATCCAAAATAATAAATGTGTGTGTAATGTGTATAATTATTTTGTATATATAAATACACACACACATGCATGTATATATTTAAGAAACATTTGCATGTATATACTTTATATATATTTATACATAATTAATATTATGTAGAAATATAAATATTTGACAGATTAAGAACACATTTTTCTTAAATATATACATGCATGTGTGTGTATTTATATATACAAAATAATTATACACACTACTCACACATATATTATGTAAACACAAACTTTTATTTTGGTTGCGATTGGATCTTTGCCCAGCCCTAATATATATAATAAAAATATATAATTGTAATAATCATTTACATTTATTATAATTATTTCACAACAGCCTTTGCATGTAATATATACCTTTAGATAGAACAAATGTGTTGTACTACTCCACCAAAAGTTGTACTACTCCACCGTGCTAAAATACACGTTAAGTGCAACTGCAAGGCGTCATGGACACAAGCCAGATTTAGTCATCATTAGAGCGTTAATAACCCGCCATCAACCTTCTATCAGCGTTGCCTGACCCCAACTGACCTCCTGTGACCCGCTAGCCATTTCCTGTGCCTGTGGGCACTTCATCCTTTCGGAAGATGTGATGAGTCATAGGTTACTGGGCGGAAGAAAGAAAACAGACGAGGAACTCCGATTGGAAACGATAATAAAGACAAATCAGCATTTCTGGATTGTTTGTTTGTGTGAGCATCTGTAAGAAGCATTCTGATCGACGTCGGCCAAGCGTTCCAACTGCAAATGAGACTGCATTAGTAACACAGATTGTGAGTGATAACGCATCTGGATGCTGAAAGCTCTTGTGTTCGGAATTGAATTGTCGTATTATATTGTGCCATTGCGTTCCCCAAGAGCTTCACTCTGTGTGGGAAACCAAAATACAAGTCTGTGTGTGTTTGAGAGAGAGAGTTCAAGATCGGAATGGCCAACAAATGCCTTTCATGTCACTGCAGTGAAGGTCGTGGTTAGAGAAGTGCAGTGTTGAGATGTGGCTGTGCTTTGCAGAAATGGTTGGATATTTATTATACGGTTTAGGGTCCAAATGTCCCAGACCACACTGGAAAATTTAGCTTGGAAATAAGCTAAGTTTTTGGATTCTGATAAGTCAGTAAGGTTTTTTAAAAATGCATTATTCAGCAAGGATTTGTTCATTGTTACAAAATAATTTAAAATAAATGCTGTCCATAACAGTGACTTTCTGAAAAGTGTTTCTCTGTTAACTGTCTTCTACAATCAAAATAATAAACACATTGTTCAAAAAATAAATGCTGTCCTTTACAATTTTCTATTCATCTGAATGTTACACTCAAAAAAATGCTGGGTTGTTTTAACCCAATTTTGGGTAAAATATTTTCATTTAAAATGCTAACCCAATTACTGGATTTGTCAATATTTGATCCAAATTTGGGTTGAAATAACTCAGCATTTTTTTAGAGTGTATAGTTTCCAAAACAAATACTAAATAGCAGAACAAGTTTTTAACATTGATAATATTAAGAAATGTTTCTTAAGCACCAAATCAGCATATTAGAATGATTTCTGAAGGATCATGTGACACTGAAGACCGGAGTAATGATCTCCTTCACAGGAATAAATTAGATTTTAAAACTATATTTAAAATATTCAAATAAGAAATAGCTATTATAAATTGTAATAATTGTATGTGTGTGTGTGTGTGTGTGTGTGTGTGTGCGTGTGTGTGTGTTTTAGTCATGCATATCAATAATGGCATGGTGTCTGTTTGATTTTAAACGCACCAGCAGCTGCTTTTGCAGTCAGATGCGAAGATCAATAAATGGGCAGACGTGCTCACTAACATTCGATTAGTGAATTGATCAGGAGTTTGTGTGTGCCATAGATCTTCTGTTAGTAATCAATCACTAGTTTAACATGGCATCCCATCATCAATATCACTACAGAAGCTCTTCAATAAGTGTAGCAGTGCGAGTCCTCTGAATGTTGCCATAATATTTACATATGAAATTTCTCAACATTACAGCTGCTGTGGATATAATTCATTAGGGATAGGACGGTATGAAAATTTCATATCACGTTTATAGCAACCAAAATTATCGTCATTATCAATATCATCACAGTTTTGTTAAAATAATGAAAGTGTTCAAAAACAACTTATGCCCACAGTAAAAACATTTTTAAAAGGTTTATATTTAATACATCTACAAAACAACAAATAAAAGAAGCAGCTCTATGCACTTTTTAAAGCAAGATTCTATTCTGTGGCATTTCCTTCCTTATAATGACCGTCGTCAATAGCAGCACATCCATTTACCACGCACTCTCATTTTATTCAAATATAACTTGCCGTCTTGACTCTTTTGTCTCCGTTTTTGATTATATTGAAAATGAAATCAGAGATTTATTATTTACAGAGTTTCATAATATTGTTGTGATCATCTTGTCTGGACGAGTTTTTTTACGCTGTACAAAATGGATTTAACAGTTAAGATTTAAAACATTAATCTCAATTCTATATGTCCCTTAAACAAAACAAAACAAAAAAATCGATATAATGAATGTACAATAAATATATAACGTTACATTATTATCTCTTAAAGGAGTAGTTCACTTTTCAAAAAAACTTTTGCTAATAATTTACTCATCCCCATGTCATCCAAGATGTCCATGTCATTCTTTCTTCAGTCGAAAAGAAATGAAGGTTTTTGATGAAAACATTCCATGATTTTTCTCCATATAATGCTCTTCAGTGGGAACCAAACAGTTCAAGGTCCAAAAGACAATTTCAGTGCAAACTGCAAACTGTTCAAAGGGCTTTAAACGATTCCAGACGATGAATAAGGGTCTTATCAAGCGAAACGATTGCTCATAAAAAAAGTTTAAGTTTTATAAGCTCAAATGGTCGCCTTGCTCTGTTCTGTGATCCGCGTTCGTGACTTTCCTGTTTGAACTCGTTCATTAAAATGAACAAATCTTTTTTTGTGTGTCATTCGGTTCATTCAATGAACGAAATGAATGAATTGACTCGGGAAAAGATTCCTTCATTTGTTATCATATACGTGACAAACACATGATAAAATCCTAATTTTACAGAGACAAGGCGAGAATGTCATAATTATTACGTTTTGCTGGTGTAGAATAAAAGTTGCGACAGTGAAAAACTGCAGTTTACATCAAAAGAAAAAAATACACAGATATACTGTACACAGGAATACATGTTCCTCAACAGGAGTGCGTCATCATGACACCGCTGGCCCTGCTTGAAAAGACCTTCTCAAACTCAACTCTCGCCTCTATGCGGTTTGGTGCGACAGGATAATTAGAAGCTTGAGAAAATGAGCTCTTTTCTAATTCGCCTCTTACAGACAGACAGGACTGTTATCAGCCTTGTACATATATTCACCATTACATGATCCAGCCTGCTGACAGAATGGAACAGAAGTCAGTGAGAGAGGCTGCAGCTGTTTAAAGAGTAAGTACACAGCCATGGGATACAGACTGTCCCGTCTAAGACAAATGAGTGTGTTTGCTGTGAAAATGTACTCTGTATGTACACAGTGACGTTTACAACATATAAAGTTTGCTTTTAGTGCACATCTATTTGATACAATCACCACCACAAGTTCAAGTAAAAAGGATCTGATTAAACAGCAATGCTTGGCTCGTGTAATGAAAGCCTGCATCAGTCCTTAACTACAAGGAACACCATCAACTCTCCATAAACCACTAACTCTTCGACTCTGAGCCTCCTTCTAATAGAATCAATTCAGTACTTTACACGGTGTCTGAAATCTTGACAAGAAGATGCGGCTGGTTGTCGGAAAATGTAAAATATCACGTATAGCGCTTCGTAAACGAGCCAGCAACCGCACAGCATGTACAGAGGATGACTTCAGCTGGAAATTTCACGGGGATAAACATCTCAAAAACACTATTACCTCATTCACGTGACATGGAAGATTGGTTTTGGACTGTTTAGAAGTTTAGTTTGCGCCCTTTAAAAAGGCATTGAGTAAATACAACCAGTCGGATCAGTTGACAGCAAGCTAAATGTGCTTTATTTAAAAAAAAAAGCACCCATTTGTTTTTAAATCAATCCAGCCATTCCTGCAATTCAAGGGTCTAAATTTGTGTCTATGCCCAGCCCAATTAACCTCCCTTTCCTCTGGAAACAGCATCAGCTCTTTTCATGATGTATGTCTCGGTGGAGGGTGGGACTCCACAACTGACTGCAAACTGGCATTTCGATCTGCCTCTATTTGGTTAGCATCGCCCAACTTCTTACGATCTATTCCCATAGACAAAGGCCCCGTTTACACAATGGGAAAATGCAGATATTTCTCTGCGTTTTGCCCTCTAATTTACACGAAAACACAGTTTTTATCACAGAAAACGATTATTTCTAAAAACTCCGGGCAAAGTGGAGATTTCTGAAAACGCCGGTTATGTGTTGCCGTGTAAACTGGGAGAAACGGCGTTTTAGGTTCTCTCTTGTCGATCCCAGGATTCTGATCGGCTTGCATGGCTTTATCCTTAACCCCTACACTGCCGCCAATAGGTTTGTCATAGTTATGATGGTGCTCGACGGCGCATTTATGCGGGTGTGTGAACGATGTTATTTTTGAAAACGGAGAGGGGTAAAATATTGGTTTTGCTAAATACCCGGCTTTGTGTAAACATGGCCAAAATCAAGTCCCACCCCAATTTTTTTTTGTCATTCCAGAAGCCGTTTCACTCTAATATACGTCACAATAGGGGAAAAAAAGACTATCGGAACTTCCCTTTTCATGACGACTTTCCATTTCAAGGAAATTCACTCAGGATTAATGGTGATAATTGTCAATGTCAATATAAACCAAAATAAAGTTAAAAGTTAAAAGCAGTCGCGTGTCCAGACAATCGTCCTCCATCACAAGCTTCATGTTCTCTTATTGGTGACCAGATGTTACGGGAATTGATGCATAAGCTGTTAACACTTTATCTTTCTAATATATTCCAAACTGCTGACACCACATTCACACACGCGCACACAAACACACTTATACATGCATGAATGGGCACATATTTATTCACGCACACACACATGGACAGGCTGAGGCATTTGGGCCAAAATGAGTCAATAGGTGAATGCATAATTGAATAAATGAATAAATGTGTGCTAATGAAGCGAGCGTTGTATTGATGTGAGACTCATGGGAAATCAGATTGCTTGTTAAGGACGCTTTAATTGTTGTCAGATTTCAAACAACATTCATGCACCACTGTCAGCAGTTTTCCCCGGTCACTCTTGCATCGCCTTGACATGACAACACTGGAAGGTTCTCGGGGGTCCCGACCCACGACCCTTTACCCTACGGCTCCTGGGTGTTGTTGACATTGCCTGCTGAACCACTGAGGGAGAGCAAGCGAGAAAGAGAGAGAAGTGTCCTCAGAGGGAAACACTGTGAATGAATAAGGAGTAGATCAAAGCTGAAGATAAGCGCAGAGGTCACGACCCCTGCTAGGTCGGCTGTCAGGAGGTGTAAAGGATACAGGATATGCTGTGTAACACAGGTAATGTTCAGCCACACACACACTTCTATTAACAACTCATCTGTCTCTGGAATATGCGCGCACCGGAAGATCCCGCCATGAACACACAGTCACGCATTGATTTATTATCGCGACGCTGGGAACGGCAGCCACGGTGAGCGTTTAAATCTGATGGATGGAAAAACGCAGGGAGCAGAGTGCTTGAAAAATGGATGTCCGTAAACAAAAGGAAAGCATCTCCTGCTTCACGGACAGGAGAGAGGTCAGCCGTCCTTCCCAACAGATGTTGTGATTTCCCCTGATAATGCAAAGCAAGTTCAGTTCAATGGACAAGTGATTCAACTCTTGTTAATGTTGAGGAGAAAAGAAACCTCTTTTCTATTAATCTATATTTAAGACAACTTTGTCTTCTGGGGGAAAAATAATAATATTTATGACTCATGTTGCACTACACTGTTTTTTTGTCCAACCAGATTCTGGAATGAGAATGTCCCTCCCACTAACAGCAACTGCAACTGACTAGCGAGTAGCAAATCATGTGGCAAGTTCTTTGGGAAGTTCCTAAGAGCTAGTTCCTAAGGGGGGGGATAAGGTGGAGAATAATGCTTCTGCGTTCGTCATAAAACTTAGGAAGGAAATATATGAGGATGGAAGGGAAATATATTTTAAAAATATATTGACAAGACATATTGATGTGGTTCTAATTTGCTCCTTGAAAACAAAGGACATTACTGGAAGATTACTCGATGATTTTATCAGTTTTTACACATTGGATATAACTATGTGACAAGGTGAATATGCACAGTTAATGCTTTTTATTTTATTTTATTTTTTTTTTTTTGCTTGTACGAGGGTCAAATCAGAATATATTTCCGTGAAAATCAATAAAGCTTACCTTGTATCAAACCAGGGGAAAAAAAGAAAAAAAAATCTCTCTGGTTTTTCTGTGGATCCGAGTCAATGTGTGTGTTCACCTCTCAACATGTGTGAGTGCATATGTGATCCCTGAGAACAGGCCGGGAGTCTGGTCTTTCTCAACTAAAAGAATTAGCCCATCACACACACATCTGCTGGTAATGAAGAGCTTGACTACACATAAATTGGACAAAGCTTGAAAGAAATTCCATGTCTTATGCAGAACACCTCTTTGAGCTGAAGACACATTTAGTCTTAACAAGGATTTTACAGGTCGTCTGCAAGAAAAAACATGAACGGCACCCACAGAAATCCTCAGGATCGGCCAGAAATTTCCCAGCAATGGGACCAAAACACCAGCACACATAAACAAGGGAAGTGCATCATTAGTCTGCCCAAATGAGTCTCAATGATGATGAACTAGACTTCTCAGATCCTTTGAGGATCTGACTTCCATAGTAGGAAAAAAATATACTATGGAAGTCAATGAGACCAGAAACTGTCTGGTTACTGATATTCTTCTAAATATCAGAAAATCGGCTGAATGGATTCAAAAACGGTAAAACCCAACTGTTTAACTCTGGGGGAGTTGTAAAACGAGCCTATTTCCAAAAAAAGTGGAGTATCCCTTTAAATTTCAGTTTTTTTCTCACCCAAAGCTATTATATAACTTCAGATTATTTTAAATAAAGAGAACTTTAATAGATTTTTGTGCCCTTTTCGAAATTGTGAACAATTGTAAACTGAAGGGAAATGGAAATGGGCATACTCTTGGGTGAAGTAGGCTTTTAGAAATGCCTTTCAGTCTTGTTAACCAGTAGATGCACAGAGGACAAGACCATCAGCGACGGACCGAGAAAGCGAGAAAAAGGAGGACAGAAAGCAGGACGTATCCCAGACCAACAGGACGGAAATCAAAGCTTTGCTGCCTCCTCCCCCTCATGAGACACACCAGTTCAAACTCATCAATCAATCCTGGAGAAGGAGGGGCCAAAGCTCTCAACACCACATACACACACAAACACTTGAGATAACAGCAATAAACAAAGATAGCCCATATAAACAACTGTGAAATGATTAGAATAGCTGAGAAGGACACATTCCACACAATGACTGCATTGTGTATCTACACAATTATCCATTTAAAACTCCATCTTCCTCAACCAACGTTTAGGACAGATTCAACTGGTTTCCGGAATTGACAAACTGAAACCGAACCCAAGGCAGCGTCAAGTTGTAAGTAACACATCAAAACCACGTCCACACCTCAATTACCCGTGATCATCTCAATGTGCTCATATCAACAATCCAAAGCATTGTTCAGAGGGTCAACCCCTGACCTTTGACCCCTGCATTAACCCAGGAGATCTGGAGAAGGTTGAGGAGAGGGTGCTACTATATTGCTCTGTGTTCGGAGCAGTTCTGTTTCCCATGAGAAAGCTCTGATTGGTTTAAGGCACTCTTCTCACACTAACACGGACCATCTGTACGTTTCCGCCTTATGCTTGCCGCTCGGAACAATCCGGGTGGCGCGACCAAAGCGCCTTCACTGACTGGTTGTTCAGGTCTCTGACCTCTGACCCCCCACAACACCAACATCACGAGACAGATCCTCTGTGCCACTGCCAAAACTACTCACAAAAGAAATACAACCAGGCTCGACAGTACAAATACACAGTCTCACACTGACATATGCCAGAGTATGTGAGCAGTACAGAGGGAAAACAGATCGATTTTGCCTGAGCAGTATTCTTTTTGTAATTTTAATGTCAATAAAGCATGAAAGTATTATTTATTTATTTATTACTATTGTGCCCAACCATCTGTAATATTTTTTTAAAAAAAATAATATATTGAAATAACTTGCCAGTGAAGTGGTGAAAGCAAATAGAGGGGAAAAAATGGAAAATCCACAGTGGAGTAATTATAATTCCTCTAAACATGCATTTTTTGTGTTAGTTTCATTTTCTGTCTGGCTGCGTCGAAAACTTAAGCTGCTGACTTGCTGCCTCGCTGGCCTATCAGGCAATGACTTTGCAGGGAGCGCTTGAGTACGAAGCCACCTCACGAAACTCAGTGGACTTCTGAGGGAGCGTAACGATTTCATGATCTACAGCAAAGAGCGAGCTTTGGTGAAAACTATGAGAATTTTTAATTACTAGTAATTTCTCAGTAGAAATGACCAAAAGTGGAAAACGTTGGTCAAAAATGTACATTTACTCAAAACATTGTGTCCTTCGAAGGGAGCATTTATCAGTTTTCAGTTCCCATTTGCCTGTAGTTCTCTTGGTTAATTCACGCTCTAGTTTCTTGCTATGGTTAATCACTGATTATTATGATTATTATATTCTGTTCCCCTGTGTTTATTTAGTTCCCTTTGTTTCTTGTGTTTAAGCCCTGAGTTTCATTCTGTTCTCTGGTCCTCTACACTGGAAAAATAAAAAACATTTGGATATATAGATATATACCTGTTATCTTCTGTGATCTACTGATTGTTCATTTTGGATTTATTAAAGACAGTGTTTTGTTCCTACTATTTCATCGTGTTTATGACATCCACATCTCTACACCCAAAGTGACAATACTAACACTAAAAGTAAAAAAAATGACTAAACAATTAATTATATAAACATATTCAATATATATACAAAACATAACATATTGTAAAACATACAATACATACTTATATTTTCAAACACACACGCACATAAATATATATATATATATATATATATATATATATATATGCACATACATATAAACTTCATCTTGACTAATTGAATTAGAAGTTTAATTATCAAAGTGTTTTGGATATCTAGTGTCGCATGATGTTAATTTGAGATGAAGTGGAATATGTATGCACAAATAAGAATGCTTTGTGTGTATATGGAATGTGTGTACGCACATAAGAATGTGTTTCTGTGTGTGTGTGTGTGTGTTTCACATTTCCATCCTCTCCTCTGTCATCAGCTACAGAAACTCACAACTTCTCTTATTCAATTAAACTGATTGCCAAAGGAAATGACAACATTTTTTCCGTATTAGGAAGGAGAAAATTCCTGCTGAAATTAAATTATGCAAAAATGTTGTATGTGGGTTAATATACTTAAGCAAAAAAGCAAACTAAAATAAATAGGACAAAACTAATTTTTGTGACATCCGAGGATTATATGAATTGGAAAATTTGATTCTGATTAATAAGCTCTTGATTTAAAACAGATTACAATTCAATTGGGCATGCATGATGATGTTAATTCAGAAACTGCTCTGATGGATTCAATGAGTTCATTCCACGAGGGATTCATGAGACCGATTCAAACATTCATCTTTCTACGTGTTCATCTGAATGAAGAACCAGCTCATCATTTTATCCTTGAACAGGTTGCACTATGTTTTTTATTTACTAAATATAATCTGCATGTTTAAAAGAGTCATTAGCTATATTTCCATTCAAAGTTGTGAATTTAACTTTTATGAGATATCCCAAAATGCACACAAAAGTACTTTTGGATGGAAAGATAGCTAGTCACTGAATCAAAATATTCACTCTATGTTTTGATTCACTAACTATAACCTGTTTAGATGAGTCACTTGTCTGTGAATCGGAGTCATGGTCACACTGGGCAACATTTTATCTTATGACGTTCAGACTGCAAAAACAGGTCAAATATGGCTTATTTTGCTGTGTGACTAGTTTCAGGAGAAAGTGGGGCAGGAAAAGATCAATCTTGCGATATTAAAAATAGATTTTTATATAAAAGAGAGCTCAAGAGAGTTATCGTTTGTCTTCAAAACACAGAATATTATAAAAAAAATTCCAGAGTAAATAAGAATGTTAAGAGTCAGTGGATGAAAATACGGAGTAACGTACACACATCCTCCTTTGTCAATTCCCAGGAATTCTGAGTGCTATCATTATTGTATCTTTTCTGTTCATTGTGAAGAAAGATGGAGGGGGAAAAACAGAGTGACTGAAAGAAAGAGACTCGTTAGATACGGTTATACGCAGACACCAGTCAAAGTCACATGAGTCTCATATGAATCCATATTCGCCCCGAAGGCTGCAAGAACCTTTGCGCACATGACAGGAACATCAGCACACTGCATCCTGCTTATCAGAGATCAAATTAGGGATGCATATTTCAGAAGTGAGATACTCAGTTTACACAGTTTTTTTTAAAGATCCAGGAAAAACACAAGTGTGCGTACTGCATGTGGCCTCATTTTTGCCCTTTTTTTCCGGTGTCTTTCTACATTGAGCTATATGGAGTGTCTCCGAACCACGTTCAGATCCGGCTAGAACGGTTCCATGGCCAAACTGATTGAAACGGTGGAAAACACCTCTAGCACAGGAAGCAGCAGTTGCATGGAACAAACACACACACACTTCCTGTCCTGGAGAGACACACATCCACTCACAAACATTAATCAATGTGCCGGCACAAAGCGAAATGACAATTTACAAGGTTTGAATGAATGGTCCTGTTTGTGTGTGCATATTTTTGTGTCTAAGTGATTACATACCCATCAAGAGGTTTCATTGTGTGTGCACATTAATTGTAGAGTGTGTATGGGTGTGTTTGTGTATGATAGCTGTATAACTCGCAAGCATAGCCTCTCATCCTGCCGGTGAGACCCCTGCAATGCTGCTTTTTCTGTGCTCACTAATTAAAACACTTTGCAGCTCTATTAGTCCTCTGTTTCCTTCAGCCCTCATGCCGACAGACAGAAAACCCTAATTTACCCCAATAGCACCGCGATCCAGGCCTCTTTAAACATATACATACTGTTACAGTGAGGAATGAGACACACATACAGCACTGTATGACACAGGAAAAGCCACTGCACTGGGACATGAAAAAGGGGCATTTATTGCTGTGGAGTTAGTCTATATGCTACCGCTCATAAGATTGAGGTCAGTACATTTTTTTAAATACTTAAATACAACAAGACAGCTTTAAATTGATCAAACGGGACACAAAATGCATTTATAATGCTAAAATAAAACAATACACAAGAGGCCATATATTACAAAGATTTATAATTTTACCATGGTTTGTGAGTGCTCTGGGCAACCTGAAGAGGACAATGTTAAAATCACTTAACCACATAGGCCTCACATGGCGTCCTGATTGTATGAAATGCTGAAATCTACTATTATTACACTAAGACTGTCAATTAAAGGGTTACTTTATATTAGGGTTACTTTATATATGGGGTTACTGTCTTTAGATACTTTATAAAGACAGTTCACTTTGTGTATACCATGGTGTATAATATAGACAGGAGCCATCTTGGAAAACAGTCACGACAAGTCAAACCACGAACGTCGTGCTGAGTGAGCTGAACTGTATGAAGTTCAGCGAACTTCTGAACTGTAAGAACGGCGTTCGGGGATCGACTTATCGAGACTGTTTTCTAAGATGGCTCCTGTCTTTATTGACGAACTGAACTGTCTTTATAAAGTATCTTCTTATTAAATGGTCCGTACACTTACAAAGTTCTCAATGGTTCGTTTCGCATGTATGGACCCTCATTATGTTACTGTGTTAGTGTGAGGCTATTTTGACCCTAGTTAATGGTATTAACTAGCGATTTCTCTTTACTTATTATATGCCCCCATATACTAGCATTATACGCTAAACAGTTTTTAGAGATAAAACTCTTTACATTCAATAATCATGGAATCAAATCTCAGAGAACGATTGACTAGGTACCGATGTTTTATTAGACCAAAGGTTCATTTTGCGCCGGAGTTCTCCTTTAATATTGTGCATGATGAAATACACAATAATGAACGTAAACATGCAAAAAATGTTTTTGTACACAGAGGACTTTCCCCTGGTAATCCCTGCAGATTCAGCATCACTCCAGTGCAGCTGCTGAGGCTAAACATTCGCTCCAAATATCTAAATAACTCCAAATAACTGTTATGGTATGGCTTCAAAGGAAACCTCTCTTAATTCTGTCTCTTGTGAACTTTCCTTCTGTTTCTCTTTTTCTCCCTCTCTCTGGGTGGTTTAAAGAGGTTTAATCATGCTGATTGCCGTGATTATGACCATCTCCCATGGGTCTACTCTCTGGCCCTGGCCTCCACAGGAAGTCACACTGGCCACTGGCGATCCGTCTTCCTCTTCCTGCTCTTCTGCACACACACAGCCGACTGCCCCTCCATTGAGCAATACAACACACTTCCTCAAGCTTCCTATACTCACACACACTTCATCTCACTGAGAGAATGATTCATGAATCAAGTTTAGGGTTTAAAGACATGAGGCTGTACAGAAATGCCAGACTGATCTCATGAAATGGCGTATGTATGACACGCCGATTCGTATTTCCATTTTTGGCGTGCTATCAACACGCATAATTGCTTTTCAGCGTGTTTATGAACGCCGTTGACTTAACGTTACATTACTGTATAAATATATGACCAACCCCAACCCCGTCCTAAACATACCCGTCACTGGGGTTAATGCCATTTATGAGTCTTCCTCTACCATCCTAGGGAAAAAAAACATCCCCAGATGTAGATCTACATTTTGCTTCGTTTTGCTCGGACATTTAACGACGTGTACATACACGCGAAATCACATACATGCAGATAGCTCAAAATGAATATAGATAACACTCCACTTGACTTGAAAGTGGCGTGTATGTTTACGCAAAAGTCATGATGTCATGTAGGAAATGCTGATATTCAGTTGAAATTAGTTATAGTGAGGCACTTACTTACAATTCCACAATCAAGCTTACTGAACCCAGGATATTCCCTTAATTCAATTATAGCACCAAAAGAAGCCAAAACATCAAGCTTTGCATTAATGTAATAAAGGTCAGACACACTCATTATGTGAGTCAACCAGACCTCAGTGTCAGACGTAAGCGAGTCCGCTCTCTCTCTCTCGGTCTCTGCCTGTCAGCCTCTCCACCCCTTTCCTTTCTCTGATACCAGCTTATGCGAGGGTGGAAAGTTGGCTGGGTAAAGCTGGCACCGAGAGAGGAATGCACAGAATGGGCTGTGAATCCAACAGGAGGCTGTTTGAAGCTCACAAACATTCCTCACACACTTCGTGTGACCAGACGAAAGAAAGCCAATACTTGTCATCTGAGAGAGAGAGTCAGACTCGTTGAATGGCTACACAGTGAAAGATGAATAGGAGTAATAAGGAAATGACTTCAGTTCAGAAGAATGTCAGATTTAATTGATTTTAGGATCACATGGTTATGTGAAGGGGGGTCAGAATCAAGATGAAGGCTGTGCAGAGGGCGATCGATGACCCCGGAAAGGTCAAAGGTCACCGGCTCAGAGCTACCGCTGTTCCCCTGCACACAAAGCTCAGAGTTAAGAAGAGAGCCGAGGCTGACACATGAGTCAGGCTAATATTTGTGTCCAGTATGTGTACATTGGCCAGTCTGTTTGGACTGTGGTTTTGATTGGAAGAGTCTTTGTGTGTTTAATGTAAAACGGGTCGATTTGGGGTTTTTTCTCTTTCAGTTATTTGCTTGGTAAAGTCATGTTTTTACTTGTAAAGATTGGGTCACATTCTGCTGGCAAAAACTGTAGCAATGCATGAATCACAGCTCGCAGATAAGCCGCTTTCAAACCAAGCAACTGTCTGTCGGTCAACACTCTGAATTCACTGTGAAATGTGTTTTCTCCCATGTGAGACTCTCGATTGCACAGATTCTAATAGCATTTAAAGAGAACTCCGGTCAATTTTAACATTGAGGTCATTTTTTGTACATTTTGAGTGCTGTCAGTACAGACAAAAACGACAAAAATTGGTGTTACCTACACCGTGTTACCCTCTTTTTAAAAATCGCACCCTGTTGACTTCAATAGGTCAAGTTCTAAACCTGCTTTTAGCCTCTTAACATCCTTGTTTTGTCATTACAAGTGCACAGCCATGTGAGTGATGTTATTAAGAGAGACCACAGTCAATCTGACTGCAGTAGATGTGAAAGATATTAATTATATCTTTATAATTATATCTTTACATCTATTAGATAAAGTTATTAATAAAAAAGATGTTAATTCAGCCAGCTCACATACCCGCATTTACTTCCTGTTTTCGGTCGAAGTCCACAGTAGTCGATTGTCGAGTTTGCGCGGTTGCGAAGTCAACAGGGTGCGAATTTTAAAAAGAGGATAACACAGTGTAGGCAACTCCGATTTTTGTCGTTTTTGTCTGTACCGACAGCACTCCAAATGTACAAAAAAATGAGCTCAATGTTAAAATTGACCGGAGTTCTCCTTTAAAGTACAACCACTTTAAGTGTTTGTTTGTTTTTTTACTTTTTGCTGTCTAACACAAAAGTGGTCTTAGGCTTTATACTGATATCTAAGTGAGCATGTAAGTTGCAGATTGATGATACAAAAGAAAGCGCTTTTGGAAATTGATTGTGCGAGAAGACTTTCGAAGATGAAGCAAGTAGTATTCGACTGGTCATGTGACTGGTTGCACCCATGCCCCTCATGATAATGTAGAAAATACAATACAAAATACATAAAATCTGTTTTTTAAAGCCACTGATTTAACTGAAGTCTTCACCTTATGTTAAAAATTGTTAAAGTTATGTGTGTTGGTGTGGGTATGTGTGTGCGCACGTGTGGGAGGGTCAGTTTAAGCTGTTGACACGGGTCATCGGCAGTTCCTCATATCTGTCATCATCTATCTCCCCTGAGTCTGGGAGCTCAGCCTGTCCAGACAGATGGAGCAGCTTTTCATGTCTGGCAGGTTTCCTCACAACAGGTGAACCCAGTGGACTAAGCGCTGGAGAGTGTGCTTTTTTTTCACACCAACACACATAAACATTTTTTTTTCTTAGAGATAGAAAAACATTCAAATCTTCAGAAAACCAGCTTGCAGCTCTTAATAATCAAGCGCTGACCTCGTTTTATATTGTGTGAAACAATTACCTAATTACTTGGTTGCATTTAAACAATTCGGATATTTTAATTCAGTACCATCCAGAACTTAACCAAGGCCATGCGCAATCCAGTGAGGTCAAGAGAACAAAGGGCTTCCTTTCCCATGTAGAGGACACGGTCTGATCTTCATCTACGCTCTAATGGCCAGTCAGTTCGTGTGTGTGAGGAAGATGTCTTGGACACATTCCTGTCAATACCCTCATTTCGCCCAATACATCAGAGACCTTGTCGTGACATCAGTGGGTTGTCGTTTTGAAAGAGAAGAACATGATGACAACAACTGCACTTCATTGAGACACAAACACACAAACACACACACACACACACACACACACACGTTTTATGTGATTTGTTTTTATGACTGTGTTAAGGCAATTATTTTCTTCATTACACAATAAAGTGATTCTGATTCACTTAAAATTCATATTCAGGTAATGATATACCTGAATAATGATATACTGTATATAAAATTATCTTTGATCAAATGTCAAATACAATTTCGGGGGGGTTGTGTTATTGCTAGCCACTCCAAAAATTGCCTACCCTACCTTTAAAATAAAAAAATGGTGAGCAAAAGAGACTGCTTTCAAAAACATGTAAACATATAACTGACCCCAAACTTTTGCACATTAGTGTGTCAACAATTATCACATTTGCTAAAATTGAATGTTTTCCCAAGGAGAAACATCTGAGAGAAAACTAATACTTAAACCTTGCATACTCCATGAGCTAAGATAGAGAACAATCTCAGAGCAAAAATATTTTCCCCTGAGGCTCATACAGCTGGGAAAAGAAAGTTTTTGAAATGAAGTAATAAACATCAGACTTCAAGACGATAAATGACATGACTACACCAATTCAGTATTCGGCATGGTGCAATGTTCACCATTCAGCCTGAGTCACGACTGATAATCACAGTCAAACATCAGCATGCCCAGCGCATCAAGTCAGTCTTGTTCTTTCACATCTTATGTGCTCAAATGAATGAGAGACAAACAAGCAAGTGTTTAATCTTTAACTTACGCAAAACACTCACAAAACCGGCTCATTTCTTCAGCCTCTATTGTGCTTGTGTTCAGCGAATCTTTGAAGAGCAAATGGAGACTTTTACTTAAATCTTGTAACCTTAAACCTACTTAGTCCCTTGTATTCTCACATCTACTTCAGAGGAGATCTCAACAACGTCTGCAATCTAAAGTCACAGCTCCGATATGAACTTAATACATTTTCATTAATCTCAAAATACGCCAGACTGCAATTTATAACACACAACACGTCAACATACTTCAAACGAAATCGAAAATCGAACTGGTGTGACTTCATTTTGAACAAAATCAGACCAAAACGAAGTTTGCAGAACTTTGAAATCTTCTCTGGTTCATTTCTTTTGTTCAGTCGCGAGTAAAAACATAAATACACTGGAGCTGCTTTATATAAGAAATTTTAATTTTAATTGAAAGTGACACTCTAAAAAAATGCTGGGTTGTTTTAACCCAACTATGGGTAAAATATGGACAAACCCAAATGTTGGGTTGAAAATGTAATGTAAACGTTTAACCCAATGGCTGAGTTTGTCCAAATTTGACCCAAAGATGGGTTAAAACAACCCAGCATTTTTTAGAGTGCACTGACACAGAAAAAAAACACTGTAAAGCCACTGGTTTTATAGGAATCTATTGTATAAGGTGCTACATAAATAAACGTAAAGTGCTGAATTGCAGAGTGCATGCAGATATACTGTATACACGTCGAAGGTCCAAAAGTATGAAGCATATATTTACACTCTAAAAAATGCTGAGTTGTTTCAACTCAAATTTGGGTCAAATATGGAAAAACCCAAATGTTGGGTTAAAAATTTACAGTTGAAAGTGAAAGTTAACCCAACATTTGGGTTTGTCCATATTTGACCCAAACTTGGGTTGAAACAACCCAGCATTTTTTAGAGTGTACATATTCATCTAAATGGCGCTCTATGCAGCGTTTGGATGTTCAGAAATATACTGCGGCTCACATATTTCTAACTTCTTTTTACCCCTACACTCTAAAAATGCTGGGTTGTTTTAACCCAACTTTGGGTCAAATATGGACAAACCCAAATGTTGGGTTAAAAATGTAATAATAAAAATTTAAGTCCATATTTGACCTAAAATTGGGTTAAAACAACCCAGCAATTTTTAGAGTGTAAGCAAAAAACAAAAAAGAACTTTGCCGTGAGTATATCGAGGGCTTCAGAATGCTTCACATATGTTATTACGAGGGGTACTATAGCAACATCTTAGCAATAAACTGATGAAACGTATATATATTGAATTCAATCGAGGTCACTTTAGATAAAAGTATCAGCCTAGTGCAGGAGTGTAAAATCAAGACAAACAGCAGTTTGAAGAGAATCTTGCTTAGCAAGTTAGTTAGACTGTCAAGGATAATAACACGTTTAAAAGCACAGACAGTTGATGGTAACTCTATCGACCCATTGAGTACTGAGGTTTTGCTTCGGCCACATCAATACAAGCTTGCAACACGTTGTTTCAGGCTTTAGAATAATTGTTTCAAATTGATTAACAAGAAAAAACAGGCGCTCAGCCCAGCCCTCATGCGCTTGGTTTCTCTTTCATGTCTTGTCTCTGCATGCTAGTTCTCATTACAAATTGGATACTGATTTGGAGGTCTTTGAAGAGATTAGAGAATTAAAAAATGATTTCAGATAATTTCTGAAGATGATTATGCATTATATCTAATAAGGTAATTTTCCCTTTTAACTCTGTTTTTGTTTGTGTGTGTTTGGGCTGTTAATTATTATTATTATTTTAAGTTGTTAAATACTTTATAAACTGCTCCACGTTATTCTCTATTTCTCTCACACACACACTCACTCAGACAAACACACAAAAGTCCTATAACAGCTGAAATGATGGCCGGATATGTAAGCTTTTAGAGGAGATCAGAGGTGGCAGGAAGGTGGCAGTCAGTCCAGACAGGAGTGGAGTTCTCAAGAGCCAGATAACCCACCACACACACACACACACACACACAATCTTCCTGTTTATGCCTGCCCTTACATCCCATTCACACTCTACCCAGCCCAAACCCGTAACACTTTCCTCTATGTGGACAATCTGCTCAGCTCTCACTGTGTCTTATCTCTCGCCCCCTTAAAGTTTTTTTCCCCCTCCTCTCTCTCTCTCTCTTTTTTCCGCTCCCACTTCCCATAAGTGAATAAGATCTGATGCAGGCAAGATTGGGCACGTTGGCAGGAAGTGTTGCAGTTCTGGTTTGGCCTCTTTGTCCTTTTCTCTCTCCATTTCTCAGTTTAAGGTGCTGAGATGTATGTCGGCGTGAGATGTACGAGAAGAGGGACCCTCTGTGTGCACAATGACACACACTAATGGAGGCGTTGAAACATATTAACCATCCCTGCCTTTGTGATTGGGCAAATGTTTAGTTTCCTAATGACCCCCACTGATCAAAACAAATAAACTCAGATATGGACAGAAAGAGAAAGAGAGAGGGGGGCTGCTCCTCCATGACCTCTAGGAACAAGCCATTGGGTTCAAGTGTGTCGCAGCAGGAGATAGCCTGTTTGACTCAATGAAAACAGAAAAGCTGGATCATTGCATCCTTAAATGGCGCACGTAAACACAGTGACTATTTCCAAAGGTCTTATCTTCTCCTCTTATCCGTAGGACATGAAGCCATGAAGTCTTTTAACCATATCATCAAAGCGAAGTACTTACTCAAAAGTGGGGGGCTCCTCTCATATCTAAACACGTCTTATCTATTGGAAAACAAACATTTGTAACTGTTAGCACTGTCTGTCCAACTATTAGTTAATAAAGGAAAAAGTAAAGGAACAAATCTGTCATCATTTACCCACCCTCATGTCCTTCCAATCCCCCATGACTTTCCTTTATTGCACTGAACACAAAATAAGAATAGTTGAATAATGTACTGGACACTCTTTTTTTCCATGCAACGTAATGGAGCCTGGAGTCTTTTTAAGGTAACTTTTCCTTTTTGTGAGCTAAAAAAGAGTGGGCAGGATAGGCTTTAAAAATTCACATTTTGTGAAGAAAGTCAGTCATGCGGGTTTGGAACAACATGAAAGTGAGTAAATAATTATAGTTTTCATTTTTGGGAACTCTTACTCTTTCTGTGCAGAATTACTGTATGTTTATAGTTTTAATGATATTGATTAATGGTATTTAATTCCAATTTTATGGTGGTATGCAGATAAAACTACAGCAAAAACAGTTATACCTAAATCTTAAGTATTTCGCTTTTTTAAATGTGGTTTGATGAAAAGTGAAGACTCAAATATAAGTTAACCAGCATTGACAGGAGATTCATGGCGAGTCAGTGGATTGGGCCTCATGGTTTTTTGACTGCAACAATAGGGTCATTAACCTGCCTGTCCAAGGCCAAATTTACACACACACCGTTTACACGCCGCCTTTAAAGCCTTCCGCTGTGGTCTATCAGGGCCTCTTAAAATGAACATATTTCGCCAGACCTATAACTCAAACTGTCAGAGCGGTTGGACAAACAAGTTTCTAAAATGACTGACAGGTTTACTCAAGGGCCTTGGTTTTGTGGATCCACTCTCACAATGTGAAAGAAATGGATAAGATTGTTCAAAAGACAGACAAAGATAAACACTACAGAGGGTTTCGACATCGCCCTCCAAGCATCCACAAAACATTTCAGTGTAAGAATGGGTAAACAAATGATTTACATCTGAGCATTTCCCATTAGTTCTTGAAAAGTACCCAAATGGCAAGTGAGAGCTTGAATTCAAACCCAGCAAATCACCACAAACAGCATTGATGTGACAAACAAAAATGCTGGATTATTTGTGTTTCTTTAACGTGGCTGATTTATGGGGATGTTCACATGAACAAAACTGGCTATGTGCACTTCATGTGTCCGTCTGATGTTTTCTTTGAAGCACTGGTAAAATATCATAGAAAACAGTGAAATAAAATTATATATAAGCTATACAGATCCAAATAGGCTTTACAGATCTCTATTGGAAAGGGTTTAAACAATGTTTTTCAGATAGCTTATCATCCTTTCAGTGCCAAACCACTTGTAACCATGTCCCCCCAGATGTGTCCGAGAACAAGCAGGTGGAGGAAGCATCTCACAGCAAGAATTGGCAAATCTTTGTAATGGGTTTACTGTAAAGTCTCTTTTTAGAATGGATGCAATTCAAAAATATCCTTAATAGTTTTATATGTTATATTTTATTCCATTTTTGAAAACAATACAGATTGAACACTCCATCAATGTTGAATGCTAAATTCAACGCTGAATGCCATTGAATTTATAGTTAGACTGGAATATTCCCATCTCTAAAGAGACGTAAACTGAGGGTATCTCGAACTCAAACGGAATGAAAGTGGAAGTGGTGGTCTCGCACCTCCTCCACAAATATTTCTGCTCCGCTCAAATAAACTAGCTGGGGGTTCATCAAAGTCTCATCTGGGATGAAAATGTCTGTTCAAACAGGCCTCGGCGGTAATAAATCATTCTCAAACTGTGTGATACAGTGTGAAAAACCAAGCACAGTGCAAACAAACCAATGAGCTTTTACACGGCCAATCACACACTCGTCAGCTCTACCTGCAGTTTCAAATGTAAGGCAGCGTGACCAGTGGAAATACCAATGGGAGTATGAGAGCCCGGTGCCACTGGGTCATTTAGGTTACATGCTTGTTGAAAGCCTGTCTTCAATTGTTGTTTGGACAATGGCTTGAAGAATCTGAGCAGTGGTGAGAAAGAAAGAAAGAAAGAAAGAAAGAAAGAAAGAAAGAAAGAAAGAAAGAAAGAAAGAAAGAAAGAAAGAAAGAAAGAAAGAAAGAAAGAAAGAAAGAAAGAAAGAAAGAAAGAAAGAAAGAAAGAAAGAAAGAAAGAAAGAAAGAAAGAAAGAAAGAAAGAAAGAAAGAAAGAAAGTTTGACCTTTAAGGGCAGCAAAAGATGGAGTTCTCCAGCTGATGTAGTGGTAAAGACAGGAAAGTGCAGCTGAGATGTAAAGTGAAGATTCTGGTTACTATTTCAGTCAGCTATGCGGAATTTCCCTAAACTAAGAAGGGCTGATGTATTCTTTAGCTCTATCTTTTATCTCTGTCCACTTCAACCAGCGGGGAAATCAAACAAAAGCACACACCATATAAGTAGTAACATAAACACGGTAAAAAGACACACACCCCTACAAGTATATAGACATTATTTAGACATCAGACATCAAGAAAGATACAGTCAGAATTGTGATTTGAAATGCCATTATGAATCATTTACAGTATTTGAGAGGGAAAAAAATTAGAATAAGAAAGTTTGTCATTACAAACTCTAAGTTGGGTTCACAAAGCCTTGTTTGACAGTTTAAAGTGAGTTTTACCGTTTTCGAATCCATTCATCCATTTCAAATCCATTCAGGAAAAAAATATACTATGGAAGTCAAAGAGACCAGAAACTGTCTGGTTACTGATATTCTTCTAAATATCAAAAAAAAAAAAAAAAAAAAAAAAAAAAATCGGCTGAATGGATTTGAAAACGATAAAACCCAACTGTTTAACTCTGGGGGAGTGGTAAAATGAGCCTATTTCCAAAAAAAGTGGAGTATCCCTTTAAAATAGCTTTAAAATCTTGAAGGTTAAACAGATACTTGATTAGATTATCAATAAATAGAATGGACAGACAGATAACAGAATGAAAGATTCAATGATCGAACGACAGACAGAAATCGTCTAGTCAAATAATTATAACGTTCATGATACAGGAAACATTTCAAGTATCTTGGATGCTATCTGATCGACTAAATTCCTTTAGCATTTGCTCAAGCTTGCACTTGCATCCAACTGACTCATAAGCACACCTCTGCCAAACGGCTAATGGTAAAGAATGAAAAGATATATGATGACAGAGGGAGGGAAGCATGCCCTGATATCTCCCACTTTAATCCCCTTCACCTAAACCTTCATTACAGGTTTATCAAAGTAGCTCTGAAAAAATCCTCTTTGACCTCACCACACCGGGACCCAATACTCATCCTTGCAGGTATGAGACTTTTCTTCAATAATGAAAATGGTCAATTTCCTCAAATCTGAAAGACTGTCTTACTTCATCTGAACACAAGAGGACAATCTCTGTAGAGTCATCAAGCTATTGTACAGCTTCAAAGAGAAAACAATGTCCAAGAATAAAAATTAACCTTTTGTGCGCCACAGAATGTCATGTTTAGAACAACAAGAGGGTGAGTAAATGATGACAGAATTTAGAATTTCCATTTCAGGCTAAACCATCACTCTAAAGGGTTTAGCAAATGCACTTTCAATGTGTTGGGTAAGAGGGTGGAAGGTTGGAGGTTACTAATTGAATTCCACCAAACAGAAACAAAGTTGAATTTGTCTGTCATTTGTTAAGGAATTATGCCACTGTGGAATCTGCTGTGATTGACAAGCCTGCTGATTAAAGGACGGGCTCTAGAGCAAAGTCTACAGAAGTTCTGAGTGAAAAATAATTAAAAGAAAATCACTTCAGTTTGCAATATAGAGGAAAGGTATAGCCATTAGTGTGAGTATTTAAAGAGCATTAACTTGTCCAAAACACACAGAACTAGGTCAAAATGTACTTCTGGACAACTTTGAGGCAATAAACTAGCACATTTTGTGCAAACTGCATACCAGAGCTGAGGAGCAGGCGCCCGGGCCTGACTTCCGATCGTGCGCACGATTGATGTCCTGGCCTGCATGCGCTCATTGTCTCCTGCCGTGTTGTCATTGAGGCTTTACGCTTTGCTTTTGTATTTTCTCTAAATATGAATGTTTTATCCAAACTGGCCCAATTGCTTAACCATCCATACTCTACTCCACCCACTGCTTCAGACAGGACAACATGAGACTGAGCTGGATGAATGCACACACAGACATCTTGGCAATATGTAACATTGGCAATTTCACGTGTTTTAATGGGCAGAGATATTAAACTGCTAATTTGGAATGGAATAATAAATATAGAGCCAAATATGAAGCCATTATCACAAACGACTTACGCTGAAATCCATTGTTTGAAAACGAATCCGTGAATCACCTTGATGTTTTGACTTGCAAATTTATAATATGAAAAAATGCAAATCTGATTGAGGCAACAAAGTACTATTGAACGCTGACTGACAGTAGCAAACGTTCACTTTGCGACAAAAGTATACAGTTTCTCACTCCCCCTCACTTTCACAGAGGAAGCTCTTCCTGAGCTGAGGTCATTGAGATTGGGCTCTGGAGGAGCGCTTCAAATCCCAAACCCTCTCTTATGGTCTCTTGTCTTTCTCTCGCTGAGTTCCCACAGCAAACTGTTTTCGGTGCACAGTTCTTCCAGTATAGTAAAGGAAGCCATGGTTATGTCACAATTGGAAGTGATCACAAAGGTCACCTAAGTTTTATAGTTTTATAGCATGTTTTTAAACATAGTTCGGAGAAGTCTGTGATCAGTTTTGTGGATTCTTTCCTCCAATTCCAACATTATTATATTTGAATAGCTTTGAGTACATTTATATTGAACTATATATAGATGATTTTAACCAATATTCTTAGGACTATTTGTTTTTGCAAATGTCAAGTTGATGAAAATGAGTTACAACGCCTTCGAGGTAAAGCTCCAAAATAAACCCATTAGGAGAAACATTCACTTGATTTTTAACGAGTCTTCTTGAGATAATGAATGCTGACAAAGGCATATACGACTCAGTGTCTTTAAGAGTCTACAACATAGCAATATATTACAACAAAATGAGCTGTACAGAGAAAAAAAAACACAGAAATACAATGTGTTATTTTTTCTCCAAAAATAGATATCTCAACTAATGCTGCACATACAGAGCCCTATCAGCTGGTATTATTAAAGGTTAAAAATAATATCTCAAATTAAATATAATGCATTTTTATAACGACGTTATAATATTTGAATGATAGGCTATAGGTAAAAATATAATACATAAGTAATATAGTTATCATATTTAGCAAAATACCCAACTAAATAGCTTTCCTTGGGTAGCATAAATGTAACGTTACGTGATAATTTTGTTCTCCAGCTGTTTTATGGACCTCTTTCTGCGGTTGAAAAACACTGATCGATTGATTTTATTAGGCCTACATTTGGTAAGTTTGATATGATTAAAAGTCAGTAAAAAAAAAAATATATTAAAAAAATATACCCAACATATAAGACAAAGACTCAATTGGTTCAAAAAGGGTGATAACTAGCTTTATCTCCACAGTTTTCTTCTCAACTCCCCCTTTAAAGAGTGTGATAGATAACGGCATGGGTTCAAACGAACGAACAGTTAGGCTACATAGGCTAATAGAATATCCTCCTTCAGTCCCCATCATGCCCAGCAAATTGTACACCCGACCCAACGCTATAAAATTCAATTATCACAATCTTTACTAAAAGGCTTTCATGTTGAGAGCTGATAAGAATTTTCGTGGGTGAGCAGTGACACAAAACATACCTCATCCACATGGTGGCAGAATTGAGTAGACAGTCACACTGATGATGTTATGCGGATCGGCCGTTACCTCACTGACCTGAACAATGAGAAGAGATGCTGCTGACTCGCTCTGATTCATTCACAACACACTTCATCATGTTTGAATGCTTATAGTGCACAAATTATATTCTGAATAAAGACAGATTACACGCTAGAGCAAAAATCAAACACATTCAATCACATTTCCTTCAGTCAAATAAATGTACATTAAAATTTTAATCTGCTCCAATCCTTTAAATGGATAATCCATCCGAATAAAAAAAAACCTGCCACCATTTACCCACTATGTCGTTCTTAACGCGTACAAAAACACAAAATGTTTGGAAGAATATTAGTACTGACTGTCTCTGTCGCCGTTTAGGCTACTTTCATTGCCTTTTTTCCCACACAATGAAAGTGGACGGTGACTGAGATCTGCTATTATGTCAAACATCTGCTTCTGCGTTGCATTAAAGAAGTCATAGCAGGCTACTTATTTTGAACATGGTGATGAATTTCATTTCTGAGAGCGCTACTCACTGATTATTATATAATTAAACACCTTAGGCAGACCAAAACAATGCCCCTTCGAAACAAAATCATACAAACGCGAATACCTCGCCCAGAGCTCCGCCCACTGGGGGAGGAACCGATACATCTCCTAAACGCCAGCAGCGAGAATACTTCACAGTCCGAGATACAGAAGCGACAGAACAGTCTTCTGTGGCCGCGGTAGATGTGCGACTCCAAACGGGAGGCACAGTGACTGCGATAAAGAAGGGACAAGATACACTCAGAGGTAAGGCGCCCAGGTCTTTTAGTGTCAACTAGCTGGCGAATTTATATTTCAGAGCTATTTACCTTTCTGCACGACTTGTTGTTGAAGGAGTTTGTGTCTCGTGCTACAATAACAGTCCAAAGTTTAGCGAGTTAATGAGAGCTATCACAATAAACAATGCAGATAGGACACTTAAAATACATTTGACTTAGCGTCTACTGTAAAAGCTATTAGAGTAAATAGTGACTTACCCCCAAATGTCTTCGTTAGGACAAAGACTGTTTTAGAATTCTGACATTGTTATTAATAATAATAATTGTTTTCATTATTTAATAATGATGATGGTGATGATAGCCTAATCATAACAATAATAATGATGATCACAAATCTTCATGTGCTCTTCTATTAAGAGTTTGTGCTTTATGCTGCAATTACAGTTCAAACTTTAAATGAGCTAATGAAAATGTCCACTCAGCAAGGATGGTGAGATTACACCTAGAAGACAGCAGAATGAGAGTCTTTAATAAAAAGATGATGTGTTTGCCATTTTCCCCTTTTACCTCCCAGTGCCTAAGTTGGGACAAAGGCAAATTATTTTAAAAGCTGTGGTGATTCTAACACATCGGTTTGTGTCTTTCACAGGGAGAATGCCAGCTAAAACAATGAACTCTGATTTGGAGTTTGACTCCTTGCAGCCGTGTTTCTACCCAGACGAGGATGACTTCTACTTCTGCAGACCAGACGCTGCACCGCCTGGAGAGGACATCTGGAAGAAATTCGAGCTGCTGCCCACTCCTCCTCTGTCCCCGAGCCGGGCAGCGCTTCCAGGGGACCTGGGGGAGCTGGGCGCGGTGGCTGAGGATTGCTCACTGATGGGGTTTGGATTAACGGACCCATTGGACTGGGCTTCAGAGCTTCTGCTCTTACCAGAAGACGACATTTGGGGGGCGCCTGACGGAGACCTCTTCGGCTCAGTTTTGGATACTACAGACAATTCCATCATCATTCAGGACTGCATGTGGAGCGGCTTCTCGGCACGTGAGAAATTGGAGCGGGTGGTGAATGAGAAACTCGGGAAAGCCGTCTCTGCTACCACCGGTACTGAAGCCGGTAAAGACACGACAGTCAAGCCGCCTGAAATGAGCCACTCTATACCAGAGTGTGTGGACCCTACCGTAGTTTTCCCTTATCCAGTCAACAAAAGAAACGGGAGCAGCAGCAGTAGCAGCAGCCAAAGTGTGACACAGCTGAGGACCCAACAACTGCCTCCAGTCAGTGCAGAGGAGACTCCAAGCGACTCTGGTAAGCATCTCCTTACATGCTGTTAATGTAAAGATAGATGGTATTAAAAACCGTTATTAATAATTATGACGGTGGAGATACTTTTTAGATTAATTTGTCAGTCTAAAGTTTGACCTAGTTTGTAAGTGGTGATTGAGGTAATTGTTGAAGATCATATGACAGACCCTGCATCGGATTAGTGTGTGACATTCCAGAGTGTCTTTCACACACAAGCGCGCGCACACACACACACACAATAGTAGTAGTAGTAGTGGGCGGTGATGGGGAGTTTATGTAATAGGCTACTTGATCTGCATACCCAGTAGATGGCGGTAATATTTGATTTTGTCTATGATGTTGAGCCATCTGGCTGAATAGCTCTTGGTTAAAGATTTAATGTAGAGAATAGCATCTCTGAGCCATATTAAATTGGAAAACATGTCCTTATCTGCCCTCCATTAATCCATGGGAATTTATTAGGTCATTGGATTTGGTTTGTCATGACATGCAAAATTGTTTTGGAACATAAACGTTATTTTAATAAGCATTATTTTTATTTTTAGATCGAGAGCTCTTAATGATATAAAACCACATGCTCCGATGTTAGGGGTGTTTGAGCGAGGGCAGGTTTCATATAAAGCCAAGCCCCTAAATTCAGTGCCCCCCAATAAGTCGCTTCCCCTCTAAATGAGGACTTGTTTCAAATGCAAATCCCAAACGACAATCACACGTGGGTGAGAGAATAAGAGCTGGCACTGGGCACCAGCATGTTATAAAGGAGGCATGCGTGTGCATCTACGAGAAAGACAAACCCCCCCCTTCCTACCCATTGGGCTAAGCTTGGCAGGCAGAGAATCTTCCAGGGAGGTGCAGTGAATGATAATCACAAGAAAAAAAAGGCGAGGAAGGAAAAAAAGAGATGATGGGTCATCTCTCTTTACAGGGTGACGGCTTTGAACAAGCAGAGTCTTTCCTCCAGCTGTCTGCTTGGCTCTTCTCCAGGGCAGCGGCTTAAGACACCATCAGATCAATGTTACTCGGCAAAGCCCGCGAATAATTGGACCACACGATTACAATGCTAGTTTTTCCCGCCTGTGCTGTTATCCCTTTTCGCGGCAAAGCAGTGGAAAAAGGGAACGCACTGACTGTCTGCGTTCTGTTGGAGACTAAATTGCCTGGTGTGGTCTCTCCTTAACGCTGGCAGACGTTTCCTGTAGGGAGCTTTTGAAGTGAGAGGCTGTGGGCTCCAGTAAATGCCAAACAGTCTTCATGTGCGGCTTAGCTGATAATCGCGTCCATTATCTCATAAACATAGCTTTCGGGCATCACACTGAGGACGTTTTGGCATCTAAGCTTACAGTAACTTGAAATGTGTCACCAAAAGGCACCAACTTGATAGCAAAACAGCTTTTTGAAAGAAAACATGACGAAATGCCCATGTACTTGCAAACCCCCTTATTAGACGCCGTAAATAGAGGGTGTGTGTTGAAGTAGAAAGTCAAATCCAAGGTGGTCCAGTCAGGGGAGAAACCAGCTCCTCTGTGTTTGACAGAGCGTGTTCAGATGATTGCATTGAGCAATTGTCTCATCTGCCCACACAAAGACATTAACTTGTGCACACACCCAGAGAAAACACTGGCATGTTTCCGTTAAGGACGCTTGTTCATACCTGTGTACCTCCAGAGGAACGGTTGCACAAGAAACCTGCTAACCTAAATCTCCTTCTCTTCCTGTAGATGATGATGAAGATGACGACGATGATGATGATGACGAAGATGATGAGGATGAAGAAGAAGAGGAGGAGATCGACGTTGTCACGGTCGAGAAAAGGCGTTCTATCACCAGCAAGATAAACGGCACTGGCCTGTCTGCCGTCTCAAACTCTCAGGCGTCCACAGGAGGGCGGCTGGGCTCAGGGGTGAGCAAAGCTCCACAGGAACTCATTCTGAAGAGGACGGCAACAGCCTCTATCCACCAGCAACAGCATAACTACGCAGCCCCATCCCCTTACTCCGACCAGCAAGATGTACCCAGCGCTCCCCCGAGCAAGAAACTCCGATCCGACAACAGCACTATAACTCTACGCACTGGCAAGAACCAGAGCTACTCCCCAAACTCCCCTACTAACAGTGTACCAGGCCAGCGCATGAGGAAGAGCGATTCCAGCAGCCCGCGATGTTCCGACTCGGAGGACAGCGAACGGCGGCGCAACCACAACATCTTGGAGCGCCAGCGGCGCAACGACCTGCGCTCCAGCTTCCTCACTCTGCGCGACCATGTACCTGAGCTGGCACGCAACGACAAGGCGGCGAAGGTGGTCATCCTGAAGAAGGCCACCGAGTACGTCAGTTCCCTTGAGGCGCAGGAGCTCCGGCTCCAGCAGGAGAAAGACAGATTGCAGGCCCGACGACAACAGCTCCTCCGCAGGCTCGAGCAAGCCAGGACTCGCTAACCCTTAACGCTCATTGGCCGAATGCCTTACGGCTAAAGGTCGGCGTCAAACGACGAACGACAAAGCACTAAGGCTTCTGGCCCAAAATGAATTCTAGGGACACTCACTGCTGACACTTTTTTGCACATTTTTTGACGTCAAGAATGTTTCAGGTTTACTTTGTCACCCCAATCACGCTACAACGATGAGGGAAGGTGCTTACCGGTAAACCCAACTTACCCTCAATGACAAGACCCTTATGAACACAGTCTTCAATACGCGATTGGGTCGATGAACTTTGCATTCTTCCTGCAAGATGGACACCAAGCAAATGACACGAGACACTTCGAATGGCTATAATCTCTCTCACCTCACTGGTGCTAGATCTCATGGATGTACCTCTGCGCACCTTGATGTCAGACACTTTTGTAAATAGATTAGATTTTAAAAGAACATACACTCAGTCTGCCTTGTTTTTGTATACGATTATTGTCTTTTGTTTTTTTTTTGTTTTTTATAAAGATGTCAAAAGCTGCCAATAACTAGACTGGAAGTTTATATACCTTTAACAAGTACTGTATGCCCTCAATTTTGGAGGATTTTTGTAATATAAGGACACGTTTTGTTTTTGGATTCTTTTGTCGTATAATCTCTCTGTTATGATATGTTTTACTAATTCCTACATTTATGCTTTAGTGTGCTTCTGATACATACTAAATTTGATACTTATATTTTCGTATGAAAATGAGTTCTGAGTAGATATCACTTTATCCTGTTTTTATCCTTTTTTTCTACCTTAATTTCTTTTGTACAGAAAAATCTTTCTATCTCCATTTATAAGGCTTCTATACTTTACTGTCTTTCTCTTTCTTTGTTTATATATTTGTAAGTATTGGGTTCATAGAACTGGGTCATTGGGAAAAAAGTGTTTTTTCTCCTTTTCTATAATGTACATTGAGTGCTGCGACTCACGGCACTTTGAAATACCTCATTTTGACAAATAAATAGACATTTTCAAAACAAAAGAGCTTGTTGTCAAAGGATGAGTGCTTCTGTACTGTCGCTAGTGGGGTTTGAGTCCTGTCAGGTATTGAGAAACTATACGCTAAACTGCATTTCAGACATGCTTGAAGCCCCTCTGTGGGCGGCAACATCCATATTTCAAACAGCCCTGAAAATACTTGCTAAGTTATGACTTTCAAGAGGATTATGATTTTGAAAGCAATAACCCACAGTTAAATCATATTGTCAAATAAAAATACCCATGTCACTCATTTGGAGCATAACAAAGGAGTTGTCCATGTGTAGTTTTTCTCTAGGATCACACTTTGTATATGTGTGTGTGTACATGTTTTTAATCCCAGTGAGGACTTCAACATGAATAGACAGACTCATGGGGACTTGTGTCACTTGTGTCATGGGGACCTAAATTGAGGTTTCCATGAGGAAACATTCTTATAATTCATACAGAATTCGGTTTTTTTTTAAATATAAAAATGCATTAAGTTTTCTGTGAGGGGTAAGTTTAGGGGTTGGGTTTGTGTAAGGGGAATATACAGAATATACAGTTAAAAAAAATTACATCAGAGAGTTCCCACAGTAAACCAGAAGTGTGGACTTGTAGCTTGTAAACTTAAATTGAAGAAATTTGAATCAAATCTAATATATATAATTGATTTTCCGTACAAACCTCGTTTTTCTGCGTGTTTTGGGGCCTTTCCCCTCTTTTCTATTCAACATTTCCTCTTTTTTCATTCATCAAGCCTTTCTCCCTCCATCTGCCTCGCTATGAAGAGAGATCTGGTTGACCAGGCCCTCTCTCACAAAGGAGAACGAGTATCTCCCTCGTAATTCTCCCTCTCTCTCTCTCCCTCTCTCTCGATTTTGAAATCGCCAGGGCACATCCACATGCACTCATACACAAAAACAAACGCGGGCACACACTCTCGACGCGAGTGGATATGAAAGCGTGCGCTGCGCACACTCAGACTGGCCCCCGCAGCTTCTTACCTCATTGTTCTGCACGTTACCAAGGAAACTGGAGCAGCTGCAGCGTGGCAGACTTCAAGTGCGAGTGTGTTTTATTCTATTTGTGCATGTGTGTACGTGCGAAGGGTGCGTTGGGGCGTCTTTTGTGAGGAGGGCATCGTGACTTGTGCGTCTAATATCCTGCAGGACTGAAAGACTGGCTTGTGTTTACTAACTTCAGTCACATGGCCTGGAAGCTGACAAAAGCCCCGCCCACCAATGCGTCACACTCAACGTTTTTCTTTGGTTCAGCATAAACAGATTGAATTATAATTCTACCCCTGAGTAGGCTACAGACTACAGGAGAAAGAACGTTTGGCGGGATACACAGAAAATAAGAGACAATCGATTATAAACTAGACCATCGATTATAAACTACACCGTCTAGACTGTTTGGTTACATAACATGTGCGTGTATGTGCGTGTCTGCGATGTTTGGTCCCTAGGATGAGGTAACCATGGGACCCCACCACTATGCCATCTGGCCCATGGCTTATCCTGCCTGGTTATGGAAAAAAACAAAAACAAAGCCTCGAGCTAAGACAATAACACACCGCCATGTGTAAACTGATAGACTTGGTCACTGTACAAAGCACTGGTTGTATCTTATTTAGATTTTCAAACCTGATATTTTGCACTGATAGACTAGAGTGAATCTGGGTAAAAATCTGTTGATTTGGAATTTATGTTTTATAGTAAATTATTTTTAATATTATTGTTATTAGATATGCAGCTAAAGTTAATTGGAATTTTCTCTTTCTTCAAAATACTTTCTTTTGTGTTCAGCAGAACAAAGAAATGCATACAGGTTTGGAACAAATTGACGGTGAGTAAATGATGACCGAATTTTAATTCTTTGGTGAACTATCCCTTTAAAATAATAAAAAAGGGTCTACACACAATAAATATTTTAAAGATTTTAATATCTCCACTACATGCATAACTAATAAAAATATGTAACTTAATCTGATTAAAATAAAATTAAATAATATATTTTTTAACATTACATTCAGTACATTTTGAGATAAATAAATAATAATATACATTTGATTTAAATAAATTATTAAAATATAAACTCTGATCTAAAATCAATCTGATGTATACATTAAAAAAAATAAATACAAATTAAATTGATTAAAAAAATGATACATTTAATAAATGAATTGATTAAAATCAATAAGAAAATTTAACATTTGAATAAATAAATAATACATCTAACAGTAAAGTACTTTGGTATTTTTATTTATTTATTTTTTAAAATTAAAATAGAATACTTTCCAAATAATATTTTACACATCTTTATAATATGACGTTTGCACAGCATTAATGTCTTTATACATGTAAAAAAACATATACAGTAGCTGCCTTTAGGATGGATGTCACATGAGGATGATTATCTTTGTAGGTCTGTGGCAGCTAAAAGTTTGAAAACCACTGCACTGAAGAAATAAAGAAATGTTGAATGCTTAATTGAAAACATACCGATATTCACCCTATATGTCACGTGTATGTTCTATTTTTTCTTCCTCAATCATAAGTTACTCCTCTCTGATTGATATGTACTGCCCTCAGACAAAATGTTGAACTATAATAAACTTGGAGATGACGGCTCCATATTATAAGACTGTATGATTGTTTATGGTATGGTTAAGTATGTGTGTTGAAGTTTGAATCAGTCTCAGAAGGGGTTATGAAGTTCAGTCAGTGGAAGGGTTTGTTTGAGTTCAAACAAAGCACGCATTTTGAAACACCATCGGCCATAAAATGCTCATAAAATAGGAAAATTAAAATACTATAAAACGCAAGTGTAGCATGCTCTAATGTGTAAATACATCTGACATTTCATATATTAATGTTTACGATTTGACTTTTTCCTTCCCTTTCAGACAGAATGTCACATATCAGATACACAAGCTTTTTTGGTTCACAGTTTATTTGTATTTTCTCAGCACAACATTAGACAGCATTGCATCACGCTCTTGTGTCTATTCATTAATTTTAATGTGCTTTCTCTCTTCTTTTTTCCTGCAGGTTAAAATCTGTATACCCTACTATATCTTCCATAATTTGACAAATAAACACAAAAAATTAAAGCAAATACAAAAAATAACAAAACGTCAAAAGCTGGATTTTCAGCAGCCATTACTCCAATATTTAGTGTCACATGATCCATAAGAAATGATTCTAATATGCTCAATAAAGGGTTTTTTTATTATTATCACAGTTAAAAACGATTTCGCTCGTTCAATTATTTTTGTTGATGAATTTTTTGATGAATAAGTTCAAATGACACATACACACAGACACACACATAACTTGAGGATAAATAGATCCTCTGGTAGAACAGTGTCCTCTGGAATGTTCACACGGCCACTGTATTCAACAGATTAATGTGCCGTGGCATATTTCAGTGTCAGCCTGTCAATCAACAATATGTGCAGGGACCAGCGTTTGTTGTGGAGTAACAGGATGGACAACATATGGAAAACTGGAGACAGACTAAAGACAGGGCTTAAAACAAAAGCCAAAGTCACAACAACATGCTCTGATTCTTATCAGCCAGCACCGTCAGAAATGTTCTAATCCTTATAACATGCAGAGTTCCCACCCAAACAAAAGGATGCCAGCTTTAAAAATGCCCCTCACTGGATTGGCACTGTCTCCAGGGGGGCAAGAGGAGAGGGAGGGGGTGCCATCTGTTCTGGGTCAGGTGCAGAATGTGGTCATATGTGTAGTGTAGTAGTGAGAGAGAAAGGAAATGCATGTGTGATCAAACTTTACCAGTGTGTAACAATTACCATACAGATGGCAGTGCCCTGTAAATGTCACACTCACTCTCTCTTACCCATCACTCCCTCACAAAATCATCCATTGTGTTTTCTTTGTTGCTTTTAACTCGTTTTCGTTTTAACCTCCAGCAGCACGTGTGCAAACATGACCTTTCATTCATGCACAATGAGTCTGACCTTCGCATCACACCACAAACCCACAGGAACACACACGTCTGATTTACTATGTGACTCTCCATAGATGTAATGGTTTTATACTGTAACACCCCTTACACTAACCCTACCCCTAAACCCACCCGTCACAGAAAACTGTATGCATTTTTTACATTTTCAAAACAAAAAAAAACTCATTCTGTGTGATTTATAAGCTTGTTTACTCATGGGGACCTCAATTTAGGCCCCCATGGTGACACGAGTCCCCATGAGTCTGTGTGTGCATAAGGTTAAAGTCCCCAGTGGGATAGAATACACACACACATAAATAGAAACAGCACACCCTCCAAATGTGGTTGATTTCAACTAAAACAATGTGTTATTCTGTTCCTGTCAGAGCTGCACCATGATGATTATTAATGTTGATTACTTTGCGATTTGGTGCTCAGTTATTACCTATTATAACTGGTGCTCAATTATTAATAATGGTTCTAATAATGATCAATGTTAAGTGCGTAACCCTCAATCGGATCATGGGGTCTACGACCCCAATCGACTTTTACTTAATAAAAAAATCTCAGTGGAATAAGATTTTGAGACTTTTCATGCATTATCTCTATACACACACACAAAAAAAACTGGGCTTGATTTGGCTGTTCTGAAGGTATGTAAAAAAATGTTTACACTTCTGGTCTTTGGGGTCAATATGACCCCACATTGAAATGAATGGGAAATGTGACAAAAAAAAACTGAATTTATTTTCTTAATGTGTCTTAAAAAATCCAGCATAAATCTGAAATTTTTACACAGAAATGAAGGCCTAGTATTAGAGCATAAATGCAATGTATCATAAAAAAATTATATTTCATATGCAAGCTAATGGTGTAGTTGAGGAATTGTGTGGTATATGGATACAAATTTACTTTATATCTCCAAAAACACAGCATTAATGAATAGATGAGAAGTAAATAAAAAAAAGATATATTATTTGCATGATTAAAAATGTATATTTTTTGTACAATTTCTCAATTAATTGTTGGGGTCGTATAGACCCGAAGCCCAGAAGTGTAAACAGGAAACGAAGACCATTTGAAGGTTAATATATTTGGGGAAACTGTGATGGAATATTTGATGATTAGAAAGGCATTTATAATAGACAAATTTTGTAAAATTACAAATGTATTTACTGTCACTTTTAATTAATTTGATGTATCCTTTCTGAATAAAAGTATTAATATCTTTCTTCTTTTTTTAAATCTTACTCATCCCTAACTTTTGAATGTATCATGGTTAATAGAAAAAATCAACAAGAACTGTTTTCAACTTTGATAATAATAATAACCTTTTTTTTTGAGCAACAAAAAATCATATTATGATTTTTTTTAGTGATCACATGACACTGAAATAATGTAAAAATGTAATTGATTCATCCATGATGAAAAATTCAGCATTGCCATCACAGGAATAAATTACAAATATTAAAACATGAAACAATTATTCTAAATAGTAATGAAATTTCAAAATATTTCCATCAAATTCATCACCATGAGAGTTCTTTCAAAAACATTAAAATAATCTTATTCAAACCTTATTGTATGTAATCGCAGAAGCCATAATTGCAATAGCGATTATTATTCCATTAATTGCTTAGCCGTATATATTGTAAATATAACTGTAGATATTGATCTATTTGTTTTCGTAACATTTTGACAGACTAATTTAGCAGTTCTGTTGAAATGATGACCTCATTACACCATCTAAACTGTGATTGTGTCCGGTACTGGTTGGTCCAAAATATGTACTCCAGATGTTGCCAGGGGATTTTAGGGTCATAACTCAAACTACCCTGTAAAAAAACTCTTACCTTTTGCCCTGAGAGTAATGAGCGCTACACTACATGTGTGTGCTTTGTGTGTCAAAACCATCATTCTTACACAAAAGTTTGTGTACAAATGTGCTTGGCCTGATTTATTATTTTTTTGTCACTGTATAAACTAAGCTTACCATTTCGGAGAACATCACGGGTCCTTGGCTAGCTTAAATAAACCACCAGGACAAATTAGTTAATTCAGCAGCACGTGCTAAATGAGACCGATTATGAGCCACAAAATGGGAAAAAAACAAAACATTTTTGTTTACATAAAAACCCCATTTTTAAGCAAACATCTTTACATTAAAAAAAAATGGAGCAGGAGACTCCTGAGAGGTCTGACTTGTCAGAACTAAAGATGAAATGCCCATTTCATGCTAATTAAAGTCCCATCAACTAGGCTTGATCTCCGTGACCTAACAGAATAGCACCTTTAACCTAGTGTGTGACACACTTATGAACACTCTGAAGCAGGATGATATAGCGGACTAGAGATGGCACAGGCCTTTCAGCATTACACAAGCCTGAAGAGAAGGGCAGAGGTTAGGAAAGCAAGCGTAACAATTCAGGGCTGGTAGGGGGCGGGCGCTATTGTTCAAATGTCCTGATCTCTCCGGCTCTGACAGTTATCTGTCTGTTTGATCACACAGAAGAAGTTGGAGCTTCTCAGACAAATGTAGGACAGCCCTCAAAGGAAATCAGCTTAATGAACCTCAGTGAGGCGACTGAGTGCCATTATTTTAGTGTGTGTGTGTGTGTGTGTTGTGGAACATACTCAAGGGCAGTGATTTAGTGCTTCATATGTTACTTCACTGTGTTGATTAGTACCTGTCAGTGTTGTGCCTGAACGCGTACAATGAACGATAGTTCATGAATGCGTTCATATTTTTGGCGAACGTGACCTGAGCTTTATTACTACCTGATGAACGTTGCTGTAAACACGTTCATTCAACGTTACTGTGAACGTACGCTCTCTTAGTTTAAATTCGTACAATAGAGTGGCAGATTTCTATAGAGCCTTCCAGGCAAAAATCCGGCTAAAACACACGTAAACAGGCCTTAATATGTAGCGAAAACACCCAGTCTGGCAACACAAGACACCAGTATTGCGCCGCGGCCGCCGTCGACAAAGCAGCAAGCGAGGAGGCATCGTATGATCGTTATTTTAAACGAACTTTATGATGAGGTCGGTGAGGATGGGAAAAATCTTACATTTCTGTGCAAGCTTTGCCCGTCGATAAAATAATTGTTGTCTGTGGTTGTATATGGGCTGTGGCAATAATAATAAAAATTAAAAAAGCTCGCAACATATGGAAAAAAAGAACTATGAATGAAATAGTCCATATGAACTATGAACTGAACTAGTTCATTTTAAAATGTGTGAAGTCGACTTTGAACTAGTTCATGTAGAAAGTGAACTTTCCCAACAACGGTACCTGTACATAGTTGTAAACCGATTTTCTGAAAACCTTACTTTTTCGCAACTCTTTTGTCAGTCAATTATTCTGTTCTGATTGACTAGATTTTATTTATGTTTAGGGTCGCAGAGACCCCAGTGCTATATGTGTAAATAATAATAAAATTAGCAATGCTCTTCTGAATTAATGAAAAACTAGCGAACACTGAATACATCAAAACATACATTATACAAATCAAATAAATTAATTAAAGCTGCAGTTCACATTTTTTCCTCTTTGTCGCCATCTCTGTTTGAAATCTGCAATTGCAGTCATTTACAGAATTATCAACTTTACATGAGTTGTGCCTCGGCACGGCACAGCATGTACTCTATGAATGTTTTGAGGAGCTGTCAGTCACCGCGCCGGTGTGGATCCTGTCATTCAGAATCACAGATTATTATTTTTGGAAGTATGACCCAACATAAGAATTTTCACCGGAAAATGTCGTCTGAACTACCATTTTGTTCTGAACAAATAACTAAAAAAATCATTGCAGTAAATCACACTGACTAAATCTAACAATCGATTATCATATCAGATCAAACTGTGATATTTTACTTTGTTCTGAAATTGTTAATTTTAACAATGTCAGCATTGCATGACTACATGTAATGTCTTTCCGATATGTATCATTGTTTTCGCATGGGTCGGTTGCAGTCTCTATTTTCAGTTGCCACTCCGAAGTCCGAACGAAGTCTTTTGTATTTTACAGTGGGTGAATCTCTAGTTGTCGCTGGTGATTTTCATTTGAACCTTTCTGGATCACCATAAAATTGATGTTTAATTACAAGTGCTGTGAGAAAAGGCTATAAATCTCCAACATCCTCACACTCATAGACTACTAGCCGAGGCTCCTTCTTTATGTGTACAGATGTGACGTAATGACGCAAAGACATGCTCGAAGTACCACTGGAGTTAAAAACATTATTACAAGCTTACCGTTTTGAATCGAGCCAAGGCAAGTAGCGAGTTTTGAGTTTTGAACGCTGGCTGGTTATGTACTTAGATATTGGGTTATTGCAAACGACGGCAAGCTGCAGTTTTGGTGTCAGAGCGCTGCATGCAGGGGTTGAGAGGAGAATATAGGCCATTACCATCCTGTCAGTCCTTCTGATGGATCACAGTACAATCTAATCACAGACGCCTGGTACCCTCAGCGCACACATAACATGAACACATTCGCCCAATTAAGAGAACCTCAAACAAATCCAGATTAGTTCAAGTGCCTTATTTTAAGGGATCTGTTTCTCTTCCTGACCCCGTTCACACAGCATCAAAGATGAACTCTTATTCTTTTTACGGTGGACTCCAGACTAGGTTGGTAATCATTCATTTGAGACTGAAGTCCGGGCCAAGGAGGGCAATATAAGACCCAGCTGATAACACATACTAATTCGACTAATTAACCTTTCTTTCCTTTCTTATGATTTTTGTTAAATCAGATTAATGAATTAGCATACTTAATTTGAAGCGCACATCCCATTTCCCCAGCTTAACAGCTGTTGAATGTTAAAACAGCATTGTTGGAAATATAAATCAGGAGTTACAATCAAATCACAGCGACCTTTTTGTATTAAATTAGCATATTTCCCAGCAGTCAGCAACTGCTCTTATGTGACGCTCAAGGTTAATTGTGTTGGAATCGCATTCATGCAAATAATTACTCTGAATTTGCAGAATGAACACATTCAGGCAGTGCTGCTTGGTTGCTTTGAGTGAGATTCAGTATGTGTACTTGAGTGAAATGAGCCATATCTCAAACCTATGTAGCTGCTGATTTTATCATAATAGATGATGAATGATTCTTGCTTTTATGAGTCATTCTGGAGGGAAAAATCATCTGCTTAATGCCTTAATATTTCTTTCTATCTTTTTTCTTAACATGAATGTTAATCAAATATTCACATATGTATTTATTCTCCTTTCATCTCCCTTCCCACAAATGAGTGTTGATTAGGTGTTTAACAGCACATTCACAGCTAATTGCAAAACCTATAATTGTAGGCTTGTGAGGTTGTAAGGTAACACATGGTGCCATTAAAACTGTTGAGTGTGCACTTGGATGAGCACTCTGAAAGGCAGAAGGCAAAAAATGTCATTTCATTGGAAAGTGTTTTTTGCCCATGTTAAAACTAATTCAGACTAGGGTATTGAAAATCATTATTGAAAGTCATTTTTTGTATATGAAATAAAGCTAAAATAAACAAAAAATAGAAGTTCTAAAATTCAAAAAGTTTAAGTTGACCTACTAATAAACCTAATAATAATAAAAAAAATAAAACAGAAACTAATAAAAATGATCAAATCACATGACAAAACTATTAAAATTACTAAAAACTCTTCCATTTGCCAAAGGCCAAAAAAAGCAAAAAAAAAAAAAAAAAAAGGTAACTTACATGTTCTGTTAAACTAAAAATAGAAAAAGACAAGATTGATAAGAAACCAGTTACGATTTGAATGTTAAAATGCATAAACATTTTAAGAAAGAAATCGTTTACGTGTTGAGAGTTGACTGAGTAGAGGGAGCTTCAGAAAACCTGAGGTTTTGACCAATTAAGGGAATTAAGAACCCTAAACTCTACACAACAAACCACTTTAGCATAAAACGGTTCAGCCGGACAATATGGTTATAAATAATACCGTTACTACGTGTAAATACATTTTTTGTTTGTTTTTTTGAGTTGATACTTAAACTCTGCATTCATCCATCTATATTTTACAGGAGAAAGCTTAAAGTATAGTTTGTAAACAATGACACCTACTCCTTCCTCAAAATATTGAAACTTATTCTTCCCCCAAACAGTAAAAGAGTCATTTACAGAAGAATATTGTCTTTCAGGTCATTTTGCAATCAGGTAAACATGCAATGACTTCAAAGTTTACTTCCAGCATCATACAGTTTGTTGGCACGTTGCCATAAAGAAGTATTTTTGAAAGCAACCATGTACACTGTTTGTGCTTTCTTTTTACTGTTTTGTTTTTTTATCAATATACAGTAACGACAGTAATGTAGTAATGGAATCAGAGACTCTCCCCTGGTGATCACAAGTTGTCTCACAGCAAAAACCAAAAATTTCACTTTCGGGTCTAAATGGCGATCTGTCTGGGCTGACTAATTTACTGTATGTATGTTTAAATGACCTGAGATGGATCTTAAAACCAAGTGTAAACAGGGCCATATATTATATGTATGTGCCATAAAGGTATATAGCAATACAATTGGGTATTTAGACTGAAATTGATGAGTTCCTGAATAAAGCATGTTTTAAATAGACTACAACTGCACTAGGCCCCAGTTCATGCAAGAAGACTTCAGAGCAGATGTCACTGAACTTCCAAGGACATCAGAGCAGGTGAAAGCAAAAAGAAATCCAATCCCCTTTAAAAACACCTTTACAAAAACTCCCCTCAGAAACGGGACACCTCACCTCAAGTCTGTCATATCGAAGTCCAACACTCTCGCTGACTCACCATTTAAAACTTAAAACATCAAAGTCCCTCCTTAACAATGAGGCACAACAGCTTACCCTTCAAAAGAACAGCAGAAAGTTTTTTTTCCCTTGCCTTCGTCCCAAACAATGGCTTGTAAACGACAAAAGGGAAGGAAAAATAAAGGAAGGTTATGAGGAGATTCGCCCTTCACCTGCTGGGAGTAATACAATCACTTAACGACCACGACAGGCATTATAGGCCACGCTTTGGAGAAAGAGGACCACATGCTTTATGTCCGACAAAGACCTTAGATCCCATCTAGAGTTGCACGGCCTATACTCCCCCCACTCCACCCATCAGTAATAAGTGCCCTCGGTGCTCTCAGAAAGACAACAACAGCAAGCATTGCTAACACACTTAAAGGGACAATTCAAACTGAATTAATTAGCACTCATTACTAGTCATCATTTCCTCATCTTTGTGTTGTTCCAAACCTCAGACTTTCTTTAGTCTATAGAAAACAAAAACGTGGATATCCTGATCACTCTTTTCACTGAAGTGTATGTCAAGATCCAAAATGACTAAAAGAGCATGACATACACCTTAACTTTTCTTGGCACATTCACATGAATGAAGTGATTCAAACATTCATGAATAAATAATCATTTTGATTCTGATAATTTCAGAGAATCCTTTAAACCAGTTCACATAACTGGTTTGAATGATTCATTTACAGTGGTCTGATTTCTGTTTGTCTGTTCTTTTAACCCAATTTTGGGTCAAAAACCCAGCTGTTGTGTTAAATTTATAAATTCCATTTTTTAATCCAACAACTGGCTTTATGCACAGCTGCACTTCTTCCTGAACTTAATCCAGCTCCTTGTTTCCTGTCTGCCATTATTGGCCAAACTTGATAAATTCAGGTGTGTCTGATTATTGTTGCCGTGACTACTGCAAAATGCAAGATGCAAAAATTTAGAACTCATTATTGTAATGAAAATCATATTATGGTCATGACTGTCAGTTGTTTGTGACCGAAGAATTCTTTACCTCTACCTGGTGAGGAAAACACCCTAACAGTTGGCCAGATCAAGAACACTCTCCAGGAGGTGCATGTGTGTCAAAGTCAACAATCAAGAGTAAATACAGAGGGTTCACCACACAATGTAAACCATTGGTGAGCCTCAAAAACAGGATGGCCAGATTTGAGTTTGCCAAACAACATCTAAAAAAGCCTTCAAAGTTCTAGAACATCATCCTCTGGACAGATGAGACAAAGATCAACTTGTACCAGAGTGATGAGAAGAGAGGAGTGGAGAAGGAAAGGAACTGCTCATGATCCATACCACCTCATCAGTGAAGCATGGTGTCATGGCGTGGGCATGTACTGTATGGCTGCCAATGGAACTGATTCTCTTGTATTTATTAAGTGTTTCGGGCAATATTATCTGCTCATATTCAGCCAAATGCTTCAGAACACATTGGACAGTGCTTCACGACCCGAAGCATCTACTGCGAAAGCAACCAAAAAGTTTTTAAGGCAAAGAAGTGGAATGTTATGCAATGGCCAAGTCAATCACCTGACCTGAATCCAATTGAGCATGCATTTCACTTTCTGAAGACAAAGCTGAAGGGAAAATGCCCCAAGAACACGCAGGAACTGAAGACAGTCGTAGTAAAGGCCTGGCAGAGCATCACCAGGGATGAAACCAAGCATCTGGTGATGTCTATGTGTTCCAGACTTCAGGCTGTAATTGACTGCAAAGGATTTGCAACTAAGTATTAAAAAGTGCAAGTTTGATTTATGATTGTTAATCTGTCTCATTACTTTTGGTCCTTTAAAAAGCGGGAGGCACATATACAAACTGTTGTAATTCCTACACCGTTCACCTGATTTGGATGTCAATACCCTCAAAGTAAAGCTAAAAGTCTGCAGTTAAAGCACATCTTGTTTGTTTCATTTCAAATCCATTGTGGTGCTGTATAGAGCCAAAAAGATTCGAATTGTGTCGATGTCCCAATATTTATGTACCTAACAGTGTGTATATATACATAACTACTCATTACTACTCTACCCCAAATTTCTGATCTGTCATCTACCTTAACCTCTGACCCACGCTTGAGGGGAAAATCACCTTTAGCCATGGCTAACACAAGCCGGCGCTACCGCCGGCCCTGAGAGGAGCCCCCAGCAGCCTAGCGTGGTGGAATAGCAGCATTAACTCTACTCTTTGTCTGCAGAATAGCTCCATTGTGAGAGCCCCCTATGAGCATGCTGACTAAGGCTACAGAATGAGTCCTCTTCTAAGCCTGACCAGGGGGGCAGGAGAGGGACGGGGGTCCAGCTTAACTCTCCACGCCCCCTTCCCCTCCCTCCTGGAGAGTTCTAGGAATTTCCTGATTCAATATAACTTTCTAAATACCTCCTCTTCTTCTCTCCCTCCCTCCCTCTATATGTCCAATCCTTTCATTCATGCAGTCACTCATTCATCCACCTTTCCATCCACTCATTCATCACACGCCCTATGGATTTTTTTGTGTGATGTTGGTACAATGACATATAAGATCAAACATGGAAAAGGTGTAGAACGTGTGAAGTTTACTTTTAAATCGAAATCCAATGTAGCGTAAGCAGAAAGTAATCAAACATTTCTTAGTTTAGATGTGAATGTACATGTGAATCGAAATCACTATTTTCAATACATTTTAAAATATACTTTTGGTCAAAAGCAAATATTACAAACATGATAAATTATAAATTAATAATTAATATAATATACATTATTTTTTTGTGGAGTCTAAGCACATTTTATCCCTGGCTCATGGCATGGCAATATACATATTCCATGAGGTAAAATAAACATACAAAGAACATGCAGATTTATGTAAATAGTGTTTTATGTGCAAAAAAAATGTATTCCTATATTTTATTATATATTTTTTCTTCCTTCATTTTGATTTTTGATAAACAAAATGAATTTTAATTAATAAACTAAAATCATTCCCAAAGAGGAGGTGCATTCGATTGTTACATGTATTTAAATGTATTTTGTTAGTAGGACAAAAAAAATGTGTAGGACCTAACCTATAAGAGTCTACTATGCATTTGTTTGTGTTGATCAGAAAGCAACATCTGCTCACATTATTCTAGAGTGAACTGAGGAGTGTTTCTGTTGGTCTTTAGAGGAGTTCAATAGCCATAGGTGCTCTTTGATGCCAAAGATTGTCTCTACGAATACAAAGCTATTCATTTGCCTAACGTGCATTTAATTGGCCTAAGTTACTGTTCAACTTCTTCCCAAAATGCCCCGTTAATTCATCTCAATCACACAACAGTCACAGGTCACATAGTGCTTATTGTAGGCCGCTCACTTTAGCAACGACTCGGCTACATTTGCATCCGAACTCAAAAGGCCAGCAGTTCAATCCCATAATAGTCAAAGAAATGAGAGTTACAATGTAGCCAAAATGGCTGTTGTGTAAATCTAAATCACCCCTTCACTCTCTTTGTCTCTTTGATTAGAGTATGGAGATTAATTCATCCTCTTATGGTGGTCAGTTTCTATGAATACCTAAATGAAACAGTGCATTCACAGAGACATCAGATTCCGAACGTACATGCATGCTGTTCCTCAATTTGCCGTGGATAAAAGCCACTGCTAAATGAATAAATGTAAATGTGCACACGGCCTTTTATTTGGAAACCCATTCAAAGGGTTCTCGCGCTGGAGCTCTGGATAGATGATTCAGTTTGGTTTTAACTCTAATTACATGCCTCTGAAAGGCCGTCTTCTCTGATCTTGAATACCACCGTGAACTGAATCTCCAAAATACCCAACCGAAACACTTGCTTCAATTTCACAGCCTTATTGTTCGAGTCGTCGCACATTTGTGAAAACATTAAGGCTGTCTAAAGGGAAAAATGATTTGTGGCTCATGATTAAAACCACTTGAGATCAATGACATGGTTTATTACGTTGATCTGTAGCAGCACCTCTGAACGGCTTGAGCGTGGATCATACACAGTAACTAATCCCAGACTCACACACAGTCATCGCGGTTCACACAGAGTCGAGCCATAAAACCACACTTCCGCTCGCTTACTCTGAATCACTCCCTCGCTTTGTTGACACGTACCTGTTGATGACCGTGCGATGCGGTTCAGGCACAAAACGCTGGAAAAGAGCCTATGAAACAAGACTTGGATGAAGCTTGTGTCTATAAGTTGAGATTTACTGAGACAAAGTGCTCTTGTTTAAACCGGCGGCTTTTTTGAAACGGTTGCGGCCGGGGCGCAGCGGCGGAATTGGAGGCATGTGTTGGTGCAGCGACGGGGCGGGTTTATGGTCTCTGCTAGTGTTTGATGTGCTATAATGAGGAAGTGAGTGACTTCCTGTGGTTAACGGGAGCGAGGGAGATGGATGACGGGGGAGGCCGTAAATGAAAAGCAGCAGTAGCCCAGTTAACAGAGGCCGGGGTGTGCGGGTTAAACGTTTTTCAAATGTTTTAACTGCGTTCTCTTCGACACGACGGGGGGCGAGGATATGTCGGGGTCAAGAGGTGACAGGCGATATGTGTGCAGTCCTACATGTCATTATTTCCTGGAAGATAGGGTGCACTTGGTGTAATTATGTGGCCCAGATCCAGATGGATCTGGTTGGAAACTTTTGGAGTCCATTTAACTTTTACTGTCATCGTAAGCTTTGTGTTGAGTTCACGGTCTTCTGCTCTTTTCGGGGAGACGTCAAAGACGGCAGCTTTCACACATAAGAGATAAAGTCTGAGCTTATAACTTAAGTCTAAGTTCAATGGTCTTAACTGATCAAGTACTCACTAACTTCCTGTCCCTGACATTTTCAAAAAAAAAATGCACTTTCGCTCTTTACATTTCATTGGTTGTCGTCAAGACAACCCAAATGCCCCGTTCCTTTCCAGAACACCATTTGCTATTGTATGCGTCATTTCACCTTTGACCTCTGTGGTGGGAGCTGTGACCTTTCAACAGGCCCACACAGGAACCACATCCACACAACTCCTGCAGAATTTCACAGATCATTTCCCAAAATCATAGCCGAATATATACAAAAATCCAATCTGGGCATGTCTTTCACCAACTCAATGAGAATGAATTCTCTGAGCACTTAAACTGGGTATCATTGCACATTTTCTCCAGAGATCTATCTCCAATTCATAAGCTCTCATTTCAGTTCACTTGCAATTCGATTTCATTCAGATTCATTTGGGTGCATTTCAGTTAAAATGTGCAATTTGTATCTCAAATTAAGACAGTAATTTAAAGAAGGATTCATCAGACTGATTCAAACATTAACTCCAGAAGTCCTTTTGAATCATTCATTAAAAGGGCTGACCCAAAATAGTAATTTGTACAAGAATCAGAATATACTAGTTGTATTGTATAATTTTGATTCACTAAAAAAAACTGGTTCATAAGAGTCAGTTGTTTGTGAATCCAACTACACTGGTTATGACACTATGGCTTGCCATTGTGCTGTAGATTCAGCGGTGGCTGCAAAAATAAATAAATAAATAAATATTAAGAATAAAGATAATTCAAATGAAGATTCACTGTAAAAAATAATCCTGTACAAAAACGGTAAAATACTGGCAGCTGTGGTTGCCAGCAGCATACCGTAAAAATATGGTGCGTTACCGTTTTTAAAATTAACAGCTAAATACCGTTTGTCAGCTACATTTAAATGGTGTTAATTTACAGTTATATACTGTAATTTAACAGCATAATACTGTAGCTGACAAAACGCACCATATTTTTACGGTATGCTACTGGCAACCACAGCTGCCAGTATTTTACCATTTTTTTACAGGATTATTTTTTTACAGTGTTGTAATTAATCAGAAATACAATTTTTACCCAGGTTTTAAAATAAGCAAAATCACAATTTCTTATCAAATGAAATTAGAGTAAGATGCAATCTGCAATCACATAGAACCCTTGCTGATTCTCATTATCAAGCCACACCATGAGATAACCTCATTCATACTCTTCAATCAGTCCCATTGTCCCCAATGGGTTTTACCTTCTACAACAGTGAAGTGAAGTGGAATGCAGCAGTGAGACGTCATAAATCTCTTCAGGATGATAACAATGTGTTTTAAGAGTCATAAAGTGGCCTTAAGTATCTCCAGCACCACTGAGGATTAGCCTGTAAGCATTAGATCTCGTGAGGCCCAACTCATTCATATGCAATGAACGGAGACCCCTTACTGAACACACACACACACACACACACAGTGCTGAAGGGCCCAGCAAGAGGCTATGAACCCTTGAGCATTCGTGGGCTGGTCAACCGTGCAGCCAACCAATCAATCAACCAATTACTAATCAATCAATAAATCACACGTGTTTTTATGCAGTGTGTCGAGGAAATAGCCATGAATTAAACGTGTCATGGTGCTAGTGGGACATGATGCGATAAATAGTGACAAAAAAATGCACACACACACACACAGTATGACAGGGAGCTGTGGGAACTAACGGGAAAGAGAATGTGCTATTTACACTGAGCACAAAAGTAAGATTAACTCTTGCCATAGATTTACTCTTTGCTTATGTTTGTGTGCACTCTCTTTGTTTGCACATTGATTTGATTAGTGACCCTACAGATTCAACACGACTTATCCCTCCTCTGGGATTTCTGCATACTCAGAGTCAGTAATGATGTCATTGGAATGTGCTGAGCATTGACCAAACATTACGAAATAACAGCAGATAACATTCTTCAAAAGCATATCATATCATTTCATTCAACATGGGAATTGGCTGAGAATAATGTAGAAGCCAACAGACTGTTTTGCTTTGAGTAAGAGAGGGCCGTATCTTGTTATGCTTGCCACTGATTCAGCTGACGCTGAAATTCCAGACACCCTCCCACTGGGTCACAGAACTTAGGTTTTCCATGCTTTAATACCACACACATGGACACGTTGATATTTACAGAGATTTATAGAGATTCAGTAAGGAAGAAGAGCAGAATACAGAATGATAATCAGTGTTGAAGCTACTCTTTAACTGTAGTTCACCAGCTTTAACCTACTCATTTTAGGTAGTTAAAAGTCCCCCTTTCTCCTTGCAGTGAACCAAAGACAGTCTCAAAAACGCGGTTTGAAATCGCAGGTGTTTCTGACGTCACAAACTGCCTTGTAACCAATCATGTAAACGTGATCGTCAAAGAGTGGATCTCTGAGCTGGTGTGAGTTAGTGGAGGTGGGGTTAATTTGCATATTGATAGAAGCGCGTTTCTGTCAGGACCACTAGCGGCAAATACGATTGACAACTAGCATACAGTTTGGATTAGCGGTATGGTTCTGTTTTGGGCAAGAACTAGCCTAGCGTGGATAAAAGCAGGGAAAGCAGCAATAACCATCCTTAGGGTAAACAGAACAGAACCAACATCCACAGATATCAGATATCATTACTTCAAAATTTTAATGTACAACATAATTCGAGAATTTAGTCTGATTCAAAAGGGAATCAGAATGCCAAATCCTGACTGGAAGAGAGGAGGAGCTGGGGATGGAGGAGGATAATTAACTCTTAATATAATTAATGAGGTAATATAATTGTGGATAAAAATATAGACTAAAGAAGGACTTTTAATAACAATCAAGCTATGTTAGCTACACTACAAACCACTAATAACAAGGAAATATATTTAAAAGGCAACATTTTCAAATGTAAATATACTAATTGTATACTTTATTTTTATAATGTTCTAGTCCAGTTATGTCAAGTAAGTAGATACATAGCCTAAATAAATGATAAATAATTAAGCAATGGATAACATAAAAGAAGAAAACGTTCAAAAGACAGATCCAAAATTAGGGGTTTGGAATGAATGTTATATCTCAAGGTACTTTTACACTAAATACAACAACAACAAAACAGTAAACCATAATTTAACCATAAGTTACTCGGTTGAGCAATAAACAGCAGCATTTAACTAAATGAATCATTTTAAATTGTGAATCATGAATGTTTTATGAAGAGCCAATTCACTAAAATGAATCACTTTTTTTGCTAAACGAAGGGGAGAAATCAATTAAAATCTGTTCTCATTTACTCAACCCTGTTTGACTTGTTTTCTTCTGTGTTGAACACAAAAAGGATATATTTTGAAATTTTTTCACCGAACAGTATTTATATCATTTTTATCTTCGGTCTGCGCAAGCGCCAGAAGTGATCTCTCGCGTGTGTACGTCAAAATCTAAACATATATAGATATACAGGAAATTGCAATGGAAGACGATTTTGATATATCAACAGACAACGTTGATTTTTTTTGGCGAGCGACTTGGATGTGGCTGTGGTTACAAGAGGTAAAAACTATATATAAATACTGTTCGTTTTCCCACACAAACCGCTCGTTTCGTGTCTTAGGCCATCAATGTGTACTTACATTTACGAGTCATTGAATCATGTTTAATTTGGACTTCTTTGTGCATGCTCTTTGAGGTGGTGACCATAGACCTGCCTTATATGACTGACAGACAAGAACAGTTTGACCTAAAAATATCAAAATTTTAACTACTCCAGAAACAAAGACACCTACATCTTGGATGCCCTTGAGGTAAGCTAAAACATACCAAAAATTAATTTCAAAGTGAACTATCCCTTTAACAGCAATGTAGCATTCTGAAACACCTCTACTGGTCAACCTGTGCAAAAGGCTATTTTTTTGATAAATACATGTTCAGGTGTTGTGTTAAGAGTTTAATATATTCAACTCAGTTTGGTGCCACAAAGTTAAGTGAACGGCTTTCACGACTCCCCACGTGATCAGACATTGACACTTGACACTGTGAATGCCGGCCACTCCAAGTCTTTGAAAAAGAGCATCAAAAAACAGCCCATCACATCCCTTTCTTTCTTCTGTCCTTTCATTCTCCCACATAGCAACTTTTTTCCCCTGTATCTCTCTCTCTCCCTGTCTGATAGCTTGTTCTCTCCCCCTCTCTGGACTCTGTGCTGTGGGTCCTCCTGACAAAAGGAATTGTAAGGATGAGCCTAACCGGTATTGGCCCACACAATGGACCCGAAGAATGCGGAGAGAGACAAAGGGTAGCCATTGGCTGCGTTAGCCCTGGGGTGACAGATCCGAATGGACGGATGAACACGGGGGCTGCGCTCAGGTCTGCGAGGGACCGGCCAACCCCCCGCCAGGCCTGCCCGAAAAGCACCGCGGTCAGGCCCCGCAAACAATCGACCAGCGCTAACTAGCCGCCCCGCTTGGCTCTCCCCCACTCGTGGTGATTGATATGGGAAACGCAGAGTGCACTGTCCCGTTATTGTGCTTTCAGCCTGCAATTATCACCCTCGCCTCATGCAAATATCAGAGATTAGGTTGCTGGCATTTAACACTGATTTCGTATACATAACAGGTTTAGATGGGCCTTCAAATACCCCGGTTATGCCCAGTGCCCAGCGAGAACATCTGAAACGAATGCAAGAGACTAATGAAAGCGCTCCACTGACATAAGTATAGAGGCATGGAAATGAATTCATATGTGTTGCTGCAAGAGTGTATGGCTTCACTCATGGGATGATAAATTAAAAGAGAGGTGTGGATTTGCATGGTGGTCAGACGAGATGTGTGTGAACATTTCTTGGGCAGCACATATGCTGATCTTCAGGGTTTCAGTGTACAAAGCCAAAACACCATTAAATCAGATTTCATCCATCAAATGCATCAATATCCCGTATATAAACATAACCCTACAGCGGCGGTTGTGGTTGTCAACCAGGGGCCCACAAGATGACTTTAAATGATTTAAAATAAGACAGAACATGCATTAATATGCCAAAACAACAAAATATTTCTTATTTTAATTCACTGGCAAACCAACGGTGTTAAAAAAAAACTGGATTTCTATATCTGGACAAGACAAGACATCTTGTCATGCCAAACTCTAGGAATGGAATATTAAATATTTTTGAAACTCCTTATCCTTAATACTTGCGCAGTAAATCACAAGCAACTGGAAAAGTCAACTTTGTAACACTGACACGGTTATTGCACTGAACTGAAACAACACTGAATTCAATTTCTGATACAATTTAATAATGACACTATTGCCTTCTGTGGAGCATCTTTACTGCTGAAATTGAATTTGTTTCATACTGATTTATTTTACAACATTATCGGTTATTTGCCTGTTTATTAAAGTGAAGCTGCTTTGAAACAATCTGTTTTGTACTGCAAAAAGTGAAAAAAATATATGAAAATAAAATAACTATTGTTTTAAATGTTTAAATTATTAAATGTGGTCAAAAAAGTTGAGAACCACTGCTCTATAGCCATATAAATATATTTAGAAATCAATTTCTATTTAAGCTTCATCACACCTTCACAAACTGCTCATATGCAAATACCACACATAGAAAAAAGTGTCAACAGGTTCACGCTCATACGGACCCATCTGCTTCCAACCAGAATATGTAAAAATACTCTACATGCACATGGATGAACATCATCTAGTACAGTAGCAAAGCTGGTGTCATAGCTTATCCAGAGAGCAAATCCAGAAACATCCTCCAGTTACATCATTTAAGAGGAAGCATCTGCAGATGGACTTTTGTTCCAATGTGTCTGTTGTTTCCTTTAGCTGTGCTTAAACAGGGCACAGATCCAAATACACATGAACTCTCCCAAACAGCACCTGGAAATGGCATTCACTGCACTACAGTCTTGCATTTCAGTGGAAAAAAAAAGGTATTTGAATGCTTATACAAAAGAACAATTGGTGAGGCTGATTACATTAAACGCACAGTCCGTTTGTTTGATATACCTGTAATTTGATCCCAACATCTTACGAACCGCATCACTAAAAGGATGTGCACGGTTTAATGCACACTGGGACCACATAACGTGCTTTATTGTACACTTAAGGCATTGTCTACATGGATGGATGACCGACTTTTGAAAAGAGGAGGTAAAGTTCTTGTATAGACCACCATTTGCCTTATACTATCAAAAAGGAACCAATACCACTATATTTGTATGTTTGTGTAAAGATGTTATCCATTAAACCAGTGTCATATACAAATCTGTATTTCATGGTTATATTGAGTCAAAATAAATAAATAAAAAGGCATCACTGTTGCAATTATATTTCATATCATCATTGTTTTTTATATTTATATTGACTATGATCTTAGGCTTTGTTCATATGAAAACAAATATTATTATTATGTAAGTCTAAATTCTTCCAATGGAATCTAATTAGTCTTTCATTCTTACCAAGGCTGCGTTTATATAATCAAATGCAGTAACAATTATATTCATATATAATAATTTATCAATATTATATAATAATATATTAATAATCTATATGGATTAATTAATTCATTCATTAAATTAAAACTGTGTGCTGACATAACACAACTGCCCGAGTTCGTTTCCCAGCTCGAGGTCCTTGGCCGATCCTATTTACTCCATCCTTTCCTGTCAAAATCATACTGTCGTGTCCAAGAAAAGGCACAAAAAGGCCAAAAACATAACTAAAAAAAAATAAATAAATAAAAACTACAATAAATCCACACAATAGGCGTTTTTTTTATCCTCGGAAGCCAGAATTTCGAGGATGCTACGTCATCGACGTCCGTCGAAGGACTGTTCCAATGTCGAGGATCCTCAGAATTTCAACCAAGGACTGAGTCCTTCGTTCGGAAAATATCCCATACACAGGAAAGGATGCATAGGTGTAGCCTTCACGCTCTCAAATCACCCACAATCCTATGCGCAGCTTTGCTATCTTGTTCAAAAAATAAAAAATGCCGACCGTTAGCGGAGTCGGAGTGATAACGGCAATATCCTTTCAAATGTAAGCAAGTATAATTTCAGTTTAGCCATTTATTTAATGTTTGTTAACAAACATTTCGGCTCAAATTTGCTGAGGGGATTTAAAGCTGTTCCCTTTTACTGGTGATTAACTTTTTAATTTTTACTTTATATAACGTTATAGCCTTTTTTGTTGGTCACATATTTTACCATTGCATGTGTTTTAACAGCTAACGTTAGATCATGTTGCTATGGACGTAGTTCTGTTCACTCCGGTAATATAACTTAGTCGTTTTTGAATGAATAAACTCCTTTTCAAATCAATATTTTGTGTCAAATTATTGATTTTATTTGGTAGGTAGCCATGTTATAAGTGTGAAAATGTATAGCGAGGCGGTTGTTACAGCGAATACAACCCATTCAGGCTGATTCAATCAAGACCCCTCCGCTTTAGAGTTTGCGGGGTTGCTATAACAATCACCTGGTTATACATCCCTTACACTTTATTTATTTATTTCTATGAGGACTGACAAGACAAAATAAGGACTGTCAAGTGTATTTAAAAACTGCAGTACACCAGCACTATGATTTTTGCAGTGCCGAAGCGACCTTTCACTGATGTAATGACGCAATGACGTGCACTTGCTAGCCTGTTCCATTTACGTGTTCTCCGAATGCTAAAGAGGACCCTTGCCTAGCCTCTGAAGGAAATGACTTGGAAGGACCCGTCCTGCCAAGGAAGTATCCTTGACATTGAGAAACACCTAATGATCCCATGATGGAATGCCTAAAAGGTCCCGACAGAGCCCTTTAAGATTCTATTTAGAACTTTTTCTTTGTGAAGAGTTTAGTCTGTATAAAATTGATAATACTATTCTTGATTATAAAAGTAAACTTTTATTGCTTCATTAGTCCTAACAAAGTAACATGCCCAAGCTTACTAAGGGAGGCACTAGAATGCTAATCTATAAAAAACGGGAAAAACAAAACAAATTGTCACATTTCAATGGTTTCACAATCAGCTTTTTGGAGGAGCGACTGCCTACCTGAAGAAATTGCCTTAGGAGTGTACACACCTTCACTGAAGCAAGCACTAAAGGAAATGCTTGGCTCTTTGTTTGCCCTGCAGGTTATGAGAGATAGTGAATGTGGAGAGGCAGTCGTTCACTCATAAAGAGCTCCCATTGGCAGGTGGGGGTGAAATACCAGTGAAGTCCAGTCTCATTCTCCCCCTGCACAGGAAAACAGAAGGACGGTCATATATTTGTCTCTTGGACACTTTTACAGCCTTTGTTATGAGCGAGGACCAGCTTGTTCTCACAATTGAACACATACTAATGTCATATGTTAGAGCACGAGTGATCTGTTAAGACAGCATGTAGACAATATGGTGCATAAAACTGTGAGTAAAAGGGTGTTTATAGAAAACATGCGGATACAACGGCATCCATTTCATGGCACATAAAGATGATAAAATGAAAACGTGTAATGCGAAAAATATATGAATTTAACAATTTAAAATTTTCATACAATTTAATCAATTAGGCATATTAATCTTAAACTTAATATGTGCATCTTCCTTCTACTGGTAATTATAATTTCTCAATCTGATGCTGATGTTCATTGATATTTTCAAATGGTAACAGGTCTTATCTAACAGGTCTATCCAATGTCTTGAAGCCAAACCAGCGCTGCATTTAAAAGGGAAATACCAAGACAGTGGGCCAGACGATATCAGCCTAGAGCGCAGAGAGTGAATGTGTGGGATAACCGCATTAGGGAGATTTGATACCACTGTGGTTTGTAATCCTTTTGAAGTGAGATCCTTTTTCCAGCAGTGGTCGAAACACAATCCTCAGTTACAGACCCTGGAAGTGATGGTCTTTTTTACCCTTATTCAGGGAAATTTTGGAATGCTATTCAAAATGAGGCGTAAAAAAGAAAAAAAAAGAAAAAGAAAAGTAGAGCTCATATTCAACAAGAGGATGTGTTGCTGTTATATAGGAAATGAATGGATCAGAATCCATTGTACTGTAGATCGGAATAATACAGTCTAATTTATAGTTGTAGTCTTATATTTCCGATGTTTATAACACTGAAAAGCATTTTATGGAAACACAAGAAAAAGAACCTTCTTAAAGGGATACTCCACTTTTTTGGAAATAGGCTCATTTTACCACTCCCCCAGAGTTAAACAGTTGGGTTTTACCGTTTTTGAATGTATTCAGCCAATTTTTTGATATTTAAAAGAATATCAGTAACCAGACAGTTCCTGGTCTCATTGACTTCCATAGTATATAGTATAGACCATTTCACAAGATGTAAACAACACTGGTCCAGAAACACTTCCTGTTTCAGTTTGTAACTGTTTTCTTTATTTCACATGTAAAGAAAACATCTTAAAGATGTTTGTTTAACTTTTTGATACAGTTTTATATGTTCTGTTGGTTGTATTTTATCCCAGCTTTTATGTAGTGTTAAAAAACTGAAACAGGAAGTGCTTCTGGACCAGTGTTGTTCACATCTTGTGAAATGGTCTATGGAAGTCAATGAGACCAGAAACTGTCTGGTTACTGATATTCTTTTAAATATCAAAAAATCGGCTGAATACATTCAAAAACAGTAAAACCCAATTCTTTAACTCTGGGGGAGTTGTAAAATGAGCCTATTTCCAAAAAAAGTGGAGTATCCCTTTAAGCCAAACTGAGTTGAACTGAACTAAATGGAATTACATATAATTTAAATAAAATTTAAGACAAATAATTTAAATTGTAGAAGGAAAAAACGGTCATGTAAAACCAACTAACAATAAAAAAATTACAATTATAATAAAATAAAATAAACCTTCAACCCTACAGAAGATAGGGTTTGTATGGATGAATGGATGGATGAATAGAAGAATGGATGGTACAAAAAAAGACTTTAAATTGAATTGATTTAAAATGTAATCTAAATTGACTACCAGTAAAACAACATCAATGTTTTAGAGAGAGAAATAATGAATATAAAACAACAAAGAATAACAATAATTTAGTATTAATTGGAAAGCATTGGATACAGATTAATAGATCATGTATAGAACATGAACTGTATATTTTTCCTATAAAATTAAGCGTAATTAAACTGATGACAAACACTCTGCCTACTTCAATTAGCACACATGGACCTCACCTTACATGCAACCTAACCTCAGTGCCTACATTTGAGTGTGTGCGTGTGTGTGTGCGTGTGTGTGTGTGTGGAGGGGGCCTACTTTGGTTGAGGTGCACATGAGATTCACAAAGCCCTCAACACATCAAGTAAAAGAAAAGGGCCACCAATGCAGGAATTGGGGACCATGGGAGTTTTTGTGGGACTTCGAAATCACCCCACCCCACCCCACCCCGTTCTTCTTCAAAGTGCACACCGGCAGCTGAGGGGCGTGGCCCATTGAGAGAGGGCTGGATTTAGGCCTTTGTCCCTCTGGCTTCAGGGGCAAGTGACATCTTGAACGCTTCAAGAAGATTAAATAGCAAAGCCCAGTCGGAAACACAGAGAGAGAGAGAGAGAAAGCAAGGGACAGAGAATAAAGAGGAGAGAAGTAGAGAGAGGAATGGTGAGGGTGGGACCCAAGGGTTTGTAAATGTCTGTTGGGGAAATGGAGAATTGGAGAAATGGATTCGGAGAGGAAAAGGGGAATGTTGAGGAGAAAATAGGATAATGAGAAGAGGAGAGGAAAAGAGTGGCCTCAATGAATAGGATTATACTGGTCTCACCGTAAGGAGAGAGGGAAAGATGGAGAGAAGGAATGTAGGAAGAACATGGAGAGGATGGAGGACTGTGTGTGTGTTCATCTCGTACACTTCACATCACATATACAATGCATGATGGGAGGTACTTGACACAATGGTCTACACCATACTAAGTCTTTAATAACAGCGAGAGTTTTTTTAAATGCCCTGCGAGAAACAGCTGCTAATTAAACAATTAAGAAAGAGATTTCTGAAATGAGCTTTAAGTGTGCAGTTAAAGTTAATACTAATGGTGATCGCAACATGATCTGATGACATCATTAGACTGATTAATCAGCATATCATACAATTATTTTAGTTATTTTGACAGCTTATAGTAAAAATAAATTAAAAAAAATACTAAAAATATTGAATAATTAAAACACAATTTGAAATACCTACAAAAACAGTTAAGAATATTGTTTTTAATAAAAAAGAAAGATACACAAGCTTATATTTAAATGAACCTATTATATGTAAAAAAATATATTAATAATATTATTAAAATATATTAATATTAATGTATTAAAATATTATAAATATTTTTTTACATATATTGAGGTTCACACACACACATATATATATATATATATATATATATATATATATATATATATATATATATATATGCCTATTCTTATAGGATTTAAAAACATTTTATACATACAACTCTACCATTGTAGTCAGATTTTTTTTTTTTAAGAAAATTAATATATTTATTCAACTATATATTTATTCGGATGCATGAAACTGATCAAAAATTATAATGTTGCAAAAGATTTCTTTTTAAAATACATTTATATCTATTCATCAAAGAATCCTGCACAAAAATTCAGCTTGCCATCACAGAAATAAAACGAAACTTTAAAATATATTAAAATAGAAAAGAGTTCATATAAATTGTAAGAATATTGTTTTCACTGAAGTTTTGATCAAACAAATTCAGCCTTCAAAACATACAAAATCTTACATACCCCAAACTTTTTAAATGGTAAAATATACAACGTATATAAAAATAAGACTTATAATAGGAACTGAGACAAAAAAAATATCAAGCAAATGTTACTAAACGGCATCTTTTATGCATCATTTCAGGTACCTAAGAAAAGAACCTGATCTTTCACCCTCTTCATAAAAAACAAAAAACCTTAACTCTCTCTTCTTCTCTTCACATTCAAAAACCCTCAACACACAGATATTGCCACAATCGTCCACATTTGAAAATTACAAGCCTACACTAACACTGTATGTGGTTTTGTTCATTGTAGAGGATGTTGTAGGCTCCTGGGCCGTACTGTTAAAAACGCCCCATCCCGTAGCAGAACACTTTTATCCTTTATGCGTGGGTCAGTGGGCGCCCCCTGGGGGGAAACAACCCCCAGGATTAATGATATGCGTGGCATGCATTGTGTGACCCCCGTGGGGTGTGGGGGTGATGCGGAGTTGGGTTATCTAAACTCCCCCTCATCTTGCCCCCAGCAAAGCCAGTCAACCTGCAAAAGAAATTCAAGAATGTGCATCGGAATGCATCTGTAAGTGACTGTCGTTATGAGACAAAGCGGAGTTCAATAAATGAATGATGTTGATCAAACAGGACAGAATCTGTCATTGCCTTTGCTACTGAGTACAAGTACAAGTGGACAAGGAGAAAATGTCTAATGCATTTTACATGATTGTTATGTTAAATAGCGAGTTAATTGCTTATTTGTATATTTGTTATGGGATTTTCCAAATCATTTTTTTTGTTTGTTCTTTCCCCATTAACAAATGAATAAAAAAAATAATAATAGTAAATGGCATGTTAAATATCTAGATTTTTAAAATATGTATTAAAAATTATATAAAAATGATGTTTCATTGATTCATGAAATTATACCATAAATGATAACTCTCACATGTCACTGTGAGAATTACGGGAAATGTGCCAAGCATTTGTGTGTTAAATCCCTAGCTTCTTGTGTCCCTATAGAATAACCTGTGTCCCGATTGCATATTCGGAGGGGTTTGCATTGTACACTGGTACTCTGGTGCACATTATTAATGAATTCACACTTAAAGCCTTTCATGTTTTCTCCTCCTGTCACTCTCTCAGCATCCCTCCATCAGAGACGGCGCGGTCCCTCGTTCCGGTTGAAAAAGAAGAGTAGGAGAGAAAAGGGGGCTTCACTTCACATCCAGTGCAGCATGAAAAACGGGTTCCTTCCCTTCACATGCAAATCTAGCATTACATAACTAGACAATCTGCTTGGGAGTCTAAAACTCACACGTAGCTTTGACACACACACACATACACGCACAGTGAATGATGCCTTTATCCTGAATGTAAACATGGCCATTTTAGTTACTTGTAAAAAAGGTCAGACAAAGGAAATTGAGTAACACTGAGCTGAGATCAGCTTTAAAGCTACACTGTGTGATTTTTACCCCCATCTAGCGGTGAAAAGGTATATGACCATCCAGTGAATATTAGCTTCTGTTCCTCTCAATTCCGATTTCGTTTTAACTCCTACGGTGGCCAATGTAGTCCAAGATTAACATGGCTTCTGGTTCAACCTCGTCCATGAGTGTTAACTCAAACGTAAACACGAAAGGCGAAGCTTGAATTAACGAGTATGTCCCTCTTTGGCTAATGTACTTTCAAGATGGAGGGGCAACATGGCGACCGACATTAGAACCCCTTACCAGTATGTATTTTCAACGGCATATTATACACTCACGAGAATACTTTATTACTTGAACGAAGTAAATATACATTAATGAGCACATATATTTTTGAAAGAACTTAGTGTTTTTAGCTAAGAATAAACTAAAAGAGTTACACAGTGTAGCTTTAAAGCAGATTAATTTAATATACTAGATCAGAAAGAGAATGATTGCAAATGTGCTTTCTGTGATAAATAATTTGTTAAATAGACACAAACAGAGCTTTCCCTTGACTTCTTTTGTTTTTATTAATGCAAATTTCTATAACCTCTAACCCTACATTTTTTTTCTGAATTTATTTTTTTAAATATCCTTTCTGTATGTTTATTAAAAAATATCTCCTTTTTAATGACATTTTGAGACCTATCGCCTGCTCAGATTTCGGTAACGCACTGCAGCACTATAAAAGAAGAATAAACGAAAGATAATTTTATTTTTTATTTCTTTAGAGAGAACTTTGAAAACTGACTGAAGTGAGTTTTGGACAGTGCTTCTAGTCTGTTCGTTGGCATATGAAAATATGTAAAATATGATAAAAAAAAATTTTCAAATGTAGGTTGATATATATTAAACTTTTAAAAAGCAATTTTGTTTAAATGTATAAGCTGTATATTGTTGAGTTGTCATTCTTTTCTGCCCTTTTTTACTCATACACGTTGTTTAAACTCTTGCCTATGTTGTTACTCTAGTAATTCTGTGTTTGTTCTGTGTGTTGCATACTTAAACGTATTTTGGGTTAATTTTCAAGCAATATAGTCATTTTTAAATCAATAGTTGAGTCACAAAAAAAACAACAACCCATCAAGTTGGGTCAAACATTTCACCCAATAGGCTGGGTAAAAACAACCCAATGCCGAGTTTATCCAATTTTGCCACAGTGCTGGGTTGCCAAACCACCTAAATTGGTGAAAGTGGTTTTCAACTATGGGTATGTTTGAGAAGAGCATTATTATTTATTTACATAAATTATTTGTTCGGACCATTTTACTGTGTATTCTTAAATCAGTCGCAATTTCAGTGCAGGTTTTGCAAACAGAGTTTTACTTTAAGATATGGACCCGACAACAGTAATGCCACAATATGTAAGTAACTATTAATTCTAATGCCTGATCTATGATCAGTGATTTCTGATATGAAATGGTGCAGTCAGACATTCTTTGTCTCAAAATAGTTGTATTGCTGTTTATGCGTCAGTAATGCAAGCCAGTGACTAAACGGTCAACTCCACATTGCTTTTGGATTAAAGTACATAAAGCGATCAAAGAAGAATCTCCAAGTTAGAGTTTTAACTTCTGTGGACAAATCTTTCCTCAAACTTTAGATACATAAGCACATAAATGCACACACAGCTTCTGGATGGGATGCAGTCAGGACGCAGAGAGTGGATAATGTGGTAATTGGATGAGTCAATGACTCTGCATGCTTTAAAAGAAGATGACGCCTCCCTCCACTGTGCCTTTCATCTCCTAATTATTTATTCATCCTTTTATTTTTGGATGAATGCTCATGTATCTCCTGTCTGTCTGTCTGTCTGTCTGTCTATGTCTGTCCTTTGGCAACTCTCCTGATGAGATGGGACACCTCGCCCTCTCCCTAGGAGCACACACGGGAGCAGACGATGAGAATTATGATGCGAAGGAGCTGCTGATTACGGTTGATTTGAATGATATTATAAATGTTAATGGTTTAATTACCCCATTAATTAACAAGCATCAATAACCATTTATAGATGTCAGGCTTTTACAAATGTTACAAAGATGTATGTGACCGGCAAAGTTTGCTGTTTTAGTAGTGCAAATGTTGATTGACAGGTAAGTAGGGGGTCCCTTGCTGTTGTCTGGGACGCATTAGCTTATCTGTTTATCAGGACGCATTAGTGTATACACAACAAATGTGATGTGGTCATGATTGGATCACAAAACATTTTAGGGCAGATTTACATGAGTCTGAAATGAAATTCGATGATCTTAAAATGAGGTGTAAACCGAGTGACGCTGAAATGCGTTTATTCTTAATCACTTTAGGGACGTTTTGATGTGTCAGAGTTTTGGGTGATTAGACTTTCAATGGAGGACAAAAATCTCCCAGATTTGAAAGTTATGGGATTGGAACAACATGAGGGTGAGTACTGATGAAAGAATTTATATTTTTGGATGAATTTAACCCATTAAAATCTCTCAGTATTTGTGCTACATAGGCATAAAAATCAGAAAATCAACAAGAAACTCTCTTCATCTCTCATTAAGCTTTAAATGAACATGACTTTCTAGAGACTAACAGAAACATGAACTACAGTATGTGTTACGTGTACACATCTATCTGAATTGAAGAGTTTTGTGCTCTAGTCTGAGGATGAGTTTGCATTTGTGTGTTTACGCGAGTGAGTTTGTGCTTTCTGCCTGGTCTCTTTTGATTCGGCGTGTGTCAGTCTGAAGCCCAGAACATATCAAGTTACCGGGAGTAAGAGGAACCTCTTTCACACAGCGCCGTTCAAAGCGGCGTCGCCAATCAGCCAGCCGTTTCAGACCCCTCTGTCTGTGGCATCAGGAAATGGGACTGAATTTGATGGAGGTCTGATTTTTTTTCTCTCCCCGCACCGCCTTTTATCTCCCTAAGCTTTGGATTGTAATCATTACACATCAGGTCAACAGACAGCACCAATGCACTGATTACACTGGGCAACAGTTAATAGAGAGAGAGATGTTGGGAAGGGAAAGGGGTTGTGGCAAAAATGACTTTCTCATTGGTGAGCGACAGATGAGATTTTCAGCCTCAGACGCACTCGCAGAAGACTAATCATTCTGACCGCATAAGCAATCCCATCTGACGAGACTTTAACACAAAACACACGTGGAGAACTAACACATAGCGCATACAGAAAACACAAAAAACTGTGGTGGGAAATTGATGCACTGGTTGTGACATCACAAAAATGTGAACAAGATTTGATGTTTTAAACTGGGAATCTAGAACTGCTATGAGTCAGTTCTTTTATTGAATTAAAGACATTTAGCAGGATCATTGACTGAACAGATGATTTTTATAAGTCAATTCTTTGTAATGAATCAAAAACATATTATATAACCATTATAGTCTTGAAGAGATGACTCTTCTGAATCAGTTATTTTCCGTGAATCAAAAATGAACAGATGATTCTCATGAGTCCGTTCTTTTCAATGGATAAAAAACACTCAACGCCTCAACGTTGGACAATTAATTCTTGAACCGATTTTAATGAGTAGTCCTTTTTAGCGAATCAAAAACGTAACATGACCAGTGTGATCCAACAGATTCTCGAATGGATGACTCATAAGTCGGTTCTTTTTAGTGAATCAAAAACATAACTTTAGCAAAGTGGTCCAACCGATTCTTCAATGGATGACTCTTATGAGTCGGTCCCTTCAACAGGATCAAAAACATATAACGTTACCACCAGTAGTCCAACCGATTCAAGAATCACTTTTTTTAGTGAATCAAAAGCCTGCAGCATGACTGCTATAATCGAACCGATTCCTGAACAATTCTCTTATGAGATTTTGAGTGAATCACACAAACCCAAAACTTACAACCTTCCTTATGTTATAGGCTACTTAAAGCTTGTGTAGTTACTTACTGGTTGGATATGATTATTCATTCTGAACATATAATCCTTACGCAGTAGGTTAGATATTTTAGCTCCAAAATCCTCTCTGTAAAAACAATTTACTCTAACAACAACATGACAACAAAATGAAACATTTTTGAACCTGGCTAAAGAATTCTGTTCTGGACATGCAAATTAGTGCATATTTAATTACACAATGCCTCATTTGCGTATTTAAATATAAAATATATGACCCTAAATTTTGAATCGAAATGTATAATCAAAATGAACTCCCCATTTGGAATTGCATTCTTCTCTTATTTATAGAATCCTTAATGGAATCAAATCATTTGAACAAGAATCTGAATTGTTAATTGCCTAATTACAAAACACGCAGACAAAATGCTTGACCACAGGTCATGTTTCCTCAGTATCACATCAATAATCCATATAACAGTTATTTGATCCAATCCCTACTGCAAACCTTTCATAAAGTGATGGGGAAAAAATGGCAACAAAAAAAAAAGTGGGGATGTAAATGCGAGCGTGCCATGTGTGTGTCAGGCTGGAAGCGCATCACAGACACAAAAACAACATGCCAACCCTGAGTGGCCGTATCTGGGCAACCCTGCCACACAGCGCCTGGCGCCCTCCTCCTCCGCTCCTTTGTGCCAGGGCCAGCGCCACGTCAACTTCACACCACCGCACACCATGGCCCGTGCGCCACCAGAGAGAGGGGCAACGTGGGATACGTCTCAATCCGCGGGGTGGTGCCTCCCCCCTGCGCCGGCTCTCCTCCCTCCTGATCCCCTTCTCCCGCTGTTCTCCCTCCTCTCGACTCTTCCACTGTCAGTGTGTCTTAAGAACGCTCTCATCCTCTCATCTCTTTCTTCCCGTCTCGTTTTCTCACTGTCGTTCACACTGTATCTCTCTCGTCGTCCCTCCCCCAACATCCAAATGACTCCCTCTCTCCCTCAGCCTCCCACTCGTCTGACTCTGCCCCTCGCTCTGTCTTTTTATCTTCCTCTCTTTCTCCCATACCATTTCTCTATCTTTCCCCGTGTCTGTCTTTCTGCCTGACAGATCAGAGGGGCATAAGCTTCTTTCTTTCAGACCACAGGAGTCCTCAAAACCTCCCCTGCCAGAAAACAACGCAGTGAGCCTCCCACCACACACACACTTTGTAAACCCGTCTAGAGAAAGGTGAAGGATTCACAGGAAAGAATAAATGAGAACAGTAACTCAATTTTGAATTTAATGTAAACACAAAGAGGATTGAATGAGGAATAACATAATTAGTCTTTGAATAAGAGAAATCAGTCTGTAACTGTCATTGTGACCAATCAGCCAGACTAAATAAAACACAAAAATAAAAGTTTTCCGGTTATTTTATTATATGGGTAATTCTTCATTTAAAAGGTATGACTTAAACTTCTTCAAGCTGTTTCAATCCCTCTAAAAAATGCTGTGTTGTTTCAACCCATGTTTGGGTCAAATATGGAAAAACCCAACTGTTGGTTTAACAGGTTTGTTGGTTAATTTTTTTTTTATTACATTTTTAAACCCAACGGTTGGTTAAACAACCCAGCATGTTTTAAAGCTTAAAAGCCATGATCATCTGGTCATGGTAATATTATTTTTATTTTTTTGTGGGAAAATCTGGATGAGTTTTGCTAGAGGAAAACAAACTTTCAATTTACACTCTAAAAAATGCTGGGTTGTTTCAACCCAAATTTGGGTCAAATATGGACAAACCCAAATGTTGGGTTAAAAATGCAATAAAAAAAAATGTACAGTTAAAAAGTAAAAGTTGAAGTTGGGTTAACATTTTTAATTACATTTTTAACCCAACATTTGGGTTTGTCCAATTTTCACCCAAACTTGGGTTAAAACAACCCAGCATTGTTAACAGTGTATAAAATAGAAAGAAATCTCCCATTCATAAGTATATAATCGCATCTCAGAGTGTTGAATCAGAGTCTATAAATTTGTGTGTGTGAGAGAGAGAGATATCAGACTGTGATGTCAACTGTGATGTGACAGCATCCAGCTTTCTCTCAGTCTCTCCTTTTGTTTCTCTCTACATGTCACTGTCTCCACAACTAAACCGAATCCCACATAGAGTCACGATAATTGATTTCATTATTGAGTTTTATCAGAGACAGGGACTGCAGATGGGCTGATTCTGTTCAGTTCATTTGATCAGCGATGATGGTGGTTCATCGCCGTGCCAGATCCTCTCTTACCAGATGCCACACTACAGTTGGCCATGAACAATATGAACTGGCAGCCAGGCCTAAAGTCTGTCTCTGTTCATTCAAAATGAATGCTGTCTGGCCGAGACACTATAGAAATGTGTTTGTTTGTGTGTGGTTCAGAGCAACTTTTGCTCAAGGCAGAAAGAGATTACGCTGTACTTCCTCTGTGAATAGCAAAGAGCTACGGGTCAGACATGCTCCTTGATCGATATCAGGACGTATCTGTCAAAACATACAGGTTAGCTTATGTGTGCGTGTGTCTGTCTAAATAGAGGAGAGGCTAATTGCACGTAAGATTATGGGCTCTTTCTCTCAAGGAGGGGAAGTATTTGAACGACACACCCTTCTGACATTGAGACTGGCCCCAGTGACCCCTGCTTTAGAGGCCCTAAAGCATGCAAAACAAGCAGTGACTTTTCACCACATCATTTGAATCATCAGTCATATAAACGACGACCAAAAACACTAAGGGGAAAAACTTTTATATCAGCAAAAAACAAGCTGAGAACACTTTCTTCCTAGGTGAGAAATAATACAGATTTTAAAAATGTAAAAGTGGCATCAAAAAGTATTTTGACAATAAAAATGGCTGAATTCCATTGCTTTAAACGTCACTAGCAAAAGTAAAAACAAAAAAATGTTTATTAAAGTGCCTCTATTATGATTATTTGATTATTACTTTTATATAAAAACTACAGTTAAAGAGAGTTCCCTTACCTTTGGTCTGAGAGAGGCGCCACACACACACACACTCGTACCAAACAAGCACACACAACACACTGAAGTGCCCTAAAGCTGGCTTGCTTTTCCATCACGCAAATTTACAAGATTCTGAAATATGTTAAATGGAAAATTGGAGGCCTTTAATCAAGGAAACTTAAATGCAGCTGGGTGAGGGAGCAACGCTGCAACAGACTCTCTCTCAACATCATTCCAAAGCTGCGATTAAACAATAAAATGTGGAAAGAAAGTGTGGACTGTGCTTTATAGATCTATCCTCCTAGCGAGCATTTAAAGGTCATTCGGTGCATGTATGTGTGTGTCTAGATGTAGTTTACTCGGGACAGGGTTTTTTTGTCAGAGCAACTAACATCCCAGAAGCCGAAGTGTCAGCAGAATTGAGCTTGCATGTGTGTTTCTGCCCTTTTGGCATAGTCAGCTCATGCTCTCTCGCTCACTCCGGAGCGGAGTGAAAAAACAAAACAAAAAACACTGTGTCGGGACATTTTCCATACATCTCCTCTCCCTAGTGACCCACAACTGAATGTCACTTACACACACAAACAGCAACTCACAATCATTGATCCGAAACAGTTATTCACAACAATGAATGACTGCAGCATTTTTGTTTTTTCCGTGTTTTAAAATGCAATAGTTTAACCAGGTGCTGAATGCACTGTCATTCTTTTCAGTGCAAAAAAAAATGTAAGTATAATTACATATTCACAAAATTATTACCTTCTGGAAAGAAGTGGGTGGCAGCTTCATGTACATTTTTAATCCATCATGGAGGAAGTGAATCCTCAAATAAATGATCAAATGTTAAAAAAGAGCAATATAATCAGGTATATATATAGCCAGATGCAATTTTTTTTTTTTCCAAAAGAGGTCTCGTATGCTCACCAAAGCTGCATTGATTTGATCAATACAGCAAAAACAGTGATATTGTGAAATATTATTGCAATTTAAATTCAACCGTTTTCCATTTTAATACATTTTAAAATGTAATTTATTCCTGCGCTGACAAAGCTGAATTTTCAGGAGCCATTACTAGTTGTGCTGATTAATATTTTTGTGGGAACAGTGATGATAGTTGTTGTTTTTTTAGGTTTCTTTGATGAAAGGCCAAATAGAAAGTTCTAAAACAGCATTGATTTGAAAATAGATATATTTTGTGACAATTAGGCCTGTCAAATGATTAATCGTGATTAATCGCATCCAAAATAAAAGTTTTTGTTTAAATAATATATGTGGGTGCACTGTGTATAATTATTTTATATATATATATATATAAATAGACACACATGCTTGTATATATTGAAGACATATTTCCATGTATATACTGTATACAGATTTATATATAATTTATTTTATATATAAATATACATATTTTATATATAAATAATATTTTTTTCTTAAATATACATGCATGTGTGTGTATTTAAATATATACAAAATAATTATACACAATGCACCCACATATATTATGTAAACAAAAACTTTTATTTTGGATGTCATTAATCGTAATCATTTGACAGCCCTGGTGACAATATAAAAGTCTTTACTGTTACTTCTGATCAATTTAATGCATCCTTGATGAACTAAAGTATTAATTTATTTTTACTGACTCCAAACGGTAGTGCACTTTCTACATTTTAAAGAGTCATTTAGTGGGTTCTAAAACAACAATGGCAGCGCATACTAATAAACAGCACTATCAGTGGGTGCAATTTTTACTTTAGTGAATTCCCTCCACCATCTTAAATGGGGTTCTGGCCATTTAAATCTAATCAAGAACCTATAACTGCTCTCTCCCCCATTGCGTTTCCACGCTTACAGCCGCTATCATTATTACTGTAATGTTGTAATTGGCAATGGAGACAGAGAGAGTGCCTTTGTCCACACATCTAGAGCTCCATTATAAATGCATACAGTGTCCAGCAGACCTATTCAACATGTACAGGCAGCCAAAGAGACCAGCAGTCAGCGTGTCAATACATCAGACTCAATTGAAAGAGCTCACATTCATTGTTAGAAATAACTAGGAGCCAAGCAGAGAACAGGCATTTAGATAAGTGGAGTAATTACTGATTTCTGCTTACATAATCAGTGAAACTTGCAAATGAGTGTGATTTTATGCCGTGGGTTATTTTCACAAGTGCTGCATGCTGTGTTTGGCTGTGAAAAGTGGTTATTTTAAATTTACTGTAACTCGCTCACTTTGTTTCTAGGTCCGTCTTCTCATTTAAGCATTTATGATAAAACTGATTCAGATTTTAAAATCCAGTTGTTACAACTGATCAACAAACGCAGCCTTGATGAACATAAGAGACTCAACATTACAAATCCTGTTACCAATAAAGGCCGAACATTTGAAGGGCAGCATAATTTATGCAAGTAAAGACAGAAATAGACACATCTAAGGCTAAAGTTGAACGTTAAATGATTAAAGCTAAATTAATTGCTAGAATCAATATAGAATTGCCCTGCAAGCTCCAATAATCAAATTTCATGTGTTTTTCTGCTGTTCAAACTATAAATGATTAGATTAGAATTGAATCTGGAGCAGAAATTAGATTTGGGCTTCCAGTGTGAACAAAGCTTTTGCCTGACTCAGTCACAGAACTGCACATGGCCAGTACTATTACTCAATATCCACAGAGGAAATCTGATTTGTGATTCAGTGCTCTCAGCACTCATTCATTCACTGAGCTCTTTGTGTATTGACTACTTCTATTGTGAGCAAATCATGCTCTACAAAACAGAAAAGGCAGAAATGTTGTTTCAAGTACAGGCAGCTGGAGTTCTGAAAGTACAGCAATATACTGTATATGTTGTATATCAGATAAACTGAAATATTATTGACTGTGATAGAAGGTCTTAGGCTCTTAGGTAACCTATGCTCTGAGCTTTAATGGAAACTGTGAGAAGTTATATATTTTTGCTCATTTTTGAATAGTTGGTCATGTTAAACTAATTCAACTAACAACATGATTTGTTGTGTGACTATTAATTATTTTTTTTTTTTTTGCAATGTCTCTTTCACCATTCAAATTTCAATTCAACTCACTGTGTGCAGAGGCCAGTTTAATTCAAATCCACTTTCATGAACCGAAACGGAGCCAATTGTTTAAAGGGATAGTTCACCCAAAAATGAAAATATTGTCAGTATTTACTCAACCTCATGTTGTTCCAACCCCGTAAGACCTGTGTTCATCTTCAGAACACGAATTAAGATATTTTTGATGAAATCTGAGAGCTGGATCACTCCTCTATTAGTCCATAGGCTTCTTGAGGGATTGAAATTTGCCGGCTTCGAAAAGTTATTAAAAACATCGTTAAAACAGTGCAAGTGACTACAGTGGCTCAATCTTAACTGAAAAAATGATCAGAAGATTAACAAATAAGGATCACATGACAGATAAGAACAAGGAACAAGACTCAAAACCCACAATGTGACGCCTGACACATATATAAATTCAAAAAATATATATATATATATGTGTATATATATATATATATATATATATATATATATATATATATATATATATCCTTCCATTGTTCCTATTCCCTGTGATCCAGGGAATTACATGATGGACAAGAACAAGGAACAAGACACAAAACCCACAACGTGACACCTGGTACATGTTTAAATTCTCTATAAAATCCTTCCTTCCTCAATCCTTCCTTCCTTCCTTTCTTCCTCAATCCTTCTTTTCTTCCTTCCTTCCTTCTTCCTTCCTCAATCCTTCCTTCCTTTCTTCCTCAATACTTCCTTCCTTCCTTCCTCAATCCTTCTTTCCTCAATCCTTCCTTCCTTCCTCAATCCTTCCTTCCTTCCTCAATCCGTCCTTCCTCAATCCTTCAATCCTTCCTTCCTCAATCCTTCCTTCCTTAATCCTTCCTTCCTCAATCCTTCCTTCCTCAATCCTTCCTTCCTTAATCCTTCCTTCCTTAATCCTTCCTTCCTTTCTTCCTCATTCCTTCCTCAATCCTTCCTTCCTTTCTTCCTCAATCCTTCTTTCCTTCCTTCCTTCCTTCCTTCCTCAATCCTTCCTTCCTCTCTTCCTCAATCCTTCTTTCATTCCTTCCTTCCTCAATCCTTCCTTCCTTAATCCTTCCTTCCTTCCTCAATCCTTCCTTCTTTCCTCAATCCTTCCTTCCTTCCTTCCTTCCTATAAATTAAATAAGCTCTGTCTCCATTTCTAGCCTCACTACTATTGTATGCAGAACAAATAAATCACACCAGGCAGTAGAGCCCGAGAGAGAGGGGGTGGGTGTATGCCAGATTGTGTAAAACTGCACAATCCTGAGACCAGCTATAAATGAGAAATGAGTAAAGAGGGAGACAAAAAGAGACAGCGGTTCCACTTTACACCTGGCTGCAGGTATTTTTTTTTTCACCCTCTTCAAAGTCTCTTTCCTCCTACTCTGTTTATCTCTCTCTTCTGGTTCTCACACACACCCTAATACCTCTTTCAGCCGTGGCAAGTCGCTACAGATCCAGCATGTGAGAGTTTGGTTTGGGGTGAGCGCAGGTCAATCAATCACCCACTCTGATGGCTGTATTACAAGTCTGTTCTGCCATGTCATCACACAGGAATCTTTATGGAGGCAGACAGCACTGTGGGCAAGTTTTAAATAATCGTTTTTATAATACACAGAAAGAGCAAGAGCTTTTATCTCTGAAGTGTTTCGGTGAGGGACAGGAACAGGATGAAACACGGCATTACAGATGGTGGGGAAATACACACTGAGGTCTAAGATAAAATGAGTTAGTGTATAGCAGTTATAGGGGTATATCACACGCACACACAGCCAGTCCTTAAGTGCCCTCATTGCATGGATGTGGATACAGTCTGTGGGTGGTTAGGAGACTGTTAAGGCCACAGTAAGATAAATATTACCTTTATATGGAGTAAGAACCATACATACCCTGTAGCTGTGTGTGAGATAATGAAATACAGTCAGCCCCCATTCTGTCTGAAGAGCAACAAACTCATGAAAGTTCACAAGAAGCCTGCACTGGTTAGATCTGCACAGCGGCAGAATACGGTCCTGTTTTAAATTACATTTACACACATGTTCCACCAGAGTGACAACCGAGTTCGGACATTTCCGTGACCAATATTTGAATTATGGGATTTTAATAAACCTGGTAAACATCACACAATGAAAGGGATGGAAATGGAGATATGAATGTTTTCTATGTAGGCGACAAAGCTAAACATGACTTTGTTGAATGTGTCATGCACTTGCATTGTAAACAGTTTCGCTGATGAAAAGAGAAGAGCTCTAGTTTTATTGCTAGTTTGAGCTATTCCGTCATGATGTAATTTTTTAGGCCAAACTGGAAATATGATTTGCTGTGTGTTTCTTGTAGAGTTTTTAGAAATAGTTGTTTTCATTTGTTTTTTATTTATATGCAATATAAGGTCGGCGATTACACGCATACATTGAGTCAATCGATCTGGATATGTCCTCATTACTATAAACCTAAATACAACTCTAAATACAAATAGAAATATGAAAAAAATCTGTCATGAATATATATATATATATATATATATATATATATGAAAAAAATTCATCTTTGCTTCATTTATTATTATTAATTTTTTTTTTTTGAAGAATCAACCAGCCCACACATCCACACAGTCACGCACATTCAAATGTGAGGTAGTAAGGGGGTCCCCCCGTGAAAATTTAGATTTTTCAGACCTACAAGTGTGCATTTTAAGGTGTTTGAAGGTCATAAAAATGGTATAACAATAACTCTAAAGCATGTCAGTGGGCAGTAGCATCAATTATTTGTCAAGCAGATAACAGATTACCAAATATGAGAATGAGGATAAATGTTGAAATGAATGACCCACACTTGGAAATGCAAAATGTTTCTGCTTATTGTTGACTTTGTCCATATTAGGCATTTCCTGGAACATCACAAGTTTTATTACACCTACGAGTCTCACTCACTACAACTATGAGTATGAAGGAAACATAAATTACATGTGAGAGTTTAGCGTTCCATAATGCTCACATCGCCCTATTTTCTTCTATTTTCTAATTTCTTCTGCTAAACACAAAAGATGATATTTTGACGAATGTCTGCAACCAAACAGTTGATAGGCCCCATTGACTTCCATTGTAAGGAGAAAAAAAACAACACAAAACAATGGAAGTCAATGGTATGTCCCCATATAAACAGCTAAGTAAATGTGTGTGTGTTTCATAGAACGCTGTTAAAGAACGTGTTAATGCAGGTACTATATAGAGTTCACCTGTACGGATGTAGGTATATTCACACCAGTCTAATCATCTGTCTGTCAAGTCGCCTCCATTACACTGACAAGGTAAATGACTAATGAGAATTCACACATAAATGCTGTCAGTTCTTTCACAGGCCCCGTAAAGGTCTGAACCTCAGTCTCACTAAACCTCAACACACTCTTCTCAGTCGTCTGTGAAGAGAAGCTTTAAATCTTCAATTGCAGTGGATTAGATGGTTAATTAATTGTAACTATTGTCGAATGCCAATTTTACTGTTTATACAAACTCGCTCTTTCTCACACACAAAAACATGCTCTATCCTATTTTCCCTATTTCAAAAGTTGACTTAAAAATATCACAATGCACCTATTTAGTGATGTGACCTGAGTGGCAGGATGAACTCTCCTCTTTGACCTCTAACGCCTGTGACCCCAGCACTGCCCTAATGGAGACAGGAAGGTATTATGGGGTCTGGTTGAGTGGGGGTGAAAGGTGAGGATCACAGGTCAAGCTCTAAAAATGATCTGTCTCTATGGCAACGCATAGAGAGGCATTATGGTTGGCTCATCCTTTGAAATCTCAGCTATTTGCTGAAAATTTGGAGGAAAATGACCTGATAATTACTCCCATAATGAACTGGTGTGGACTGTGGATTTCAGACTCCTTTTATACATAACATGCAGGTTTGTGTGGGAGCAACAAATATGTGAACATGCATTTAGTATGTGTTTCAACACTTCTAACATTAGTGGAATGTGGTAAGGCTAGTTTTGACATTTATGCCTTTTCACTGAGAACGGTACAATTACTTGAACTACTATCTAAGCTTATTTAAAGAACAAAAACACTGATCTACCCTTAGCCAGGACGACTAATTTGAGTGGTTCGCATGTTCATTACTTGCACTTATTTTATTAGAATTAAATTGTGCCACAAACTATTTTTACATTTTTAAAACCATTTCAAAAACTGACCTGAAATCAATTAAGTTGACTTTGTAAGACTAGAAAAACTGGAAGAACTGGTTGAGGAACGACCACTCTGGGAATTACCATTTGAACTCACCATTTGAGACAAAAGTCTCACCTAACCTACATTTCTTTCCCTCATCCCCCATGCAAAGATCACCAAAAACTCACCCAAGAATCTAAATGGTTTAATGTGAATGATTATCATCGAGTTGTATACATGTTTGGTGTCATTTGAAATCTCTCACTGCGACTGGTACAAACGTCTCATTTCCAAATAAGTAAAGCAAAAGGGAATACGGTTTTTAATAGTTTAGAGATAACTGACACACAAAGGAATCTGGTCCCTAGACAAATGGTCTCCTACCCCCAAAAGGTGTAACCTCTGAATGCAAATATCCATTGTTAGCACATGTTTCCATGTAAAAGAAGTTTCTGTCTATATAAAGAAATGGAGCAAAGGGTTCGGGGCCTTCCATACTTTGGATGAGCCTGTAAGGTTGAGAGTGTCCGAGTCTCTCAGCTTCATGTATAATATTGTTTTCGTATATTTATTCTAACTGACTTTGACATTATTTTCATTAGAGTTAAAAGGGATAGTCAAACATTCGCTTACATTTAATGATGGACGGATATCATTAAAACCTTTTCATTTATCGAGTTAGATGAAATAACGAGAAAATACATATGAGAAAATGTATAGCATTTAATCAAAATACTTTGCCATGAGAAGAGACAACACCTTCCATGCTGGTCAGATGTCGGATTTTGAGCCGATCGAGTGCGAATTTACAAAATGATCCATAAATTTGTTAAAAATAAGAAGTATAATTGAATTAAATCACAAATATATAATACTTCTTTACATTTTCAGACAAGGTTTAGTCAAGCCAAGTTTGTATCGACAACCCTTCCTTTTCTAGTTCAAAATGAATGTAGTCGTTTGAATTTCTTTGAATTTATTCTTCTTGAAAATAAAATTCATATTAAAATTCTGGAACTTGTTTTCTACCTCAATTCATATTCAGGAATTTAAAAAGCATTCTCCACTCAATTCTAAATGGCACACAACCCGGGTAGAGGTAGATTTAAATCCAAATCCATGCTTAATCAAGCAATACATAAATCAAGGTATACAAGACAGGGTCACAACGGTAGTTACGGAAATTATAATGGATGGATTGAGAGACGGACAGACGGATGGATGGACTGGTGTCAAAGCACACCGGGAGGAGGGGGGGGCATAGGTGACCTATCAGAGGATTAAGAAAAAGACTATGTGTGCTGTCACTGGGTCAGTGAGAACACCAGGGGGCTGATACGCTGAAGCATGGACGGCCCTGAGCGCATCTGCAATGTGTGTGTGTGTGTGTGTGTGTGACCTACAGGGAACTGTTAAGCTTGAGGGGGCATTACCAACATATAGACTTTAGGAGATGAACTCCTGTCATCTTAAATCCTCAATGCATATAGCAAAGCATCCTAAACTGACCCCAGATCTGTGATAACTATACCTCAAAGATAGTTTAACTCTGAGCTTTGCAAGACCAAAGTTAACCCAGCATCACCTCAGACAAGTGGTTCCTGGACTAAAACACATCTGCAATTGAAAATACTGACATTTGTTGGTCAAATAAGCATATAGTTGTGGCTCATTATCATTTACTTCATAATAAAGGTGAAATTTTTAAACACTTTAAAACTTCAGATTAAGCACTAATGGGATGATCCTCTGCATAGTAAACAGACTGAAATCCTTTAGTAATCTGCTGAAGTGGCTGAAGGATTGAGCAGGGGCCAAGGATCGCCTTCATTTCCAGAAGACACACTGATGATTCCAGGTGAATGAATAAGAGTGTGACAGCATATTACTGGAAAAGCTGAAGATTAAAGTGTAAGGCGGATGTGATTTTGATGTAAAACCCTGAACCAAAATTAATCAGCCAACATAAAAATGAAGAAAAAAAAAGCCAATCAACAACAAAATTTGTGAATTTTAACCGCTTAAACCCAAAGTGTATCGCTGATGAACGGATGGATAGATTTCTTTAAAAAGAAATCTAATCTTTAATTGGGTGTGGCCAATTAAATTCAAATGTCACACTCGTGACTTAAAAGGGAGACAATTTCATCTCTTTATAACGTTGATCAATGAAGACAACTTGGCTTCAACATTTCCCCTTGCTGGTCAATCTACAAAACAGATATGACAAATCATGGAAGTTGTGGAACATATTCTTTGTGTTTAAACAAAACATATTCTACTCCCCATTGTCCCATTCCCTTCTACTGACAGACCTTTCCTGACCTCAGTTATTACCAACTACAAATTCCGACCCTCAAAACCCCATTAGTCTCTATATGAGCTCTGACAATAACCCAGCCTCACACATACTCAGGCCATGGCTCCATTATAAAGACCCTATAGACCCTCCTCCCGAGTCCTTAACACTCAAAAAAGCGGCTTCTCTGGTTTTCTTTCTTTTTTTCCCCCTCCTGTCTATCCCATTCTTACTCTCTCATGTGCATCTTGCTGTGCTGAAGGTATGGCCTTTTGAAGTGCGCTGCACTCTAATTGGACAAAAATGTAGTTTGGGGCTTGCTGGGTTATTATTACCCACCCTGACCCCCTTGATAGCGGCCAATCCGCATGTCGTTAAGGGAACCTGCCATTCCCACGACGATGGGAGCCGTAGTGCTGGGGGTCTGGATTCCGTTGGCTTGGCCCGTAAAATCAAGACCCATTTTAATCAAAGGATGGAGGGGTCAGTTCTGGGCATCCAATTACAACACCAGATGTTGAACGAGGGTCACCCTGACCAGCTCATTAGGCTTTTTTTGGTGCAAAGATATTGAGAGGGACTGCTTCTGTTTTGGCTACTTGTAATTTTGCCAACAGAAAGGGCAAATTGTGTTCATTTTGGATCTATTCTTTGATGGCGACAGCATTTGAGGAATTGTTCTTAATTTTAAATAAACCAGTTTAACAGACTTTAATTGGAAAATTAGTGAAAGCATGTAAGCACAAGATCACCATTGTCTGCCCCAGGGAAAGGTGGTTGAAGAGCTGTCTATCAACTATGATGTCAAATGGCACACAGTCCTCTTATGCAAGTCATTTTACTGTGGGGACACTTTGGAAACATCCCCAAGGCAGTTATTTTTTATGTGCATTATAGGCATACAGTGAATGGGGAAAGACAACCTTAATTCAAACAATTCAAAAAGCTTTCTAGGTTAATTAAAATACGATATATCAACCAAAAGGGAGACTGGGTCATTTAACCAAAAGGCAGAACTTCCTTTCCAGGACAGGGCAACTTCAGGCCAAGCAATACAAGGTACATTTACATTACCGTTAAAAAAAAAAGGATTTTTTGGGGTGATAGCAATCAATACTTTTATTTAGCAAGGATGGATTATGCATTAAATAATAAAATAACCCCATATCAGGGGACCTTTAGCAAAATGATTTTTCCCAATATTAATTATTTTATTTTGATCAAATAAATACAACACTGGCAATCATAAGATACTTAAAAAAAACATTAAAAAAAACCCACCCCACCTTACCCACCCCAAACTTCCATTTCTTCGATATCTGAGAGCAATAACAAATTCTTTACAAACTGGTGTGAACAAAACTGACGTCAATACCAGAGCATCACTATTAGAAAACAACTGGCAAGATACCAAATGCGTGTAAATACAAATACATACTAAAGTGAGATGACAAGTCTATAAAAGTGTCACATCTAATTTACGCAATACTATTCTTTCTATCTACTACAAATGCTCTTTCAGTCTTTCTTTGACGTGCAGATACAAAGTGGTTAAAATGTTATGCAATAATATTTCTCATGGAATTTGGCCAAAAATCCTGTAAAATCCGCAATTAGAGAAAAAGAAACAGCAAAACAGTAGACTTCTCGTGGCATCAGCCTTTTTTTCCATCCCTGCCAGGACAATTTATACATCCTCATTCCTGCCACATGCAAGATCATCTCCTGTCTGTCTGCGCTTGAGCTTTATTGTGAAGCTTAACACTGAATAACCCTTAAACACCGTGGGTGGAGGTGGGAAAAGGACCAAGTTTCGGTAAAAGATTATGCATATTTTAATGAGCACAGGAGGGGTGTGATCAAGAATAAATGCTCTTCCCAAGCCAATACTCCTTATGTAAGGATTCTAGTTAATAATTTATTTGGGAAAGAAGATGGGAGCAAATTCTATCCTGTGCTACACTACCATTTAATTTTTTAAATGCAAGGATGCCATAAATTAATCAGAAGTAACATTAAATGCACTTTTGAATTTCGCAAATGAATTTGATATTAGTGCTAAAGCGCTGTTCTTTTGAAATTTTTACTTAGTTATTTTTAATAATTTCCATAAAAATATTAAGCAGTACAAATGTTCTCAATACGTATTATAATAAGAAATATATCTTGAGAACCAAATCAGCACATTAGAATGATTTCTGAAGGATCATGTGACATTGAATGACTAGAGTACTGATGCTGATAAATCAGCTTTGACAAATAATACATTTTAAATTATGTTAAAGTTTTGAGGTGATCTTGAACTGTAATAATATTTCACAACGGTTTTTACTGTATTTTTGATTAAATAAAAGCAGTCCAGTAGCCTGTTGCATGAAGCTAGCTGAAGGAGCAAGTAGTTTTGAGTTGACAAGTCCAGATAAATCCAAATTGGTTTAGAATTAGATCAGGTTTGGCGCCGGTCTCACAAATCTTGGCATAAATGTTCTCTGTCAAATCAGGTTTAATCCAGAGGTTGTGATTAACTCTGAAGTGAAAGCACCTGAAAGTGTGACACATGCGGCAAACAGCCAAACACACAGTACATGGAGCATCAGCAATTCACTTCTCTTCTGAAGATTAAGAGATCATTTGAAAATGAGAAAATGGTCATGAAACAAAGGCAAAGCATTTACAAGGCAGGAATAAACACTGCTGCAGCACGAAAGTTTGAAAATGCAGCTGAAAATATTTCAATGCATGATGTGAATCAAAGAAACAGGCTTAATAACTATAGGTTCACAAATGGGAGCTTGTGAAACAAATGGGAAACTATAGGAGCTCAAATGAATACACATTTTTTAAAAGCGTTACATATGAATGCATGTGTCATATTCATTTAAAAGCAAATTTTAAAAGGGATACTTCACCTCTGGAAAGATGAATGTGTATTTAAAATGGGTCATTTATGTAGAAGAAATGTAAAGTTATTTTTGAATTTGGAGCTTTCTAGACTGAAAAAAGCCAGAAAATGTATTTTTGGCTTATGTGGATGAAAGACAGCAACTCCCAGAATGCACTTGCTTCGCTGCCCTAGGAGGCCACGCCTACCAGTAACAGAGCGCAATAGTTAAACAACAAGTATAGGCTACTAGTGATTCTCCGTGATGAGTCCGGGATTCGGCTTTTGCGTTCTACAGTCGCCATTCATCATGTTTACTGTGGCGAGCAGGACGAGTGAGGCCCGCGGGAGAACGACGCGAGGCCGGTGGTCGTGATTACCGATGAGCGACACCTGTGAGACGCACCGGTCTCGTATCTCTAACAGAGGAGAGGGAATTTTCTTAGCAATGTTAAAACGCACATCAACCGATCACTTGTTCAGCGTTCATGTAAACACTACATTCAAATTCACCAATCAGAATGAACTCAGTTAGATTGAAACAAAAGGTGTGCATGTAAACAATGAATGGCGACTCCAGAAAGCAAAAGTTGAATCCCGGACATCGACGGCCGGACATGTCCGGAAAAGAGGATTGTAATCCCTACTGCTCTGCTTTCTCCACAGAACAACAGCCTGCTAGCTTAGCTTCCAAAAAAAAAACATGTCTGACACTATGTGTACATTCTGTGGGTGAGATCCCACCCTCTATGGGCGGGTTGAAAACATGCGGGACAGCCAAGACTGTGGTCTTTAGTCCTTTGGCCAAAAAATCCATACTATAACATAAAAAAATCCACAATAGTAACATAAAAACTGCAATGGTACTGTTTTTAAAATCCTGTGTGGTAGGACTAAGTGTAAAACAAGTGTGTGTGTAAACATGCTTTAATAAAGTAGTTGAATTTGAGCTTACAGTTCTTTCATCAACCTGTCTTTTACATAAACTTACAAAATAGATACTTTAACATAGTCCTCAGATAGAGGAGAGTAACTGCTAGCTCCGTTAAGGTATTTCTGTCCCTCCCAATCTGCATTTAAATGGAATATTTAGCAGCCAGAATTTAAACATTTTCAGGGGAAGAAACACCATAATCACCTGTCAACAATTGCAACGTCTCATTTTGTCATTAGCTCTAAAAACATCACTTTGGTTTTGCGTTATTTTGACTTCAGTAATACCACTTTTCAAAGAAACGCCTCAGTGACTGACACATATTCGTTCCCCAGCATCAGTGAGAGTAAATTGCTTCAGGTAACTTAACATCTGTGCTCAACTCTCATATAAATGTTACACCAAAAGATTTTAGCATCTAGCTTTTACTGAATTTCCCCTAGAGGAATTCACATTACTGACATGACTAAAGAAAACTGCCCTGCTTTTATCCTTCCAGCTTTGATCTGCACATCCCAGAGGAATTATCCAACTACACGGTGTCAATCATTGTGAAAACACTTCAATCATTTCTGCCAGTGTTACTGTTATTAGGCAGGTTCAGGTAGATGGATGTTCAGTTGATATGTTTAGCTATTAACTCTGTCTTCATTCCATCTAGGAATACCCAGTGCTCTTTTTCAGTCCCTAAATTGTTTCTCATTATTTTCCTTTTTTTAACATCCTATTTCTGCTCTCCAGCCTGGGGATCTCTTTACTCAAGAGACGAAGACACATTTGCAAACATGCCTCCCACTTTCAATGTACAGAACCCTGTTCTCATTACCATTTTTGCCTAGCTGCTGAACAAAGCTGTGATTAGTAGATGCAGCGTTACATTTATCAACAAAGATTATTGATAAAAATGTCAATTAAGTGGGGTTTATTTTAGGCAACAATGATAATGAAAAGACAAAATAAGAAAAATACTAAAGCACTAACAATGAATATTATGGTTTCAAATGATCTAATAGTAATGTTGGGCATTGAACATCTCAAGCTGAACAGTGAACCTTTTGCTCACAATACATACACTATGAAATTAGTCAGATAAAATGCATCTCACGTTATGAATATATGCACTTCCCATAATAAAGCACTTAAATACAGACATGAATAACTAAACCCTAAGGAATTCAAAGCACTGTTAGAATAGTGACGTCATTATAATTTAAATTAATTTTTAATTTCATTTTATAATTTATCCAATAATTTAATATCAATTATAGAAGTTCTTTCCAACAAAGACATGTATTAACATTTCGTGTTTGATAAAATGTTGCACTTTCTCTTCAAGTAAAATGTTATTTTGGTCAACATTTACAGCGGAGAAAATAATTATTTGGGTCCATCTGCCCCGCAACACAATGAAGTTGTCCTGTACCCTGAGCAGAGAATAATGTTTCGACCTCTGTGCTTGACTGTAGGTTTGGTGTTCTTGGGGTCATAGTTAGCATTTCTCTTCCGACGAGCTGAGTTGATGCCAAAGAGCTCAATTTTGGTCAAATCTGACCACAACACTTTCTCCCAAGCCTTCTCAGAATCATTTAAATGTTCATTGGCAAACTTCAGATGGGCCTCTGTACATGTGCCTTATAGTTATATTATAGTTATGAAAATGACTAAAAAGTGAAATTGCTTCAAATTTGGAATCAGCTACATTACAGCAGTTAAATTATGCATGGAATCACCTGACAAGTCCTGGGGCAGTTTGAGCGATCACACCTGCAGGACTTCACACAATCCACTGGAACCTCTGATGGCAGGCCATGTTCCCTGACGTTTATTCAACATGTGCACCGACTGACCCTCCCGACTGCGAAAAAGAAAAACAGAGGGAGAGAAAAAGTGAGATAAGACTGTGAGACCTACTTACCACACAGTCCTAAATATAGCCACCGCTGACCATTTTTGATACATGTGAGCTTTCCCATAGAGATTACATGTTGGATGTATGTCCCAGTTTTAACTGGGTCTCTGCTACTGGGCATTCTGGTGATCTACTAATGCATTCTTGAATGTCTTTCAAGTCTCTGGCACATATTTTGCAAAAGAAGAGGAATAAAAATAGAAAACATACATCTTGCATCCTTTTTCTTATTTTTCTAACACTTTAACATTTCTGTAATGATCTTGAAGGGATAGTTCACCTTGAAATTAATTTTTGGTATGTTTTCGCTTACCTCAAGAGCATCCAAGATGTAGGTGTCTTTGTTTCTGCAGTAGTTTCAATTTTGATATTTTTAGGTCAAACCGTTTGTTTCTATAATGGAGGTCATATAATTGAGGTTTATGGGGTACACCTCAAAGAGCATGCAGAGAGAAGTCCAAATTAAACATGATTTAATGACTTGTAAATGTAAATACACATTGATGATCTAAGACACGAAACGAGCGGTATGTGTGAGAAAACGAACAGTATTTATATAGTTTTTACCTCTTGTAACCACAGCCACAAAGCGCCTGCGCCCTCAGATCACTTGGACATGGCTGTGGTAACAAGAGGTCATTTTCTCACACAAACCACTCATTTCGTGTCTTAGGCTATCAATATGTACTTATATTTCTGGGTAATTAAATCATGTTTAATTTGGACTTCTCTGTGCATGCAATTTGAGGTGGACCCCATAGACCTCCATTATATGACTGACAGACGTTTTGAAAAAAAATTTTGACCTAAAAATATCAAAATTGAAACTACTGCGGAAACTTGGATGCCCTTGAGGTAAGCTAAAACATACCAAAATTAATTTCAAAGTGATCTATCCCTTTAAATGTGCTTTATGTAATTTTTTGACAAGAAAAGTATAAATATCATTAATAAATATAATATGTTCGCAGTTATATTGCTAATTCACATTCTTGATTCACCAGTTATTCTACTGCATGTTATTTAGAATGTCTGTTTTTGTTTTGGTCCGTGTGATCCCATCCACTGCCAATTTACCAATAGTAATTTGACAACTCGAGTAGCCAGTTGGCAGAAAACACTGCACCTTACAGCCATGGAAGCCAAAAAAGAAACTGGGTCAGAGAGGGACAGATTCTACCTGACCTAAAAAGCCTCGGCATCCATCTAAAAAGCTCTATGACCAGAGGCATATTAGAACACGGCACGCATAAATCAACACATCAACTGCACTCGTTCCTGTAGTGTGTCCTCAATCTGGCAACCCGCCTGAGCATCCAGTCTCAGGAGGAGAGGGTGGAGCAAACAACTCTCTTCAATATTTTGAATTTGGAGTGCAGTAGCCATTTCAACCAATATTACATATGACACCTTTAACAGTTATAGGACTGTGAATAAATAAAGTATATCGATTTTCTGATTTATCACAAATATTCAATTGGCAATTGATTCTTAAAATCACAATTATAGACACTTTTAAACCGGTTCTTTTTAGTGAAAACATACATGTGTAGTACTAATCCATTTCAAACTTTTCTGAATAAAAAACATAGCTCAAATGAGTCAACTCTTTTGAGTGAATCAAAACCATACAGAGCAGCCAATATACAGCATGACCAAAAGTAGGTTATTTCCTAAACAAATTACTCTTTTGAGCTGGTATATTAGTAAATCAAAAAGTCCCCAAAACAGTTTCAGAAAACAAATAGAACCTATTAATGAAAATACACAATTTAGTTCGATTCAACAAGTCAAACAAATTTTTTTATTGAACCAGTTCTTTAAATAAATAGTCTAAAAAAGCCATTTACAGATTTGAATCAATCTAAAATGCTGCTCTGCATAAATTACAGCATTAACCGAGAGAAATACACCCTGATGAACTGGTTATTGATACCCAGTCCTACATTGGAAAACACTTGTAATTTCATCATTACAATCCTAACCAATCCTTCTATGCAAATGTTCTTGTTTTTTATGTGAATCAGTAAGTGTGTCCTACTGCGTGAGAAAGTGACAGCTACAAAAGTGTGTTGCGACGGGCATGTATGCGTGTATATGCTCTCAGAATCAGTGTGACACCGAGCACAGGAGGAGCTGAGTGACCTTCGACCTTCAAATGTCAAAATCGGACACATCGCAAAACAAAGACAATAGAAGCTTAACCCCTTTGCACCTCGCCTGCAACAGAATACTCGATGTGTGTGTGTGTTTGCTTTAATGATAAGAAGTAAAAAGAGACTGATAAAGCATAGGAATTTCTACTACAGTGTGTGGCAATAGATGGGAGCATGTGTGACCTCCAAACACAGATACATGTATCGCTGTATGGAGTTGAGGGTGTTAGATTACAGAAGCGGTCTGGGTGTCGCCTTGGTTATCTTTTACTAAACTCTTATTAGATGTGTGCTTTGAAGATGTTCTATTAGCCCTGCTCCAGGGTCTTCTCCAACCACAGAGCCTCTCTTACACTTATTGATTTACCCAGCACGGGTTTCCCCATCACAAAAGCCTTTCTTTCACTCTCTGGTTCACATCAGAGTATCTAATGAGAAATCATATTATTTTATGTGATTATTGGTTCAACAAAATGTAATACTAGGTTAACTAATGCAAGTAGGACGATAAGATGAAAAAAATGAATTACAGACTAAAGGACAATACAATATTTTTAACTCGATTATGTTGTTTTCATATCACTGGATGCCAAAATTGATTAAAAAAAATAACAAATTTGATAGAATAAATCGCACAGCCTTAATGTAGAGGACAAATCCAACACATACACATCTAAGAGCAAACAAGGACAAAACATGCAATTTTAGCAGTTAATTTTGACAACTACTTTTGCATACTGGTAACTTGCATTCTCAAGCCATCAAATTCAATATAGAGAATATTTTAACGTTCAAAGGGAAAGAGACAAGGTTACGACCTTTGGGTCTCACACGGTCCGATACACGGAGGTGTCCTGGTTGACCTTGTAGACCCCCAAAGCCTGTCTGACTGACTCCGTCTAATTCTCTATGCCTAGTAATCCATTAACACGGTCAGTTAAGTTTGGTGGGAAGCAAACCATTAACGCATGACAGACAACAGTTTGCTAAATAGAGGAGAAATTATTGCTTGTATATTTCCTGTGTGCTGGTGTAACTTTGTTTTTAAATAAACTGTTAAATACTCTATATCCTGGTTATGTAATCAGCAACTATAATTCCTCAACATTTATACTTACATGTATTTACTTTTTATCCAAAGCGACTTACAAATGAGAAATAAAGCAATTTGTCAAAAGAGCCAATAATATTTGTAATACAGATCACCAATTTAAAGTATTGGCTAATTAGTACACAAACTAGAGCAGAAGTTAAATACAAAAAAGAGAGAACAATAAGAGTTAATAGGTTATTATCTTTATTATAATTTTATTAATTAATTCAAATAAAATATAAAGATAAGATGAAAAACTTTAATTGAAACTAATTTAAAAATGTTGCCTTGGCATCTAACTAAAACAAGTTGAAGCAAAAATAAATAATAGCAGGAAATAAATTAAAACTGAAATATAAATATAACTAAATTAAACCTAAATTGTTTTTTTTAGTAAAACAAATCTAATAAATTTCACAAAAGCACATAACAAAATTACAAAACATAAATAAATTAAATTTAAAATGAGAACTGAAAATATAAAAATAAAGGCCAATTTAAAATATTAACAAAAACTTCCAAGTATCCAAGTTGTGGAGACACTAGTATCGTTGTATTTTTGTAACACATAGACTTGTATCTTGTTTATTTGTGTATTTTATATATTATTCAACAATTATTGTTGAATATTAAATAACAAGGACCACTTGCATTTCTTTAATTTGACGACCATTCGGTGTGTCTCATTCTGTCCTGAAAAACCCTTCAATCTCAGATGACATTCTAAGGCTCTCTTCACGACCAATTCCTACGAATTTGTACGACCTCACTCGTTCGAATTTGTACGATTTGTCTAAACCCATGTGATGGGTAGGTTTAGGGGCGGGATCAGGAGTCTGGTTTTTAATTTGGACCTTTCCGATGATACATTTCCGATGTTTTGGTCAGTTATAAAGCTTGATTAGATGATGATGATAATAATAATAATATATAAATAATGCTAAAATAACACTTAAACATTCCAACAAATGGCATGTGTTATCATGTGTTAGGCAGGGCTACCTGTTGGGTCGGCCAATGTAAGATAAGTGGAGTGTTCGAGAAACCTGTATGAAAAGTCATTAATATTGTAATTCTGTTAAGCGCCACTAGAGGAGATATCCAACATTTCATCTTCAGTTAATAGCTAAACACGACACTTGAAATCAGCAATGTTTTGACCAGCAAATTGAATCTCTCTCTCTCCCTCTCTCTCTTTTAGAAGAATATTTGCACTGTGTAACTAGGGGATTTCCAATTAACTCATTTCTGAAAGGCCGACTCCTCACCAAACCCATCGACTCCTTTCATGGGCAAGGCATAGCACAAGCTAGAACCTGCTTTCACACTTGCCATGTTACCAACCCAAAGCTCTCACGATTGGATTTCCACTATGTTCTAAACATGACCAAACTCCTTTAATCTCCAACCACCCCTGCGCTAATGCAATGATTTTAAATCAAAGAGATAACAGCACGCAGTGACACTGGAAAATGTCCAGTCACACTTTATACATTTCCGATGTTTCGGTTTAACATTCCTCCGGAGAGTGTCGGAGACTGTGTGCGACTGTGGATTAGTAAAGTGGAATCTAGGTTACAGACAGTAGACTGGTCCATCTGTTGTATTTTTCTCTAACCTGTTAAATCCCTCCATCACCACCTGGACGAATAGACAACACAATGGGCAACAGTCTTAAAGCACACGCATTGGGGTATAACAATTAACTGTCTCTCTTCAGCTAAGAAGTATTTGCGTGTGTGTAAACTGCACAGGTGTGTTGTGGTTAATCGCCATGTGATCTCACTATTGACGGAATCATAGGCAGAGGAAGTCTTGACAGCGAGGTTCATCTCACTCATGTCATGTGTACTCATTCAGACCCACAACTGCACTACTGCTCATTCATACGCTGCACTACAAACACTATAATGACATAGATGAGATAACAAAAGTGTACTTTGGCAAATACATGCGCTATTAAACTTAAAAATGAAAATACAATTAACTTAAGTTTTATAGTTAGACACTACTAAGTTTAGGGTTGGTGACTTTTTATAATGTTTACATTTTCTAATGTTTTAATGCAAGTATATGATCAGCATGATGTTGAACTGCGTGCGACTGCTCCTCCCAGTCTGCGCATTTGTTTTGAGTTTTGTATGGAGAAGATTCAAGCTGTGCTGCTTTTGTGTGCGATTGGTTTACTAACGAGGTAATTAACAAAACGGCAGAAAAGAGACGAGCACCCAAAGCGTATTCAGAAACCTTGATAAAGCTAGATATAAAAGTAGACGTTTGTTATCAGCGGACATTGACCGTAAGATGGATGGGGCGAAAGTGCGCCATTGGGCAGAAAAAAAACAACCAGTTTGGTAAGAAGCAATCAGCATGTTCAGTGAATAAGTCCCACCCCGAAAGTTCCCGAACTCTGAGTACTACCTCACCAGCATGGACTTTCTGGGTTGGGGTTACCTGAAACTTCATTTAGACCCTGGTTCCTGTGGTGTAAACACACCGAGTACCACCCCAAAGTTCCTAGTCCCTGGGGAAAGTTCCTGCGGTGGAAACGCGGCTATAGATCGAAGCCCTGTGGCTGTCTCCGATCGCCAAGCGTGTCCAAGTTAAGAAAAAGTAATGCAAAAAGTAAGAAATCTGCAAGCAAGTAAAAGTAATCAGAAAGCATCACTGTACCAAAGTGCCACCACATTATTTATATATTTTTGAATGTATTATTTAGCTACATTTCTCCAAAACTGTCACAACAGTTAGAGCTATACTAATTGAGGCCCAAGTCTCAGTCCCCGTCCACACTACTGCGTTTTCGTTTAAAAACGGAGACCTTTTGCTACATTTGCACCTCCCGTCCAGTCTGTAACGGAAAAAACGAAGACCTAAAATGGAGAAGTTTAGAAACGCTGCAGCTCCGTTTTGCGTTTTTAATCTCCGAAGACGGGACAAAACGGAGGACTTTAGAAATGCTGACGCAGAGGCTGACGCTCGGCTCTATGATTGGGTGTCATCATTCGTGACGTGTCCTTCCCTGATTCGTCAGCCACTGTTTACACCGGCACGCGCATGCCCAGTGTTGGTGAATAGTCACGTGATCTGCGTTTTGAGTGGACGGAGATCAATTTTAACACGCGGTTAAAGCGCTTGTGTGGACGGGGATCGTATTCGTTTTAATTCTCCGTTTTTAAACGAGAGCGCAGTAGTGTGGACGGGGCCTCAGTCATGAAGCTTTGCGGATCACATTAAAGATTACACATATAAGATGGCACTGTTAGTTCAGCTCTTCAGTACCTTAGTTCATGCTGGTGTATTAGTGCCCTGAGTTTAAAAAGGTCATGAAACAGTGACCCAATGACAAAACAGCACACAGAATACCACTAGGCTTAAAGCTGTGCCGCTCAGTACGCTGCATCTTTAGTGTAAGCAGCATAAAGACTATTCAGAGAGCTAGGGAGCAGGGTTATATGTTAAATGCTAATGTGGGATGCAAGACTGCCTTTGCTTATATTATCATCCATGTCTGTGTGTGGTCTTGAACAAATTCATGATAAGTCACTGCAAAAGTGAAGTAAAGGAAAGAACAAGAAACAAAGAAAGAAAGAGACTTCAACCAAAAGAGGACAATAGCCAAATGGAGAGAGCCAAATGCTCCAAATTAAAACAAAGAGAAGAGAACAAAGGTAGAATGAAAAGGAAGAGCGTAAGAGAGGAGAAGACTGAAGTGTCTGACTTCAACAGCGGAAAGTCCTCTTTCTTTTCCTGGACAGCTGAGGGTCTTATTATGGGATTAAAGCTAAACATTGGCCCAGAGGAATGTTCTGTTGGTTTGGGCTGTGATGTCTGAGTGTGTGTGAGTGTGTGTTTTCTGAGGTGGTACCGGGGGGGATGGTGTTGGCTGATTGCCCAGCGTGGCAGATCAGTTTCGTTGATGTGTATGTGTGCGTGTGTGTGTGTAGCAAGGAGATCTATAAGGAACAGCTGCTGTATAAAGCACAGAGGGGCACTTAAAGTACAAGGTGACTCTGACAGAACTCTTAAAATACAACTTGCCTCCAGTGCGTTTGCCACCTCAAGTGCCAACAGACCACACCGCAACAGCATCCATTTAAACAAGAGTGTAATCACAGCCATGCCAAAAGTCATCAAAACCGCACAAATGCAAGTATGGATGTCTCGATATTAAAATTCAGATCAATAATGATAAGTTGATCACTAAGTGTTTATGTTTATGTTATGGCCAATAACCTTTAAATGCAGATATTAAAAGTATATGGATATTATATAATTACATTATATTAAATGGATTATATGAAATGGATATTATTATGCATTATATGAAAATGGATATTATATAATTACATTATATTAAAGTTTAACTTTAGGTGAGCATTAGGTGACGGCAATCTAAATGTAAAATATGGGAATTCAATTTTTTTTTAAGAAATTCATATTTTGATTAATACATGAATTAAACCTCAAATGTTATAGTAAAAAAAAAAAAATATATATATATATATATATATATATATATATATATATATATATAATATGTTTGTAATAATATGTAAACTTGGTCCCATAAACTGCATACCTAATTTTCTACAATTTTTATGGGGTTAACTGCAAAAAAATAAATAAATAAATGTATTAAAGAAAAAGTATGTTGGTGGTTCGAATTTTCTTCCATCCAAAAAGTAACATTGATATAACTCTGACCTCATTAAATAAACAATTACACAAACACACAATGAGCATATGAGTGTAATTTACTTTAAGCTTTGTTTATTAATTTCTTTGTTTCTCTGTTGAGTCACGGTGCGGGCATCAGATGTGAAAGTCATACTGTGAGGGGAGTGTGTGGGTGTGCACTGACATAATTAGTTTGTGTGTGCGTGTGCTGGACTTAAACTAGCCATACATACAGAAATTACTCACACAACATTGTGCTACTGGTTACATAATAATAAATAAATACATACACCCAAAATCTGTCCCGTAGATACACTAATCAGATAATTGAACGCCGAATCTGACGCTGCAACAAATACCGAAGTGTTCCCTTAAGAACCCAGAGGAACTAACCAGCTCCTCTGTCAAAACTGTTCAAGGATGCAAATGAAGCCACTCTCATCATTAGCAATAATGAATCCATTTACCATAACGAGGTCAACCTCCGGGCCTCATATGCTTCACGAACCTTGAACAGCTCTACACAACTCCAAAGAGGGTTTTATTTAGACACACACTTCTCCATTTCTCTCAGAAATAGTAGTGTTCAGAACATCTAACTACATCTGCTCAGCTTGTGTTTGACAACATTTATTACTATAATCATTTCATAATCAATCAATTTGTTTTATGTTCATACAAAGGCTGACAGGAGCAGCTCGATTACTGTCTGTATGAATGAATAAACAAGTCAAGCCCTTTTTCTATTCTTGCAATAACATAAATAAATGGCTATAAATACAGTGACTAAAGTAAATCACAGATGACAATTTTTAATAAAATTTTATAACAAATTTTAAAAGTCTTTTCACAATTGGTATGATTTTCTGCAGCATGTACTATATATTTTATTTCTGCATATATTTTACAGATTTGTTTTAATTATCCCTATCAGACAATATTTGGTATTTAAAAGGTGCATTGTTAATTTCCCCCATTTTCATATTTAAATTTGAAATAACCCTCTTCTCATTATATTGTGTTGCTTGAATTCACTGTAGCGTGTATGATGACTGATTTTAGTTTTTAAACTTTTATTTGTCATATATTATATTAGTTTATTGGTACCATATCAGTTATTAGTTCATTTTACAGTCATCATCAAATTATCATACCATATTCAGTTTTATATTACAGTTGTTATCAGTTGACACTGAACATACATCACTCAATATTGGATATTTAATTTACCTTAATTATTTAACTTAATCAACTTATTTAATGTAATCATAATCTTTAAAAACATTTAATGTAATATTTAGCAAGTTCCAAAATTAATATTTGAACAGAATTGTTCATTCTGTAATTATGTTGCATTTTCTAAATTAAATGAAGAATTTAACAATTTATTTAAATTTTCAATGTTATTTAGACAAAATTAAGTATACAAAATGGAAAAGAATCTTAATGTCTGTCTTTATATCAGTTATTAGCCATAACATGAAAATAATCCTCAGTTGACCTCAGTAATTTTTGCATACTATACATAAGAAAGTGCAAAAAAAGGCATTGTTGCTAATTTGAGAAGCTGCTTTCGATAAGGTAAAAATCTGTGCAATTACTAATGGAGACATATGCTGAATGTTGAGGCTGAACAAAGGGATATAAAATACTCAAAAGAAAACTATTGCAAAAGAGAGCCACATACAAAGAGATGAAAGACAAAACCCAACTGATTCATCAGAGCAATTACTGTGCCGAGAATTAGCATAGGTTTAGCGTAGCCAAGCGAATTATCGTCTAAATCTCCCTCTATTCCTGGACTCCTGTGTGCTGTTAATTCTTTTATCTTCTGATAGATTGATTTGGCCGAATAGCTTTAGGCTACACACACACACATCTCTTCATCAAGACTGAGGTGACGTGAACACAAAAGATTCCTGGTGCTCACACTGTCAGCCATCTGATTCATTAGTGTTCATTAGAGCACTACTATCACCTCGACACCAGGGTCAGTCCTCATTGTAATCACAGCTGAGAGACTGACACACCACAGGATACACACACCTGTATCTGAATGAGTGTGTGTGTGTGTTTCAAACTCATCCCAACAGAAAAGATTTATAGGTGAGTTAGGGAGGCCGTCGTTCTTCCATCCCCATCTCCACCATCAAAATCCAACAAAAGGAAGAGAGAAGGAAGAAAGAAGAGGAAGAGAGGGATGACAGGAGGTTAAAAGGATTTAAGAGCGACAGCTGCTGAAACTTTGTAATCCAACCATGTGATGATGTCACTCACACTGGCAAGACGAGTGGGAAGGGTCAAGGTCGAGCAGGACAAGGTCATTTGTACGAGACGGGACAGACGAGGGCAGTTTCTTCAGCTGTCTGTGAGTGAGAGAGAGGGAGAGAGACGGAGAGATGGGCCGTGGTGGAGCTAATGGCTTCATCAGCATGTGAGTTTTCTTAAGGTCAAGGGTGAACCTAAAGCAAAGCCTGTTGGCGTGTCTGTGCGTTTACGACGTTTAAAAGTCCTCTTGTAAACTTTAATGATCCTTTACTGCTGCTTTTCTGCCTCATTTCAATAATGTGTCTAATTAGGGATTTGTTTAAATATTAACCCACAGATATTTCTCAACAGACACACGTCCTTCAACCCTCAGAAACCCAAGCATTGAGATTACATTATAAAATCTCATATTATGCCCAACATTATATTTTCAATAGATATATTCAACAGTCCATATTGAATGAAAATATATATAAATAAAAATTAGGGCTGTCAAACGATTATCGCGATTAATTGCATCCAAAATAAAAGTTTGTGTTTAAATAATATATTTGGGTGCGCAGTGTATAATTATTTTGTATATATATATATATATACACACACTTCTTAAAGTATATTTTATATATATATATATATATATATATATATACATTTCTTAAAGCATATTTAAGAAAAAATATTATTTATATATAAAACATTTATATTTATATAATCTAAATTATATATAAATTTATATACAGTATATATATGAAAATATTTCTTAAATATATACAAGCATGTGTGTGTATTTATATATATAAAATAATTATACAAACTTTTATTTTGGATGCGATTAATCATTTGACAGCTCTAATGAAAATATATATATATATATATATATATATATATATATATAGTAAAAAAAATTTAAATATATATAATAAAGATATAAATTAAAAATATTATAAAATATAAATATATATAATAAATATATAAATATAAAATATATATATATATATATATACATACACTTTTTCTTCCTCAATATGGACTGTTGATTAAATATAAAAATGCATCATTAAATACACAATAAATAAAATACACATACACACATACATATATATAGCTCTTCCTGCAGTTCCCCCTTTTCTCTTCCCAAGAGTGCAACAAAACATCATTGCAGAGGTCTTAATCCATTCCCTCAGGGGGCTGCTAATTAATTATTTGTTAATGACTTCGGGGATTTCACAATGACACTTCAGTCGAGATGATGAGATGTTTGCTGGGTGTAGAGGAAGAGGTGGGGGAGTGTTTGGCAGACAGATTAGCCAGGTTTGCACTCACTGAACCAGGTGTGTGTGTGTGTGTGAGAGAGAGAGCCGGAGAGAACGTGTGGAGGTAATTGCAGAGCACTGGGTTCAACTAAGAGCCTTTGTGACGAATTTACTAGGTTTTGAGGCGTGTGACGTTTATTCTTAAAAATGGATCTGTGGCCTCCTAAAGAGTGAAGGTTCCCCTTTTCCTCTCTAGATCCCTCATTTCTTTCCTGTTTCTCTAATAAAGGCTTGAAGTGTGCGGAGACATAAGGGTTTCTCGGACACCCCGCTGGTTTATGGGCCACCCCTGCCAGACACTTTGACAGGTCAAAATGTTGCACACCCAGGTTAAGAGGAGAAAAGGCCTTAGAGATCTGAGCGGAAACAACATGTTTGTCACACAAGTACATACACCTTCAGAACCAACTAACTCCCTCATTGCAACAGATTTAAGAGGAAAACACACTATGCATCTATAAGTTATCTATAGTTTTCCTTTTAATTTGATAGTGTTATGTGCTTGTCATTTTTTTTTTACATTTATAAATTTATGAATAATTTCAGTTTTAGTTGTTAATAAATTTTAGATCAACAAACTTATTTCTGTTAATTTCCAAAGCAACATTTCAAAACTCTTTCATTTTTCAATTCATCCTATATTTTATTTCGATTAAAGCTGCAGTCCGCAGTTTTTCCTCTTTGGGGCCATCTCATCTCGAAATCTGCAATTACAGTCATTCGTGGAATTATCAACTTAATGGGAGTTGTACTTTGACACGGCAGAGCGTGGATGAACACAATATTTGAGGAGACTGTGAGGCTGTCAATCACCACGCCGGTGTGGATATTACTGGATATTTTCTTAATTATGTCTCTTGGATCATTTTTAACCCCAAAAAAGCTAAGGACTGCAGCTTTAACAAAAATGTTATATATATATATAAATATATATTTAATGATAATGATAATATTAATGATAACAACACTGTCTCATAGATGACTTTCAATCATGGTATTCCAACAATCCAGAAATGCAGTGAGAGAAACACTGAAGGCATTAATATCTAGGTTACATAATTGAACCTTTAAGCTGTGGGAGCAGTGTGACCTTGAAACAAAGCATAAATAGACACAAATCTATGCGCAGATTTACACTGATAAAGCCCTGCAGACACTGACCAGACTGATTTATTCAGCTTCTAACAATGCAGTCCACCTAACCACACCTCTTTCTCACATCCCTTCTCTGCAGTCTCTAGCTGTCCGTCATTATATCTGCGGTCCCTCCCTCTTACTCTCTGACAGTGCCTTGGTCTATGTGTTTGCCTGAATTTATTCTGTCCTATAACATTGTTGCTTGTTTATCCAGACTTTAACATTTTAGCATAGTGCGATCTTTGGTAAAAGTATCTATAGTCATTACATGACAGGAACAAATGCTAAATAATAAGATATTTATTAGTTCTTCATTAGACAGGCATTATAGATTCACACACAACAGTTGATGCTGTAAAAAAACAGTTTGAAGACTAATATTTAATGCAAATCATCCATTTAATCAGTTATCGATGAGCATACCAAACTAAGAGATGTACAATTTTGCCCTACAATAAAATATTTTATGATACCAAAATTGTGGGGGGAATCGCACCGTATGCACCCGAGCTTAATGCTTAGTGTTGCAAGAAAGCGTGTGTATCGCGTGTGTATGTCTGTGTGGGGTACCCAGGTTTGATCATAGGTCTATGGCACCCCAGTGAGGCAGACTGTGGCATTACAGATCCTATAGGAAAGAAAGAAAGGAGAGAGATGATGAAATCCTGGCTGCTTTTCAGCAACGAACCGTACATGAGATCATCCCTTTTCACTATACATCCAGCCTCGCGCACACGCTCGCTCCTGCCATTATGCAAGCGAGATGCAGATGAGGGGGTGGGGGGGAGAGGACAGGGGAGACATGGTACTGGGCTTACCAAGGACACACGTACTGTCTGGAATGCTTCATATGGTCTCACACTTGCACATTCAGCTCATGCTATATAAATAAATATTGATTTTCCTAGCACTCATGCAGTCTGCTCAAGTTACAGACAATGGCTCTATGAAACAAAGACTATGCCACCCAAAATGATATATGAAATGTACATTTTAAAATGTCACAAATTTTTATTTTGTGTAAAAAAAATAATAATAATTCACAGTATTTGGTTTATAAGTACATATATTCCAGAATCAATTATTAAAAAATATGAAATAATAATAATACCCTATACCTTAACTTTATATATATTAATTCTTTTATCGAACACAAATAAATTTGTACATTTAAGAATCTAGTTGTCAAGCTGACGCAGACCATAACAAATAGGCTAGTTATTAGCATAACAAGGGGGCTCACCAATTATCTAATCTTTGACACAAGATTAAAAAACAAAACAAAAACACATTTAAATGGCCAGGCAGCACACTAATTGATATTCAAACACACACTAATTGTGCAGTATTATAAAACTATATATATATATAAAAATGAAATGAATGAGTGATTTTTTTACAAGAAATATAATATTTTAATTATGCGTTTTATAGGTTCAAGGACATATACTGAATGTGTAGAACAAAGCCTGCAGGATCCAAGGTGCAGTGAACAAAGAATCCCAGCTCTGGCTGAAAAGTGTATTACACAACCACATGCTGTACAATAAAGAGGCGCTGCAGGATTGGCTGAGATGAGCTGTCTGACTCCAGGTAATAAACTCGCTGAACCCTCTTTTTTTTGCTCTCTCTCTCTCTCTCTCTCTCTCTCTCTCTCTGTAAATGTACACGCATGCATTTAAGCACACATACACACACCTTCTCTTGTGTACAGACAAAGCCAAATTCATTTTCCCTTATTCTCTTTCGCCCTCTCCTGCTTTTCCACTCTCTTCATTAACCTTGACACTCTTTCAGCCAGCAATACAGTATGGAATTCACAAAAAAAAGCATGTTAGGACACACACAGTCACTGCAACAAAGAAAATATACTGTACAGGCTCACTGCTGGGCTTTTCAATGGCTCCGGCACGAAAGCGCCAAGAATCATTAATCACCAGCAAGACCGGAGATATGAATTCATTGAGCGCGTCACGGAGGGGTCATCGCAGTCATTCAGCAGCATGAGGAGGGATGTTTCCTTAGCATTCCCACGACATCCGTGCAGGATTCCCTAACCTTACCACACACGGAGCCCGAACCGAACTCCGCGTACCTAACAAAGGTAGGCGGCTCACAGCATACGGGAGGGAAGCCCGCTCCTGTCCGATCCAGTCAAAGCAAACGTCCGTCCCCACACAATCACTCAGTATGGGAGAAGACAAGGGACAAAATTACCAAGCACAACCAATTAAACAACACAATGTCTTGAAGAAAGGAGAAAGACAGAGGAGGAAAAGAATAGAAACGCAAAAAATCCTTTCCTTTGTCACTGCCATGTTTGAAGCCTTTGTGCCCATGGAAATGTTTCAGGTTTAAGTGAATAGCCAGTGACGGGTGAGCAGAGTAGCGGGGCACATGAATTACCCCGGGTGGGGCGGCGAACGGCCAGAACAATGGCAGAGCGCCGGTTCGAGTTGGAGCTCTATTTGTGCGGCAGATGGATGCTGCTTCGCGTAATTTGTGTGCTGTACATGATAAGGGGCCCGAGCTCGGGTGGTTTCACCCTCCAATCGTACATCACGAGCATGGAGCCCACCGGGTTTGAACCACTGCATGCACACGTCACGTGTTAAAAGAAAAACAGTCCGATCAGAAGTGGGCAGGCCCGCAAAAAAACACACGCAGAAACCCTAATGAGTTTGGACAAGTCTCCCATCACGGCACCGCCGGTAGCCGAGCTCAAGTTTTGCTGTCATTTCCATATCATTACACAATCATTGTTGTTAGATCTCTTCAGCAGTCCGGCTCCATGGCTGCTGTTGCTTATTAGGAGGCCCTGAGGTCGGCCCGCTCGCTCTGTCCTACACACGGCGCTCTGTTCAGGCGAGCATCGTAGGTGGGTGAGGCGGGGGGTCAATCACCCACGGTAGTTCCCAGGAGCGGAGCGCCATGGGCCCCCGAGATCCCCCTCAGGGGTAGAGGCATCTGGATAGGGGGAGAAGGGGGCTCACTATTGTCAAAAGCCATCAGATCTCAATATAAAGCACAGAACTCAAGCGAAATCCTTTAGAGTGGCATTTCTCCACCATTTTTACCCTCTTTTTTAATCTTTTCATTTTTCCTTCAATGGTGTTTTCTTTTGGTCCTTCCTTCTTTCCCCCATTCCACTGGCCTGAATTGGATAAGGCATGGCTCAGTTTTGAAAAGGAATAATTCAAGCTCATAGAACATTCAATTCATGACACAAAATAAAAAATGTGAAGAATAAATGGTCATCCTTTTTATAATGCCAGTAAAAGAGAATGAGGCGGTCAAGCTCTGACTACAATGTAAAAAAAAAAATAAAAATAAAATTGGTTTATATGACTTGTGAACTCTAGTCCAAGTCTTCTGAAGTCATACAGTGGCAACTGTGTCCAAGTCCAAGAGAAGTAGTGATTTCCAATATTTTCAATGAATCACTTGATCCAGTTCACAAAAAATGGTCTAAATTATTTATTCATTAATCAGAATGATTACGAATCTCTTTATACGCACTAGGGCTGCACGATTATTTGCAATTTACATGTAATCGCACTTAAATCGATTTCGCTTATAGCGAATATGAAAACGCAAAGGCGCAGCTAAAGTGCACGGCTCTGCAAAAACAGCAAGTTTGAATCACTTATAACGTTCATTTGAAAAAGGAACACGAGTCAAACATCTTTACAAACATGAGAAGCATTTACGAACCTCTTGTCCAACAAAAGACAACATTTAATAACATGGATGCAGCATGGAGCATCATTTACCCATCAGCCGTGCTGCTCTGACAATCTGCGCATAAATTAATCGCAGCCTTTGCCAAATCATGCAGCCCTAATACGCACCCAAATAATTTGAATGGCTAATAACCAGAATGACTTTGTGAAGTGCCTTTTTGTGCATGTAGCGTTTGCATATTTGTTTTACGTCTTACAAACTGGTCAGAGGAGGTGACTGAATATTTACAAAATAAATGCTAAAAGAAGATCGTGTCACAGTACCACAATTTTAGTAGTCGAAACCAGAGCAAAAACGGTTGAATTCAGTACATTAAAAATCTTAGTAAAGATGCTTTGAAACTATCTGTATTGTATAGCTAAATCGCTATATAAAAGGAGACTTGACTCACGAAAGGATTCACGAGAATGTGGCTCGCGTTGAACAAAACAAAATGTTTTGTGCGTTTTCAGCTGTGTTAACTGATTCTGGCTTACTGACAAGCACCTCCGATTGGCCAATGCGTTCACGCGCTCAACAGCTATGATTGTGTTTGGCTGCAATGCTCAATGCTTGCAAAAACATGCTGTAAATAGAAACCTCTGAAGCTCAGAGAGCACTCAAACACAAAAGAGAGCATTTAAAATTAGCTTCTATCAGCTGGTATGGAAAATACCCACTCTGTACTACTGGTACAGCAGAAAAAAAAATTCGGAACACTGTGACTGGACAAGTTTTGCTCTGCATATACTGTAGTCTACGTAATGCATATATGCAGATTATGCACATATGCACAAATGCAATATTTGAATCAGATTGCAAAGTTTAAGGTTCATAAACAGAACTTGAAACTGAAACCAGATGAAATTCATTCAGATTGATGAAAATTAGTCCATGTAAACATAGCTAATAATCAGGTTGCAATGGTTAACAGCTCACCGGAGTGAAAGTTTATCAGTCAATAATGACTTATATTTTGGATTGTTCCTCATACAAAGCTATTTTATTGATTCAGAAGACTTGGAGTAGAGTCATATGAATAACAGGTGTTTTTTATTTTTGACGGTCCTCGTTAATTTTCATTTTATCGATAAAAAAGTCGACATGAGGATCAGTAAAAGACGATGCACATTAAATTTCTGGGTAAACTGTCAGTTAAAAATATTCTGAGCAAGCAAAGAACAGGAAAGATGCAAGACGACAAAACTAGACAAACAAACGCAACCTCAGTCAGCTCAGTCTCTCTCCATCACAGCTATATGAGCAAATACTTTTAGCATTCGCCAGAACGTCACCGACAATGGCATACATAATGCATCAGAATAAAAATAGTGTTGTAATGTATTATGCATATCGGGGTGAGTGAGTGCATGCTGACAGAGAGAAGCCACTGTCACTGTTAACTATTAACAGATCATCCTAACTCCCTCACAGAGATGACATCATAAAGTCCATATAATCTACCAGTATCACTGAGCTGATCTAAAAAATAAAATTAAAAAAATAAAATCACTGACCTGATCTAATAATAATGTAGATCAGACCTTTTTTTGCCGCAATTACTCCTAATGTTCGGCCAATCCCATAATCATATTCCACCAGCAATAATCCACATTTCACAGAAGTTACTATTATTTGATTACAAAAGAATATGTATGTAGAAGGTGATTAATTACAAAATAGATCTCACATATTCTGATAAAATTTGATGCAAACATGTTATATAACATTTACCATGGATGTCCCTACCATAGTTCCCACTGCAATTCCAGTCACGGTTATTGCTACCCCTGTAAAATAATAACAAACTAATTTAAAATGTAATAGCTTAGCTTGATTAAAAAAAAAACAAGTATATTTCCATTTATATTTCAAAACAAATAGTTATAATTGTTTAACTGTTGTTTTTTATTAAAATATCCATAATGAAAATTCTTTTCTTAGCTATCATTTTGTCAAAAAGTATTAAAAATGCTTCTGAAGATCATCAAAAACAGAAAGAGAACTAATATAGTTCTGAAAGTATAGTCGTTTTTGCCAGGCATAAGATAAATCAGGCGACATCTTGAAGAACAACCTCATCTCACTGACATCACAGGACATGGTCCAAGTATTTCTGTGCAGGAGAGAAAAAATTTGGATCAAGAGAATCAAACAACAATCCATCAAGCCACAAAAGACACCTCGAAAGCGTGAGACTAATGTTTGAGGCTTGAGATCTGCGTCACTGTGAGAGAGCTTTCTGTTCAGACACCCAATTAGCCAATCAGCAGCCAAAGCTCCACAGGCCTGTAGATTCTAATTGGCAGCTTCCTCCTCCCTTTGCTTAACATGCTTTGTTTTTGTGCAGTCAGAAGAAAGGAAGCCTCATCTGCTTCAACATGAGTGTGAAACTCGCCGACCCTCGCACAACAATGCGCCCGCTTATCTGCATATGACAGGGCCAATTTAAATAAAGAGTACATATGTAAAACAGGGGGAGGAATGGGCACTCTGTTAAAGCGATCCTAATTAGTGCAAGAGAGCTGTCAGCCAATCAAAGGCCGACTTATATTCTTAACGATTGATTGGTGGTGCACCAAAGAAATCAAGAAGCATTTCAGATTTTAAATATGTTAAAATATTCAGATGTTAAATATTGATCATGTTAACTAGGATACTCATAGTATCCTACTATGGAAGTCAACGAGACCAGAAACTGTCTGGTTATCTTCTAAATATCAGAAAATCGGCTGAATGGATTCGAAAACGGCGAAACTCAACTGTTTAACTGTGGGGGAGTTGTAAAATGAGCCTATTTCCAAAAAAAAAGTGGAGTGTCCCTTTAAAAGTTCATTTAACAGTTTGAGTTTGGCTATGATTATCATTTATGTTTTGATTTACAAAATGTTTGGAAGCCCAAAAACTCACAGCAAAGTTCATCTCAACAAAACATGAGGGTTGAACTTTTCATTGAAGATTTTTCATTGGGTCTGTGAGGCAGAGACAAGCATGAAGACATGCAAACATACTGTACATAAGACCACCCCAACTGTCATGGCTGCAGAGGAATGTAGCATTACCAGAAAGAAAAAAAAACATCTTTGGGTTCTCCCCTCAAAAGATTACAGAAAAAAAAGGTAGACCTTTTTGGCCTTCCTTCTCAGTCTAAACCTGAGAACACAGCGAGAAAATATCCTGCCCTGGAACCGTTTTTCAATGCTTTTGATCAAAGAAACTTCCCCCAACTTACCAAGATGGGGTCCAGGAGGAAAACCGGGCAGATTTGTCCTATTTATGTGATTCAAATTCCAGTTTTAAACAAAAAGGGGGAAAAGGCAGCAAGCCTGCGGCCATTATGTCCGCAATTTGCTCCTTCAGCCAGTCAGCGAAGCATCTGCCCCAGGGGAAGTTTGGTGTGTAAATTACATATTACCTCAAAAGCATGTTTCAGTTCCACAAAATTTTGCTTCCCTAGGACACTTTTATAATGTGAAGAACTTCCCACTAACATGACTCCCGTGAGCATGAAGTGCACAGATGCCCCGCATCATCATTCCAACATAAAGGATCCACTTCAAAGTCACGCAAGAGTGTCTGTAACTCACTGTAAATGAAAGTGTAAGCTTGAATTAAACAGTCTCTTTGGTTCTGGTCTAAACGTATCTTGATAGCGCGATATACGAGAGGTTGTGTATAGACATATATAAATCAAAAACCTGGATAACAGGATGGTATTTCCTGTGTTCCTGTAACACAGATACACATATTCGCATGGTTCGGGGCAATTTAACAGAGAGCTTAAGTTATGGGCTCCAAGATGTTCCTCATTGTGAGCGCTCTTGTGTGCATTTTACCCGCCGTAGCATGTGTTTCTGATGAGCAAATATAGATCTGAATTTCAAATAAAAGTAATGGCGAGCAGACGCCACGTAGGTGGGAGAGCATTCCTGAGCATTGAGGTAGAGGGGAAGCGGAATTAAAAATATCCTGGTCGGCTGGCTCAACTCCAGGTGTGTGAAACAGCGGGAGGCTCCCAGGAACGGTTAACGGAGCGGATGAACGGTAGCGGGCGCTGGGCACAGCGGATCCCAGTGACATTTCAAGCAGGAGGCCGTTTCAGCACGAGACACAATGATTAATGACTAGCATTATCCCTACTGAGAGAAAACACACCACTCACAGCCCCCTAACCCCCCCTCTCAAAAAATATACATGTGCCTCTTCCTGCAAGAATAAAGGGATGAAAAGAACAAGTGTGGGGAGGTTCCACTCCCTCCATCCTCTCGGCTCTGCGTGTACTGTGGGTAAACTCACACATATGGCACATCTGAGGGTAATCATCTCATACACTCTCCCTTTATCTCACAGATGAGAAATTTATTACTTTGTCTAGAGCGGAGATTGTGTGTCACTTGAGCTGTGCTACGGGGTAAAATATTGTCAGAACAAAACACTAATGTTCTTCTTATAAATGTTTGAGAAACAGTGTGCAACAACATGCAAGAGTTTAAAACACATCGGGTGTCATTCACTAAGCATGTGTGACACCTGCTTATGAAACAAATCATGATTTAACAATTTCTTTAGACAAAAATGATTGAAATTTTACAACTCATTCTAAACATTTTTCATAGAAATTTCCGGCTCATTTCTATGAGATCTTAAGGGTAAATTCACTTTTGCCAAAAAAGTAGGGACACTTCAACACCCATAATGCTCTGGGTAGAAACTGGAGATTTAACAAAAGTCAGATTTGTTGTTAAAAGGACTTAAAGGTGTTCTAAGCAATGTCACATGTTTTTTAGGCCAAAACATTTTTTGTCACATACAACAAACATCTCACTATCCGCTAGCTGTCTGTCCCCTGAACACTCTGTAAAAAATGCTCTCTAGACAGCCTAGGTTCCACAAATAACAACAAAAACAAACCGGGCCAACCCGCACCACGAAGCATAAACACAGTGTTCCAGCCAATAACTGACAAGAAGGATTTGGGGGTGGAGTTTGGGAGGTTAGTTTGCAGATGAGGAGGAGCGATGGTCTAGCTAGCCTCCATTTTGTTTGACAATAGAGAGCCGTCCCCACCACTTCCGGCTCATGGGACCTTATTTCGGAAAAAATATAGTCAATGGCACGAGAAAACGTATCTTTTTATTCGGTCTGAACTGTGCCTTGAATTACACATACGATGTTTGTCAATTTAAAAGGTAATTACGAAAGTCAAGAAAGTCACAGTTAGTCAAAACATAAGAGTAACATTTAGTTTTATTTGAAAATCGCTCAATGAACTACATCTCCCGGGAGGCGAAACAATGAGCAACATCCGTTGCTCGTGTGTGTGCAGTCTGGTACAAAACACTCTGGCATGTTGGCGTAACGTTACGATCATAACGTAAGTCAGCTTCAGTAAACGTAACATTAGCATCATTCATTGAGAGAAAATGTGCGCCTTTTGGGTTTGTAATCTTTGTAATGACATATTTTCAAAGTTATACCTCAACAGTTTTACATCAAACTGCAAATTTCTTGACTTTAAAATTTATCTTTTAAATTGACAAACAAGTGTTTATTCAGGGCACAATTCAAATGAGATTAAAATATTTCTTGTCTCTCGCCATTGACTACCATACATATTTTTTCCGAAATAAGGTCCCATAGTGGTCGACCGGAAGGGGATGGACTTAGGCTCTTTGAACGTCAACAAGAAGTGACGTCAGTCACGTCACCCAACGTCGCTTAGACAAACTTTAAGCTGACAAATAAACTGAGAAATCTATGTGCAGTTAACATGGTAGAAAGAGTATACATATTGTTAATTTACAATTATTGTCATCATTGTAACAATACAAAGCTGGTTATTTACGCTAAGTATATATAAATGAAAAGCCCAATGGATTGATGTTGATGGTACAGTAACAGGTTTTTAAATCCTCCTTCTGTCTCTGGTACCAAAGCGAGGCATACCCACAGCAGATTGATTTCAATACAGCATGCTGTTGTGTGTGGATGCAACCTAATGCTGGCTCAAGTGTGGCCGATCAATGAGGATAGAGACTGCGCTAGAATTTCACCTTCTCAGCACACCGGAGGTCGGAGCTCAGTCTGTTCTCTCTGACCTCCACAAGCCAAAGGACATCTGTCCAACCTGACTGATGACCACCTGCTACAGTTCTTCAATGCAAACTCGCACATACACACATTCAAACACTTCACTAATCCTAAAATGCCCTTTAAAAGAGATAGTTCACTCAAAAATTAAAATGTCATCATTTACTCATCCTTTATCTCATTCCAAACAAGCACTTTCTTTATTCTGTGGAACACAAAAGATGATATTTTGTCTTCCCAAAAGTCTTGACCATACAGTTAAAGTCAATGGGTGACAAACAACGTTGAGATTGGATCCTGACTGTTTTTGTTTGAAGGTATTTTCCAAAATATTTTCTTTTGTGTTCTACAGAAGAACGAAAGCCATACGTGATTGGATCGACTAAGAGCATCAGTAAATGAGAAGAATTTAACAATAATGGCGGTTGAGTTCAATAATGCATAATGTACAGTCACCCGGACATTATTGCAAAAACGACAATTTTATTTGACATGGTCATTCTTTTTGCATCACCTTGTCAGGGTTTTTGTTTTCTGTGTATGACACAAGCCAGCATATCTCTTTGTAATGTGACTCAAACGGACCGAAACATGACTCTCAAAACTTCACACATGACTGAGCAGACAGCATGTGGCCTCACGATCACCTCTGACCTGGATCCACCACAGCATCATTTTTTGGATTTCAACCCTGACTTTAACAGATTGCCTTTGGACTTCATTGATCACCTGGCTAAAGCAGTCTTTTGTGGTCACTGACATTCCTGTTCCAAAATAACGCAGAGAGGTGCAATAATATAAGTGACCTCTCACCTTCAGGAATGGCCATGGAATTTGGGTTAATCCAGTCAGTGGACTGTGCATCAGATGACAACAGTCAGTGGCGCTTTTGAGAAAACAGCTCATCACTCTCATCATTGATGTATTGATCGGATCGATCAACGCTTCATCAGTTAAAATGGCGTAATTCCTGCTTTTTTTTGTATCATGGAACACCCTAACATTGTAAAAAAAAAAAAGTGGAATTGCTATATCTCAAAATGCAATGCGCTTACCCTAACGGCTCATTTTCACTGTGATAAATGACCCAGACGCAATATCAACTGATATTTCTGATTTATTGTAATCAATCACACTGGTTTGTTGTGCAAATTGTTTCCCAAAGGTATTATAAGACATTCTAGAAGCACAAGCCTATACCTTAATTTACTGATCCCAACATTAGACCACGACATATAGCCTAGTCCACTAAAAGGAATGGATAAAAACAAGTGAGCAAATCTGGAAGGGTTGACTCTTTGAGATAGGCCTTTCTATTTAATATCATTTGACAAGTTCCCAGACTACGATACTATTTATCTTACATAATAGAAAATAGCTTACGAGTATAAACCTTAATTAACAATTAAAATCAATTAAAACCTTCAGGATTCACTGTGAATGACATTTACTGTTGAGACCATCGACTGTAAAAGTTGAGACGCCGGAAGTAATTCCCCCCGACCCTCACAGTGCATAATGCGTATTTACCCTTCGAGTATACATCAGTTGTACAATCATTCTTGCTGTGCATTGTGGGATTAAATGAGTGCACTCCATAATGTCCACTACAATTTCTGACACCACCTCAAATGGCTGCCCTGAAATAGTGCGCTATATAAAGGAGTGAGTCATGGCCACAGCATGGGACTGATGTTGGACAGATTTTATGAACACTTGGTTTGACAGTGCAAATGGTATTTTCACACTGTATCTAGAAATATAGAAATGAACTTCCAAACACAAACAAACAGCCATCTGAATCCATTTTGTAAATGTTGCGAACTTAGCTTTGTGCAGCATCATCTGAAAACTGACAATTTCAGCTGGTATTAGATTTAGTGCAGAAAAAGGTGACTGAAAATGTCCATATTCTCTCTCTACACAGAAATTATCTGCCATGTAGATATTTTAGAGTGGTGAGCTGACCCTTGTGCCCTGTGTCACGAATCTGTTCACAATCACAAGCCATATAAAATGGGCAAAGTCGACCGAAAAGCACAAACATCGACTTCTCACACAGTAAAACGAGACTGCCTGTTGAAAACTTTGTGTATTTAACTTTAGAGGCGGTGTACCCAAGGGAATAAACTCTTCTGAAGGGCCTGACATGTGTGAGTGACACAAATAGGGAACTGGATAGCTCACTAGTCAGTGCAGTGGCCAGAGAATTTGCTATTTTTCTAAAAAGGTCCCATTGTCAAAATAACCGTTAAAAAAACTCACCGGTGGCGTTGTGTTCTCGTTATGTAATGTTGTCACGTTGGAGTCTTGTAGAAAACGCATATTCCATGATGCCAACGAAGAGTGATATTAAATAAAAACGAATTATACCAAACTATATCAATTCTGACGCGTTATAGCAACAGCAATAATACTGTTCATGAAAAAGGCTATGGTTGACGCGTGGCAGGTACATAGTCATATTCATAATATACCGCTTCACTACGACACAGGAAACGAAGGAGTTGAATAACTGAATGAACAGGAAGTCGGGAACATTTTTTTTTTTTTTTTTTAGGAAGTCGGGAGCTGTGTCCATAATGTTCTTTTATTATTTAATTTTGATTTGTGATGTAATTCTGTATTTGTGATTATATTTGTTCAATTTAAAAAAAAAAAAACTGTGTCCATAACATAGGTCGATGGTCCATAACCTAACCATTATTTTGATTCATCCCACTGAATCGAATCTTTTATTTCACTAAAAAGATTCGCATAGCGTTCCACCATTGCACTAGTTGTAGGTTGCGAAAATTATTTGTCTTTTTATGTGAGTCTGTGAATAAATCACTTAAATGTTGATGATGTGCACAGATAAATAATAAATATTGCAGTATTCCATAAAAAATAACAGTTTTCCATTTTGATCCATTTGTGACTTTTAGAATCAAGAAAACTAGAGTGTAATCAATTCTGTCGATTCTAAAAACATGGGATTGAAATCAAGTCGATTCCAGAAAAATCTAAATGCATTTGCTAAGCAAAAAAGAAATTACTTGCTTATTACTTAATAGCACAGATATATTGATCAGAACCAATATAATGTTCTCTCAACAACAGCCTTATTATATATACATTAATATGAATGTATATATAAATTTGTATAAATGTATATACATATAAAGTCAAAAGATGTCCACTTGCCTTAGGAAGCAATCCCAACTTCCCAATTTTTGCAGCAACTGTCACTTCAACAAAGGAAGGTAAAAGGCACAAGAAAAGATCTTTCATGCTGTAGCCCTATGCCTCGGGTCATAGAAGGGACTGCGATTAAACATGTTTTTGATTAGCGTGAAGTCCTAACAGAGTGAGACACATGAAGCAGACCTGCACAATGGATTTGATTGTTAGCAGTGCTCTTCCTCTGAGACCAGCACTGACCTGTTAGCCCGTGGCCACCGGAGGAGACAGTAGACAATTACATTTCAACAAATCACTGATCTTCAACCAGCCATAAACTCTGTGAATATATTACTGCACCTTTAAATTCAAAACCAGCTGTTACTGTACCAGTTCTGACCCAGAGAGGGTTTGTCAGAGGAGCTGAATGGTGCGCAGTGATTTGTGGTCGGTGGGGAACGGCTGAGCCTCAGCTAGGGAGTGCTTCCTGTGTCATCTCGTGAAAGGCCATTTTACAATCTGAGCGGTAGGCTTTATGGACAGCAGGAGAGAGATCTCAATGCCCCTGATGTACTTTAACAGAGATGACTCTGTTCTCTCCCTCAACACATAAATCGACACATATTAACCGTGTTTCCGAACTTTTAAAGAAGTCATATGTGTAACCCATATGCAGATGACAGAGAAAAGTCTGTATTGTACCATAGTCACTTTTAAAAGGATAGTAGTCTACACCCCAAAAAACTCTGTCGTCACTCACTCTTATGCCATTTCAAACCTGTATTACTTTCTTTCCTCTGTGGAAAGAACACAAGAGAAGTAGAAAGACAAAAGAAGACCATTAAAGCCTGTTTTTGTCCATATAATCAAAGTAAATAGAGGGTCCAAAACAACACTGGACCAATTTGACTTTCATTTTATGGACAAAAAAAATCTAAATAACAATGATTCAAATGTCAGTGATTAAATAAATAGGGAAATGCTGAAAGGCCTGGCTGTTGGATGGGCCGACTGATTCAAGAGCAACTTTTACTGAAATAACCACTCAACAACCGAGGTATGCAAAGCATTTGTGAAGCCACAACACACATGGCGGATGGGCTATAACAGCAGAAGACCCCACCGGGTACTACTCATCTCCTCTACAAATTGCAAGAACCCACCAAAATTGGACAGCTGAAGACTAGAAAAATGTTGCCTGGTCTGATGAGTCTTGATTTCTGTTGAGGCATTCAGATGGTAGAGTCAGAATTTGGCATAAACAGAATGAGAACATGGATCCATCATGCCTTGTTACCACTGTGCAGGCTGCTGGTGGTGTAATGGTGTGAGGAATGTTTTCTTGGCACACTTTAGGCCCCTTAGTGCCAATTGGGCATTGTTTAAATGCCACGGCCTACCTGAGCATTGTTTTTGACCATGTTCATCTCTTTATGGCCACCATGTACCCATTCAAATTGGTTTCTTGAACATGACAATGAGTTCACTGTACTAAAATGGCCTCCACACTCACCGGATCTCAACCCAATAGAGCATCTTTGGGATGTGGTGTAACAGGAACTTCATGCCCTGGATGTGCATCCCACAAATCTCCATCAACTGCAAGATGCTATCCTATCAATATGGGCCAACATTTCTAAAGAATGCTTTCAGCACCCTGTTGAATCAATGCCATGTAGAATTAAGGGAGTTCTGAAAGCGTAAGCGGGTCAAACACAGTATTAGAATGGTGTTCCTAATAATCCTTTAGGTGAGTATATATATATATATGACAGCACACAACTTTACAGCATACAATAAAAAGTGCATGGCAAAAATAATTTAATAAATTGCATTAAAAATTTCTCAATGCAATCAATGATGGTGGAAGACCTGAGCAATGTTAAGAGCCTGTTTTAAGCATCATTGTGTGTGTGTGTGTGTGTTAAGGGTTATGAGACAGATATGAGAGCACTGAGAGCAACACTGGTCTTTCATGCTGTTGTTTTTATGATGCACTCAAAGGAGCTCTTAAAATTAACAGAGGGAGAGAGAGAGAATAGATCCGTGCTTCACACACAGCAGCCAGCAAAAACACATTTTATAGATCTTTAACAGATGTTGATGACATTACATACCAGTCTTAAAAAAACATTTATTTCATGCAATTAATTAAATGTAATAAAAAAAATCATCCATGCCCAGAGCTATAAGATAAAAGAAGGAGCATGCCGTGTGGCAATTTGTACACATCTGTGAGTATAAATCAAACATGTTGGCTCTGACACCTCAGTTGAAGGACTATAACATGCCTGTTTGAGAGTGGCCTCTGATGTAGAAGCATTTCAAAGATACCATGTGATGGTACGCCACGTGCGCTAATGAGACGAGAGAGTGCTGGTCTGGGACTTGTCACCATACAATCCACCCACATTCACCCCTGAAACAGTTTAAAGCGGTGGGAGAGAGAGCATGAAACAGAGTATTACAGTGCTAAACAGCACAGTTTGACACACTTCTCTTATCTCATGCCCAGGCTAACCGAGACCCCCAGGCTATTGACAGCAGAGAGGGAAAGAAAGATGCTGAACATCAGCAGAGACTGACATACTTCTCTTATCTCTCGCCCAGGCAACTCTTAGAGAGAGACGGCAACAGTCGTGACCCTTTACACAGCTGACGGCCAACAGCTGAACAGCCAACAGCTGAACGGTGTACTCCATCCAGATCTATGAGGAAGTTGTAAAGACCCACAATTTAAATATATTAATAGTAAAGTCTATAAAAGTTTAATAATGATATTTTAACACTAAAAATCCAATGGCGCTGCCAAGAACAGCACAGATCCACAGCTGTAGGTTATATACCCTCTAACAAGAACTATGTGTGTGTGTGTGTGTGTGTGTGTGTGTGTGTTTCCACATGGTAAAGCCATTCTCTCTTCATGCGTGCTCAAATGCATTTATTGATTGAGAATGAAAACACCCAGTCCGTTTATGAAACATTATATAGGGTAAATTTAACATGGTAGATTGTCCTGCTATACTATGTAAAACACACTGTTTAGCCCCCGGAGACCAATATGTGGATTTAATAAAGCTTGTTCAAATTTGTTTTCTGTCTAATCAGAGTTCGTTTAGCCTTTATGCAAGCCAGAGAAGACTGTGGGCGGATCATGAGGCTGAGGTTCAATGTTGGCTACCATTCAATGAAGAAAACATCACTCATGAAATCATTCATTGAACACAATGCAAAATGCAAAAAGCTGCGGTCAGATTCACAGAGCAAACAAAATTTTCCATGTGACAGAAATATCTTCAAATTGGCCCGATTCTGAAGAACAGTAGTGTAAATTCATATGACCTCACCGTAATTCAGTTATCATCTTTGAAATCAATATTTTAGTAATATCTTTCTTTTTATAATCCAATTTTTTGTGGTAAACCAAATAATATGTGTGGTGATCAATTAGTACGTCAAGAAAGAGACCTTCCATATCATTCATCACACTGGTTAGAGTGCTGTATGGATGATGTCTATTGCATTCTTCCCTATAGGTGAAAAAAACTTATGTAAAACAAGTATACGAATACAACATATTCATAAAACATTAGGCGAAAACTTCCCAGATGACCGATGAGACTTCGGACTTCATCCGATGAGATTCTAAAGTGCACTTCCAATGGACATTACACTAATAATGAGGCCATAGGAGAGGATTTGTGAATGGCTACGCAACCGGCGCTAGCATAGGTGACATGACATGACAACATGACAAATGTTAAACCTCAATAATGATAATAACTTATTCAAACAAAGAACTTTTGATTTAAAATCCACAATTTGAAAAGTTTGAGTTAGAATGGTTTGCTAGAGGAGTATAAACACATCAAGGCTGTAAAAGTATAAGTGAGACAGCCTCTGTAAATCTATTTTAATCCATTGTGACCAAGACACATAAAAGCTTTTTTTAAAATCCTGAATGGGGTATCACTGGTTTAATTTACGCTGTAGAATAAAATAAATAATATCTTGAGCATATCAGGCATTCAACCAATAGCCAATGGAAGCTCAAAACTGCTAGTTATTAACAAAACTGGAAACAGAAAAAGCAGTAAGCAGTATGTCAAAAGTATATTTTATGAAGAATATGAATAATTTGTAAAACAGTAGGCAAACAATACCCAAAGGTGTACTGAGATTCTGAAGTGGGCAACCAGTGGACACTTTTCCCATGATGGGAGAGAGGAATCCACAGATTCTCAAAGTACTGCACATTTTGAAGGCCATTTGCATGTTTTGTACATACAGAAAATGTGCATAGCCTGCTACTGCAGAAATTGTATGGCGATGTTATTCCAAGCAGAATGATTTCCAGTATGTCAAAAGAGAAATCAACCAAGGTTCATGATGACAGCATGCAAAAATAGCCTAAAACCAAAATGAACAGATGTAAACACATTGCCTATAGGAAGCAACCAATGCTTTGGCTTTGGAATAGATGTTTAGGATCAAGCTACACCAAACAAAAGGCTTTAGTGAGTATTCCCAAAGATCAATCAATTTTAAGACGTTTATTCAGTAATCAGGCAAACTAAAAATAAAACAAATCCCAATCATGTGAATCAGCCAGTTTCTTTAGCGCCTTAATCTCAACCATATGCTCAAACTTTTGCCCTCTGCTCTCAGCTACCGGGCACCGTTAGACACAGTGACGCATAAACGGAGAGGCGCCCGTGGCTCCTCGCTCCCACCGAAACGGATACGCCGCAGTTTTACACGGTGATTAATCACACAAACAGACACGCTATGCTGAACATGCCCCCCGATCACCTCCACAGCGGCCGCCGGGCCATAAGGAGGCGGCCCGGCCGACACAGAGGCCACTTTGTGCAGCGAACACAAGCGATTGTTGGTAGGGGCGACAGGGTCCAGTTGTGCACATGAAAGTGCACATTGTGCGGCTGTTTTGACAACCTCGACGAGAGACGCTGAGGATTTCCTGTTCGGCAGACTTTGCTGCCCCTAAACGATTATACAATCTGTCACAAAAGCCTCTCTTGGGGAAGAGGTGATGTGGACCTCGCACGCCATCTACTGGTGGATTAGAGGTAGTGCACGTCACTAACTAGACCCATGAAACATTACGTACGCTCCTTCTCCAGCTGGACGTCTAGCGAGGAGGAGCTATACGTAAGCTCCACCCATTTGTTCTGCAGTGAGAAGCTTCATTCAAAACAATGCAAGTGCACATTATCGTTTTGAAAACGCAGATTTCTTGTCAAATATTTCACTCTAGTTACCATAAAAAAATGTTATACAAAAAAAAAACAAAAAAAAAAAACTGCATTGTAGGCTGAGGCAAAGATTAACAGTAACTCAATTTCTTTAGTAACTAGTAATAAAGATTTTACCAATTAAAACACTACTTTTTTAAGGTAATTTATTCACGTGACGTCAAAGCTGAATTTTCAGCAGCCATTACGTCCAAACTTCAGTCACATGATTCTAATATGCTGTCAAGATACATTTCTCATCATTATTTTTGTGGAAACCATGATAAAAAAACAGGATTCCTTGATTAACAGAAAGTTTAAAAGAACAGCAAATATTTGAAATATAAATATATGGTGTGACACTGTCTAGTTTGTGAATTAAATTAGGCCAATTCATTTCTCTATTATTAAAAAATCTAAAAATACACTAGTCAGACCCCCTAACTTGTGCATCGTAGCGTAGCTACATGTCTCATAAAGAGCAATTCATTTTAGGTATATTGTCCAGTGTTTAAAGTATGCACTTAATCCAAGAATGGACTATGTTTAACAACACAATTGACTTACTCAGACTTCTTAGCCAACAAGAGCAGATTACTTAACCAGGTCAGCCAGATTTCAAAAGAAAGACCATGTTGGTTGTACCAGACAGCACTATTCTGGTCTAAGCTGGTTTTCCAGTAGGGAGAGTTGAAAACAAACCAGATAAACCACCAGCCCTTTCTTGATTTGCTGAATGATATTTCTAAAGATCCTGATCTGAATCACTCGGGGTGGCTTCTCATCAAAAGGCACATCTGTAGAAACTCTCCATTGGCATCCTAACCGGCTTCATGCGCACTGGCACTGCCACATGCCAATGGAAAGGAGCAATAATCCTCAACAAATAAACAAAACGCAGCTTCAATGTGCACAGACCACCACAGACGAAGAGGGAGACACTTCATCTCGTGCGGTGATGTTGGCATGGTGCGTCTCCTTTGAGGAACTGCCAGCAGCTCTTGGATTTGACTGGCGTCGTATGGGGATGAGCTGAACTCTGTCTGTTTGTGTGGCTTGATTTGTCATGGTTAAATTTCTAATTAAAAGGCACATTAGTGCCAGGACACTGGCAGGTGTGTGTGAGCATTATCTCCCCAAAGATGAGACATATTGCATTCGGCAATGATGAGAAGAGATGAAGTGGAACGACATATAGTAAAAATCATTAAAGGAGAACATATCAAATGTATTGCTTGTTAAAACGGAAAACCGACCAGGGATCTGTACAAACTGAGAAGTGTTTTCTTTTGTGCAAATGAGATTTAAATCAGAATAGATGTCATAAAACTTTAACAGCATGTCATCTGGATTTCCTTAAACCCCATTAAAAAGAACGGGTCTACTTTTCATAAAATTCACCACCGGTCAAATGTCTGAAAGTTTTCTAAATGGTTTTGAAATAAGTCTCTTAGCAGCCCCGGTGAGCCTGCATTTCTCAAATATAGTATTTACAGTAATAATGTGAAAAATTTCCTGTTGATAAAGCTTCATTTTCAGCAGTCATTCAGTCTCCAGTCTTCAGTGTCAAGATCATTCAGAAATAATTCTAATTACATAAAAGACTTGTATTTAAAATGATTGTTTTTTACTTCCTATTCATCAAATGTTTCCACAAAAATATTAAGTTTCCAAAATTGATAATAAAAAACATAAATAATTTAGCACCAGTAATAATAAAGCCCCAAATCAGCATATAAGAATGATGTGAACACTGAAGACTGTAGTAATGACTCTGGAAATGAAGATTTGCCATTACAATAAATTACATTTTAAAATAATAAAACCAAAAACAGTACATTAAAATTGGATGTATTATCAACAAATGATAAATGTTTTTTTTTTGTTTTGTTTTTGAAAACTTCTGACATAAGGCTATTTGTGCACATTTTTGAGTATAAATCAAACATGTGGGCTCTGACACCTCAGTTGAAGGACTATAACATGCCGGTTTGACAGTGGCCTCTGATGTCGAAGCATTTCAAAGATACCATGTGATGGCACACCACGTGTGCTAATGAGACGAGAGAGCGCTGGTCTGGGACTTGTCACCATACAATCCACCCACTTTCAACCCTGAAACAGTTTAAAAGTTACTTTCTGGCACCTGCTTTTCTTCTTATTTTTGCACAAACATACCAATGAAGGTGAAGTACGCCCTCTAGTGCATGATCACACTATTCTCAGGGTTTTCAAGCACAAAGGCAAACAAATTCTATTTCAGAAAATAAAAACTGTTATCTTTAATTGTGTGCAGGTTGTTTAGAAAGCTTCCGTCAGCGGAGGCAGGACTTTCCACTGACGTGTTCAGATGAGCAGACCATTTCAGAGACGAAATCCCATTTCAAAAGACAAAACATCAGCACAGTTGACATGATACAGGGAACCAGCACAACCGTGAGAGATCTACTACAGCAAAGATCTTTTTAATGGTCCCAAATATACTGAACAACCAAGAGTACACATGTAAAAGAAAAGAAAATGAAGATATGACAAAAATCGATCACATCTAGAGTTCCACTCAATCTTTAATCAAGACGGGCTTACAAATTTTCCAAAAAATCTGCAGTTTTGAAGGGCAAAAAAAGGGTAAAACTATCTCCCCCCACTGAGGTTTTAAAAACCTGTTCAAGTGCGGCTGAAAACATCCTGAACATTTAAAGGCAGGTCTCTTATGTCATTTAAAAAAATGAGAGAGGAGAACAACAGAATAAGAAAAGGAGGGAACTGCTGGCTTTGAAAGAGGAAGAACTTCCGCTGAGCCACGAGAACAACGGTGACATCATCAACAATGACGACCCAGACTTCTTTGCTCCCTAGTGTCCCGTCTGGCCCTAGAAACTCACAAAAAAAAAAAAAAAAAAAAAAAAAAGAATCAAGAGGAAAAAAGGCCAACAGAAAAAAAGAGCTAGAGGAAGGAGAGAAAGAAATGGAGATGATGTCAGCAAAGGTGAGTGGTGGTTGTGAATTGGCTGGCCCAGTTCGGGTCATGTGAGGTCCTTCCCTGAGAGGGGGGGGCAGTGTGTCCTGGTCCAAGCCTGGGACGCTCCGTGGGGCAACAGTTTGAGTGTCTGTGAGTAACTGACTGTGTGTGAGGTCATTTTCACCCCCCAGTACTTTAGGTTTGTCGAAATTAATTTCTTATTAAATCCTTTTTTATAATTCTTTGTCCAAACCACAGTTTTATATTCTCTTAGATCTCTCCGTCCGTTTTTACGAGTCTCTCTCTCTCTCGCTCTCTCTAACAGATTGGCACTTGGACAAACTCCATGTGGAGACTTTCACCTTTTCGCTCTGTGACCGAATCTTCTCCCTCTCTTGCTCTCCATTTCTCCGTTCCTCACATGGCGCCCCATGGACACCTGCGGGGGGGCTGCTTTCGTTCATTTATCCATTCATTTATGTATTCATTCATTGAGTTTCAGTTTTGAGTTCTAGGCTGAGCGCTGCAATAGTCTCTGGATGAAGCTCCCTTTGAGCATGACTGTGCTGATTGACGAGGAAGTGCTTTAGGAGCTCAGCTTGGACTTCTTGGACAGCGGAGGACTTTCTTCTTTACTGTCTGCATCTTCCTCATCCTCATCCTCTTCGTCATCATCAGGATAGTCCACCAACCCCACTAGACCTCCCTGGAATGGGAGAAGATGCCATCAGAAACATGCAAGCAGTAAGAAATACAATTTTAGGGCATCATTTCAGTGTTCTGCCTGCATCACCTTGGTGGTGACAGCTGCCGTAGGTGGGGAGCTCCGGGCTCCTGTCCCAGGAGAGCTTGGAGAACCAGGTGAACCGGGGTGGAGGGATGCGGTTGGAGGAGAGGACAGACTAGGCTTTGGAGAGCTGGAAAAGGAGAGTTTAAAACTCGGGCTCTGCCGTCCTGAGAGGCTCGCCTTACCTGTCAACACCTCCTTCTCTTCTGAATCTTTCACTTGGGGAAAAAAAGTAATCAATTAAAACACAAAGAGCAATTCAAGTTATATTAAAGCATCATGCAGTCAGATATGGAATCGTAGTAGTTGGTCATCAACATCATGCCATCTGCGTGTAGCAGTAACGTACGTTTCTTCCTCTCCATGAACTTGCTGATGGGATCCATCAGGTCCTCGTCACTCTTCATCTTATCTGAGGGCGGCACCACCGCTTCGCCGTCCTCCAAGTCTTCCTCATCCGTGTTAAACCACATCTCCTCCTCGTCTTCCAGCGTCCGCGCATCCCGGCGAAAACGGTGATTTCTCAGAATCGACCGCATACTGAAGACAAGGATGCCAGCACAAATAACATTCATTAAAAGGTACATCCACTTGAAAGTAGCTATTACACGCACAAAGTAACTATTAAAAAGAATAATAATAGTAGTTATTATTATAGTACTTTATATTTATTATATTTTATTTTATCAAATTTAAAATAATCAAGAAATATATACTATTGTAGTATTTTTTTTTGTACTGTAAAGTTACCAATGTATTTTCCAAAACATTATGGCTGTCTTCATTGCTTTCAAATATCAAACCAAAGGGTTTTAATTTTGGCTGAAAACCACAGACAGACTTTAAAGAGTCTCTTAAGTTGAAAACAGATATATAAACGATTCTCAATACAAATTTAGGAATTACATCCCTGATTAGTGATTCACTAAATTTGAGGATCCATATGACAATGGTTTGAATTGAGCATAGACCTGTCAAGTTTAGGGTTGTCCTGTCTTTCTCTCTGCTGTTCATATCGGAGCTTCAGTCCCTTAAACGTCTGTACATAGTCTACATCTTCCAGGGCTTTCCAGTAGTTCTCTATGATATGAGCCGTCAGGGACTTCACATCCTCCTACACACACAGAACACAGCAATTACGAACAAAATAAAATATATTTCCGTCTAATGGTGTGTTCAGGAGCATCAAGAGATGTTATGTTTGGATAAATGTACTCACCACTCTGACATACTCAAACATCTCTATAATGGCTGAGTTGATGAGGTTGTATCTCGATCCATTGTTGAGGAAAGCTTTGACCACTGGCTCAAACAAGAAGTTCCTCATTATGTATCTGTTATAAAACTCATCCTTCAGGCCTATGATTTTCCTCATGAAACGCAAAGCACCTGAACAAGAGGATTGAGAAAGGTATAGAGAGATTTATCAGCCAAGTTATATCTGATGCCTGTTAGTGGGTTAGCATTGAGTGTTTGGTATTGCTGTAAATAAATGAGTGCTTGTTTAAGGATTAGTTCACCTCAGAATGAAAATTTCCTAATAATTTACTCACCACAATGCCATCCAAAAGTTCATATCTTTCTTCAGTGGAAAAGAAATTACGTTTGGGGAAAACATTTCAGGATTTTTCTCCACACAATGGACTTAGCAAACAACATAAAGTCCAAATCAATGCGGTTTCAAAGGGCTTTGAAGAGCTTCTAACATTCCCAGCAGAATAGGGTCTTATCTAACGAAACGATCAGTCATTTAAAAAAAAAAAGTAATTTGCTAAAATTTAATTTATTATTATTATATATATAAAAAAAAAAACAAGACGAACAATTGTGGTTAAAAAGTATGTTTTTTTTTTAATGACCGATCGGTTCACCAGATAAGACCCTATTCCTGAGATGGGAATGTGCATAGCCGTTTGAAGCACTTCATAGCCCTTCAAAACTGCAATATAAATTATCAGGAAATTTTTATTTTGAGGTGAACTAATCCTTTAATGCTGCTGGCCCAGCAAAGGTGTTTGCTGACAGTTTTAATAACAATGTAACATTAGTAATTAACAACAGAGCCTTTCATGGTTAAAATGGATCAGCATCATTGGTGTTATTGATTATGCAGTTTGAATCTTCCCATGGTGAGTGGCGTGACTGATTACGCCCCATGTCATTTGTCTAGTACTACTTATCATTTAGAGTCTAATTCAGAGTCTTGATTTTACATTTGTCATCTCATACACTACTTTCAATATGTAAATTGAATACATATTTTAACGCTTTATAAAAGTTGCAAAATTAATATTAAAATGCACTACAGATATGTTTAGATATGTTCAACATGTTCAAGCAAAAACTGTAGCAAAACGATCATTTAAAAGTTATTTTTCTTAATTCAATTTACATTCATAATTAAGACACTTCCGATTGCACTTTCATAAAATGTCCCGCAATGAATGTAGCAAAATTCAATGTGCAAATTGCCATCATGGCAATCTGACGCGCTGGCCGTGTCTGATCATTTGTTTGATGAGCGAGTTCAATTAATTGCACTAAATTAAAGTGCTAAAATTATTAGCAGAAAACTAAAAATGAAATAAAATTAAAATATTGAAATCAAATTAAATATGACAAAATGATAAAAACAAAACACTACAACCACTGTTGTTTCGCAGAGGATCTGATCGGAGCACAAATGCTTTGTGTGTCACAGAGACAAGACCAAGGCAACATAAGTATAGTATGAAAATTGCAAACAAATCAATCTTTATAAATTTGTTTTAAATTTTTTTTTGTTTAATGGGGAAAAAAACCTTACTTATATGAAAAAAATAAATCATTTTAAAGTAATTACTAAATGTAAACTTCAATGTAAGCCTAAAATGTTTTAATTAAACATTTAAAAATAAAGTAAAAATATACATTGTTGGTGTTATGAATGTTATATGTATGTGCAGTGCATGAGTGCAAATACTCACATAAGGCTAAGAAAGCGTGTTGAGAAGCCGTGAGCACCAGTACTCTGCGGAGGATGTCTTTGTTGATGATGTAGTTCTTTATGTGATACGTGTGATGCTCCACACAGAAAGTGAGCAGCTCTACAATCAGAGCCAGCAGCTGACATGTCTGGAAATCATCTGACAAGACAAACACATGGAGTGAGGAAATCTGCAGATGTTACGTCTTTAAATAGATATGCAAATTTCAATTGAGCAATGATTCAAAAAGGTTTGCATGCATGCACATAAAACCCGAATTATTACCTTTGCTGGGTTTTTCTTCTGTGGTGTTGGCAAGAAGTGGAGCTGAGAGCACATGCATGCAATGCTTATAGAAGAAACTCAAGAACTCAGTCTTCTCTGTTTTCTGCAGGGACCAGACAGTTGATTAAATTAAAGGAGAATGTTTTTCTGACAATGAAAGTGTATATTTGATACATTGTACTATATTTATATGAAAACAAGTCTCACATTAGCAGTAGCCAGCATGTTCTCTGGGTCCACTAGCGTCCTGAGCAACCCCATTAACTGTACGGCTCCACCCAACTCTGGATCCGTGTCACAGATCATATGCTCAATGATCAGATTTATCAACAGAATGTCCTGTAAAAAGAGACAATTAGAGGAGGCGACAAGTAGATTGAATGATCACATGGGTCAGCGGGCATGTCTGACTTACATCGTCGTTCTGTTGAGACTCCTGCATAACAAACTCTCGCACCATGGAGGGGTTGTACTCCACCAGGTAGGAGAAGATATCAGTGGCTGCTCCACGCACCTGAACATCATCCATGCCCTTTAAAAAGTACACACACGTTGGTAAATACAGCATGGTTTTCAATGATAGGAAAGTTCAAGCAAGTCAGAGTATTGATAACATACCATACAAAAGGTAATTACTCATTAATAAAGATGTTAACATTTTAAAAAGAAAAAAGAAACCACCAAGCTGACACCTGACAAATAAATCTGTTCTTTAAAATAGCAAGGATGTCTTACAAGAATAACTTCCAGCGCTGGCAGGATTCCCATGTTGGAAAGAGTTTTGAAGAATGCATCTCTGTTCTGTGGTTGTAACGTTTGCGAAAATGCACAAAACTCCTTCAGGAAATTTACCTGGATGTGACACACAATATAAGTTTTGTATGTATCCATTATGTTGAGGACGAGGCATCCATTAGTAATGCTGCTTTCATACCAGTTCATGCCGCTTGTCGTCATCCGTGGCTTCATCAGTTAGCTGTGCAAAGAGCTCAGTCAAAAATTTCTCATCGTCCTGAAAAAAGAAAAAAAACACACACATAAGAAACAGAGCTCTGGTTTTTACATTAACCTTTATATATATATATTTTTTAAAGGTTATGTCGTTATGCTTTTATGACATGAAATTAATGTAAACAGTCAGCTATGCCTTAAGGGTTTAGACTGACAGAACAAAACATCTGATGTCTCAACAGATCTGTGCATTGGTGTGAATGCAGCTTATTAGATCTCCCGCTGTCTATGATATCATGAGTAATAATTAAACAGCAGTGTAAAGCTCAGAAAGAGAAAAATCCCTTAATGCTCTTGTCTTGACTGGAAAATGTTAGGTACTGATAACACTGTTTATTGCTGGTTTCCTTGTTCCTCTATATATAGTCAAACCATACAAGCAAATAGTAGATAATATAGTAAACATACAAGCAATTTTTAAGCATTCGGATTCAGGTGCAGGAAGAAGCAGAGGGCTCTGTTTGGTGTTTGCGCGAGTTTGACGGGGAGCGGCTTGTAGGTGCTGAATTGAATTCTTTCACGTCTTTTTGCACTTCAATGGAAGCATACAAACAAAAGTATCCCAAAATGGCCACCTTGGTGTGTAGGCCATACATGTAAACCTAGTCAGTTATATCTTAAATTAATGTAAACCGATATAGTAATAATAAAAGTATACCATAAAACTTCAAATAATAGCCGAGTCCCAAATAGACACCTGTCTCGTTTACACACCTGGTGTGGCTGCAGGTTTGGGTAAATCTGTTTAACCCAAAAAACGATCTGTTTTTGTACATGATCACATCCAGGTAGTAGCCTACGAATACCGTGTCGAAGGCATAGCTAGCTAGCAAACTGTAGGCTGGAATAACTAATAGTACTGAGTCTGACTAAAGGTGTAACGGTTCACAAAATTCACGGTTCGATACGTTTCTGATACAGCAAAAAGCGGTAGAGAAATTTCCTTGATTTGTTTTTTAATTATATCTTTATTAAAACTAACATCATAGAGTATGATATTTTTTAACTTCGAGCAATGATGGAGCTATACATTACTTTTCTTAGGAACATATAACAAAACGTCTTTTTGCACTTGAATGGAAGAATACAAACAAAAGTATGTATTCTTGTATTCTGTATTCTTTCCAAAGACTTGTAATAAGAATTTACTACATTGTTATCTTGTGCGGCCGATTAGGACGGTTAGGACATCCGCGACATGCACACTTATGAATCATTTTTTAAAAATATTGCAATACCAAAATACAAACAATGTATACAGCGCGCGTCTCCATCAGACTGTAAACGAAGCTCGGGTGCACAAGATAACACGTCAGCAGCGTCACTGGAATCGTGAACGAGCAATGACAACAGAACCGGAAGAGAATACAATGCTGAATAAAGTCGTTGTTTTTGCTATGTTTGGACCAAAAACTATTTTCGAGGCTTCAAAAAATTCGAACTAACCCACTCATGTCACATGGACTACTTTGATGATGTCTATATTGCCTTTATGGACAAGGACAGTATAAGGTACATACATTTTCAATAGAGGAACAGAAAGCTCTCGGACTAAATCTAAAATATCTTAAACTGTGTTCCGAAAATGAACAGAGGTCTTACGGGCTTGGAACGACATGAGGGTGAGTCATTAATGACATAATTTTCATTTTTGGGTGAACTAACCCTTTAAACCTGGTATTTGATATATGATAATTGCTTAAATACATTATCCTAATGTCATTTGAGCTCAATATAAAGTTATAGATCACAGAGTTTCAAATCTGTACTGCAACATAACCTGACCTCTAGCTGAATGACTTATGACAAATATTTGATCAATGCCTGTCGACGCCAAGGTAAGACATGTGACTGATACTGTATCACCTTGTCATGGGCATAAGAGATTACACCTCAAAAAAGAGGAACAAATTCGGTCATGGGAAAGTACATCTAATTGCTCAGACAATCATAAGAAATAGCTTTTAGTATCTAATGCCATTTTTATTTAACATCTACTAGATTGCATTCAGGTAGTAATGGGATATTGTAATATTAAAACAATAGTGTGCCATATAATACGCACCCTTATCTGCAAAGATGGATGAAACTACTGTACTGAAGAAGCTTGCTGGGGGTTGGAGAAAATTATCATCCAGCACGCCTGCCAAGCGTTTGTGACATCACATGATATGGCCCTAAAGAACATGATGGTGCTGTTCCCATGGAAACAAGCCCCCTCCCCTAACTCCAAACAATATCAAACAATTCCACTGTAAGGCTTAGGTGATCTATATCAAACCATTTACCTACAATATATTTTTAACTCACTTTAACTACAACTGCAGTAAAATCCAACTGAATGATGAAAACATCTTAAATAACGATCACTCCCACTTTACTCTTGAAATATGCTGTTGCCGGTTTTCTACTAAATATGATTACATGCATATGAAAAAACAGTTAGTGCTGTTATCCTTAATCTAAAAAAACATATCTGATGACCTTTACAGCAAAGAACCACAGTACAACCCACCATGGGCAATGAGATGTTCTCAGGTAATGTAAACAGGGAAATATTAGCAGCAGCAACACAAACATGTAAACTTATTCACTGCAGTCTCTGCAAGCAAGGTTTTTGCAGAGGATGCAATGAATTTGAGACATAAGTTGAAAACCGTGATGAGAAGGATCAATGACACATAGCGAGCCTGACAATGTACATTACCTGTGAGATATGATGCTATAAGCCTAAATTGATAGTTAATCTAAAGTTTGTTTCGCTCAGTAGAGTTAAAGGGGAACTTGGCAACTATTTCAACTTAATAAAACCATTTAAAAATCATTTGGATGGTTAAATAACCTGCTCCCCCCAGCGTTCCCAGACGAAAAACCAACCTTGCAACATGAGGACTAACGTCCTGGTAAGTTGGAAATAGGAAGTCTTGTGAGAACGAGAATGAGCGAGACACCCAAACTGCTTTATGGCAATTCGACATTAACACACACACCATATGATACTGTGTATGATGTATTACCCACCTCAGTAGACATAGCTCCACTTGATAAAGTTGGCCGGCTCCGATAATAACAAATGGACATGAACAGTGTTTGAAATGAGGAGGGTGCCACATATATTGTGAAATATATGCCCCACAGCTGTACAACTAAAAACTGAACTTATCTGCTACATAAATTGAAAGCCGAACGAGAGTCACAGCACAGACATTTATCACAAGAGCGAGGATCTGATTGAGAAGGTGAAGGCGAAATATTTGGTGTCAAAGCGCCTATTTGAGCGGATTTGTCATTGTACTGTTTTGTCGTTGTGTTTTTCATTAAGAATAATAAGCTAATGAACTCACCATTCAAGCAATACACTCCCAAATTGGAAAGTTCCCCCTAATTTGGAAAGCACCCCCTAATTTGAAAGTGAAACTAAAATGCACTTGTCCGCACAGGCATTCCTGATGTCCACGGGCGCGGAGCGAGCAGCACAAAGTGCTCACTCTGCGCTGCACCATTATAAATGCTCATGTGGACGTGGACATTTTAGTTTTGCTTTCAAATTAGCGATTTAAAAGCCCCCGACGGTGATACTGGTATTGTCACACGTCGATTAACCAGTGGGAAAATATCCTCAGTCACATCCCTAATCAACAACTAATGGTACTGATCACGTACACACGGCTGGCTGAGTAAGAAAACCCACCTGCAGCATGCCTACAATCTCCACTTTGTTGAAGAAGATGAAGGAGTGCAGCGTGGAGAGCATGTTTTCTTCAAAGACAGAGGGGGTAGGCAGCACCATGTCCTGAATATACTGCACCCGGTACGTCTGGTGTATCTTCTGCCGCAGCTCCGGGTCTGAAATGGGAATGACCTCTTTAAACCTTGCCGTGGTGGTCAGGAACTCTCGATGCCTCCGAGGTTGGGGTAGCGACGGATCGAACTCCAGACACCCGATCACATCCATGATGCATTCTTCGGAGAACATAACTTCGAAGAGCGCCGTGCGGTTGAGGAGGAAAATGCCTTTGATGATGTCATAGAGGTGGTGCAAGCCTTCACGGTTCTCCAAGTCCTCGCACACGCGAAACAGCTCCAGCAGCTTGCGGATGTAGCCCTCGTTCTCGAGCGCCAGGGCCAGTTTTTCCCGCCGTAACGGAGAAGGTAAGGACGAGGCCACCAGCTCGGCCACCTCCTCTAGCCGGGAGAGCTCACATGGTGGAAGTTCAAGGCCAGGAGAAGACATGTCATCAAAGCGCTCCTCTTCAGACTCATCTATCAGCTCCTGGGTGATGTCTACTGAGGGATCCTTTCCCTGGACCTGGTAACGCACACAAAAAGGCTTTCAGAATAGAGCACTACACAAACATGCAGTACTTAGGGAAACCTAGAGAAAATATTATTAATGTACAGCATTATGATAAGCACCTGACATATTTTCTCCCAGATCTCATCACAGCCAGCCTTTTCCTGGAAGCTGAGGGCCAGGTCATAGTTTTCAGCCTCAGACCAGACTATTAACGTGTCCTTCAAAGAGAAATACCCGAAAAACGGGTTAATGACACAAGGAAGTGATATTCTGCAAGTACTAACATACAGGGATCTACAGTTTAAGCCAAGACGCTACAGGCTAAACCACTTTTTTTCATGACACTTGTCAATTTTGAGCTATTTTGCTTCTGCAGCATGTCTTCTTTCAAACTAGTAAGTTAGATAGAAAACATCCAAATCTTTAAATATTTAATTTGTTACACTTTATCGAGTTAGTTTACTCAAAATTAGTTAGTGCGCTGAATCGGAAATCTCAACATCAGTAAATCACATACACCAAACTTTACAGTTCTATATATTTTGAAGGTTTTTACAGAGGGCTTAATATATCATTTGCCTGATTTATTTAATATTTTATTCATTAAACAACTGTTGACTATATTTTAGTCATGTAGATATTAAAAAAAGAGAATGCAAAACCCCCTCTGTGAAAACCTTTAACTCTGATATGTTAAAGAAAATTTTTGGAAGTTTATGCAAATTGGTACATGTGAACAAGTAATTCTCAAACTACACATATTAAATCATCTATTAAATCATATTTGATACATGGATTTATAAGGCCTCTAAAAGCTACTCAGATTTACCTTATTGTCCATCTATGGTTACAATCTATGTATGAAGAATGATACAACAGGCTTTTGAGGAACATTTGTTTACATCTCTCAATCATTACTTTGTTGTATTGCACTGCATTACATGTAATACTCTTACTAAGAACCATTGTTGCATGATTTTAATCAGTTTGGACACCTGAATATTTTTTTTTTGGGTGTGAGTCATCAAATATGATGTACAAAACACATGCAGGTCGAACAAACATTTTTTTTAAAAATAGTCTAATATTTCAATAAACTGTTCTTATAATTTTCTGTTGTGAAATTGTTTCTGACTATTATTTCCTATGTCTGCCTGTCATATCATAAGCTAACAGGGTTGTTGTACAGTGAATCCCCAACTGGGGAAGTATGGTATGTGATATTTATTAATCATATTCACATGTGCTGTTTTGCTTAAGACAAATGTATACTTGACTAGTTTTAACTAAGACATTTAAAGCACATATTCATGAACTAAGTTCACAAATGCACTGACGAGTTGTCAATAAGATCGTGTCATTTCAAACGCACCTGCTGTTTCTGATAGGCGGTGTTAGGGTTTATTTTTGACTCCAGCAGCAGTGATCCTGTTTTGAAGAACGGGCACATCTTAATTGCAGTCTCCATCAAAAGTGACCATTATATCATTTTTATAGTGTTTTGAAACCTACCATCACTTTCGGCGCGCACCAGGAGAGACATGCCTTTCAGTCTCTCCACGTAGGCGGATGACACATGCCCCGTCCCCCGATCATCCCACTGGCGATCCTCATTCAGAGTGTACACTTTAACTCGTCTACGAGTGTCAGTCATCCTTGCAAGTAATTCTCAAACAGACGTTCGCCTTTAATTCAATAAATCTCAACGTCCTTGCCTTGAAAGAGGCAACAGAACCTGCTGTCAACTTCAAGATGAAATGTATGGCTGTCAGTAGGAAGTTGTCTCGAAGCTGATGCAGTATGTTGTTGTGGGGTCTACAACTGTAAACTTGTGCTTTCCAGAGAAAAAATATTCTGACCAGTCTAGCAATGGTCAGCTAGCTGCTGTGCTGTGTGCAGCCGAGACTCTCCACAACATACTCAATATCTTGAAATATTTATAAACGTCACAACAAAAAGCACTCCCGTTTCTAAAAGGGGACGAAACGGCGAGAGATTCGTTTAAAAGTATGCAGCCAGAGCACGAATGCAGAATGTGTTTATTTTTCTCCGTGCCCCTTTACTTTAAGCTAGCTAGGCTAACGCTGCGACTAATTCAGTCAAACGGGGTTAGCGTAGCTAGCGCCTCAGCTAGCAGGCTATCTCTTCGCGCGAGTCATTTTTATTTATTTTCTCTAACACATAAACGTTCAAAGCGTGCGCGAATTAACTCCAAAGACGTACCGGTTATGCTATTTGATAATTATATTCGCGCGAGATCGGTGGACATGCGGGAAGAGTCGTGTATAAAGCGGCGCGTTCATAATAAGCTAAGCTATATTTTCTCCAAGTATTCCGCCATATTCTGGCTAAGGGCCGCGAATGGACCAGCCAGTCTCTTTTCACACATAGATAAACATTCCCCAATGCAACTAATCGAATAGACTCGTTCGTTTCGCTTTCCGGGATGGCGAATGGCCAGCGCGACCGTCGAGCACCGTGAAATAGCAGCGACGTGACGAAAAGTAATTATTAGCCCCACTGTGAAGATTCGGCCATCTTGGGTCCCCTCAGAAAGTCACTACGGGGTTTCCTGTGCTGCAGGCGCAGGGCCGCCGCCACAGTTTAAAGACACAGTCCGCCAAAATGACCAGCGCAAACACACTGGTGTTTCGTAACTTCAAACACTCGCAGCTGGTGAAAAAGAAGAAGGGACATGGAGAGGAATGTGAATGAGAGTGAAAGTAAGCGCGAAAATGCGCATCTTCTTGAGCGAATGACTGCTGGAGCGCGCGTAAAGAAAATTAACTTCATTCAAATTAAATACAGATGCGCTTAGTTGTGCTGTTATTTTGTCTCCGATGGCGAATACGTTGTAGTTTCATTTACAGCCATGATAAGTAACAGGAGAACCCTCTGTTGGAAAAACAGGCCACCCCAAGCTGGTATTCCAGTCCAAGCTATGCTTTGGAGCATGGCCAAGCCCCTATCATAGCCAATGTGTTCTACAGCCAGGTTGCTCCACCAGCTTGTATATTATATAACTATAAAATGAATTACAAACTACATTTTTAGTGTTGCTTGCTCGTGCCAAACTTACGAACACAATACTATGGTGTTGCAAGCTGCACGGTCAGGATTAAATTAAAATTAGCCCTTTTTTATAAATGCATCTTGATCTTATTGTGAACGATTCATCCATGCATGTTTCATTTTTACTTTTTTAGTTTATATTTTTATCTAAATGTCGTAACTCGACCAGTAGGTGAAACGGCAGACTTTTCTATGCAGAACTTCTCCCGTCCTGCCCCTTTCTCACAATTCATATCACAATATCTGCCTCAGCCAATCAATAACAGATGGTTAATTTTAGGGGTTTGGACCTTCCCTTTTTTTCTTTGAAAAATGTTGTGTAGATGTTCACATCAAAATGGTCACCTCATAAAATAGTTACATTTTATCAGGTTGGATGGTTTCGAAAGTAAACAACATAGTTTTTACACATTGCACCTTTAAGAATTTTGTTGTTGTTGTATTGAATCAAATTAATGTAAATATACAGCACATAGAAGGGCCAGAATAGCCCACTATAGTGATATATGATATCACTACAGTTAATCTACATTTTCCCAATGCAAGAGTGTGCCTGAAACCAGAGCACATCATTACTATCATCACAGATTGAGTCAGACTGTCCAGATTGCAAATCTGTTACGAAATAGAAATTGATGCAGCTTTAACTTCCGTACTGATCTATTATCATTAGAGGAATTTGTTCTGCAAGTTATTTGAACAATTACCCCTGTAGCAGTGTGCTGCTGAGAGTATTTAAAAAAAAAAACAGGACAGACGCTCATGCTTTTGTTCCAGAAGACAGCTTTATAAAGATGAGCAGCCACTCACCCTTAACATTTATTTGTTCAAAATGCAGTAAAACAGTAATATTGTGCTTATTTTATTTCGATTTAAAATAAAACCGGATTTTATTCCAGTCTTGTGTCACATGATTCTCCAAAATCATGATTCATAGTACTAATATGATTTAGTGTTCAATAAAAATGTGTTACCAATGTTGAAAATAGAGCATGGTTAAAATTTTTTCAAGTTCAAAAGAAAAACATTTATTTTAAAAAATGTTTTGTAACATTATGTCTGTCACTTTTGATACATTTAATGCATCCTTGCTGTGAAAAAAAGCAGTATTGACATTAAGATTTTTTGAGAAATTTTTATTATTTTCCAGTGGTGACTACTGGATACATACACAAAACAGAGAGGGTTAACAAAACCTGAAACAGTACTGAGGACAAAAGTTGGGATATAAGATGACTCAGAACTATCTCCATAATCTGAAATGTGTAAGTTTTATACTTTACTGAATAAAACAAAATTAAACCACAATAAAAAAACACAAGAAAATACATTGTGTGATAAATATCCCAAGTCCCTAACTCCGGTTACAAAAATGTTATTTAAAATGCAAAATATTTTCAATCTATTCTTTGACATACTGACTGAATAGACATGCATTCAACAAAATCTGAACTAAGCGGCATCACTTCACCACTTGGTTCCTCTATATTTCTATTGTGATGTAGCGTAGTTCTGATACAGTTGGGGACTAGCTTTAGAAATAATTCAGCCTTTACACTCCTTATTTTCCTGCTTGCTGGGCTTGACGCCTCAGCAGCACGTAGATCTTTTCTTTGATCCAGTCTTTGTTGTAGGGCTGGTAGGTTTGTGTGTCTGCCCTGTACCTGTTTAAACAACCACAGAGTCAGAGAAATGGACATGATTGGTGAGACTTATGCATTAGTTATGCACTGTTGTGTAAAAAGTCTGATTACTTACACAAGACAACTGAGGTCAGCAAGATCATCAACAAAGTCGAATAACTGGCTTATGTCATATGTGATGGAGGGACTGTTGGGATTCATCCTCTTCAGATGCTCTTCATACATCTTACAGACTCCTTTTTTGGAGGAGAGAGGGGGTGTTAATTATTATGAATAAAATGCATTAGAATAGTTCATGACATTAATTTCCAGTCCATTAAAAATGATAAAAAAAAAAAAACATCCTACCTTCCATGCATTCGTTGACAGACTCATAGTCTGCATATGTTCTGCCTTCTGGTCTCTTGGTGGGCTGCACCAGCAGAATAGTGTGAGACTGAACATCAGGAAAAAAACAAGTTTAAGTAAATTTAATATATATGTTAAAGAACAATAATGCATAAACAAAAATATTAGAAAGGCCAAATATACCGTAAAATCACTAACGTTAGAAAGTATCTAATAGTGTGGAGCCCTCTACTGCTAATAACTTGGTAGTGCTATTTTACAACTGATAATGAAATTAACAGATCACATTTATACACATCTTAATCTGATATTCTCGTTTGTCAAATTAACTAAGTAAAATTAAATATAACTTGCTCAAATCTTCACACGGAATCTCTGGATAAGACTCTGAAAACACCAGCTGTTGGACTCCAACCCTCCCCCAAAACAATACAGTCTAGATGCTTCTTACTAAGAAGACAGATGCTACCACGGGTGAACTTAAAAACTAGTTTGTTTAAATTCAGTCTTTAAACAAAGTAATTAACTATGTAGAAACAGAATGTAGAAATTTTTAACCGGACTTCAATTCGACGTTGCCTTGCTACACTGCTGCTAACGTTAGCTGCCCGCGTTCATCTTTTACCTTGTCAAGGCACACGACAAAACACGGTTTTCTAACAAGGCAAACGACAAAAATACATACCATAATACAAAATATAAAACTGAAATGCATACCATAGCGGCTCCTGGTATCTAAACGTCACAATGAACGATGTGCTAACCGCTGACGGCTGTTGTCTGAGAGCAGCAACAGAAAGAACATAAATGTGCAACGAACATTCACTTCCGGTAGTGGCGGCGACGATTTGGTTTTTCAAAATAAAAGCATGTGTCACGTTGGTCACGTCACACAAAAGTGGTGGTTAAGATGGAAAAAAAAAAAAAAAAAAAAAAAAAAAGGACTTGAAAGAGATATGGCAGAAATGGTGGGAGGAAGACAGGAAAGGAAGAAGATATTATAAAATACAAAAAAAAAAAAAATGTTAGTATAAAGAATTATATGGAAAGGACCTGGTGAGAGGAAATTGTAATGACAAGACTCTTGAGTGTATCACACAGGGCTGAATGACATATTATTTATTAATAATATAACATATTAATAGATTAAGTGAGATTTAGTGAGAACTGTGAAAACTGTGGGGTCAAAGAAAATGTTGAACATGTCAGGAGGCAGGGCGGGAGTGGAATCTGGTAGGGATACTGGGATCAGCAGGAGAGGAAGAGGAGATAAGAATCACCAGGAAGGCACTATTTACATTTTTAAAAGACACAGGGTTGTGGAGTAGAATTTAAATATTGTAAAATGACATAATGATACCATTCTCTGATGACAACATGATACGCACTCCAGTACTGCAGGTGGCGGTATGCACATACAACTTGTTTGCAATACACCATTTAAAAAGAGAAGAACTCCAAAACATTCAAATTCGAGATCTAGCCTAATATAATGTGCATTATGCGCTTTTACTTTTTTATTTGTTTGTTTTGTGAATGTTTATACCATATTTTTACTATTTTTCTTCTTTTTTGATTTTTACATTTGATATTTGTTTTCAGGGCGACTGTAGGCCAACCCTGGCACACTTACTGTAATTTGCACTGTCCCTGTTAAATAAATTAATAAAATAAAAACAGACATTTGCATGCAAGATTGTCTCAAATTCTGTAGGTCACAAGAGATTTATTCTGGTAAATTCTTGGGTGGAATCATAAACAATCAGTGTTCTCAGTTTGTTTTAGCACTTTAATGGCTTAGCAAGAGTATACATTTGAAGTACATGGAGGTATGGATATAGAAACATAAAGAAAAGTTAAATGATTTTAGCTTAATTCTAAACAGCAATTTTATTTTCATAAAACTGATGATTTTGATGATGCAACAGTTGATTTTGAATTTTGTAAAAAATAATAATTACTTGCTGTTTTAATGCTTAATACTTTAAAGTAAATGTGTAAATCTTAAACTACAACAAAAAGCTTGGGGGGTGGGGGGGACACTCAATTTTTTAATAAATTAATGTCAATAAATGTTAGTATAAACCCAAGATGCCTTTCATATTAGCCAGCACAAAATTGTTGTGTGCACATTTGAATACATTGTTGTTTTGTCTACATGTTTAAGTTTGATTTGTTTGTTGTGCGATTGCAATGACCCTTCTTTTAACCCTTTATGCACGGGTTCTCATTCTATAGCCTCTGACCCCGTTGATACCTCTCCTGGTTGTTGGTTCTCTTGGGGCAAGGCCTCTGGCAGAAGCCTTACATGTCTGCTCACATTCCTCTTTGGATACAAAGTTATTGCCATTTCCTTGGCAACCCCCAAACCAGAAATGCGAGCAAGAGCCAGAGGAAAGATCAAAGTAGAAACGAGATGTCCATTCATAACAGGGCCCAACATCTCGTCCCAAAGAGCACACACTAGCAGAAGGTTGACGGATTGGACTGTAGTCCTAAAAACAAAGGAGATAATGTGTTGGAAAGACAGTGAAAACATTTAAATAAAATTATATTATGATTGATAAAGCATAAAGGATAATTGAGTGTGAAAATTAAATGAGCTAATATACCCTATCAGGACATCCTGCTCTTCCATAACTTTGAGCAGCTGTTACTCCATCCAGACAGCAGCCATATCTGTTTTCACACAGACAAACATAACATAGATAATATGTTAGTGTGAATTAGGATATAAATAGTCAGTTTAGGTTTTAAAGTCTTCATTATATTTAATGGATCAAACATGTATCACTTTTTTATTATTCCGTGGAACATTATAGAAGATATTCTGAAGAATATTTGTTACCCAACCATTTTGGTTCCAGTTGACTTCTATTTTATATACAAAAAATCAATTCAAATACAAATTCAAATGGGAACCAAAACGGCTTGGTTCTTCTCAATCTTCTGCTTCACAGGAGAAAGAAACTCATACAGGTTTGGAATGCATGTTGAAAGAACCATATTTTTTTTAACTATCTCTTTAAAATAGGCTGTCAGTGATTTATTTATAAAAAAGTAATACTTTAAAATATCTTGTATATAAATCTATATATATTCTAGTAATCTTATTGGAAACCAGATGTTTAAATGATTACTGTGTTTTTAAAATAATATTACAACTAAAAAATATCAGTTATGAAAGATTATTGATGTGTGGGCAGATTATATAGCTATTTAGTACTTATGTATTATACTGTATACAGTATGTACCTGGACCTGTGACAGCCATCGAGGGTACAGCCTTCTCCACGAGGTCCAGAGGCAGCAGTGTGGCCATCAGGACAGCAGCCGTAATATGACTGGGCACAATGCGGACCAGTCACAGTAGGGTATGGATCGCTTGGTCTGTGAACTGTCCACAAAGCAAATGTAGAGCAAGAATCAGCTCAAATATACAATAGAAGTGAGCCCATGCGTAAACTGCTTTTGAATCATCATCAATATATTTGCGACAGCTTTTTAACCTGAGATTGCATCCTGGGTGTGAGGCACAAATCCAAGCAAGGAGCTCTCGTAAGCACTAGGGTCCTGCAAGCTGGGCACCACTAAACCAAAGCCACACAAGTGGAGAATGAGTACCTCATAGCACATAACACGCAGTCAATGACCATGAATGAACTCACTTTGTGCTCCAGGACAGGCCTGTGTGTTGCAGTTCTCCACAGCATGAGGTCTGCTGAGAGAAGCACATCTATCATCTGCATATTGATTGTGATCCAAATCCATGCATACCACTCTGCGCTCGCGAGTACCAGTTCCACAGCTACGAGTACACTGAAGGAGACAGAGAGAGGAAAATACTTCAATCTGTTTGGCTTTCTCCTCTATTCCCTTCCTTTCCTTCCTTTTCTCACCAAGCTAAAATCATTGGTGTAGTATCTAAAAACTTGGTGACAAGCTGGTCTCTGACAGGATCTGATCTCTAGTGGACGTGTGACACCCCTGCAGTGGTCCTCAGAGACACGCTCTCCTCTGCCACCGATGCAGAACACCTCCCGCGTCTGCTGTCCCTCACCACACGTCACCGAGCACTGGAAGAAACAACAGAAGAGCGCTATCTTCAGTGTTATAAATAAAAGTGCAACATCTGCAAAAAAAAATCGTCTGAGGATGTATACATCAATATGAATGGAACAATTACATACATCACCAAAAGGACCAACACTGTACTCGGCACAAAGGTGCTGGTTGCAGGCCACCTGGGAGATTGGTTTCCTTAGGCCTTGTGCACTGCAGTAAGTTTCATCTACCATTGCTGATGTTCTCTCATTAATACAGTGCACAGTACGGGTCTGCACGCCCCCACCACAGAGACGGGAACACTCGGAATAGGTGCCGTACGTGTACCTACAAACACAATATATAAAGATAGTCACTTGTCGGACTTCTAAATCCTCACCACTAATTCACAGACTGGAATATGCATGTTGCAAACAATGAATCACAAATCACACATACACAAAACATACATAGATTACCTGTATGTGACCAGATGGGCAGCAGCCCCAGGGCCATGTCTAGAGGTGACAGGAACAGAGTGATCCTCAAAAGCCACAATCTCCCCATGGCTCACTGCCTTTCAGCAGAGATAAGGGTGTTAGAATGAAATGTTTGTGTGTGTGGTTTTGAGCTGTAGTTAGTGTACACATACTCTGCAGACACCCTCCACACAGACGTCTCTGCGGCCCACGTAGCACAGTGTGCCGTCCACCACAGCGGGTCTGTGACGGTAGTAGAAGTTCTCTCCTCTGGGCACACACACCAGCTCACATGGGTTTGAAGCTAGACCAAAACACAAAGAGCCACATCTTATTACACTAAAACAAAATATGAAAGCATCCAGAACTTTCTGACTTAACCATAACATCTAATTATATTTTTAAGTCTTACTTTCTGTGTAAAAGTATTTAACTCACTGTTATTTAACAAATTAAAGCTCCAATTTAAGTCTCTGTGAAAATCATATTTCAGACAACAAATCATTTTCTTATTTAGGCTTATTTTTTTTCTAAAAAGATATTTAAACATCCTTAAAAACATAATTTTATAGAAAGCATATTTCATTATTTATAGCCAAATATTTTTTTTCTTGTTTTAAGTGTAAATTTAACCAAATTGATAGAGGTTATGCTCAAAATAAGGAAAAAATGTCATTTGGATGAGAAAATGTAGTGTTTCTGTTTTTAGTAAATTGTATTTAGCACTTTATTTCATTTTATTTAATTCAGCCATCTACCTTAAAAACATTAGCTGTTAGATCAAATATTCAAATAAACTTACAAACGTAATGTCTTCATACAAAAAACAAAAAACAAAAAACTGTATAATCAATAAAATGAAATTTTTCAATCGCCTTGTGTCTTATACCTCCATAATATGGCTGCCAGGTGTAACGTTTTCCCTGGAACTCCATTCGGTCAAACTGAGAACACTGTTCTTCCCGAAAATCTCGAGCTCCAACAGGGCATTCCTTTACAGAGGACAAAAGTTATTCTATTTTACGCTCTAAAACACAAAGAGTGTGTGCATTTGATTGTGTGTTAAGTTGTTTACCTGTATGTTACAGAGTTTGTAGGACTTGGATGGTCCCACGCAATTGTGTCCACCGTCCGTCCTTAATATTAAAAGATAGAAGATGAGTTATGACAGCTATAAAGAAAAGGTTTTCATGTGTACTACTAAACACACAGGTGTTCACCCACCTCATGGTGTTGCAGACCCTGGTTCTCACAGCTACTCCGGTGCCACATGTGCGGCTGCAGGCGCTGTACGGACCATACTCATTCCAGTAATCATCGGACGGCTGCCTCAACTACAGCAAACACACTGTCTATCATGGACAAATTCATCTGATATAGACAAAACCATTTTATATGGATCCCTTACACATTCTTGGTGAAAAGAACATACATTTGGTTGATCTGATTCTCTCCTCTGACATTCCAAAAGGGAACATTCCCACAACTTTCACTATTGTTTTGGTAAATGTTAAGATAAAACGTTCTTTAAATAACTTTTAAAAAATGTTCTTATAATATTATTAATATTACGTTCTCATGTTGATGAGAGAAATGTTCTTGAAATGTCTTTAAGATGTTGTTTATACCTGCATGAATGTTCTCATAAACATTCAGAGAACAAAATTTTTAGGAAAAAAAAAAAACGTATTTACTTGATAAATGTTGACAATAAAGTGCTTGGAATATTACAAATAAGCATTTAAAAAATGATAAATGTCCAGCAGGAGAATGTACTAAAATTATCGTAAATAACGTTCTAATCACAACAAGAGAACTGATTTTTGTAGCATTTTAGAAATATTGCAAATCCCTGTGTTCCCACATTTGTTAGCTGGGAAAATATTTACTGAAGAGCAAAAATCTGATTAGACATTCATTTCCACAATTATATTAATTCTTGACCACATGTGTTCCATGTTAATGTTATTTTACTTACACAGAAAACTGCAGAGATCAAGCATAAGATCCCGAGAAGAGAGTGGAGCATCATCTTCAACATAAGAATGTTTGTTAACCACAAATTCAGAAAACATTGAAACATCTATAATGAATAGTCACTTACCTTCTCAATGTCTTACCTCGAAAAATCAGTTGACTCAGTCACAGCAAGACAGTCGTGACTTGTGACACTGAAGTCCATTCACTCAAGACTGAATATCTCTTCGTTTGTGCACACGTTCACAAATGTACCAATGCACACGACTCATATCAAGTTACAATTAACCCCTCTTGGGAGACAATATCATGCCTGACTGCTGCACAAATCTGATTTAGTCTGAGATCATGATCATACTTCATCATTCATAACTGGTAAAAATGAAAAACATAGTTTGAGTTATAAAACATATCTGTTTATTTAAACTAGTTCCATTATCATTTTATCATTTTGCAGTGCTTTAGAGGAAAGGTCAGAGGTCAAGTGTACATTTTCACAATACATGTTTCAAATCAGCTTTACAGAAAGATACAAGACTTGCAAGAGGCTTTTGACCTGCCACTGTCTACTAATGGGGTGATGATTAAAAAAAATATATTATGGAAGCAATATACAGCATGATAACGAAAGCATAACTGTGTGACGTGTGAGATGTCACAGTCAGGCTTTTTTCAATGCTCTAACCAAAGATGTTCCTTAGTGCCACTAAACATATAGTTTTAAATCATAGGGGTGGAAGCACTCTGTGACACTCAATCCTCAAAGGTGCTATTTTAATCTCTTTCCCTATACAGCAACCAAAATGACGGTGGTTGTCATTGTGAAGGAGTCAGTTATTGGTTTCACTTACACCCCAACAGCTAAGATCCAGAGACCACGTATACTACTTAAGTGGAACAAAACCCTCTGATACTTGAATCAACAAAGCTGCATTGCTTAAGTGCCAATAACATTTGAAGTCATTTTTGAGAAAGTTCAAATATTTTCTTGTATCTCAATGTTAAAATGCAGAGACAACTAAGAAAGCCATGTTGATTACCCTGAAAACTGTATAAAATAAAAGTGGCTCCAGTCAGTGCATATCTGTTCCATCAGAGCTGGCGGTTGAGCTTCTCTGCCTGCCTTTCTTTGGCATCCAAAGCGTATTTGGTGTCCTGGAGGTCCTTGACGGTCTCCAAGGCCTCCTGTAGCTCCTTGTCAAGGGCATTGTACTTCTCAGTCAGTATCCGGTTCTCCAAGCGGAGCTCCGTGATGTGGCGACTCAGCTCCAGGTTGTAATGACCACAGTGCTCACGGAGCTGCTCCACCTCTCTTAGCAGGACCTCCATACTCCTCATCAGATTCTCCAACTTCTCCTGCTGTTGTGACATACTGTTGTGTTGCTTGAGTCCTATACAATATTCATAAAACAAATGAGAGGAAAATAGATACAGAAACACGGACCAACACAGACTGCAAGCGTCTCTCGCGTCTCTCTGATTAATTTGTTAAATCCAGTTTGTTTAATCCCCTCCTTGTTTAAGCTCTTTCCTTTTATGCCTCCTAGTTTTTTTCTTCTATATACATTTACATCGGGCGTCAAGTGTTGATGCAACATTAGTGTTGTGTTTGTTAACTACTATAACTCATTTTGGTTTAAAAATCATTTCCGTTAGATGAAAAACTTAAATTAAAATTGTTGTTGACTGTTGATTGAAATAAAATAAGTCGAAATTGAAGAACTAAAATAGTAAAACTATAAATAAAGTTTAATAGAATTTACTGGTAAAACTTAGTAAAAATGACTAAAACCTAAACTAAAGTGAAAATAAAAACGAGCAGTAAATTATTATTACCGAATTCAAAATATTAATAAATAGAAGTATTTAAATACTACCAAAATAGCATTTTCCAATAACAGCAGAAATGGGATTTACTAAAAACTTACATAAACTTACACAAACTTACTAGCATTGAGTTATGTTTTATTCCTTTGACAAAAGTTTTACTTATAATCCCCTTTCTAAGACTTTGTTAATGCATCGATGCACACACATAAATGCACATTACATATATTGTAACTAAAGACAGATGAACTTTGGTCCATCATCAAGTTGAATGATGTCTGCTCATTAAACTCTTAATGTGATTAGTCAAGCAAAGGCAAAAGTGCCGCTAAGCCATCATAATCACCAAGTTGATTACCATGCCAATACTTTAACAGACGATGTGACTGCTTATCCAGTACACCATCAGTATCTGGTCCTCACAGAATAGACACTACTAAAAAGAACCCCAGTGCATAGATCTACTCTGATACAAGACATTTCTATTGTAATGAATGTGCAAAATGCACATTTGTAGAGTGAGAGAATAGTTCAGTGTGCAGCTATAAAAAGAGAGGTCACATTAGATTAAGTCTGATGCCACAGTCTTTTAATCTGATGGCTTTGACCTTATTCACAGCAGTGCCTTATTTACATCTCTTTAGTGGGTTGTACTGTCATGTGTTTTTGGATTGTTCTGCTCATGAAACACTACAAAAATATCTTTCTTAGTAGACAAAAAACCTGTGGACTGTTTTTAAAAATGTAATACGAGCTTTATACAGATTTTTGCAGCGAATGCCATTGGAAACACATCTAAACAATCCCTCATAGCCTCACTTTCGTACCTGTGTCATGGCGCTGCTCTGAATAAGGTCCAGAGTCAATGTCAGGTGCAAAAATAAAGCTTGCTATAGCAGCCATGTCAAAAGATATCAGGCATCAGAGACTGTGGTGAGGAAAAAGCAACAGAAAGAGAGAACGCCACAAAGAGAGCTTTTCTAAATTATCGCCACATTCAACTTGTTACACAATCATCACTGCTGCTAAAAAAGTGCTGCTGACATGTAGTACTTTTGTCATGAGTTATGACCCTGCAATTCTTTCTGTTGTTTCTTGCCTCCCAAAATGGCAAAAAAAGAGAAAGAAAACATGTATTGAAGCATAAATATTTTTTTCTATCCAAAATCTTTTATACATATTAAAAATACAAAACATTTTTTTAATTCAAACATAAACTTTGAAGATATATTACAAAATACTATTTCAGGGTCGATGAAATACAAACAGAACAATGTACTACATGTATCATAGCTATTTCTGTCTTTAGTTTCTTTGTGTTTTTGGGGCTGTTTACATGACACCGGTTTTGAACTAAAAACTGAAAACTTTTAAAACATTTTGGCAATTCATTTACACGACAACAACATTTTAATGCATGCAGCTATTAAATGTGTTGTATTTTACCGTCTATGGTTGCAGTCAGCCACTTCCGCTGTATCATAGCAACAGAATAAACAGTATAGCGCATTCATCGCAGTCTTCTCTCTTTCACCCTCTCTTCATGTTTTGGTTCCCTTACTAGTGGTTATTAAAGCAGCTGAACATGCACCAACCCGAACTTTTAGCAGGGGATGAGGCAGACGAACCTGGGCCATCTATTGAGTCTACAAACCAAGAGGAGAGAATAGCTGCCCGTCGCATCCGCATAGCCGCACGAAATGAGGCCAAAACACGGTAACGTTAACATTTAGACATTCATCTCATTAATCATTTAACTTACTCAAAAGTTAGTAATAAACATCTACTTCTCAGACATTTTAGTAACTTATTTTTTATCTTTTTTTCCCCAGCCAACAGCTTGGTGAAGATTCCCAAGGAAATGAGGATATCAAAGAAGAAACACGGAAAAGTCAGAAGGAAGTGGAGCAAAGTGAAAGGGTCAATATATAGCCTATTTAATAAGAACAAAATAATGTATATGATTTATATATATATATATATATATATATATATATATATATATATATATATATATATATATATATATATATATATATATATATATATATATTATGTTTAATGGTAGTCTTTTCAGATAATTGGTATTATCATACAAAAATGCGATATCACACAAGAGAGTATTGTAGATTTGAAATACTAAATATTGTACACATATAGTGTAAGAGGTAAGTTAAATCAGGTTTTCAGGATACTGTCCTCTCCTCTTTTTGTAGCACCTGGCAAAATTAAAAAGTGATGGTCTAGAGAAGGTGACCAATATTCAGGTTGCTGCAGACGCCAGAGAGTCTGACTGGAGAAAAGAACAAGAGGAGGCATGTCGAATGAGGTATGCAATAAAACACTTTTTTTTATCTCCATAGACAATATCACTAAAATGATTTTACACTGGGAGAAACAAACAATATGACAATAATCATTTGAAATTGTACCTCTGTGACATTTGTATTCACATTAAAAATCATTTGATTCTGCGAAGGAGAGAAAAATTGGAAAACGAGGCCAAATCCAGTCAGGAAAAGTTTGAGGAGATCACTCGCAAATGGACAGATGCTAAAATGAAACAGAACCCGCTACATCTGAGAGATGCTCTGAAAAACCAGCAACAACTCTGTGAGCAGCTTAAAGCGAACAAGATAAAACTGATCAGTGAGCTACAGCAGGTGAACACACACACTTCAACGTGCAACAAATGCATCAAGAAACATATAGACTCAAAATCAAGAGTAATGTGTTTGTGTGTGTGTGTGTAGGAGCTGAAGGCAAGTGATGATCGCTATGTGAAGGACCTGAAAAAACAGGCTAATGACATAAACCTGCTGACTGAGAGGATGGAAGAACAGGTCTCGAGTCTAAATAAGTCATACCGGGAGGACCTGCAGCTGATTGAGGTCTAGTACTGCCCCCTGCAGACTTTAGGGCATTTTTGCAGATACAAAACTTAATTCCATCCTTCATTATTTTCTTCAGATATGTTTGGTTTAAGCAATTACAACATACAAAATGGAATAAAAATGAATGCACACTATTTTCAGTCATAGAACGTTTCTTTCCTTTGAACATTAAAGAACTCGTTTGATGAGGAGAGGAGAACGTTGCTAACCAAACACAGGATGAAATGGGACCATCAGATGAAGGAACGTAGTGAGAAAGAGGTACAGCATGTAACAGTGTAACACACACATGCACAAGGGAGTAAATCAGGGATGAGTTCTATTGATTGAAACCAATATGAATGTAAATACCTTTGATTGAAAGAAACCTTTTAGACTACAGATGCATCTTTCTCTGCAGCTGAGGAACATGATGAAAAGTTTAAGTCTCCTTGAGGAGTTTGAGGACTCGCTGCAGAAACTAAGGGTTCAGGAAGCTGAACAATCCAACATAGACACAATCAGGTTGGATACAGAAGTACAGGTGAATTTGATATGGATTTAATTACAAGAATAAATATGAGAATAAGAGTGGTACTGTACACTGCTTAGATGTAACTATATACTAGATACAGCAATGCTATAGGTACAAATAAAACTCCGATTTTGTGTGTATTTGTGTGTGTGCAGAATTTAAGGAAGACGGTAGAAAAGGAAAAGGCCGACAACCATTTGAATGATGAATCACTTCAATACCAATTAGTGCGGCTAAAGAAAAGAGAGGAAGAGAACACCCATACAAAAATCCAAATGAAGAGGAAAATCATTAGGTATTAAAAGTTTTACAGGTTAATCTTAGTAGTACACTACCATTCAAAAGTTTGAGGTCAGAAAGAATTTTTTGTTCAGTCATTTTAAATACTTTACAGTAACCGTTACAGTTAAAGCGACACTGTAAAAAGTGAAACCCTGATCTAAAAATGACTTTCCTAATATAGTAAGGTAGATTCAGTCAAATTTTATTTTATTTTTGACTTGAATAAAACTTAAACCAAAGCATAGGTTATTTCAAAACATTTGATTTGATTTCAAAAAATTTGATCCATAATAATATGATTCTGGTAATCTCACCCCATTGCAGGAAAAGAGTCAAGAATACTGATGAGCAATATTCTTAACTTGTATTTTATTTTTAGAATGCAGGATGTTCTTAACAAGCTAAAGTCTAAATGCGCCATTCAGGAGAAGCAGTCAAAAGCAGAAAACCAATCACAGAGAAATGACTATACCTGCATCACACAGCAGATGAAAGACATGCAGAAGAAAGCCAGGTGAGCAAACTTACTCATATCATGAACTAGAAACACATTCAGACAGTCCCTGGACATTAATTGTGTTTGTGTGTGTGGACAGGCACTTTGCAGCACTTGATACTGAGCCTTATGAGAAGTTATGGTTGACATATGAAGATGAGGTTAAGGCCCTGGCACACAGGGCACTGGAGACTGACCGAATTATTTATGAGCAGCAGTTGGGTCTAGCTTGGGTGTCTCCTCTGGTCCCCTTCATGGAGCGCTCCGGCCCGAACAAACAGCAGACCATCAGGATGGCCACACAGACTGCTGCAGATATTCTGCAAGACAAAACAAGTGGACATTTAGTGGAGGAATCTGAGGGCCCGGAGAACACTGGAGTTGGAGTTAACAGGAGAACAGTGAAGAGAATTTTGGAGATGCTATGTGATGAAATGGTGAGTGTGTGTTTGTGGCTGATTCTTTAGTTAAGACACTTTTGGCTGTCTTGAAATCTTGAAATATGTCTGTGTTTAAAGGGATACTCCACTTTTTTTGGAAATAGGCTCATTTTACCACTCCCCCAGAGTTAAACAGTTGGGTTTTACCGTTTTTGAATGTATTCAGCCAATTTTCTGATGTTTAGAAGAATATCAGTAACCAGTCAGTTTCTGGTCTCATTGACTTCCATAGTATATTTTTTTCCTACTATGGAAGTCAATGAGACCAGAAACTGTCTGGTTACTGATATTCTTCTAAATATCAGAAAATCGGCTGAATGGATTCGAAAACGGTAAAACTTAACTGTTTAACTCTGGGGGAGTTGTAAAATGAGCCTATTTCCCAAAAAAGTGGAGTATCCCTTTAAGCATTGCATATCCTACAATACAGGATCTTATCATGGCCTCAAAGTTGGCATGAAGCACAAGTCTTCCCTATAGTATACATATCAGAGTGAAACAAGAAGACAAGGAAAAAAAATTATTTATAAAATATTGCGATATCTTATCATTTCTCTTTTTCTCTCAGGGGTTTCTCGTTGAGAGTAAACTTCTAAAGCTGTTGTCTCATCTGGAGAAGAACGAACAGTCCCTAATAAAGCTAGATGCCATTTTCTCCGTAAGTTCAATTATACCTGTACTAAATTATTTTTAATTGAGCTATATTAACATAATATTATTAAAAAGGCAAAAAATAAATAAATCACAAAATCAAACTAACACTACATTTGTGAGCAGCACTGCAGGGCTGTTCGATTCCGGACTTTTTGGAATCGATTCAGATTCTGATTCCTGGTTCTGGAATTGAAAAGAATCGATTCCTCACAGTTTTTTTAATAGCATTTTATTTTTCATTTTATGCGAAACCATAGAGCTTTATCGGATCAAGTAATAGTAACAAGGAATCATCTTGGAGAGAGTTCTAGCGTTGACTGTCGTAACCGAACGCGACGCACTGTTTGAATGCTGAATTTACATGAACTTCAATTTAATGACTTAAATATTAATTTTTATCTCGCATTATACTATAGTATGCTTCATATATTATTTTTGTGAACGGCCCTGAGATGTTTTAGCATTGGGGATGTTGTTTTGCTAAATTTATCTATTTATTTAAATTTGACATTTACATTTTTTTTTTTTCGAATCTCACCTTTGAGTCAAAAAAGTAGAGAACCACTCAATTAGACAAAAAAACAGTCTAAGTTGATTTCTTCTGTCTTTTATGCACACAGGCGATAGGGATTGAGAGTGAGGTGGATGTATATAAAATGGCTGAGTTCTTTATGAATTACAAACAACATGGTGGTGAGCAGAGGGAACAGATGGAGGTAAAAGTGGATCCTATCACCTGAGTTCAACCTCTCACTGTGCCACTCTGGATACAAAACTATACGTGTTCCACTTCTCTTTTGTCTTTTTGTTAGGAAGAGGAGACAACCAGTGAGCAGGGAGAATCAGTTGAAGAACCCACTGACCTCATCCATCCTAATGACCTACTAGTTGCTCTGAAAGATTTTACTGCCCAATACTGCAGACCACAGTCAGTACACTTGCATTTCGAACCTAAAAGTTTCTGTCATCACTCATGTCTGAAATCTGCTCTATACTATTATGTGTCCAGTGATGTCCAGGCCTCGCAGAAGAGCAGTGTTTTGGGTTTGGAAATGAGAGATGACTCAGAGGATGAAGCATACTGGGAAAGCATAGCTAATGTCATGCCAGAGTCCAAACTCAAGCTCTGGAAAGCTCTAGATACAGGTCTCAACAAGTACCAGTAAGTGCATTTCATAGTCAATCAATACAAAATATAGCGCCCAAATCAAAACCTTGAATTTGACTTAAACCTGTACTAGTATTAATAAGGATGTTTTATCCTCAGTACTGCACTGACTGAAAGGGCTGAGCTTCTGGTGGAAACACAGAATCTACAACAACAGAATACTGAGTTCAGACAGCTACTGCATCTATATACATCCTCCAAGGTGACTGAGTTTGTTACATGATGTTAACTTTCAGTTGGCTGTTGGCTTCAAATCACCTAACTTGATTTCTCCTGATAGGCTAGTGCTGAGAAAGAGACCCAGACCGCCAGAATGAAGCAGTTCCCTATGTGATATAACTTCTGCTTGAACATTTACATTGTAGTGCTGAAGGTATGAGTAAGAAATAAATCATTTTCAACACAAGAAGCTCAAGATTTTTATTTTGAAACATGAATTGCTAAGTATGTTAGTAGTGCGTTGCGTGAATTGCAAAGCTAGCGACAGTTTTGTCAAGTGATACGATTTACTGCACGGCAGTTATCACTTTTCACCACTAGATGGGCATGTTTAAGTATTAAATACAGAAAAAGCGCTGTATGCGTATAATCCAATATACACTCACCTAAAGGATTATTAGGAACACCATACTAATATTGTGTTTGATCCTCTTTCGCTTTCAGAACTGCCTTAATTTTACGTGGCATTGATTCAACAAGGTGCTGAAAGCATTCTTTAGAAATGTTGGCCCATATTGATAGGATAGCATTTTGTAGTTGCTGGGAGGTTTGTGGGATGCACATGCATCCTTGTTACTCGGTGATACAGCAACAGTGTCTAAAGACCAATCTAAAAATTCCAGAGCAACTGAGTGATTCTTTATCAACTTTAAAATAATAAACTTCTTCGGAAATAAAACCGATCAGGTTTTAGGTGGGCTATCTGTCTACCAAATTATTCAGTGGCTAAAGCGATCAATATTTTGAAACCTATCCTATATCTTAAACATACAAACATTTTATTTTGACGTTTTGGGATGAAATAAAACATCTGAACACTTGATAAACGTGAGCAGCCTATGGACTTCAAAAGCCAGTCAGTCTTTCACCAATATTATCACATGGCACAACTTGCTGCCTTGCAGTGTCACCTTTTCGAAACTAGAGGGAGATATTTTAACATAAGATCGAGGTGAGGTGAAGCGTTCGTGTACAACTGGGGGAAATGCTGTTGACACAAAGGACAAGCAGACACTTCTAAAATGTTTTCTAGCGTGCACTTATTTGTATTGAGTGGAGAAAGCTGTGTTTGACACATGAAAGTAGGCTATTACTTTTTGACGAATTAACATTTCTCTCAAATCAAAATAATATGAAAAAATGTATAAGGGCAAAAAGTTGAAGTGTAAATGCCATAAGATGTCGAAGACCAAGAAATGTACTTCTATCAGGGTAATATAACAACCACTTTAAGAATGTACAGGACTATGTTTTATGACTGCATGAGTAACAGCATTTTCATGTCCTGCAATCAGAAAACATAAATTATGACTCTCTCCACCCCTCCAATCACGCCGGGCACACACACGCACGCACACACACACACACACACACACGCACACACACATACACACTTCAGTTTTGCTCCTCTCACCAATCATGTTGCACTTGCTTTCGGATTTTATTCCGCTCCATACGGACATGCAGCTGAAGTCAGAAGCTTTTTGAGACTTTCTTCACAGCTTCTGGCCCAAATATAAGTAAGTTTATTAACAACCGAACCTTTACAACATAATTTATAAAGAGGGGCGCGCTAGACCTTATTAATGCAAAAAAAAAAAAAAAAAAAAAGCACGATTTTTTTATTATTATTACAGGCTAATGATTTAAATATATTGAAATAATGTATTGAAATATTTTATAAAACATCCATTTTAGAACATTTTTAAATTAAAACTATTTAATCTTAAAGTGTGCAAAATTAGTTTCTGTTCTCTTTCTTGGCTATTTACATTTAGGCCTAGGTACGGGGAAACACCTTAATTTACACCAACATGTTATTAAGGAATTAATACAAAATGACACATAATTAATAGTAATTAATTACTTAATCTATGAATCATATAGACTCTTTATTGGTTGCTGATGCAGTAATAATTAATGGTTTAGTTCTTCATAGTTAGTCATACATTAACTCATGACTATATGTGGATTAGATAAACATGAATTAATGCATATTAGTGCACCCGTATTGTAAAGTGTCACCTTAAATACAACATATGATGTACAATATATTTTTTACCCGTACAATGATTTGATATTTAAGTTTCTTTTTTGTTTTGTTATCATTTTTGTTGTCATAAATTTGAATGACAATTTTCATTCTGACAACTTTATAGCCTGCCCTGCTGTTGGCGAATGTCATAAAAAGGTCCATAACGCTGGAAACTTATTAAAAAAAAAAATCAGCTTAAAAAAGTATGTGGCAGTGTCTAGCACTGGTCTCTCTTATGTTGCTAATGGACCATGTTACTTTTTTATAACCTATGGCCCTCTATATTAAAAAAAGGTTATTTTTTTGTTTTGTTTAAAACGTGATTTTAGATGACATGTGGGAGTTCTCAAGGACTCGTTACGCGGACTGTAACGGCTCAGAGGCGAGTGAGGAGACGGAGATTGTTGTGAACATCGGTGGTGTCAAGCACACTCTCTATGGGGACGTACTTAACCGATATCCCGAGACGCGTTTGGCTGAGCTGGTGAACCGAGCCACGGATTCCACACGAGAAGATCTTTCTTCTCTCTGCGATGACTACGACGACTTAAAGCGAGAGTTTTATTTCGACAGAGATCCAGAGGCTTTTAAATGCATCCTAGAACTGTACTACTACGGAGAGATTCACATGAAGCAAGGAATCTGTCCCATGTGCTTCATGAGAGAGATGGACTATTGGGTGATCGACACAGAGTATCTGGATGAATGCTGCATGAGTAGTTTAAACGAGGTGGAGACTGAGCTGGCGGAAATAGCAGAGAAGGTCAAGACTATCCTGGACGACCTGGAAGGTGATGCAACGGTCACTAGAGGCCAGAGGTGCCAAGCGTTCCTGTGGAAACTCATGGAGAAACCAGAGTCGTCTTTAGCAGCGCGCGTAATTGCTGTTGTGTCGTTCGCGTTCATCCTGCTCTCCTCAGTGGTCATGTGTGTTAGCACCATCCCGGAGCTGCAAGTGCAAGATGCCGAGGGAAACCTGGTGGAACACCCGACCTTTGAGTCCATCGAGACGGCTTGCATCATCTGGTTCACCGTGGAATACATTTTGCGCCTCGTGTCCTCCTCGAACAAATTGCAGTTTGTGTTTTCCTTCATGAATATTGTAGATTTTCTATCTATCGTGCCTTTTTACGTAGTTTTGATTCTTAACCATTTGGGTACTGCTATGATGGAGCTTGCCAACGTCCAGCAGGCAGTGCAGGCGTTGCGCATCATGCGCATTGCGCGCATCTTCAAACTTGCGCGCCATTCATCCGGTCTGCAAACTCTCACCTTCGCGCTCAAAAGCAGCTTGAAAGAGCTGGGTCTGCTGCTCATGTACATGAGCGTGGGGATTTTCCTGTTCTCAGCACTGGGATACACAATGGAGCAGAGCCACCCAGAGACTATGTTCACCAGCATCCCACAGTCCTTCTGGTGGGCCATCATTAGCCTACTATGACTACTGTGGGGTATGGAGATATCTACCCTAAAACCACTCTGGGCAGGTGTAACGCCGCTGTCAGTTTTCTGTGTGGCGTAATCGCCATTGCGTTGCCAATCCACCCGATTATTAACAACTTCGTCATTGTTTACAGTAAGCAGCGTGTACTTGAAACCGCTGCCAAACATGAGATCGAACTCATGGCGTTACGCGCGAAGGAGGAAGCGCAGGACTGTTCGGGGGCTGGAAAAATGGCTTCGGATGACAACAGCTCAGAGTGTAACAGTGCTGCTGTGAGCGCCTCACAAAGTGACACATATATCCCGTTACTTGGTGAAACGGCAACTGTTTCCAAAGTTCAACCTGCCCACAAACCCAAGAAAAAGTAGATTCATTAATATGAACATTTCACTGTGATTACTGGAAACGGGCTAAGCTCGCTACCTACCTACCTACCTACCTACCGACCGACCGACCTACCTACCTACCGACCGACTGACCGACCGACCTACCTACCTACCTACCTACTCCAAGTCTCTGTTTAGAAAAAAATAAAAGAAATGATTATTTATTATTCTAGCAAATGGTCTTCAAAATAAAATGATTATCAGTTTTACTTTTCTTTCCACATCAAACCACTCTCCTCAGTGAGGTTGTACTTATTTCTGTAGCCATTTGGCATTAAACAACATCAACTCATTGTTTAAATTATTATTATTATTTAGCTTGACCAATGGAAATAGTTCAAAACTAAAGCAAAACCAGCAAATGATATGTTTTTACTGTGGTGACTGAGTGTGCATGCTAACTACGCTAGTCGATGTCTAAAACCTTGTAGCTATTACAATTTGATGTTTCAGATACATAAATTTTTTAAGGGGTGGTTGATTATGATTTCACCTTTCCAACTTTAGTTAGTGTGTAATGTTACTGTTTGAGCATGAACAACATCTAAGTTACAATGCTCAAAGTTCAAAGTAAAGGAAGATATTTGCTTTCAAATAAATCGTTTTTAAGGAGTACAACAAAGGCTGGAGGAACTACATTTCTATACCTAGAATGCTTAGAAAACATCCCTAGTGTGAACCACCATCCCTCTCTCAGTGGGAATTTGAAGGATATATCACTAGAGGGTTCGAATTTTGCCCCGGGGTGTTGGCCACTCACTCATTTGGAAGAGATGGACGGACATAGATGTGGGTGTGTTAGTGTGTGGGTGTTATTCATTCTATCCGAGTGAATTAATACATGTGAATGTGTTTTTGCCCACATGAAAAGGCTTTTGTGTGTAGGCCTACTGATGGCTGGACGCTGAGATATGGCTTAGATCTGGCATGTGGGTGGAGAAAAAAAAAGAGCAGCTGGTCCTAATGGCCAGTAATCACAGACCCCACCAGCACAACTAAATCAGCATCACACAACACGGCATTTCTAAAATGAGGAATACAGGCCACATATCAGTGTCTACAATGTAAATAACAGCGAAATGCACTTCTATAATTCACAAACACTGTGTTGTTGTTCCGTTGAGCATAGCGAAGAAGGAAGAATATGTTCCATGCAGATAACGGCATCCAAAATCTCAATTGCGCATGGATCAGTATTGAGTTACACTATATTGTAACCCAAGCACATAGTCAGCCCACCTCCCACACCAGACACATTTTGGAATCTTAAAGCCCACCACTTGTCAGCTTCTAAAAATAAGTTTCCCTTTTAGAAGTTCTAGGAGGTAAAATCAACCATTACACATAGGTTACTACAACTTACAAAAAAGTAAAAAAAAAAAAAATAATTGCATTGTCAATTTCCAACAAAAAGGTCATTGTGCTTGACCGTGGAAGTACAAGTGTTTATTTTTAAAAGACAAACAGGCGTGAGCTAATCCATTTTTGTCGTTTATGCGCAGTCCCTCCCTGAGGAGGATGGAATGTAAATAACTGGAATCTAATGAAAAAAGAAATATGACTGTTTATGATTTGCAGATCCACCTATAGGGTAAATGTAACAAAAGTCATGCTGTGATTTAAATGGAGTGGATAAGTGGAAAATTGACAGTGCGGAAGAGTCTACCTTCCTTCACACCACAGTAACAATTTAAACAGCATACATTTCAAAATGGAGAAAAAAGGACAAATGGTGTTTAAAAGTACTGTAGTATTTTTCTTTTAGAATAAAGCTATTTCTCCACAAAAGGAACTTTTACAAGTACTCGCCATACTTTGGACTTCCGGACAGTGGTTAAATCTAGAGTAAAATAATGACAGTGATCAAAACTGACCTTTACTGATGGTGGGAAAATAGAAAAGAAAATGAGAGAGAAACTCTGAAAAGCATAGAAGAAGGGAGGGGGGTTTCATGGGTTTAAACTACCGAAGGGCTGCAATATGGTGCTAGGATGTCAGCAAAAAAAAAAAATTGAGAAAAAAGGAAAAATGTTTTACATAAAGTGTTTTAGAGCAGGTTAATGCTTACAGCATTGGAACAATATTTACTGTGAAAAGTGCTTTGGAAATAAATCTGAATTGAAAATGTTTCACTTCAGGTTTATACATTTAAAACTCTAAAACTGGATGTAAAAAGGTACATTGTCAAATTAATTAATATAGGCTATATACTTCTACATATAATATTTTAATAATCACAGTGACAATATAAAAGTGAATGTGAATGTCGCTTTTATAATTTTAAAGCTGCAGTCCGGTGTTTTTCCTCTTTGTCGCCATCTCTATTCGAAATCTGCAATTGCGGAATTATCAACTTAACGTGAGTTGTACTTCGACACGGCACAGTGGATTAATACAATGTTTGAGGAGACTGAGGCTGTCAGTCACCGCGCCGGTGTGGATACTGGCATTCAGAATCACAGATTATTCTTTTTGGAAGTATGACCAATATAATTTTCACCGGGAAAAGTAATAATCTGAATAAGTAAGATCATCCACTTTTGTTCTGGTTCTGATTTTGCAGTAAATCGCACTGATTAAATCTAACAATCGCTTATAAGTTATCATATCACGCCAAACCATGCAAATTATACTTTGTTCTCAAATTGATAATGTTAACAACATCAGCATTGCGTGACTACATGTAATGCGTTTCCGATATGTATCCTTGTTTTCGCATGTGTCCGGTCTCTTTTTTTCTGTAGCCACTCCGAAGTCCGAACAAAGTCTTTTAAACCTGTCTGGATCCGCCATCAAATTGATAAGTTTAATTATATCAAGTGCTGTGAGAAAAGGCTATAAATCTCCATCTCCAGCATCCTCACACGCAATACAGTTTATACTAGTCTTCTTTATGTGTTCATACGTGACGTAATGACGAAAAGACATGCTCGAATTTCCCGCGGAAATCCACCGGTCTTGCATAATTCTATCCTGAAACTTTACGAACTCGTGGTATTCATGTGACATTGGAATAACTACCAAAAATAACAGGGATTTAGCTAGCAGCCTCTGACTGAAATCAATGAAAAAGTGAGTTATGTTGAGAGAGTTAAGTGTATGTTAGTGGGAAGATGGCAGAGTGCCACAACCACATTAAAGACACGGTACATGCTGCTATGCCACCCTGTTTGCCAAATAAAGATGAAAATTAGAGCATGAAGGAAAACATAAATAAACTGGATGGTAAACACTCAACTTCCTGTTGACAGAAGGTATCAAGTCATTTATAACTGCGCACTAAATATGTGCAATGTTTAGCTGTCAGAATCTCCTAAGTGCATGAAAATATGAGACACGTGGCTCTCAGGGAGCCATTCTTCACCACCCCATGTCATCTCAGCTGCTGTGAGGAATCTCAATCCGGTAGAACTCACTCCACATTAAAGGAAGTGACATTCACACTATAGTCTACTCACAGCAGCAAGGTCATTCATAGAACAGCACAGACAAGCTGAGATTGGAAAGCCTAGTAAATCCCTGCTCTTAAATCTTATGGCGGCACACTCTGTCTACAACATTCCCGCCCTTCAGTCAAGCAAGACCCTACAAAAGACACAATTTTATTGAAGATATATTTCACACACCGTGCTTACATTTTCAGCGGACGACTAATTAAGGAAATTGGCCATGAGGGGCAGAGCAAGCCGATCCAGAGCTGAGCAGGTCCATTACTCTGTATAATTAATTACTGGTATAAAGTAGAATTATGATCATATTTCTTTCAGGATATGGGCCCACAGATTTTGGCACAGAGTTCTTAAAGAGTGAGTGTGACCTTTTTAAAGCTGTTTTTTTGTTTTTTTGCTAATGGATCAGTGCTTCAGACTGAATTCTATTTTTGTCCACATCTGCCGACTATATATCTATAAAACTTTATGCATTTTTACACTTGTAATAAAACTGTCTAGTACAGTACTAATATGTGTAGACTTGTCCACATAAATCTTAAGCCTTTGATTTTTCAAAACTCTAAACACAAAAGTTCCTCACTGACCTTCTGTGTCTATCAACAGGTTCTCATCTACATCACAATGGAAGTTATCATTAGCTAAACATCTTGGAAAGAATCTTCTAGCATGACAAATCCAGGCAATGACAATGTCTAAAATTTTTGTGATTAGGAGTAAAAATATCTATAAATATATATACTGTAAATATAAACTAAACAAAGAAATGGGAGGGGGCAGAAATTGGAACAAGGGCATGCTCTGATCATTTCTATCCTCTTTATACCTTCCATGAAAAGCTTTAATTTTCATAAGTACCCTCCCTTTGAGACAGCTCTTGTTTATAGGAGTTATTATAAATCTAATGCACAAAGGCACATTTTATTAAGATAATAAACTATGGATTTGTGAGGGCATATACATCAGAGACTGAGAGAGACATGCAGACAGAGAGAAGTGTGAAGGAAATCTGAGAGACAAATCAAGAACAAAAGATATGTGAAATAATCCGAGACGGATAATGTGAAATAATAGATTTGTGATGTATAAAAGCAATAACAGACACAACTGTTATAAGAGACATGTTATAATCTAAAAATGTAAATGACTTTTTCTTAAACCACATTTCCCAAAGGACAAAGTGCATAGTATGCCTACAATAGAGTGTGCATCTAAATGACTTTAAAGTTTAGTGCCCTCTGCTGACCAAAATCAGCTTCCTTCTTTAAAAATAGTCCAAAACGTTTCCCAAAAGCAGCATCTTTAGCCAACTATGGTGGCAAATTCCGTTGTTTTCAGCATAGTTCATAGAGTCGGTGTTTCCCGAAACCATTGTTCCAACGGATATATGCAAACAGAATCGCAAAGTTGTATGTTTGGAACTGTAAAGGTGGTTAGAAGGATTCGAGCTGTGGGTATTTTCTTGTTTGCCTGACCTCTGGATTCAATAAATCCTTATATTGAGGCAAATAAGCAAGCTGACATTCAGTACAATCTATTGTGTATTTAGAATACATACAAATGTAATTTTCATCGTAGTTTGTCAAGGGATTAAAACATATTTTTTGAAAAGAGCGCATGTGCAAACGCGTCGGAACGAGCCTGTGTTGACGATGGCCAGAGCAACGGTTAGGGAGAGTCATTCATTCATTAAAATTGATTTGCAGAAATGGAGCAAGTGGTGGAAAAGAATAAAATTAAATAGGCTCTATGCACAACTTACTTCCGCATTCTGTAAAACAGGTCGCATCGCTTCCGGTCCAGGTCTTTTGAATGTGCTTCATGATTTTTTTGCGGTTTTACTCCAGATAACTTAAAAGGAGAAAGCGATATTTAAACGTTTTATATTTTTTCTTCTTCACGGTAACGTTTAGATATTTAAATGGAATAAAACGCCAATAACAAAGTGAACAAGGTCAGTTCTTACCTGGTTCTTACGGCCGTTAACGATTTCTCTGACAAGCGGATGCGATGAGAACTGTTTTCCGGTTTGGTCACGCGACGCTCGAACGGTATAAAGCCTATTAGTGCTGTCCACACACTGAAAAGACACATTTAAATGCAAACATTTTTGCATCCGATGACCCCTTTAAGTTCTTATTAACAATTTATGAAAATTATGCTAAATGAAGACTTTAATGCAATGTTTATCTTAACTTAGTTAACATTTATCTTAACTTGTAACATTTCTGTGGGGACATACAGCCTAGACTAGTCCACTCTAGTGGTGATGTCTGCATAATTTTGTATCCTAGAATCATGTTTATAGTTCTATATAAATTTACAGATGAGTTTGGATCATCACACACAGTGAGTCAGAGGTCCATCAAATAAAGCTTTTTTTATTAACAATTTCTCAACAGTTTGTCAGTCGCAACATGACAAACAAATACAGAAAGTGTTTGGACCAAAGGTCATCATGTTCCACCTTGCATACACTTGTGTCAAATTTTTGTTACAGTTTTTAATAAAATGTGCTACAAATAAAATCTTTGTATCATGTCCTCAAAATGCATATATTTTGAGCAGATGGTAATAAGTAATGCACCTTGAAAAGCAGTGTCCTTTGATGTAATGACTGATAAAAAATATAATCTGTTCCACTAAATGTATTTTTCCAAACAAAAAATAGATATAATACTTGAGTATATAAATTCAGATGATCATATAAATGCAGCACTTAAGTACATATTCTGTTTCAAACACACACACAATCACACAGGCAAACAGACACACTTACTGACAACCTTGAAAGGAAGTAGATAAAAATAATTTCTGAAATTTAAAATGTTTTTTTAAGAATTGTATAATCTACAAAGTCATGAAACACTCTTTGACTCAAAAATGAACACTAAACCCTTTAGAGAATTTATGGTTTTAGCTGTAATAATATTAGACCTACCCAGTAATTCATACTTGGGGAGTTTGGCACTTGGAAGTCCTGTGATTTGCACAAAAAACAAAAACAAAAAAACTAACAAAAAAAAACTAACAAAAAAACACAATGGCATTCTCTGCTTTCAAAGTTCCCAGAATGGTCATCATCTATCCAGCCTTCACCAATGTTAGCTGAAATTAAGAGAAAGGAGAGAGCATTGAGTAAAAAAACAAATAAATAAAAATCCCAAGAATCAAATATGGCAAACATTTTCTTTTCAACCACAAGCAACAGTTGACATCGCCATAACACCATCAGTTTTCAAATCCACCTTGTTCAAAGTAAGCAAGATGTTTTTAATAGAGCCAAACATGTACACACAAACATGCCCACACAGATAAGTACATCAAACACATTGGCAATATTGAAAAACTTGCTCTAGTTATAGTCCCTCAAAGGGGAACAATACACTCTATTAATACCATCCTTAAAAAATCCCCAGCTTTTAAGCAATTGCATGAACAACACACAGACACAAATACATGCTAAGGCTTCACTGTGGTTACCACACAAACTCAACTCCTCAGAAGTCTAATACATCGTCATCATCCATTTCAACATCAAAAGACCAACCCCAGTCCTTTAGGCCCAACTCAAGCAATCTGGAACAAAGAGGAGTCATTCGGCCTCATGTACAAAAGTCAACATAAAAAAATGATAGCCACCCATGTTTATCTGGAAGTACAGTACTTTAAGTGTTTTCTTTAAGCTCTAAAAAGACGTAGGGGTGACAGATGCTGCCCTTTATATACAGATTATTGTTATATAAAATCTAATACTACCATGGCATTATTTGGCAGATATCCAACCCCAACCAAAAAACAAAAAAACATGACATTTGTTTAATTATTATTGGAAAAGTAATGGGATATTGGGTTAGACATGTCACAGTACAGTTAGAGTTAAATTCCAATATTATTGAATTAAAAGAGATATTGCATGATTAGTGGATGTTTTTTTTATGTGTTGACACTGAAGCAAAGATGATTTCTGTTTCAGATACATTTAGAGAAAAGAGTACAGACAGCCACACACCTGAAGGCGAGGTTTTAGAACTGCACAGGCAAGCAGAAAACCTGGTCGATAAGCAGTGATGCAGTGTACTTACTGTCCACACATATGCACAAGTGGGGTAGGTGAAATGTCAAATGTGAACAGGTCAGTGAAGAATGATACGGAGCATGGGGCCAGGGCTATAAAAGTTTAGCAGTATAATGTAAGCAATTGAGATGAACTTCATAGCCAAGTCTAAACCAGGTCAACATACACTGATATATAAAGCAAAAATAAGGAATTATACAATAAGTGATTAATTATAAGAAGCAACATCATTAGCAATGCTGAAATACACATTTTGAAAAGATGAGCATAAGAGTTAAAGCTAAAACAGAAGTGTAAGTAGGAAACAGTAAAGCAGATTTTAAAGATAGCCTTTGTATAAATGGTTATGAATGATGCATTCAGATGTTCATGGAAGAGATCATCATGAAATGTACATCAAAACATGTACATCTTGTCTAGCCCCTACATTATATCAGAATTGTATCATATGTTACACGATAGTCTAACTCCTTTTAATGAACCTGTTGATCTGTTAAGTGGTTCTCACCTGGTCTTGGTTGAGGGCTGCTGTCTGGTGGAATGCACTTTGACGGCTCCTCTGTGCGAAAGCCTGGGAGATGAATGGGAGGACAGATGAGGAGAGGGCGCAGGGGATAGGCCAGTTGGTGATGCCTCAGGGGTGGGAGAGGCTATTGCTATGCTTGTGGAGTGGGCTATAGGTTTACGCGGGACCCGCTTGAGTAATCGGTTGACCCATTTCTGCTGCTCTTCTGTGGAGTTGGCCAGCAGCAGCATCTCTTTCGCAGTGGACATATCATAGTTCACTGGAGAGAAAGAAAGGCCAAACAAAACAGGTTAGTTTCAACCCAAAGGTCACAATGGGGATGTACAAAAGTCCATGTTTAAATAAATAAAACAAAATTATTAAGCAGCACAATTGTTTTTAACATTGACAATAATAAGAATAAGCACCAAATCAGCATATTAGAATGATTTCTGAAGGATCATGTGACACTGAAGACTGGAGTAAGGTTGCTGACATTTGCCATCATAGGAATAAATTACATTTACAACAAAATACATGAAAAATATTACACAACAACTGTAGTGTATTTCAAAGAAATTTTCAATGAATTTTACAGTTTTTACTGTATTTTTGATCAAATAAATGCAGCCTTGGTGAGCAAAATAGACTTCTACTCTTCTAATAAATCTTACTTAAGAATGATAGAGTAAAATATACATATTAAGAAAAAAATAATACAATTTTGAATAAATAGTATACAAATATTTTATATCCATAATCTTTATCTATAATGCTGTTATAATATATTATACTGTGTATACACATACACATACAATATAACATAAAAAATAAAAATATAATAATCAATATCTATATATATATAAAATTGAATTTGCAGTGCTTTGTGAGTGTGACCTTCTGACCTCTGCAAGGAGCAAGGACCTCTTCCTTGCGATCTATGTGGTCCTTATGGCATTTAACTCGGCAGCGCCTGCACTCCAGGGCTGGTGGGGGTTTGAAGACGTGCCACAGAGGCCTTGTACATGCTTCACAGCTAGAGGGGAAGTGGTAAAGCGTGAGCACGAACTCGTGACCTTTGTGTGGGATATAGGACGACCTTTCAGCTGCTAATAATGGTTCCACAGCAAGCTCCTCTTTCTTGCTCTCCCCCTCATTAGCATATAATATCTACAGACAGAACGGGAGATGAAATCTCAGGTTTAATAAGGTTCATAACAAAGCATGCTAAAACATTTCTTGTAGAACAAATGAATCATGTTACCTGGAAGATGCGTGGGATTTCTCTGGGATCGGCACGGTACACGTCTGTCTGAGTGACAGGTCTCACGTGGAAGAGTTTGCTAAGAGGGGAAATGGAGACATTGAAAATATAGGCTTATGGTGTGCAAGAGAGCAGTCAATGTGTGTACTCAAAAATATTTAGGCCTAAATTTAAATTTATGTAATTGAATCATGTATAAAATTTCCATCCATTTGGATTACACAGTTTTAACTCATCGTGCAGGGATGAGTGACGTATTTTTGTCGGCCAAAACATGCAGTCAAGTCGATAGGATTTTTGGTTAAATGCTTTAAATAAGGACTGAGGACAACACATATTTTACAATATGACATCCCCAATACCCTCTTGGGAATTTTAAAAGATTTATTTAAAATGGCTAAAAGGAACAACAGAGATTGTCAGGGATGTTAAACATCATCACGCCAAACAGGACAACTCATCTATTCACTGTTGTATTTTCATAGCCTCATTGTGTTTATAGTCACACTCTTGCAAACTATCATATCTCGAACTTTCAGAGAAATTTTTTTAAACAAAGACTGAAAGAGTTGTCTGAATCTTAGTGCTGGTGACGTTGAAGTCATGCGACTGTGGTGTAGTTCGTTTATGTAGCTTTTGACTTCTGCCGATTGTATTTATGCCTCAAAATTCATTAAAAACTTGTGTTTATTTGACTATAGCGATGAACAAAACGTGTATATTTGTCAGTCATACATTATGAAACAGGCATGATTTCTATAATATTACTAATAAACTGAACTTATTTAAACACACAATAACCAAGTTTACATATTTACCATTAAATTAATTCAATTATTTTCAATCTCATACATTTTTACAAACTGAATATTGCTTGTTCCACAGCTAGCCATATTTTAACTATGTTCATGCTTTTTAACTCAATAAATGTAATTGTTTTGAACAGATTTATGCTGATTCGTTTTAACAAATGCAGTTTGAAAATATTATTTAAATATCAATATATCATATCGATACATTTAAATATCATCAAATAGATGCAAATTGTTAATAATAAACCAAATATGCCTTTTTTTGAGTGCAGGTATCTTGCATGTTTCATTGATGACTGATAAATATGGTTTACATTAAGTTTATTAGTTTATGTGTAAACTGTGTAATGGACATGTTATATGCAATTTAAATACATAAATTGTAAATTTAAGCCAAGATAGCGAGTAACTTTTTCCAAACTCACTCTATGTCCAGAATCATGAAGGGGCTGGCCTGCTCTCTCTCTTGCTCTGAGTCATAAAACAGGATCTTCTTGCTGCTGACCACCACATACTGCAATTTACACAGAGATACATGCAAAGATGATCAGACAGGGTTTGTTGATGTGACGTGATTGTGTATGTTTAAAGCTTTACCTTCTTTTCCCATCCAAACCGTTTGGTGTTTTTGGTAGGCATTGAGAGCCATCCCTCAAGACTAGAATCTGTGGTTAAAAAAAACAACAACAGAAGAGTATTTTTTACATTACAAAACCACGTAGGTTTGAATATGACAAGCAGAGCAATTTCAGAGACTGGAATGAAAAGGTTTTGGTTTCCAGAGTGTTAAAAGTGCAGTAAGTGATTTCTGAGAAGTGCTGTTGAAAGTGGATCTGACCGAGCACCACAACACACTTATGATGGGGAGGAGAGAGAGTGAGCAAGAGGGAGATTTAAAGACTGTAATAAAGAGATGTCTGAGAGACATTACCAATATTAGAAAAGCTTTCCAATGCTGGAGAGGACTAAGCGGGAAGGCCTGAAAACGGACGCAGAGATTGCGTTCTTTCTGCTCCATACCTGAGTAACATTGGGTTTACTCTTCACAGAATCAAGATATGTTGCTGTAATGTTAGCTGTAGTAACAGGACAGTTTTGAGGCTCATTTAAACATTCTCAATGCCCAAAAATGCTGTCTGTGTTTAGTATTTAAACTCCACACTGCATAAAGTGAATGAGAGCAAGGGGCAGTATGCATGCTAATTTGTTTCCATGCAGGGTCACCTGCAGTCTCTTGCCCAATAGGCTTCTCATATGTCAGGGCAGGCCTTTGCCTCCACTCGTCTTCCTCATACTCCTCATCCTCTGAGTCGGAGGGGAAACCAGAAGCAATCCGGCATGGCCGGGTATCAATACACACTGATTTGGAGCTCCGTTGGTACATGAAGGACATGGACTCCGAGGTGTGTGAGTGTGTAATGCGCACTACACCGGCATCACAGTGAGTGGGAAGGAATGAAAGAAGAATGAGATAAAGAAGCAAAAGGATGCATACATTTAGAAGTGAAACAGAGTGAAAAGGAAAACAGGAAAAAGAAGAAAACCAAGTAGGATTTGTGTATTAATTATGTTATATGTTCAGTGGATATTTATGGATATGAAACCAGACTTGAGTTCATTTGTATGGGGACAAACTTTAATAAGACATTAAATTAAATTCTAATTAATGAAAAAAAAAAAAAAAGATTCACCAGGTCTTTTGAAGTTCGTTTTGAAGTAAATAAAGTTAATTAATGAAATGAACTTTACCTCTGTAAATGTGTATAGGAACAGCCTTAATAAAACATTCAAATAAGATTAAATCAAGTTAATGAATGAAATAAATTAATGTATAAATAGATAAATAAATGAAAATTTTTAGTGAGCTAATTACCCTCCATCCCAAGCTCCTCTCATCCAGTCACGATTTGGCATTCTGATTCCTCTTTGAATCAGACTAAATTCTCGAATTATGGTGTACATTATAATATTAAATTAATTAAATATCTGCAATACATTCATGTTGGTTCTGTTCGTTTACCCTAAGGGAAGTTATTGCTCATCTCCCTGCTCTTATCCATGCAGCCTAGCCATTCTTTCCCAGAACATAGCCCGAAATTAAGGGATGAATAAATAAATCACAATTGATTTGCCGGGTGTTTTTAAGTTTGTTTTGAAGTTACGTTTCGAGTCATTATATACTATAACTATACATTTATCTGGTCTGGTTTGTAATAACAGAATAATTCTATGGTTCTAAATGGATTACATGGTGACAAAAATTACTATTCAGAGCTTTACTAAAAGCATTTGGGGCTTAAGCTCACCATAGCACCAATTATAGCACATGAATGATAATAAACACATTAAGGCAGACCTGTGCTTGATGGGACGTAACCTGGATATTTACCTGGATAAGCATCTTCCCCCTCCAGGTCGTTTCCCGTGCTACTGATGCTGGTGGTGTCCAAAGAATGGATGCTCAGAGAAGTGATCTGACAGCGCAGACGCTCAATATCACTGTCTTTACTATCCAGGGCCATCTGCATCTCCAGTCGGACCTGAGACTCCTCTGCTATCATCTGCAAACGAAACAACACTTCTTCTGTGCTTTGTTTATTTAAGTATAGTTCGTAGACCGCTGAATGGGTTTTCTAGTGGTTACGTTTCTTTTGCATTTATATTTAATGTCACTTACAGCCTGCATATCATTCATTTCTTTCTGGTATTTTAAGATGGTGGTGTTGAGTTTTTCTTTCTCTGTGCGGAGCTGCAGCTGGAGCTGTCTGTTCTCCTTCTCCTTCCTGCGGATGTCGCTGTTGTTACCGTGCTGTGGCCTGACATCAGTTTTCTTCATAACCTCTGCCAGCTTGTTTATAGCCTACAATACAGACATCTGATGCTATAATTGACATGAGACATGGGTAGTAACACCTATTTTAAAATGTGAAAATAATGGAGTAACATGTATAGTTACAAACCCTTGATTAAAATTCAATAAACACACCTGAATCTTGAGGGTTTTCTCAGACTGTATTTGCTTCTCTAGGGACAGCGTCAGAGATTTCATCTGTTTCTCTTCTTCTTTGACAATCTCCAGCTCTGCGTGTATACATTTATAAATGTTAAAGCACATATATTGACATATATGGACATGATAACATCAATCCATTCATATTTTATATTAACTTCTGCAACATACTCACTTTGCTGTAGGTGTTTGAACTTATTGTTGAGCTCCTCTTTCTCACTAGCCAGGTTGGCCACATCCGCAGTGAGTGTTCGGTTTGATTCCTCCAGCTTATATTATGTAGAAGATTCAATTAAAATGAATTAATGTTTATGTTGTGTGGACACACAAAAACACACATATATCCATTCTTATACTCTCTTGTATCCTCACAGAGTTGATGGTATTGTCCTTTTCGCAGAGTTCCTGCCGATGTCGGGCAATCATATCTTTGATCTCCAGCTCCTTCATGATCTTTTCTTTCTCCAGGTCTGAGTACTGCTCCTCAGCGATGGAGCGCGCCAACTGTTCAGAATCTGCCTTTGTAAGGCTCGCCTCCAGCTGCGTTGCTAACGAGTCCCTATACAAACACACACAAAACAGTTTGTTTTGAATGAGAGTTGCTCTAATTGATATGGTTTCACCTTTAACAAAAAAGGATATGACCTTTGATATGTCTCGATATCCTTTTTTAATACCAAACACACACACCTTTCTTCCAGCAGATCCTCTAGTCTCTGCTGAGCATCTTTGTAAAGTTTAGCCTTTTCATCATTCTCCTCTTTCAGCTCCCGAATCTGAGTTTTATACAGTTTCTGGAATCAAGGAAAAATGTTTCATTTAAAAACAAATATGAGCATACACATACCAATCCAAATGCATTCCTCCACACATTCATAGGCAGAACATGATAAAGCTGGCAGACATACTGTGAAGTACTGCTCTGCCTCCAACTGGTCCTTCAGCTCTTTCAAGTGTGTGTCAGCTTCTTCTCTCTCCCTGGTTGGACACAGAGAAAATAGACCTTTTATAGAATGCTGATCCTCAGTCAATAATATTTGTATGTAATATGAATTATGCTTATAAGTGTATATCGCCTTGTAAGTTCAGCAAACAGGCTAAAGGCCTTTTCAGACAAAGAACGATAACTATAATGATAAATATAATAATCATTCTAATTCTATTAGAACAGGGACATTCCACACAACAACTATAATGATAACACAGATGAACAATATCATTGGAATCCCTTTCAGAACGATTTTGTTTCCAACTGATGAATGACAAAAAAACTGACAGACAATTAGAAAACACCCGACTTAAAAGAACTTGAGCCGCAGCTATGACATAAATGCAAAAAATAAAATAAAAAGAATTGTTATCATGGTGTAGATGCTAATATATTTAATGTTTTAGGTGTGAATGTGCATTAACACACAACTGTATTGCAACATTAGATAGATAGATAGATAGATAGATAGATAGATAGATAGATAGATAGATAGATAGATAGATAGATAGATAGATAGATAGATAGATAGATAGATAGATAGATAGATAGATAGATAGATAGATAGATAGATAGATAGATAGATACTCACTAAACACAAGTATCAGCATTGGAAAACTGTGGATCACTAAGTCACTCACCTGCGCAGTTCCTGATTTAGTTTTTCTAGGCTGAGTTTGAGCTCCAGCAGATGATTGAGTTCCTGTTTGAGCTGTTTCTCTGAGGAGCGTAGGGTGCTGATCTCCTCCCTCTGCACTTTGAGATCATTCTGACACAGAGTCTTCCTCTGAGTCTCCTGGTGCACACGCACACTTAGCACCTCCACCTGACACAAACACACACAGACTGGATTCAATCAAATATCTTGGACTTCCCATGAACTACGTGATGCATAAATGAAAGTTTTAATTGTTGTTTTATTTATAAATTATGTAAAATAGTGCTGAAAATATGGACAGAAGACACTACTAAACATTCCAGAGCAGTATGTTTGATATAATTAAAATCATCAGGCGGACAGACAGCAACAGCCAAGCAAGAGAAACAGACAGACAGGTATACCTCCTCAGTGAGTTTTTCTTTGAGTGAGCGGAGCTCCTGAAGCTCGTGTTTGGCTTGTTTGTAATCACAGTCTAATCCTGAGTTTTCCTTCTCCAGCTGCATCAGTCTGTTTTCCAACTGTTGCTTCGCAGATCGTTCTTCCAGCAGCTTATGTTCCATAACTTTCACAAATACACAAACATCACCACCAAACTCCTTGTACTTCTACTTCAGACTTCAGAAACATTTACTCATCGAAAACCGAAAGCAGAAAGGATATTTTCGTTTTTAAACAGAGACAGAGATCAGAAATGCAAGGCATGTCTAGAAGAATCAAGTAAATCAAGTCAAATGACTAAGTCAAGCCTTAGTTGTGAGTCCACATCATGTCTCAAATACCTTTAGGGAACTAGTACTAAGGTAACCAGAACTTGTTTTCCCTTAATCTAAACTGGGCTCCCATAAACAACGAAAATCTGAACAGATATACACATTTTAAGAGTTTTTAAATTAGAGGCTACTGTCTAATTTTACCTTTCAGGGTCTCAGACTTGGCCTCCTCGATGGATTGGTTGACTTTGTTGTTGTCGGCCAATCTGGCTTTAGTGGCTTTATGCTCCGCCTCCTCCTGCTCCAGACTCTGTTGAACTGCTTTGAGTTTAAAGGAGTGATCGATCTCCTGCTTGTTTTTCTCCTATGGGTGTAGGGACAACATTAATGGGGTTTCACAAAAATACACATAACCACACAAACATCATGTGCTGAAATGTAAATCATTCAATCACTCGCTAAAACACACAATCACCTTTTCCAGGGCAGTAAGATCCTCCTGTAACTGTCTTTTCTCTACTTCAGCCTTTGATAGAGAACTCTTTATGTGTTTTAACTCGTCCTCCAGTCCGGAGACATGACCTGAGAATGAAAGAAAGACCGAAATGCATATAAAAAACAGAAGACCGAAGTTAAAGTCAAAGGTCAGGAATTCAGGTTAATATTAATGTTAAACCTGAAACCATAAATGGGCGGCATCTTCACGTATGGACACTTTTGGCCCTGAGTGTTTATTAAACTAAAAATGTCCATCACAGTTGTTTTTTGTGTGTGTGTGTAAATGATGGTGATGGGAATGCTATTTAAAACATTATCAGGATAAAAATGGATAAAATTAATTAAATATTTTGATAAATAATACTAATATACATATATTTATAAATGAATACTTTAACAAAATTACATATTTTTTTAGAAATGACTCTGATCAATATGTCTGATCAAAATAAGAAGTGATTTTGAATTGCATTTATTTTTATAATGAATTTTTAATATTTTAAGATTAAAGTCTTCGGTCTAAGCCGGTAAAAATCAATGAAATCTAAATGTAAAAGATATCTGAAAAGTAGCAAAAATGAATAAAGGCATGGTCAAAAGTTTTAAAGTGACCTTCCTTAATTGAAATCTGTTTATTTAAACCTCATGACAACCTACCGGGACATTAAAGAGCCTACAGAAACAAATCCTTTAAATTGAATAGACAGAATTGAAAATATGACGGAAAAATAAGAGATATTTCTTGTTTGCCCATTTTACCCTGTCTAGCGACATAATATCAGCTACCTGCCTCTGACCTTAAAATAACACACTACTGATGTTTACATTCACTGCGAGCAGCTCCACCCCAACACAACAACACCACCCAGCAGACAAGAGCCCAGTGTGTCTTTCAGCAAGAGCTGACCACTACTACACTCAAACATAAAATCAGCTTTCACTCGCTCACATAGACCGGCACACAAGCGTGATCCCTAGAATGTAACGCAATCTCCTTCTAGGAAGCTTGGTGGATGTTGATTCAGAGCTACCTCTGTCTGACGAACACAAACCGGCACAGACACACATGCACCCACCCTGTAGTTCATTGATGGTCTCTGAGCCAAGGCTTCTCTCTCGCTTCTCCTCCTCCAATGAGGTTTGCAGACTCTGTTTCTCCTGTTCCAGACTCAGCCTGCCGCTCTCCAGCTGGGCCAGACGCTCCTGAAGCTCCCTGAGAGAGACCTCCAGCTGCTGGGACTGTCTCAACACCTCGCCCTGGGCCTTCTTCAGCCTCTCAGACTCCTCCACCTCAGCCTGAAGCTTAGAATTCACCTCCTCCAACTAAGGACAAATTAAATTACCATCAGAATCCCTTTTATTCCATAATACTGAACATCTATGCTTAAAACAAAATCTAATTTACATAACTGTTCAAAAGTTGAGGGGATTTTGAAAGAAATCTCATGCGCAACAAGGCTGAATTTATTTGATCAATTAAAAACAGTAATATTGCGAAATAATTTAAAGAGATCATTTATATTTTTAAATATTTTACAGGTCATTAATTCCGGTGATGGCAAAGCTGAATGTTCAGCATCATTACTCCAGTCTTCAGCGTGATCCTTCAGAAATCATTTTAATATGCTAATCTGGTGCTCAAAAACAGTTCTGCTCAATATTTTTGTGATAATAACTGTGATAATTTTTTTTTTTACCAGGATTCTTTGATGCAAGTTCAACATTAATCCAATATAGAAATATTTTTTAACATTATAAATGTCGTATAAACTTTTGTTTATATTAAGCTAAACTGATATTAGGGCTTCAGAAATGTATAAAAATATAACACATTTGGATATAATGGTATTTTGTTCCATTCGAAATTGTCTTTACTTATTTTAAGAACAAACCTCAAACATTTATTATTTATTTCTTTTACTTTTAAAAAGTTTATTTTTCAATATTTTAGCTGGGATAGGAGAAATTATTTTAACACTGGCAAATTATGTTAGCATCTTATTTTTCTTATAGCAGTTTTTTGCTGTTTTCTAAATGTTTAAACTTTTTAAAACGTCCTTGCCTCTGGCTATTTGTTAAATAGTAGTTATTGTTCAAAGGTTTAAGATTTAGTAAAGTTTTGGGGGACCAACCTGTCTCTCCAGGTGAATGTTCTTCTCAGCGGAGAGATGAGAGTTCTGGTTCTTCTTCTTCAGTTCGGCTAACTGATCTTTCAGGCTGCTCACTGCAGGAGAGAGAAATGCCAAATATGTTAGCATCATAACATCAGCAAAGCAGAACTAATAGTTTCTGGATGGGAGAATATCAGACGTTAGTACTGAGCAAATTGTGTAGAAACTTTGTTCCAGTGCTTAAGTGAATCAAGAATGAGCGTCAATATTAAACATGCAAAAGCGGCAGAGAAGCTGAAGCAGCATATTCCGTAATGTCTACAACAAGACAGTTAAAGATGCCCCAGTTAAAAAAGTATGAATAGTCAAGATTTCTTTGTAGATCGATGGAATAATACTGGATCAGTGAATAGATTTTTTCCCACTCCTAGTAAATACTCAGTGTAGTCACGGTTCATATGAATCAGCATTCATTGTCAATGTTGAGGGTCAGTAGGGTGTGTTTCTGTCTGCTGTTCTCACCCTCATTCTCAAGAAGACGCTTTCTGTCTGTCTCTTGGCCGGCCTTTCTTATACTTTCAGAACGCTGGTGCTTCAGTAAAGCTTTCTCTCTCTCCAATGCCCTCAGAGAGTCTTCTGCCATTTGTCTCGCATTCACCTTCAACAAGAAACAAACAGTTAGAGGAACTTGTAGAAAGTTGCATTTTGTTTCTGAATGGTTTCAAAACAATTGCCTTTGTTGGATGAATGTAATTTAAAGATTTGTCTTACTTCTTCTTCAAGCTCTTTGGACAGTTTCTCTAGCCGCTGATTTGCTGTCCTGTTGAGATACAACATAGTTTACATGTGTTGTAAGTGAAGAATGTTTTTGATTTTGCCATATGTGATTCAAATAACAGAAATCTGGATCTCTGAGGAATTTAAACACTCATTATTAACTATACAACAATTACAACATATATATATATACATATATACAACACACGCATATATAGAGAGCGAGAGAATTCAAATTCTCACTTAAATTGTTAATGCAAAAAAATATATAAATGTCAACATTTTACATTTCCACATCATGTTTATGAGTATTTTGTACCGGCATTTATTTTCCAGTTCCTCCTTTGCTTGCATCTCATGTTTGACTTTTTCATCCAACTTTTTCAGTTTCTTCTGCAGGTCACTGGACTAAAGACATGCAAAAAACACATTCGAAGAATCAACAAACATCTGATGCAAAGTTGTTGTTTTCAATTCTATTAAAAGCAGCACTTATCTAAAGAATGCGGAGAAACACTCCAATTATGTTGAGTTACGGCACCAAACAAAATGGTTGTGGTAAATTCTGCAGCAGAATAAGTCTCATGAGCTATTTTAGTAATCTAAGTGCTAATTTTGTGCCACACAGCTCTATAAGTACTCCTTCATGGACAACATAAAACAAAAAGATTATAGTGGCTATCATTTAACATAAATCATTCATATAAAAATATTATTTAAAAGTAAAATATAAAAATATATATGCACCTCTGCATGGTTTAAACCATGATCCTCAATGAGATTATTAGCACTTGAGTCCTCATCTGAACACTTGTTTTTTGGGGTTAACAACCTGAAAGAGACAGAGAGAGTTAGTGTTATGGAAAATGTTCCACTCATCACCAGCTACCGTCATCCTTGTTTACTCTGCACAGTCTGCAGCAACACACTTTAAGGTTTCATAAATCAATTCAAGATGAAAAAGACTAAGTCAGAAGAATAAGAAAGAGAGAGGAAATTAAAGAAAGAAAATGTTAAATTTTTCAAAGCAACTTTTCAATCTCCTCATCTCTGCCAGCAGCCCATGTGGCTTCACTCAGCCACACTGGAGAAACTGAGAGGGAGGAAACAGTGAAAGGATAAGGGAAAAAGGAGGGAATTGTGATGGAACAAATGTAGCACTCATTCACGTGTACCATAACCATGCAAAAATACTGTACATCCTGTCTCTATCAATACATAACAGGAGCTCGTTTTACAGCTTTTTAGTGGTCATCTGAGAGTGAGCGAGAACAAGATACCTGTGTAAAAGTCGAACAGCGCTACAGTGTTTAAAACGTTTTTCTGTCACAGATTTCCCCATCTATGTCATTTATTTATCTCTTTTTACAGTATATGTTAATTTTTTAAATGAAAAACATTTTTTTCAGAGTCACAGACACTCTTTAAAAAAAATTACATCCAATCCAGGTCTGGCAAAATCAGAATTTTTTTATGTTGAATGTATTAATTTCTAGTTATGCTCAGCTCAAAAATAATTCACAGGCTAGAAATTGTTCCCTGTAAGAGCAAATCTCTCAAATCTTTATCCAGTAATCAGAAATAGCAGGAAAAGTCATGGAAATTCACTGGCCAAAAAGTGTGGGAATCCTTTTGGGAATCCTTTTCCACAAGCATTGGTTATTTTACATGACTATAGTATGCAACAAACAAATTATGTAATATCTTTTTTTTCTTTTTCTTTTTTTTCAAAGAATCCATTTTGTCACAAACAAACACAAAATGCACACATTTTCACACTTACTGGTCCTCCCTGAAATAAGTGAAGCCCACAAACGGTAGCTGATTTCCTGCAAAGGCACGGGGAGGGGGGAAGGTCTCGGTTCCTCCAGGATCATCCTTTATATCATCATCAAAGTTACTGGTGTCAATATCGCTCCTCAGCTCCGGCACCACTGGAGCCATAGCTGAGAGACAGAGAGAAACAGGGAGGGAGGGGGGGTTGGAGTGTGTGAGGGAATATTGTAAAAGACTTGAGCAAAAATAGTGTCTCCTGTTTGAGTTTGAGTGTATGTGTGTGTGAGCGAGTGAGTGAGTCTCAATGTGAAAGGCTCAGTGTGTATAGCACACAAAGCAGACACTGTACTGAAGGGAGGAGTGGCACTTATGATTTGCCAAGCTGGCCGGTGCTTACTCTCTACCCACTGTGCATACACACACTCACGCTCACTTACACATCCAAAACGCTCCCTGGTTCTGGAGCGAACACACTGGGCACGCTGAGAGAACATGTGTCAAACATCTAATGGGGATGAGGCTGAATGAATTACTGTAATTCCATTGTAGTACAGAGTAGCCTTTCTCAGTAAATCGAAACACTCATATTTTCTCAATATACAAGATAAGAAGAAGATTAAAGGAGTAGTTCACTTTTAAAAAAACTTTTGCTGATAAGCTTAGTCGAAAAGAAATTAAGGTTTTTGATGAAAATATTCCAGGATTTCTTTCCATATAATGGACTTCAATGGGAACCAAACGGTTCAAGGTCCAAAAGACAGTTTCAGTGCAAACAAGCTGTTCATAGGGCTTTAAACGATTCCAGACGATGAATAAAGGTCTTATTAAGTGAAACGATTGCTCATAAAAAAAGTTTAAGTTTTATAAGCTCAAATGGTTGCCTTGCTCTCTTCTGTGATGCGCGTTCGTGACTCTCCTGTTCGAACTCGTTTATCAAAATGAACAAATCTTTTTTCGTGTCATTTGGTTCATTCAACAAACGAAATGAATGAATTGACTTAGAAAAAGATTCGTTCATTTTGAGGAGCGAGTTCGAACAGGAGAGTCACGAACGCGCATCACAGAACAGAGCAAGGCACTGAAACTGTCTTTTGGACCTTGAACCGTTTGGTTACCATTAAAGTGCATTATATGGAGAAAAATCCTGGAATGTTTTCAACAAACACCTTAATTTCTTTTCGACTGAAGAAAGGAAGACATGGATATCTTGGATGACATGGGGGTGAGTAAATTATCAGCAAAAGTTATTTTTATTTTAAAGTGAACTACTCCTTTAAAAAAGCATGTCAGAATGTGCCTTCTTTGACTGGAGTGAAAATATAATTGGTTTCTTTCCAACAACACAATTTGTTGTATTTTATTCCGAAAAGCAAGAAAAGTATATGTTGGCATATGGCAATACCGCACCATGCATGGATAATGTATGGATACAGTTGCTCAGATTCCCAGAATGCTCCTTGCATTAATAACAGACTACTGTGTAGGCAGAGAGTAAGCTAGATAGAAAAGAAATGTGTGCGTTTGGGCATCACAGGAGAAAGAGACAGAGAGAAGAGGAAAAAAACGAGTTCAACTCTGTGGTTTTGAGGCTCTTCTCTCATTAGTAACTGCGTACGGGCCACATGCTGGGTTCCACCCTTACTAAAACCAACCCAATACGAGCACCATGCCCCGCCCCCTGACAGGAGCAAACGTTACAATATGTAATGCATTGCTAAATAATTAATTACTGTAATTAAATTAGTTTTCCTTTGAAAAAAAGGATTACTTTTGATTTAATTACTGTTACTTCTGATGTAATTGTAAATACTGAGACTATAGAACAATTCTATACAAAAATAGTGGATTTAAAAAAGTAACATCTAATGTTAAACAGGTTTGGAACAACATGAGGGTGAGTAAATACTGACAGAATTTTCATTTTTGGGTGAACTAACCCTTTAATGTAGCTTTCTCTCTTTAAATACTTTGGTCAGTTCAAGAATAATTAACGCAATGCGGGCTTTAGTAATTAGTAATCCAATTACATTGTTGAAGAAGAAATTAGTAGCTAGTAATTAATTATTAAAGAACTTAACACTGGTATGCACGACTGAAATTACTTTCCTTTTCTCCAGATGCATAACATATGGGTGTGAGGTGAATGTTTGCATTTCAATGTTTGTGTGGGAGAAAAATAAAAAGGAGGAATTTCAGTGAAAAAAAACCCCCTCAAAATCACACATCTACAATTTGGACAGACACTGTATGACTGACTAAGTTCAAAACTCCTCACTCACAAATAAAATAACCAATCCAAGACTTGAGCATATTCTAGATTTCTTTGATTTTTATCAACCAGCACATGCATACTGACTCAGTCATAAATAGTGATTAGTGGTAATTTAAATGAATAAATGTAACTTAAGTTATGGTCACAGATCAGCCACACTCACACTCAGAGGCTTACTGTCTCGTATGGTGTCGAAGGTCCACTGATCGTTCTTGAAGAAGGGGTGACATTTTATTTCATCCACTCCAGTCCGGCCAAGCCTCACCTCCCTGAACATATCGAAACACTGGTCAGCAAACCAAACAGAGAACCACAACCACAATCACCAATCCGCTAAGTGATTTGTGTGTGTGAGACTGGAAATATCCAACAGCGACTGGCTGATGGGAAATGGCAGAGCATAGATGAGATGAGGAACGAAAGCAACACAAACTGCAACATCCAAAAATAAGGAACCGTCATTCCCCTCCCTTTCCTTGCATCTGGATTCAAAGGGGTGCAGCAGTTTGGACTGCCACATGTGGGACATTCCTGCAGACCAGAATGCAAAGGGAGGGGTGTGTGTTGTGCTTTACGTGAACACAAGGAGAAGAAATCATAAAGCCCCTCTCTGGGTATTTGATCAGGAATGCGCATATAAGAGGGAGGAGAAAGGGAAAGGAAAAATGGAGTTATAGGAAAACAGTTTGAAGTTGTCAGGCTGAAAGAGTGACCAGGTATAAAGATGAAGACACAAAGTTGATGTTTTACCAGTGACTGGCTCTTAAATGCACATAAAGAAGAGGTAGACCGTTATATCATCTTTAAAAAAAACTTGAGTTGGTTTTATTTCTTATATAAAAGATACAAACACCAAACTATACAAACACCAAAATCCACTGTCAGCCAAGCTCTAGAAGTGAATTTGTATTTTTCCATGCTTATTTTGACATTAAAGGGGCACTTGGCAACTATTTCAACTTAACAAAACCGTTTAGAAATCATTTGAATGGTTTAATAACCTGTTCTGGAGAGAATGGTGACTTTCCCCGCTCCCCCCAGCGTTCCCAGACGGAAAACCATCCTTGCAACTGAGGACTAACGTCCCAGTAAGTTGGAAATAAAAACTGGACTTGCCAAGTGCCCCTTTAAAGCTAAAGATAATAAGGGACTAATGTTTAATAAAGATGACTCCATCCAAACCTTATCTCTCACCTGTCAGTCAGAAAGGCACAGATGAGGTCCTTGGCTTCCTTTGACAATTCCATATCATCTGGGAAAGTTAAGTGGTTTTTATGATCCATGATCTTTCCATAGGTTCCCACTAGGGACTCAGCATAAAACGGTGTGTCACCTGCCCAAATCAACAGAAGAATGAATATGTAAGATGGTAGGAATAGTGAGATGAGATTACAGGAGACAGGAAGATACCGATGAAGTTGGTGCAACTCACCCACTAGCAGCTCATAAATGAAAACCCCAACAGACCACCAGTCACACTCGCGGCCATAGTAACCCGTCCCTCCTTGTGACATCAAAACCTCTGGTGAAATGTAATCAGGAGTCCCGACAGCAGTGTCACAGCGGACCATACCAGTCTAAACACACATACACATACATATATAATAAATTACATTACATAGATTGGCATTTTAACATTATAAAATACATTTCTGTTTTAAAACCACATTATAAACAGTGCTGGGAAGATTGCTTACAAATTGTATTCTGTTACTAAATACAAAATACAGAACTGATTACATTACACCTTTTGGGAAATATAATCTGCCTACTTTTGGATTACTTTTGACAAAAGTTGTTTTTCACATCGATTTAAATGTGATATATTGTATCAAATTCATATAAAAATACAGAAAGAAAATATTACACTTTTGTAATCAACAATGAGTGCATTAAATATTACTCCAAAGATTCCCGAACTACTTATTTTATAATTCAAACAATAATTAAAATGTGTTTGTCTGAAGTTGGTTAGATATGCAGTGTTGCAAAGTTGAGAAAATGCCATAGAAGTTTTTCATATTATCTGAAAATCCAGTAGTCAAATGCTGTGGCCTCTCAAATTACCATGTAATAATAGCCACACAACTAGTGACTGGTATGTGTGTGCAATTCCCTAAAAGTGGAAACTTCCCAAACATATATATGCAATGGGCTTTTTAGAAAGATGAAAAATAATAATGGAGAATCAATAAATTAGAAAAAGGTTTTACAATGCGACAAGTTTGAGATTCATGAATCATGTAATCAATTAAAAAGTAACTGTAGACTGATTATTAGTATGATCTAATTAAAAGCATTTAATTTTTGGAATCTGATAACAAAATCCAGATTACATATAAATAGTTACTCCCCAGCACTGCTAATCTACTGAAAATGTCATCATAATTCAGGCCACACTATATGATCTCTCCACAAGAAGGCAGCACTGACATAATTCTAAGAGCATGGGGTAGGAAATGCAATTCAGGTTTCCTGAACAGCTTTGTCTTAAAATTGTGTGCACAATACAATCCTGCTCACTTTTGAAACGTAGACCCTCTCTTTCTCTCTCCTGCACACACAATTACATAAACACACATGATACACTTATCATAAGCCAGGACACACCGAGTCCATCTTCATGCATGTTCCAAAGTCAGCGAGTTTAAGGTGTCCGTTACGGTCCAGCAGCATGTTGTCTGGTTTAATGTCTCGGTGGATAAAGCCCAGAGAATGAATAGCGTCTAGTGCCAGCACCACTTCTGCTGTGTAGAACCGAGCCCACTCCTCTGGGATGTCATAGTTACAGGTCAGAGTCACCAGGTCTCCGCCGGGCATGAACTCCATCACCAAATAGAGGTACTTCTCATCTTGGAAAGCACAGCACAGCTATGTGGACAGAAAGAGTGAGGTGAACAGAGGTGCCATAATAAACAACTAAAGTTGGTACCAATTGTGAAATATATACAACAGCGATATTAAATAGCCACTAATAAGCTACTGAACACAGTTCTTTATTTAATGATAATTTTGTTAATAATAATATAATAACTCAATTTAAATAAATAATTAAATATATACATGTTAAAATAGATATTAGAAATTTAAAATTAAATAAAAAGAGGGTCATGTAGTCTCCAAGTATCAATTCTTGATAAACAGTCCATAATATATAGAACACATTTTGTTTATTAATATTACCAGCATATCAACATAACAGCAGCTATTTTGTAAGGCTTCAAGGTCTAAATTTATCTTTCTTAATTTCTTACATTCTAACGTTTCTCTTGCTTATTTATATTAGGACATAACTGACCGTCTTTATAGGACTTCAACATAAACAGTATATGCATCCTCTGAGGGGCAAGCATTCAAAAACAGCCACCTGTCAGTCAAATAGCTGCTTTACATTTTTGCAGTTTATTATGAACTTTGTGAAATGCTGGTAATTTTGACATCCCTAAAGGTGAACATTTACTTTAATATTTTAGTGTTTTTATCGTTTTTCCGTTTGTTGAGTTATCAGATAAAAGATATTAAACAACCTAACCATCCACAATTACACAATACAAAACATTTGAATCCCACCTGAACTATCCAAGGACTCTTGGAGAAAGCCATGATGTCACGCTCCTCCCAGAAGAAAGCCGAGTCAGAGCGCTTGACCATCTCAAACTTGCTGAGCTGCTTCATGGCATACACTTTTTGAGAAGCCTTGTGTCGTACCTACAGGCACATATGTTCATTATCAACATAAGCATTTATATAAACCCTTGAAGCAACGTGCATTCAGCAATATGCTGTTTAACATATTTCTAAAAGTTTTTTATGTATCTCACTGTGATGTGTAATTGAACATTGTTGATAATCTCTATCGTTGATAAATATTTAAAAAGACTGACTATCAGCTTCCTAAAAGAATAAAATATTTTGTGCCTATGCCGAGGACACAAAAGCATACATGCTCCGTGTTGTTGTAGGTAAGTAGGATCAGGCAGAACATGTGCGTACAAGCCTAACAGACATTAACATACACACAGACAGACAAGGCTATGCCTGAAAACAAACAGATAACAGGGGTAGACACTCATGTAAACACACACCCACACAACCTTCTGAAACACACTCACTAACCAGCTGCACTGCGCCAAACGCTCCACGGCCGATCAGTTTGACTCTTTCAAAATCATCCAGCTTCACCTGTAGTTCCCTGAGGCAGCACACAGCCTTTTCATCTAGAGATATTAGACAACACATATTACATGAATGATGTTTATCATATCATTTAAAAAACATTATACCAGGGTCAAAAAAAAGAATTCCCCAATTATTTAATTTAAATGTTTTCATTAATCAGTTCAATTTAAATTAGAAAAAAAAAATGTTTTTCTGATAGTTGTATCATATCATCATATAATTTTATAATATACTTTTAGGCAAACAATACTTTTAAGAAAACAATTTCACTTAAACAAATGATGGCCCTTGATAAAATTACAGTGTTTGATTCTGCTTGACTAGTGAATTTAATAACTTGTTTTTTAATGGTAGAAACCACAGTGGCCGAAGGCTGATAATATATACACACACTATAAATACTAATATATGCTTTTGTATATGTACATATGTACATAAGTACATATGTAAATGTGTACTGTATATGTATATAAATATATGTGTGTATATATAGATATATATAGATATGTATATGTATATATAAAGCAATGTATATTGCTTTCATAAATTAAGTGAACTAAAAAACTATTTAAGAACTAATTTTATACAATATTTACTCAAAATAACTATATACAAATGAAAGAAAATTATTTGTTAACAAGACTGTCAGTAGTGTTTTTGGATATGTATATATCCATGATTTGCTATTTGCTATACCAATATATATATACAGATACACAGACTGATCTACAAAAAAAATGCCATAATTTATACATACATATATATATATATATATATATATATATATATATATATATATATATATAATTAAAGAGACTTACATCTGTTTAAGAAGGCATCTATGTTTTTGTTCTTTCTCAGTGCAGGATGGTTCAGATCAAGGGCCAGGGCAGTTACTGAATCCTGCAGAAGACAAGAAGGAGAATAAAACAAACAAACAAAAAAAAACCCCACTTAAGATACACACCAATTTCTGTTGCTACTATGGGCTTTCCTCTTTCTTCACAGAGCTAAAAATACACTCTTCAGAGGGAGTTCAGTCCTCTCCTTTGATCCCTGAACTAAGCTCACTCTGACGGACAGTACTGTTGTGTCATTTAACTTTGGATAGAAATCCCAAAATGTTAGGCCTGTATAGCCACCTTTACAGTTAGAATTAAATAACTCTATTCTTATAAATCACTTAAGGAAATTAATGACATGAATGATATACTGAATGATATATGAAATGACCTTACACACCCCTCCAAACACACAAAATGACACAGCAGAGCTAAAAATAAAAAGACACACAAGCCAACATCCCCCAAACATTCCCCACTCAAACACTTCCATTTGCTCGAGCCAACATCATAAACAAGTTGGCCCAACATGAAAGGTTAATAAGGGTGTATTGCTGCAGCTGGAAAAAGAAAAAACAGATAATCCAGGGCTCAACAGAAAGAACAGTTCAATCGAACGGGGCTAATGTGAGAGAGTTTCTGTCCAGTCGACGGAACTGCGTTATATCACTGCATCTTACATTCATTCACCATGTACATACTTTCAAATCTGGGGCCAGTAAGACTTTATTTTTTTAAAATAGATTATTACTTTTATTTAGCTAGAATACATTAAAGTGATCAAAACTGAGAGTAAACACATTTCATTAAATATTTATATTAATTAACTATTAATTATTCAATAATTATTATTAAAATCGTACCAACCCCAAACCTTTGAATGGTAGTCTACGTCATATACCTTTATTAGAAGACATTATTAGATTAATCATTTATTAGCCTACATGAATTCTGCTTCCGTGACAAAAATCAGCACACTCACATACAAACCAAAAACACACACATGCATGCACAATTAACAATGACAGAATCCTGTTTTCCCCGTACCAAGAGTCAGTCCACAATACAGTGTTCAAAAGTGCAAACACACTCAAAAGGAAGCTGGAGCCAGCTATCTCTCTCCTCAATTGAAGGATGTGACCTCAGCTTCCTGTATGACATTTCCCCTGGTAGCAGCAGAGCAGGACAATGAGTCTGTATCCAAATTATCATAATAGTCATTATAAAAAATAGCTCAGTTGCATCACAAATATTACAATGAAACTAGAACTCAGTGTTAAATGACTTCAGCGGCAGAATGAGTTAGTGATGTTGATATCATAAACTAAAATGGAGCTGCTTTGTCGGACAACCATGACTTGGAAGGGCATGTGATGGAAGATAGGATATAATAAGCAGATGAGGTGGTGAGTGACTGTATTTAAGTAAACGTGCTGAAGAACAAACCAGCTGGGATTTAGTTAGGTCTTTCCCTGGGCCTCCCATAGCTAGAGTATGATGTGCGCTCACACACACACACACACACACACACACCAAAAATACACCCAATACCTCCAGTGCTTGTTCAAAGATAGCTATCATTTTCCATTAATAAAACAGCTAAGCATAGAACGCTACCTAACCAGAGATTTAAAAGGGTTTGTGTGTATAAATATGTATACATGTTTGAGTGTGTGAACACCAATTTTATTTTCATTAATTAGTTTTAATTAGTTTGCACTCACACTGGCTGATACAGCAAGTTGTCTTGAACTCATACTGACACCTAGTGGTGTGGATGCAGCATTAGTCAACAAAAGGTTTCAGGTACTGATGGCATTGAACAAATGTGCTTCAGGGAGATGAAGTGTCCAATAACAGGGGGCTTATTAAGACAGCTTTCGTGTAATAAACGCACTGTAAGATTTTGAAAGTTCTGCACTGTAAAGAATCATAGTGAAAGCAGGGCGTGCCAACTTTCAGTCTTGCTCAAAAATGCAGTGCTTGTCTGGAATGAGGGGTTTTTTCTGCAGAGGAGAATGCTGTGTAGTAAGGTGAGAGAATACACTCTTTGCTGGGAATTGACAATAGGAGCACACATTCTAGTCATTCTCACCCTGTAAAGCTTGCTCGACAAGTCCTCACATTTCACATGCATGGTGTCTTCACACTTCGTAAAGTTTCTTCCAGCTCTCTAATGATATGTGTGTATAATTGAAAACAAGTGAAGCCTGATACTTTAGCTGCTGTATTTTGGAGAAAATATTATCACTGAAAGACAGCAACATTACTGTGGGTGTGTTGATAACATACTGATCAGAGATAAGACAGGAAAATTACCACAATCCTCTGGGACAAACATCCAGTCATTTGTTTACAGCCTCAACATGTAGTGCACTTTTTTGCGTGTTGTACAACCTATACGTGTATGAATGGCTTTCCAGTGTCTTCAATATTTTGCTGGGTGGTATATTATAGAATATTAACATTGTTTTGTAATATTTTGAAATAATTAACAAACTACAAGTAAACTTTTATAAACATTATTTGCATAAATGTAACATTATTTAGCAAAAAAAAATAATATTTGGTGTTTCCATGTGGTTGTATTCTTCTGTTTTAATTATAGACCTGATTCCAACCATCTAGTACCCCCTTTATTTTGTGACGGCAGAATCGCATGATTAAGATATCTATATGAAGAGTTCAGATGCAAAAGCCTCTAAATGCCATTTGAAATTTTCTTCTAAAATGATCATTTTTATCAAACTTGTATATTTAAGTTCAGTTATTTCACTTAAATGACAATTAATAGGTAATCTTCATTGCCATTTAAGTGAAATTACTGAACTTAAATATACAAGCTTGATAAAAACGATCATTTTAGAAGAAAATTTCAAATGGCACTTAGAGGCTTTTGCATCTGAACTCTTCATATTGATTTACAGTACATCCCTGTTGATTTAAATGTGCACTAGTTAAGATTGATATTTTGGTAGTCTTTATTCTAAAATTAAAATCTGCTCCACAGCTCTTTTAAATATTCTTGTAGGCCTACACATGTAATCATCATATTCTGAATGAACGTCCAATTGCATTCTGGAAATACTGGAGATACCAGCTCTTGCTATTACTGTAAATTTTAGTCATTTTGAATTTAATTGAATCGACCCATTTTTATTGACAAAAATGTCATGAGAAAAATGTAAACCAAGATGTTTCTTATATGTTTGCAATATTGAAATAAAAAAATAAAATAAACTTTCCTTCTCACTGCAAAAGTGTTTTTCTTCTTTTTTTTACTGTATTTACCAGAATTAATTAATATTAATTATTCAACTGAGGGGGTAATATATATATATATATATATATATATATATATATATATATATATATACACACACACACACAACAGTATATGACATTTGGATCATGTAAACACCTTATATATATATATATATATATATATATATATATATATATATATATATATATATATATATATATATATACACACACACAACAACAACAGTATATGTTATAGCAATCAAAATGTGTTTGTAGAATCAAAATATGACCAAATTAAGATTAATATTACAGTTTGTAAACGCAATGTCATGTTACTTCCAGTCAGAACAGCAAAACCTGCCCTATGTAGATGGTGTTAGTTACAATGTGAAAAAAAAAAAAAAAAAAAAAAAAACAACAACATCATCCCATTATTCTATAACCTTACCAGCAAACTCTCCAAATTCAACGCTGATCGTTGGTCCTTGATGATTGACTCCAGTTTTCTCACCCGAGTTTCTAGTCTCATTCCTGCTCCGGTCGACATTGCGGCAGTTCGGTGTAATGAAGGTCCCGGTAGACATCAGATTGCGGACTTCAATCGTCCGAATCAAACTTGTCAGTACCTGCCGTACTTCAACGCGACGCTTTGTGAACGTTTACCGGTTCTGGATGAATGAGTTCTTCAGCCAAAGACTTCATACATTGCATAATTATACAGAATACAGTTGTCGTGTGTCCTTTCCAAGTATCCTAAATGACAGTGGCGGTCCGCGTGCTACTGCCAGCATATAAAATCAAAGGTTAGACCCACGCGTTCAGGAAGCAAAGTGTTTCTCCCGCTCCGGTTCAGGGGGAAAACCCTTCCGTGTGTAGGATCCGTGTTTTTACAGTTTATGGTTGGAAATCACACGCTTGATATTCCCATACACTTTATTATTATTATTAGAAAATTAAACAGAGAACATGTAGCCTACGTAAATGTGAATGGCGTGTTTCTTTGTTGCAGCGCGTGTCCCTCCCCTGCGGCCACTGGAATTCTTTGGATCTTATCTCAGCCATCGCTTTTACCAGCCAAACGTCACTCCCTAAATACGACCTACGATATACTACACAAGATATATTTAGACGGTTACATGTATTTTTGACGCCATGCGTAAGAGTGAATTTATAATAGGTAGAGACTCCTTTCATGTGCGTTTCGTAAATGTAGCCTACAGTCGTGCAATTCAGCTCTGAAATTCTGTGTTGCCTGATGTCAAACAAATGGCTATTAGGCTATCCATCATGGGCTATTTATTTATTTATTTATTTATTTTATGTGAACATATTTTTTTCAAATCATCCTCTTTGTTAACTATTATAGGCTATTTAGGGAACTTATTTACCATAGGCCTATCTAATTCGTTTTTAGAGGCATATTGTTAACTATATAAAATGTCATTCGCTGATGTCAAATTAATCGGAATCCATTCTCAATAATTTCTCAATCATGACTTTTAAAACCATGAGTGAAAGTAGGGTTTATAGAGGCTACCCTAAATAAAATCTGTGTTTGATACCCAAACCCATGAGGCCCCTATTGACATGTTTCCTAATATTTTATTAACTTGTTACTCTCTGTATTAGCCTTCTTGGTGCTATGTCTATGAGGACTGGATACAGTCATTATAGTGTTGTGTCAATGAAAAAAAGCTGACACAGCAGAACATCATAGACACATGATGTCACATAATGTCGCTATCAACCAACAGCCATTGATCATTATACTGATACAGAAAAAAAACTGATTAAAAATCAAACAGATTAAAAATCAGTCTGTAGTCTATAGTAACATAAATATGTGGTAAAAATGTATCTGGTTTTGTTCATGTGAATAATTAATGATAGGTAGGGCTAGATGATATTCTTCTGGTAACACCCACCTCTGGCACAGAGTCTTAATGTGAGGAATGAGGAAGTATTGTTGTAGTCTGTCTCAGAAAAGTATCTCACTCCCCAGGTTTAGCTTGCTTAATTAATTTCTATGGACTAGACTTGAGAGCACTGCCATAGTAAAGCATTAACTGACCTTAAAAATCAGCTAAAGGAATATATATTTTACTGCTTCTAAAATCTGTTTTACAATGATCTGCATTGTAGTTAGTTAGTGGGGGGGGGGGGGGGGTAGATATGTTTAAGTATACCCCATTCAAATTATGATTTGAATTATTAACTATCTATCTATGTGGTTAGAGTGTTAGTGCTTTTAACTATCACTTTTTTAAAGATAAATTAATTAATTGCCAGTCAGCCACGACGGCTCAACACTGGCATCTGGTGGTCATATTGAATGAGTTCATATATAAGCAAATTTTAGAACGCTACTGTCAAATGTGTTGTTAAAACGTAACATTAAACACGTATCCGTCCTCATATAATTTTTGGATAAATTGTTTGTGGATAAGTCAATGTCCACTTATCGGTGATTTTTTTTCCATAATAAAAACCTCGTCAAATCTTGTCTCTCTTTTTTGTTGTGGGCTCACTGGGCTGGTTGTCATGACACTGTTCAACACATGAAGTGCGGGCAAAGATGGAGGTTACGTTTTGTTGCTACAGTCACTATTATAAAGTGAGTAAATCCTATTTTTTACAGTCTATGTTAAAATCATTGAAAGAGAGAATATTTAACGTCTATCGAAGCATAGCTATAGGATTACAGAAGCACGGATTATTTTTTTTTTTTAATTTTTAATCAAATTAAATGTCGGATGATAGTTAACGATGATTTGATACTGAACAACAGTTTAACCAAACTGAAATAAAATTATTGCTAATTCTGTTTATCTGCTTTACAGTAACATACCATGTCATCCATTGTCTCGAATGCGTCCAACTACCCGTTAGTGGATAAACTCATCGAGGATGAAGCAGAGAGAGAGATCTCTAAGCCAACATGTTTTATCATTGTTGGAAAACCAGTGAGTTTCCAACTAGCATAATTATTTCTCAATCATGAAAGTAAATGTTTCTCAGTCAAAACAAATAACAGTATTTAAACAGTATTTCATTGAAATGTGTTATGTGATTTATTTTATTTTCAGGGTGTTGGCAAATCTACTCTTGCCAGAAAATTAGCCAATGCTTGGAATTGTATCCTCATTGATGGTAAATAATCAAGTGCCTCATTTAATACCTCAATGCCACTACTACAAATGGACTTTCTGGATAGTTTTGTATTTACTCACCCTTTTAGATACAGATCTTCTCAACAGCCACATCAGTAATGAGACTGAGCAAGGTATACAGGTGGGTATCACTAGTTACTAGAAATAACTGATTCCCTGCAAACAATTCTAGTGGTGTCAAAAAACCAAATGTGTTTCAGCTCTTTAAGATTCTGGCTGAAGGGAAAGCTGTTCCAGAAGAGATGATGGTTCAGGTAATTGTCGGCCGGCTAAAGTCACCTGATGTACAACACTACGGTAAGGATGAGAAACAACTAAAATAACATAATTTAATAAATAATTGTTTTAAAATCTATTAATATATATTTGTAATGAATTGTTTGAATGGTGGTTGAGCAGGTTATGTCCTGGCCTGTTTGCCATCAATTTCAGAGGATTACCTAAAGATACAGGAGCAAATAGACCTGATTAAAAGCCTCGAAATGCCCCCAGACTTCATCATCAACATCAAGGTTTTTCATTAATACTATCTATACCGTTCTGAATTTTAAGATAAACACTCTACATTTCATATTAGCAGCCATACAAATGAATTATATTGATTTTGTTGTGCTGTTTTGCCATGTTTTTGCCATGCTGACATTGTGCGGTTATATTCACTTCTGTATAAAAACATAAATGTAAAGTGATTGACATTGAATGTATGTGTGCAGTGTGCAGACAGTGACCTGATCCACAGGCTATCAGGAGAGCGTCAACATCCTGAGACAGGCCGTGTGTTCCAGAAAGAGAAGTGGGACCCTGTGAAGAAAGAGTCGGTCATAAAGAGCAGCAGCATAGAAGATGAGGAAGAGGAAGAAACAGAAGATCTGGAGGAAGAGGTAATACTTAAGCAGTATACTAAATTACCATATGGATTTTATATGGTTATTTTGTCATTTAACTTTGCATTCTAATGGAGTCTGCATGAAGTCATGTTGATGCATTCAGAATTGACCAGTTTTGAAAGTCTGTGCACAAATGGCTAAATGCAATTAAAAATGTGTTTTTAAGATGGAAGAGATAGAGCTACAGAAGGATATGATCACACAACTAGTAAAAGTGATCGAGAATTACCCAGAGAATGCCAAGAGCAGGATCATGCGTTATAAGGACACCATTCTCAGGCCTCTAGAGGTAATTGCACCTATTACACACACCTGAATACACACTTTTATTGAAACAAAGAGCACTTACTTATGCTTGATGTGTAGGATTACATGGCAGACCATAATCCCCCATATTTATTTGAGCTGGATGGAAACAAGGACCCAGAGGAGCTCTTTGAGGTGGGTGCCCTCCAACAAGCTGTAACGCCGAAAGGCCTGTACACACCAGGGACAATAACTATAAGGTTTTAACAACTGCTATAATTCTATTAGAATAATGTAGTCCACACCACCACTGTAACCAGTATAATACAGGATTACAATATCGTTTCAATATTTTTTTTTTCAGTAGATGAATAATAAAAACATTGATAGCCAATCAGAAATCACTTGAGTATTTAAATGTCACGATACGGTGGTACGGTGGTAGCAACTCGACGTGATGCAATGCAGGGAAATAATGAAGAATAAAGAATCAAGAATAAACAGACCGAAGTGACAGAACCCTGACACTAAAGCGACAGCTACAAAAATAATTGCTGCTTATAATAAACAGATGATATGATATACCTGTATAATGTAATAATACTGAATTTTCCAATTGCCCGTGTACAGTCAGTAATGTCTCGTTTGGAGTCCATGGCTGTGAGGTGTCCAGCGGTGCCTGTGCGTTTGATATCGACAGAGGACCCCGAGCTTGCTGATCAGATGGACATGGTCAGATACTGCAAACACACATCTCTATAAAGTGACCTACATTTTACATACCTCTCACCCTGCCTGTTTTTGTAGGAGGAGCTGTTTCGGACTCTGTCTACCTGTAGGAATGTCGCACCAGGCTTTCATTGGCGAAGGAGCCGATGGTCCTGCCACTGCCCAGTGGCACTGAAAGAGGGCAGGGTGGTCAAGGGTAGACCCGAGTTCGCCGTTGGGTTAGTAAAAACGAAATTTTTATACATTAAAATTCTTCAATGTGAGGGGCCACATTTTCTCTCTTTTCTTCCCTTCAGCTTCATGGATAAGATCTACATCCTGTCATCTCAAAATGCTCTGCAGAAGTTCACGACGAACCCTCGTTGCTACCTGCTGCCACCCATGCCACACTTGCCTTGCAGGGTGTCCGTCATCGGCCCACGATGCTCAGGAAAGAGCACAATTTGTGCACTGCTTGCAGAGTATTATGGTGCTGTAGTGGTAGATGTTGAGGCACTGATGGAGCGTACACGGAGTATGTTCACACAAGACATGTTGGACAAAGTCCGTTGCGACGCCACCCTCGCAGGCCTGGAGAAGGTCAGAGCCAAGATGCAGCATGAGGCTACAGATACATCAGGTTTGAAATGTTATAAGCATGCCAACTTGGTAAACCTACCAAACAATAAAAGCATTCTGGGACATCTTTGAGATGTTTTTTTCTCCATTTTTGTAGGTAATGTGACAACCAATAAGGGAGAGTCTGATGAAACTTACTCAGGTGAGGTCAATCCACAAACATGGACTTTAAACCTCCTCAGTTTCACTGATAACAATGTATGTTCTGTGCTTTAACATTTTGTTAACTGTTATCATTCACATCATTTTTATATACACACGAAATAAATGAAAATGGTACGGAATTCAGTGGTTACAGTGTTAAAAGGTATGGAGGGATATGGTGAAGGGAAAAAATTGGGCAAATTTATTTATATAGCACATTTCATACACTATGGTAATTCAAAGTGCTTTACACAAAAAGGAATTAAAATTATCACAGAATAAAAGCAAGGAAAATTAAAACAGTTATAAAAGGAATTAAAAGAGATATCATGGGATGGAGAAAATTTAGTTGTCAATGCATTTGCGTTCACCCGGGAAACTTTTTAACAGTCTATAGTTCCCTCGCAAAAACTTTTGAATTCCACAAAACATTTTGCGAGTGTTTGCAAAGTTTCTTAGAGGAGTGCAAAACATTTGTAAGAGAACATGAAAGCATTGACTTATTATTTTTCCTCACATATCATATTTTTTTTCCTCCACCATGTCCCTTTTTGTCTGTTCACCCAAAAAGGAAAATTGTGTCATCATTTACTTACAGTATTTCCATGTCATTCCAGTCGCGTAATAGCAAAACTATTGAAATGGAAACTGAAAACATAAAAAAGCCAATCCAAAATATTAATAAATACTTTAATACTAAACAAATAATACTAAAATAACACTGAATGTGTAATGTGTAAATTACAGCAATAGAGGTGACAGAAGATCATCCAGATGTTCAAGCTTTTGTGGAGGAAGCTATGAAGGAAGCAACAGGGTCTCCAGTCACAGCTTCACGGGAGCTTTATTTGGAGGCCCTGGAGAAGCACATAAGAGAGGTAGACTGTTGTGCTGCCACCCTCAACTCTCATACTTACATAGAACAGCATTATTTGTGTTTTAAGAGTGCCTGTGGGTTGTCAGATTGAGACTGAAGATGTGGATTCTGAATATAAAAGAGGATGGATATTGGACAACATTCCCAGCAGTAGATCACAGCTGATCACCACTGAGGAACTACATGGTGCTATAACACCTGAAGTCCTATTCTGTCTGCAAGACAATGATGGAGAAGGTGAGAGAAAGACATGTAAACATTTAAACATTTTTAGTCCTGATTTTTACATTAAATGCTTGTTTAGGCCATGAAGTCCACTTGATTGTGATGGTCACTGGTCACTTGTTGTTTATTGAAGGAAGGACTGTACTAACAAGGATGTATGAACAGAACAAAGAAGAGGTGGATCAAGCTGTGCTGGCTCGCCTAAAGAAAGATAGGAAACTGCATAAGACACAAGACAATCATGAGACACTGTAAGTGCAGCTAATATAAGGGCCCAGTTTCAGACAATATAAAGTGGGGATTTAAAGTTTGAAACCTCTGGAGAAAATGCTTCTATTTGGTTTTAATTAAAAATTATATTATCAGCATACTTTGAATCTTACTGACCCCAAACATTTGAACGTAAGTGTAGAGAATTGAGACTCCCAGATGTCAGATGAGATTTCCAAGAATTTCATGGTTTCATGTTGGAAAGTGGTGGTTTACTTTTTCAACATGGAGATGTGATTTGATTCTTTTTTGTTGTTGTTGTTGCAGGAAACCGAATGAAGCCTCAAAGAAAGATTTACAGCCTACTGACACCCAGACAAAACTCGAGACATTGATTGAGGAGTCAGGTAGTACTGTTTCACATCATTGCATTGCTGTGCATTAAAGGGATAATCCACTTTTTTTGGAAATAGGCTCATTTTACCACTCTCCCAGAGTTAAACAGTTGGATTTTACCATTTTCAAATCCATTCAGCTGATTTTCTGATATTTAGAAGAATATCAGTAACAAGACAGTTTCTGGTCTCATTGACTTGAAAAAAATATACTATGGGAGTCAGTGAGACCAGAAACTGTCTGGTTACTGATATTCTTCTAAATATATAAAAATTGTCTGAATACATTCGAAAACAGTAAAACCAAACTGTTTAACTCTGAGGGAGTGGTAAAATGAGCCTATTTCCCCAAAAAGTGGAGTATTCCTTTAATGTTGAACTCTGCTCAACCATACAATATTGCCTGTGGTCTTATGTGTTAAAACATGTTTTGATAAATAATTGGTATATATTTACAGAGAGTTCTGATAAGTCTGATGATGAAGTCAAAATTTTAAATGATGAAGGTTTGTAGTCTTACCTTTCCTTTACTCGAGTGTCAGTAATGGTCCCATGACTTCTTCTGCAAGGTCATATATAATTGTATATCTGCATATGTCTGGGTGTACAGAGGTGGTACTTCCAACGGTGTGGGAAAATGGTTATCCTGACGGCCCAGAGATGGATGCCTTTAGTGTTGAGCTGAAGCAGTTTGTGGCAGATTGGGAAAGCATGGAGCGCACCATCACCTGCAGCTATGTAACACTGGACATCACCAACAAAACACCTCAGGACATCCTCCAAGAGATGATTTACCATATGGAAAGTACGTAAAGTGGACTGTCTGTGCCATGCTCTCTAAATTAGCGGTCACACCCTCTCATTCACTGTATCTTTTCTGTTCTGTCTTTCACTCTCTAAATTCCTCTCTTAGAGCCATTTAAGTACAAAGCTTGGAAAAAATCTAGTGCAGATCTGGAGGAGGAGGAAGAGGCTATGTATGCACAGGCACAGGTTGAGAAACAAAATGATGTTGATGAAGAGGAGGAACAAGAATCAGAGGTTACACATCAATAATCCAGCACTGAACACGAATGAAGCATGAAATCAAAACTGAACCCATTTTACATCCCCACCCCTTCCATTATTTTATTTCAATGAGAGATTAGATTTTTGCATTGAATGAAAGATTAAAAGGATAAACAATGCAGATTTACTTTTTACAGCAATTTTTTGATCATATTTACCAGGACTGTACATATAACAGCAATAAAATGGTTGATTACGGCATTAGGAGCTGTTCACTCAGGACACGTTCTTGCATTCAAAAACAACTAGGTTAGCATTGCTGAATAGAATGGAATAAAACAGAAAATAGGTGTCTCAAACATGGAACTCATGTTGTAAGACAAATTGCAGACATCCATACAGAGCATATTTACTTTCGAAACGTCATTAGCTGCTTCTCCAAACCATGCTCGTTGCTTAACCATTCCATTCCTTGCCGATCCGGTCCAGCCGGTATGGATATGATTTCATTTTTAACTTTGGGGCTGATAACACAGCTCTTTGGAATGTAATACAAATGCGTTGGTCATTGCCTTGGTAACTCATACAATTTCCAGACTGGATGAGATGTAAATAGCCAGCCAATGCTGAGTGGTGATGTCACTAGACGGATTGTACCAGAACGGCTCAGCATGGAATTACGCCCAGGGAACAGTTTGTAATTTTGCTGTGTCAAAACAAGCTTAAGTGGAAATGTAGCCGTTCCACGTCAATCTTAGAACCGTATGGCCTGACGGCGGAAAAGCGGCTTTTGTCTGCCGAATCCCTTTTTAAAATATTTACTTGAAGTATTCCCTAAGATATCTTTGGTAGATACCAACAATTCAACTTATAATAATAGAGCAAATCGATGTAAGAACACTTACTGTGTGAACAACCTGTTACTGATTCTTAGAATATCATACCTCTCTTTTGTTTATGATGGTCGCAGGAGGAAGTCAGCTTTAAGAGGCAGCTGGGAGACACCAAGCATTTTTGTCCAGTGGTGCTGAAGGAGAGGGGTACGCTGCAACCTTGTCTGGATGAATATGCTGCCAAGTACAGAGACAAAGTCTATTATTTCTCCAGCACAGAGGCACAAGAAAAGTTCCTGAAGAACCCTGAACTCTACATATCAAACACACAACCATTAAAGGTACTTTTTTGGTATTTTATAATGATAAATGATCTAAAAAATCTTGCACAATGGCTTTAATTTCGCAACGATTCAGTCAACAGACCTTACTCAGGTATATTTTTACAAGATAAATTCATCACATTTATGTCTACATTAGGATAAATGATAAAAACACACATTGGAAAGTGACAACAAAACGTCTTTCGCATCTGTGAAAACAAATAGTAAATGAAAAATATGTACAATATGTGGCAAACAATGTACATATAACACAAAGCTCTGTTTGTATGCAACCAGCCACCTGCGCTGCGTGTCTTCATGCTTGGAGTGAGGGGGTCTGGAAAGACCACCCATGGGAAGTGGCTTGCAGAGGAGCTGGGAGTTTTCCACATCCAGTTCCGAGAGCGGCTACAGGAGATGATCCTACGGAAGACCCAGAAGCGTGTGTCATATGGAGATGATTCTGAACCCCCTGAAGAACCTCCAGAGGAGCTGCAGAGCCTGCTGGAGGCTCAGAGGGCTGAATCCACTACAGACCAGGAGGACCAGACCAGTCATGATGATACTGCATCTGATAATCCTGACACAAATGTAAGGAGGCTGTAAAGGCAAGACGTTTGAATTTTAGCGTGAATTTTGTTTGAATTTAATGCATTGGTGTGCTTGTAGGAAGAACCAGCATTGACTGATGATGAGGAGGCCATAAAGGCATACCTCCAGGATGGTGATCCTCTCCCTCTGGAGATACTGGAAATGGTTTTATTACCGTGGTGGGATCAGGAACCCTACAAGTAAATGTTCATTTACAAACACTCTCTAATTCACTCATGCTACCTCAAAGCTGAAACTTTAAATCATTAAATATTCCACCTCAAAATGTACATTTGATCATTATTTATTCACCCTCAAATCATTCCAAACCTGCACAAAAAAGAGAAGAAAACCTCTTTCATAAAATTGCAGTTAAGGTTTGACAGCTAGATAATGCTGTCAAACGATACTTTTAAATGGATATCATTCTTTAATATCTATATATTTTTTAAAGCATCTTAATTCTGTAATAAAAATGAATTTGTTATTTTATTATTATTTATTTACTATTATAGTGTTATTAAATTTTGAATTCAATTTCATTGTTATATTTTAATTTTAGTAATCATAAAGACCACATTATCACATGATTTTACATAAATATAATGGCACAACTACAAATAATAGTAATATAATTAATTATTATAAATAATTATTATTAGTAGTAAAATAACCTCAATGCATGTATTCATTCATGTAATCATCATATATTATTGTGTCAAAAATATACAAATAATAAAACATAATTAAAAATTGATTCTGAATTATTATTATTATTATCAGAGATCTGTATTCTATTGGTCATAAACAGCCAGTAATAGTCGATCTCGAACATAAAAGCCAAGTAGTCCATATAACTTGCATGCTGTTTTCCAAGGGAAAAATAAGCAAATGTGTTTGAATGTAGAAGGTTGAATATATAGTGTATGAAAGAAATAGTTGTCTTTTTTTAACAAAATATTCCTTAACTTTTCTCTCAGATCCACAGGGTTTATTTTGGAGGGATTTCCCCAAAGCCAAGAAGAGGTGTCCTTCATGGTGGAGCATCACTTGTTTCCAGATGTGGTGGCAGTGATGTCGGTAGAAGTGTCTGAGGTGGTGCGGCGTCTCCTGCCTTCGCGGCTCACGCGCTGCAGAGAGAGACAAGAGCGCAGGAAAGAACAAAAGCGGCTGGTCATTAAGCTGCGGAGTGAACTCAGGGTGAGTGTTTAAGCGAAAATTTCAAAATGATGTAAAAATTCAAATAAGCAAAATAAACACCTGGCATTTACCATAAAGCAGGTGAAACAAAGTTTTTGGAGTAAATATGCATTGGTCTGTGTCAAACTGCAGGAACGGGCCATCACCCAGAGAAGGGCTGAGCTTATGGCTGAACTTGAAACCAAAAAACCAAGCCCACTCACTCTGAAGCCCCTCAAAGAACAGGTCATTGTCCGCTGTCGTTGTCTTGCATTGGTGAGTGACTGACAGATTCTGACTGGACATTCTGTTGCTTCATTAGGAGGATGAGGTTGAGGATGACAAAGTGGTGCAAGAAGAAGCAGAGGCGATGGACGAAGAAGAGCAGGAATGGGAAGAAATGGAGGCCATACTGCTGGAGGAGTTTCCTCCTGTGGAGGAGGAGGGGGCAGAGGAGGATGAAGAAACAGAAACTAGTGCAAAAGAGAGACTGGAGATGGAGATCAGTCAGAGATTTGAGAGGGATGAAAACAAACTCACCAGTATGACAGTAAGGAGAAGCTGAACGCTTATATTATAAACGAATTTACAGTATAATGCAATTTAAGTCCTTCAGAAATGTCGCACTTGTGTAACATACAGATAATACATTGTTTTTTTTCATAGGACTTTCTAACTGACAACCAAATCCCCCGTCTGGTTATAAGCGCAGGCAGTTTGCCTCGGATTGTGAGGTATCAGCTCCTACAGGGAATCAAACCACTGATGGTAAACAGAGACTCACTCTTTCAGATGTGTCAGCCAATCAGCTACAGTCTCGCCAGAAGACTCCTGTACTGCTCCTTTAAATATCCCAGTGCCTTCGGGTGCTGGGATCCAATTAAGGTAAAAGCAGATATACAACATATTGAAAATTAATTGAATAATATAAGCTTAAAAATAGCTTTATCAGAGTATAAAACAAAAACGTCTGTTTACCGTTATGTTTTGTAGTACGCAGAGGGAGATTTGATCCAGCCTCCTCAAGGCCCTTTCAACACCACATTCCCTGTCATCCTGCATAAGTTCATCTACTTCTTTGGATCCAGAGAGACACGCAACACCTTCATTCTCAACCCAATTAAATATATCCGTCAACCAAAGCCCAACCCTTCCCTTCCAATCAAACTCGTTATCATTGGCCCACCAAAAGCAGGCAAAACCACAGGTCAGATTTCTGGAAATAAAATACACGTCATTATATATGCTCATAAAAATATTGATGCCTGATTTCACAGAAGAGGTTTAAGCCTAGACGTAAGCTGTCTTAACTGAAAGCTACAAAATAGGCAATGTTAGTGCTATTGTTTGGTCTCAATATGAACTCCTGTAAAAACAAATCGAAGGCACATTTGTAAAAGCTATTTAAATTACCTAATTTACCTAAGGCCTAATCCTGGTTTACTCTAAGCGCTGTTTGTGAAATCAGACCTAAATAACTTAAAATGAAGTGTTTTTATAGATTTCAGAATAAGTAGCTTTTAACTGTGTGTGCACTCAGTGGCCCAGGTGTTTGCACGTGAGTACAGGCTCGCTCGACTCTCAATTGGGGATGCAATACGTATGGTGCTCAACAGCCAGTACAAAACTGAATTGGCTCATAAGGTACAGAAGCATTTGATCCAGGGCCTGACCGTTCCTGATGAACTAGCCATCCAGTGCCTGGAGGTGGCAGTAATGGACCAGGTCTGCAGCACTCGTGGGTGAGGAGGACCACATTTTTTGAATACGAAATGTACAACTGCAAGAAAAAATAACCTACCTGTAAAGGACAGAAGACTTTAAGTCTATGGAAATGGAATTATACAGTACATGTGTTTGATCCTAAGGTTTGTGTTGGATGGCTTCCCTGCGACCAAACATCAGGCTGAATTAATGCAATCCTGCAGCATTATTCCTATGCTAGTGATTGAACTGCAACTGGACATGGCGGAAGTGCTGAGGAGAGGCCTGAGAGACAGGGAAAAAAACAACAGGTCAGACCAGCACAAACATAAATAATATTTTGTATTATTTATATACTATTATTGTATTTATTAATATTTTGAATTAGCTTTTACGTTTATATTTTCAGGTAACATTTTAACTTGTAATGGAAACCTAAATTTGAGTCATTGTAATATGCTTTTGCCATTTTTATTAGTTATAATAAAACCAGAATTATATATACTGTATATTTCTGATTTTGATGACCCAAACTCTGAATCAGCATGCACCAATGCTACATTTTACATATATTTTCTGTAAAGCTGCTTTGAAAAAAATATCTAGTATCGAGGAAAGTGATATACAAATAAATGTGAATTTAAAATAATTAATTTAGGTTTGATTTATATTTTTTTCATTTTTAGTAAAAAAAAAAATATATATAAAATCAACGTCGCAGTGTTGATACTACACAATTTTAATGCCTGAAAATAATTTTTTTAAAAATGTTTTACTAATATTTTTATTTAAGACTAGTCATAACATTAGGTCAATAAAGTCATATGGTTTCCAGAATAATGTCATAATAGACCTTTTACGAGAATAAAGTCAGAAAAAAATTATAATTTAATATTAAAGAATAAAGCTAAGTATTGCTTGTATTAAGTACATTTTTATTATTATTTCTATTTTAACGTTGACAGTGTTACAGTGTTACAAATGTTGTGGTAATATGGTCTGGCATATTTATATAGACCATATTACATATATATAATCACAATCTGGCAACTCTCTCCAACAGGCCTTACCCAATGAATGACAGCCCCCAGGTCCTAAACATTCAAAACTCTTGCTACAGACGGGAAGCTGAAGCTCTTAGGCAACACTTCCACCTGCAGTATCACAACTGGACTCCCATTGATGCTCACAAGAGCAAATGGTGGGTATGGGAGCGAGTTTTAGATGAAGTTCGCATAAGCATAAGACTCATCCATGCTTACCTGGAAAGAATTCACAAAGGTGAGAAAATGCAGTTGTCAAATAAGAAGCAGTAATATCCATCCATGTATTAAGCATTACATTTGCATTAAAGCATCAATATGTCATTTTGTGACTGCTTTCTGTCATCCTTGCAGGCCAGGCCGCCTGTATAAACAGATTGTGCATTACCCCAAGAGAGCTGCAGTCTCGGCTGGGCGAGTTTGGCCATTACTGCCCAGTTAGCTTAGCTCTCCATCACCATCTGGTGGACTGTTCACATAACACCTCACTTGAATTGGCTGCAGAGTTCAGGGGCCACTTCTACAAAATGGCCAGCAAGGAGTTTCTAGAGGTAAAGTGTGGTCCAGAAACATGTTTACATGTTCAAAAATGTTTTGTTTAACTCGCTACATCTTTTTATTTGCTTCTTAAAGAGATTTTTAGAATCCCCGGAGCAGTTTGTGGTTCCAGGTTGCCCTTACCCATTACCCCCTCCTCCACTCCTGCCTCATAAGCTCAATGCCGGCCAGGTGAAGAGCAGGTTCCCTCAACAGGTGGAGATGAAGGGATTCTGCCCCGTCACTTATCTAGATGGTCAACAGAGGTACTCCAAGAAAACTCTAATACTTTCTCATTTTTACGACAGACTTCATCATTAATAACTAAGCTACCTTTTCACTCTTATTCTAAGTAAAATACTTATTGTAATTTAAAGCATTCGGCCTTAAGTTAATGTACTGTAAATGATTCACAGTGCAGTTCTACCACTTTTTTCTCTTCTGTAACTCATCTGTAGGTATGAGGCCTTGGTGCGAGGGAATATGGAGTATGCTGTTGAGTATCGAAATAGGATCTATATATTTGAGAGTGAGACGAAACAAGAGCAGTTTCTCCAGTGAGTAGTAATTTTTTTTAAAGAAATTAATTTGTTCATACAGCAAGGATGGATTAAATTGATCAAAAGTGACAGTATATACTTTCACATTGTTTCAGAAATGCTATATTTCAAATGAATGCTGTTCTTTCTATTATCAAAACATCCTGGAAAAAAATGTATCATAGTTTCACACAAAAATATTAAACAGCAACTGTTTTCAGCATTGATAATAATAAGAAATGCTTCTTAAGCTCCGAATCAGCATATTAGAAAAAATAATTTCTGAAGGATCATGTGAGTAGTGAGTAATTCTGCTGAAAAGTCAGCTTTGTCATCAAAGGAATAAATTACATTTCAAAAATTATTTTTATAATTTTATTTTTATAATTTTTCAAAATATTACTGTTCATACTGTATTTTTGATCAATTAAATTCAGCCATTTACAATAATAATTAACTAACATAACTGGCATATATATATATATATATATATATATATATATATATATATATATATATATATATATATATATATATATATATATTACCTTAATTAAAGATCATGTTAATAATAGCCATTGCAACAGGCTATTTGTAATACAGCAACATGAAGCACAGATAATTCACAACAGAACTGTCCTCAGGTCACCTGAGATTTACTGGGACCAGAAACTTCCACATAAACTACCTCCATTGGAAGATCCGGTCTTACTAACTTCTTTACCGATCATGGGCTATTTGGAACAAGTAAGAAAACACTGAAACTCAGACACTCACTTCAGTCTGTTAATCTGATGCAAAATGGTCTGCGTAACCATCAATGAGCTATGCTTTTAACAAGTGGTAAAATAATTTTCTTAACCACGGTTTGGATTGTAATTAATGTACATGTATATTTTTATGTATGTATGTATTTTATATCTATTTTTTTTTGTAGAGTGTGGCAGTACCCATAATCAAAGCCATGACTGCTGTTGGTCAACTCAAGCCAAAGTTCCCCTTTCTCAGTGTGAAGAGATCTGCTTTATTGTACCTCGCCTTTCATTTGAAAGGTGGCCTTGATTTCCTTATTTTTGGCTTACTTATGAGAGGGATGAGAATGGTCTGAATAATATATTTTAATAACTTTCTTCCCCTCCACCCTCACAGCATTCAACACCAGGAACCCAGATTATATTAGAAATAAGTATAAAAAGAAACTTCAAAAGTTTGAAGAAGGCTGTGAGCTCATCTCACATCTGGGTTCCAACATGAAGACACACAGATCCCCTCACAACCTCCCCCCAGATTTTGCACAGAAGCTGGACAGGTTTCTGGCCCTTGAGAAGTCCACCAAAACAGCCTCGGGTCTGATACAGCTCGGGGGCAGTTGAAACAACTGCATTGAGTCAGCACATCACAGTATTTAATCAGTGTTGGTTGACCTTTACATGAATAAATTTTGCAAGCACTTTGTTGATGTGTTCTGTTCAACTGGCAATTAAATGAATGAGCCTAATAAATATGTTTTAATCTATTTTGTTAAGTGTTATTGTTTTAACATAATGTATATCCCTGGTTTCACAGAAGAGGCACCTCCCAGAATAAAATGCTATTTTAACTGAAAGTAACTTGCAATGACACATCTTAAAATGTCTATGCCATTGTTTTTTCTCAATATGAACACCAGTAATGTTTTCCCCAGTTTACGTTTATAAAAGCTACTTATAATATTAAATGTCCTAATTGTGGCAAGGCCATACTTAATCTAATTTGTGAAACCTACAGACACATTCCAATTGATATATAAATATAAAATGTTTAAATAAATAAAACGAGAGAGAGAGAGAGAGAGAGAGAGCGAGCGGAACGGTTCGTCATCGTTATGCGCCACTCCCATCGGTTACCCTGGCAACGTGGACTCTAACTTCTGCTTTACACAACATGGCATCCCCAGTACATTTAGAGATCGTCGGTCTGTTAAGCAAACACAATTTTCAAATAGCCAAAAGCATTGCGGAGGTAATGTGGGTTTTTTTTAAGATGCTGACCATTTTGCATTTTGGCGTGACTAACTAATAAAGATGCTGACTACACACCTGTTCACAAAAGTTATAACGTCTGCTGCACTTACAGGGTTTGAAAAATAAATTCCCGGAGTCATTTGATGATCCAACAATTCGCCCGCTTCTTGAATGTGACTGGCATGACTATTTAGCTGACAAAAAGAAGGTATGGCACTTGTTATTTTACTGCTGGCTTGTTTTCAACACTGCAAAGCAAGAAATAGCCTACGTACGTTTTCTTCTCAAGGAGCTGAGAGGAGAGGTTTGGCAGTACACTGGATCTCTAATGTCCTTCGCAAACGGCCAGTTGCTCGGTGATGAGAGGAAACTGTCCACCTGGGCAGCGAAAGAGTGGAAGTTTTCTTTTCACCGACCACAGGCGCTTTATATGGCGCTGGCTGAGGAGTATTACACCAACTATCTGCGAAGCACTGCTGTAAACACGACAAACAACGGAGCGAGACATAATATAATACAAACCCAGATAAATACATAAATAAACACACTTCATAATGTGACTACAACCATTTAACATTCACAACATCTGCTTTCTCTTTCTCACAGCACATTTTTGTTCATATGGATATTGAAAGCGGTGGAGAGACATTTGGCAGGCTGTTGTTTGAGGTAAATAATACATCTTCTGCTTCTTGATGAAGTGAAATGTATTTCCGTGCCATTCTTGAAAGTTGAATGAAAGTTTCAAATGTTACCTGCCAGCTGTTCTCAGACGTGTGTCCAAAGACGTGCAGGAACTTCAAGGCCCTCTGCACTGGAGAAGCAGGTTTGTCCAAGAGTAACCTTGAGTTGAGCTACAAGGCCTCAATTTTCCATAGAGTTGTGCCAAATGGCTGGGTGCAGGGTGGAGGTAAGAAGCAGTAATACATTTACACATTTATGATAATTTAATACAATTAATCATAAATGTGAAAATGTTTATGTTTTCAATTACAGATATTTCACCTGAAAGGAAAGGCACTGGGGGAGAATCTATCTATGGTCCAACATTCGAGGGTATATGCTTATTAACAAATTTATGTAGCACACAAATTCTGTAATTCATACTTTAACACAATATTTGCTTAAATGTGTTAAATAGGCTGCATATTGATTCATGCATATAAAAAGCACTAGGCTGTTCTCTCTTCTAGATGAGAGTTTTGCCATATCCCACAACAAACGTGGCATCCTGGGAATGGCTAACCAAGGTCCTCATAGCAACGGCTCTCAGTTCTACATCACACTACAGCCAGCGTCCTGGATGGACTACAAATATGTGGCTTTTGGGTAATGACCCTAATAAATTGCATAAGTATGCAAGAAAGCCAAAATTATGAACCTTTGTCTCGATATTTGGCTTTGCATTAATGCAGACATCATACCCAGTTAAATACCGTTGCTATTTAACAAATCCAAAGTCTCAATCACAGCTTTTTCCCTCTTTCCCAGGCAACTCATTGAAGGCACTGCAGTTCTAAAGAGACTAGAGGCAGTGCCCACCTACAACGAACGGCCAAAACAGGACTGCAAAATAGCAGCATGTGGAATATTTGAGCCCTGAATTTTCACATGTGGCCTATCGATCAAGAAAATGAGAAGCATTTGTAATGTATGTGGACAGGTGCACCATGTGTTAATGGCCGACGGTCCACCGACCCAATTTTTTTTGCCATATTGCAAATGCCAATATTTCAGCATACACATTCAACAAATAAATTGACCTAAAATTAAAAACCTCTCTTTATATGATTTAAATATTCAGTTTGTTTGACTTATTTATATGGTGCTTTTCTTCCTTTGCCCATAGCAACTAACCACAGTTATTCCAAAAAAGCAGTGATCTTGACGTGCACATTATCGTAAGCTTGGCGAAAGAGTCTGTTGAAGTGCTGCTGAGAAACAGCCGTGTTGAGTGTGCATTGCTGTAAAACAGATTTATTTACTTGAGAGAGAGAAAGAGTCCCTGTCAGTCATAGACCCTGTCAATTAAACCCAAAAAGACAAAAATAATGAAATATTCCAAAAAAAGATCCAGCCACCAAGACCAACGTCATAGCTTTAAATTAGACAACATGCTCCTCAAACACATGCAGAACTACACTTACACTTAGCATAAATATTAGCAACACAGGAAATTTGAACAAAGCTGTCAATGGCCTCAGAGATAAGGCACAGAGAGCTTTTTATGCTATTTAGTGAAATACCAAAATTGACATCCCGATCAGAATCTGGCTAGAAATAATCAAATCAGTAATAGATCCCATGACGCTCTATGGGTGTGATGTCTAAGGGGTCCACTCACAAATCAAGAGTTTACTAAATGGGACAAACACTTAATAGAGACTCTACAGACCAAACAATGCAGAAACCTGCTACAAGTGCAGTTCAAAAACTTACATAATGCCTGCAGAGCAGATTTTACCTAATTATAATCACTTTTTAAAGGGCCATTAAATTCCATGCCCACTTAAAAAAAATGGTGATTGACCCTCGAGTCCATCACAAAGCCCTGAACTCACAAGAGCTGATTTGCTGGGGGAAAAAAAAAAATAAAATAAAATTGGCCAATTATTCTTAGCTGACTACACAAACCAAAACATGTCTGACTGACTGAGAATAAACACTTAGCCAGACCAAACCAAATAATTAAAACACAAAAAGAAAAATACCTAAAACAAAAATGAAAATAAAAATGTTGAGCACTGTGAATTCATACATACTTTTTTTTTCACTGTTTTCGCCTACTAAGGATGCACTATGGGGATGCAGCCCAATTTTTTTATTCAACAATTACACAGTTTACATGAACATTCCTCTCCATAATATAAAAAATACATTGTGCAGTTACAAGGGATGCAGCCCTAATTCATGTTTGTCATCTCACCCATATTGAATCTAATACGCCATCTTGCGACTCAAAACACAAATAACAACTGACTACGAAATGTAAATTTGCAGATTATAGCACGCCAATTAACAGTAATAATAAGAATATAAAATAATACCATAATATTGTTGCAATGTTTCTTGATGCTAGGCCGATTACTTTTTACATTGTAATGGACTATTTTTCTTAGCGGAAGCTTCATTATCCCTGACAAAATGAAATGATTATGAAATAAGGAATATAGTTTCGTATGGGAATCGGTTCGGGCTGCACGATATTTTGTAGCTCAACGGCCTCGTTCATGAAATACAATGGTCCATTTAAAAACTGCATTTGTTTTAAATGGCGTTGGCTAAGATTAACTCGTGTGTTAGGGTAGAGCACTAAAATCATTCACACTGCTGAGCTGAAGTGTCACCGTCCTCCTCGAGCATCTGTTTAATGAGGACTGACAAGCAGACTGACTGTCCGACAAAGACACTCACCATGACCACACCGTTTTCTCCCCCCCTGTACATGCAGAGATACCAGTTTGTTATCGATTACGTGCAAACCTACCGACCTAGGAAGGTAAATAACGTTACATTTCAAACTTGCATTTTAAAGTTAAGTTGCCATAGCCGTTGACGCTTGTTTGAACTTGCGTGTTAGCAATAGCTTTTTACATCTTCCTACATTGATTTGATCGCATTTCTTCGTCCGCAGGTCATCGATTTTGGATGCGCTGAATGTCGCTTACTGAAAAAACTGAAGTTTCATCGCAACGGTATACAGTTACTTGTGGGAATTGATATCAACCGTGGCGTTCTCCTAAAAAGAATGTAAGTTTGGCATTTTGCCCGCGAACTAACGTTGTTTGTGTAGCTAGTGTAACTTACGGCTTTAAAATGGAAGAACAATCTCATAAGGCCAACATTTTATACTACAGGCCTGCATGTACTTTGGGCCATCTCTAAGAAATCTGGCTTCCTGTGTTCATCCATCTTTTTTTCTTGTCAGGCATACATTGGCTCCACTGGTGAGTGACTACCTTCAGCCAAGCAACGGGCCTTTGACCATTGAGTTGTACCAAGGGTCTGTCACTGAGCGGGAGCCGTGCACCAGAGGATTTGATCTTGTGACATGTGTTGAGCTGTATGTTTGCCACATATCTTGTTTTTCAAGCATATAAACTAAACATTATTTGAAAATTGTATGTTCTACTTGAGTTTTTCAACTTGCTTGTACTTACTTGTAAGAATCGAACATCTGGAGCTTGAGAAGGTGGAGAGCTTTTCAGAGGTGGTGTTTGGGTACATGGCACCAGGTGCCGTGATAGTCAGCACACCCAATGCAGATTTCAACCCTCTGTTGCCAGGCCTGAAAGGATTCAGAGACTGCGATCACAAATTCGAATGGACTAGAGATGAGTTTCAGACTTGGTAAGGAAATGTTCAGTATCTAGTGTTAATATTTTCCAGTGTTGATTTAAGATCCGATTTAAGGATTTTAAACTTTTTTTTTTGTCTTAAAGGGTTAGTTCACCCAAAAATGAAAATTATCCCACAATTTAACTAGGTGTACAGCTTTTTTCTTTCAGCCAAACAATAGTAGTAATAAAAAATATATCTTTGCTGTGAGAGTGAATTGTGAGTGGGAGTGAATTGTATGGGAGTGATGGGAGTGAATTGTACCATTGTTTTTGAAGCTCCAAAAAGCACACCCATCAATCATAAAACTAATCCATACGGCTCCAGGGAGTTAATAAAGTCCTTGTAAAGCAAAGCAATGCATTTTTGTAAGAAAAATATCTATATTTATAGCTTTATAAACTACAATCACTGGTTTAATTCTGGCGGAAGAGTGACCTCTGATCCAACGCAAGGTGAGTAAATTGTGGGATTATTTTCATTTTGGTGTAAACTAACCCTTTAAAAAAATGTTCCTCAGGGCTCACAGAGTTTGTAGAGAATATGGTTACTCCGTGAAGTTCACTGGAGTTGGAGAAGCTCCTGGCCACTGGAGAGATGTGGGATTCTGCACACAGATTGGTGTGTTCCAGAGGAATTTTGATGGGATGAATTGGTCCATGACCAATGCTGAACGTTTGGAACCCTCAGTGTACAAACTGGTGAGAAATCTGTAAAGGTGTGTTGCACCTCTATTGTTTAAATGGATGGTATGGTACTTTCTAAATCATCATTGTATAACTTCGACTAAAGCAGTCACACAGTTTAGTCTAAGCGCTGAAGTGCCCTTTGGCAAATTTATTTTTGACGAAGAGGTTCTGAATGCTCTGTATACTTTAACATAAAAAAAAAACTACTCTCATCCCAGCATGAAATGGAAGTTTGGGTTAAACAAACTAAATTATTAAAGTCAGGCATATGCCACAGAAGATCGAATTATGATGACATTTGATTAAATTAAAAATGCACGAATGAACCATTTGCGATAAGATCAAAAAGATCATTTCATGGCAACTTTAAAGCTCACAGTTTTAAGCTAAAAAAAGTTATTTCTTGTTTGAAAACTACTTACTGCACTCACAACTCCTCTTCTTTGTTGTTCTTCATTAAGTTGTACAAGGTGGTGTATCCGAGCCTGTGTGATAACAACATCTACCAAAAGACTTTGGTTAATGAGGTCCTGTATGAGGCACAACACCTAAAACAGGAATGGCTTCGTAGGCTGAACATGGACTCCAACAACAATACACATTTTTATGGTCCTCCACTTATGGAAGCTTTGCAGCACGAGGATGCATGCGAGTGGCAGCCTGTCTACCAGCAGGACCGCAGCATTTGCGTGCCCTTGACGCGTGTGTGGTTCAGCCCCAAAGTGAGAGCGCTGTGCGGGAGCGTGCAGCGTCTCAGGGAGGACCTGCTTGAGGAGGAGAGGGTGAGGATGAGCGCTGATGGAATGGTGCTAAACCTGCCTGTTGAAGATGAGGAAGAGGAAGAAAAAGAAGAAGAAGAAGAGGAGGATGTGAAAACAGTATCAGGTGTATCAAACAGTGTCGAGGAGGACTGGGATAGGGAGCTTGGGGGTTACGAAGGTGTATAACAGATCCGGAAAGCTACGTAACCAAAATGTAAAAAAAGAAAGCTGCACTTGATGTTTGTTCTGTCAATAACATATTTGAAGGACATGGCCAAAACTGTTATCGATTGGAAATGTTCTTGAAAAGACTACCATTAAACATGCAATTAAAAATGCAAATGTGTGACACCTGCTTTGGAATGTGGTTTTATTTAACAGTGTGTGGTACATACCTTACCAGCATCATAACAGAACACATGGCATGGAAGCCACTATTGGTCAAAAGTTGGAACACAACATTGCAAGACATTTAAAAAGCAATGTCACCTTTAAACATCAGACACAGTACAATTACGAGGACCAAAAACTTCACAGAAGAGATAAAGCCACCATGTTTTTACAACATGTAAAGTACCAGGACCTACTTACAGGTTATGTAAGAGAATAGGCTCTATGCACAGCTCCACTACTTCCTGAACTTCAGCCAGCTTCTTGTTTCCTGTCTGGCATTATTGGACACATTGATTAATTCAGGTGTGTATGATTATTGTTGCCATGACTACTGAGGTCAAGCACACCTGAATTAATCAAATTGTCCAATAATGGTATACAGGAAACAAGGAGCTGGCTGAAGTTCAGGAAGTAGTGCAGTTGTGCATAGAGCCTATTAGGGAAGAAAAATGACAGTAAAATCTTACAATATCATTATCACTAAAGCTCAAATACATAAAAATAGACTTAATTTTGGCAGTAGATCAATTAAAAAATAAAGTTCCAAGTAACTCATATTACTGAGCGTCTGCTGAAAAGTAATGAGGCCAACGTATCGCAGAATAATAACCTCTAAATGGATATTCGCAAACATTCGCCACAGAGCCCTTAAAGGGACACCTTGATGGAAAAAGTACGAGATACATTTGCGTTCCCAGAAGAAACTGAGTTCTTTGCAAGTGACCGCAAAATTTTTGCGAAAGAACACAAAAGCACTGAATTAGAATATTCTCTCCCATCACAGTCTCTCTTCTGGAGCTCCGTACATTTGCAGTGTGGTGCTTTGATATTTGTGCAGTAATAGTAAAAGGAAATAATAAACCTGAGATGTGTGGCCGAGTTGAATCCAAGCTTCCAGTCGGTATATTTTTAGTGTTTGGATCTCAGCGGGCCTAGCAAAGACTAAAAAAGAAACAAAAAACGCTTCGGACACGTTGAGTTGGTGTGACACCCATGCATTTCTACAATGTAACTCTAGACAATACGATATAATCAAGTGCTACAAATAGATTGTACACACTCTCTCAGTTGATAATCCCCACACACTTAAATTGCAGAGGCAAGTCAGTTTACATTTATAAAACGGTAAATGGCTTTTGAGAAGATATGGGAATACGGTCACATTAAACGAGAAGCACTAACTTATGCTTCTGATATGCCATATAGCTGATCTTACAGACAGAGATACAATGAAAAGTAGTCATTAAATTAATTTAATGATACGTCAAGTACAACTACAAAAACATGGATAAAAAGGTGTTTTTGTAGTGTTCTAGATAGGATTAGAAGAGCTACACGCCGCTTGAGAGCCTTGTGCTAAACATTTCAAGCATTGCTGACATGGTTAAATGCTTCATTCTGTGCTGCTATGTTACTAAGTGTAGCTTGAGAACAGCTTGGCTCATTTTGTCCTTGTGTGAAAGCGTGATATAGTTAGGTGATGTCATTAATTGTCATAGACTGCTGCCAGAGAAGTACTTTTCAGATATACACCTGCCCAGATTTGAAGTAGCTAATGTGTCTATAAACTGAACTGCGAAATGACTTAGTCCCATTTAAGTTGAATCTACATTAAAAGTCGTTTTCAGCTACAAATAAAGAAGAATGACACATTTAATGTGTATGAGTTAACTTGATCAAAAGCTCAGCCTAAAAACTCCCTACAATGTTGGCGATACATGCAAGTTCATGTAAAGTCCTTCAATTTAAAGTGCTATTGAATTGCACATTTTTTCAAGTCTGAAAACGGCTCCATCTGTTCGACGCATCACGACTTCTCGCACGCAAATAGTGTGACGAGGGTGGGTGAGGACGGTTTGATTTCCATTCGTACAGTAATGAAATGACAAAAAAAAAAATGCGTAAAGAGGTCGCCTTCATCTGCAGACATATGATGTATATGTGATGATGTATATAATCCACAAAATGTTTCTGACAGACTCCTTAAAATAGTTCAAACATGTAAACATGGTCAAAATAAACGTATCTCACTAAAATAACAATATGAAATATACGTTTGTTTTAAATCAGCGAGGAAAATATAGGGCAATTGCAGACATATTATAAGACAAAGTTTACCTCACAGTGAAACACAAGACACCAAATGGCAGCCTCATTCAGAGGAGCTGTCAGTTCATTATGTAGCCAGCAGAGGACACCGTTTCGTCGAAAGACTGAAACAAGTTTCAACACTGCTAATGTGAGAGACGACGAACATGTCTGAATCTCTTCGTCCCTTTCTCCTCCCACGAAACAGACTTTGGTTTTTGACACTTCTCCTTCTGGCATCTCCCAACTCTAGCGTTTAATCACCACCTGTTCGTAGGCACCGGCTCCAACCCTGAAAAGAGAAGAAATCAGCATTCACAAACAAATCGGTAAATCCACTGATTTACACTTTTTTCTAAGCGATGTTGGGTGACGTCACTTCTTGTTGACGTTCGAAGTATTCTCAAACAAAAAGGACGCTAGCTAGACCCTCCCTCCACCTCATCCCGTTCCCTCCCCCTGTAGTTTAACGGATACTTAATTCAAGGTGTAATGTCAAGGTGTAAGTTAGATAAATGCTTTCATATAATGCCGAAAAAGAGAAACATTACCAAAAAACACACAATAAAATGTTTCGCCACCTGAGGTTATAACTTTAGCTCCCATACAAGGACGCGAAATAGCAAGATAACGTTAGCTTTGCGTTTCCCAGTGAGCATAAACAACGGATCTGTCGTAAATTTGGGTTTGGAACAGCATGAGGGCGAGTACATGATGACAACAACATTTTTCTTAAAACTTACCTGGTAGGAAGGTGGTGGCTACCAAGTGCTGTGCTCCCACCAGGACCCACAAACAAGCGCAGACCTTCCTCTGAAACACACACACACTTGAATCAGATATGGCCTCCATTCCGCACACACAAAGTCACGACTTCTCTGGGTCCAAATCGATCCAATTCTAATGAGAACCTGCCGGCAGGTCATCTAAAAAAATAATACGAAACCTAATACAGTAGGACACACATATAAAGACGGGCTCTGGCAGAGATACACACAGCAGCTACCAGTAAACACTGCTACCAATTAAACATCCTGTTTCTAGCTCTGCGTTTTCTATTTCTGTTTGCACTTGATTCAAGTTTGCTCTGAAACCACTCCATGAAGCATAACAAATAAATGGGCCAAAATTAGATTTCATATCAGCAAGAATTTGCCATGTTACACACAGTGTTAATAGACTTATCAGCAATCAGAATGAAAGATGGAATTTATGCAATATTATTGGACAGGCAACAATCAAAAATATGAATGTTTAGTAACAATTAATGAGAGATGAACTTGAATCTCATGAAACAAATGATGCAAACAAATAATGGTACAATATAAAATTAGAATTATAATAATAATAGTTGTATTTATATAGCACATTTCCAGTGCTCCAGGATGCTTAAGCAGTCAGAATAAAATAAGGATGGAATTTATGAAATATTATAAATACAGTGACCAAAAATATGAAATGTTTAGTAATAACTAAAATGACACAATATAAATGAACTTCAATCTGATGAAACATTGCAAATTATTTAAATACACACACAAAAAAAATCAATATAAAACTACTATTTATTGCAATTTATTATAAGCATACAATGCAATTTACTCAAAGTTTATTAATAATAATTAATAATAATATAATAGTAATGTATAAGTTGTTTGAGATTGTAGGGAAATTGATTAGATACTATGATGGGAACTCAAGGTCACAGTAAATATTATCTGAGATGTTTTTATTTTTTATTTATTTCATATTAGGTATACTATTTACATCACGCACTACTGTTCAAAAGTTTTTTTTTAATCATTTATAAGTCACTTATGCTCACCCAGGCTGAATTGCATGATAAAAATACAGTAATAACAATAATATTGTGAAATATTATTACAATTTAAAATAAAATATGACTTATTTTCATTGAAGCTGATTTTTCAGCATCATTACTCATTCAGTGTCACTTCAGAAATCTTCTAATATAATGATTCTAATCAACATTGTTTTAACTGCTTAATATTTTTATGAATAAAAATATATAATAATAATATGAATAAAAAAAACATTTATTTGTAATATAAACATTGCAAATGTTTGTTTTAACATTATAAAATGTCATTTAATGCCTCTCACACACTCTGATGGAAATTTTCTAGTATTACCTTCAAGGATGTCTGCTAATAAACATGAAGAGGCCATTTTTACCTTCAGCGCTGGAGTCTAGCATACTGTGGGTGAAATCCTGGCTTTGCAGGATCTTCTCTACTACATCATCAGCATCCACCCGTGTGGCATCCACCCTTTTCAGCTGAGACTCCATGGAGTCCTGTTTCACTGGGTACCTTTGTACATAAGAGAAAAATAACCTATATTGACTTCATATCCTGCATCTAAAGCTTGATGACTATTGAGCAGAAGTGGTAGCAGTGTCTTGTCTGACCTGCTGGCAGCCCTGTCAGGTGTTGATGGGTGTTCAGGCACAGCAGCACAGACTGTAGGTGGCGCTGTAGTTTGGTCGTTCTCCTCACTGGGCTCAGGGATGCTGGCAATGCCAGTGGAAGCACTGCCGATCGAAGTGTTTCTCCTGTGGGAGAACTCCGAGAGACTGGAGGAACGCGAGTGACTCGTACTATAGCCTAAGAGAACATGACACAGAATTGTTTTAAAATTAAAATTCAGTTAAAAAAAGTTTACGACAGTGTTCACGAAGATATTTTAACAGAATTTTGGGTGTATTTGTCCATTAAAGTGCAATAACACACGATAGAGAACTCAATTCAGTTTTCGTACACACTATAGAAGGCGGCTTTTTGTGTGTGTGTTCTGGATGTGCCCAGCACAGAAAACAGCGCTCTAGTGCCGAATTGAGTGCTCGTTCGCATCATCTTGCGCTTTAATGGTTTGAATCTCATTAAAATGCACACACAGAAATGAATAAGCGGAATCAAAATTTGCCGTACTGATGACTTCTGTTAGATTTGTGGAACTTAACAAAACTAACTCAACACTTTGAGATGCTCTAATACAAAAGGTCAATGTGAGGAATGTGTAACTGAATCTAAGAGAATAGCTTAATGAAATAAGGACTGAGTGCTGTCACTGAGTGCTATCAAATTAGATCTGGGACATTTAATCCAGCCATTTTGTGATGGCACAGAATCTTTCTAAGAGCCCAGTTTCATATTATTTAATAAAGCAAATAGCACTTTCCACAAACTGAAAACAAAAAAGGGCCTTAAAATGTCTTGTAAAGCAAAATGGTCAGTGAAAGGAGGTGCTTAAATTGTTAATTGTTCAAACTCAAAAGGTCAAAATAATGAGACAACAAAAAGTACCGTGCCCTATTTGTGGAAAGTACAACCTAACTAAATATAATGTAGGCTAATAAATTTCTTTCTTATATGTGCACACATATCGTCACTCCATCACATAGAACAGAATCACATGACATGCAGCCTACATGCAAAATACAAAATTTTGATCTTGCAATACAACGGCATGATGTTGATTGACAGCCTGATGTTACAGCCAGGGAAGCAGACAATACAAATTCATTCAAGTCGAGCAAGACAGCAGTCACATCGACACATCGCCAATTAGTGATCAGAGAGAAAACAGTGGAAAAGGAAAGCCTACCTGATACTTTGGACTGCTGACTAGCATAACTGGACGTTCGAGAGTGTCCACACAGCCCCAGTTCCTCAGGCAGAGAGCCACACTTCCCTGATGTCTCTGTGGACATAAGGGATTCATTTCAGTCCTAATTAATCCTGCTCAGTTGCTTTACGGTATTCAATGCCAATGCAGTTCTTCTCCTATTTTTTAACCTTATAGTAGATCATATATCTGATGTAGCCATGCATTTGTCCATTGAGAGTTTTCAGGCTTTCAGTATGATTTGGCTATTTAAATTAGGGCTGTAATGTTGATTAGAAAATCAACATTCTCAAAATAAAACTTCTCGAAATCGATTACTGGAAATCCAATATAACTAGACTGATTTAGGGTCATGTCCACCAGACATATAAGGGATATATAAAAGGCAACCATGGCTCAATTTCAATAAATATATTTTTATTTAATAGATAAATATATGTACTAAATACCTACAACCTTTTTGCCACTATAACCTTTAGTGATCACAAATAAAAAAGTATTATGGATATTAATTGCCCAGCAAAATTCAAAATTGGTTAAAAAAGTTTATGATGATTGTAGCTTTTAAAATCGCAAGCACATGGTTTTATTTCCTGTTTTAGCATATTTCCTATTAAAACAGGAAGTTGTTGAGGCATGACACATTTTTAAATAATCCTTGTTTACCGGTACTTCAAACCTATGAATCATTATTTGCTTCTAGAGCTGGTAGTGTATCAGAAGGAGGGAATTTCTTATTCTATTAAGCATTTTATTGGCTAGAAATTTCATATGCACATAATAATAATCATTTTCATTAATCATTTTTTGCCATTAATATTTTGGTCCTGGATATTTATTTATTTTATTGTAAATTTTAAGTACCCTAGCATCAGTGTCTTAAACTACTAAAAATAATTGGAATACATATTAAATAAAATAAATTATAAATACTGTATTAGATTATACTTACAAACAAAAAAAAGTACTAAAATAACTAAAACTGTTGACAAATTTGAAATGACAAAAACAACAAAAAATCTTTTTTTTCCAAAAACTAAAATTGAAACATAAAATAAGAGAAAATCCAAATAAAAGCGCATTCAAAATATTAATAAATACCACAATAGTCTATAAAAAATTGGCTAACATATGCACAGCCTTAAAGGTAACAGATTAAGCAATGCTTTTATCGTTTGTTTCTGCTCATTGTCTAAAAGTGCTAGCTCTAAAAGTGCCCCCTAACAGTGAAAACGGGGAAGCGTTTTCATAAATGATGTAAAATTCTATCAATGGCGTGATAAAATTAATAGCTACAAAACTCTAAAATATTAAAGCTGAAAACCAATTAAATCGTTGCTCTCATTGACTTGGGTGTTCGAATACTAGAGACCATCTTGACCAATCTCTAAATGAGTCTTCTCCACAAACCCCCTTCAAAAGAGTAGCATTTCTCTGCCAAAATCACAAGCCAAATCATATTTAACTCTTCAACATGTTCCTCTGAACAAATGGGGATACTGATTAATTCATCAATCGCCTCGACAGCAAGCCACTTTTGGCATCTTGTCTTGTATTCCATTAAAATTTCAGATTAAACACTATGAATATTTATACGGCTTTAATATTGTTCAGTGATCGCAACTGAAAATCACTACAGAAGAGGCACTTGGAAGCTAATCATGTTTTATGAATTGTAAGCCTGCTCTTCATCATAAGCATTCAGTCAAAGTGAATCACTATGAAACCGAGTTAAGAGTCAACAGCAGCACATGGCTAAATTATACATTAAAGACTAAAGCTTTGGCCAGCCTCTGGACGGAAAAAGGCACACAGCATGTATGAGGGAAAAGAAAGGATAAAAGAGAGAGTAGGGGAGAGAGAGCACTTTCAAGCTCCTGTTAGTTCGGCTGCATCAAATCATACAAAACATACAGTCTTGTTCTTTACTATAGGACTGGATGCAGAAGCTTTTCATAGGGTGTTTGATTTGGACATTTGATTAGAGCATCCAACATAATGCAAACATAAAAATTAAGAAATGCATACACATTTAAGCACATGTAAGGACAAATGTTTAAAAAATAAAAACAAGGTCTGTGTATGGAGTTGTATTTGTGTCTCATTCCGATTCATTGCAAACAGTGACCAGTGCATTTTGTGTTAAGTTTACCTGAGAGGCTCAGAAAAGGTTTCTGTGTGTCTCCTCCTTTCCTGTCTTCCAGCAGGCTCTCGGGATCACCTTGAATGCCTATCACCATGGCGGTGGACGGAGGCCTAATACATGGAGAGCCCGCATTCAACAACATGGTTAAAAAGCAACCCCCAGAATCCCTGAACTTCATACTCTCTCCACGCTTTAACCCACACAAATCTTTTTAGCAGGTTTTTGCCTTCACACACAGTGTGTGTGTGGGTGGACAGTGTTGGTTTCCAGTATTCAAATCTGTGTTCGAAGCTCTGACTTCCCCAGAGTGCAAATTAACACTCCTTCCCAAGCACACCATTTCTGAGAAAATACTATTATAGCGTCTTCAAATGTTTAACAGGAAAAGGTCTCTGTGGGTCTTTAGCTAAATCTAAATTTAAAAATGCAGATGGGATGGCATAGAGATAGAAGCCCTTTTCACAACCAAACTTCAATACTGAATCATAACACATTCACAACACACTCACGTTTTGAAGCAGGGGTCCCCAGACATCAGCTGTGTGCTAATAATCACCTGCAGGCAAAGACAAATGACAAAAAATAAGAAACTGGATGTGTATGACATTTAACATTTCATTTTTGGCCCTTACAGAAACTAAATAAATAAATAATCTTTGGATGGTTTCCAGGATGTTGCAAGGCAGTTGCTAAAGTGTTTATTAGAGCATTGCTATGCGATTGCTAGGGTGTTACTTTTTTTTTTTTCACCTGTTTTATCATCTGCCAGGTAAAATTCTAGGTTGATTTTTTTTTTTTTGTACGTTTTAATAAACCCCAAGCAAACTTTTGGGTTGTACTGCTCAGAAACTGTTTTATAAATAAACCTTAACCTCTAAAAGCAAAAGCGATTTTGCTTTCTCATCCAAACACACAACAGATCCATGAAATGACGACAAAACGTCAATTCACTGAAACCTGTCCTACTTTCTTTGCACATTCCTTTGGGAAAGTTGTATCTGGACTTTGATCAAGGCTTTTTAGGCAAGTCTGAATCAGTGTTCTTGGTTATAAATACATCTCTGCTATATTCTCAGAATAAATCACTTTGTGGGAGAATATGAGCTTTGTAACTTTGCAGAACACGCACACAGAAAGACATTACACACTAAAAGAAAAAGAAAATATTAAAAAGCATATGACCCCTTTAGGATAGTATGATTGAAGATATACTACGCATCTGCATCCATTGAATTCCATGCTGTTTTACTTAATTTTCCGGGTCAGAACGTCTATATTTGGTAGTTTCAGCAGTGTATAGTGTAAATGCAAAAATCGGATATAGGTCACTTTTAAAAGATGATGTAAGCAGGTCGTCAAAAAAAATCGGATATAGTCAGAAAATCGGATTTGGGCATCAAGACCTGCAGTGTAAACGCAGCCTAAGAACCACTAATTAACTTATAACTCAAGTTACATAAATCAAGACTTAAAGAATCAATGGAGTTTAGCTGAGAAGAAAGATCCTGAGAGGAAGTCTGAGCCTTTCTATACCTTGAGGATGGAGTTGTCTTGTCTAGTGTTTTTGGTGTCATAACCCTCCAGCAGACACCTGCGTGTGGTGCTACCCGATCCCGCAAACTCCGCCAGGTTGAGATCAGCAAAACCCAGCTATACAGAGAGACAAAGCAGAACACATTCAGGAAAGAATTTCAGTTTAATCTTGCTTTTGCCAATAGAATAATTGTTAAAAATAAAAGGCGATGGAGCTTTTGAATAAAAAAGCTAAATAAAAAGGTTAATGCCTTTATGAACAGAAGTGCCCACCTCATACACAAACAGAAGCACACACAAACACAATGTTCCAGGGTGATCTATTTTTAGCTGTTACTTTGCTATCAATATTTTATAATCCTCTCAGAACAGTCTACTTGATGAATTACTAATGCCCTGTATTAGTGTCCATTCATGAAAGGTACATGTTTAGTTTTTAACATGATTTTAGCTATATGAAACAATTTATAAGGAAATCAATATTTTTGGTCACCAGAATCACATTTTAGCATTTTTGTAGTTGATTTAAATAGACATGCAGTGTGACTAATTTTTAAATCTATTCCACATACCTTCTCAACTATCATCATGCTATAAAAAGTAAATGTGTAATAATTACAAAATAATTGGAAAATGCTTAAATCGTTTTAGATGACTTACAGCATGTCAAAAATTGCACATCATGTCAGCTACCCAAATATGTTGAATAGTGTTGGTATGTTTAATAAAAAAAGAAAGAAATTAAATTACCTTTGCATAAGTCTTTCCACCTTTTAGTTCCTGTTACATAAAAAAAAAATCAAATCATTGTCAGTATTTCAACTCAAAACCAACAGGAGTGTGCAGGAGAGTGTTTGTACCTTTCTGACTGAAACTCTACACACACAGGGGTCAAGGACTCCAGTTCCAGCATTTGCACTCATTTTACAGGGAAAGGAGAATCTTTTTCTCCAGCGTACACAGTTTGCCTGGACCGTCTCCCTGTAAAACGCAAACACACATCGGGTTGTTAATTTAAGGTGTCACTGTAAAGAACACAGCATTGGCTCAAGGCTTTAAAACAAACAGAACAGCGTGAACCCTCTCTCACACTATCTGATCTGCATTTGCAAAAATCCAACACGGGTGGACAGTTCATGCAGCATTGCTCCTCGGGGAGATTGTGAAATGATTTCACAACAGAATGAGTCACATAATCCAGCCCCAATTCAATAGAGTGGTTTTAATATTCACTTCAAGTCGACTGCATTAAAACAGACCGACTCACATTCTGTGATTAATTAGAGACTGGAATCAGAAGGCCTTACTAACAACAAGATGTTTAATTAATTTCCAATCTGAAAACGGACCTCCATGTGCAGGAGTGTTCTGCTTGCTAATTAGACAGATGTTTGCAGACAGGGCAGACGAGCGAGACCCAGAGGGCTTTTGGAGAGATACGAGTCTATGAAATGAACTTCAGGGAAATTGTGATGCTATTAAACACACGTATGAGAGTGATGTGAATTTAAGGATGTTAACTTAAATATGCAAAGTTGTACCCTTGTAGGCACTCCAGGGGAATGTCATGAATTGCTTTGGACAAGCAGCATTGCTTGTGAGACTAGATTTTCACATTTGACTAAAATGTCAGAGGTATTGAGGGAAAATGTACCATATTAATAAATAAATAAATATTGTTAAAAGCATATATAGAGTACTGTTTGGGGTAAAAGAAGTATCTTATGCTCAGCCTACAACTTAAAAATAGCTATATTCTTTTAAATGTACTTTATTCCTGTGATGGCAAAGTTGAATTACTCCATCATTACTCCAGACTTAAGTGTCACATGATCCTTCAGAAATCATTCCAATATGATATATGTATATATAAATTACTTATTTGTCATTTTCTGATTACTTAAAAAAGTATTTTAACTTTTTTAATGAAGAAAAAACCCTACCCCAAAATATGATCCTTAGGAGTTTATTGAGTGTGTGTGTTCTGTGTACCCTAATATACATTTTTTTAGCAAAAAAACACAATTCCACACCACATATTACACTTGCATTAACATCCTCATATTCTATCATTTCATAGCAGTCCACAGCGATGTCTATGGGAAAATAACACAAAATCAGGCACCTCCCATCCAGCTGGAGAGATTCCCTACCACAAGGCTCAAGCTTAGTGCCGATTGAGTCATTGGGTGAAACCACAGCTGGATGAAACCCTCAACTCTGATTCCCTCACCAAGGCAGCAGAGGCCAATGACTTCTCTAAACAACTGGCAATACTATTCTCCCAACCAGAAATGATTTTCCTTCAACTAAACATGGGCAGTTTCTAAGGAAATAAACAGTGTGAGAGTTCCTTACTAACAACAATTACAATCAATTACACATGTAAGAATGATTCATAATGGCTGTAATGCTCAAAATATCACACTTTTTATTCCCTTTTTATGGGCAGAGGGAAATTATCCTTCTGTGTTAAGAAAAAGGACTTAGCCAGCACTGAAACCCTGGACGAAGAGTACATTTAAACGACAACGATGTACTGCAAACGGAAAAGTTTTCCCTTTGCGTTTATTTTTTTTGTGTACACACAACAACTGAAAATGAAAAAAAAAATTAAAACAACTAAAAACACTGTATTAGCCTATACATAACAGGCCAGAAGTTAACGATTTCACTTTGTAAAGAAACACTAAACACCTGTGCATATACGCAACAAGTGACATCAGTTTTCACAAATTCTCGTTTTTGTAGTTTACACGGAAACAATGAATCCCGTTTTCAAAAGTTTGCATTTTCAGGCCCCCAAATGCCTGATTGTCGTTGTTGTGTAAATGAATAAAAAATATGCAATTTTTAGTTGTTGTGTAAACGGCCCCTAAGGCTCTACGGATCTTTGCATGACTCTGTGAACAACAACCTGCATTTCACTTTATAAATTGGGCTCTTGACATGCACATTGCAAAAAAAAAAAAAATTACACAAGTTAAAATCAATGCAAAATCAATTTAGCAAAGCCATTTTCCTCTGTAATAAGACATATTTCTGAGCGAAACAGGATACTAATATGCCATCAAATTATATTACATTTAGATTTCATGTTGTTTTTTAACTGCTATTACTCCCATTCCAAAGTGCTGCTTCGCAGCCCCTTCTCACCAACATTAAAGGTGGCACGGCAAACTTATAATAAAAGGAGGATATGATAATGTCAGGTAATATGACTCCTTTTCTAACCAATATGATTATAGCCAAATTACTGGCAGTGAGACAATAAAAGAAAAACTGCAGACTCATAAATTAGAAATACAATCCGGCCAATTCCAGAGCTCCAATCGATACAGGAAGCTCCATATTTGTAATAACAACACCTGCAGGTCGACTTTTGCTTTCCAGCATCACAAAATGAATCGTGCTTAGCCTCTGACTCTCTGATATAATAGACACCATTGATGGCACACAGAGCTTACTGGAACAATTCAGCATTACAATGACTCATTATAACCATAACTACAAAGCACTAATGATGTGGAAACACAAAGAACATAATAAACGTAGTACCATTAGGTGCAAATGCCATGCATTAATAGCACAAATGAAAACAATTCTTCCTGGAAATACTTTATGGTACAATACTTTTCCCCTTATTGGTCCATTAGACACAATTATGCATGTGCTAGAGTCATTAGCATCACTCCTCTCATGGGAAAACAAGCTGTTAATCTCATTTACAGGCTTGATTATGCCAAAACGTGCAAAAAGCCTAATATTGTAATTCAGAACCATAACCACGACAAGCCTCTGGTCTGATTTCCGTATTTAGAATATATGCCGTTGCCATGGCAAAGCCAGATGAACCAATGAGAGCAGGAGTGTGTTGGTTCGGTGTGCTTCTTCCTTGGGTTCTCCCAAAGGATGTCTGCAATGAAACAGGAGTTCTTCAAAAGGATCACCACAGGCAGGTGGAGGCACACTCAAGCCTATAAAAGGAGAATAAACTCACGAAACCTCAAGACACTCCCTGCAAACTGCAGTTGAAAAGAGAAGCACTGGTGCAGCCCAAGCTAGATCTAAACTGCTGTGGTGTTAGTCTACAACTCTCTTTCTGTGTGGATGAATATGCTACTTGCTTATGTATCGTGGGAGAGATCCTTTGAGGAGAACTTGTCGTAGTTTGACAGCCCACTGTCACTGCCTGACACGTTAATATTTAACTGTGGGAAGCCTTTGTATTGCAGAGCTCCAAAAGCGAGTGAATGACAAACGTCATAGCAGAACACAAAAACTGAGAGGGAAAAGACAGCTGATTTTGTACAAATGGTTTTTAAGGGATCAATTAATTTCATCCATATTATTGAATTATTGGATATTGCACATCTTCATTGGTGTACAAGTCTATATAATAAATCCAACACATTGTGCAAAAATAGCTTCAAATAAAAAAATAAATAAACTACCAAACCACAAACCCGTCCAATCAACAATAAAATTACCTGTTAATACTTCTATTAATTTATATTATTCATTAGTTGTTGCAGTCCTTTTTTTCCTCTTTGCTGGATGCTAATGTAGAACTGTTCAATGTCATAGGGACTTAAAACATTTTTTTCCTGTTTTAGTCTGAAACAAATCATAAAGAGGTAAACAGGGACAGAAACATGAGTGACACAATATTCCGAAAGAATGAAACATAACACTGGAAGGTCCAGAACTTGACTGTCACATTTACAACTACATGATATTCATTGTGCAGAAATGATCTGTAACAGTAACAGATCTCTATGCTGTTCTACATTTAAACCTGTGATGCATTGACATGCTGCATGGAGGTCAACCTGTGTGCAGGTCTGAGAACAGAACAGCTCGTTCACACATCAAACACACACACACACAGTTTTAATGCGTGGCCTGAAGTGACTCGGCTCAAGAATTACAAACGGCATACACAAAAAGCACAAACAGCATACAGGATGTGGTTGATTGATTAAAGTTAAAAAATTAAAAACGGCACATTTTTTGGTTCTCTTGACAAAATAAATATTTTGCTAAGTGTCTTAACCCACTGGCAATGGCTTTAAACAGTGGGTTAAAGTGACTTAACCCACTGACTTTAGCTCAGGAAGTATTATTTTTCAACTGTCAGTGTCAGTGACATCTTCATATTCACATAGATCAAGTGCAAAAGCAATCCACTTTCTTGAGATTATTTTTATCAATGCCCTCTGCCATACTACTAACTAATTTACAGGATGTCAGCTTCCTAGAGCACTAGGCCATTTCCTCTTGAGTAAAACTTAAATCATGTAGCCTAGGTCATGGTGTAATTATTCATAAGCAATGACTGTTTAAAATTAATTTGTATATAAAAATACGACTTACAAGCTGATAAGGGTTTAACACCTAAACTTTAGGTTTTTGACAACCTAAAGTTGGCTAAAAATCATCATTAAATTAATTAATTTTGAGTAAATTCCACAAAATAGAGACATTATATGTAAATTAATTAATCCTACATCAATCTAACATGACAAAATCAAATCTACAAAAATACAAGTGTTGACTTCAGTTTTGACATTTAACTTAGTGTATATAACCTCTTACGAACGTAAACTAACAATCTTTAGACACAGACCCTTCGTGCCAGCTCTTATAAGTTACTAACGTTATATGTGCACTAATTTCTGATTCTCAATATGAATGAATAGCCTATACGTTTCGGTTATGCTATATTAGAAAGCAATACAGAAAGAAAACAGCCAAATATCATCTATTCCCATAATAATAACCATCTTCATTCCTCCATGTAACAGCCTCCTTACCGCGATGACTCCTCCGAGAAACCGCCGTCGAGCAGGCGGACTTTGCAGAACAGAACTCCGTTCACGAACGGAACCGAAGACAGCTCGTCAAGCTCAAAATCCACTCTGAACTTAAACTTCTTTTTCTTCATCATCTTGGCGTCGATTGCTACCAGTCCTGTTGCGCTCGATAGGACCTTTGGTCATACGCGGTGGAGGAGCATCACTTTTATTTGCACATCTTTGGTTAACCTCTGTTGTTGGAGCTGATAGCCGTTAGCCACTAACGTTACTAGAATCTCCCTTTGCTCCCTTTGATGATGATGTAAGAAAGCTAAGCTAACGATAATAATATAGTCTTAACGAATTCTTCTGTCATCTACTACATCGTTACAGTAAAATATATGTTACTGAAAACGGATATGCAGCCTGTGCATGACGGACTATTTCGCTCGGTAGAGGCTAGTGTTGTGCTGCTGTATTGTGTAGTAGTGGAAACACAGGCGACGCTTCTTAAAGGGCCAGTCAACTCATAAAGCTAGTGTGAATCTGGGGGACAAAGGACAAATCATAGTTCAACCAGTTCATATCTTAAAATAATAATAATAATAATAATAATGTTTTTTATTGTATATAATATTGATAGTAGCCTAGGCTACTACACAAACGAAGAAATCCTTAAAGTGCCCGACTCTTAGTTATGATCTATGGATGAAGTTTATTTGGGGAGTAAATTAATATATTACTTTTAATAAGTGTTTGGATGGTATACAATTGTGCACTTCTATATAAGCTATATTAGTTGTCAAATGTATCGTATCTATTAATAACAACGATAACAACAGTAATAGATTATAATTGTTCTTAAATCTTATATATATATATATATATATGTTCTTGTCTTTGTCTTGGTTCTTGTCTTTTTGTTGCTGTTGTTGTTGAAGCAACAAGGAAAGGGTAAACGTAAACTTAATCACTAAAAACTTCAGAGTGAGATCTCAATCTATACACTCACGCAATAGTATGGCGCAACACTGACCACTAGTGGTTCGCAGACATATTAACTAATGTTTACCTGTCGTCCCAAAAAAGCAGCCACCTCATTGGTCTAGCCGGAAGCACGTGATGATTCTTCCGCGAAGCCTCATCACTGATGATCAAAATATGACTACGCAAGGAAAGAACTATTGCCGACTTTAAACAGTAATAAAAAATAAACTGCAGGATTACAAATGGAGAACTTTTATTTTCTCGTCCAGAAACACTAGATAATTTTATTACAACTGAAACAATTTAGTGCCCCATATATGGGAACGGGATTAAACGTAAAACGTCTTCACCTTATGGCCTAAGGGGCGCAGACATATTAACTAATGTTTAACTGTCGTCCCAAAAAAGCAGCCACCTCATTGGTCTAGCCGGAAGCACGTGATGATTCTTCAGCGAAGCCTCATCACTGATGATCAAAATATGACTACGCAAGGAAAGAACTATTGCCGACTTTAAACAGTAATAAAAAATAAACTGCAGGATTACAAATGGAGAACTTTTATTTTCTCGTCCAGAAACACTAGATAATTTTATTACAACTGAAACAATTTAGTGCCCCATATATGGGAACGGGATTAAACGTAAAACGTCTTCACCTTATGGCCTAAGGGGCGCAGACATATAGAGAGCCTAAGTCCCTCCCCTTCCGGTCGACCACCATGGGACCTAACTTCGAAAAAATATTGAATGGGAGTCAATGGCAAGAGACAACAAATATTTTGATCTGGTTTGAATTGTGCCCTGAATTACACATATGATGTTTGTCAATTTAAAAGATACATTTTAAAGTAAAGAAAGTCGCAGTTTGATGTAAAACCGTTGAGGTATAAGACTGTGAAAATACGTAATTACAAAGACTACAAACCCCAAAGGCGCACATTTTCTCTCAATAAATAAAGCTAACTTTACTGAGGCTGTCTGTCATTATTTCTACAGTCTTACGTTATAATCGTAACGTTACGCCGTCCTACCTGAGTGTTTTGTTCCAGACTGCACACACACGAGCAGCGGATCTCGTTTCGCTTCCCGGGAGATGTAGTTCACAGAGCGATTTTCACATAAAACTAAATGTTACTCTTCTGCTGTATGACAAACTGCGTCGTTTTTGACTTTGAGAATCATCTTTTAAATTGACAAACATCATATGTGTAATTCAGGGCAAAGTTCAGACGGAATAAAAAGATAAGTTGTCTCTCCCCATTGACTTCCATTCATATTTTTTCCGAAATAAGGTCCCATGAGCCGGAAGCGAAGAGGCGGGACTTAGGCTCTCTATTAACTAATGTTTACCTGTCGTCCCAAAAAAGCAGCCACCTCATTGGTCTAGCCGGAAGCACGTGATGATTCTTCCGCGAAGCCTCATCACTGATGATCAAAATATGACTACGCAAGGAAAGAACTATTGCCGACTTTAAACAGTAATAAAAAATAAACTGCAGGATTACAAATGGAGAACTTTTATTTTCTCGTCCAGAAACACTAGATAATTTTATTACAACTGAAACAATTTAGTGCCCCATATATGGGAACGGGATTAAACGTAAAACGTCTTCACCTTATGGCCTAAGGGGCGCAGACATATTAACTAATGTTTACCTGTCGTCCCAAAAAAGCAGCCACCTCATTGGTCTAGCCGGAAGCACGTGATGATTCTTCCGCGAAGCCTCATCACTGATGATCAAAATATGACTACGCAAGGAAAGAACTATTGCCGACTTTAAACAGTAATAAAAAATAAACTGCAGGATTACAAATGGAGAACTTTTATTTTCTCGTCCAGAAACACTAGATAATTTTATTACAACTAAAACAATTTAGTGCCCCATATATGGGAACGGGATTAAACGTAAAACGTCTTCACCTTATGGCCTAATAGTAGTTTAACACTTGCCATTATCACTGCGTATTTGTATATAATCTTCTTCTGTGTGACATAACTCACACCAGGTGGCGCTGCAACACTTCGATTGTAATGTTTCTACTCTAGCTAAACCCTTTGGAACATAAAAAGTGAAACTTCTATTAAACGCAACAATTGTTGAAATGTTTGATTCGCACTTATCAAACAAAATAAATAATATTTGGGGGATATTATTAGATCTAAATGCAATATTCACTGTAGAAGCTGCGTGCATGATGTCATTTCACAGGTGCGCTCCATTCTAGTCATTGCAAATGTTCCTTCTATTCCTCATACATAATTAGTTCAGATCAAGTTTGATTCAAGTTTACACACTAGGTTTGGAGGATTATAGTAGCCTAGTATAGTTATGATGACGACTAAACATAACGCGTGTTCAGTGCGTCTCTCCTCCATCCAGCCCCCTCATTTCAGCTCAAATGTCACTTCACTGCTGCTTCTTCTCAATCCAGATTCATGCTCAGGACCAGCACCTGCCCTCATCTGGAATTTACCTTCTGGACTTTTGCAAAACCTCATCCCGCTTCAGTTAGGAGGCTATTTCATCTGAAGGGCAGTGCAAATGGAGATGTGTTTGACGGTTTATCGTTTTTGAAGAGGAAAAGCCCAATTTGATCGAACAATCTAAAGTGCCATATTTGAAGGGATTTATAGCAAACAATTTGCATTATGACCGAGATGGGAATTTGGTGGGTTTTATGGCTTATGGCATTCGCTCTCACTTCAGCCGCCCCGAAATCACACTATCGACTTCTGGAGAAGACAAAGGAACAAAATGACACATTGCAAGTTGAAAGAGATAATCATGGAAATATATTAAGTCAGGTAAGGTACTTTTCACAAGCGCTCGAAATGATATTCCACTGCAGTTTCTTTAGCCTAAAATCTAAAATTAGTTACATGTCATAACTTTCATTAATAAACTATTAACATTATCTGCACAATGCCTAACATATCGGTTTTAATGTAAATTCAAGCAAGACTATCCTATAAAAAAAAACATTTATATGAATAATTAGGCCTATATGTTTCAATATACCTATCTAGAAGTTATTTCTAACTATTTGAATGCCGGGTGCGAATTGAGGGAAAATGCTAGCCTAACTGACATTTTTAATCGTAAAATTTTGATTTGTTTAAAAATTGTTTTAGGCTACGACTAGTTGTGCCTTCGGTGACAGTCGTTTCCGCGAGATGAAGCTTAAAAACTTTTTCTTTATATATATATATAGGCCTATATTTTTTTAAACGAGCTCACTGTTTTGGATGGAGGAGATTGTTAATGTTATTAATGAAAGTTATTATAAATGTTTCAGTTAAATTAATAGACTTTGAAAGTTGTCTAATTGAAAAAAAAAGTCCATCAACGACAGTCAGATTGCATCAAAGTGCGGTGATTTTGCTTGCTGGAAAATGCATCCGTCCTCTTTTCTTTGTAGCTGCTGGGTGATTATGACAAAGTGAAAGCGCTTTCGGAAGGCTCTGACTGTGGCTGTAAATGTGTTGTCAGACCTCTGAGCGCGAGCGCGTGTCAGCGGATCCAGGACGGTCACGCGACGCCTCAGGATTTCTATACGGTGGAGACCATCACATCAGGACCCCACTGCAAATGTCAATGCATTGCCCCTCCGTCGGCTCTAAACCCTTGTGAGGGTGACTTCCGTTTGAAGAAGCTGCAACAGGCTGGGAAAGATAATGTCAAGGTGACCATAATTGGATCTTATAACAAAATATGGCAGGATAACAATGCATAACGTTTCCTATTCTAAAATAAAACCAGCTCTTGCCATGATGGAATTTACTTCATCGTTACAGCTGTCAACTATATTGGAATTGCTGGAGGGTTCCTTCTATGGCATGGACCTATTGAAATTGCACTCAGTCACCACCAAGCTTCTTGATCGCATTGACACAATAGAAAAAGTAAGTGTTGTTTCCTTTCTTTTCCTACTTTTTAAACACATTAGTGATGTGTTTTATTATTGACAGATGGTCTTAAACAACCAGACAGAGAAGTCGAACACATGGAGCAACTCTCCGAGTCCACAGTCTACCACATCCTCACCTACAAATCTGTCCCCAGAACAGCAGCAGAAGAGGACGAGTTTGAGGGAGCAGAGTGACGAAGCAGCTGCTTTTCGGCATATAGAGGTGGGAGGTGCTATTTAAAACTAATGTTGAGTTACGTAATTATCATGTCCAATACGTAACAGTGGAACAATCCAAACATTATGCTAGCCACAAAGTGAAATGGCCCACCTGCTGCGGACGTTTATTTATTTACTTAGGATCTGTCTCAGAGTCAAAAGTGACCTCATGCTGTGTTTTGAAACTCTTACTAATTTATCCCGCTGTCAACTCTTACATAATTTGGCATGAAAACAGCCAAATGACTTGGACTATCAAAGATCCAAAATAGATGATGTTAAGGGACAGTTCACTCCAAGATTAAAATTGTCATCATTCACCCTCAAGTCGTTTCAAACCAGTTTCAATCGGTCTTTGGTTAATCTTCAAAAACACAAATGAAGATATTTGTATATTTAACCTTTTTGGCTCTTTCAAGTTTTGTTTACCTTGACTTTCCATGGAGGGACAGAAACCTCTCAGGTTTCATTAAAAATATCTTAAGTTTTGTTTCAAAGATTTTGGATCTAGATTTTGGAACAAAGTTTTGGATTTGGAATGATATGAGAGTGAGTACTGTAAATTTTGGGGTGAAGAATCCCTTTTAGAATTATATTTTAAAGGTAGGGTAGGCAAATTCGGAGAGACTTGCAATAGTTTTGAAAGCATAAGATCCCACCCTCCCTTCAGAGATCCCTCTCCAAAGCCATGCCACTTCTATCCCTTCTATCATTGATTGCTATCAGGATGTGAAGAGTGCTTCAACCAGTATAACAAAAAGTGTTTATAAAAACAACTGCCTACATTTAATGGCTGCAGTATCACAGTGTCTTCTCTGTGAACAGAGTAAATACGAGGAAAAGTTTGTGGGAGATCTTCTGAAGAGCAGTGGATCAGACATAAACAAGGCTGTCGCAGCTTTGCAAGAACAAGAGCGCCAAGGAAGGGAGAAGCAACCCAAAATAATTGTTAGGGGGATCACATACTATAAATCTGACCCTATGGATGAGACAGACACAGAGGAGAACTGTAAGTATAACTGTGGTTTCAAAATCTATTAAAAATTATGACTGCACTCTAATGGATAAAAATGACTTTAATGAATTGAATAGCTCTATTTGGAAAGAATGATTCATTCAAAGTAAATAAACCAAGCTGATCTGATGCTGATTGACATTGTTTTGTCAATCACACTAAGCCATATTGCAATATCAATTTTATTTTGATATGGTTCAGCCTAATTGAAAGTTCCCAGAAAGAGAAGTTTGAGATTTTTTTTCTAGGCTACTATATAAAATGCTTTGTTCTTCATTGCAGTAGATGATAGTCAGAGTGGTGACAGCCCAATTGATCTTTTTGCCGACGAGCAGCTCCTTCATCACAAAGCACGCCACTTCAGGCCGATTATCAAGGCATGGTCTGTCCGACCAAAACCCAAGAGTGAAGTTTCAAAAGGAGGAGATGTACGAAATGGCCTTCAAACTCCATTTACTGGACTGTTGGACTCTGCCCTGCCGATTAAGACGCCTACAGAACCGATATCCGTTCAGGCTCAAACCAGTCAATCCACCAAAGACAACTCTACAGGAGATGAGAGAACCACACCGACACCTGCTGTGATGGATATTTTGAAGCTCACCATCCCCAACGAACAAACCAAACCTCAAACCAACGTCAACAAAAAGGAGGCAAGCAGCGTGAAGCCCACAACTCCACAAGCTCAAAACATGTTGGTCAGGTCGTCCAATCTGGGCCACATAAAAACAAATGAGTCAGTCACAGCAGCTGCTGCTAAAGTGGTGGCTGCAGAGCCAACCGTGACAGAACAGACCAACGGGACTGCTGAAAAGGAAACATCTGTATCTTCTGTAAACAGAAGTGGGACTGTTACCAAAGGAGATGCCTTTCACACTGGGAAACCTTTGTTTTCTTCTGAAAGCACACTTAGAAAATTAACACCATCACCAACTCCTCATTCAAACACTTTAACAGTCACAGAAAGCTCATTGGGAACAACTGCTCACACAGGCACAGCTGCCACCACTGTTACTGAGAGCAAGACAGTTACCTACTTACCTAAGAAGAGTCCTAAACTGGCATTAACCTCAGTGGCGTCTTTGATGACAATTACAGGAACTACCACAACAACAATAACAGCCAAACCTAGCAAACGCAAGTATAGCATAAGCTGGGATGAAGAGGAAGAGGTAGTGGGAGGGGAGCAGATGGACCAAGAGAAAGCTGTGGTGGAACAGAATGTTGGAGAGGAACCTCAAAAGAAGTCAGGTATAGCTTTATGATGTTCTTGTATGATATATATGCAAAACATTTTCCATTATTACCTAAATCAGAGTTAAATTAATGTCCAAGTTAAATTCAGAATGGGGTCTCTGCACTGAATATGTAGCCTGACTCCTCATACTCACATTTTAGTCAGAATGTGTGTCTGAAACTGCTCCATAGAGCTGGTGGGAAATCTCTGCACTCAATTGGATAGTCGGTAGACCTACAACCAATCAGAGCAATGCAATAAGTCAACTACTTTGCATATCACAGTTGTCAACAACATAACTTACTTATTTTTAAAAGTAAAATAACGAGTGTTGCTTCCTTTACTTGGTCCTCCATGAGTGCGACCAAAGGAGAAACCACAACGACCACAGGCTTTTCATTACGTCCCATCTTCTTAGCGACCATCGGAGCCAGCTGATAAGTTACACTTATGTCGACGGCAAAAATATCTTTCCGATCGACAAATGCCTTGATTGCAGTTTTCTGTTTGCCTATTTAATGCGCTTTCGATTAATTTTACAACAGACGCGACAGCGGAATCTGAGGGAAACCAATTAAGCGCTCTTTGATAACGTGATGATTACGTCCCTGAAGATCTCCTGTCCATCATCGTATAAAGCCCGCCCTGGCAATTTGATTGGCCCGATCATTTTTTGACTGATCATAATTACTCCTCAATGGACCGAGTCCAGACCGAGCTTCCTGACCAAAACATGTTGTTCGGGCTGGCATCCAGGCTACTGAATATGCATAGTTTAGCATAAAAAGATTTAATCCAACGTAATTGTGAATGTTTCGTTTGCAGGAATATGTAAGGACACCTTGGCCACAATTTCAGAGCCCGTCACACACAACACGTATGGTCGTAATGAGGGCGCTTGGATGAAGGATCCGCTGGCTCAAGATGACAAGATCTATGTCACAAATTATTACTATGGCAACAACCTAGTGGAATTCCGCAACATGGATGTCTTCAAACAAGGTATCTCTCTTTAATAAATTTTCAAATAAATTTTTAATTTCACTTGATTCATTTTCTTACTTTTATTTAAGGCCGCTACACTAACTCCTACAAGTTGCCTTATAACTGGATCGGCACCGGCCACGTTGTCTACAACGGAGCTTTCTATTACAACCGGGCATTCTCTCGAGACATCATCAAGTACGACCTACGGTTGCGTTACGTGGCTGCGTGGACCATGCTGCACGATGCAGTGTTTGATAATGACGACGTGTCCGTGTGGAGATGGAGAGGGAACTCAGACATGGATCTGGCCGTCGATGAGAGCGGACTTTGGGTCATCTACCCAGCTCTAGACGATGAAGGCTTCTTGCAGGAAGTGATCGTCTTGAGCCGCCTGAACCCTAGTGATCTGAGCATGAAGCGTGAAACCACCTGGAGGACCGGGCTCCGGCGCAATCGCTATGGCAACTGCTTCATCGTATGCGGTGTTCTTTACGCGACGGAGAGCTACAATCAGTACGACACCAATTTGTCCTATGCCTTCGACACCCACACCAACACTCAGGTGATTCCTCACCTGCCTTTTAGCAACAACTATACTTATATCACTCAGATTGATTACAACCCCAAGGAGAGGGTGCTGTACGCCTGGGATAATGGACATCAGGTCACTTATAATGTTCAGTTTGCGTATGTTGACCCACTGTAGATCCTGATGGCAGAGCAAATACGTTCTTTGCACAGAATAGGAGAAACCATTAATGTGTTCGTGGATTGTGGATCAGTTCACTCAGCTTTTATTAACTCCACGTAGTTTTATGTACTTATTAATATACTGTTATGTTTTCAAAGTGTAACAATTGACCCATATCTTTACATATATAGCGAAGACTAATGCCTGGTTCAGATTACACGATTTTTTTTGTCTGTTACGATAGTCAGTGTCAGATTACGCGATTTTGGCTCCTAAAATCTTGTCGTGTCGTGGACAAGACACATGTCAGACTACATGTTACTTCCTGACCAGTCATAGCATGCCATGTTTTACGGCGCACGTGATGTCATTAGCACCATCGTCTCTCTTTCGTTTTGTCTTTTTTGAAAGTTGTATACGGAAAAGCTTGTGCTCCTATTGGTCAACCTCATACATGTGACGGAACCGTCGTGTACGATTGTTAAAAAAATTAAACATGCTAGTCTTTTTGTCGTGATGTCGTGAAGCATCGCAGACGCAACGTAGGTTGTCGCCCACTATGACACACTATACGAGATGATACGATCGAATCTTGCGTTCCGACGCCCGTTGTGGTTTATGAATCCCCACGACACCTTACGTCAAACGGATCGTGCCAAAATCGGGCTAAAATCGTGTAATCTGAACCAGGCATAAGAAAAACACGTATGTAATGCAGCTTTATGCAGTTTGCATTGACGGTCATTTCTTTAGATATTGCAGCTTGCTTTTGCACTATGAAAACGGACCTCTTTATGTTTATAGCTGTACCTGAATGACAGAATTATGAAGTTTTGAGGTGCTGTATTCTCAAATCTGTTGAATACATTGTATATACTGTAATATAAAAGGTAAAACCATGTGATTAATGAATGTAAAAAATACAATTTGTATTTTCATAAATATATCTCAAAGTTTTTTAGATTTTTTTTTTTATCACATGCATATAAAAAAAATAAAGTTTACAACTCTATAAATTCAGTAAAAGCAAGAGTAGACAGTGTTCAGGGCACATTTTAATTGTTTTATTTCTTCAGTACGTTTGATACATTTGATCAAATTACAGTACTGTTTGTAATCTTTTTATGCATATTTTATTGCAATTTCATTTGAAACTCGTCTAGCACCAAATAAATTAAATCTCTGTCAAACTCAGAAATAAATTGAGTTGAATTAATATTTATGGAATTGGTCATCTTTTCATATTGATGATGTTGAGTGAGTGTATTCTCAGCACGGACCGTCTCATTGGACGCTTAGATAAGAGCAAAATGCTACACTGTAAACCCCTTGATCCACAGAGCTAAATCTAGACAAACAAAACACATCTACCATAGTTGAAACCAAAAACATTGTTTACCCCAGCCTTTGAAATGACCTATAATTAACATGTTACAGCGCTTCAGACCCCACATTTATACAAACCTTCAATTTCAGAGAGCAAATTCAGATTTAAGACTCTTGTCTGCGCCCTGACAGAAGATGCACACAATTTAGCCACAACCTTGAGTCCAGTGTTTATTACTTTGTTACAAAATTCATTTCTTTCACTGCATGAAAAACAAACAAAAAGTATTCCCAAAAATGCTGAAATTAAATATATTAAACATCTAAAACATTGCTCAAAAGGAAAAAGGGATTTGATTAAATTAACTCATGAGCATTAACTCATGTTCCAAACTAAATGTGAACACAACACAGACATTTCTACTGAAATGTGGTCGAAATGTGACATTTTCTCCAATACTCTAATAATAATTCAGAATTTTGAGAACAAAGCTTCACCTGAGTTTTAATAATCTGTGAAATTCAAATAATGAAGAATCCTACAGCCCTCTAGGAGCTCTAATGCTGATTGGTCAGCGCAGGCAAGTTTGTCTTTATAGGGGAATGGTTCTTTGAAAGTGACGACAGATTGGACAGGACAAGCTAACGACTACACTACTTTCAAAATAACTTGCCTACGGCATCCTAAACAATACAAGAATCGAGCGAACATCTAAACAGGCAAGAATAATAGAGACGAATACATAGTACACAAGGACAGATCAGGTAAAATATTAGCATTAATAATGTCTCTTCTATAACTTCAAATAAACGAGTGTTTGAATTTGTGTCACGTACACCTCATTAAAAGTGCAATCAAGCCACTAAGATGAACATGAGGTCTTAAAATATATAAAAGAACTGACAGATGTTGCCCAATCTCGAATCTCAAAACTGCCATTCCAAATTTGCATTTAGACTCAATTAGTCTAAAAGGATTAAGCTTCATAGACTAATCAAAAGATAGAAGTGTTATATAAAGACTGTATCTGCTTTACAATTTTTTGAGGGATTTATTTACATCACTGTCTGGACTCAGAAGAATGGAAAAAGGAAGAAAGTGATACAAAATGCCTCTATTCACAGACACAAGGAAAATAATCAGTTCTTACTTTTCTATTCAACAGTTAATTTGTAACAAAACAAAAAACTTAACAAAGAACAAAATTCAAAGCCCAGGTGGGTTGTCTGAGGATAGTATTAAAGAAAAGTTGAATATTGACCATTAAAGATGCACCAAATAAGATTGGTACCAAACTTCATAAATATTACAATACATTTTATAAAAAAAAAAAAAAAAAAAAAAAAAAAAGCACAGCGCAAACAAAATCAAAGACAAATCCCTGACAGCTACCACATGGCAGAGAAGAGTTTGATAATTGAGCCCAATTGCACTTTGGTGTGGGAGATTTTGGTAGATGATTGGTGTGGGTGATTTGGTAGATGAATGCTCCTGTTGGCAAAGCATGTCACCAACAACACTTAGGTTGTGGGATAAATTTCTAGGGCGCACAAACTGAAAAGTACATATATAAACAAATACATAAATGTAAATGTAGATGCCTTTGAAGATAGATGTGTAAAAGTAGTCTCTGGAAACAATAGCCTGGAATAAAGACTAATTTGATTTTCAGTAGTATTAAATGGCCCACTTTCAGCATTTTGAAGAGGTGACTTTAAGATAAATTGTCAATCAATTACCTTGGGTAGATTACCAAGATCTTGGTTTGTCACGCGAATAGGAAAAAAAAAAGAAAATAAAAGGGAAGGCATATTATGAAACTAAATAGATTTGTGGATTAGTGGATTGCTGGGACTAAGAAGAACCCATGAGGGCTCCAATTGGGGCGGCGGGCTGGTTGTTGCTGGGAGCCGCGTGATAGAAAGAGCCTGTGTCCGTCTGATTGACTCGCAATATGGGCGGAATACTAGACGACTTGATGTGGAGGATCCTGGTGTCCATGACCTCACAGTCGATCTGCATCATCACCTCAAACTCTTTGTCTTTTATGACGCTCTCTGCAGTGAGACAGAAAAGTAATTGTATTAGCCAAGGAAAAATACAATAGTTCTGTGTGAAAAGAAAAGCAGGTGATGTGCTGGGTGGCCCGGAGGCATTTTAGGGGCTCCTTTCACACAGAGTTAGAGGTTAGTCACACGCTGGAATTTATTTTAACATAGCAGTAAACACAAGAGATGATGACTCCCACATACTACCCTTCCAAAGTTGTTGGTCTTTTTAAAAAGGTAAAACTTTTTTTCCATTTAACAAGATAGCATTATTTATGAAGTGACAGAAAATACATTTATAATGATTTCTATTCTTCTGTTCTTAGGAACTTTCTATTCATCAAAAAAATCAGTTTCCACAGAAATATTAATCAGCACAACTGTTTTCAACACTGATAATAATAAGAAATATTTTTAGAGCACTACATAAGCATATTAGATTGATTTCTGAAGGATCATGAGAAACTGAAAAATTCAAAATTCAGCTTTGCCATCGCAGAAAGAAATTATATTTTAAAATATATAATTATTCAAATTGTAGTAATTTCACAATATTAGTGTTTTACTGTATTTTTGTTTAAGTAAATAAAAAAATCATCGGTGAACATTAACAAATCATACTGACCACAAACAATTGAACGGTAGTGTACGTGAGCAAAACCTTTGCGCAAAATAGCAATGAAAATCCAATTGCCAGCCTTGCATTTCCAATACAACGGATTAAAAAAATGTAATTTGGATTAAACATTTTAGGATTTTTATTTGACACTCAACAAAAGCCTCAGACAATTGCAATATCTAGCAAATCAAACGTTTTAGAGTCGAGCAAAAATATAAACTATTATATTTACTATAGAAACTTAAGATTTTACTCATTTCTTTTCCAGACTTGGAGATCACTATTTCAAAAATCCTTTTAAATGTATATTTTCAAGTTTTCCATCATCGTGGAAAGTCGAGTCAAAGTCAAAATTTTAACATAGTTCTATTACACACTGTAGCAAATTTAAAAACAACAGAATGTAAAGCACAATGTACAGCATAATTCAGAAACCCAAACAATGCTTTATCATAGACAATTAAACAGGTAAATGCCTATTAACATTTATCAAAATCTACTGGTATTCAAGTACAGATTTAACACTCTTATTAGATTCATCCTTTAAGATAGTTCTAAAATATGACAGGCAATACTGATAAAGCTTTGGTTTAACTTACACTAAAGTCTAAGGTCAGGTTGCGACTGCTTTCCCCATGTTTTGACAGACTCATAAAAGTGCTCGTCAAACACAAGCAGTGATTATTTTGTAAGAAAGCATTAGAAGCATGATGCTTAACACTCAGTACAGATGTTCTAAGGCCTATTGTCTATAAGGACACCTCTCTATACCAAAGAAAAAGATGAGGGAGCTTCAAATGTATGCACAGCATATGGGCGGCAGGAAAATAACTTTTACCACAGACTCAAGCACCGATAAAAACTTTATAGGCTGGAGAGTATCACAGTAGGTCAATCTAAAGCACTTTTCCAGCCATTGCTGGTGAATACATTTACGTATCCTACACTTAGTAGTTCCTGATGAGCGCTTCAGCCGCACACCCACAATGATGATCTCAGAAGCTGTGATTTACAGTAAACTTGACTGTCAAGAGTCTTTCTGAAACCAAAATATTCCCATCTATCTCTAATGCTACCACTAAGTAACGGAATAAAGTCTAAAAATCTTACAGAACGTGTATTTTCACAGGTGCTTTTAAAGAAAACCTCAGCAGTGCTGCAGAAATCATCATAGATGATGGGTTATAGCAATTGTCTCACTTTATTTCACAGCAAGCACTAAAATGACACTGAACTGCTGAGCTGTACACATCATCACATTTTTTAAAAAAAAAAACCGATCTTTTCCATCATATATATAAGTTTCCAATATGTCAACAATGTCATTTTCCATTCTTACAAAAGGCTTTTCTGGGTCTAGGCCTGACTTTCCAAACACCATTTAAATACTGATTAAGGCAACATGTGGACTCAAGGGTAAATTCCTGATGAGAATGTGGTTGTGAACCTTTTAGCTTCCAGCCAAACTCACTTTCACCCATAACAGCAGTGGTTTGCCCCAAAATGGTTGATATTTAACGCCTAAAGGAATAGTTCAGATTTGTCATGCATCAGTATTGTTATGAAATGACCAGTTCCTTAATAAAAAGAACCATCTTAAAAGAAAGAATCAATTCAACTGACTAAATGATCCAGTCACAGTGATTTGTGAGTTAACATTTCACAGCAAGAAAGGATTACAAGTAAACGTATTTTCAGATGTTTTAGAAGACATGCATGTCGTCAGTCACTATGAATGGTCTAAGAACTGGAAAACAATAATTTTTTGTGTCCATTTGAAACAATAGACCTTATTCAGAGCAGCGCCATGACAGGTTTGAGAGTGAGGCTGTGAGGGATAGACGTACCGTGTTTCCAATGGCATCCGCTCTAAAAAGCTGAATAAAGCTCAAATTACTGACGATTTTTTCACAGCTTACATTGTCGGGTGTTTTTTGTCAACGGAAATTTCTTGGAAAGATATTTTTCCAGTGTTTCATAAACAGAACAATCTGAAAACACGTTAAATAACAGTACAGCCTATTGAAGAGATGCAAGTCTATCCCTCACAGCCTCGCTTTCATTCTCATTAAAAATCAAAGATGGCGCTGCCGTGAATAAGGCGTATAAGGTGAGTAAATTGCACAGTTTTCATTTTTGGGTGAACTATTCTTTCCCGAATTAGGCTTTTTAACTAGGCTATTGACAATAAAGCAATGCCTTTCACTGATATGACTTCTTCAAACAAACAAAGAAAGGGGGATATTATGGTCATCATATTCAACATTCACAATCGATTATAATGCTGACTCACTTCCCCACAGGGAAAACTGTGAAAGAGAACAGATAAATATGCACTGACTCTGCCAGGCACTGCAACAACAGTCAATAATCATGTTGAAAACCAAACATGAAAAATTATTGAAATTCACGAAGAAAAATCACGTTGTATTCAAGACAGAAATCAACAACCTTGAAAAAAGAAAGATTTTTCCTCCACGCCCGTTGTGGAGAACCCCCCGACCCAAACACAATCTTGAGCATATAGAACAGAATGAAAACAGCTGGGGGCAATTTCTAAACTTAAATAAACTAAAACTAAACTTCTGTTCTGAGTTGTTCAAAAGATTTTCTTGTAATAAAATCATGTGAAAGTCAACTTTGAACATGCATTTCTAAATCGAAACAGGATGGAGCCAGAAAAAAACTGATTTAGAGTACACAATGCTTAACTGTCTTCTCAAGAGGGAATACTTAGATTTGGGTTACATAAACAATTCAATGTTATGATCTTTAAGATACAGCAGGTTTCTTGTTTTCTGGTGAGCCTCACTATCCGAAGACTATGTGCGTCAATTACAACATTATGCTCTTCTGAGACATCACTTTCTCACACAAACTCACGCACATAGCAACAGGAATGTTTATTCTTCTTTTCATTAGACAACTTGGATCAAATGCCCTCATTTTGAGAGAGATTGTTTTAAACTCTGCTTTTCAGTGCATTTCTTTCTCACAATTTAATCAGCTATGGCTAGATCGTTGGGACAATGTACACACTTGACGACGACTAGCCTGAAAGATTTCTAGCCTGAACAGATTTAAAAAATGTTCTGAAACCAATCCTAATGTCTGCGACTAGTTAAAGTGTGCCTCATGATTGCATACACTAGAAGAGAGACACAAACAAGGAACTATGAGATAACTACTAAAAAGGAGAGGCATTTGTCCTGATGTGTACACATTTTATGATTTATTATGACTAAGTTATTATTATTATGACTAGGTATTATGACTATACTTCTATCATTATTCTCTTTCTAAAAGGCTTAAACTCTTGTCTTTCACAAAACCCTGTCCACCTTCTGACATTTCCCTGAGTTACCCTTCCAGAAATTCCCAGTATGGGGTTAATTGAATCTAATACTGCATAACCATAGCCAAGGAATCAAAGGAGAAAAATTCAGTAGGGAATGTCTAGGAAAGGACTTAGGAGAATCCTCACCCCCTTAATAAAAATTGTATTTTAAAAATTGTCAGAGATTTTGTGAGTATATTGCGTAGTTGTGCTCGAATTTAATCGTTTTATTTGTGATAACACATTGAAACATGCCAAATTGTGTGGACATCATTTTTGGCAAGGTTGTCATCCAAAGAAAATTATGAATGCATACAAAAACAAGAGAGTAACTAAACTAAATATTAATAACTGATCGTGTTGTCGTCAAATATGCTTTTTCCTGAGCTTTTTGTTTCTCTATGCATTTTTTTGCTTAGTAAAAAAACACATAGTTGTAGTATGCATGCATATATCATGTGCATAATATTAAAATAATACAATTAATTCTCTTCTATTATGTTTTTATAATGTAATTTTTAAATAATGCAATATTAATATAAATATTAAAACAATACTATATAAATAAGATAAAATGCAATACATTTTACATATTTTTAATATACTGTAATATACACAATTCACACAAAAACACAAAACCTAAATCAATCCCAGAAGTCAACTCAAATGTCAAGTCAAATGTTCTTTGAGCTACAAAGCAGTGAGACAAGGACCAATTCATTCATTAGATAATATGATGATTCTTTTCTCTTACCATTGTAATTCATAGCTGGCAGGACCAGAGACATTTTGGGGCGGCTGCCTTTGTTGTGATTGTTGGCAGGAAGAAGGAGGTGATCCTATAAGAAAAAGAAGAATAGTCATAAAAACATGAATGATGAGAGTTTATTAATTGGTGAGAACATAAATTACATTGGTCACTTTTGAAGACATTTGAAGCATCAATTCGGTTGCAGGAAAAGTCTGATTGTGTTGAACAGTACAAGTGAAACAACCGGAGGATGAAGGCCTTGATATCCAGACCACATGTGTATAGCAGTATACACTAGCGTTCAAAAGTTTGGGGTCGGTAAGATTGGACAGGCTGCATTTATTTGATCAAAAATGCAGTAAAAAAGTAATTTTGTGAAACATTACTACTCTTTAATACAATTTATAAAAGCTGAATTTTCAGCAGTCATTACATTACAGCAGAGAACCAAAATGTTTCTTGGTTTTCAAGAAACATTTCCTATTATTAATAATGAAAACAGTTGCTTCTTTATATTTATTTGTGGAAGCCATTATACAGTTTTTTTTTATTTAAAAAAACAAATCATTCTGACCTAAATGGTAATGTATATGCAAATAAGATTAGCAAAAAGCCAGTTTATTTCAGTGCAAGATTGTTCAAACTTAAAGCGCTAGAGAGTGTCATATAACAATTCTATAATCGGGTCAAAACTGTATGTACATTATGTACATTTAGTCCAGTTAGTTCTGAGACATGAACCTGTCATGACACACACCTGTTGAAGACAGAAACCATATGCACAGGAAAGCCATTGAGCTGGAGAATGTAATAACACTCATGTCTGTATGATGGATGGGAAACGGGTCATGTATGTGTGACGTCTTGTGTCATGCAGACTTCAGTAAATGTGTTAGCGTTTAATACCATCTGTTGTCACTGTAGTAAAGATGTGCAGAAAATTGAATTCGCAATGAGACAAATAGTTCACCCAAAAATAAAAATCCTGTCATTAATTATTCACCTTCATGTCATTCCAAATCTGTATTACTTAACATTTCTTTCATTTAAAAGCAAATTACATTTAGAATCCATTGAAGAATGAAAGTAAATAAAGACAATTTTTTTTTTCACTTTTGGGTGAAATAGCCATTTAAATGTTCAATTCTGGTTCTGAATAAAAAGAGACAAAAGCACCAAACACATTTGTGTTCCATCATTCTGGCTCTTTTCCCTCTTGCCCAGGCCACTGTGGTTCCCTAGACTAGATTATAACAATGAGGTCTTTTAGGAAGAGTGTTGAAGAGAGTTTAGGGAGGTGACCTGAAACCTGTGGGTGCGATCCTCCAATTCAATTGCCTACATGACTAGAGCCAATGAAAGGGAAGGTGGACGAGAGAAATAAAGATAGAAAGGGCCAGTTACTAACCATCTCATCAGATAGAGATGAACTTCTTGTCAACTCTGAAGTGTGACCATCTCAGAGGGAGCAGCAAACTGAGGATATTATGATCAGCTTACAATGAAGATAACGATTAACAAGAAACATCCCTAGCACAGTTTGAACGTTTGTAATGCAACTCTGGGAGATCAGACAGCTTGATTCAATTGAACAATGAAATTAGAACTATTAAGTTGCAAACACAGTCCAGACAAGGATGCTGGGCTCACTGCACAAAAGCAAACCTAAATAGGAGGACACGCAAATTCTCAGAGACACATGCCCAGAAACCTAGGAAACAAAATAAACAAAAACTACTAAACTTTATGAAAAAAGTTTGAATTTTTTACTGAAACAATTCAAAACCACTTTCATCCTTTATTTGAACTGATTGCGTCTCCTCTCCAAGCTACACATTCTTGAAAACAAATCAGACGAGGGCTGATCTAAGAAGTCAAAGGACACCAGTGTTGTTTAGCAGTAGTTCACGTGGTTCAACTAAAGACTAGTTCACCCAAACTATTGATATTTCTTCTTCACAATATTTCTTTAGTGAAAAACCATAAATAACCCTCTTGAGGTTTTCTACAAATACATTTCTTGTCTTTAAAAGAAAAATTTGTGGACAAACCCCTGTAAAATCTCAATATTTCGCTGATTATCTGTCAACTATTAAACAAAAGGTCACACATTAGAATCGAAGACGGACAGAATTGAAAATCTGACGGATTTTTTGACCTTTTAATGTTCATAAATGGAGGTCACAATCTGAGGATCTTTTAGAGGAGCTGAGTCAATATTATTAAAGTCTAACTTCCCAAAAGAGTGAACAAACCTAGAGACATAACGAAACACAGAAAACAAGGCAGTGAGTGACTATGACTAAACCAGTCAAACATCTTCTGGCTCAACTCACATAGATGGGGATTATTTTCAGGGCTGATATTACACAAAAAAAGACAACATTGATTATAAAGTCTTTAAATCAAGTAATTTAAAAAAAGGCAGAACAAGATGTAAAGTCCACAAAAACATATTTATTTTCTAATTATGAGTCATTGACATTATGAGTCATTTCTTTGTTTTAGTTGCACAAAAAAGAGAGAGAAGAGAAGCCCAGTTTGCCATTTAAAAAATAAATAAATAAATAAATCACCAGGATGAACTGATGAGTGATAACCATCTACTGTCATATCCCCTGCAAGTTGGTAATTTTGCTTTGAGACATTGTAGTTTGTCTCAATTTGGGTGTGTTGTTTCCTTCGTAACAAAAGAGATTTAAGATGACTTTTTTCAAATATGTTGGGCAACATTATTCAAATGTTCTGAGTGAATAATCAAAAGCAGGTACTGAGTGTATGAAAATAACTTCAAACATAGTTAAGGAATAAAAACTTAGTAACTAAACTTAGAAGGAATAAAGAACGAACTGATGAAAGATGACATGCAATTAGACTGAAACAAAAATTTCAGAAGATTACTTCAAACGCAGTCTGACTCCAAATAAATATACGCCCAGCTTGAGATCATATTCATGTGTACCAAAAATTAGGCCTGACTCATTTGAATAACTCTAAGTCGATTCAGTTTTTCCCCTTTTACAAAGCTGAAAGTAGCTGCAAAAAACATTTGTTAGCTAAAATAAAAAATACAATCTATAAATGTGCACTAATACAGCAAAATCACAGCTCACTTTTAGCAACAGACATATTTTGGGTTTAATTTGAAACCGAGCATGTGGAAAAATGGAGCATGTGTCAGACAGAGCCTTGCTTGGTTGATCCAAACAGCCTCGGACAAACCTCTTGAATATATTCTAATATATTCTGATAATTATGCCACTATACCATAATCTCACAAATTTATCAAATCCAATGAGTAATTGTTCTGTGGTGCAGGTCATCTGACATCAACTCATTTTTCAGGATACTTTCATGAATAGAAAGTTTATTTGAAACAGAAATCTTTTGTAACATTATAAATGTCCTTGCTGTCTCTTTTAAGCAAATGAATAAAATTATTAAATTCTTTAAATCTTATTAACCAAAAACTTAGCATAATTAGTGTGATATAACCTAATTTAATTTACATAAAAAACATACAGATTAGCTTACTGCCTTCTATATCTTTAAAAGTAAACAGAGACACGCAGTCGAGGTGTCAATACAAAACAGACTGTGTTTTATTTCAAACAAGAACGATAGTTTACAAACTGAAAAAACAGGAGTTTATAAAGACCTCCCAAGATTTAATGCTAGAAGATTCTCTGACAGGCCATGTGCTCTATTGTGGTGGAACCATCTCAAGTGTCCCTTTATGATGCTGTGTGGGCTCTAAAATCAATTAATGTTCATGTGTGGCCACAGGCCGATAGAAAGCAGATAGATGACAAGACAGATAGGCAAACAGATGGGGTGGTCAACTTACCCGGCGGAAAGAGATCACGTAGAATGTGTCCCCTCTTCTGTTGAGTTCATCAAAGAAGTCATTGTAGGTGCGGCGAGGGGCGTAATACACCTGCAGCTCGCTGCTGGGAACCCTACATAATGGATATAAACACTGATTTATATTTTATCACAGATAAGAACTGCATGTGCCAGTTATGATGTTTACTGCAGGTAAAGTGTTTGACTTGTACTTGAGGGAATTATATATACGGATTATTACATATCAAAAATTTCCAGCTGTATCTGGTTTACTTTAGATAATTAGTATTTTTTTATTATTACATATGTAATCTAATTCTCACAAATCTCTTGATAAAACTCTTTCCTGTGTGAATGTGGCCTTTCCCCTCTTGTCAGTGTGATGCAATGGAATGTCAGCCATGCTGAGTTTTTGCCCAATGTACTGCTGAGTTCAGCCAAACTAAAGCAGTCAAAAGTATGATTTACCCTGAGGGAGAGCAAGTGAGCCAACCAAAAGCACGAAAACAATTGAAAAAAAAAAATTAGTTCATTTTTTTATTTAGTAACCATTTCCAGTTCAACATCTCCAGGCCCACCTTGAAAGAAGTGAAGGATGCGGTAATGGCAGCAAGGCCAAGTTCCGCTCCTGGTCCCAACGGAATACCATATAGGGTCTATAAACAGTGCCCAAGGCTCCTTGTTCGACTCTGGAAAATCCTGAAGGTGTTTTGGCAGAGAGGGAAGGTGGCTTCCCAATGGAGATCAACTGAGGGCATCTGGATATGCCCTCAGATCTTTCTTGGAATAACGTATGGATGATTGTGCACAAAAAGATTTAAAAAAAAAAGATCCCTCGAGCATTAATACCGAATTTGATGACAGCTTTAAAAAAATATCTCAAAAATTCCAGAATTCCACACGCTCCAATTTTTTGCCAAATCAACAACCGACTTTGGCAGATGACGAATTGGGCGTCAAACTTCAGTGTCTTGTAATACATAAATTCAAATTGTCCTCAGACCATTTCTCAAAACACACATTACAACATTTGCACAAAGTTTACATTATAAATAAAGGGACTGTTTTTACCGTTTTGCTCACATAAGCAAATACCCCATTAAAAAGTCTGTATATCATTGGTACAACACTGCAGAATCGAGAACTGATAACTGACTCTCATACACAGACCATGATGACAAATATGCTGATATACTAATATGCTGTTTGATGTTGTGAAACTTACTTTTCAGAGGAATCCGTGTACTGGATCTGTGTCATTATCTGTGGCACCTCGGCCCGTTTATCTGCTGCTTTCTGTCGGACAAAGAAAAGAAAAACGTCACTTTCTGTTACCAAATACAAAACGAATATGAGCACAAGCACATTCCCTTGTGTGTCACTGACTGTACAAGCTTTAACATCTCAATGCTTAATCTCCTGTCATCGAGCGTTAGGGTGATAAAGTGCATCTCTCTCACACTTTGTTTAGTTCTGTGCTGTGTCGAGTCTGGGAAATAGCCATCTGTCAGTTTACCCATCCATCTCCAATCACCTAACCTCTCAGCACTCTGCATGGCAGTATTTACTTAGTGCCTCAGTCCTGGTGACGGAAAGCAAACACTGCTGCAACTGGCGGTACCAGAGTACACAGCTTTGTGATTATAATGGGAGCAAACTAGATGTTTGTGGTGAGGACATTATTTATCTGGCGTTAGCAGTTCCTGTTTAAGACCACCAGTTTTTCTGGGCCAGAAGGCCTTTAATGTAGCGGAAACGCATGGAATGACTTCAAATTGGGCGATGGGAACCTATTTGTGGAAAATGGTTATCAGTGAATATGTGTGCTTGTGTCTGTCAGGACAGTTTCCACACATAAGGCAGACCCTTCGAACACAGGACAGCCTTTCAAACAATCAACCTGCTGCACACTATGCTTCTCTAAATCATAACAAGCTGTCCATCCAACTGCTCTCACTATTAGTTATCTGAAAAAATAAATGATAAGGAACTAAAGCAAACAAGTACAGTCTGATTAATTCTGCCTGTACGGTGTATAAACCGTAGAGCTTCAAAATGAGGCTCAAGGGAAGGTTTCTGGAACTAGAATTGAGTAGCTTTTTTTTAGCCACATGACTATTTATGCTAAATTATTTCAATACAGATTTGAGTAGACATTCTGCTACTAAATATGGTAAAATATGTTTCTTGAATATTGATGCGATGTTATGCCACAGAATACGGTCCAGTGCTTTTGAAGTGAATCGGACTAAGTGTGGTAGAGACTGTAAAGGAAAAAAAGGAAATTAGTCAGATTGTGGTAGAGGGGTGTTTACTTTCCCAAGACTACTGGGTTATACTAAAAGTGGTAGACAGTAGACTGAGAGGAGAGAGAGAGAGCAAAGAAAGGGGTCTCATCCCTAATGTAAACATTTAGAAGGATCTATTTAAAGAAAATAAACAGTGTTATATCCTGGTGGTTCTCAGCTGCCTGTATCTGGGTTGGAGGTATGCACTTGAGTCATACCAATACAGATGTCATGCTGAAGGTCAAAGAGAAAGAAACAAGACTCTTCAATGACTACAACTGGACAATGTCAAGGCCCTTAGGTGTCTCTCTGGCTTGGTTTACAAAAATCTGATTTGGATTTTAAATCCAATCTTTAGGATAGATTTTTAACAATGTCAGAAAGAAAGCAAAAAACACATTTAGAAAGACAATTGGAGGCTTAAAAGAGGAAAAGTGTTGTAAATTCATACCGGGATGGTTCTGCCTCTGTGTTGAGTGTTGCTCAAGCGGCGGGTTTTGGTCCGCTCAACCTCATGACGATGTACCCAGCCTCTCAGCTCATGTGCTATCCTATAGTTATGCAGAGCAGAAACATCCTCTTAAATTTAAGATATCAGGCAGTAAAATGGAAAATTATGATACATTATATTTTAGATTGTTTAAAAGCAATCGGCTTTTCGGTATTAAACATAAAAAAGTTTGTGTCTCTTTATAAAGCGGCTCTCCAGTCTATTCATGTTTTTACTTGTAGGCATCTTGTAAAATAAAACACTGGAACTATCCATTTAAAAAAAAAAAAAGCTGGTCTAACAGCTGTTGGAGCACTGATTGAAAGACTGCTACAATTATCTTTTACTCTCATGACAACAGAGCTCAGAAGGTTATGTACCAGACAGAGCTATTGTTTTGGTCAATTGTAATAAAAAGTGCTTCTCAGTTCAGATCAGATTTAAGGTACTGTGGATCAGATGCTCTGTACTCAAATTTAAGAGAACTAGCTTGTACCAGAACTGCCAGACACTACTAACACTATTAAATGTATAATAAAACAGCACTTGAATGTGAAAGGGGGTGGGGTAATGTCAACATTTATGTTAAACAAGTTCAGTACTGACTTTATGCACTTGGTCCTGTTGACGGGTGGCTGGCAGGGTGGTGGAGTTCTGAAATAAAGAGGATCCTTGACCACCATCAGACCCTTCTGCTCTGATGGCACATCCTCCAACCTATGAGAAAGAGACAAAAAATAACATTAAAGACAGGAAAGTGTAACAAGGAAAGAATTGAGAAGGGGGTTTAGAGTCTTTAAAAGGATGTTTTAATTCCAAAACAATGTATGGAATTTTATAAGGCTCTTGTTTTAATCATCTCTTGGTACTGGCTTAACATCTGAAGGAATACCACGTGCAAGTGTGCAAGCCAAGATGGTTCTTTCTTATCTTGTCTATGGGAAAAGAAAGCATCTCTAAAAGCTATCAATGAACACTGCCAAGCCAACAACTAATGCCAAGTTCATGTTTAGCACAGGTACAGTGAACCTGTACTTAAAATAAATCCAAAACATCATGAACAACAAAATCCTAAACCATCTCCCTGCAAGAAACTGGAGTAGACATTTACAGCCTAACAAAATTGCTCCAGAAAACGTGGCCTCTGAAACAACATGTAAAACGCTTCAGGTTGGGGATGAGTGACGGAGATAGAGAAGCTCATCCCACAGTAGAAATAGTGAGTGGAAAGTCTGGATTACTGTGGGCTTAAATGAAAAAAAAGAAAGAACTTAAGACAGCAGACTAAACTTCTTAATATATTTAGCACTCAACAATAAAAAAATGCTTTACAAAGGAAAAACCCTGGACTATTAGAAACACAATCTCTCAGCAGATCCTAACTCAGACTGGGAATCAGGTAGAAAGCTGAGGATAAACCCTTTAGAAATGTCAAATACAGGAGCAAGAGCTACGAGATCTGTGGGAATATTCTATAAACTGGAGATTTCAAAAGAGATTTCTAAATTCTTGCAGGTAAATTAACTCCCTATAACAACATCTGGATCTCAATATCCTCCTCTGGATCTCAACATCTGGATCTTGATCTATATTCTATCTCCAGTGCTAAATTACATAATTTAATTTCCCCGGATAGCCAAAAAACTAACCAGCTCAAACAGTACGATGCTTTTCAAAGAACCTACTACACAGTTTGAACTGGATAAGAAAACTTTAGTCAAGAGTAGGAATGGCTGTTAGACGAAAAAAAACAGCAGAAATGGAAAAGCCATAGTAAATGAAGAGGCAATGAAATAAAAACGGACCTAAAATAGAGCCTTGTGGAACACCACCTGTTTTGGCCAAAAAAAAAACCCAACTCAGTCTTACTAAAGCTGGTGATTTTGTCTAACTCAGGCCCCAGGAAGTTTGAAACATGACCCCTGGGAGTGAAGTAACTCAAAATTCACTAGACCTGCTTGATGAATGTATTTGGGAAAACATAGAGACAGGTTTACAAAGTAATCATGTCTTCAAATATCTGTCTTTTCATGTGGGGGTATTTGAAGTCTTCTGAGTTTCATGTTTTTGAAGCAATTTATTTGGACATGAGAAGCCAGTATTGCCTTTCAAAACATCATCCTGGGTAGATAAAATAACAAACTTAGCTAGCTGAAAAGTTTCAATATGAAAATGTGTGTGGGGGGCAGATGTGAGAACAGAGCCTTGTTCTCTTATGCAGGCACTTGGTCAGAGTCACTCAACACCTGTGCTGACGTGTTTTGTAAAACAAAAATGGACTCTGTAAGCGTTGGCAGGAAAGGGTATCTGGTGTTTCCAGTCCCACACAGAGGACTGAGCATGACTAGATGTTCATGCAACTGTAGAAGACTACAGAATAGCATTACCTGTTCGCAGAGTTAAATGCATCAGTCTGAGGCCTGTCTGAATCGAGGATTCTCTCTGACTCAGGGGAAAAGCCCAGCAGGTGTCTGCCATTGAACCCAGGGGCAGCAGGAAACGTAGACCCTCTGTATCCTCCAAGCAGACTTGGTGGGACACAAAAGGAAATAAAACAAGTCAGGATATTAAAAACACATTCCTACTGGCTCCTTCAGAAGAGTTACATATGGGAATCCTCCATGGGACCACCAGGTTTTCTTAATGCCACCAAGTACTTACAACTACAAGTTTCATGTGACAGAGATTTATTCATTTACCAATCTGAAAGTGCAACCTGTAACAAATTCAAATACTGAAATGGAAAGATTAATTTAAATTATTTACCTCATTGGACCCAAGTTGAAGACCAAGAAGACCAGAACTGCCATAAGACACACAGCCCTCCTTTTTGGAGCTGTTGCTTTTAGCACAGAGTTCTTAAGAGATGAATAATGATAAGGTATTAGGCAAGGCAAGTTCATTTATATAGCACATTTCATACACAATGGTAATTCAAAGTGCTTTACAGAAAAGGAATTAAAATAGTCATAACATAATCACAATAAAAATATCATGTATAAGAAAAAAAGATCATGTAAGTGGGGAAAAAAAAATGGAGATTCAGGTTCATGATTTTACACTAGACATGCCCCTTCTAGCATCTCTTCTTCACTTGTGAGAAGAGACACTAACATGTTCTAAAGCAACAGCACACCCCATTTCAATTTCAATTTTTCATATAGTACACAAAAATTGAAACAATGCATCCATTGCTCCATTGAAACAACACATCAACAGTATTATTTTGAGTTGGTCTGCTAATAATCAAAAATATTCCATGCAATTACAGCCTCCAATTATATCAAGGTAAACTACTGTTTAAACATTTTGGGTCGTTACTTTCATTTATTATTATTCTTAAATACATTGATACTTTCATTCAGCAAGGATGCCTTCATTTGATCAAACAAGGCAGCAACGATATTTATAATGTTACAAGAGATTTCTATTTCAAACTAATTCTGTTCTTTTGAATATTCTATTCATCAATGCATTCTGAATGAAATGTATTATGATTTCCACAAAAACATTAAGCAGGACAATGATTTTCAACTTTTATGAGAAATATTTTTCAGCACCAAGACAGCATTTTAAAAATGGTTTCTGAGAGATCATGTGACACTAAAGACTGGAATAAGATGCTAAAAAATAAGCTTTGCCTTATAAGAATACATTATATTTGAAAATATATAACCCACATAAAGCAGTTTTACAATATTACAGTGTTAACTGCATTTTTACTGAATTGATCAAATCAATGTAGCCTTGGTGAGCATAAGATACGTCTTTTAAAAGCATTTTAAAAATCTCAACGAACTCAAATGTTGGAATGCTAGTGTAGAAAGCATGGACACCCACCTCACTCATCAGGCCTTCCACTTGTCTTTTCAATGTGCCGTTTTCATTCTTCAGCTTCTCGTTCTCAGAGAGTGCCACCTTCAGACGGGCCTCCAGCGTCAGCAAATATTCTTTTTTCTTCTTTCGGGAGAGAGAGGCAGACTCTCTGTTCTTTATCATGCGCTGCTGTCTCCGAGACGCACTTGACTGGAAGGAAAAATAGAGATATCAGGTCAATACTGCTCGACAAAGCCTGTGAACAAAAACTAGTGTAATTACTAGTAGTAACACACAGTCAAGGTACTTTTTGCTTGAACTTGTCCCCTGCCACACAAATGAGATCTTTGTCTCATTTATTTGTAACAGATCCTGTAGGAAAATTGCATCATTACGATCATTTGCGACATGGTTGAGTCATACTAAATGTTGTTTATACTGCAAGAAAATTAGAAAAGTGAATGCGGCTAGGATCTCAGATTTTTGCACTAGCTGCACCTTTGAGCAAGACAAATTACATGTGGCTGGATATCCGCAAGTCTGTGTCCCCTCTCCACACACACACACACACACACACTTCACCTAAAGATAATAGCAGACAGGACCATCTGGCATACTGTCCAGTATAGAGGAATGTGAAAAGAGAGAAAGACCTAATGTCCTATTTTCAATTCAGAGGCATGAGATTGTTTCCGTTGCTCATTACAGGTTGAAATTATAAATGGAAATTTGAAGAGGAAAAATTATAAGAAATGAAAAGTAATTGATGCTTTACTTTTTTAATACAAGGACACATTAAACATGTCAAAAGTAACAGTAAATATATTTATAATTTCTTTTTTAAATAAGTGCTGAAAGAATCCGGAAAAAAAACACACAGGATCCACAAAAACATTACACAGAATCAATTTTTTCAAAATTGTTAATAATATGAAAAGTTTCTTGAGCATCATATCAGCATATTCAAATGATTTCTAAATTATGTGACACTGAATATTCAGCGTTGTATATTCACAGGAATATAACATTTTAACAAATATTGAAAAATGTATTTAAAAAATTGTAAATTGTCACATTATTACTATTTTTACCAAATAAATGCAGCCTTGGTGAGCATAAGGGACAAAACATTTATATACACACACATTCATTTATTATAGAATATAAAAATTTTAAAAGTCACCACCCCAAACTTTTGAACAGTAATGTATACATTTTATTTGAGATTGGAAATGCTCCGATTTTGGAAATACATGATTTTGTTTGGGCAATCTGAGCTTTCTATATTAAAATATATAGCAGTTGTACTTGTATGGCTGGACAAAAGAAATTATGAACCAAAGAAAAAAAAATGAACCATTTAAAAAACAACTACGCTTTCCAAGCTGAGACATAACAATGAGCCCTATTCTTATATGAAAGCTTTAAACAAAGTGTTGAATTTATGTATGCTCCACTTTAACAACGTTCTGGAATATAATTAAAACTCTAACCTAATTAAACATAGTTAATTAAGCTTACATAAACAGGGCCTGCTCATAATTAAACCACAACCCAGTCCTGACAAAACTCAGGGGTCAGATGCTTGCAGCAGACATATTGGAGAACATACCTCACCCTAAAGAGAGGAGAAAGACAAAGGTGAACAAAAGATCTTTACTGAAATAGACTAAAGAGAAACCGAGACCATTGGTAGGGTGGGGTGGTCTGTTCTCACAGCCAGACCATTTTAAGACTGTGGCCTAATAGTCATGGTGATTAAATTGCTTGGATCTCCATGTGCCTGTTTGTGCTCCCATCTCATGAGAAAGCTCTCCTAAAACCGGGAACCAGGCCACGGCCAGGGCCTGGGAATGAATAACATGTTTGGTTACAAGAGCACGGGGTGCCATCACCATGGCGATCAAATCGGGTGGGAGGGGAGGGATTGGTGGATGTTGGCACCGCTCACCAAAATTCAGCATTACTGAAGACTTGTGCTGAAACAATGAAAGACGTTCATAACATTTCAGTTCCTTACGCAATTTAACCAAAACCCCAGTATATTCAAACCAAACGTCCATCACCTAACACTCGATTGATTGTACGACTCAACCAAACCAATCTACCAGAGAGAAATAGGCTCAAAACACCAGCCACTGGATCTTCTTCTAACCAACCAATTCAGTCTGTCAGAGACCTGACACATTTTTGCTGAATTTATTTGTTAGCTCATGGTTATTACTCAAATTCACAAAGCTGATCCAGCAGTTTTCTAACAACATGATTGCTGAGAGCTAAATTGCGGAGTTTGAAATCTGCTTTATTTGGCATCGCCTTCAAGGATTTATGACAGTTTATTTTACACTAAGGAATCTGCTTTAGAAAAGATGTGCTTAAGTGAGTTAAACATAATGCTGAGTGTCATGAGAAAAAGGGAAGCATCTACTACTGAAAAAGCAGCATCTACTACTGCTTAGAAACCTGTTTTGTCCATCTCACAAGAAAAGTTTGTACCTCATCAATACAAAAATGTATATATTCTCATTCTATAAAATCTATTTTCTGGAAAAATAACTGTTTCTAGATGGCATCCACAACCAGAACTATAATTAAAGAAACAAATTTACCCAAGAATGAAAATTGTGTAATTTTTAACTCACTCTCATGTCGTTCCAAACCCAAACGCTGTTATTATTACATAGAATTTTTTTTTTTTATAATTTAAAAGCACCACAATAATAGTTCATCCTTTTTATGTGTGATTTGGCAGTGCACTATATGTAACTAATACATTTAAACAGCAAGCATGCATTAAATTGATCAAGATTGATTTTTTTTAAAGTGTGTTACCTGTGTTGGATGTAACTCATTACCAAGTAAATAATTTGTTTATACTAATTATTATTATTATTTAAAGCAAGGCATTACTCTTAGTTTTTCTGTAATTTAATAAGTTACTTCTGCTGTGATTGCATTAAATACACAGACTTAAGAAAAATTCTGATAAAACAAACGTAGTTGTTTTGAATTCTCTATTCGGCTTTCTGTAGAATTCATTGAAATAGAAAACAATTATTGTAAAATGAACTACAATAAAACTGTCTTTACTATTATTTGATCTAATTAATGAAGCCTTAGGTGAACACAAGATGAGAATCTGTCCAACTCAATACTTTTGAACAGTTGTAAGTGACAAACTAAGTTAAGTCTATGACAATCTGGTCCCTTCATCAACTAAGTCTATGGGGTTTCATCCCACATGTCAACCAGACATGCACACTTTTCAGGCAATGATAGTAATATAAATTACTGGCCAATTAATCAGTCAGGCTGATATATTGGTTTTCTTAATATAGTGTAAAACATGAATATTTGTATACATAAAAGTTTAAAGGGTCTTAGCCTACTGTCTACTGGAGCAGGGAACTAAAATATTCTCAACACTGCACAGATTGACTTGCCAAAGAGCATTAATCTTAAACTGCTATAACAAAGCATTACATACAATCTTCTACAGTCATCAGCATTCAGCTGTTTCAAACATCCTATGCCGCAATAACTCTAAAGCAGCCAAACATAAACACACAAGCACACACACACACACACACAGACACCTGCCCCACCTGCCAGTTTTACTGTTGCGCTGTAATTCCTTCTAAACCCCCTCAACCCAAAACCTCCTCTGAGGCCAAACCACAAGCAGCCATAGTTAAACTACAGCTGTGCTAAACTCTACAAACACACACACTTACTGGCTCCCTATGGACTGTGACAGTTTCAATGGGCTTTCACATTTTACCACTGCATGATCATGACCTGCTGGGGAAAAAAAAAAGATAGGAAAGATAAACATAGGACAAACTCTCTCTGACCTATTTTTAATTTTCTTAACCTAAAACTAATTTGTTGGCATTCCATGAAACCTGTTTGCTTTAAAATGAGGCCTACAACTCATTGACCAAAAAAGGTTGGATTTTTCCTATTTTTTAAATTAAATCATTAAGATCAATTTCCAAAACTACCAATAACATCTATTACATGGTCTTATTTATTACATGGTCTTATTTAAGTACTGTGTGTGTGTGTGTGTGTGTGTATACATACACACACACACACACACACATATATACTGTATATATATATACTTATGCATTAACGCATTTAATGTGTTTAATTTTTCCCTTTCTCTACGCAGCAGAGAGTGTGCAAGTTCACACATGATCCTGTGTGTGTTTGCCACGTAGGAGTATAACACCCCAACCAAGAGTCGGGAGCCTAGAATAAAGGACAAAAACAGAAGCAGGAGAGAGAGTGAACATGTGGCTGTGCTCAGCTAAAAAGTTTTTTTTCTGAAAGCCAACAGACGTTGAGGCTACAGAGGCGAATCTTTCATCATATTCCACTTATTGTCAGATCCATCTAGCAGAGTCATTGCTTACATACTAGAGACATTAGATACTCTTTAGTCTTTAGACTTTAAAGCTAATTCACACCTTCAAACACAGCATACAAGTCCACATTTGGAATATATTTTGGAGAATTTGATATTTCTATAATTAGAGACTATAACAAAATCTGAAACCTGCAGAATTGCAACATGCAAAGATGATGCGGATTTTACAAGGAAACCACTGGTGCACATGGAGACAATAACTGTTGCTATAAATGTGTGAACTTGTTTTTCCTCTTTCGGCCCAGACATTCACGACCGAGTCTAAATGACAGCTTGTGTGAGCCGAATACATTCAACACTGTCTATAAAATCACATAAACCATGAACTACAACAAGCGTGTAGATGGGAATGAAATGCACATTTAAGGGGGCTGCTGCACAGCTGATAATAATCTACTATAAAATGTGGATCTCACTCATCGTGTCATATTTTATCACATAGGAAACAGAACTCATAGCTATACGTGGGTTTAAGACACATGAAATTTACATGGTCCATTCAGCTGAGCAACATGACAGCGATGAACGCTCATTCACAACAACTGTGCTACACCACATTGCAATTTTAACTGCATGTCCTGAATAATGCTTCTGTGCACGCAACACAATTGGCTATGGATGGATATCCTGGTGATTTGGAGAAGACAGCTGCAATGTTTGGTGGTGATATATTATTTTCCTGTCATATGTCTTCAAGGTGCCTCTGAATGATACATATGCAAATATAAATGATACATAATTTTTGTAAATATTGTACTATATTCATATTGTTATATTATTACAATATAACTGCTTTCTATTTTAATCTATTTTCAAATGAAAGGTATTCCCATTATGGCAAAGCTGAATTTTCAGCATCATTACTCCAGTTTTCAGTGTCAAATGATCCTTCAGAGATCATTCTATTATGTTGATTTGCGGCTCAAGAAACATTTCTTATTTATTTTTATCAATTTTAAAAATAGTTTTTGCTGCTTAACATTTGTATGTAAACTGCTCCCACTTACTGCTCCCACACTTTTGAAAGGCAGAGTAGGGGATTTGACAATTATTGCTTGATCTCAAATTATTTTTTGTGAAGAAACAGGACACTCTTTCACCACCATTATCCCAGAAGTCTGGGCTCTTCTCACCAATGAGTCTCTCTTCTGTTTCTTCCATAACACCTTCTCCTCTTCTCTCAACTATAAACACCAATTTCTCACATCTGGGTAGGGCTTTTCGCTGATGTCAGGATAGCACATCTGGGAGAACACATGCTTTTGTTTATGGAACCATTTGATGAGTAAATACCAAATCCTTGGCCATTCAGGTTCTCTTTCTCCCTTTCTTGTTCTCCATATTAATTTAAAGTCACAGTGTGTAATTTCTCCATGACTAGCACTATTAAACTAAGATTATGAGCAAACGGGTTTCCAAAAAAGGTAATCCCCAGCCCAAACTCGTGCTTTTGGTTGAGCCAGTGTTGCCATGTCGAGACATTCAAACAAACAGAGCAATGTGGAAAGTGCTGCACAGCCAAACTTTTTTTTGGAGAAAGTCAATCAATATAAAGTTGTGGGACAGGAAATAACACACAGCACCTATAAGTCCATGAAAATACACTAGAATTAGAGACTGATGCAGTACTAACTATTACTGAGATTCAGTGCTATTACTGGGTTTCTTCCATACTGAAATTACACACATCTAGCACATTAAACGTCTAAAGAAAGATTATATTTTATCACAATTATATGTTACTGTTACAACAGCACAAATGTCTTTTCCACTTATAATTCTTGGAAAGTCTGAGGAATTTTTTAGTGAAAGGCTTAAATAGACTACCATTCAAAAGTTTAGGGTCAGTGAGATTTTTGGTAAAATGTGTTAGTGAGCTAAGGAGAGAAGAGCACAGGATCACTCACTGGACTAAAACAACATTACCTTCCAGAGGATCCTAATGCTAGGAATGTGGTTATTTGTTTTCAACTATCAGTTGAGCATTATTCATTTGTATTCGATACATTTCACATTATTTGGTAAATCAGTCGCAATTTTGGTGCAGGCTTTGCAAACAGACTTTTATGGACTCAACAGTAACTCGACAACATGTAGTTAACTGTGTTAATCATATGTTCTTTGTCTACATGTCAGTAAATCAAACCAGAGACTAAACATTCAAATCCAGTTGCAATGACGAGATCGATGCATTCACGAGCTCAACATGTCTGTAGTCGGCTACAATGCTCATCACCTCAACCTTTCATGCCACTATCTAAATATAATGCAATAATCACCACTTTTCACAATTAGTTTAGCTGTAATAGTAAAGACGAGCTAAAAGTTTTCTAGAGAGTTCCACATGCAATAATAGCTATTTCATATGCAAAGATGTTAGCCAAATTACAGCAGTGGGTGTTTACACTGAAAGTTCACAGCAGACACATCTCTTAAAAAATACTTGACATCAGATTTACAAGGTAAATTATGTTGGCTTGCACCCCAATCTATTCCTGTTAAAAAGAATTGCAGCATGGTCTCTTATTTTACAGGTCTTTGACACCAAAAAAAAAAAAAAAAATTCATGTGGAATACCACAAAGTCTTTTACTTTCACTGAAACTGAATCCTCATAGCAGCTCTTTTGCATATGGGACAACCATGCAATAAATTGGGCTTTATTTACTAAATGTCAGCGCGCGTTCTGATCGGTAACGGACCTCCGAATCATCTCCAGCACTCAGCCACCGAAGGACCACTCCTCCGCCTCCGTTTCCCTCGTAAGCTGATATTAGCATTTAAACATTCTGTATGATATCATTATTTTAATGGCACATTGTCTCTTTCTCTCTCACACATATGTAGGCTAGTTATAAAGTTTTTAGACTTTTGATGATTAGTGTTCTATTTTTAAAGTTTGTGGGTCGTGTAAAAAACAAAAAAAATCCCTTATTTTGGGGATGGATTCCGGGAAATCAATGTTGACTGCTATGGACTGGATACGGTAAAAGTTTAATGTATTAAACTTGCTCCGCAGACTACATCTTCGTTGCTCTGATTGGTTGTAGCACTATCCAATTGCGTGCAGAGAGAATTTGAAAGACAACCGTTTATCCCACCCCTCGGATTGAGCCCTGTCAATGATGAGTTCCCAGACCAAACATCTTGATGTAGGAGGTCTGGCATGCCAGGCTATTGCTAGACGTCAGTGGCAGCGAAATGATTTTTGCTGCCGCTAGGGTGCGTCTAGATTTCTAGGCTAACTTAATACCATATTACCAGGTAATCTTGACAAAAAAAATTGTGTTTTTGCAAAACTTAAGAATTCTGGCAGTAGAAACTTACATCATCCTCATGGGTGGAATTCTGCAGTGTCATTGCGACCATAGGAGATGCTGTTACCGGGGCAACAACAGATATGGATCTGTCCTGAGCCAGCGTTGGCACAGTGACTACACGCGTGGGCACGGCTTGAGGCGTCTGAAGCTGGACAACCTGAGTGGGCCGAGATAGCAACATCTGTTGACCTGCAAGAGAAACACATTTAGTTTAAACACATTTTTCCGCTCAAATAAAGTAGGAAATGTACTGAAAGTCATGTGTTGCTGTTATTTTTCTTCACTTTTTATTGATCTCCATTAATCTCAAGACTCTGCAAGTAAACTTTTTTACAGCACAGATTTGTTTAATAACCCCAAAGAGGGGTTTTAATCACAAAGGAAACAGTTGTGCCAAGCACCATCCTTCACCCAGAACAGAACACGTCACCTCCAGGTAACACAGACAAACACAATTTGTCAGGCATGACAGGTTGCTGTTGGTGTTGAGTTAAATGAGAGGAATTCGCTGCGTCTCCCCGGCGGGGTTCATTCCGAACGACTTCCATTCTCTCAGCCACCCACTGACTTACCCATTAGTCTTCTGACAAAGTACAATTAACCTTGCATCAAAACTCTGCGGTTAGCCAGAAAATAATTACTGTGGCATGAGCGCAATCAGTTCAAAGTGCACTTCTGCTGTGTTTCTCACAGATGGATTCAATACATATGTAAGCAGCTCGTGTCAATTCTCTCCTTTCTAATGAGAAAACAAGAAAAAATTGCTTTGTGAGACAACTTGTAAACTAAACAGAATCGTCACGCAAGACAGCAGTCCTCAAAAACTGAGTGAGAAACGTGATTGTTTGGAGTCCAGTGATTTGTAAAATAAATTCAAGTCTAGTGTTTTAGATCAGATGATTAGAAGATCAGATTTCGATTCAGGCTGCTCTTGCTTTCTGCCCCAGTTGTGTTTCCAGGTGTGTGAGGTAAGTGTTTATACTAGCCGTGAGGAAACGGATACTGAAGCTTGCTGATTCCTGACAGCCATAGTTTGACACTCCAGATATTAAACAGTCGCCTATTTCATCAGAGCAGTCTGTGGAGAAATCTTTTTCCTACTGTTCTCAATCACAATTAATCAGCATTGATTGCAGTAAAAATGAATGCAATGAATGAATGCTATTAAAACGCACAAATAAAGTAATTAACAGTTTCCCTTAGAACATTCAAAAAGGAGTACAGGTGACATGGAAACTATTTCTAATGTTTTTGAAGTCTCTTTTGCTCATCAAGCCTGCATCTATTTGATCAAAAATACAGAAAAAACAGTAATAGTGTGAAATATTATTGCAATTTAAAACAATGGTTTTCTATTATAATATACTTTAAAATATAATTTATTTCTGAGATGCAAAGCTGAATTTTCATCAGCCAGTACTACAGTATTCAGTGTCACATGATCCTTCATAAACCATTCTAGTATGCTGATGTGATAATCAGTTATTCAACAATGTTGGAAATAATTGTGCAGCTGAATATTTTTTTCTTTTTTGGAACCTTTGATACTTTTTTTCAGGGTTCATTGATGGATAAAAAGTTCAAATGAACAGTATTCATTAAAAATAGAAATCTTTATTCTTTCCCATCACTTTATTTATTAATTTACCACATCCTTGTTAAATAAAAGTATTAATTTATTACAAAAAAACACTGACCCCAAACTTTTGATCAGTAGTATATATTGTTACAAAACATTTTTTAATAAATGCTGTTTTTTTAACTTTTCATTCATCAGTATTCAGCAGCACAATTATTTCCAACATTATTAAAAAAAATAGTATATTAGTACTAGAAAGTAAAGCTAATAGTACTAGTAATGATGCTGAAAGTTCAGCTTTGCATCAAAGAAATAAATTATATTTTAAAGTATATTGAAAAAGAAAACCATTATTTAAAATTTTAATATTTCATAATATTAATGTTTTTTCCTGTATTTTTGATCAAACAAATGCAGGCTTGATGAACAAAAGACACTTCTTTCAAAAACAGTAATGTATATTTCTTATTATAAAAATAAACATATAAATATATATAGCTACAGCTAGATAGCTAGATAGATAGATAGATAGATAGATAGACTTTTTGCAAAAGTCAGAAACAGGCAGATCATAATAATTAGTATGATTAATTATTAATAATAATTAATAATTATTATACTTCAATTCTCCCAGGTCAAAAAGGTGTACCAGCAGTTGAAAAACAATTCCCAGTTTACATGAAGATAGATATTTTTAATTAATTTATTTTTATTTTTTAAATGAAACGCCAGTAGTACAAAAAGTAGATGCTTAGCGCCATCTGCTGTTTTTTTATGCAATAACACAGTGCTACAATTCAACCTGAGACATTTAACCTTGCAAATAAACACATAAAAATGTATTAAAATGTGATGCGTGATACATAATACTTTTATTACATATAAGACTTTAAAACGTTTTTTTAAGAGTGGCAGAATAAGTGACTGAGGTTTTTTCACCTGTAGGGGGCGCTGGCTGAATAGTGACAGGTGGAGGTTTCACCACCGGAAGAACAGTAGTCTGGAGAGGTTGGATGATGATGGTCTTAGTCTGAAGCGGGGCTGCAGCATGGGCGATGGGCATCGTGGTAATGAGAGGTTTAGGCTGAATGGAAACCTTGGGGCTAACCTGGATTGGTCTCTTCGCTGGCTGGAGAGGCTTTGCTGTGAGAACAATTTTACTGTTAATCAACATTATTACAAAAAGCTTAAAATATACATTTCAAATAAGGAAATTAGAGAGGTTTCAGTTATTCACACTGAATGTACTTCACTTACCTTTTGTCTGATTGGTCCTCTTGGAAGGCTTCTTCTCAGTGGGTGCCTCAGCAAAACCGCTCGACTCAGAACAGACAGACAGTGGGGAGGACAGAGATTGCCATGAGACTGGAGAGAGCGCCTCATCCTGAAGAAAGCATTTTGAACAGAATGAAAAAATCTATTTCTAACACGTCAAACATATGCCAGCATAATAGTTAGTTAGGTCTATCAAAGAAAGCCATCCATGGCCTTACAGAGAGATAGAGAACTGAAAGTGCACTCAAGCATGGGAATTCTGGGTTGTGATTCCAGATGGTCTTAAACTATACATATCATCACTTAACTGTTTGCACATATCCAACGACGGATCAATAAAATCATAACACACAACAGAACACAGGTGATATAAGCCTTTTCTTTAATGTGTCTTGTGTCTGACTGTAACTGAGCCATGAAAGTAATCTTTTAAAAACATGTTAAAAAATAGTTCAACTTGCATTGAGTATCCGTCGTTTAGTTTCATTCAACCATCCATCTTGTTTTACTGAAAACAAGAATGCGTCCTATGAGCAAGTCCCTTTACAGGATGTTGCATCATTCAATAACAGAACAGAATGTTAACATTCAGTATAAGCAAACTATAGCAAATACGTGGCATGTTAAATAGGTTAGTAATAGGTAAAAGGTTTTTAGTTCCCTTCTCCTCAAGTTTCTAATGTGACACTGAGATTTAAGCGTTTTAGGTTTTCATTGAAACAACGTGCATGTGTGATAGAGGCATTTCAGTTTTTCTTTGAAACCTTGAAAGGGACTGTGATTTTTGTTAATAAACCTTGAACAGTCAACACACATTACAAAAAAAGCCTGGACATCTCAATGTGAGACATTAATTAGTTTGATGATGTGCTGAGAGCTGATTAAGACATTCGTTAACACAGTGGAGACTTAATTAGACACCTAATTCACATGGGTGTATGTGCGCGTCTGCCCTCTTGATCTCTGAACTACAGCAGCTGGCAGGACCAGTTCACCCCAAACACACTCCATCTGGGCACTGGATGGGCATCTGACTAATTAAGTCATTAAATAAAGGCAGAAAAAAAGAACTGTATCTGGGTGTAAAATATATAATAAAATATAAATTATGTAATATTTGAATACAATTCTGTGTATCTTTTGTGATTCCTAAATGTTATATTATTATAGCTATAAATTGCTATATGCAATAAATAAACAAATAATTGTGTGCATGTTAAGTTTGTCTGTGAATGTAAAAGGTGTGGAGTTCAAAACACTGGAAAGATTTAGATGCAAAGTTCAGTGGGCAGAAATGCTAAAGGACAGTGTAGTGTATCTTTGTTTTGGGGAGTGGACTTTGACTCACATGTGTGGAGTACGGTGAGTAAGGCTCAACTGACGCTGGTGAGGACACTGAACTGAGCGTATGGTTTGGTGACAGTGAGTCCACGGTTACATCACCATCTGTGAGAGCAGACAGAGAGAACAAGGGCAGGAATAAGCTTTGAAATCAGATCTTTTACCTGGACACAGTGACCCTTGAATGGTGACTGTACATGTACTTTTCTACATTTTGCTTTGGAGATATTCTACACATTTCTCAAAAATATTAAGCAACTCTGAATTCATTGCTGCTATAGACATTAAAAAATAGTCATGTGCAGTCCACAGGAAACTGAAAATTAGTACCTGATCGAGGGCTACTCCACACTGGGTGTTCAATGTCAAAGTTCAGATCAGGAACAGAAGGGTCCTAAAGAAGGAAAGATCCACAATGCTTTTGATTAATGCTTAATTACTGATATTTTTCTATTAACCTCTGTTTACAGCTGTGATCAAACTAAAAAAATGATTTACACTAATTATAAATCATATTATGAGCTAGGTAGTCTATTAAAGAAGAGTTTTTCCTTTCCGAATGCTATTTTTAAAAAAATAATTCCAAGAAAAACGATTAGTGTGATCTGGCGTGACCTGTTTTGACACATTTGACTCACATAGCCTACACTCTCCACCAGTGCCTCCAGAAGCTCGTCAGCATCCCCAAGATCTTCCAGATCATCAAACAGACTGATATCTGCACAAGTAAAAAAGACAAGTGTCCTGAACTTAAGTATGACCTAAGGCAGGTTAACTCAAAACAAAGAAGAAAAGAAAGCAAGCAAAGTGCTGAATAGGCATGAGAGCAAAACAGGAAATTTATCAATATAATTAAATATATATTGATTAAAAGCCACAAAACTACGGATGAATGGGGAAACAAGATCACCAGTCAGTTGACTGTTTGAAATCGCAAACAAACCACTAACGTTATATAACGATACAGTATAAATCGCTCCACAGTGAGCTTGAGCTAAACACAAAGATATTTTGCTAATCGTAAATCTAACGTTAGTAGAATCGGTAACTTAGTTGACGCTTCTCGAAAGCAGCACGCGAAAGTGTATCTTATCTTATCTTACCCCACTCTCCATCCTGATCGATGGAAATGTCCCCTGCTTCCTTATTCATCATCGACTGATTCACAAAATCTAACATCAAATCCGACGACATTATGCCTTGAACACATTAGTAACGTTTAAAAGAGAGTCGGATGACGGAGACTGGTTATAGATGAGGTCTGTATGAGGATGTTAACACGTATTTCCCGATTCTGATGAAACTACATAACAACAATAATGCAGCAAGTACACGTCTAGTTTTACGGTAACTACGGGTGCCGGAGTGGGTCTATCTGTCAAACACAGGCCTGTAAAAGACTAATGTTTTTCATCTCTAGCCCACATGGTGGCAGTAGATAATATACTGTAAAAAAAAATAGACTGTTCAAAGAACCGGTTCAAAGACTGATTCAACTGGTTTAGGCCGTTTCCCCCCCTAATTAGTTACCAAAACTGTTGAATACATTGTAATTAATTGCGTCGCAGGTCAGTTTGTTGCAGTCACGATTAATCTGATTTAGAAAGATAATTTAGATGAAACATTAAACAATACCTACTAAAAATAAAATAAAAAATATTACTTTTTTGGCGTTGTAATAAAATAGTTTCTTAAAATCAACTTTTTCCTTATGGTTATATTTAGGCTACAGTAGCCTCTATAGGTTTTGATCACTTCGGTTAAATAGCAAGGCTATAGCCTTGTTCACAGGACAATCAACATAACTTAAAAACATAGTGATGAACAGTCGAATAAACCATGGTGTTTCGACAATCATACAAATGAATGAATGCATAAAACCGGGTTGACACTGCATTGAAGATTTCCATGAAAGCTTTCAATTGACTTTTGTATCATGACTTTTTTTAAACCTGTGCTTTCCTCAGGTTTCCGAGAGCATTTCCAGTAACTCTATTAAAAGACCTAACTAGGCAAGACTCGGAATTTTATTACCGTGTACTGTAGGCTAGCCTATAAGAGATACTGTATAGGCTACTGTAGGCTATTAACAAACATAGTTGAAAGCTGACACTTTGACATTTTACTATGTGAACTATAAGCCAGCCTTGGCCACTGGATGTCCTATTTAAAGCATCAGTGTTGGATAAAATAAAAGATGCAAGATATGCAACACGTATTCAACAAGAATAATAATTGTAATGCTTTTTTTTTTTTTTTTTTTTTTGAGTGACAGTAAAACAAAATACAACATAACGATTAGCAGGCGACTGGAGCTACTAATCATGACTGTCAAACTGGCATACAAAACAAAATTTAGAGAAAAAATAGGAATATTAAAGTTATTTGGTTAAACAAAAAAACAACCAGCTGAGCTGTATGGTATAGCAGGTTTCTTATTCTTGTTCATCTTTTAAATGTCAGACCAGCAGCTCACACTGGTTTGAAGATCTGGAACAGGTGTTCATAGCTATAATCTTGTTGGTCTTCCCAGGACATTGTCAGCTTAGCCTGAGGTGGTCTCAGCAATCTCAGCTGGATCTGAACCTCTCACACTTTACCCATGGAACGTTGTTGTGTTTTCAAAAAACCTAAACCTATCATTTAACCTACAATTTAAAATGTGGCCATCAATTTATTTAAAATTCAAGCAAGCTTACTGAAGTTGTGACTGTACTAAATAAAACACAACTGATTGAGTAGGCCTAAATCAGTTTTAAATAATATTTTTTTTTTTGCCATATGAATATGGGGGACGTTTTTATGTCAAGCCATGTTAAGCACTAAAAAAAGCCATTAATTCCGAGTGTTTTAAGATAAAAGCATCCATTGAGTTAAACTGATTTGTGTGAGTGGGTTCTTTTTCGTGTTTTAGCCAATCATGAACCAGTATGGTCCATTCAGGTTAATTGCATAAACCCACCAGCCCCCTCACACAAACTGTCTGAGTATTAACAGGTTAATATAACGCATGTCAAGAGCATCCATTTGGAATGGATTAGAGCTTTGGACACAATGTCTTTATGTTGCCATAGGAACTTGTTTGTTCAAAGACAGCCTTGGAGAACAAATGTGTGGCTGACTTCAGGTTTTCAAAATGTAAATAAAAAAAAAGCAGGCAATTTTAAAAATAAATAAATATTTTTGGGGGGTCATAACGCAAGTGAACCTTAATTTGAGATTTTTTGTCTATATCCTTATATTTCCCCTTATAAGAAAATCAGTTTTAGAGCTTCCTGGAAAACAGATGAACTAAATATATAAAACAGAAGGATTCACAATTCCATAAAATCACCCCCACTCCTCGATTTCAGTGCTTAATTTGCACTTGCATCTCTGTGGGTGTTTTAACTCAGCAGTCATCAGAAGAAAGCTTCAGTCTGAAAAAAAGATCGAAAAGAGCAGAAGAGAGTAAGCAAACAGACATTTCACAAACATTCTGCTCACTTCATCTTTTGTTTGCATGATGGATATCCTCTGAGATTGATGAACACAGTTGTTGAGCATTGTCTCCTCAAAGCGACAACAGAAGAGGATCACTTATCATCTCAGCTTGTGTGAGGGGGATTTGTGTTGGATTTGGAGAACAAATGAGTGGAGTGTAAAGTAGAAGGACAGATTGAAAGAAGAGCGTTTGCACATGGGTTGCCAGTTTCAGGAATAGAAAAACAACTCATAACATGTACGAGTGAAATGTTCAGTAGGTCTTGTAGGTCCATCACTTGTAGGTCTTCATCCTTTGGTTTGTGTCTGGGTGTATGATGGCAGGTGGCCTAGGTCTGGTGTGCTGGGGGTGGGACGTGGCTGGGGCACATTGTTTGTCTGGATGGGTTTGTGAATACAAAGGGATTACTGCATATGGTTTGGCTCACTGACAGCTCTGACTGTGTGTGTTTGTGTATTTGTTGGTGTGTTAGAAAGAGAGTATGTGACTGATTATCTCTGAGATAAGAAAGCAAAAGAAACATGATGGAGGTTAAAAGGGGCAGTCTCAGAGAAAAATAAAAACGATTTAAATAAACAATGTTGAAAAAAATCCAGGGCCGTTTCTAGGGCAGCTGGTGTTAAACACGTAATCTTTCCAAAAAAAAAAACAAAAAAAATATTCAACATCATATTATTCACATTTTGCATTCATCAAATTTATTAGCAGTCATGGCAGAAGAAACTGACAGCAACTTGTTTCCTCATGTTGAACCCAAAATGGCTATAAAATAAGAGAATCTGAGTGAAAAGAAGAGGATAACAAATTGCAGGCCTTACACCATGTGCCACCATTAAGCCCACACAAAGAGATCAGTGACAAATGACCGTTTTAATTCTTCGGTTTGACTTTAATAAATTAACCTGGTCTAATAGACTTAAGGAAAGGGGTTCAAACAGAAAAGCTTAAATGGTGTGAGATGGGTTGGAAAAAAAGCCATTCATCTTGTTTACCATGGTCTTGTGTTCTTTAATAGGTCATTTACAATGAGGGGACAGAGTATGTGGGGGTTGTGGGATGAAGTGGGCTTATAGAGGGAACCTAGAGGGAAGGGCCTTGGGAAGTCACTGGTCATTTAGAGTACTAACCCCACACTAGTTCAAGACTGGTGAATGCTGGTGACTTCTGAATAACCTTCGGTGGTAGTGAGAGCTCACCCCTGTGTGACCCCACACTCTGAGGAAAAGACTGGGGGGATTTCAAGGAGTCTTTGAGCCACCACACATGAAACCAGACGGCCAGACAGATAATTTTATTCCTGTTTTGTTTTCTACTTTGATATTATATCAAATTTAAAAACAAGTTTGATTATAGGCATATTTTACACAAGTTATTATACCGAATAAAAACAAATGTAGTTAAAAGAAAAAAAAATAAACACAATATCCGCTAATTACATGGGCCTATAAATTGCAACACAATCTCATGGCAATTCATTCCTATTTTAGTGAATTGGTGGCTAATTCATATTAATTAATATCCCATTCCAATGTTTTCGTACTAGGGATGGACCTTCATTTTCTTAAAAAAATATATATGTATATATGTTTCTGTGCTAATCACATCATTGCCAGCTCAGGAAATAGATTTTCTCTTGGGATCAGGTTGATAATTGCTTAGATTCTACCCTTTGCCTGACTGAAATAATGCTATTCCTTTTGGCACACACATTATAAAGAAGGACACTGTTCAATTCTTACCTTAGGAATTTCTACCTGATCTGGTCTGTGTTGCAAAAGCATTGCAAGCCTAAGTAGATCACGGAAACTATTAGCATCAATGGTCATCTAAGCCTTATAATTTACATTACATTTGGGAAACACAGTCCTGGTTCTTTAAAATTACGTTTGCTGGTGTAACTACATTTAATCAAGTTGTTTCAGTCATATTAAATAACATTTTTACATATTTCTCCCCCACATTTTCCAGACAATGCATTTTACGGTCTCCTGTTTGGTACTGTTGCTATTGATGGTTGAATGGTTCAGTAGCCACTGAAGCCAAGATCTTTGGATCAATTCTTAGGAAATACATGAATGTAAAATATTTATAACAAATGCAATGTAAGTTGCTTGCTTTGTATTAAAACATATGTCAGATGTAAATGGTTGTTATTTCTAGCGTATGTTCAGGCCATGTTATTGCAATATATTTACTTTTGTGTGTTACTAAATAGTTATTAGTCATGGTTATACTGTATATTATTTTGTATAAACTGTACACATGTGCTTAAGTCATCTGCCTGGCTATGTGTTATCTGATTGTTGTCGTTTGTGAAACCCCTCCTCCCCGCCTCCCCCTGAGCGCGGCCCCGAGCCAGCCAGCAGCGCCGCAACAGAGCTCAGTTCACTCGGGCCGTGTAGAGGAATTGAAAGGGGTGCCGCGCGGCTCAGGGACCAGACCTGACAGTAAACTGACTCGGAATGGATACTCACGACACATATTTACATCTCCGTAAGTCGCAGTGTCTTTTCATTTCCTGTTGCTGCTCTCCTGTGTCATCTTTGCGCAGTTGCCCGTGCCGTACACGCGTGCGTGCCGTCAAAGTTTAATTAAACAACTTCGCTGATGAACTTCAGTTCAGACTGATAATTGTCCTATCAAACCGCGTGCTTTGCTGTGTATTGGTCAGGTGACCAGTCCGCGGTTTACATGTACGGTTGACATTTTAATTGCATCTATAATCAGTCGGATTCGTTATTGCCTTTGAGAAGATTTCGTGTAGGCTACAGCTGCATATAGGAATGCGACTTGTTTCAGGAGTGAAGGCGAATGACATTATTTTAGACAAAGTCAGAGACAACTCTAGCCATTTCTAGTCTACAGTGTTGTGTGTAAGTCATCATAAGTCTCGAATCAAACAAGTAGCCAGTCTGACACACCTAATGACGCTGTTAATCCAACCTGACATTGCCATGTTACGTTTTAATGAATTTACTAAATGCTTAATTATGTATTCAGATTAAAAATCTTCAACAGAGTAGCCTACAATAGATTAGCACATGTTATTATACTCTTAAATATAATTTAAGATGTTTTGTGTGTTGGAATATTGTAGGTTATTGGTTGGTCCACTCTGGTTATTAATTGGTCATCAGATGGTTGACCACCAGCTATCACGTTTTGACCATGTTGAGCTGGTTTGACCAGCATGCAGCTCAAAGATGATCTACTAGCTTTTACCAGCTAATGACCAGCTTGAAACCATCTTTCATGTTCCAAAACACTGCTACCTTCTTAAGATGGATTTCCCAGCAGAGAAAGAATTCAGCCCAATGTACATAGCCTATGCTTCTGGGGTAATATCAGATGTTTTTTTAATGAAGAATATGTATCAACAATGTTTTTACTCTAGATTTGTAGAGCAAACACAAGAACGCTGTATTAATATGTTGTGGATAACAGAGAGCTTCATGCAAAAAGCTATAGGAACTAATAATGATGAGTAAATATAGAATAGAATGTTGTAAATATGATGCATTCATGTGACGTAATGATCCAGGTTTTGAACTTTGAACCATGTTAACAAGGTTAAATTAATCACAGTGTTTAAGTGAACATCTACACATTCAATTCCCTTTTAATTACATTTTACATGCATTTGGCTGATGTTTTATCCAAAGAACATGCATTCAGGGTTTATATTTTATTGGTTCATCATGCATTTCCTGGGAATGGAACCCTTGACCTTGGCATTGCTAGCAGCAACATGCTATACTGTTTGAGCTATAGGATTTTTTGATGTCACTGAAACCATCTGTGCCTTTACCCTCAGCTTATTCTTGTTCCTTTCTGTAGACTTTCAGATGAGTGTTTATAACTGACAACATTCCTCCACTTTTAACAATGTGAACCCACTCTGCAAGTCCAAAGACACATAGATGAGAAAAAAGGAAACGTGTGTTACAGTCATCAGACAGGAGTGGCTCAGAGGCCTTTGTTATTGTCAGCTGTACACATGCTTTCAAACTGCTCACAGCGGTTTCTGTAGATTTCCTATATGCGCTTAAGGCTTTCAACATGTGACTCACTGAGCAGCCTTGCCCTTAACATCACTTTCAGTCAGAAAAGCTCAGCTTTTGGGAAAGGCTTTGATGGAAAACAAAGGATATGCATCCATGAGAAAAGAACGTAGTGAAGTGTGTTCTCAAAATCTTCAGATTTTGAGATCATGACCAGCTGATTGTACTTATTAATTCTATTAAAATTGGATGATTATTAAGATTAGTCCTTTTAAGGAGCTGTTTGACAATTATGCGCTGTCATAACCTTTACACCGGTGGTGCTGCTACTGTAAATGTATAGTTGCTATGTAAATGAACTAGATACTATTTCGGACCTCAGCTCTTATTAGCTCTTCGTTCTCTGGCTTTATAAACATGCTGGAGTAATATTAGTCTGGGTTGAAGTAGACTGGGGCAAGGGTGGAAATCTATTTTGATCGCTGGACATTTTCTGAGTGCTTTCTTGAGGACATGCTGCTTTGAAATGTTAGACGTGGACCATTGCATCACAGTAGTGGGGTTGAACTGTGTTCACGTGCTGGTCAACAAGTCTCAATGCTTCTATGAAACATCAGTCCATCTTTAGTCTTTACTATACTGTCACTTTAGATCAAGTTTATTCACCCTTGCTGAATAAAAGAATAATTTATTTTTAAGAAAAATCTTACAGACCCCAACAATAGTAGTGTAGCATGTACGTATACCCTCTTAATTATCCCAAGTCTAAGACTTATTAAAGATGAAAGACGATAATAATGTTTGTTGGTTTAATAGTTGTTTAATAAGGACATGGAGAACCTAATACTTTGGTGATGTGGCTTCTAATATCTCTGCAGGCAGCTCCAATTCTGTCAATCTTCTGTGTGATCTCTACTCTCGTTTCATTCAGACTGATCCATGTGGGGCATTGCTTTTATTGGATGACATATTAAAGAGGCTTTTTTAGATTTACCCTAAAGACATTCTGTCATAAAGTCAGCTCTCTCTCTACCGTCTCTCTGCCTCAATGAAACTGTAATGGCATCATTATTGATATATTGTAGGCTTTAGTAGAAAGTGCTTTCAAGGGATCACTGTATCGAAATCGCTCAAAGTGTCATTTTATTATTTTTTGCACCGTTTTTTTTGCAATTAACAAAAATGACACTGATATTTAATTCAGTAAATATGAAGTTGCAGTTGTTTGACTTCATGACTTATATGATGCCAGTACTTTGTCTGTCTTTCTAGTTTGTTTTTTTATTAATACAATATAGTTTAAATGTTTGTGGTCGGTAAGATTATTTCATGTTTTTATGCTCACCGAGTCTGCATTTATTTGATCAAAATGCATTAAAAACAGTAATAATGTGAAATATTATTACTATTAAAATCTCTCTTCCATTTTAAAATGTAATTTTTCAGCATCATTACTCCAGTATTCAGTGTCACATGATCCATCAGAAATCATTATGCTGATTTTGTGCTTCAAAAACATTTCTTATTATCAGTGTTGAAAACAGTGTTCCTGCTTAATATTTTTGTATTAAGTTATTTACTGTGATTTTCGATCAATTTAATGCATTGCTGAATACTTGCTGAATAAAAAATTCTTTACTCAGTAGTGTATATATTGAAGGTAATTTTTCTTCCTGTTCAGTGCTAATGTTGATTCATTGCACTGCCTTGAGATAGAAGTACATTAGATTATAGCAGGTGTGTGAGAGTAGGCTGCCAGACTTGGCTGTGAAGTATGCTTCATAGTGTGTGTGTGTGTGTGTGTGTGTGTGCATGTGTGAGAAAGAGCTGTCATTGCCGCTTTACTGACTTAAAGGATTAGTTCACTTCAGAATTAAAATTTCCTGATAGTTTACTCACCCCCACTTCATCCAAGATGTTCATCTCTTTCTTTCTTCAGTCAAATAGAAATGAAGGTTTTTTGAGGAAAACATTCTCCAGGAATTTTCTCCATATATTGGACTTCAAATTCAATGTCCAAATTGCAGTTTCAATGAAGCTTCAAAGGGCTATAAAAGACCCCAGAAGCAATAAGGATCTTATAGCGAAACAATATAATTTTCCGAAAAAAAAAATAAAATTTAGGGCTGGGCAACGATTAATCACAATTAAAGTTTGTGATAATCGCGATAAAAGTTTGTTTACATAATATATGTGTGTGTGCTGTGTATAATTATTTTGTATATAAAAATTCCCACTCATAAATGTATATATTTAAGAAAAAAATTATTAATATATAAAATATTAATATTTATATTTAATATAAATTATGGATAATATAAACAGTATATACATGCAAATATTTCTTAAAAATATACACGCATGTTTGTGTGTTTATATATATACAAAATAATTATACACACTACATATATATATATATATATATATTATGTAAACACAAACTTTTATTTTGGATGCGATTAATCACAATTTAATTAATCAAAAAGGCTAAAGTTGGCCAGCACAATATATATATATATATATATACTTTTTACCCACAAATACTCGTCTTGCACTAGCTCTGCGATGCACCACGTGTTACATAATCACATGCTTGTTCCGGGTTCAAAAAGGTAGGTTAAAGTGAAAAATTTTATTATTTTCTCCTCCAACTTAAAATCGTCAGACAACGTTGTTTTACCTTTTATTTATTTATTCTTTAAATGCTGTTTGACTTAGTCTTTGCACGTTCGGCAAAGATTAATGGTATGTAATGCATGGTGCATCGTAGAGCTAGTGCAAGATGAGCATTTGCGGTTAAAAACTATGTAAATGTTATGGTTTTTTTGTTTTTGTTTTTTTAGAAAATGACAGATTGTTTCGCTAGATAAGACTCTTCTGGGATTGTGTAGAGCCCTTTGAAGCTTTGTTGAAACTGCAACTGTTGTACCTTGTTGAAGTCCACTATACGAAGAAAAATCCTGGAATGTTTTCCTCAAAAACCTTAATTTCTTTTCAAATGAAGAAAGACAGACATGAAAATCTTGAATGACAGTAAATTAAATTACCAGGAAATTTTAATTCTGAATTGAACTAATCCTTTAACAGAAGTATTCATATGCCCATCTTACTATTATTTAATGGTAGGCTAAATTAGAATTGATTTGCTAATCAGATGTTTACTGTAAAGATAATCTTCAAATCTGAATCAAACAAATTGCTTTATTTAAATCTCACACACACTTGAGCACACTTCATCCCTGGCCGGGCAACAGGTGGCCCATCTGGGCTGATAGATTTAATGCCTCTGTCGGGGCAGACGTGGTCTGTGCAGAAGGAGTCTTGTCAAAGCTTGGAGGGAGGCTGATCTTTGTGGCAGTAAACGGTTCTTGCTGGATTCAATCGTCGATAATCCGAGTAATCCCATAAACTAGCAGACTCCTCCCCGCGGATCCTTCCCCTACGGCCGTCCTGTTTCGCTCATATCCCATCTGTTCCGTCAGCGGAGTGAGTCTGTGTTCGGACAGGTGCTCTACTGTTCCCGGTGAGGTTTAGTTGAGTGGTGCTTGCGGTCATGTGGCATCCGCCGGTATTGCCTCTTCAGGATCAGAGTCACGGCAGAGAGAACGGTCACTACAACCACCGTGAGTATCTGATAATAATACCAGGTCCCAAACTGCTGCTTATGCTCTCAGGATTCAGGAACAGCACGATTGGTGCATCCTTAGGGAAGATGAGAGAACTGTGTTTTTTTTGTCATGAGTAAATAGACTGTTGTACCTTTTATTATTTTTAAGCAATGGATTAACTGCTTAAATTCACAACTAGAATTGGTTTGTAAAGTAATTATTATTTTCAAACAGGTTTCCTGATCTCTTCACCTGTCATTGGTTTGACAAGTGAATAGTCCCACCCCAAACTCATGAAGTCTAACCTACCAAATTTTTTTAGTTGATGAAAAAATGTCTTTAATTGTCACTCAAAATAGTCATTTATAATATTTAAATGACTATATATATATATATATATATATATATATATATATATATATAATATATATATATATATTCAGTATATATATATATATATATATATATATATATATATATATATTCAGTATTTAATAATATATTTGACTTACTCAACCAACACATGAAGGATTTGTCGTTTTTTTGTTATTGATTGCTTTTTGGTGGGAGTTTGCTTGATTTTGTTTTATTTTATTCTTTATCAAAATATATATGTATTATAAGCTAAAGGGTTTTTAAAAGTCTATTTTGCTCACCAAGACTGCATTTATTTGTTCAAACATACAGCAAAAACAGTAACATATATATTAGCTTGTTGTAGCTTGTTTGTAATTAACCTGTGACCTCTGATCTTAGCCGTTGACAGTGAAAATACTTGGCATGGCTCTTTACTCTAATGCTGTTTAAATGGAGTATTGCGGATATTTTAGGAAAGTCTGCTTGGATCAATCTATTTTCGGTACATCACTTTATATCTCACACATTTGCAGTACTTCACCCCTCACTTCTTTTCTTCTCTGTTTCTCATGTGCTCTTTCTACACATTCGCCATCTCTGTCTCTCTCTGACAATTGTTCCGTTGAGGGCATTTGTGGGTGTGGGTGTGTGTAAATACTTTTACTGACAAGGACAAACTCCCATTTGATCACACAATAGAAAGCGGTGACGGAAGTTGTTGTCACTGATTGATGGTCAGTTACTCTCTGTTGTTCTTTCTCTTTCTGTTTCTACCCTTCTCTGAATGTTGATGCAACAAGTAAAACTTGTTAAAATTCTTAGATAGTGAGCTTGCATTCATTAATGTTTGCATGGCTCATTTTACAAATTCATCTTAAATGAGATTACATCAACCTTAGGTGTCTTTAATGGTATATTTGTTGTTTTTGGAAATGAGGGCTGAAACATACATTGCAAGTATGTTGACAGTTGACATAACCTTCTAATCATCAGGTTTGTCTAGGCTTCTTAATTCCAGTGATGACAAATATTAAAGGGACAGTTTACCCAAAAATGACAATTCTGTCATCATTAATTCACTCTCATGTTGTTCCAAAATTGTATGATTGAGTCAAGGGGGTCCAAAACAACAGTGGATATCTTTTACTTATAGACAAAAAATCTATATTTTTCAGAGTATATTTTGGATGACTTGGAGCACGGACCCATCACCAGTACCTGAGCTCATTGATGATGATGTTTTTCTGTAGTTTTTCTTCCCAGAAGAGTGGAATGCATTTGGGAGGACCAGCATTAATGTCTGGTTTTGTGATTAAGAAGCACAAACGGGTGTGGTGACCACATGCTTTGTCCATAGTGTAGTTTGTTTACTTTAATCCAAATTTGTCTTTCTGTGAAACTTATTGGCAGGCAATATGTCAGCTGGGATTGTTTCTCCATGAAAATTGATTTTATAAACATACTTTAACTGTTAAATCAAACCACCTCAGACTAGTCGTAGGTAGGTTTCATTAGAAAACCGTGTTTTGTTGCCCTGCAGGCTGCAGATGCTTTTAATTGTTTCATATAAGACCATGGCCGTTTAGCAAAATTTCTGCAAAATGATATTACGTTGCTTTTTGCATTTTTCTGGACACTTTTTAAAGTGAAATGTTAAGTTTTTAAAGAGTTGCGTTTAAAAGTACACTGAGTTTCGTCTAAAACAGAAGAACTTGAATGTGGCAATGTGTTATTCTGTGGTTGTTGTACATCATTAGTGTGATACTAAATGCTCTATGGCATACCACTTACATTAAACCCTGCCCTAAACCTAACCGATAGAGTTAAACAAACTTGAGATGAAAATGCATTTTAGATTGCTTCTACAAGTGTTTTTGCTTTTTAATCCTGATTCGTGTTTCACAGGACTGCTCCTAAACGCAAGTGCAATACTGTACCAGATGAGTTACAGTGCAAGTTTACTGCATCAAAAACAATCATGAGCAATGATAAAAGTGTTTTAAGGTAATAACATAATATTGTGCAAAGAACTGTGCAGCTTTATTAACTGATAATTTGCCTCTGTTACCATTATGTTAGTGTTTTACTGCCTCTAGTGTTCATTTGGAAACTGCAGGAAATTTAATGTACGTTTTTGGAGCAAAAATTTAGAGGTTTAGGTTTTTCCTAGGTTTTTCCAAAGAGCCGGTTAGGATTGGCAGTAGGTTAGTATTTGGGATCCATACTGAGAAAAACATCTTTCATTATTTTATACGTTTGACTCAGCACTGACATTAGACTCCCTTTCTATCTTAATCTGTCCTTTTATAGGTCTGTTTTTATTTTTACTTCACCTCTTTCTTTTGCGGAAGCTACTAAAGGTTATGTGTGAAAGCATTGTGGTTTCACGCATGCTGCTGTTTAATGCTGAGACTGTAACCTACACTGTAAAAAAATATTGGTGGTTTAACTTGAAAAAGTAGTAACCTTTAAATTTTAAGTAAAAAAAATTGCTAATACAATGAAGGAGATTTGACAAAAGAAAAAATATTGTGATGATAAATGTGTTGCAGTCTCCTATAAAAGGTTTGTTCACCCAAAAATCCTGTCATTAATTAGTCACCCTTGTGTCGTTCCAAACCTGAAAGACTTTCGTTCATCTTCGGAACACAAATTAAGATATTTTTATGAAATCTTGAGAGCTTTCTCTACTCTCCATTGACAGCCTGTATAACTGAAAATTTGACGCTTCAAAATCGTCGTAATAGTTCGCAAAACTAATCCATATGAATTGAGTGGTTTAATCCAAATTTTCAGAAGAGACTCGATCGCTTTTATGATGAACAGATGTGTTATGCAACTGTTATGCAGCACTTTTGAGCAAGTTTCACTTGTTTAGGCTGTCAAAAATAGATTGTACAGAAAGCTCTCAGATTTAATAATAATATCGTAATTTGTGTTCCGGAGAAGAATGAACAAAAGAATGAATGAGGGTGAGTAAATAAATCACAGGTAAAAACTTTTTTAGCAAAAACCCATTTAAAAGTCCCATAGACTTTATAGAGCGAGTGAACCGGGAGTGCTAAAATGCTAACTCACTTCCGCGTTTTGGCCTACAGAGTGACGTCGTAACTTCGGGCACTCTATTGAGGTGGGTGTTTGTGCCAAAAAGGCACAAAATTCTTACATGTTGTACCTTTAACTGTTTCTACATGTCTCTTATCTGTCTCGGAAGAAACTTGATCCTCTGTTAAACTGTCAAGAACAAGCAGTTTCAGGAATTTTGGAACAGAAATTGTTGTCTTGGGTAATTTTCCTAACTGGTCAGATGCCTAGTGTGACCCTTATATCCAGTGCTTCCTAATGTTTTTTTTGGTTTTTTTTTTTTTTTTTTTTTGTGCTACAACAGCAAGAGATAACAGTAAGTTTTTGTAAATAAATTATTTTATTATGCATTGAACTGAACATATTAATACATTTGTAATTTCCACAAAAATATTGAGCAGCACTGAACTGTTTTCAACATTGATATGATTATTAATAAGAAATGTTTCCTGAGCACCAAATCAGCATTAGAGTGATTTCTGAAGGATCATGTGACCCTGAAAACGAGTAATGATGCTAAAATTCAGCTTTGCCATAACAAGAATAAATCACATTTTAAAATGTATTCAAATAGCAAACAGTTTAAATTGTAATCATATTTAACATAATTAACATAACTTAATTTTACATTTTATTTTTTTATTATTACTGTTTTAATCTAGTTTTTGTCAAATAGATAGGAAAAAGAGATTAGTTTCAAAAACATCAGTGAAGTGCATCAGTGAAGGATTGGTCAGACAACTCATGCAGTTTGAGAGTCTTTTTGACCTGGCTGGCTAGTAAGACTCATCATTTAATAAAAGTCTATTTTGGGAAACAGTGTATATAATGCAAATATAGTAGATGGGTCATCTTGACATTGTTTTGAGGTTCGCAGTTCTCCAGAATTCAGGCTATTGAGGGTCAACCGCTGCTTTTGAATTGTTTTCACTTTAGGTTCATTTTGACAAATAAAAGAGGTCTGGCTGCCGCTGAACACTGTTACTTCACGATATCTTGTGCAATGTTCAGTGGAACAGTCCCTGTGGATCTCTGCTGATTGTGACATTACCAGGGGTCATCAAGTGCATGATATCACAAACATTAATCATTTTTTTAGTTCATTACTATACCATCCTCAATGCTACAGATTATCAGATGTCATATGATCTCGATGTGACAGGATGTTTTGAAACTGATTAATGTTCCTTTATTTCCTGAGGAGTTTGTTTCCAAATGTCAGCATATCGCCTCCTGTCAGCATTTTTATGATGTCAGACTGTACCTTTATTGTACATTATTATCCGTCTGTGTCGTTCTATCATCTGACTGTTTTCTGTCCATCCTTCTTTATTTTGCTCTTCATGTGTGACTATAAAGCAGTTGTCAGAAGAAGTTATTTTAAATCTGAGTGACGCATGTGACAATGTTGTTTTGAACAGATTATTAATACAGAGGTTACTACAGGACACACACAGAGTTCATTGACTTCATTCCACTTCACCCAAGTCAAAATACATATTATTCACTTAACTCTTACCTTGTCAAGCACCCACCCTGTCATCCACATAAAGCGACAGTTATAGGCCTACAGTACAGTATATCTTTTGTGCAACAGAACACACACGCACTCAAACACAAAATCCCTCTAGAAAATTACATTTCATCAGTAATAGTGTTAGACAGTTTTCAATACTGCTCGTGAAAAAATCCCAACATGTCCCAGACCTCCTGAGGCATGCACAAGTCCTGGTCATTTTCACCCCTGTCAGTGGTTCTGGGGACATGAGCATAGGCATAATCCATTATTACAGCAGTACTGATAAGAAAAACATGAGCCAGGGAGTGTCTGTGTACATTTGTATGTATTAACATTATAAGAGTGGTGAATGAAATGTTTAGGTATAGTAAAGATAGTATTATTGCCTGTAATACATTTTTTTTAGATACAGATATGTTCAGAAGTAAATAAGATTACAGGAGGACGTTTATTGGCAGCACCCACGTGTAGATGCTATCTTCATTGTATACGTTAATCATTTACATATAAAGACTGTGTGCCGATAAACTAGTTTATGATATGGTTAATAAAGTGATGTTGGTAAGTGAAGTGTAGTGGATGTGGTCCTGGGCTTTGGGGGATTATGGACACATGGCGGTAATCAGGGTGGATTTTAATGTGTTCCAGCTCTCCACAGCAGACTGGGATAGAGTGGGACAGTGTCCCATTTCTCAATCACTTCTGCCCCCCTTCCACCTTTTTGTGTCTGTTGCTCTTCCTTCAACCCCCATCTTCTTTGCTGAAGTGTCTGTAAATTGGTTGAAAATACTTGTCAGTGATGAGAAGAGAGTTTAGTCCCATTATTGATCAGATGTCAACTTCATTTAGGACAGAAATAAGCGATTCAAAAGAATGATGGGCTTTCATAAAGTGTGTGTGTGTGTGGTTCCACAAAATGCTGCTAAATCTGAAAAGCTAACTTTTAAAACCTACTTCAGGGACGTCATTAGGAAAAAGACAAAAAAATTACTTTAATATTATGGCTTTATTTTGATTTTTTTTTCTTTTAACTGCTATTTTACATTATAACCAGCAGTTTAAGTTAGCTTAATGCTAGTTTTTATAAGTTTACTCCTTACTCCTATGGAATCACGTTCAGTTTTTTTTTTTAATTCTGAAAATGTAAAATGGTTCTTTTAGCAGTAAGACTAGTATTGTTAGTTGATACATTCTAATAAATCAATGAATCTAATCTCATCTTAATCTAAAACAATACAGTATAAGGTAATAAAATAATATAGTAATAAATTATATAATGTTATTAAAAATGAGTCTGGCAGCTAATACAGTAAAACAGATTAATTTTAAATGAAAATTCAAACTTTAGCAAGAATACAGTGCAGTTGCTAACATCTGTTTTGTACTTTTAACATACAGTATAATGATATTCACTGGTGGTAAAGAGTAAAGCCACATGATGAATCAAAGTTCATTATAAGTATCTTTTCACAAGCTGTAGGGAATATTTAAGATTCACAGTGTCATACACACAAACATGTGCATAACTGATAAGAAAAACTGAAACACAATTATTAAAATGAAAAAACATAAAATGTGAAGTCACACAGGGAATTGTGGGAATGCAGCTTCCAGTTTTTAACTGTAAATGATATGTTGATTTGTTATTTTTACTTTTAAAAAATTGTACATTTTAACAGTATTTTACTGTAAAATACAATTAGGTTATGTTATAGTTTTTCTCTGTATATTCAACTCAATTGAAATTTGTTTGTATAGCGCTTTTCGCAATACATATTGTTTCAAAGCAGCTTTACAGAAATTTCAGAAATGTACACAAAAATACAGTTAGTTAATCATGTAATAATTTAGGGCATAACATATCGCCAGCGTTGAGTCGTCTCTCTGCAGGCGTTTAGTCATCTCATCGCATGCATCTGAAGTCTCTGTGAGAGGCTGGATACAAACTAGAGCTGACGTACACTATTTACCTTGACTATAGCGTCCCGAGATAACAGCAGAAAAGCAGATGGGAAATAATTAGCAGCAGCTGTTCATAATATTAATGCATTCGATCTTATTCAACAGTGGTATAAAAGGTAAGCAATGTGAATACTTGGCTAAAGACATGCGTCTTTAATCTAGTTTTAAACTGGGACAATGAGTCTGAGCCTCAGACAATATCAGGAAGGCTATTCCAGAGTTTATGAGCTAAATGTGAGGACGCCCTCCTTCCTTTAGTGGACTTAGATATCCTAAGAATGACCAGAAATGACCTGTTCCAGAAGCCTTGAATTTAGGGATCTTAAAGAATGCGATGGATTTTAGGGCAATAGTAGGTCCACACTGGTGCTAGACCATTTAGGGCTTTATAGATCAGTTGTAATACTTTATAATTGATACGGAACTTAATAGGTAACCTGTTAAAGCTGCAGTCTGTAGCTTTTTGGGGGTTAAAAATTATCCAAAATACATATTTGAGAAAATACATTGCATACCAGCCAGTCTTCAAAACTATCCGCTTGCCTTAGCTCGATTCAAAGCGGTAAGCTTGTAATAATGTTTTTAACTCCAATGGTACTGGTGGATTTCTGCGGGAGATTCGAGCATGTCTTTGCATCATTGCGTCGCATCTGTACACATAAAGAAGGAGTCTCGGCTAGTATAAACTTTATTGCGTGTGAGGATGTTGGAGGTGGAGATTTATTGTCTTTTCTCACTGTACTTGATGTAATTAAACTTCTTAATTTGATGGCAGATCCAGAAAGGTTCAAAAGGTCAGTTAAAATTATTTTCTGTGTAAAAAACAAAACTATAATTATTGGAAAACAACAGAAGTCCAAATGTTAATCATTATTTATATATCTAGATAAATGTGTGTTTTTTCTTTTGTACAATTTGTAATGGCGCACTCTCTTTATGTGGTCCATGTCACTTTTCAGTCTGCCGTTCAGCTTTGAAAGTATTTGTAATTGTCAGTTAGCAAGCAACATTGATTGTTTTTCTCTTTTTCCCATTTTACATTTGTTTTCTTAGAGAAACAGTGTTAATAAACAATCGAGAAGAAACTCAAAACTCATTTTACTAGAAGCAATACACAAATACTACAATAAATATAATAGATTCAGAACAAATTATAGAATAAAATACTTAATGAACTTTCCCTCTCTCTATCATATCATTGTGAATGTGATTTATTAGTTAGTTAGTGAGAGGCTTAATGAATTAGAGCCCTGCTGGAGACTCCACACATCAGCTGAGCTGACCAGTAATTAATCTGAAGATTTTAGCGAGTCCCCTCTAAATCCTGTTGTGTCCCAGCCCTTGAATCTTGTCATGTTCATTGAAACTACACAGCTTTCTCTGTTTTGAGAGTATCTATGAGGATACTGATCATTTTTTGCATGAAATGCAAGGGGTTTTTGCAATGACAATGTACGTGATTGTGGCTGCGCGGGCCTGTGCCATGTGGTCATGTGGTCTCCTCTGAACTTGATTGTAGTCTACCAAAGGCTGCACTTTGCTATCAGACAGCTGTACAAAGGTCATGGGCACTGCAGTGTCATTCATTGTGAAATCCTGATGAATGTCTGGCACATGGACTGTCTCAGAAGAATAAGATCTGAATTATCAGCCAAAGGTTGATGCATCTAAAAATGCAAAAGTTGTTTTTAACTTTATGAAATGCAAGTCTGCACAGATATAGAGATAACGTATCCTGCCATCTACAGGATGTCAGTTTCGACATCTTCCATTATATATTTTTGTATATTTTAAAGTCAAAATAAATTGCACAAGCCATTTTATTTCTATATGTCCTATATTTTGGAGTTAAAGTTAAGAATATATATATATATATATATATATATATATATATATATATATATATATATATATATATATATATATATATATATATATATATATATATAAGGGGAATCCTATACATCCTTCTCTAACCCACAAAAAATATTGGTATTACCTTGATCATCAACATTAGTTTGCCATGTTTTTTTTTGGGTCAAATTTAAAGATGCAGTACCAAAGCCAAAAAAAAATTCACAGGTTTGACTTTGTGGTCTGATTTGAATGTAATCTATCCAGTGGGACATTTGAGGATAGGCTGACAAGTGGATCACTGGTTGACATGTTTCCTCACCAATGGTATCTTGACCATCCGCCACAGATATTTCCCTACTGCTGCCCAGAGTCTTAAGACGCACTCACACAAACATGCACGCAACCAGCTTGAAAGAAAGCAGTTGTGACTGTTTAACAGTGTTATTTTTGCCTAGTTAATTTTGCCTAGTTAATAATAAAAAAAAATGCTGGATCTATTCAAGTTTGAATAAAAGAAACTGCAAGATAGAGCATTAAATACACTCTTATCTTTAATATTACAAAATAAGCTAATTTTAGACACTCGGGTCATGTTTCAAGTACTCTGAAATGTTTGGACAGAAATTCACATCATGATTAAGTTGACAGTATGCATTTTGTGAGCTTGACAGAAAGTGCTTCTCATTTAGCGAGTTTAAGAGGTTCATTTAACATAATTCTCAGCATGACAAGAAAATGATAAAATATTTTAATTTTATGTAATGATGTTTTGTCCTGATTTGAAATGATTGTTGCATATTATGGTACACTCTAAAAAATGCTGGGTTGTTTTAACCCAGTTTTGGGTCAAATATGGACAAACCCGAAATGTTGGGTTAAAAATGTAATGTAAAAATTTAACCCAACGGCTGGGTTAGTCCATATTTGGCCCCAAAGTTGGGTTAAAACAACCCAGCATTTTTAGAGTGTATTGTACAGGTGAAAGCTTCATTTTGACTGTAGTTTGAATGCATTAAAGTGCACTGTCTGTTACCAAACTATAAAGCTTGACAGAACTCTTAACATGAGGATAATAGATGATTTAGATTAAAGATACTGATTTGAAAGGGAAATTGTTTTGTCCTTTTTGTGTATTATGGCACTACAGTTGATAGCTTGATACGCGTTTAGTAAAATACGAGAGCTAAAATCTACATCAATGCCTGATGATCAGCCTCTCCGGGTTTATTTTGCAATGCATTAAGCAGTAAATTAAAATAACCTGTTTGTAAATAACTTAAACAGTTACAATGTTTATGTAAAAAGTAAATTGTTACTTATCAGTTTATCTGACCAAACCACAAATTGTGGCTTTGTGTTGCACATCTCAATAAAGCTGCTGCTTGAAGCTGTATTCATGTTAATTTAATCTTAGATTAATTTGATTTGATCTTCATCTTGATGAATGATGAAATGAGTTAACGGATTGCAACACTATCGGCATTGGCAAAAAGATGCAACCTTTGCCCTGTGCGTGTCCTTGTACTACATTAGATAGATTATGTGCTTGTTGTGGTACAAACTACCATTACCAGTGTGTAGCGCTCCATCAGCTGCTGACTGAATGGTTAAAGCAGAAAAGATTTAATAAACACTCAGCCAAGTTTCCTCTTAGATTTACTCAAACCGCACATTTTTATTACACATTACCAGCACAGATTTGAACCTTATTAATTGAGGAAATGTATGTTTTGTAATGGCACTCATGCCTCCACAGGTACTTGACGTTCCCGCGGGCACAGCCACTCGCTTCTCTGACGTCTGGACATGCGTGTCACATTCTTAATATTTACATTGAAGTTGTAAATAATTAAGATTTTTGGAGTATGTTTTGCAAGAAAATACTATTTCAGTTTCAAATTCAACATTTAGTGTGTCACTTGCGGTTTCTTTGTAATTCTTTGATTGCTCATGACATTCACTCAGAAATGATTCATTTACACATTACATATCAGATTACATACACAGTACATTTCACATTTTTGAACTACACTTTAATTCCTCTTGTCTAACATGAATCGCTCTTTTCATCTCTTCATAGACACCAGTGCTCTTAATTCACCCCCCTCTCAGCCGCCACCCATGAGCTCCATGGTGGGTCATCCGTCCGTCATCAGTTCCTCCCGCCCACTGAACTCTCCCATGAGCACCATGGGCTCGTCCATGAATGGCCTGGCCTCTCCCTATTCAGTCATCGCCCCGTCTCTGGTCTCACCGTCCATTTCCTTGCCCTCTACACCCAGTATGGGCTTTGACACTCTCAACAGCCCTCAGGTAAGAACCTTCACATTATCCTGTGCCCTCTCAGCCTGACACCGACTAAAAGCAATAAAATCTCAGTCTAGCATGCCAAATTAGCTTTTCTTTCTAACTTGGGTACATATACAAAAAGTTCTGTCATGAAATTCTAGATGGCACAGGCTGATTGGTCTTTAACTCAACGACTTGCAATCACATCATCCTCTATGCTCCTCTATCCTCATCCTCTTTGGTATGGTTCCAATACCATACCAAACACTCAGAGTTGTCATGACAGAATTACATTTATTTGACTGTTGAGTACTGTATATTATTCTCTCTTAAATAAATAAATGCAAATCTCGAAAGCTCACAATTGGTCAAAAAAAAAGGTTTTAAATCAGTTATCAGGCTGCCATACTTTTTTAAAAATAATTTTCTGTCAAAATTATTTAAAAAATAATATATATGTATTCCCAAAATTAAATGATCTAAATTAACTAAATTTAGCATGTTACTGAATTGCATACTTTACAATATTTCGTAGGTATTAAGGTAGTTTTTTCTACTCTGAACATTAAGCTATACACTGTGATGTGTATCACGTTGTACCGTGTTGCTCATATTGTTGCCCTGGTGTTACAGAGGTCAGTTTATGTTTGTGTACGTGTGTCTCATTTCTCCCTGGAGGCCAGAGAAAGCCATTGACTCAGACAAACGTTTTAAGCTTTTCTAGTCCAATGAAAGGACATCAATAACTGTAAAAGTATGTACCGACAGACACTCTAAATACGCTTGAAATTATATTGAAATGTAAAGAAAATGTGTTGAAAAGTTTACAATGCTGCTGCAGCACATGCCATTTATTTTGCATTGTGTTTCTACGTCTGAAATTGTTACATGGGTGTTTCTTGGCCACTTTTGGAGTTTTATCTCATCAAAATAAAGCAGGAGGGACAATTTCTGACAGTCAAAGAGTGAAATGATCATATTTATTGTATGAAAATGATCAATGATGCTTTTTACCCATATTACATCAACAGAAAGTAAAGAAAAAACAAGGTACGTATCAAAGACGTGGTTGTGTTATTTACAAACAAGCTGTCATTTTGTCACATTTAAAATGTGAGAAAATGTAATTGTGTTCAGGGATCATAAAATCAGCTGTAAAGAAGTAATTACAAAGAAGTTTCAGTTTTCCACCAATGTAATTTCTGTCAAAGAATGTTATCAAACCAGTGTTTTATGTTTTATTTATGTACTTGTATTCCTCATTTCCAAGTTGATTTGAATAAATGTGTCTATTTTTATACTATTATCATAATTATTTATATTTATTTTAATATTTCAATGTTTACATTTTTAGTTACATTCTTATTTTATTAATTAATTTTTTTATATATATATTTATGTAGCTTTAATATTTATATGGCCATTTCCTGCCACCTGCAGGCTGAATAAAGTAGTGCAGAAAATAACGTGATGGAAAAATAGTAAATTCTCCTGAGAGAGAGACAAAATATCCCTCCTCCCCTTTGAAATGTTATGTCAGTGCTCTCACAGCTACGTGTGTAATGGCCTTGTAAGGGTGAAGTCTGTTTTTGTGAGTTTGTCTGTGTGTGTGTGTCTGCTGAGTTGAAAGGACACAAACAATCTGCTGTATTGTGACATAAACACTACTCGTGTTTGCACTGTATGGTAACCTATTTCCGTCTCTCCTCACCTCTCTTCCTGTCTCACAGATGAATTCTTTGAATGTGAATTGCTCAGAAGACATAAAGCCTCCACCAGGATTGGCTCCGCTGGGCAACATGAGCAGCTATCAGTGCAGTAGCCCTGGATCCCTCTCCAAACACATCTGTGCCATTTGTGGAGACCGATCTTCAGGTACAACTCACAGAAATGTTTGGATGTTGCTTTTGGTTTTGGTTTGTTGTAAGTTAATGCAATATAGATCTCCATCTCTTCTGGGGTTCATGACAAATGTGGTTGTGTTTGCAGGGAAGCACTATGGTGTTTATAGTTGTGAAGGTTGCAAAGGCTTCTTTAAGAGGACCATCCGAAAAGACTTGACCTACACGTGTCGAGAAAACAAAGAGTGCCTGATCGACAAACGTCAGCGCAACCGCTGTCAATACTGCCGCTACCAGAAGTGCCTAGCCATGGGCATGAAGCGGGAAGGTTTGTGTTTCCTCCATAATTATTTGAAGTTACTTAAAGACACTGAGGATAGGCATTTTGGAAATTTTTGGTTGCAGTTTATTTTACAATCCTGTTCCGCATGTCCATACTTTGTACTTATTATATTAATTACAATAACTAGGTACTAACCCTAAACCTTACCATAACCCATGTAGTTACCCAGTGAACCCATGATATTACCCAGTACTTTCTTAGGCAAGTACACTGTAAGTACACATAAGTGCACACACAGCAAAATAAAGTGCAACTGAGATTTTAATATTATGCTTTATTGTATTATATATTAATGGTAGTATTTCTATCATAACCTTATATGACTGCTTTATAATGGAATATATTATATTTATATTATAAATGTGTTTTAAAATAATATCTAAAATATATTTTAAAATAAATCAAACCAAATAAAAATATAAACAACAATTTTAATAAAGTGAAATCTATTTTGATATAGCACAGTTAAATAAAGGTTATAGGTGTACTTTAATCTGTATAGTCCTAAAGAATTGTCAAATGTGTGTTAATTCTTAATTACGCTGATTTTGAATGTTCTCATTTATTCTGCTCTGCTTGACCTCTGTGATTCCTCGCAGCGGTTCAGGAAGAGAGGCAGCGTGGGAAGGAGAAAAGTGATAATGAGGTGGAATCAACGAGCAGTTTTAATGAAGAAATGCCTGTGGATAAGATTCTGGATGCAGAGCTTGCAGTCGAACCCAAGACTGAGACATACACAGAGAGCAGCCCCGGCAACTCTGTAAGACATTTGGTCAATTACAATTTACACAATACATATCTGCTGACTTTAGCCTTAGGGAAAAGAGGTAAATTACTTTTTTTCTCTTTCACTTTACATCTTCGGGCCTCCCTCCACAGACAAATGACCCAGTCACTAATATCTGCCATGCAGCTGACAAACAACTGTTCACTCTGGTGGAGTGGGCCAAGAGAATACCTAATTTCTCCGATCTGCCTCTGGATGATCAAGTCATTCTGCTTCGAGCAGGTGTGTAACACTCTCACAGATACACAAATATAGATGACGAGGATACTGAAGTTACTGTTCACAAACAAACGCTCAACTGAAAATCACATTTAAAACCACCAGCAATGTGTTTTAGTTTTATTCATATACTTAGCTTTTATTTTTTTGTATTATTAGTTTTCATTTTAGTTTTAGTATTTTTGTTGTGCGCTTTTATCATTTTTATTACTATTTTTTATATTTCTATATAGCTATCATTTTTAGTTATTTTAGTTCTTCAACTTAGTTGCAAATGTAGTAGTTTTAATTTTTGTCTTTTAAGTTTAGGTTATTCTTCTAATATAGTCACTCCAGGTCGAAGAGTCTGACAGAACTGTGTTGTTTGTGTAAGCTGGAATGCTGACCTCTGCTGGACAAACGTGTCACATGCACTCATAAAATAGTCATTGCTAATGAAGAGCACTGTTGAGTTCATGAAGATAGAGGGAGATATTGATATGATATGCCTGCTATTCGTGTCATTTTTCTCCTTCAGGATGGAACGAGCTCCTCATTGCTTCATTCTCTCATCGCTCAATCACGGTTAAAGATGGCATCTTGCTGGGCACAGGTCTTCATGTCCACAGGAGCAGTGCTCACAGTGCAGGTGTGGGATCCATCTTCAACAGGTGAGGATTTTGTTTGTTTAGAGAATAATCAGAAAATCTGTTGTATTTATTTTATTACACCTACTGTGAGTGTGTGTGTGTGTGTGTGACAGGGTACTGACTGAACTGGTGTCTAAAATGAAGGATATGCAGATGGATAAGACAGAACTAGGCTGCCTAAGAGCCATCGTCCTCTTCAACCCTGGTGTGTTGCTCATTGCCATCTATAAACACTTGTCTGCAGCATAGATAAAATAAAGACATTTTATTTGATTTGAAGTTCTATAATATAATACAATATAAAATATAGTCTAATCAATTTAAAGGGATATTTCACCCAAAATTGTAAAAATAATAAATTATATTATATTACTCATAGTCATAATATAATACAATTTATGTAAAATATTCCTTTAACTTTATATGATATTATATTATATAAAATATTTAAGTTAAATGGATAGTTTATTTAATAATATAATATATATTTTTAGGTGAAATATCCCTTGAACTTTATTATAATATAATATAATATACTATAATATAATATAATAATTCCCAGTAATTCTGTCATTATTCTAAACCCAGTGATTTGCTTTCTTTTGTGGAACTCAAAAAATACTGTTTTTTTTTCATGTGATTACAGTGAATTGGAACTTTAAAGGGATAGTTCACTTTAAAATTAATTGACATGTTTTAGCTTACCTCGAGGACATCCAAGATGTAGGTGTCTTTGTTTCTGCTGTAGTTTCAATTTTGATATTTTTAGGTCAAACCGTTGTTGTCTGTCAGTCATATAATGCAGGTCTATGGTCACCACCTCAAAGAGCATGCACAGAGAAGTCCAAATTAAACATGATTTGATGACTCGTAAATGTAAATACACATTGATGGCCTAAGACACGAAATGAGCGGTTTGTGTGAGAAAACAAACAGTATTTATATCGTTTTTACCTCTTGTAACCATAGCCTCGTCAAAGTGATATGAGATTGCGGGCACTTCTGTCTGCGCAAGCGCCGGAAGTGATCTCTCGCGCGGTTGCGAAAAAAAATCAATGTTGTCCGTTGATGTATCGAAATTGTCTTCCATTGTGATTTCCTGTATATCTAAATAGGTTTAGATCTTTACAGTGAAAGGTAACACTTCCGAAATCTCTGTGTAAACAATGAGTGACGTAGATATCACTTCCGGCGCTTTATGGTGCTTGCGCAGACTGAAGCACCCGCGCCCTCAGATCACTTGGACGTGGCTGTGGTTACATGAGGTAAGAGGTTGTTTCCTCACACAAACCGCTCCTTTTGTGTCTTAGGCCATCAATGTGTACTTACATTTACAAGTCATTGAATCATGTTTAATTTGGACTTCTCTGTGCATGCTCTTTGAGTTGGTGACCATATACCTCCATTATATGACTAATAGACACAAACGGTTTGACCTAAAAATATCAAAATTGAAACTACTGCAGAAACAAAGATACCTAAATCTTGGATGCTCTTGAGGTAAGCTAAAACATATCAAAAATTAATTTCAAAGTGAACTATCCCTTTAATAAATTAGATGTAATGACATTTGTGAGATATTGATAGACACGATTAATCATGCAAATTGCCTCGTCTCATAGATGCTAAAGGCTTGTCCAACCCAGTGGAGGTGGAGGCACTGAGGGAGAAAGTTTACGCCTCACTGGAGACCTACACTAAACACAAATACCCTGACCAGCCTGGCAGGTACAACCCTACACATGTTTGTTCAGTAAATACTGATCATATCAATTGCTCATTCTTAATATTATCTGCAATCTTCTCTCACTGCTTAACAGGTTTGCTAAACTTTTGTTGCGTCTGCCTGCCCTCCGATCCATCGGGCTCAAGTGTTTGGAGCACCTATTTTTCTTCAAGCTGATTGGAGACACACCCATAGACACTTTCCTAATGGAGATGCTCGAAGCACCTCATCAGATCACGTGACACGAGTTCCAATGGACCATTTTTTGTACATATTATTATGTAACTAATATAATAACGAACTTGATCGAAGATACTGCAGTACGCTGCATATTTTATACCAAGCACAAATTATTATTATTATTATTTGCAGGGGAAACAGAGTAATTTTATTGGTATTGTATTGAAAAGAAATGTTTCTGTAAATAGATAATATCAGCTGTACATTGTGGCAAGACAATGCAATAAAGAAATTATATTTTATTGAAGGAATATGTTTATCAAACCCAGACAATAATTTCTAAAATGAAGTTTAGAATGCCGTCCAAATAAATATTTAAATGCTTTGTCCTACTATTTTCTTTTCTTTTCCTTTTTTTTTTGAATAAAAAAAGATTGTCATTTCAATCAACCTGATTTTACTGAACCATCTAACCTTTTTTCCCCATTTTTAACCTTTTTTCCCCATTTTTAACCTTTTTTCCCCATGCAGAACCATAAGCCTTTAAAGAGCATAAATTGCAGCAAAACACTGTCTCATTAACATTATCTGGTTGAGTGAGCGCCGCCCGCTAGATGGCGCCGTTTAACAATACAAATCATAATTTAACTTTCACTATATAACACGTGACTGTCGTGGCTTGGTCTAGCCGGAAGCACGTGATGATTCTTCCGCGAAGCCTCATCACTGATGATCAAAATATGACTACGCAAGGAAAGAACTATTGCCGACTTTAAACAGTAATAAAAAATAAACTGCAGGATTTCAAATGGAGAACTTTTATTTTCTCGTCCAGAAACACTAGATAATTTTATTACAACTGAAACAATTTAGTGCCCCATATATGGGAACGGAATTAAACGTAAAACGTCTTCACCTTATGGCCTAAGGGGCGCAGACATATTAACTAATGTTTACCTGTCGTCCCAAAAAAGCAGCCACCTCATTGGTCTAGCCGGAAGCACGTGATGATTCTTCCGCGAAGCCTCATAACTGATGATCAAAATATGACTACGCAAGGAAAGAACTATTGCCGACGTTAAACAGTAATAAAAAATAAACTGCAGGATTACAAATGGAGAACTTTTATTTTCTCGTCCAGAAACACTAGATAATTTTATTACAACTGAAACAATTTAGTGCCCCATATATGGGAACGGGATTAAACGTAAAACGTCTTCACCTTATGGCCTAAGGGGCGCAGACATATTAACTAATGTTTACCTGTCGTCCCAAAAAAGCAGCCACCTCATTGGTCTAGCCGGAAGCACGTGATGATTCTTCCGCGAAGCCTCATCACTGATGATCAAAATATGACTACGCAAGGAAAGAACTATTGCCGACTTTAAACAGTAATAAAAAATAAACTGCAGGATTACAAATGGAGAACTTTTATTTTCTCGTCCAGAAACACTAGATAATTTTATTACAACTAAAACAATTTAGTGCCCCATATATGGGAACGGGATTAAACGTAAAACGTCTTCACCTTATGGCCTATAATCCATTTTAAACTCTTAAATAGGAAAGCATAGTGGGAAAGTAGCATGTAAGATTACTTACCCCAAAAAATCTTAGAAAAAAAATACATTTAAATAAATTAAAAAATGTCCTTACTCATTAGCTCATGTTAAATCATTACAGATACACAATCCTTGCTCAATGTCAAATGTATTGCATTTATATCCTTTAGATTAGTTCACATATTTAACGACTCGGAGTTTAATTAATGTAACATTATTCAGGGCATGCTTGAACCATCACATTCCTATTATATAATAATATATGTTAATAATCATTTAATATACATTTTCAGTAAGTGATACTTCCATAAATAGCATGTTTCTTTTTAAGTAGGCCTCATTGATATTGGTAGCCTATCTCAGACCCAAACAGAGCATAATGGTTCAACATTCACGCTTGTTTTATTTCATGCTTGAGGGAGATTCTTTTACCAACCTATTAAAATTAAATTAAATTATTTAAATTACACACTCCCTTTATGAATTCACGTTTTTCATATGATGTAGCCATTTTCATCATAAGTTGTAAAGTTATGGTTGTACACTAACTGCGCACCCTCCACCTTTTGATGGGAGGAGAGAGAGAGAGAGAGAGAGAGAGAGAGAGAGAGAGAGAGAGAGAGAGAGAAGGTAAACTGACTCTCAGGTTTATTTTCATATGGAGGTTTTGTGCGCATTTACAACTATCTAACTATCTGAGCATCTGTCGAAAGTTGCAGGGTTGCAAACGGATATTCTCTCCTCAATGGTAAGTGCATGTAAATGTCTAATGAGTTATTGCATCTTTTAAAGTTTTTGTGAAGTTTTGTCATGCAGCAGAAGCCGTTCCTGTTGTTGAACAAAAATGGTAAAATATAGCTTATATGCATTATGCATTATTTTGTAATTCATTTTAGAGCCTATAATTGTGATTTCGCTCAGTTAAAATATTAACGTTTTTATGTCTGAATAAATAATCTTAATAGACATTGGAAAATATAATGTTTAACGAGACACACCATCAAATCACATCTGTTCACTGTGTTTCTGTTTTTGTTATAGCCTAAAGCTCGTGAGTGAATTCACTTTATTTTTTATTAGGTATTTTATTTTACATTTACATTTTCTTGGGAGAACATTGTAAAACGGTGGCATTTGTCATATCATTTTCAAAACCATATTGTTAATTATCCATAGGCTACCATGAAGTTTCTAAAGAGTAAAGACCTTTTACATTTTTGAATTAACCTAGTTAAGTTACCTAGATGGATTAAAGATTGGTGTTTCTTTCAGACATGTGGAGAAAGAGCGTGTGTGAGGGGTGTAATGAACTCATTCGGGACAGGTACATGCTCCGCGTGCAGGACGGACTGTGGCACGAGCGCTGCCTGCACTGCGCATCATGTCGCGAGCCTCTGAAAGACACCTGCTTCCTCCGCAATAAGACACTCTACTGCAAGCGAGACTACCAGAAGTAAGACTCTACTTACTGCTATTTGTGTAAACAATTATTTCGTTTTATGATACTTATGTGACTATTTAAAGTTCAATAGGAAAAGGGTGAAGTGAGTTCACGGTAGTCAGAAGTTTCTTCCAGTCAGACGAAGCCACTCGTAACCTAGATATTACGATCTTAATTTTTTGCTTAGGCTACATTTCTTTACTGTTGATGTATTTTTTATGAATTACTTTTATTTATTTGCTCATTTAAAATATTTGTATTGTTACTGTCTTTAGAAAACGAAAACAATTTGATTGCACTATAGGCTACGAAATATTCCGTCTTTCCTTGTTGACCTAAAATTACAAATTCGTCATAGGAAATGGCCATAGTTTTCTAGAAATACATGTGAAATTTTTCCCTTTGTAAAGATTTAAGGCTTGCAATAAATAGCCTGCACTTTATTCGGAATTAAGTAAATAAACCAAGTTTAGCTTAAAAATATTTTGATCATATAGCCTAGCTACTTAATTCATACAAAAATTCCTATCATTATTCTCGAAAGACCATTTTAAAAATTAATCTGCACAGACACAATGCCAAATTAAGGTTTGAGTATCTGAACATCCTCCATGACAGTAAATAACTGAATTTCCATTCCTGTTTACTTCACAGATGGCATTGGTGTTTATTCTATTGATTCTAATGTATGGTTGTTACAGGCTGGTTCATTTCTTGCCGTTAAATTAATTTTGACAAGGCAACTTTGTGCCTAAAATACCATTTTAGTGTTATTTTTTACACTATATTTAACAACAACAACAGATGTCATTACATGTTAAATCTGCATGCTTGCTGATATAATATTATGCAGCCATGTACTAAGCATAATTGTTTACTGATTTACATTAATATAGTAAACCTTATGATGAGTGTTAGTGTTTTGTATGTGTCTGAGAGAGACTGTGCGTATTGAGGGACTTGGCACAGAACTCCTGAAAGACAAGGTGACTGCAGGAGGAAGGGTCGCGGTGGGCCATGGAATGCGCGAAGGCTTTCACACACAAACACACACCATTAGATCAGGAGGACAGCACTACTGACACACTGTCAAGATGTGTTAAATTAGCAGGACCCATCGGTGTGGCAACAGCAAGCTGGGGACAGCATATGGCCACATCGACATGGTGCGCAGACCCCCTACTACCCCTAAAACTCACTCTGAGTCTCATTCACACACTCATATGCACATTCACCTCCAAATAAATAAACAATAAACGTTTGCCAAACGACAGAGCGCGATGACCCTGAAAAAAAAAACAGACATTTCATAGTTTTCATAAAGTTTAATTACAATGTATCAGCTCCAGCTGACAAAATGTTTGAGTTTAACAGAAAGGCTCTGACGTTTGCACATCATAATGCATTTCACATTAGGAGTCCATCAGCCAAAGTAATAAATATGGAGAAGTGTCCAGTGTGAGTGGAGGATTGAGCCATATGTTCTGGGTACAGCAGAGCTTTGTGCAAGAGTGTGTTTGTGTGTTCATGTTGGGGAGGGGTTGCATGTAGCGGCGATCTCGGTTTGTGAAGTATGTCAAGGCATCTGGATAGGTTGGTGCCCAGTGGTGCCCCTGCTTGATGCCCGTCCGACCGTGAGATATCCGACCTGACCAATTAGCCACATACGCAGTGCTTGGCTGGCAATCCTACCCAGTAGCCCAGTGCTTATAACTATAGGCTCAGGGGTGGGGAGCTCGCTGACCCAGCACTTACTGACCTGGTAAAGGAGCTGCTTTACTGTAAATGGGTCAGTAGATACTTCATTGTTCAACATTTACACTATTGTTCAAAAGTTTGGGGTCAGTGAGATCTTTTTAATATATTTGAAAAAAAGTCTCTTATGCTCACCAAGGCTGCATTTGTTTGTTCAAAAATAATGTAAAAACAGTAATGTTATTACAATTTAAAATAACTGTTTTGTAATTGAATATATTTTAAAATGTAATTTATTCCTGTGTTGGCAAAGCTGGATTTTCAGCATCATTTCTCCAATCTTCATGATCATTCTAATATGCTGATTTGATGGTCAAGAAACATTTCTTATTATTATCACAGCTAAAAACCGTTATGCTATACTTGACAGTTTTGTTAGGGTTATTTTTTCATAATTTTTCAATTAATAGAAATTTCAAAAGAAACGCATTTATTTAAAATAGAAATTTTGTTTAACAATGTAAAAAGCTTTACTTTTGATCAATTTAACCGTCTTAATACATTTATAATTCTAAAATTTAAAAAAAATGCAAAAAACTTCTGTCAAACATCTCATCTGGTTTCACTTATAAATGTGTTTTGATTGGTTTTACATTTGAAGTAAATTATTGTAATAATGGGTGTTTTATTAATATTAATGCTAATGCTAAATTACAAATGAAGAGTTCAGATGCAAAGGCCTCTAAGTGCCATTTGAAATTTTCTTCTAGAATGATCATTTTTTTTTATCAAGCTTAATATTTAATTTCAGTAATTTCACTTAAATGACAATTAGGTAATCTTCATTGCCATTTAAGTGAAATTACTGAACTTAAATATACAAGCTTGATAAAAATGATCATTCTAAAAAAATTCAAATGGCACTTAGAGGCTTTTGTATCTGAACTTTTCATATGATTTATTATGAAGAAACACATTTCTAGTTTGTTGTCTAAAAGAATCAGGTTGCACAAATAATCAACATTTTTAAAGCAACATAGCTGCTTCCTGAATAAAAAGCGGTAGTTTTAATCTTGTCAATGCAACTTTTAAATAGCATATCTAAAGACATCTTGAAGCATGTATTGTATTGCTTCCAATGATAATGCACAAACTAAACATGCCATTGACATATTCTGCTGTGCATTCACACACCACAGATGCTCTTGCGTATAATGGAGTAGCGAGCAACACATATTTCTGTCTCTCCTACTGAACCCTAAAGAACTCGCAGCGGTTTCCCCAGCAACCCCAGGGCAACACTAATAGTTCTCAACAATGCAAGGCTTTGGGATGTTTCAATCCATACTTACGAAGAAGGAGGAATTTTTGCTGTCTGTAGGCTTCTGCAATGCTCCCATGCCGCCTTAGATACACATATAAACATCACCCACTGATCAATAGCCAAAAGCCTATAATTGGTACGAATTGTAGCAACAGTTATCTTTAATGCATCACGATACAGTAATCATAGCGCTGTCATTTAAAGAAACAGTTTTTGATGAGTCCAGTCCAAATGTCAGAGATTGAAATTAAAATGGGGTCCTTTTAAAGCAAGACACCATAGGTAAATATAAAACTAAAACCTATCACCATCCTTAACCCCAGTTGATTAATCACTGTATTTATGGCAATTGTTTTTCTATTACAAGTTCTCTGAAATGTTTCATTTTATTAGTGTTAAAACTTTTTTAAAACTTTTTTTTTCTGGCTGTTGACAGAAAATACTGTCAGCAGCCAGAAAAAAAATACATTTACTACTTTTTTAGGAATAACATTTTATATAATTCAGGTAAATGTTATATGAACACACCTCTCTGTAAAAACCTTTAAATATATGTATTGTAATTGAATACAAATGCAAATAGATAATATGTCTACTTTCCACTAGTCTGCAAGAGAACGTTATGAAAGCCAAATAGCCCAATATCTCAAAATTGAGCAGTGCATGAAAAAAAACAATGTTTTTTTCCTTCTTGCATGCTTTAAGGAGTAACCTGTCAGCCCAAGTCTGAAGTTGTCACACCTCTGGGGGATGATTCTCTCTAAGCCTCCCTGTCACGCTCACCCTAAACCTTAAACATACAGCTCCACTCTCCACCCCCCTCCGGGCACGGAAATCTCAGGCCAGTTTGACAAACAGTAAATGTGGTGTCTGCCAGGGCAGGACAATGGCAGTGAGGCTCTGGGCCAGCTCCCTCTTTTGTCTGGGTTTGGTTAAGTCGAGTTAAGATCATTCCCTGGACCAGCCTCGCCCGCCGGGTGGCGTGATTCTTTCCCTCCGTCTGGAGCCACGGCCTGCCGAGCTCCTTTCTCCCCCCTCCCCGGGAGTTCTGCCCCGGACACAGTCGTGGAGCCGGCCGCCTCTGTCTAACCCACTGAAACCCAGCTCTAGTTGCCAGGCGCTAAGATGCACACTCACCATGCTGGAGGTATGCGTCTGCATGCTTGTTTTTGGGTGGAGGGGACATGGCAAGTTCTTGTCTGACTCCTTGACGGACGGGGCGACTCAGCAACATTCCTGGAATCTCTGATGGCACACTGTAAAACTCAACAACACGTTAAGGAAACTCAAACCGTTTAAACTGTGAATTATAGATGATTTATCCTTGCACATCATTTTTTTTAATTCACATGCCTTCCTAATCTTTAATCAAAATAACTTCCCCTTCCTCTTACAACGACACCTCTTCTCTGATGACGTATTTACTGGCGTGAGGGCGGGACAACCTGTCACTCACATGACATCACAGCAATAGCAGATGAAAACAAACATACTTTCAGTATTTGAGTAAAAGGAACTTCAGTAAATTTGACTGTTTAAAATAATTCTATGCTGTTACATCAAGCGATTCTGAGAAATGCATATTATTTATCCTTTCAGATTGTTTTTAGTACGGTGCAAGGGCTGCGCAGAGATCATCTCTCCGGCCGAGCTGGTGATGCACGCAGGCCCTGCGGTTTTCCACCTGCGGTGTTTCTGCTGCTGTGTGTGTGCCTGCCGGCTGCAGAAGGGAGACCGATGTGTGCTTACAGGGGACAGGCTTTTCTGTGCCAGAGACTATCACAACCAACTGGCCAGCCCAACCACCTCCGACTCAGGTATTGTCTTAAAACCGTCAGTAAGGTCATGTTCTAATTATATAAATCAGGTGTGGTAAATATAGGAGACGTCCTTAAATGAGCAGTGCTTGGGTCCTTTATACCAGGACTGAAAACCACTGTTTAAAAAAAAAATAGAGGATTCTGGCTTCTTCTGGTGCATTCACTGGCACAGCAATGCTTAGACTAGATTAAATAATGAAATTGATTGTATTGAAATAGTACGATCAATAATAATAAATACAAATAGTATGTAGCCTATAAAGTATATATGAATAAATTATATTAATAAAACACTGTAATGCTATAAATTAATCAATAATATAACATAATATATTAATATAATATATACCAATCTTTTATGAAAAAGGTTAAATTTATTTAATCAAATCAGTAAAAAAGTAATATTTTGAAATATTATTACAACTGAAATGAACTGTTTTCTGTTTATTTATATATATTTTAAAAATTTTAATTCATTCCTGTAATGGCAAAGTCTCTTCAGTGCCACACAATCTTTTAGAAATCATGATTTGAGACTTAAGTAACAGTTTTTATTTTTAAATCTCTCTTTTCTTTAGCTTTTAAAACATGTTGATGCTCTTATTTTCATATGTGTTATTTTCGTTTGACTTTGTACAGCACTTTGGTCAGTCCTGGGACTGTTTTTTAAATGTGCTTTATAAGTAAAAGAACCAGAACTAGAATATTTATTTCAATTTCATTTCATTGTTATTACTAATATTATTATTATTTATAAGCTTTTATGGCACTACAAAAAATGTTTCCTTTAACTACAGGTAAAAGTGAAGATGTTGAGGAGGAGGAGGAGGATGATGAAGACAACATTAGGACTGCAGGGGAGTCTAACACAATAGGAGACGTGGAACACAAGAGGCCTAAAAGGCCTCGTACCATCCTTACAACGCAGCAGAGACGTGCTTTCAAAGCTTCTTTTGAGGTCTCATCCAAACCATGTCGAAAGGTCAGCCATTTAAACTGACAGCCTGAAAATTCAATATAAAATGCATGAAATATAAAATAATACTTTAATTTAGTAGTTTAATAACACATTTCCTATACGTTTACATTATCTTTAAAATTTTGTGAAGGAGATTTTTGTGTAGCCGCAGCTGGTCTGGACAGCATGCAGGACTGTATTTATCTCTGTTGATCTGATACTGGGTCAGTTCATCAGTTAGCCTACATGACCCATAGACCATGAAGGTCACACTATGGCTTTCTCTCTGTCTGTCTTTCTATTGTAAGGTAAGGGAGACGCTGGCAGCAGAGACAGGATTGAGCGTACGAGTCGTTCAGGTCTGGTTCCAGAACCAAAGAGCCAAGGTAATGTGATGCCCACCGACACAGACAAACACAGTCATTGAAAGAACATCAACTTATGCAATTGATAACAGATCTCTTTCTGCAGTATATGAGCTTGCCAATAAGGAAACAAGCTATGTTATTGCCTCATAGGAAACTGATGACATATTATGTATAGATCCCCGTAGATTAGACTTGGATTTCCTTTCAGTGTGTTGTTTTTTTCTGCCTTTCTTCGCATTACAAAGAGATTTTCTCTTATTAGTTTTCTCATTTTTATATGTGAACATGGACATGTTTTTATTAGGCTATAAGATTCTCTTTCACACACATTGTCTCTTTAGATGAAAAAACTGGCAAGAAGACAACAGCAGCAGAAGCAAAGCCTGTCCTCTCAGGAGAAAAGGGATAGCCAATCACAACACACTGGTATACAGAGTTCACAACAATTTTACACTTTGCTTCACCCCAGGTTATATTCTCTTTTTAAACCCCACTTTTAAAGTAATGTTTCACACTTGAAATAAGCACAACCCTATATTATGTAAACGATTCCCATGATTTCACCAAGTAGGTTACAACTACGGAAGCGTATTGCATTCACATGAGGAGTTTTATCTCAGAATTACGAGATGCTTTAATGGAAAAAGTTTTTGCTCTGTTTTTCTGAATTACGAGTTAATTATCTCAGAATTATGATATATTTTTCTTGAAAACATGTTTTTTTTCATTCTGTTTTTATGAATTAATGGATAATGAGTTACTCCTAATTTCCTAATTAACTTTTTTCCATGAAAAATTATCTCATAATTCTGTTTTTTTTTTCTTCAAGTGAATGCTATACATTTCCTTATACAACATCTTTATTGATCATTCCAATCAACCAATCAGATTTGAGGGACAAGTTTACAGTATAAATTTTATGTTTATGTAACCTAAGTGTAACTGTCCAATCCTTTCCTTTAGGGTTAGGTTAAGGGATAGAGATAGGGTTTGGACTAAATATTTGGAATTTTGTTGCAAAATTTGTTGATCCAGGTGGGGAACACCGTCTTCAGAATGTAACGGCCATTCAACCAATCATAAACGGAATCGGATTAAATATTCATGAGCTTTGAACTCGCTGAAATATCTCACGTTGTAGCCTATTCCATTTTCCACAAAATAAAAAAATAAATAATAAGTTAAAGAGTGTCGGAAAACGCGTTAATTGGGACGGAGAAAACTACTTTATTCGTTACAAGTTTCTTAATGTCAAACTGAAAGGTACCTACTGTTGAAATAAGAGCAATGCATAAGCACGAGACTTTTTAAACAGGTCGCGTGTATGTATTTGTCCAATTTATAATATTAACACCGCATATATTTACATTTGAACGTTAATTCGGGGTTTACGAAAATGGGAGACGTGAAAAACAAAAATTTGAATGACCTGGCGTTAACAATTTTATATGTGCAAAGCGTTTATCATGCTTTAGGCGAAGATATGTAAGTAGCCTATCTAATCTGCACTAAGACAACTTTTTCTTGCCATTTGTGTGACCACAGCGCCATCTTGTGGAGGTATACCTACTGAGCTGGAGTGCGCAGGTTCATATTCACTCACCCAGCAGAATATCAGTCTAGACTCACAGAGCTTCGAGCTGGACCCCTTCAGACAGGGCCTTACCCCTCCTCAAATGCCTGGAGACCACATGCATCCCTATGGTATAAAACACAGACTCACTGTCAAAAATACAGGACTGGAGATAGGCATACTCTTTGCTCCTTGCCCACCTCATTAATTTATCATCTCTGTCTTTATAGGTTGTGACACAATCTATGATGATACAAACAGTGACCTGTGTCATTTTGGAGACTGCATGTCGTCGAGTGAACCCTCACTTTTAACACCGATTGACCGATTGTATTCAATGCAAGATTCTTATTTTGCCTCTTGAGTGTCATTCAGACAGCTCAGGAAAGATTTATGGGGAGAGAGTGCAAGTGGTTGTATGCTTCTCTGTGTATTCTGCTTATGCATGTTTTAGGGTGGTGAATGGAAATGTACTGTGATGAAAATGTTCTTTGTGTAATTTGTATTTATTGTTTTATGTGTGTAATCTGGACTGAATTACAATAAAAATATTTAAAACTGTCAATGAATTGGCAAGATTGTTTTTTAATTTATTTGACTTTGTTAGAGCTTAAGTTAACTTCAAAGTCAAAGTCTATGTAAATTTTTACAGAGCTTGTACTCTGATATGCAGATGCATTAGTGATATGGTAATTTATAACAAATGCAAGAATCCACAAACAATCACTATGCGTGCAGTGAGAACTGCCATTTTCCAAACTCAAGGTCATAGGCAGTCTAGGCTTTCAGCACCTCCTATCATTATGCATATCTTTATGGCACTTTTTCAGAGCCAGATGGTGGTCCACCACAGGGCACATCATCGCCCAGATCTTTAGCACTCCCACTACTTCAGCATCAGAAATGGGGGCCTACCCATAAATATACTCCACATCCGCCCATCATGAATGCCTATACTGTGATTTTCTGTTGCAGATATATAGCCAAGCTGCATTCTTGCATTTTCAGGGGCATGTATGACCACCCAAAAGCCCTTTGGGGCTGCTACTCTGGAATATGTCAGTGTTTGGTGTATTGTACTGTAGAGGTTGAGGATAAAATCAGGTGAAAATGTAAGGCATGCTGCAAAGATAGGAAGCCCTTCATACTGTGCCTCTTTGCCCCAGCAATGAACCTTCTTTCTGTCTGTACCAGGTTCACATTTCTTACTCCGATATCAGACCTCCAGATGTAAGTGCCACACAAGTCACTGGGCAAGAACAATTTAACTGTCTGTTCCTGTCTTGTGAACCTGTCAGGAGATGTTGCAGGGCAGAGGTGAGATGAACAGTGTGTTTGCATGTGCAGAAGTTCGTTTTAAGATCATTCAGATCAATAGCCTAATATAAAAATAAATAAATAAAAATGTAACACTCCAGAATAATGAATGAGAAGGACTGGTTGTTACTGAGAATGTTTCCATTTATTTTGGCCTGATGTTGCCCACATTCATGGAAACCTAAACCACGGTGTAGTCCGTTTTCCGAGCAACGCTTATTTGCAGGTAAAAAACACACCGCATGACCATGTGTAGTCAGCGATGCCATATTTGTGAAAGAATCACTCTTGATCTAATCGGTTAAACAAGTTTTTGAAAAGATTTGAAATTGTTAGCGATTCTTTTTCTTCACTTGGACACTTTACACACACAACTGAATTGTTTGCAGCTGTTTAAAATACGTTCAAAATTCGTTCAGTTCAAAATACGTCAAAACACAGAAGGGTCACTGTGATTTTGCCAAGTAAAACATGTTCCTGGATCAGTAGCTGCCTTGTATGTTTCACTTTAAATGGACCTCACAACAGAACGGTACTTCCGCCTACGTCCAGTGTGACCTTTCCAATGTGATTACGCAATGCCTGGCGTATGCCAAGACGAAAAATTGTGGTTAAAAAGTATATACATTTTTATTTTATTTATTTATTTTTTAGAAAATGACAGATTGTTTTGCTAGATAAAACCCTATTCCTCAGCTGGGATACAGTATGAGCCCTTTGAAGCTCTTTAAATCCTACATTGAAACTGCAATGATTTGGACTTCAACAATTTGTTTACCGTTGTGTGGAGAAAAATCCTGAAATAGTTTTTTTTTCCACTGAAGAAAGAAAGACATGAACATCTTGGATGTCATTGGGGTGAGTAAATTATTAGGACATTTTCATTTTGAGGCGAACTAATCCTTTAATGATGGGAGGCCTCCGACTGTTTCTTTGAAATGGACCTGTGAATCAACATATTTTGTTGATCCAAGAACAACATTCCTGTCCGAAAACATATTCCTAGCCCTATCCCGCCCCTAAACCTAACCATAATAGGTAAATAATGGTTTAGAGTCCTTAACATTATAACAGTAAAGTCCTCAAATCGAATGTTGTTTCAGGTAGGAACATGTTCTACTTGGTAAAATTAGCCTACGTTTAGTAAAAATGTAGGCCTACTGTTTAGCGAATTACTCTTCCGGGTTTTCACGATGTCCCTGCAGAATCTGAACGAAAATAGAGGCCTACTACCTATAATAACGTGAGTTTTGATGTAGCCTAATCAGCGAAATAATATTTTCTGACTGTAGTGTCGACAGACGAATGGACAGGTCAGGTTTTAAAAAACCGCACTGGCACGCATCGCGGTCTCTCGTGCACTTATTGGCGTGATACTGTCAGTTGGCAGGCCAAGCAAACGAAAAATAATCAAACGGCTATCATACGGTCACAGCGGGCAGCATTAGCCTCGTAATTATTACGATGGCAGCCAGGAAGCATCCAGTCATCTGATCAGTTATTTATTATGCATTTCGTGCCAGGATGGGCTGCAGACCCGCTCCCTCTTAATATCATATAATTGGCGTCACGCTGCGTTAATGCCCGGACAGATGCGACTGGTTAGGCACCCGTGCAACTCCTTCTGTGCTGAAATGCAGAAGAGCTCAGCAACAAAAAATAGAAGTGCCATCCTGTTAAGCAGTAGGCTACTGCATAGGCATATTCCTTAATAAATATTAAACTCACCATTTCATGAAAGTAAAAACATAAAACATAGAACATAAAACATTTACAAAAACATAGCTCACAAAACTCATATTAGCGTTTTATCACATTTAAGTGAACATAGAGTGATTTTTTTTTTTTTAGGTAGCCTATAAGAAAAATCTTAGCTGTTCTCTTGCCTATTGTAAAATATAGACATCATGGCTATAGAAAATGCTCATTAGCTCCTAACCCTAACATAGAAGGAACAAGGTGAAGGGGCAACTAGAGGCCTACAGACTGTAGGCCTGGGTGACAGTGGGCATCGTGCCCAGAGGCAGCACGTCCTGGCCTGGGTGTCTGATCTGGGGCACCACGTCCAGTGTGAGGATATATGAAACAGTGGGTGTGTGAGCGAGTGGACAACAGGGTGTTTCTGGCAGTGTTTATGCTGTCTCTCACATACTTAGTAAGGGTGCCACACAGACACTAAGGAATAAACCCACTAGTAACTAATATTACATTCTTAACAATCCTAGAAACAAAAATAATCTTTTATAGTGTATAAATGACTCTTTCAAACACCAATTTTAATCAAATATTCATTTATTTCAAGCATATAACAACATGGAAAATATTGGTCACTTTACTCAGATATTGAGTAAATTTGTCGTTTTAATTGAATTCAAATGCTGGGTTCAAATTCCCTTCCCATGAAGAGTCATTCAGACTGTAATGAGCTGCAGTTGAGAAGAAAAAGTGTATTAAGTCTTAGGCTACTGTTACAACTGACACAATACAACTGAAATTTGTGTATCAAAAATGTATATCTGATAATTGTATGGTAAATTAACAGGTTTAATGTGTGAAAGGGGCTATCTAATATATTGCATGGACCAAAACAAACAAAAACACAAAGACTTTTACAAAATATTAGTAGAAAGAAAGTCATACAGGTTTGGAACATGGTTTGGAATGGCATGAGTTCGTAGTCCCTGAAAATTACTGTATTGGTCCTTGTTGTATTAGACCAACACACATCATTCCAATATTTATAACACTTATTACAATAACCTAGGTTAAATTGACTTACTAAAGCTAAACATACAACCTTGCAAGCACGAAAGAATCAAATATAACTTTTTTATTAATTTAATGCTTAAAAAAAGGTTATGCCAATAATGGAACGGGATTTTATATATATAAAAAAAGAATAGTAATTATTTTTTACCCTTTTTGGTGAATTGGCGCATCAACAAAAAAACTAGTCCTCCAAACAAAAGTAGTCCAGCTGAAGAAGCAACTCCCACAGCTGCATACATCAGCATGCCGGCACTCACTGACATCTCCTGTACTGAAAGCACATAGTAAATATGTTATAATGCAGAGATTCACAAACTTAGACACCCGAACCCCTTTGACAAAAAACATTTAGGCTACCATATTTTCCACACTATAAGGCGCACCGGATTATAAGGCGCACCTTCAATGAATGACTTATTTTAGAACATTTTTCATATGGGCACACCAGATTATAAGGTGCATAAGATACTGCAGTTAAACGCAATGATGCACATCTGAGTGAACGAGACGGAGTAAAGGTAGCAAGGGAAGGGAATAAAAAATTGGACTTAAACAAGGCCCCTCTCATAGTCTAATGTTTTAATGGCCTTCCAGTGTAATTACTCATTCTGCATTAATATGTAATGGTAGTGATATAGTAATGTGTATGCAGTACTATTTTTCTACAGAATTAATGCACCAAAAAATTAGGTTGAGTTAGGGTTAGGAGGAGTTGGCCTTACCAACACAACTGGGTGGAGAGTTGGTCCAGTACCCTTTGGAGTTGCAGATGAGCTGATTGGTTCCACTGAGCTTATGGCTCTTGGCACACTGGAAAAAACACTGAGATCCAAAGCTGAAGTTTCCATGTGGGTGAGAGCAGTTCATTGAGGGTAGTTCAGGAAGTTCAGAGAATGAGAGGAGCTCACAACGAACAGCTGCCATTTAAAATACAAACGATAGCAATATTTTAAACGATATTTAAACGATATGGCCTGATCATTCATATTCTTAAGTGTTTAACAGGACAAGCCAACAATGTTCATTTTTTTTCGGTTTGCTTATGTAGTTCTTATTATTTTATGGTTACAAAAAATAGAACCTAAAGAGAATGTTCCTTTAACGTTAAGAATGGAAAAATCAACCAGATGCGAACATTCCATTTTTGTCAAGAGGTAGATACCAGTGCAAGAGGGCATCTCCTGACTCCAGTTCCCAGAAGCAGAGCACGTCATCCCTGGCTGTCCTGTAATTTCAAATCCAGCCTTACATCCCAAGATGCATTGTGAGCCATAGCTAAACAGGGAGTGAGGATGAGAACAATTCATCCAGCCATTTTCTTGAGCGGTCAAAGGGGGGCACTGTTGAGCTATGGACAATAATAAATAAATGTCAACATACATTAATCAGCAGCCTTGGGTCATAAACTTCAGTTTTAGATCAAGTTGGTTAGTTTGATCTTATTTTTTTTAAATGGGGTGACAGAGATGAATATAGGATATCAATATCAATGAATCATGATGCCTGATGTGAAATAGGAAGACCCAAAAGTGATTACCCAAGCAGAAGGGTGGGGTGTCTGTCCACTTCCCCATCTCTAAGCACTCCATTCGGGGTGTGCCATGCAGTTTGAAGCCTGCCTGACAGCTTACTTCACACACACTACCAAAGCTGAACCTCCCATGAGGGTGCGTGCAGGATACAGTCCCATGAGAAGGGGCGATTAAGTGGCTGCACTGCCGTGCTATTGGACAAAATCAAAAGATATATGATAAAGCCCTACTGTCCACGACTTTATAGTAAATTGAAGATGTCAGTGCTACATTTTTGTTCTTTAATTTTGATAGGACAGAACTGGAAAAGGTGTCAATACAAATAACTTCTCTATTGTCTGTTTTGTCAGATCTAATACTTTTGGAGACCCAATTACTTCCCTCAAAAACCTTTCTATTTAACCATCACAGAGTATCAAGAGTGTTTGGTAACCTTGACAATCAGGAAGGTTTTGGCTCCATGTCCCATTTGATGTGCAGTAAGTGGAATTACTTCCATTCAGAGTAAATCCAGCTCCACACTCCAGCCAGCACAATGAGCCATAGCTGAAGTTCTCCAAGCGGTCCTGACACTGCACAATGCCATGCTGAAAAAACTCCAGAGCACCACATCTTATAACTGAAAACAGTAAAAAATGGCATGAGAGCATGTTTATGCTGATGTAATTATTTAATCATTGTGAATGTGTGGTGTTGCTCTGATGACTTTTGTAAGCTGCCACAGGACAATATATATTTTGGTTTAGTCCATGTGGATTTTTTAGCAAATCAACACAGATTTGTATGGTTGTCCTGTAATAACTATTTTAGAAGCCATCTAGTAATGTAGGGTTAATGAACCATATATTATATTTTATCTTTACAAATAATATAGTGTTTTATTTAGGCCTATATAGAGTCCCAATATTTTCATAGTGTGCACATGAAAAAAAAAAAAAACGTTTTTCAAACTTCTACGTAACTGAAAACTTGAACATATGAACTATAAAAATAATTTTGCACATGAGAATATATTCGCATTGGAACTGTCCTCAGACAGCTATTTTGGATTTAATTTCATAAGTTTATCAATTGCTCTGTATTTCTTAAGGATGGACTGTTTGGCTTATAAAAATGATGAGGAATTTATTAATAATCTCTAATAATTTAAACATCCAAACTATTTTATCTTCTAAGAACTCTAAGGTCTGGTTTCACAGACAGGGTTTAGATTAAACCAGGATTAGGCCTTAGTTAAGTTAGGACAAGCTGATTTCAGTTAAAATAGCTTGAACATGCTTTTTAATCTGAAACTAATTTAATGTATTTTTTTATTGAAATAGGTTTAAACCCACCTTCACATTGAGGCGTTGGCGCTGACCAGTTGCCGTCACTCAGACAGGTGAGTGTGGATTCTCCTCTTAGTGCATATCCCTCCTCACAAGTAGCATTGCAAGAAGAACGAAAAGAGAACTTTCCCAATGGATCAGCACAGGTCAGGTGACTCTGCGCAGGGGCCACAAGAGGGTCACAAGCCACAGCTTAAATTTTAAATGAGATAACAAAATATATTTAATATATGATGGGAACCCCGAAAAGGATCCATATTATGAAGCACCTGATATAACCTTTTTTTCAAAGAGTGAACATCATTTCATCAGTAGTTTAATGGTATTAAGTCAAAAATAATTATATGAACAGATGCCAAACCTGTACAAATAGGTGTACTGTGTGTCCAGAGCCCAGTATGGTCACAGAGAGTGGAATCTGCACCTTTAAGCACAAAACCCTCTTCACACATGAACTCACAGCTGGAGTTATAGCTATTGTTGGAGAGGGGGTGTGTGCAGCTCATACTTCCATAATTTGGTGCATTAGGGAGAGGTGGACACTGTACAGCTGTGGGAAAATCAGAAGCAACTCATACAGTGAATCTGTTGGACCTATGGCATAAACTGAACATATGTGTATAAGTGTGTGTTGATTAAGAAGCAGGTTACCCTGGCAAACAGACAAGGTGTGACTCCAGTTCCCATGTGCGGTGCAATGAGTTGAATTTGTACCATTGAGTACAAAACCTAAGTCACATTTTACCCAACAAGTGGAGCCATAAGCAAACTCCTCCATAGGATCATAAGATTGCAGGGAACCATGTGGGCTGGGCTTCAGTGGGTCACACTTTACAACTGTCAAAAACAAAACAGGCAAGATTGTAGACTCAAAAGAGTCTGTGATAGTGTAAAAGAGCAGATTTTTGCAGTACACTTACAGTTAAGACCATAATGACATTTTCCCACAGCTCACATTATGGATTCAATAACTCTATGACACTGAGAAAACATGTGCTCCAAAAACCCACCTTCACATACAGGTGTGGCTGCTGACCAGTTGCCATCACTCAGACAGGTGAGTGTGGCTTTTCCTCTAAGTTTGTATCCCTCATCACAAGAAACATTGCAAGAAGAACTAAAAGAGAAGTTTCCGAATGGATCATCACATGTTAGATGACTCTTTGCAGGGGCCACAATGGGATTACAGGTCACCACTGCAACAGATGTATAACACATCAATTAAACTATTAACCATCTCTGTTCAAACGCACAAAGACCTTAATCACCTCCTTTCTTAAGAACACTATTATTGTGTCATTTTTTACAGAAAGTGCACATCCTGGGTGCGTCTTAGCAGTGTTTCCTAACATTAAAATGTTTCACAAGAATGAAAAGGAAGGGCACTATTGTAAAAGGGAAGTGCACAACTTTTACTTTCAGCACTTTTCGAAATATTACAATTTTTTGTGTTTTTAGATAGTATTTTTCCCCAATATGTAGCTTTTGTTAAATCATGTCATCATGCACATTCAGTGCACTGGTATGAACCAGCAACAACCTGGTGATTCATTGAGGAATGTTCTGCAGATTTGCTGTACCTGTGCAGGTGGGGGGTTTGTGTGTCCAGTGCCCACTGTGGTCACACCAAGTTGTATTTGAGCCTTTGAGCACAAATCCTTCTGTACACTTGAACTCACAGCTAGAGTTGAAGCTATTGATGGAAAGGGGATGAGTGCAGTTCATACTCCAACCACCAGGGGAATCAATGATCGGCAGACACTGGACAACTGTAAAGGTAATGTCATTTTAAGTAAACTAAACACATCAGAAATCGAATGTAATAATCATCTAGGCTACTTATGTTTACTACCCACACTGAAAAAATGTAAACAGTCATATTTGAATGTAAAAGTCATAGAATTACCCAGAAATAGTCCACTAGGCAACTCCAATAATCTTTGTATTTTTTTTTTTACAACTTTGAATAGGCTATTAAGGCCAATTTAAAGGTATAGCGGAGGATTTGCTTTTTCTGGGTGGGTAGTCTATACTATTGGTCCACCTAAGTGTCAATCATTCTGGTGATATGTTTACGTAAGGCCGTCGTACGTGCTCATCTCTATGTAGTTTTCACTTTCTGGTGTATTATGTCGGAGTTACGGTTTCAGCCATTCCTTTGAAAATGACTGAGGGTCGAAAGAGAAAAAATGTATACAAAGTGTATGATAAGAAGAGAAAGGCCGCAGAATATAGAAACAAGACCAGAGTGATTTTGGGTGAATATCACACGCTGGCGTGCGCTAAAAGCACAGGTCGGGCTTCTCACTGATGCCGCAGTCGCGAAGATTCTACTAGACAGGTAAAGTTTGTCATGCTATTTGGAGAAATCCATTTAAAATCACTTGTAAAAGTTAATGCAAGCGACTTAGCAATGCTAGCCTGGCACAAGTCATGCACCGCATAGACAAATGGTAAATGGTATCGCGCTGAAATATTCCAAAACCGTGTGTGTTCATGTGTTCATATTCTAAAACCGTGTGTGTTTATTATTACACAAACGCAACAAGCTACTTCTCCATATGCAACTATGTATAAAAATAACGTACTAATACCTACGTATTAACAATGAGACATGTTAGGTTAAGGACCAACGTAATAGCACTGCTCATATGTTGCCATGTAACATTTTGCGATTTGCAAAATAGTTTCCTCAGAACGTATTTCGTGTGATACAGGGTTGCACATATCATGTCTTGAGCCCTCGGTCACTCAATCGATCAGTATAATAAGTAAATAAAACACGGACGGGCATTTGACATTGCATTTTTAAAAAAAATTGGAGAGGGTGGGTCTTCTCTAAATTTCGGAAAGATCCTCCGCTATACCTTTAACTCAAGTCAAGAACGACATTCAGTTTGCTACTCGTGTGCTACAGTTTTGTTTTCTGTCGCTTTAAATGCTCGAGCTCTTTAAAGCAGGGTGGATTCTGATTGGGTGTCAATGTTTTTTATCGTTCTGGGGAAAAAAAATAGTTTTGACTGTGATTCCAACATTATCGTTTTACTATGCCATTATTGTTATAGTTGTGATATGGACTCTGCTATTCTCTTACATCTAGAACGATTTTTTTTAACTAAATGTTTATCGCTATCGTCCTGGGTGCACATTTAGCACTGGCGTATTCTGTTCCATACCCCGACAAACAGGAAGTGTGTTATCCCAGTGTCCAGATGCCAGGCAGTGTAGCCTTTGTTCCCCTTCCAGCTTGAACCCAGTGGAACATTTGAACTGGCATGACGAGTTAAAATAATATGCTCCAAAGTCACCGTCACACTTCACAAAACCTTGCTGTGGACTTTTAACTGGCCCACACTGGACAACTGCAAAAGTGAAAATTATAACTTAGTGGCAAAATGAACAAATGCTCAATGAAGATATCCAAACTTGAATGGGTTCTACAGAACCTTCCTCACAGCGCGGGCCCATAAAACCAGAATCGCATTGACATTTGTAGTTCCCAATAGTCTCCACGCACTCCGCATGCTCACTGCAGGATTTATCTGAACAAGAGGCTACACAGAAAAATCAGGTAATGACAACAAATGATTGCTGAGGTTTCAATCAGAAATGGATACATTATACAGCATCTATAATGTACATTAAAGAGCAAATAATTATCTCACCATTTAAAAGATTTGATCTGATTAAGCAGCTTTATAATTTGAATTCATTTGAAAAATAATCTCTACTTAAATCAATTTCATGTTATCAAGTGTGTTCACCTAAATAACAGAGAGCTGCTTTCTTTTTGCTGCACCTCTCATCATTCCACTTGGCTGTGTCTTTTTGCCTCTTAATATAGATCTCTACACAGTCTTCTCCAGTTCCCTGGTTATTTGGTTCATTTTTCGCCCAGTTTGCTGCTTCAGGGACCAAGTGCTTTTTGGTCCCAACCCACGTCCACTGGCCTTCAATCTTCCTAATGCCAATCCAGTAGTATGTTGGATGGAAGGGCAGAATTTGGTTAAGGTAAGCAACTTCTGCCTGGTTTTGGATGGCCACCATATCAGTGAAATTCTTTTGACACCACTGACGAGCTTTTATCCAGTCCACATCAGTGTCTATGTTGTAATGGTATGTCCAGGCCTTGACTGATAAACACAGTTGTGTTGCATTAAAATGTAGTAAAACGTTTTAATTCACTATTTCGTTAAATTTACTTTGAAACTCTGTAGTTTACTATATATTTAAGAAACATTTTGATTATAAATAGATTAAATGAGAACGTACCATTAAAAATTCCAGTTATAAGGACAAGGCATCCAGAAAAAAGTCTAATATTCACCCACAAAACCATCTGAAGGATGTGAGAAATGCATCTGTGTTTATTAAGACACTATCTGTGTTCTCATTTATGCATGTCATCAAACCAAAGGGTCTAGAGATCCAAATGCTATTAATTATTTTATTTAATAGTTTTTGGGGTATAAATATAAAAATATTACTCTAAAAGCATTTGGAATTGATGAAATGCAAAAATACTAAAATAAATATATATTAATAAAGTAAAGCAGAATGTTCCTCTTACCTTTTCTGCAACCATGCAGTTTCATTTATTCTGAGAGGAATGCTGAGAAGAAGTTCACAGTTTAATGCACACGAAATTGCTGGCAAATATGATTTGCCAATATTCAGACAGTTGCATTGCATGAGAACTTAGTGATGGGAAATTGTGTAATAGTGCTGCCATTGAAGGAAAAGTTACAGCACAGTGTACACTAGTTATATACTAGATATTAAATAGTTTTAATGTCATTCTATAGCTCACACTGAATAATGTTTTTTTTTCAGCTACAATGAACATCAAACATTTTTTGAGCAAAAGATAACAGTGGGATAATTGACTTTATTATTTTTTTTTTCACATACAAAGTATTAAAAATAAGAATGATCTGAAGACAATTTGACAAAAAAAAAATCTAACATCAATCCAGTTATTGTCAGACTTCATTATGCTTAAGTTGAACATAGAGGTCCATCAAGCGGTGTGTGTTCAGCTTCAACTGCTGGATTCAGTATTTCCTGTTGAGTTCTGCAAGAAAACATGGTGGGGTAAGATTTATGTTTAATTACAGTAACTGTTATCTAAATCAGTGAAACTGGCTAGAAAATGTAAAGTAAACACAATTGACCTCAATCTCACTGGCATTTTATCTGCAACCAAATTTGAAAAGGAAAAAGAAAACATTTAAAAAGATATATATATTTCTCTTTTAAATAATGTCTTTTATATTTGATTAATCCTTCAAAACTTAACTCACTCTTTCTGCCGTTGGAGCAACAAAAACAGCAACAAAACACTGAGATGACAACAGATGCCAAAAGAGCGATTTGAAAATGGACGAGACCTGAGGAAAAATATAAAAAGATTCAAAGTATTCTTTTAATATAATTTTTTTTAAACTACTGTTCCCTGGCCTTTCTTCCCTTTCAAAATTATACAGTTAAGATTATGCATTTGGGATTCATGAAAGGAAAGAGCACTTTCTTGAGCATGAAGGAGTCATTTACTAATTTAATGGGCAAATTTCCAGATTGTGTTAGTGCATTTCATTAGCTGTAATACTTATACTCAGATCTCTTCTTTTGTTTTTGTTATTGTTTGTTTGATTATTATCCTTATTATGTTAGTTTGTAAAAAAATAAATCATGGGTTCATTTAATCATGTTTTTAACCATTAGGTTCATTAATCAAATAGAATAATATTCATTAGAACCTCAAAATAGTTTAAAAGTAACGGTTGGTTTTTGAAAGAGAAATTGTTTGTGTGATTGATTCAGGATTAATATGTATTCAATATGTATTCAGATTATGAACATATAAATTATATGTATCAAATAAACATGAAAACATACTCTAATGGGGTCGAAATAGAGGCTTAGCGAAAAATAAAGGTTCCTTATTCCCATTGATGGTTCCATAAGGAATAACTATTGAATATTTTCATTACACAAAAGATGCTTTAAAAGGTTTTGTCTGATAATTAAAATGTTCTTAACACACAGAAATGTAAGCAAAAAAAAAAAAGCCTTTTGGAACTTTTTATTAGTTTAGTAACAATAAAAAAATGTTCCTTTCCAAGGCTTCATATTCTTGATAGGGAATAGAGAAAATTGACTTTTCAAATGAAATTGAAATTAAGACCAACATGCTCTTATAGCTACCTCATATCAGTGGGACACAACTGAAAAGTGCGACCTCCTTACTTGCACACATTAATGGAAAGGAAGACTCCCACATGCCATCAGCTCTGCAGGTGAACTCAGTAAAGCCCAGAAGCAAACGTCCAGGTGGACACTGTACTTTACAGGCAGATCTGAAGCTGTCATGTCCTTCAGTGCAGTTCATCATTCCACCACCAAACAAAAGAAGTGGAAAACACTCCACTGCAAGCGGAAGACAACTCAATCTTATTTCTATTAGTGCAAACATAGAATCATACTGTTGAAATATATACTGTAACTGTACCTAGACTACTTACACATGAAGGGGGAGGTGCGTTCCAGCAAAGATTTTTGCAATATTACTATTACATTTAACATTGATTTAAATTATAATATATTTCACTTCATAGTTAGATATTTCTCCACTTTACATTTGTTGAAATACTGTTTGTTCTGACCTGTTTCACACCGTGGCCCAGAGAAACCTGGCTTACATACACAGGTGAAGTTATTGACTTGTTCTTTGCAGAGCCCTTTATTACTGCATGAAGTGTTTTGACATTGTGCTGGAAGAAAATATATTGATTTATAAGAATGGATGTCTTTCCTAGACTCGTGAACGTTATTTACATAAAGACAATAAACTGGAAATAAATGAAAAAACTCATATTCCCTACCTTTTTGACACACAGGATACTTGTCTCTCTCGCAGATGTCATCGTTCCACTTGCCATTGTTGTTTGTGTTGCTGTACATTTCCACACAGTTTTCAGAAGTCTCAGCATTGTTGGGCTCTTTGTCTGCCCAGTTTTGATAGTTAATGATCTGTCCATTGGCAACCCACGTCCAATTGCCATTGATCTTTTTGAGTCCAATCCAGTAGTAAGGACCTGAGTCTCTATCTTTCAAAGTTTGTTGAAGAAAATGTGTTACATTTTCATTATCAATCACTACAATGTCAGTGTAATTTGTTCGACACAACTCCCGTGACGCATTCCAGCTCATTGACGACGTGTTATATACGTGATACGTCCATCCTTCAACACTGACTGTAATGTTTGGAAATGAAAAGTTCAAGTTAAATCTGTTTCACGCTTTTATATTTTTCTTCAAGGTTGATGAATGTAGAATACACTTACCCAGTATCAGCCAGAAAACTCCTATGTGCATAGACATAGCTCTAAGCTTCCCAAAACATCCAGTCTAAACAATAAAACAGACACTTAATTAAAGTCACCTTAATTTATAGTGCATTTTTACAAAACAGATTGTTTCAAAGCAGCTTTCCAAAAGGAAAATAAAACTTCCTTGAGAACAGGAAAGTAAAGCAACAAAGTTTGTTTCTGCTGATGAGAAAATAGCGTCATAGTCCAACTTAAGTGATGTTTAATTTTTGTTGTAAAAAAAGTTACTTATTTAGTATACTGTATATATATATATATATATATATATATATATATATATATATATTGCCTAATTTTGTCAAGGTAGGGAGATCAATTACATAGTAAGTAGTTAATATTAAGTGTCCCCAACTAAACAAGCCAAAAACGACAAGTTGCGCATATAAATTTAGTTAAAAAAAGTTTTTATTAAACCAAAAAGCTTACAATAAAATATAAAGACTCATAACATACCATGGTCTTCTTTAGACTCCTTTCAACTGAACCACTTGTCGTTAGAGGAATGTTCTCACACAAAGTCTCTTTTGCTCTGTAAGCAAAGTGGGTTTTCCCACCATATATATCAGTCATTCGCATTAAATTGCAGGATGTTTTCTTCTCAGATTTGAGAGAACAAACATTATGTAACATGAGAATAAAAGAATGCCACTTTCCAGAAATGGCTGGTCATTTTTTATGTTAATCTATCTTTTTATAAAATCATCTCATTGAATGGTGCTGAGATGAACATGATGATTAGATGGTTTATCAGTAAAAAAGGTACAAAAGCTGTCACTGGGGTGGGACCTTTTCAAAATGTACACATTTGTACCTAAACTAGGGTGCATATTGGTACCTTAACGGTACATTTTAGGTGCTAATATGTACCATTAAGGTACCAATATGTACCCTTTAGGTACAAAAGTGTACCCTTTGAAAAGGTACCGCCCCAGTGACAGCTTTTGTACCTTTTTTTTCTGAGAGTGGAATAAAAGAATGCCATCCAGAAATGGCTAATTTTTTATGTTAATTTATCTTTTTATAAAATCATCTCATTGAATGGATCTGAGATGAACGTGATGATTAGATGGTTTTGATAATCGAACAACATACTTCATTTAAAAAAAGAATTAAAATAAAAAAATGAGGTACATTACGAGAAACACTTTAACCACTGTAAGGTATAAACTAGCTAAAAAAAATATATAACAAACATAGGCTACACTTCCTGATAATACGCAACTTCAGGGAAGGACATAGTCACAGGAAGCGACCAGCTGAATTTGACCCGGGTTATTTAAACAAACCCTTTCATTTCACTTACAATGCTAATGGGTGTATCGTACTTAGGTGAAGAAAGATAAAGAGGTGCAGTGAATAAATTCCAACCTTTATTTAGATGTTGAAGGGATAGTTCACCCTAAAATGAAAATGATGTCATCATTTACTCACCCTGGTGTTGTTCTAATGTCATGTGACGAGTGCCATATTCCAAGTGTTCTGGGGGTATACAATAAGGTTTAGTGAAAAAACAAAATGTTTAATATGTATTATTAGGCGAAATTCTTGACCATAGCCATTGGTCTTCTCTGCACGGCTGCACGATCTTCGTGCTAATTAGCATTGCAGTTCACTCAAAAAAGGTAACGTTACACGTGTACTTTCGTCACTGAGTAAAATATCAATAGAACTCTGTTTGTCTGAGGTCTGACAGTTGACAGATGTGAACATATGACAAACACAATGGATATATTTATCTCAGAGAAGATACCTGGTTTGTATTTCATGTTATGTTAATCTTGATTTTACACAAAAAGTGTTCTTTTTCTGGGCGAGAGGGTGAACAGTGAATAGTGGTGAAAATAGTCTCACAAACAAGCGCTACAGCCGTACAGAGAAGACCAATGTCAAGAATTTTGTTAAATAATACATATTTTGGTTTGTTTTTCAGCTTTCATCAAAGGGTTTCATCAAACCCTTTCGTATACCCCAGAACACTTGGAATATATGGGGATGGGATCATTCTGTGATACCTCTGCGTCTTTTAAAAATACAATAATGCATGGTCGCTATACTGGCAGTATGGACAAGTGAGAGCAGGACATTTTAAGAACAGAAAGAAGAGCATTCTACATTAGAATAACACAGGGTGAGTAAATATGACTTCATTTTAATTTTATGGTGAACAATCTCTTTTAGATTCAAATATTCTGCTGACCATTCTACAACTGAAAACGCATTGAAATCACATTGAAAGTTTGCTTTAGTGAAGATTTAGGCGCTCATCTGAAAGAGGAAAAGGCATTGAAACACCCAAGTCATGTAAATGTAAACCAACAAAGTTTGACTTTTAAATAGTTTAATTTGACTAATACTGTTTTGGAACAATAATAAATAGTACAAAAATAAGGTACATTAATAACATAAGAAATAGTTTAACCGTACAGAACAATATGTTCAGTCAAGTACATAATAAAAGCTTCCATTGGGAAGTAGAAATCCCATTCAGTTAGGACTGTTGCCTGATAAAATGGTAATGCCCATCAGACTGAGTACAAAGAATACCTCATCACATAAGTGTCAAATCATTTAGAAAATAAATTACATGAATTTGTCTGTCCAGTGATACAGCAGTGATAGATGCCTGTGAAAAGAAAAGTTTAATTAGTTTTTCAATTAATTTTTCACAAACTACATCAAAATCATTATTAATACTGGCCTGTATGTGCATGAAAAATATATGCTCACCTTGTGTAGTTTGAGACTATATGAGACTGTCAACACTCTTATAAATCTGTGGTGGATCCTCAATATCCGAGGTACTAAAAATTTAAATACACAAAAGCAGAGTTAAACAGGATATAATCCTACACGGATAAACCAAGTGCAATAAACTGATAAATAACAATAGTGATAATGTAAGAAAGGATGGTTATTATTGCTAAATAATCTTACCTGTTCAGGTCAAACTTGTTAGCTGAAAACAAAAATACATAAATTAGCATTTTAGTTCATTTTGGCTATATTATTAAATAATTATATGGAAGAACATATTCTGGTCAATTCTATGAAATATGTGATCATTGCATCTGGCAAATTTATAAAAACACCCAGTAGGCTGTTTGACTCACATTTACTCCTCAGTTTCTTCAGTATCCAGTAGACTAAGAACAGACTGGAGCTGCTGAAAATACCAGCAACCCCAAGAGTCACTTCTGTTGCTTTGATAAGTGATGCAGAAGGAACAGGATCAGCTGAGAATACAGATAAAGGGAAAGCTTTAGAATGTCCGTCTCACTTCATCACTGAAATTACATATCTGCATCCCACACAGTTATTGTTTGCAGTTTAGCTGTTTACCTTGACACAATGGCACTTCCCCTGACCAGCTCCCATTGAGGTTGCACGTCATTATCTCATTCCTGATAAGTTGGTGGCCGTCAAGACAACCGAAGGTGCAGACAGTGCCGAAGGTGGGTTCCTCAGATGAGCAGTTCATATGCCCGTTGATTGGCTCAGGAAGTCGTGGACAGACCACTGCTACAGAGTTGAATAAGACAGTGTTTTGTAAGATATAATTCATAAAACTATAATTTTAAAATACAATTTCATTGTAAAAAAAACTTGTACAATCTAAGTACAATCTACTTGACTGTGTAAGCAAATTAACTGACATTTAAGTAAAAGAGTTGAAGTAATGCAAAAAAAAAAATGTGGTCATGATTTATTTAGCATGTCTTTTTCTACAGTGTGTAAATCCATAAATGAGTTATTACCTTCACAGTAAGGTGGTTCATGACTCCACTCTGCTATTTTTGTACAGCTGATCTCTGAAGCCCCCTGAAGGAGAAATCCTTCTTCACAACTGAAGCTGCATTTGCTCCCATAACTAAAGCTTAAAGTACAGCTCAGCTCTCCATTGATAGGGCTATCAAGGGCTGGGCAGTGATGAACTGAGTGGTAAGAAGAAAAGTTTTTCCAATGAGCTTTTCTAAAAAGCATTTGTAAATATATATCTAATGTGTTTTGCCTTGCACAACATACATTCCACTCATGTTCACAACTTAATAAATTATAAAGAAAATTTTTAAAATATAAAAATAATAAATAAAAGCTATAAGAATACTAAAACAACACTGATCCCGACCCTACTTACTTTCACAAGTGGGTTGTGAATCATTCCATTGTCCATTTGCTCCACAGGACAGTGTAGAGGAGCTGTTGTCTCGCAGCTTATATCCTCCTTCACATACAAACTCACAGGTAGATCGGTAGCTGAATTGGCCCATGGGATGATTACACTGCATTTGACCTTCCTGTGGTTCGATCAGTTCTGGACATTGAACAACTGGGAAAAGATTCACAGACATTTAAAAAATAATATATATATATATATATATATATTTTTTTTTTTGCAGTTTTGAACAGGATATGTTTGTTCTCTAGTGTAAATTAAACTCACGTTCACAGGTTGGTGGTTTGCTTGACCACTCTGTTGTAGAAGTGCATCTTGTTGTACTGGAGCCCTTTAGTTCATAACCCTCCTCACAGGAGTATTCACACTGAGACTCATATGAGAAATTTCCTTTGGGATGAAAGCACTGGACGCTAGCATGATCTGGTGGTGTGACGTCCTCCGCTTTGCATTTTACAACTGAAATACAAAAAAGGACCATGATTAAACTCTTATGCCTATAGTTTCAAAGAACAAAGAACAGATCTGCAACTAAACATTATGTAAAAACATGACCCTTCTTACTTTCACAAGTGGGTTGTGAATCATTCCATTGTCCCGCTGCTCCACAGGACAGTGTAGAGGAGCTGTAGTCTCGCAGTTTATATCCTCCTTCACATACAAACTCACAGGTAGATCGGTAGCTGAATTGGCCCATCGGATGATTACACCGCATTTGACCTTCCTGTGGTTTGATCAGTTCTGGACATTGAACAACTGCGAAAAGATTCACAGACATAAAAAGTTAATTTTTTTTTTTATAATTTTAGCAGTTTTGAACAGAATCTGTAAATGTTCTCTAGAGTAAATTAAACTCACGTTCACAGGTTGGTGGTTTGCTTGACCACTCTGTTGTAGAAGTGCATCTTGTTGTACTGGAGCCCTTTAGTTCATAGCCCTCCTCACAGGAGTATTCACACTGAGACTCATAAGAGAAATTTCCTTTGGGATGAAAGCACTGGAGGCTAGCATGATCTAGTGGCGTGACGTCCTCCGCTTTGCATTTTACAACTGAAATACAAAAAAAGGACCATGATTAAACTCTTATGCCTCAAAGAACTAAGAACAGATCTGCAACTAAACATTATGTAAAAAAATGAACCTTCTTACTTTCACAAGTGGGTTGTGAATCATTCCATTGTCCCGCTGCTCCACAGGACAGTGTAGAGGAGCTGTAGTCTCGCAGCTTATATCCTCCTTCACATACAAACTCACAGGTAGATCGGTAGCTGAATTGGCCCATGGGATGATTACACTGCATTTGACCTTCCTGTGGTTTGATCAGTTCTGGACATTGAACAACTGGGAAAAGATTCACAGACATAAAAAGTTAAAAAAAATTATAATTTTAGCAGTTTTGAACAGAATCTGTAAATGTTCTCTAGAGTAAATTAAACTCACGTTCACATGTTGGTGGTTTGCTTGACCACAATGTTGTAGAAGTGCATCTTGTTGTACTGGAGCCCTTTAGTTCATAACCCTCCTCACAGGAGTATTCACACTGAGACTCATATGAGAAATTTCCTTTGGGATGAAAGCACTGGACGCTAGCATGATCTAGTGGCGTGACGTCCTCCGCTTTGCATTTTACAACTGAAATACAAAAAAGGACCATGATTAAACTCTTATGCCTATAGTTTCAAAGAACTAAGAACAGATCTGCAACTAAACATTATGCAAAAACATGACCCTTCTTACTTTCACAAGTGGGTTGTGAATCATTCCATTGTCCCGCTGCTCCACAGGACAGTGTAGAGGAGCTGTTGTCTCGCAGTTTATATCCTCCTTCACATACAAACTCACAGGTAGATCGGTAGCTGAATTGGCCCATCGGATGATTACACCGCATTTGACCTTCCTGTGGTTTGATCAGCTCTGGACATTGAACAACTGCGAAAAGATTCACAGACATTTAACAATTTTTTTTTTTTTGCAGTATTGAACAGGATCTGTATGTTCTCTGGTGTAAATTAAACTCACGTTCACAGGTTGGTGGTTTGCTTGACCACTCTGTTGTAGAAGTGCATCTTGTTGTACTGGAGCCCTTTAGTTCATAACCCTCCTCACAGGAGTATTCACACTGAGACTCATATGAGAAATTTCCTTTGGGATGAAAGCACTGGACGCTAGCATGATCTAGTGGCGTGACGTCCTCCGCTTTGCATTTTACAACTGAAATACAAAAAAGGACCATGATTAAACTCTTATGCCTATAGTTTCAAAGAACTAAGAACAGATCTGCAACTAAACATTATGCAAAAACATGACCCTTCTTACTTTCACAAGTGGGTTGTGAATCATTCCATTGTCCCGCTGCTCCACAGGACAGTGTAGAGGAGCTGTTGTCTCGCAGTTTATATCCTCCTTCACATACAAACTCACAGGTAGATCGGTAGCTGAATTGGCCCATCGGATGATTACACCGCATTTGACCTTCCTGTGGTTTGATCAGCTCTGGACATTGAACAACTGCGAAAAGATTCACAGACATTTAACAATTTTTTTTTTTTTGCAGTATTGAACAGGATCTGTATGTTCTCTGGTGTAAATGAAACTCACGTTCACAGGTTGGTGGTTTGCTTGACCACTCTGTTGTGGAAGTGCATCTTGTTGTACTGGAGCCCTTTAGTTCATAACCCTCCTCACAGGAGTATTCACACTGAGACTCATATGAGAAATTTCCTTTGGGATGAAAGCACTGGACACTAGCATGACCTGCTGGTGTGACTTCATTTGGTTTGCATTTTACAACTGAGAATCAGAAAAAAAGGAAAATAATTACATTTCACTTTTCAGTGTCAACACAGATAGAGTCAGCAGTATGTAGAGAATTATTACCCACCATGTTCACATCGTTCGCCATAGAATCCTTTAAAGCATGAGCATGTATGACTGTTTATGGTTTCTACACATTCGCCTTGACCACTAACACAAGAGTCATCCTTGCAGGATGCTGAGGGAGAAAAAGTGCATAACTATTCATTGATGGTTGCATTTTTAAAACAAAAACAGCAGAATGACTCAATTGAAAATAGCTTTGGTTAGAAGATCTTGCAACACATTATAAACATAAATGCTACCTACCCGTGTAGCACAGTGCAGTCTTCATCTTTAAGCAGGATTCATCATTCCATTTGCCTTCATCTTCCGTTCTTTTAATATATATTTCAACACAGTCTTCATTATTCCTTCCATTATTGGGCTCCTTATCTGCCCAGTTCTCAGCTTCCTTGGTAAGTGTTTTGTTAGTTCCCACCCAGGTCCACCTGTCATCAATTTTACGAATGCCAATCCAGTAATATCCATCAACTTTTGGAAACATGTTGTTGAGGTGAGAAATCTCCTCTTTGTTCTGGATGGCCACCATGTCAGTATATTTCTGCCGGCACCACTGTCTGGCATGTTCCCAGTTCATTTTGTAGTTGGAGGAATTGTATGACCAGCCTTCAGTGCCTCTCCAAATGTTTAGCACTGCAGAATTAAGCCATTGCAACTTTGAATTAACTATGTTTACAGGTTGTAGTATTTACTCAGTAGAGTTTACACACTAGAATGGTTTACTTTCTTACCTGAAGAAATAAGAACAAGGGAAGCAAAAAAGTGCAAAGGTACTTTGACGCAAACGGCCTGCAAAATTAAAGAACTATATCAATTGGATGAACATAATATTAATTGATACTAAATTAATAGAAATGCCTATTTTAAATGCTTTCCTTACCATTGTCAGTGATATACAGATATGAAATGGTCCTGTTGACTTTCTTCCCCTGGGTCTTCTGATTTGAGATTCTAGTCTGGGAATCACTGTGTTGGGGTATTTATATAGGAGCTCAGCTATGGTTTAGGACTTCCCTTCCCGGATCCACTAGTGAAGTCAGCCAATAAAAGCAATGGAATTCTTGTCTCTGGAAATACCCCTCTCCAACACTGATCAAGGAGGAAACTGCTTTCACTTTAATTTTGGGAGAGATTCTCAAAGTGGTAGTGTGAAGTGATCTCCCAGCCAGGAAATGCTGACGAGTTTTCAGGCTAATACAGCCACAGCGGGATGACTGTATATTTTTATATTTAGAAATGGAATTAACACTTTCTTTTTATTTGACAAATTATTGTGTAGTAATCTGACATTTCGCATATGCATATTATCCATAAATGTTTCAAATCAATCAACTGAATATGTAACCTTTAAAGAACAATTATGAACTTTCGCTTTTTGGTGTGAAAAAGTCATCAGCAGGAAGATACTCAAATTTCCTGCGTGTGAATATCTTCAGCTCTGTTTATAAAGGAAAGAGAGAGACAATATGGGTTGAGAGGGGCATGACAGGAATTGTCATGTTGCCAGTAATCATTTGGCACCTTTAATGTTTCTTCCAGAAATAGTATTAATGGTAATTTTTATACACTACTCAGTGAAGTGAAGGCGTAAATATGACATACAAATATGTATAGGCTAAATTTAAGGACAATGAATTAAGTAATAAGAACAGATTAATAACTTCTGAAGAACAGAAGTATTACAGAACTTCCATAAAATATTTACAATTCAATTTTATTTAATTAAAAAGGAATCGTGTGAGACAATTTTTTCAAATAGGCTAAAGACTAACGTTAGTTGTGTTGTTTACAAATTTTCTTTGTTTAAAACGCTGTTATTGTAGGCTACAGCCCCCCAGAGGTTTCATTTTGAAGTTTGAGTTTCTTGTTAATTTCTGTGAGACCCTGACCCTTCTCGGATGCCACTCGTTCAGTGTGTTTGCACAAGAGTTGTATCAGCTACTGTATTACAGAAATAGCTGTAAAGAGGGCACCGGAAATGACTACTGCGAGCAAAGAACAGAAAAGTAAATAATGCGTGTCAAAATAATGTGTGATAACTTTATCTAGCCAACTTAAGTTCATACGAACTTACAAATAAACACACTCAAATTGAGGATGATTGTTTTTATTGTTTTTATTCACTTAAATAATCAATGTGACCGGCCTATGGCTGGTCACACACACGAGAATTAATTAGAATGTAGAATTAATTAATTAAAATGTTTTCTTCAACTAATGGTAAAGGACCTATGGAAATTATTTTTCTTTTACTATTATGACAGCCTGCAGGAAACATGGCACACACCAACAAAAACATATGAAGAGTTCAGATGCAAAAGCCTCTAAATGCCATTTGAAATGTTCTTCTAAAATGACCATTTTTAGCAAACTTGTATATTTAAGTTCAGTAATTTCACTTAAATGACAATTAATAAGGTAATCTTCATTGCCATTTAAGTAAAATTACTGAACTTAAATATAAGCTTCATAAAAATTATAATTTTTGATAATTTTAATAAATGAATAAATGAATAATAATAAATCAATAAATATTTCCTTTAACCTTTTTATATTATAAGTCAGCTAATAGCCTATTGCCTCTGTATGAAAAATATGGAAAAATATGCTATACACGAAGCACATCATTTACGATTTGATTAGACAAACTTGATGGCTGTTGGCAGGGAAAGTCCGCAGGTCAGAAAGGAAGGGGTGGTCAAAGCGAGATAACGAGCACAGACGACGACGAACTAAAGTCTTTTTTTTCTTCCACGTTTGACATAAACTACATGTAACCAGATCTGCCACATAATATGTAGGAATTTATATTTATATTTTGTATTAATTTCACCATTCAGTAATTTCTGCTCCTTACTTTGTTAACCTTTTCTAAAAATACATATAACTTTACTTTAAATGCTCTATATTACTATAATCATTTATTTATTTTTCTTCGTGTTATTTTGTTGTAGTAACACTTCGTGTTACTTCCGGTTTGTAGTTTTGCGTGATGACTACCAAAGCTGCCAAATAGTCTCTGTGACTGCTGATCTGCTGATCGCCTGCTGTCTGCAGCTGCTGTTGAAGATGGCAGACGCCCTGAGTAAAGTGCCCGATGTCGACATTGATCCAGAGGGGCAGTTTAAATACATATTAGTGAACATAAAGGTTAAAGGTGGAACTGAACATAAAGTGATAGTGAGGGGAACTAAAACGGCGGAGTACCACAGTAAGTGTGCACGCTAGTGCAACAGCTTGAATGTCTGTATGCAAGCCAGTAAGTTAACTATCCTTTTCAGACAGCTATTTATAAATCAGTTGGTAACATCCACTCTGTTCTTCTCTATTTATGGGCACTGAGGAAAAATATGTCCAGATAAAAATGTCGGTACCCTATAAATGATTGACCGGTAACATTGAATTGATTTGTGGATTGATTGAAATGATAATTTGTGAAGTTATAGTAGTGGTTAGTTGAATAAAAAGACAGTTGACAGGCTCACATATCCTTTTCAACAGATCTCAAAATAAACATCATGGCTAGTAGTATTGCTGGAATAATTTTGACTTTCTTCTCACTATTTGATATTTTTCTCATTATTTATTTTATTCAGTTCACATATTTGAAAAAGTGAGTCCTGCTATGGAGGCCTTGGGACTGGAGTGTAATTGTCTTGGAGGTGGCAAGATTGAGCACAACAACACAGAAAAGAAACTACGAGTGTTTGGAGAGTCTACGGTAACACGTAACCATTATAACAACTACTTAAAATGATGAGATAAATTAAGGTTACACAGGCAGACGGAACAACTAAGTGTTTCATAGAGACACACACGGTAGAAGTAGTCCTACTTTTCAGATATTAGTTAACAAATCGCAGTGTGTTTAACAAATAAATAAGTGTAGTCTTCGTTTTGGGCATGGATATTTGGGGGGCCTTCCCTATATTTTCAAATAATCAGATGTTGCTTTTAAGCTTTCGTTTAGAGATGGTCTCACATATCTTTTCTTTTTCTAGGGATATGGGAAGGCTGACCATGCTATCACGGTGGAAAAGCTAAAATCTGTCTTTAAAGACTATGAAATCACTATGGAATAGAAGACTCAAATCCATGGCCATGAACCTTTAGTGAAAATGTAACATTTGTATAACTCTTTAGCTATACCTAATTTTTATTTGAATGCAAATTAAATAATTGTTCACTACAGTGTCTGAGTTGAACTTAATCATTGACCTTGACCTTGAGGTTTAACCTGCACAGGAACTATGCATGCTTTGCACAGCGATAAACATATCCTGTCTCCTGCCTCTGTCACGGAATGTGTCGGTTTAGAGATCAGGGACAGATAAAAGAGCATCTGTATTATTCATGGATTGTATGTAACATTGAGAAATTTACCATTGAGATACAAGCATACATATTTGGTCAAAAGCATTTCACAGAACCTATGTTTTTACCATTACAATTAAATTGTAAAAAGACCCTTTATTTTGCAAAGCATACATTTTTATAGTTAAATATGTGATTTTCAGTGGAACCCTTTCAATTGATCTCATACAATGTCATGTGTACTGTGCATAAGGGATATTTCCATCCTGTTTCTGAAGTCAAAACTTTTACCAATTTCCTGTATCCTGAGACCCTGAATAAACGAATATGACCCTCATTGTCTATTAGCGTTAAGAGGTTATATGAGAGAGCATAGACGGCTTTAGTCATTTACAGACTGGCACCATGATTGTTTATTTAAGTACACTTACAAGGGTATGAAAAAGCTACTCAAATTACCAGACTGGATTTCTTTTACAGTCAATAGTGTATTATTGGTTCTAGTAAAGTTATATTAACAGGTGCCAGTGCTAAGTGATTTGTGGCAATGGCAATGGCCTTTTCAAAAATGTTATATAATTTTGAAATAATTTTTAGGACACTCTCAGTGCCTGTATGTTGTAGTAATTAATTTTAACTCAAGGTAAAATTTTTTTTGTATTTGTAAAAAAAATATGTAGTTAGGCTGAACAAGGTAAAGTGCTGTGATGTATTGTGTTTTATTTTCCTTGTGAAATTTCCGTCTTCCTGTGACACGTTTGGAGTCTGGATTGAACATAATGACTGCTGTATTTGGAAGTTCCTGTAGATGTTATCTCCATCATGGCCTTCTCTTAATATGCTTTTGTTTTCCTTAGCATATGACTGGCGCATGTTTTGCCGCTTACCGTCAAGGATGTTAAAAGAAATAGAAAGTGTCACTTTCAAATAGAGAGGTGTGGCGAACACAATATTGGCAGCCAAAATACATTATCCAGACAATAACAGTGTATTCTGGTAAATTCTTTGATGTGTGTAGCCAGCTCACTGTTCCTGCCTTCACTTAAAGGAACCACTGGAGAATTTAAATCAATCTGAATATGCACTGTAGTCAGTCTGTCTTAAATACAAATAATAAAGATATAATTATGAAGAAGTTGAAAAGTAACTTGTGGTGGAGATAAGAGCTCAGAAATTAACAATATAAGAAATGTTAATAATATCACCAAAAAAATATCAATAATTTCAAGGTCAAATATTGAAAATTTCTAAATAGTTACAAGCAAGAGTGCTTACTCATAGTTTCTTCTAATTTTATCAAAGTTTAACTGTATATTTTTTATATGTTTTAAGACAAACGATGTGCAAATTCAAAAGTCAACACCACTGAAGAGTATTTTTTATAAAACTGCAGTGAACCAAATACAGTCTCAAAAATGCAGCTTGGATTTGCCAGTGTTTCATCACAGAGTACCTTGGAACCAATCACATTAAAGTGTGTGTGGGCATTAGCGTATCATTAACTATTGCATGCTGTGAAGCAGGGCATTATCAAGAGGAGCCAGGTTATCTGTTGATATGAAAAATTGTGTTAGCAATAAAGTAGCAGGTGAATCATGTCTATAATGTATATCACAATGCTTTTCTACGATTTAAGTTGTTCAAACAATTTATAAGGATGCTGATTTTTAGAAAGCAGCTGTCTGAGATGACGAACGGGAACATGGTGTGTAACATTAGCAACACATTATTAGCCGTTTGATAACGTAGTCAAGCAAAATGCTAATCATATTATTACTGCTATGTGTCTGACATAAAGAGCGATACCATTGTGCAGCGTTTAGAGTAAAGTTGATAGTGGGTCTCTGGGCTCGTCTGAGTGGAGGCTGTGCTAAGTTGCATTTTCATAGATCAGCTACTAAATGAAGCAAGGGAGTTACATCCAAGCTATCTTAAGGCATGATGAAATCTTTTAATGGGAATAAAACATTTTAAAATGTAATTTGGTGATTAAAGATGAGTTTTAAGGGATAAAATGATTGACAACAGGGGGACTTTAACTGAGTTTTGCTTGAGGTGGGCTTGATGAATGAACTTTAGCAAGTGAGGCATTGATTCTGTGATTAGGATAGTCCACTGAACAATTAATCTTGTTTGGAGCTGGGCGGGGACAGTAGTCATGGCAATATAAACAAGGTCTAAAATGTGTGGCTGTGTGTTAGTTGCAATGATGGGACTAAGGCAATGTATACTTGGGCTTTTTGTGTTGGTTGCATTTGATCATGTGTACAGTACCAACCTAAAGGCTAGGGTGTTTCAGCATGGGGTAGCGATGCAAAAGCCTCAAAAAGATGATTCTCATCTTAGGGAGCAGTGGAAACCAATCCAAGCCCCGTATGGAGTTCAGTCTCAGAGCCCCCAGCTGGCCCCGCTGATTCCAAATCTAACGCCTTCAAGTATTCAGTCTAAACAAGAGTTCCAGGGCCCAGTCAGGGAGCTGACCTGGAAGTTCCCAGTTGCCCCAGAAGAGCCAGCACAGACAGATTTTAATTTTGAGTTTCAGCTGCCTAAACCTCCTAACGGCTTCGCAGTCCAGTGTTGGGAAGATGGGGTGCATGTGGAAGTGAAGCAGGACTTCTTTGGTACTGGTCAACTCCTTGAGCCCTCTCTTATGTCCCTAGGGAGCTGTGGTGTTGTGGACATAGATGCAGATGCCAGAGTCCTCATCTTTCATTCGGCACTTCAGGAGTGTGGTGGCGAGACAGTTGTATGTCAAGTGGCTTCTTAACTGAATTGCTAATATGCTTGTGAGGCCACATGCCCTGCTGTTTTTGTCTGATTATAAACTCCCTTTCACAGGTGACTGAAGATGAGCTTGTGTATATCTTTACTCTTGATTATAGACCAACAGCATTACAGAGCACTCCAATTGTAAGGTCTAGTGGTGTTACAATTGGCATTGAATGCCACTACCCCAGGTCAAGTTTTTACTTTTTAAGTGTCTTCTAGTTTTTTTTTTTTTGGACATGAATAAATAAGTATTTTACTGCAGGAGACAGAATGTGAGCAGTAGTGACCTGGAGCCAAAGTGGATACCGTTTATATCCACTAAGGTTGCAGAAGACATCCTGGTTTTCTCTCTGAATCTCATGACTGGTTTGTATTGCCTTCCTGTATATTTTCATTAGTAGTTTCTTTACAATGATTGCGTCTTTCTTTTTAAAGATGACTGGCTGTTTGAAAGGCCTTCGAATGTTTTCTTCCTGGGTGACATCATGAATATTCAGACATCTGTGAAGCAGTACAACCATGTTCCCCTTCGTATATTTGTGGACAACTGTGTGGCCACTGCAGGCCCTAATGTGAACTCCGCTCCTACGTATTCTCTTATTGAAAATCATGGGTAAGAAGTCCTATGCTGAACTTCATGTGGGAAAATTGAGATCCTCATGAAACCTCTTGGTGTTTCAGTTGCCTCACTGATGGAAAGTATACAGAGTCCAGCTCCAAATTTTTACCCCGGTTGCAAGATGACAAACTACAATTTCAGTTGGAGGCTTTCAGATTCCAGCAGGAAAGCAGTGGTGCTGTATGTATTGGAGGATTATTTGTTGCGGTTTAAGTTCAGCGTTTTTAATTCCTTGCTTTTTAAAAAATGGCTCTTTTCAGCAGATTTACATTACCTGTCTTCTAAGAGCAAGTGCAGCTTCGTCTCAGATTGATGAGGATCATAAGGCTTGTTCTTTTACAACAAACGGGTGGGTCCTGATGGATTATTCCATGTTATTCTTTATAACGTACACCCCCTTGACAACTCTTGTGTCTTAGATGGGTGTCTTCTGATGGAGGTGATCAAGTGTGTGGCTGCTGTGACACAAGCTGTGGATTAAGGACAGATAGTGTGTTATCCAAAGTTTTAGGTATATCTTGCATGTGACAAATCCAAAAGGACACTGAGGATTTCATACTGATTTTTTATGTTGACTAGTTTCCTCTATTTGTCACTGCAGGTTTCCAGTGGGAGGGTGAAGCCCAAGTTGGTCCCCTTCAGGTCTGGGAGAGCCAAAGTCAAGCAAAAAATGTGGTTTAATTGTTTTGTTTTTTAAATAAATATTTAAGTAGTCTACTACATGGTCTCTTTACTGTTGGTTTTGGAATCCATGTACTCTTTTTTGAGACTTAAGAACTTTATTTCACGTAACGTTAGTGCCTTTAAGCAGCTTCTCAATGCTTTTTACAAACACAGATAGAAATACAAACCGTACAAAAATCACTGGAATAAAAAAAAAGTAAAACCATCAACAAAAAGCTAACCTAAAAGTTTAGGCTGGATTTAAAAACCCTTCTAAATATGGGAAGCATGCATGGACGATACACTAGGGGGAAAAACTATTGCCTGAGCCCCGCACAATGTTGTGAAGGCACTTTCACAGACAAATCCCGCCTTGTACGTCGATGAAAAAAATATTACGTTTATTGTCTGGTTATTGTGCTATAAACGAAATACCACATTCTGACCAATCAGCGTAGAGTGCGGTGTAAATGTGGTGAAATAAAACGGCGCGAAATTTGGAGCGGTACCATATAGGTTTATAGGGGAATTCGTAAGCACCGGACCATTTATAAAGTACACCAGTTAAACGACCAAAAAACATAGACTGTAAATAAAAAGAAGCTAAAAGTAATGGTAGAATTTGACATGCGTATCGTTATATATGGCACACATAATGCTTAAAACACTCTCCAAACAGGTTTCGTTTTGATAAGGAAACCCCATCCAGTGCTGGCAAATGGAATCACCCAGCACTTCAGCAGGAGGAGAATTCAAAACATAAGACCTAAATATGTGTTCAGGATCTCATCATTGTCCATAATTATCACAAATATTTGTTATTAAGTGTTGTTGTATCCACCTGATTGAGTTGGTAAGTTATAAGTAACGTTAGCTATTAGTTTGAAAACGGCGTATGAAGCTAGCTGTAACTTAGTTGTTAGTTTAGTCTAACCTGCAAATTGAACGAATAAAATTAATTACGGTTAAGTTAGCAGCTACCTTTTACAACATAATCATGTTTGGCCATTTAAGTCGGAACTTTGTTTTCAACACAGGTGTGTTTTGACAACAGTTAACGTTACCACAATGTCTCAAGTGACTCTATTGGATGAGGTATCTGAGTGGAACCAGGAGACCTGTCAACAAGAACTCAAAACTGTCCTACCTAAACTAGTTATATCCTTTCCTGAGTATCTCTTCAAATTAATTTCGTAGTTTAAGGCAATTTATGAGTGTAAGCAGGAGTTACAAACATGTATTTGAATTTTTAGGACTGCCTTAGTTGCTATATGTGTATTAAAATGATCTAGACTGGCCTTGACACATGCACGCCATGCATCATGACACTGACAGCTGGGAAGAGCACACAAGTAAGTCTAAGCTCTTTTCAGTACATCTCTTTCTGAACTGATATATCTCAGGTGCCTCCAAACATACGTTTTATTTTATTGATGCATGTAAACCTTTATTCATGTGAGGTTTTAAAACATTTAATTGTATTATCTTTATCTAATGCCTGTGTATTGTATTCTAACGTTACTCTGTTTGATTTTTTTTTCTCCACAGATATTCTGCAAATAATCACAAGCAAGTTCCTCCCTCATCTTTCTTTATCTGAATTAGAGACGGGATGTTTCTCCACTGTCTTACCCAAGGTTTGATCTTTAAATTCCCACAAAATGTCAATTTAAAAAAATAAATGTTTTATTTCTTTCAAGTATTTGATGGCTCATTTTAAAAAAAGCATTTGAGTACTTGAGGTATCATGACGAAAATGAAAGGATTTTAATTAAACCATACCGGTAATGAAAACAGAATGAGAAAAATAACAGGCATACTGCTAATTATTATTAATAGTACATCAATGTTTTTAAGTAATGAAAGAAATAAGATTATTTCAAAAAACCCAAGTGTAGTCAAAAATGTTGTGGCATTGTCGTTTCAGCTGCTGAAAACACCGGTAAACTGGAGCACTTTGGTTGCAGATGAATTAATTAAACCAAATGCATCCTATATATGAGATTAATCACAGTGATTCACTGTGCACTTTCCATAGTCATTGTCTCACTTTAGTCATTTGGTTTCTTTTTCTATGGCTTGAAATATTCAACACAAGGCACGTTTTTATGTGTTGTCATGATCAATCCACAGGTGGTAAAAGTGTTTGCGGGTCTTTTGGAAGAAGTCTCCAAGCAAATTGGAGGCCTTTCTAGTCAGAACACAGAGCTGCATGTATTTGTGAGAAATATACTGAAGGTTTGAATATGCCTTATCTGATAATATAAAGCTTTTGTACAGGGGTACAGATTTCTTCATAGAACTTTCTGCTGATGTGTCTTTGGCTAGATGATGGTCCAGACACTGGAGTCCCTCTCTGGCTGTGTGCGTCATGTCAGTTCCTTTGAAGAGTCGGTCTCCTTTGACACCATTCGCTCTCTGCCATCTTGTATTCTCAGAGTCCTAAAAGACACCTTCCAGCACTGCAAGGTACATTATTTTTAAAATGTACACTGGACATATTTTGGCATCACCAGGCATGACCTGTAATTTTTACCTGCAGTTTTAGTGAGTTAGTGCTATAGGGGTGTAGTATTCTTACGTTTTGCTATGAACCAGAGCAGGGTTTCTGTTGTCCGGTAATTACAGGACATTGCCTGGGAAATGGCCATTAAAAAATTAACTCTCTCCAGTCAAATTGTCATATAAAATTTTCGTAACAGGGCTCCAGACTAACTTTTCCACTGGTTGAACTGGTGCTACCAACTTTCTCAGTTGATCAAACTTTCTCAGTTGGTTTTTATATATATATATATATATATATATTTATTTATTTTTTTGCTACATGCCATGGGATTAATCAATGCATGCTCACTGATGAATAGTGGTTTTAATGGACCAAAGCTAGCAAAGGCTTTCTGGGTTGCAGCATGAATACCTGTAATATATTAATTATCATTGCCAAATTTCTGGTTTTTCATGGATTTTGGACAGTAATTTTAATCTGTAATTTTAAGCATTTTACATTTGAATTATTATATTATTTAATCATTATCTATGTATCTAGTATCTCTCTATTATCATCTTTCTATCAGCATCATCATTTCTATCTTTTAAAAATCATTAAACATTCAAATGCATGCAGTACATTTTAAAAGATTAAAGTATTATAAAAAGCTAATACATACTTTTCATTATCAAAGTTTATAGTTGTAACAAAAATCTGAAATCTCACACTCCTTACCTTTTGCATTTTATAATAATTTCCTTTTCCTCAGTCGAGCAATTACTCTCATCTAACCTCTGAAAAGACGTAGGAAGGGGCACACTGTTTTGTGAGACATTTTCATTTTTATATGCCTTATTTTCTGAATTTGCGGGGACATCGTATGCTATAGCACTTGTTAGCACAGTTTATGCAAATTAGCCCTAGAAGTTTTGGTTGTGTACTTGCTGCTGATGAGTTAGTAGTACTCATGTTGCGTATCTGAAAAAGTGCTTAAAAAATCCTCATGGTAAAGTAAACTCTACGTGCACCTAAAACCTCCTTCTAAACCATATCTTCTTAACGCAAACAATAACAGTGTGGAGAACTGAATTTGCTGTTAATTTCAGTATGATGTTGATGTGTTTATAGGACAGTGAGGTCATATACAGTGGAAGATTGTCATTGGTGGGCGATTTACTTCAGGGTCTTTTTAAAGAGGCCTATTCTTTGCAGAAGGGTCTGATGGAACTCTTGGACAAAATTAACTTGGAGGACACTGCATCTGAGGAGGAAGTATCGGATATTGTCACAGGTTTGTGTTTTTTCTATGTGAGGGAAAGATTCAGTTTGTTTCGTGCATGTTTCTTCTCTAGTGAAGAGCTGGATGTGATTTGCAATAGTAAATTGAATTTTTTGTTTGGCTTCCCTTGCAGTGATTCACTGTCTGCTGGACATGTGCTTGATCATATCCAGATTGGATATTGCCCTACATGCCAACACATGGAAATGTATCATTAAGTGAGTGTAATATATCTCTATTCATCAATGAGGCACTGGTCATCGTTTTTTTTTCTTTTCTTCAAACACACAATCAGCTCTGAACATTACCCAAATCCGCTTTTTTTTTTAAATCATCCCCCCCCCCACCTGAACCTATGATTTTCTCTGATTTAGATATCGTCACATCACCAGAACCCCAATTCTCAGTTTTAAGCGTGATGATATGTAACATATTACGCTGAAATTGGCTGCTTTAAAATTAATATTTATTTTAAGTAAAAGTTCTTCTTTGGCTAAATCACATTTCCTTAATAGCCTAAACACATGCTTTACCCCCTTCAAACTTTAAATTGTCATTGTAACTTCCTGAACAGTGAACACACACAAGAAATTAAATATATTTAGCCCAAGCAAAGGCTGGACATAGGCTTTATTAGTTTGTCATGTACATATAGTGCTTCACAGCCGTTACATGTAACATACCCAGCATTTGATTGGTTGGATCTGATTTTCCACTCGGATCTGATTTTCCTTCCATTGCTGCTTAAACTAGTGGACCCTGTAACTGCGTAGTTTAAAGGGACAGTTCACTCAAAAATGAAAATTGTCATTTACTCACCCTCAAGTTGTTCCAAACTTGTATGAGTTTCTTTCTTTTCTTGAACTCAAAAGAAGATCTGTTGAAGAATGTTGGTAATGGCGGTAGCTGTTAACTCTCATAGCAAGAAAAAATACTATATTATTAAACATAATCTAATAATTCTTTATTAAATCTAAAATGTGTTTGAAGAAATACATAAAAAATTGTATACTTACAGTTTGTATTTGGTTTCAGACAGAGCGTGAAGTACCAGTCTCTTGTAGAAGATCAGCTCCATCACACTGACATAGCCTTCTCGTTGTGTGAAGACCTGTGTACGTCTGTCCAGAACTGCCTTGAGCTGGCTCAACAGATCCAACAAGCAGGGCTACAGGTGAAGAAGACTCTTCACTTCAAATATGTTCAACTAAGATTCTTAAGAATATTTAGATACTTGAATTGAAATTATAAAAATAAATAAAACTTCAATAAATAATATAAATAATCTTTGTAAACAGAAGTACAAAGTAACAAGAAATAACAAAACTAACTTGTTTGACATTGTAATTTTAGGCTTTTAAAGTGTCTCATTCAGATGACGTCCATATGAACATATCAGATGAAATGACAGATGCTGCGTGATTGGCTAAAATGTTGAATCATTTTATATTAAGAAAATGGGCAATAAATTGCGTCTACAAAAATGATTGAGGTCATGTCGATACATCGTGCAATAATAATATAGTAATTATTGCAACAGGTCTAATTCCTAGTGTGTAGACTGCACACAAACTTGCCAAATTATTGTGTATTGTTCATTGGAGTCTTTACTACTTTTTTTATTTTTCCTATTTTTTTTTAACAATTTCTTTATTTGTTAAATACTTAAATTTGATTAAATAATCAAAAAGTTTCCATCTAAAGCATAAGACTTTATTTTACAGATTTATTGTTTGTCTAGTTTAGTAAATATTAAAGGAGGTCTATGCAAGAAATTAATTTCAATTAATCATAAATTTCATAAATCATAAACACCGCTTTACAGTAGTTTGAAAGTGATTGCAGTACCAGTTTTAGCCACAATCTTGCATATGGCTCCTTCAAGTAAAATAAAATGTATATATAATTTTAGCAATTGTTATGCACGTGTTTTTGCTATTTCTAAGTAAGTGTGAGATTATTTATATTTATTTGACTTTAAATCAGCCATCAACAAATATTGACCATGAAAAAAAATCTGTATCAGTCGACCACTAGTTAAAATTCAACAGACAGTGTACATGTCATTTTTTATTTTTTTTTAGACAGAGCGATTGTGATTATTTATTGGTTGATGTGGTATATTCCATGGAAAGAATGGTGACCTAGAAATGTGCGTCAGGGACTTTTTTGTTAGATATTACTAATAACCCAGTGTTTTTATATATAAGGTCAATTCATATCTGCTTTCCTCCTTTTGTTCCTCATAGGAAGTTGTGCACTGTCCAGAATACAAGCTTTTCCAAAAAGCCACAAAGATGTGTAGGTTTTTTGCCAACACATTAGTCCACTACACAAAGGTAATTAAGGGAAAACCTAAATGTATTTGTCACAACCATGATTATTACATTATAAAGGTTTATTTATTTATTTTTTATAATTTGATAGGAATTTAAAGCATTCCTTGCCAAGTCATGCTGTCGATTTCACCAGTTGTATCTCCAAATTTACAGGTAATCAAATATATATTGCATAAGGTCAACACTTAACATGTGTGTTTTAAATAATGTCAAAGTTCATGTTTTTCACCTCCTTGTTTTGTCCATTTTGTCTAATTAATCTGTTGGTTTCCCCCTCCTTAGCAAGTTCCCCCCGTCTCTATGTGCCCCATCTGTGCCTCCTGCACTCAGTGAGGAACTGAGAGTGGCTGTCCTAGTTCCCTTAGATGTCATGCTGACACAACTGATGCCCTTCCAACCCTTTGCTCAATCTGTCCTGGACCCAGACCACCGTGAGCTTCTTCTTGCAAACTTTCATAACTTCCAGTGTCCTCTTGAACCCTGGAATTTTTTTTTTAAAATGTTGTCCAATGCAAGATCTTATATCACTCAGCCTGGTCATTAAGGTTGTTTGTTATATAAATGATTGGTCACTGTCCGCATAGTCTCTGTCAAAGGGCGATGAATTTCTTTCACGTCAAGGCCATGGTTATGTAACAAATGCAGAGAGACCGACTGTCCACTGCACATTGCTGAGTGTGCATCCTGTGCCTTCCAGGTCATTTAAATTTAACAATCACTTTTGCCCTTTCATTATTACAGGGCAATGCATCCTTCACTGCAACATGTGGAGTTGCACTTAATGTCTGTGATGTTATTAAAATAAGCAGAATTTTCTGAATGACTGTGACAATTTCAGACATATTACAGGGTCATAGGTCAGCGAAAAACATCCTGTACATATTTCATGCTGTAAACTACGGCGCCTTGGACAAAAAAAAAAAAAAGAGTTTGTTCCCACAATTCAATTCATTCATTTGATCAAGTTAAATCATAGCCAATATTTAAATAAATTACAATGAGCAAAAAAATGTGTCATGTGTAGGGCTTCATACATAGTACACAATTCCGAATGTTTTTGTAAACATTATAAAAACGTAAATATTTTGAACCATATTTTTTTGTGTGTGTATGTGTGTGTATTATAGAGAGCAGTGCAGAGCTTTATCTACCACAGTGTCTGCTACTGGTGAATATACTGGGTAAACTATCCTCCCAGCTAGAGGAGGCACTGCGGCTGTGGAGTGATGGCAGCCAATTTCCGGAGGAAACTCCCAGGTACTTTACAAAAGGCCTATTTCACAAAATGGCGACCGAGACCGGAAGTAGGGTAGCGATATTTACGGTCGCACTGCCACCCACTACGATTACCATTCATTCTCAAAATGTTGCAGATCTTGTCCGTTTTGTTGATAGTTTTCAGGGAGCTGTGAAAAGATCGAATTAGGACAAAGGAAACAAATTTTGCCTAAATAAAAAAGTTCCATTTATTTAATGGCATTACACTTGATGACTAAGCTCACACTTACTATATTTAAACAAAAATAAGTCAGTCAATCAAGTTTGCACTAGTACTAGCATTATACGCTAAACAGTTTTTGGAGATAAAACTCTATACATTCGATTATCATGAAAACAAATCTCAGAGAACGATTGACTAGGTACCGATGATTTATTAGACCAAAGGTTCATTGTTCGCCGGAGTTCTCCTTTAACCCTATTACCGGTCTTGGTGGCCATTTTTGTGAAATAGGCTTATTGTTTAATTTAACAAGCTAAATATGTCAATTAAACTAGTCAACATTGCTGCAGTTGAGTTTGTTGCATTATTAATTGTACAGCCTTTCCAGAATTGGCTTGGTGAACATTTTCATTTTTATTTGTAATTAAATTTATTATATATTATTATAATTAAATCAGTAGTCTTAAGTTTGAAATGTATAAAATTTATATTTTTGTGAGAAATGTGATATGATATTTTTTTACTTTTAATTGTTTAGTAGTTTTGAAGTCTAAAAGGGTTAGTTCACACAATAATGAAAATTCTGTCGTCAATTAATCACCCTCATGTTTTTCCAAACCCTTAAGACTTTCATTCATATTTGGAACACAGAGTGTGTTTAGCCAAAAACACTAGAAACTAGTGTGTTCCAAAGTACATAAACCTGCAAAAACTCTCTCTTTCCTCAGATGGTCTGTGTTTGAGGCCGTGTTGCAGAGTTTCAGGCATTGTATGTTGGAGCGTACAGTTCCAGTGTGGTTACCGGGGGTAATGCTGAGAGGGCAGGCGCAGGGTAGAGTCAGTCTGCATCAGCATGTGTGTGTCCATATGTGTGCTTGTGTGGCTGTGCTGCCTGCACAACACTTCCCTCCGCTGGTCAGTGATCTCTTTTGAACTTTTATTGAATTCTGTGGGCTAAAAAGATATGAAGTAAATTGTCATGTCATCCAGAGAGAATTGTCAAGCTTTGTGTCTTGGCATGACAAAATAAAAGCTGCGACTGTCTTTTCATTTATGTGATCACTGTATGATAACATGGTTTTCTCAGAGAAAACGAAGAAATCATTACTATTAATACTAGCTTTTAAATTCTCCCATTTATGCCCAAAGTAGTTTTCGATATTGAATGCTGAAATCATTTTTCATTGGCCAAGTGACAAATAGCTGGTACTTATTAATACTTTTCATCAGAAAAAGGAAACGTCACATAATCTTGCAGTCCTCTCTGTTTCCTTCAAGGAGCGGTCCCTATTAGCTGCTGTATTACAGGCAGACACACAGACGGCTGTCTTGGCCTCAGATGTCTGGTGTTTCCTGGCACGGTAAGTAGAGATACACACACCCAAGAGCATAGACCATCGGACTTCTATGACTACCACTTCCCAGAGCTGTCACAGTAACGTTAAGCATGAACAATCAGGGGACATTCCTGTGTTTACTCTATTAGAAAATTCCAAAGTTTTGTCATTGTTGTTAAGGAGTTATTTGGAAATTTCTATTAATCCCCTAAGTAATATTGATTACCATCCTTTACTAAGACTTGTCAATGTTAGGCAAGGATGAAAAGAAAACATCTACTGCACTGAAGAGCTACATTAATGTACAATATCAGAGTTGTGTTCTCCCTTTCTCTCTTCAGGTATGGCACGGCCGAGTTGTGTTTTCACCATGTTCTCCTTATTGCTCACCTGGTGAGTGGAGTCTGTTGGGAATGTGACACTTTTCTGTGCTTTCTCAGAACCTGTCTGGGATGAGTGACCACAGGGGACCATTTTTCTCTTAAAAGAACATGGGGAAGGACACACCTGTCAATCACAACACTCTTGTGGGATCTGTCTCGTGTGCTTGGTATTATTGTAAATGTCGTTTAATTAAGTTTTGGATGAACAACTTATGGTTTACACACACACACTCAAAAGTTTGAAAACCGTACTTGTGCGATCTTCTTAATCCTTGATATTTCTAAATTTACTGACATTTTTGAAGGTGATTAAATACTCCTTTGGACCCATTGTTATTGAACTTTTGAAAAGTGTTTAGGCAATTTTTTTTTTTTTTAGTTCTTTCAATTTTAATATTTTTCTGAAAAATATTTCCTTAAAATATAAGGCCTTTTAGTAGAGACCTAGTTGCTTCTGTGACCTGTATTATTGTATTGTCTAGATAAGGTCATGCCCTGGTGAGGGGTATCAGCTGTTTCACTTGGCCCTGCTGCTTAGACGCCAGCTCTTTCTCATGACTCCAAAACACCAGGTTAGTTTCCTTTTCTCTTGTCCAGATATAGCATATGAATCCAACTCTGCAGAACACTTCCTCAGAACATTGATGAGTTTGTTAGATTTTTTTGGCCTGCTAATATAGTTTATTTATGTTCCCACAGTTCGGTCTATGTTTTGAATGTAGCAAAAAGGTACATTTCTAAGTATGATGAAGTGTTTTTGTGACAGGTGGAGTTTGTGGAGCGCTTCCCTCCCTCTCAGGAGGAGAATGTGTGTGTGTGGCGTCACACACTGCTGAGGTGTCTGTGCGTGGAGGCACGCAAGCAGGTGGAGGAAGAGGTGCTCGCCAGGGCCTCTGTTGTACTGCAAGAATGGCAGAATAGTGGCCACAAGCTGGGAGATATACCGAGACTGGTGAGGGAACTTAAGTGACCGTGCTGCCACCAACCACATAAGCATTTAATACTTTTTTTATTTTCAATGCTTAAGGTTTTGTAGATTAACACATCCACACTGTGTCAATTATATTTCACACCCTGCTCTTAAAAAACAGACTCACCTTAAAGATATGCCCTGTACCCTCTTTTAACTCTTTTTTTTTTTCTTTTTTCTTTTTTTTCTCTCTTTGTGATCCAGAACCGAATACTGGGCTGTGTGCTGCTGGTGATGGGAGGTAGCAACCTGCAGGCGGAATGTGTGCTGTCTTCTGTAAAGATTATCTCTCAGCTGTGGAGTCGCATGAGTAGCAACCAGGTGACCAGATTTCACATATACACAACTGTTTAAAAGTTTGGGTTCAATAAGAGTGTTTTTTATTTCCCAATAGAAATTGACACTTTTATTCAGCAAGGATGAATTAAATGGATCAAAAGTGACATGACAGATTTTTATTACCAGCAGCAGCAATCATCTTCTTTGGTTTCAGAGAAGCAGGGAATTTACGCAGAGCCGTCGCAACTCTGCCGCCATTATGTTAAGCCCGCCCATCGACTCTATACACGATGTGATTAGTTCTTCTTCACTAATTTCAGGTGCAGGCTCATCCTCCTCTCCAGTGCACTGTGAAGCTACTCCTGTCATTAACAGCTGTTCTGATCAAAAGTGTAGAGCCTCACGTCATCGTTCAGGTGAACTTTTAACATTACATTCAGTGGGTCATATTCCACTTCTTTCACCTCAATTTTACTGTGTATCTTTAGAACTTTCTTAGTTCTCTCTTTTAAAGCTTTATCTTTGTTAATTGTTTTTTTTTTTGTTTTTTTTTTCAGGCTGTTTCGTGTTTGAGTAGTTTGACTATCCAGAAATGCTCTGATGACCTGCTTTTAGCTGGTTTGGAGTTCCTTGCTTCCATGGGAAAAGTATTTTTTCCTCCAAATATTCAGGTATAAGTAGAATATGAATAAGATGTTTTTAAGATTACAAATGAGTCTCTTTCATTTAGTAATTTCTCTGTGTGCCTATGAATATGTATGCATGTGACTGCAGTGCCAAGTTTTGCCCAGAATCAGTGCTCTATTTAATGGTCTCCTGACTCACACATCCTGGCTGATACTCCATCATGTCCTGGAGGCTTTTGGCCTCTTTGCAGAGGTCAGAAATTTCCCTTTTATAACCATTTTAACCTAGTAGGTTTTTTTTTTTTTTTTTAAACAAGCAGTATCATCAATTGTTAAATTTGTATTTGAGTAAATCAGAAGTGAATGTATGATACATTTTTGAAACATGACACAAACCGACTTTAAAAAAAAAGTTTTTATTAATATTTAATTATTTGTTGAAAAACCTAACATCTCATTCATTCATTTTTTATGTGTTAGTGTATGTGTATATCTATTACGGTGATATGTAAGCCAGCTCATGTCTCTTTTTCAACTTTTAAGATAACCAACCACGAGGAAGTGATTTCTCAAACACTGACATCAGAGGAGGTCAAAACCAAAGTGTTAAACTTCCTCAGTAAGGTAACAAGTGAGATATGTTTAAACTTTAAATATGTAATTTTGTCTTGTTGTGTTCCTTATATAGATTGAATTTTTTTCTATAGACGGTCTCACTGCAGGAGTCTGAGGAATTGAGACTAGAACGTCTCAAGGGGTGGAGGAGTATAATAGAGAAACACTGTGAGGAAATGGAGAGTGAGAACAGATCACCTGAACACGCACCAATTACTGTGGAGGTGAGTGAAAGGATGTCTGTCTTTTCTGCTTGACATACCGATGGAAAAAATATTTACTAATTATATAATTCTATATTATATTCCAGCCATGTCTGAAAAGGGCAAGACAGGAGACCAACACAGAAGAGGAGTATGAGCGATACCTCCAGACAGCAGAAAGTGCCTTGAAATCCCTGCAGGCTATAGAGGGGCCTGGCCTCAGCCCTTCCCCTCCAGTGTGGGTCAGAGCCAGACTTCAGGTCTTACAGACACTGATAACTCAAATTAACACCTCTACAGAACAGCAGCCCTGATTCAACCACAACACCACCTCTACCTCTGGCTTCTTTTATCACAACACTTGCTTGTCTGTTCCATACCACTATATCTGTTGATGTCTCCTATTTGTATAGAAGTTTATATGGAGAAAGGTCACTCCAAAAGGCTGTTTAATTGTTTATTAAACTTTATTAAAATTAATTGTTTTGTAGATTGTATAGCTTCTAGTATTTGTTATTCTTGTGGATATTTAATGGTGCATTTAGCACTATGTTAGAATCATTGTAATTATGAGATTCTGACTCAACATGAATGTAACATATTAATGCCACCATTCCATTATTCTAATTAAGAAATACTAATGCTTGCTGTTGTTGTGATATTCAGCAGCCATTTTACTTTTGGTTGTGCATGAAAATTAATGGACCATTTAGTGTAAAGGCAGTTACATGGTTGTAAGGGTTAGTTAGAATGAAATAGAAGTTGCATAAGTGTAATGTTGGTTTTTGTGATGTGGCTGTTGCCCTTGAAAATTAATGTGCACTTATAGATGGGTAGGGTTTACACAAATAAACCCCTCAGACCTGAATTATGTTTCAAGTTTCTGAAAAATATGAAAGTACATTTTCCCAGCTCACGAGGTTTCTACAAATGAAATAATAATTATAATAATTATAATTATACAGTAAAATAGTTTTCATCCGTTTTTCATCCCAATATCTCAGCTCTAAAGGGTCTAGAGCCTCCATTTTTGCACTCAGAGAAGATTGGGGAAACTTAATTTTTCACCCCCCAAAAAAAAAAAAAAAAACGTAAGGGATAACACTGTCGTTTTTTTTTTTCTGTTCGAAATTTTGAGTTTCGATATCTCAGCTCTGGAAGGGTCTAGAGCCTCCATTTTTGCACTCAGGTCCAAGTCTCATGACCCTCTATCAGAATCCAGAGTTTTGAGAAGATTGGGGAAACTTAATTTTTCGCCCAAAAATAAACAAAAACGTAAGGGATAACACTGTCGTTTGTTTTTCTGGTCGAAATTTTGAGTTTTGATATCTCAGCTCTGGAAGGGTCTAGAGCCTCCATTTTTGCACTCAGGTCCAAGTCTCATGGCCCTCTATCAGAATCAGGAGTTTTGAGAAGTTGGGGAAACTTAATTCCCCCCCCCCCCCCCCCCCCACCAAAAAAAGTATAAGGGGTAACACTGTCGTTTTTTTTTTCTGGTCGAAATTTTGAGTTTAGATATCTCAGCTCTGGAAAGGTCTAGAGCCTCCATTTTTGCACTCAGGTCCAAGTCTCATGGCCCTCTATCAGAATCCAGAGTTTTGAGAAGATTGGGGAAACTTAATTTTTCACCCACCCAAAAAAAAAAACGTAAGAGGTAACACTGTCGTTTTTTTTCTGGTCGAAATTTTGAATTTCGATATCTCAGTTCTGGAAGGGTCTAGAGCCTCCATTTTTGCACTCAGGTCCAAGTCTCGTGGCCCTCTATCAGAATCCAGAGTTTTGAGAAGATTGGGGAAACTTAATTTTTCGCCCAAATAAAAAAAACGTAAGGGGTATCACTGTTGTTTTTTTTTCTGGTCGAAATTTTGAGTTTCGATATCTCAGCTCTGGAAGGGTATAGAGCCTCCATTTTTGCACTCAGGTCCAAGTCTCATGGCCCTCTATTAGAATCCAGAGTTTTGAGAAGATTGGGGAAACTTAATTTTTCGCCCAAAAAAAAAACGTAAGGGGTAACACTGTCGTTTTTTTTTCTGGTCGAAATTTTGACCTTCGATATCTCGGCTCTGGAAGGGTCTAGAGCCTCCGTTTTTGCGCGCTGGTCGAAGTCTCGTGGCCCTCTGTCAGAATCCAGAGTTTCAAGAAGATATGAGGGGGTCAAAATTTCAGCCAAAAAAACAACAACAACGTTGTTACCCCTTACGTTTTTTTTTCGGGTCGAAATTTTGACCTTCGATATCTCGGCTCTGGAAGGGTCTAGAGCCTCCATTGTTGCGCGCTGGTCGAAGTCTCGTAGCCCTCTGTCAGAATCCAGAGTTTCAAGAAGATCGGAGGGGGTCAAAATTTCGGCCAAAAAAAAATGACAGTGTTACCCCTTATGTTTTTTTTCCGGGTCCAAATTTTGACCTTCGATATCTCGGCTCTGAAAGGGTCTAGAGCCTCCATTTTTTCGCGGTGGTCGAAGTCTCGTGGCCCTCTGTCAGAAACCAGAGTTTCAAGAAGATCGGAGGGGGTCAAAATTTCGGCCCAAAAAAACCCCGACAGTGTTACCCCTTAGGTTTTTTTTTTTTCGGGTCGAAATTTTGACTTTTGATATCTCGGCTCTGGGAGGGTCTAGAGCCTCCATTTTTGCGCGCTGGTTGAAGTCTCGTGGCCCTCTGTCAGAATCCAGAGTTTCAAGAAGATCGGAGGGGGTCAAAATTTCGGCCAAAAAAAAAAAAACGACAGTGTTACCCCTTATGTTTTCTTTCGGGTCCAAATTTTGACCTTCGATATCTCGGCTCTGGAAGGGTCTAGAGCCTCCATTTTTGCGCGCTGGTCGAAGTCTCGTGGTCCTCTGTCAGAATCCAGAGTTTCAAGAAGATCGGAGGGGGTCAAAATTTTGGGCAAAAAAAAAAAACGACAGTGTTACCCCTTACGTTTTTTTTTTCGGCTCGAAATTTTGACCTTCGATATCTTGGCTCTGGAAGGGTCTAGAGCCTCCATTTTTGTGCGCTGGTCGAAGTCTTGTAGCCCTCTGTCAGAATCCAGAGTTTCAAGAAGATCGGAGGGGGTCAAAATTTCGGCCAAAAAAAAAAAAATGACAGTGTTACCCCTTATGTTTTTTTTTTTTCGGGTCCAAATTTTGACCTTCGATATCTCGGCTCTGGAAGGGTCTAGAGCCTCCATTTTTGCGCGCTGGTCGAAGTCTCATGGCCCTCTGTCAGAATCCAGAGTTTCAAGAAGATCGGAGGGGGTCAAAATTTTGGCCAAAAAAAAAAAACGACAGTGTTCCCCTTATGTTTTTTTTTCGGGTCGAAATTTTGACCTTCGACATCTCGGCTCTGGAAGGGTCTAGAGCCTCCATTTTTGCGTGCTGGTCGAAGTCTCGTGGCCCTCTGTCAGAATCCAGAGTTTCAAGAAGATTGGAGGGGGTCAAAATTTCGGCTAAAAAAAACAACAACAGTGTTACCCCTTACGTTTTTTTTTTCGGGTCGAAATCTTGACTTTCGATATCTCGGCTCTGGAAGGGTCTAGAGCCTCCATTTTTGCGCGCTGGTCGAAGTCTCGTGGCCCTCTGTCAGAATCCAGAGTTTCCAGAAGATCGGAGGGGGTCAAAATTTCAGCCAAAAAAAAAACAAAAAAAAAACGACAGTGTTACCCCTTAAATTTTTTTTCATAATACATATATTATGAAGAAGTATTATGAAGATATTTATCCTTGTTATTGTTTTTTTCCTGTGTATAAATATAATTTTATGATGTCACATTATGATATACACAAACCAATGATCTTTATATTTTCTGTTTTGTTATTATGATTGTTACATACAACTATGGTATCTTTCCATGATCTTGTATGTAATAAGTTTAAAATATATATGCAACAGGTGCACTTACACTTAATAACATCAGTAACTCGACAGCACAACCAAGAACAGTTTTCCTTTGCGTTTGTAATGTCTCCACAAAGGAGATGGGCAGCTGCTCGAAGATCTCTTTTGGAGAAAACTGTTGATTTTATATCCGAAAAAATGTAAGTATTACTCCTTGAAAATTAATATTACCTCAGAATGAATTGCATTCTTAGCCCACCCCAAAACTTAAACGCAACAATAATATTAAGTGCTGACAAATACTTAATTATAAAACTTTTTTACATACTAAAAATATAATTTAATAAAACAAGCAAAATGAAATTTGTTTTGTCATATGACATTTATTCATGAATACATTTATATTGCTAAATGCAGTGAAAAATCTCAATTGTCAGTCAATTGATGAATTAATGCATACATTAATTAAAGAATTATATTTTATATACTGACAACAATAAGAAACATGAGTAAATGAGTAAAAGAACATAAAAGTAACCATCACAATAAACAAAAGCATATACACAACACAACAACACATGAAACAAAGCTTTATTCAAACTATAATTTACAGACGCTGAACACATCCTACTGCCGACTCAACACAGCGGTTCCCATTCTGCAGCTTTATTCTGATGAATTCACCAGAGGGGACTGTGCCTTCGTCCCAGAGCTTGCTGCTGTGCTGCGCTTCACAATCTGAGGCAACAAGGCCAGGTGGAGCGATAGAGGGACTCATAAGGGCAGATGGAGAGATGGAGAGATGGAGGATCTCGTAAGGGCAGGTGGAGTGATGGAGGGACTCGTAAGGGCAGATGGAGAGATGGAGGGTATCATAAGGGCAGGTGGAGCGATGGAGGGTCTCATCCATGGGACCACTTCCAGGATTCAGCTCTGGGCTCCTTATCCTCAGTGCTCACAGTGCAGACATTTCAGATCCTACAAAAATGCACAAACATTACACAAAAGCAGTCATTTTAACAGCACAATGTCATTTGATTTATGTATTAAAAATGACCTTACTTTATATTTGGGGAAAAAAGTTTTGGGGATTTTACTCAAACAAATTCTGCCATCATCTTTCCTAGCAGGTCCTGCTTCACCACAAAAGCTCTGCAGAAAAATGCACAGTAATCAAGACTCAGAAAAATGTTGTAATTTCTATCCATTTCTGTAGTATACTCACTCAAAGCCTTTGATGACAACATTCAGCATCATGAGCCTCTCTCCACCGGATAAACACACGCGTGTTCTTCTGTACCTGTAACATACAGACAAGATTCACATTATGAGCTCAACACTGCATTTAGCCTACATGCTGAGGTTGATGTGTTAACTCACTTTTAATCCAACTTAAATGTTCCTCAATATACACTAATAAGGGACAAATTAATATATATCATGTTTAGATTTGTTTATTTGCCTTATTTACAGCACATTTGTCTAGCGGTGTTGACAACAGTGAATTATCCATAATAGCACACATAACGTAACATCACTCAGATATATTTTTCATGTTGGGATGTGCTCACTTGCAAAACTTATACAATATTTTCCTTCATGATGAAAATAGACATTTTAAATAAGCGTGTTTAAGATGTATGGTTATGTAAATCCACTTTAGAAACGTAACTTTACGTACATGTACTTACTGGAGCTCCCCTGTTAACTAGCTATACATGATAAAAGATGTGTTTATAGCAAAATCACAACTATTCTATACTGTCCAACTCCTTCACACCTTCAACAGTTAAAACCTTTTCTCTACAGTAGATTAACACATAAGATTTAAACAGTTTTGAGAAGATTGGGGATACTTAATTTTTCGCCCCCAACAAAAAAACGTAAGGGGTAACACTGTCGTTTTTTTTTTTCTGGCCGAAATTTTGAGTTTCGATAACTCAGCTCTGGAAGGGTCTAGAGCCTTCATTTTTGGACTCAGGTCTAAGTCTCATGGCCCTCTATCATAATCCAGAGTATTGAGAAGATTGGGGAAACTTAATTTTTCGCCGGCCCCCCCCCCCCAAAAAAAACGTAAGGGGTAACACTGTGGTTTTTTTCTGGTCGAAAATTTGAGTTTCAATATCTCAGCTCTGGAAGGGTCTAGAGCCTCAATTTTTGCGCACTGGTCCAAATCTCGTGGCCCTCTGTCAGAATCCAGAGTTTCAAGAAGATCGGAGGGGGTCAAATTTCGGCCGAAAAAAAAAAATGACAGTGTTACCCCTTATGTTTTTTTTTTCGGGTCCAAATTTTGACCTTAGATATCTTGGCTCTGGAAGGGCCTAGAGCCTCCATTTTTTCACGCTGGTCCAAGTGTCGTGGCCTTCTGTCAGAATCCAGAGTTTCAAGAAGATCGGAGGGGGTCAAAATTTCGGCCAAAAAAAAAAAATGACAGTGTTACCCCTTATGTTTTTTTTTCGGGTCCAAATTTTGACCTTCGATATCTTGGCTCTGAAAGGGTCTAGAGCCTCCATTTTTGCGCACTGGTCGAAGTCTCGTGGCCCTCTGTCAGAATCCAGAGTTTCAAGAAGATCGGAGGGGGTCAAAATTTCGGCCAAAAAAAAAAAAATTACAGTGATACCCCTTATGTTTTTTTTTTCGGGTCCAAATTTTGACCTTCGATATCTTGGCTCTGGAAAGGTCTAGAGCCTCCATGTTTGCGGGCTGGTCCAAGTCTCGTGGCCCTCTGTCAGAATCCAGAGTTTCAAGAAGATCGGAGGGGGTCAAAATTTCGGCCAAAAAAAAAATGACAGTGTTACCCCTTATGTTTTTTTTTCGGGTCCAAATTTTGACCTTAGATATCTTGGCTCTGGAAGGGCCTAGAGCCTCCATTTTTTCGCGCTGGTCCAAGTGTCGTGGCCCTCTGTCAGAATCCAGAGTTTCAAGAAGATCGGAGGGTGTCAAAATTTCGGCCAAAAAAAAAAAATGACAGTGTTACCCCTTATGTTTTTTTTTTCAGGTCCAAATTTTGACCTTCGATATCTCGGCTCTGGAAGGGTCTAGAGCCTCCATTTTTGCGCGCTGGTCGAAGTCTCGTGGCCTTCTGTCAGAATCCAGAGTTTCAAGAAGATCGGAGGGGGTCAAAATTTCGGCCAAAAAAAAAATGACAGTGTTACCCCTTATGTTTTTTTTTCAGGTCCAAATTTCGACCTTCGATATCTTGGCTCTGGAAGGGTCTAGAGCCTCCATTTTTGCGCGCTGGTCGAAGTCTCGTGGCCCTCTGTCAGAATCCAGAGTTTCAAGAAGATCGGAGGGGGTCAAATTTCGGCCGAAAAAAAAAATGACAGTGTTACCCCTTATGTTTTTTTTTTCGAGTCCAAATTTTGACCTTAGATATCTTGGCTCTGGAAGGGCCTAGAGCCTCCATTTTTTCGCGCTGGTCCAAGTGTCGTGGCCTTCTGTCAGAATCCAGAGTTTCAAGAAGATCGGAGGGGGTCAAAATTTCGGCCAAAAAAAAAAAATGACAGTGTTACCCCTTATGTTTTTTTTTCGGGTCCAAATTTTGACCTTCGATATCTTGGCTCTGAAAGGGTCTAGAGCCTCCATTTTTGCGCACTGGTCGAAGTCTCGTGGCCCTCTGTCAGAATCCAGAGTTTCAAGAAGATCGGAGGGGGTCAAAATTTCGGCCAAAAAAAAAAAATTACAGTGATACCCCTTATGTTTTTTTTTCGGGTCCAAATTTTGACCTTCGATATCTTGGCTCTGGAAAGGTCTAGAGCCTCCATGTTTGCGGGCTGGTCCAAGTCTCGTGGCCCTCTGTCAGAATCCAGAGTTTCAAGAAGATCGGAGGGGGTCAAAATTTCGGCCAAAAAAAAAATGACAGTGTTACCCCTTATGTTTTTTTTTCGGGTCCAAATTTTGACCTTAGATATCTTGGCTCTGGAAGGGCCTAGAGCCTCCATTTTTGCGCGCTGGTCCAAGTGTCGTGGCCCTCTGTCAGAATCCAGAGTTTCAAGAAGATCGGAGAGGGTCAAAATTTCGGCCAAAAAAAAAAATGACAGTGTTACCCCTTATGTTTTTTTTTCAGGTCCAAATTTTGACCTTCGATATCTCGGCTCTGGAAGGGTCTAGAGCCTCCATTTTTGCGCGCTGGTCGAAGTCTCGTGGCCTTCTGTCAGAATCCAGAGTTTCAAGAAGATCGGAGGGGGTCAAAATTTCGGCCAAAAAAAAAATGACAGTGTTACCCCTTATGTTTTTTTTTCAGGTCCAAATTTCGACCTTCGATATCTCGGCTCTGGAAGGGTCTAGAGCCTCCATTTTTGCGCGCTGGTCGAAGTCTCGTGGCCCTCTGTCAGAATCCAGAGTTTCAAGAAGATCGGAGGGGGTCAAAATTTCGGCCAAAAAAAAAAAATGACAGTGTTACCCCTTATGTTTTTTTTTCAGGTCCAAATTTTGACCTTCGATATCTCGGCTCTGGAAGGGTCTAGAGCCTCCATTTTTGCGCGCTGGTCGAAGTCTCGTGGCCCTCTGTCAGAATCCAGAGTTTCAAGAAGATCGGAGGGGGTCAAAATTTCGGCCAAAAAAAAAAAAATGACAGTGTTACCCCTTATGTTTTTTTTTCAGGTCCAAATTTTGACCTTCGATATCTCGGCTCTGGAAGGGTTTAGAGCCTCCATTTTTGCGCGCTGGTCGAAGTCTCGTGGCCCTCTGTCAGAATCCAGAGTTTCAAGAAGATCGGAGGGGGTCAAAATTTCGGCCAAAAAAAAAAAATGACAGTGTTACCCCTTATGTTTTTTTTTCAGGTCCAAATTTTGACCTTCGATATCTCGGCTCTGGAAGGGTCTAGAGCCTCCATTTTTGCGCGCTGGTCGAAGTCTCGTGGCCCTCTGTCAGAATCCAGAGTTTCAAGAAGATCGGAGGGGGTCAAAATTTCGGCCAAAAAAAAAAATGACAGTGTTACCCCTTATGTTTTTTTTTCAGGTCCAAATTTTGACCTTCGATATCTCAGCTCTGGAAGGGTCTAGAGCCTCCATTTTTGCGCGCTGGTCGAAGTCTCGTGGCCCTCTGTCAGAATCCAGAGTTTCAAGAAGATCGGAGGGGGTCAAAATTTCGACCAAAAAAAATGACAGTGTTACCCCTTATGTTTTTTTTTCAGGTCCAAATTTTGACCTTCAATATCTCGGCTCTGGAAGGGTCTAGAGCCTCCATTTTTGCACGCTGGTCGAAGTCTCGTGGCCCTCTGTCAGAATCCAGAGTTTCAAGAAGATCGGAGGGGGTCAAAATTTCGGCCAAAAAAAAAATGACAGTGTTACCCCTTATGTTTTTTTTTCAGGTCCAAATTTTGACCTTCGATTTCTCGGCTCTGGAAGGGTCTAGAGCCTCCATTTTTGCGCGCTGGTCGAAGTCTCGTGGCCCTCTGTCAGAATCCAGAGTTTCAAGAAGATCGGAGGGGGTCAAAATTTCGGCCAAAAAAAAAAATGACAGTGTTACCCCTTATGTTTTTTTTTCAGGTCCAAATTTTGACCTTCGATATCTCGGCTCTGGAAGGGTCTAGAGCCTCCATTTTTGCGCGCTGGTCGAAGTCTCGTGGCCCTCTGTCAGAATCCAGAGTTTCAAGAAGATCGAAGGGGGTCAAAATTTCGGCCAAAAAAAAAAAAATGACAGTGTTACCCCTTATGTTTTTTTTTCAGGTCCAAATTTTGACCTTCGATATCTCGGCTCTGGAAGGGTCTAGAGCCTCCATTTTTGCGCGCTGGTCGAAGTCTCGTGGCCCTCTGTCAGAATCCAGAGTTTCAAGAAGATCGGAGGGGGTCAAAATTTCGGCCAAAAAAAAAAATGACAGTGTTACCCCTTATGTTTTTTTTTCAGGTCCAAATTTTGACCTTCGATATCTCGGCTCTGGAAGGGTCTAGAGCCTCCATTTTTGCGCGCTGGTCGAAGTCTCGTGGCCCTCTGTCAGAATCCAGAGTTTCAAGAAGATCGGAGGGGGTCAAAATTTCGGCCAAAAACGACAATGTTACCCCTTATGTTTTTTTTTCAGGTCCAAATTTTGACCTTCGATATCTCGGCTCTGGAAGGGTCTAGAGCCTCCATTTTTGCGCGCTGGTCGAAGTCTCGTGGCCCTCTGTCAGAATCCAGAGTTTCAAGAAGATCGGAGGGGGTCAAAATTTCGGCCAAAAAAAAAAAATGACAGTGTTACCCCTTATGTTTTTTTTTCAGGTCCAAATTTTGACCTTCGATATCTCGGCTCTGGAAGGGTCTAGAGCCTCCATTTTTGCGCGCTGGTCGAAGTCTCGTGGCCCTCTGTCAGAATCCAGAGTTTCAAGAAGATCGGAGGGGGTCAAAATTTCGGCCAAAAAAAAAAAATGACAGTGTTACCCCTTATGTTTTTTTTTCAGGTCCAAATTTTGACCTTCGATATCTCGGCTCTGGAAGGGTCTAGAGCCTCCATTTTTGCGCGCTGGTCGAAGTCTCGTGGCCCTCTGTCAGAATCCAGAGATTCAAGAAGATCGGAGGGGGTCAAAATTTCGGCCAAAAAAAAAAAAATGCCAGTGTTACCCCTTATGTTTTTTTTTCAGGTCCAAATTTTGACCTTCGATATCTCGGCTCTGGAAGGGTCTAGAGCCTCCATTTTTGCGCGCTGGTCGAAGTCTCGTGGCCCTCTGTCAGAATCCAGAGTTTCAAGAAGATCGGAGGGGGTCAAAATTTCGGCCAAAAAAAAAAATGACAGTGTTACCCCTTATGTTTTTTTTTCAGGTCCAAATTTTGACCTTCGATATCTCGGCTCTGGAAGGGTCTAGAGCCTCCATTTTTGCGCGCTGGTCGAAGTCTCGTGGCCCTGTGTCAGAATCCAGAGTTTCAAGAAGATCGGAGGGGGTCAAAATTTCGGCCAAAAAAAAAAATGACAGTGTTACCCCTTATGTTTTTTTTTCAAGTCCAAATTTTGACCTTCGATATCTCGGCTCTGGAAGGGTCTAGAGCCTCCATTTTTGCGCGCTGGTCGAAGTCTCGTGGCCCTCTGTCAGAATCCAGAGTTTCAAGAAGAGCGGAGGGGGTCAAAATTTCGGCCAAAAACGACAGTGTTACCCCTTATGTTTTTTTTTCAGGTCAAAACTTTGACGTCCGATATCTCGGCTCTGGAAGGGTCTAGAGCCTCCATTTTTGCGCGCTGGTCGAAGTCTCGTGGCCCTCTGTCAGAATCCAGAGTTTCAAGAAGATCGGAGGGGGTCAAAATTTCGGCCAAAAACGACAGTGTTACCCCTTATGTTTTTTTTTTTTCAGGTCAAAACTTTGACGTCCGATATCTCGGCTCTGGAAGGGTCTAGAGCCTCCATTTTTGCGCGCTGGTCGAAGTCTCGTGGCCCTTTGTCAGAATCCAGAGTTTCAAGAAGATCGGAGGGGGTCAAAATTTCGGCCAAAAAAAAAAATGACAGTGTTACCCCTTATGTTTTTTTTTCAGGTCCAAATTTTGACCTTCGATATCTCGGCTCTGGAAGGGTTTAGAGCCTCCATTTTTGCGCGCTGGTCGAAGTCTCGTGGCCCTCTGTCAGAATCCAGAGTTTCAAGAAGATCGGAGGGGGTCAAAATTTCGGCCAAAAACAACAATGTTACCCCTTATGTTTTTTTTTCAGGTCCAAATTTTGACCTTCGATATCTCGGCTCTGGAAGGGTCTAGAGCCTCCATTTTTGCGCGCTGGTCGAAGTCTCGTGGCCCTCTGTCAGAATCCAGAGTTTCAAGAAGATCGGAGGGGGTCAAAATTTCGGCCAAAAAAAAAAATGACAGTGTTACCCCTTATGTTTTTTTTTCAGGTCCAAATTTTGACCTTCGATATCTCGGCTCTGGAAGGGTCTAGAGCCTCCATTTTTGCGCGCTGGTCGAAGTCTCGTGGCCCTCTGTCAGAATCCAGAGTTTCAAGAAGATCGGAGGGGGTCAAAATTTCGGCCAAAAAAAAAAAATGACAGTGTTACCCCTTATGTTTTTTTTTCAGGTCCAAATTTTGACCTTCGATATCTCGGCTCTGGAAGGGTCTAGAGCCTCCATTTTTGCGCGCTGGTCGAAGTCTCGTGGCCCTCTGTCAGAATCCAGAGATTCAAGAAGATCGGAGGGGGTCAAAATTTCGGCCAAAAAAAAAAAATGCCAGTGTTACCCCTTATGTTTTTTTTTCAGGTCCAAATTTTGACCTTCGATATCTCGGCTCTGGAAGGGTCTAGAGCCTCCATTTTTGCGCGCTGGTCGAAGTCTCGTGGCCCTCTGTCAGAATCCAGAGTTTCAAGAAGATCGGAGGGGGTCAAAATTTCGGCCAAAAAAAAAATGACAGTGTTACCCCTTATGTTTTTTTTTCAGGTCCAAATTTTGACCTTCGATATCTCGGCTCTGGAAGGGTCTAGAGCCTCCATTTTTGCGCGCTGGTCGAAGTCTCGTGGCCCTGTGTCAGAATCCAGAGTTTCAAGAAGATCGGAGGGGGTCAAAATTTCGGCCAAAAAAAAAAAATGACAGTGTTACCCCTTATGTTTTTTTTTCAGGACCAAATTTTGACCTTCGATATCTCGGCTCTGGAAGGGTCTAGAGCCTCCATTTTTGCGCGCTGGTCGAAGTCTCGTGGCCCTCTGTCAGAATCCAGAGTTTCAAGAAGATCGGAGGGGGTCAAAATTTCGGCCAAAAACGACAGTGTTACCCCTTATGTTTTTTTTTTCAGGTCAAAACTTTGACGTCCGATATCTCGGCTCTGGAAGGGTCTAGAGCCTCCATTTTTGCGCGCTGGTCGAAGTCTCGTGGCCCTCTGTCAGAATCCAGAGTTTCAAGAAGATCGGAGAGGGTCAAAATTTCGGCCAAAAACGACAGTGTTACCCCTTATGTTTTTTTTTCAGGTCAAAACTTTGACCTTCAATATCTCGGCTCTGGAAGGGTCTAGAGCCTCCATTTTTGCGCGCTGGTAGAAGTCTCGTGGCCCTCTGTCAGAATCCAGAGTTTCAAGAAGATCGGAGGGGGTCAAAATTTCGGCCAAAAACGACAGTGTTACCCCTTATGTTTTTTTTGTTCAGGTCAAAACTTTGACCTTCAATATCTCGGCTCTGGAAGGGTCTAGAGCCTCCATTTTTGCGCGCTGGTAGAAGTCTCGTGGCCCTCTGTCAGAATCCAGAGTTTCAAGAAGATCGGAGGGGGTCAAAATTTCGGCCAAAAACGACAGTGTTACCCCTTATGTTTTTTTTTCAGGTCAAAACTTTGACGTCCGATATCTCGGCTCTGGAAGGGTCTAGAGCCTCCATTTTTGCGCGCTGGTCGAAGTCTCGTGGCCCTCTGTCAGAATCCAGAGTTTCAAGAAGATCGGAGGGGGTCAAAATTTCGGCCAAAAACGACATTGTTACCCCTTATGGTTTTTTTTCAGGTTAAAACTTTGACGTCCGATATCTCGGCTCTGGAAGGGTCTAGAGCCTCCATTTTTGCGCGCTGGTCGAAGGCTCGTGGCCCTCTGTCAGAATCCAGAGTTTCAAGAAGATCGGAGGGGGTCAAAATTTCGGCCAAAAACGACAGTGTTACCCCTTATGTTTTTTTTTCAGGTCAAAACTTTGACCTTCAATATCTCGGCTCTGGAAGGGTCTAGAGCCTCCATTTTTGCGCGCTGGTCGAAGTCTCGTGGCCCTCTGTCAGAATCCAGAGTTTCAAGAAGATCGGAGGGGGTCAAAATTTCGGCCAAAAACGACAGTGTTACCCCTTATGTTTTTTTTTCAGGTCAAAACTTTGACGTCCGATATCTCGGCTCTGGAAGGGTCTAGAGCCTCCATTTTTGCGCGCTGGTCGAAGTCTCGTGGCCCTCTGTCAGAATCCAGAGTTTCAAGAAGATCGGAGGGGGTCAAAATTTCGGCCAAAAACGACAGTGTTACCCCTTATGTTTTTTTTTCAGGTCAAAACTTTGACGTCCGATATCTCGGCTCTGGAAGGGTCTAGAGCCTCCATTTTTGCGCGCTGGTCGAAGTCTCGTGGCCCTCTGTCAGAATCCAGAGTTTCAAGAAGATCGGAGGGGGTCAAAATTTCGGCCAAAAACGACAGTGTTACCCCTTATGTTTTTTTTTTCAGATCAAAACTTTGACGTCCGATATCTCGGCTCTGGAAGGGTCTAGAGCCTCCATTTTTGCGCGCTGGTCGAAGTCTCGTGGCCCTCTGTCAGAATCCAGAGTTTCAAGAAGATCGGAGGGGGTCAAAATTTCGGCCAAAAAAAAAAATGACAGTGTTACCCCTTATGTTTTTTTTTCAGGTCCAAATTTTGACCTTCGATATCTCGGCTCTGGAAGGGTCTAGAGCCTCCATTTTTGCGCGCTGGTCGAAGTCTCGTGGCCCTGTGTCAGAATCCAGAGTTTCAAGAAGATCGGAGGGGGTCAAAATTTCGGCCAAAAAATAAAATGACAGTGTTACCCCTTATGTTTTTTTTTCAGGTCCAAATTTTGACCTTCGATATCTCGGCTCTGGAAGGGTCTAGAGCCTCCATTTTGGCGCGCTGGTCGAAGTCTCGTGGCCCTCTGTCAGAATCCAGAGTTTCAAGAAGATCGGAGGGGGTCAAAATTTCGGCCAAAAACGACAGTGTTACCCCTTATGCTTTTTTTTCAGGTCAAAACTTTGACGTCCGATATCTCGGCTCTGGAAGGGTCTAGAGCCTCCATTTTTGCGCGCTGGTCGAAGTCTCGTGGCCCTCTGTCAGAATCCAGAGTTTCAAGAAGATCGGAGGGGGTCAAAATTTCGGCCAAAAACGACAGTGTTACCCCTTATGTTTTTTTTTTTCAGGTCAAAACTTTGACGTCCGATATCTCGGCTCTGGAAGGGTCTAGAGCCTCCATTTTTGCGCGCTGGTCGAAGTCTCGTGGCCCTCTGTCAGAATCCAGAGTTTCAAGAAGATCGGAGAGGGTCAAAATTTCGGCCAAAAACGACAGTGTTACCCCTTATGTTTTTTTTTTCAGGTCACAACTTTGACCTTCAATATCTCGGCTCTGGAAGGGTCTAGAGCCTCCATTTTTGCGCGCTGGTAGAAGTCTCGTGGCCCTCTGTCAGAATCCAGAGTTTCAAGAAGATCGGAGGGGGTCAAAATTTCGGCCAAAAACGACAGTGTTACCCCTTATGTTTTTTTTGTTCAGGTCAAAACTTTGACCTTCAATATCTCGGCTCTGGAAGGGTCTAGAGCCTCCATTTTTGCGCGCTGGTAGAAGTCTCGTGGCCCTCTGTCAGAATCCAGAGTTTCAAGAAGATCGGAGGGGGTCAAAATTTCGGCCAAAAACGACAGTGTTACCCCTTATGTTTTTTTTTCAGGTCAAAACTTTGACGTCCGATATCTCGGCTCTGGAAGGGTCTAGAGCCTCCATTTTTGCGCGCTGGTCGAAGTCTCGTGGCCCTCTGTCAGAATCCAGAGTTTCAAGAAGATCGGAGGGGGTCAAAATTTCGGCCAAAAACGACATTGTTACCCCTTATGTTTTTTTTTCAGGTCAAAACTTTGACGTCCGATATCTCGGCTCTGGAAGGGTCTAGAGCCTCCATTTTTGCGCGCTGGTCGAAGGCTCGTGGCCCTCTGTCAGAATCCAGAGTTTCAAGAAGATCGGAGGGGGTCAAAATTTCGGCCAAAAACGACAGTGTTACCCCTTATGTTTTTTTTTCAGGTCAAAACTTTGACCTTCAATATCTCGGCTCTGGAAGGGTCTAGAGCCTCCATTTTTGCGCGCTGGTCGAAGTCTCGTGGCCCTCTGTCAGAATCCAGAGTTTCAAGAAGATCGGAGGGGGTCAAAATTTCGGCCAAAAACGACAGTGTTACCCCTTATGTTTTTTTTCAGGTCAAAACTTTGACGTCCGATATCTCGGCTCTGGAAGGGTCTAGAGCCTCCATTTTTGCGCGCTGGTCGAAGTCTCGTGGCCCTCTGTCAGAATCCAGAGTTTCAAGAAGATCGGAGGGGGTCAAAATTTCGGCCAAAAACGACAGTGTTACCCCTTATGTTTTTTTTTCAGGTCAAAACTTTGACGTCCGATATCTCGGCTCTGGAAGGGTCTAGAGCCTCCATTTTTGCGCGCTGGTCGAAGTCTCGTGGCCCTCTGTCAGAATCCAGAGTTTCAAGAAGATCGGAGGGGGTCAAAATTTCGGCCAAAAACGACAGTGTTACCCCTTATGTTTTTTTTTTCAGGTCAAAACTTTGACCTTCAATATCTCGGCTCTGGAAGGGTCTAGAGCCTCCATTTATGCGCGCTGGTCGAAGTCTCGTGGCCCTCTGTCAGAATCCAGAGTTTCAAGAAGATCGGAGGGGGTCAAAATTTCGGCCAAAAACGACAGTGTTACCCCTTATGTTTTTTTTTCAGGTCAAAACTTTGACGTCCGATATCTCGGCTCTGGAAGGGTCTAGAGCCTCCATTTTTGCGTGCTGGTCGAAGTCTCGTGGCCCTCTGTCAGAATCCAGAGTTTCAAGAAGATCGGAGGGGGTCAAAATTTCGGCCAAAAACGACAATGTTACCCCTTATGTTTTTTTTTCAGGTCAAAACTTTGACCTTCAATATCTCGGCTCTGGAAGGGTCTAGAGCCTCCATTTTTGCGCGCTGGTCGAAGTCTCGTGGCCCTCTGTCAGAATCCAGAGTTTCAAGAAGATCGGAGGGGGTCAAAATTTCGGCCAAAAACGACAGTGTTACCCCTTATGTTTTTTTTTTCAGGTCAAAACTTTGACGTCCGATATCTCGGCTCTGGAAGGGTCTAGAGCCTCCATTTTTGCGCGCTGGTCGAAGTCTCGTGGCCCTCTGTCAGAATCCAGAGTTTCAAGAAGATCGGAGGGGGTCAAATTTTCGGCCAAAAACGACAGTGTTACCCCTTATGTTTTTTTTTCAGGTCAAAACTTTGACCTTCAATATCTCGGCTCTGGAAGGGTCTAGAGCCTCCATTTTTGCGCGCTGGTAGAAGTCTCGTGGCCCTCTGTCAGAATCCAGAGTTTCAAGAAGATCGGAGGGGGTCAAAATTTCGGCCAAAAACGACAGTGTTACCCCTTATGTTTTTTTTTTCAGGTCAAAACTTTGAACTTCAATATCTCGGCTCTGGAAGGGTCTAGAGCCTCCATTTTTGCGCGCTGGTAGAAGTCTCGTGGCCCTCTGTCAGAATCCAGAGTTTCAAGAAGATCGGAGGGGGTCAAAATTTCGGCCAAAAACGACAGTGTTACCCCTTATGTTTTTTTTTTCAGGTCAAAACTTTGACGTCCGATATCTCGGCTCTGGAAGGGTCTAGAGCCTCCATTTTTGCGCGCTGGTCGAAGTCTCGTGGCCCTCTGTCAGAATCCAGAGTTTCAAGAAGATCGGAGGGGGTCAAAATTTCGGCCAAAAACGACAGTGTTACCCCTTATGTTTTTTTTTCAGGTCAAAACTTTGACGTCCGATATCTCGGCTCTGGAAGGGTCTAGAGCCTCCATTTTTGCGCGCTGGTCGAAGTCTCGTGGCCCTCTGTCAGAATCCAGAGTTTCAAGAAGATCGGAGGGGGTCAAAATTTCGGCCAAAAACGACAGTGTTACCCCTTATGTTTTTTTTCCGGGTCAAACCTTTGACGTCCGATATCTCGGCTCTGGAAGGGTCTAGAGCCTCCATTTTTGCGCGCTGGTCGAAGTCTCGTGGCCCTCTGTCAGAATCCAGAGTTTCAAGAAGATCGGAGGGGGTCAAAATTTCGGCCAAAAAAAAAAATGACAGTGTTACCCCTTATGTTTTTTTTTCAGGTCCAAATTTTGACCTTCGATATCTCGGCTCTGGAAGGGTCTAGAGCCTCCATTTTTGCGCGCTGGTCGAAGTCTCGTGGCCCTCTGTCAGAATCCAGAGTTTCAAGAAGATCGGAGGGGGTCAAAATTTCGGCCAAAAAAAAAAAAATGACAGTGTTACCCCTTATGTTTTTTTTTCAGGTCCAAATTTTGACCTTCGATATCTCGGCTCTGGAAGGGTCTAGAGCCTCCATTTTTGCGCGCTGGTCGAAGTCTCGTGGCCCTCTGTCAGAATCCAGAGTTTCAAGAAGATCGGAGGGGGTCAAAATTTCGGCCAAAAAAAAAATGACAGTGTTACCCCTTATGTTTTTTTTCAGGTCCAAATTTTGACCTTCGATATCTCGGCTCTGGAAGGGTCTAGAGCCTCCATTTTTGCGCGCTGGTCGAAGTCTCGTGGCCCTCTGTTAGAATCCAGAGTTTCAAGAAGATCGGAGGGGTCAAAATTTCGGCCAAAAACGACAGTGTTACCCCTTATGTTTTTTTTTCAGGTCAAAACTTTGACGTCCGATATCTCGGCTCTGGAAGGGTCTAGAGCCTCCATTTTTGCGCGCTGGTCGAAGTCTCGTGGCCCTCTGTCAGAATCCAGAGTTTCAAGAAGATCGGAGGGGGTCAAAATTTCGGCCAAAAACGACAGTGTTACCCCTTATGTTTTTTTTTTCAGGTCAAAACTTTGACGTCCGATATCTCGGCTCTGGAAGGGTCTAGAGCCTCCATTTTTGCGCGCTGGTCGAAGTCTCGTGGCCCTCTGTCAGAGTCCAGAGTTTCAAGAAGATCGGAGGGGGTCAAAATTTCGGCCAAAAACGACAGTGTTACCCCTTTTGTTTTTTTTTCAGGTCAAAACTTTGACGTCCGATATCTCGGCTCTGGAAGGGTCTAGAGCCTCCATTTTTGCGCGCTGGTCGAAGTCTCGTGGCCCTCTGTCAGAATCCAGAGTTTCAAGAAGATCGGAGGGGGTCAAAATTTCGGCCAAAAACGACAGTGTTACCCCTTATGTTTTTTTTTCAGGTCAAAACTTTGACCCTCAATATCTCGGCTCTGGAAGGGTCTAGAGCCTCCATTTTTGCGCGCTGGTAGAAGTCTCGTGGCCCTCTGTCAGAATCCAGAGTTTCAAGAAGATCGGAGGGGGTCAAAATTTCGGCCAAAAACGACAGTGTTACCCCTTATGTTTTTTTTTCAGGTCAAAACTTTGACGTCCGATATCTCGGCTCTGGAAGGGTCTAGAGCCTCCATTTTTGCGCGCTGGTCGAAGTCTCGTGGCCCTCTGTCAGAGTCCAGAGTTTCAAGAAGATCGGAGGGGGTCAAAATTTCGGCCAAAAACGACAGTGTTACCCCTTTTGTTTTTTTTTCAGGTCAAAACTTTGACGTCCGATATCTCGGCTCTGGAAGGGTCTAGAGCCTCCATTTTTGCGCGCTGGTCGAAGTCTCGTGGCCCTCTGTCAGAATCCAGAGTTTCAAGAAGATCGGAGGGGGTCAAAATTTCGGCCAAAAACGACAGTGTTACCCCTTATGTTTTTTTTTCAGGTCAAAACTTTGACCTTCAATATCTCGGCTCTGGAAGGGTCTAGAGCCTCCATTTTTGCGCGCTGGTAGAAGTCTCGTGGCCCTCTGTCAGAATCCAGAGTTTCAAGAAGATCGGAGGGGGTCAAAATTTCGGCCAAAAATGACAGTGTTACCCCTTATGTTTTTTTTTTCAGGTCAAAACTTTGACGTCCGATATCTCGGCTCTGGAAGGGTCTAGAGCCTCCATTTTTGCGCGCTGGTCGAAGTCTCGTGGCCCTCTGTCAGAATCCAGAGTTTCAAGAAGATCGGAGGGGGTCAAAATTTCGGCCAAAAACGACAGTGTTACCCCTTATGTTTTTTTTGTTCAGGTCAAAACTTTGACCTTCAATATCTCGGCTCTGGAAGGGTCTAGAGCCTCCATTTTTGCGCGCTGGTAGAAGTCTCGTGGCCCTCTGTCAGAATCCAGAGTTTCAAGAAGATCGGAGGGGGTCAAAATTTCGGCCAAAAACGACAGTGTTACCCCTTATGTTTTTTTTTTCAGGTCAAAACTTTGACGTCCGATATCTCGGCTCTGGAAGGGTCTAGAGCCTCCATTTTTGCGCGCTGGTCGAAGTCTCGTGGCCCTCTGTCAGAATCCAGAGTTTCAAGAAGATCGGAGGGGGTCAAAATTTCGGCCAAAAACGACAGTGTTACCCCTTATGTTTTTTTTTCAGGTCAAAACTTTGACGTCCGATATCTCGGCTCTGGAAGGGTCTAGAGCCTCCATTTTTGCGCGCTGGTCGAAGTCTCGTGGCCCTCTGTCAGAATCCAGAGTTTCAAGAAGATCGGAGGGGGTCAAAATTTCGGCCAAAAACGACAGTGTTACCCCTTATGTTTTTTTTTCAGGTCAAAACTTTGACCTTCAATATCTCGGCTCTGGAAGGGTCTAGAGCCTCCATTTTTGCGCGCTGGTCGAAGTCTCGTGGCCCTCTGTCAGAATCCAGAGTTTCAAGAAGATCGGAGGGGGTCAAAATTTCGGCCAAAAACGACAGTGTTACCCCTTATGTTTTTTTTTCAGGTCAAAACTTTGACGTCCGATATCTCGGCTCTGGAAGGGTCTAGAGCCTCCATTTTTGCGCGCTGGTCGAAGTCTCGTGGCCCTCTGTCAGAATCCAGAGATTCAAGAAGATCGGAGGGGGTCAAAATTTCGGCCAAAAACGACAGTGTTACCCCTTATGTTTTTTTTTCAGGTCAAAACTTTGACGTCCGATATCTCGGCTCTGGAAGGGTCTAGAGCCTCCATTTTTGCGCGCTGGTCGAAGTCTCGTGGCCCTCTGTCAGAATCCAGAGTTTCAAGAAGATCGGAGGGGGTCAAAATTTCGGCCAAAAACGACAGTGTTACCCCTTATGTTTTTTTTTTCAGGTCAAAACTTTGACGTCCGATATCTCGGCTCTGGAAGGGTCTAGAGCCTCCATTTTTGCGCGCTGGTCGAAGTCTCGTGGCCCTCTGTCAGAATCCAGAGTTTCAAGAAGATCGGAGGGGGTCAAAATTTCGGCCAAAAACGACAGTGTTACCCCTTATGTTTTTTTTTCAGGTCAAAACTTTGACCTTCAATATCTCGGCTCTGGAAGGGTCTAGAGCCTCCATTTTTGCGCGCTGGTAGAAGTCTCGTGGCCCTCTGTCAGAATCCAGAGTTTCAAGAAGATCGGAGGGGGTCAAAATTTCGGCCAAAAACGACAGTGTTACCCCTTATGTTTTTTTTTTTCAGGTCAAAACTTTGACCTTCAATATCTCGGCTCTGGAAGGGTCTAGAGCCTCCATTTTTGCGCGCTGGTAGAAGTCTCGTGGCCCTCTGTCAGAATCCAGAGTTTCAAGAAGATCGGAGGGGGTCAAAATTTCGGCCAAAAACGACAGTGTTACCCCTTATGTTTTTTTTTTTCAGGTCAAAACTTTGACGTCCGATATCTCGGCTCTGGAAGGGTCTAGAGCCTCCATTTTTGCGCGCTGGTCGAAGTCTCGTGGCCCTCTGTCAGAATCCAGAGTTTCAAGAAGATCGGAGGGGGTCAAAATTTCGGCCAAAAACGACAGTGTTACCCCTTATGTTTTTTTTTTCAGGTCAAAACTTTGACGTCCGATATCTCGGCTCTGGAAGGGTCTAGAGCCTCCATTTTTGCGCGCTGGTCGAAGTCTCGTGGCCCTCTGTCAGAATCCAGAGTTTCAAGAAGATCGGAGGGGGTCAAAATTTCGGCCAAAAACGACAGTGTTACCCCTTATGTTTTTTTTCCGGGTCAAACCTTTGACGTCCGATATCTCGGCTCTGGAAGGGTCTAGAGCCTCCATTTTTGCGCGCTGGTCGAAGTCTCGTGGCCCTCTGTCAGAATCCAGAGTTTCAAGAAGATCGGAGGGGGTCAAAATTTCGGCCAAAAAAAAAAAATGACAGTGTTACCCCTTATGTTTTTTTTTCAGGTCCAAATTTTGACCTTCGATATCTCGGCTCTGGAAGGGTCTAGAGCCTCCATTTTTGCGCGCTGGTCGAAGTCTCGTGGCCCTCTGTCAGAATCCAGAGTTTCAAGAAGATCGGAGGGGGTCAAAATTTCGGCCAAAAAAAAAAAATGACAGTGTTACCCCTTATGTTTTTTTTTTCAGGTCCAAATTTTGACCTTCGATATCTCGGCTCTGGAAGGGTCTAGAGCCTCCATTTTTGCGCGCTGGTCGAAGTCTCGTGGCCCTCTGTCAGAATCCAGAGTTTCAAGAAGATCGGAGGGGGTCAAAATTTCGGCCAAAAAAAAAAAATGACAGTGTTACCCCTTATGTTTTTTTTCAGGTCCAAATTTTGACCTTCGATATCTCGGCTCTGGAAGGGTCTAGAGCCTCCATTTTTGCGCGCTGGTCGAAGTCTCGTGGCCCTCTGTTAGAATCCAGAGTTTCAAGAAGATCGGAGGGGTCAAAATTTCGGCCAAAAACGACAGTGTTACCCCTTATGTTTTTTTTTCAGGTCAAAACTTTGACGTCCGATATCTCGGCTCTGGAAGGGTCTAGAGCCTCCATTTTTGCGCGCTGGTCGAAGTCTCGTGGCCCTCTGTCAGAATCCAGAGTTTCAAGAAGATCGGAAGGGGTCAAAATTTCGGCCAAAAACGACAGTGTTACCCCTTATGTTTTTTTTTTCAGGTCAAAACTTTGACGTCCGATATCTCGGCTCTGGAAGGGTCTAGAGCCTCTTTTTTTTGCACGCTGGTCGAAGTCTCGTGGCCCTCTGTCAGAATCCAGAGTTTCAAGAAGATCGGAGGGGGTCAAAATTTCGGCCAAAAACGAAAGTGTTACCCCTTATGTTTTTTTTTCAGGTCAAAACTTTGACGTCCGATATCTCGGCTCTGGAAGGGTCTAGAGCCTCCATTTTTGCGCGCTGGTCGAAGTCTCGTGGCCCTCTGTCAGAATCCAGAGTTTCAAGAAGATCGGAGGGGGTCAAAATTTCGGCCAAAAACGACAGTGTTACCCCTTATGTTTTTTTTTTCAGGTCAAAACTTTGACCTTCAATATCTCGGCTCTGGAAGGGTCTAGAGCCTCCATTTTTGCGCGCTGGTAGAAGTCTCGTGGCCCTCTGTCAGAATCCAGAGTTTCAAGAAGATCGGAGGGGGTCAAAATTTCGGCCAAAAATGACAGTGTTACCCCTTATGTTTTTTTTTTCAGGTCAAAACTTTGACGTCCGATATCTCGGCTCTGGAAGGGTCTAGAGCCTCCATTTTTGCGCGCTGGTCGAAGTCTCGTGGCCCTCTGTCAGAATCCAGAGTTTCAAGAAGATCGGAGGGGGTCAAAATTTCGGCCAAAAACGACAGTGTTACCCCTTATGTTTTTTTTTTTCAGGTCAAAACTTTGACGTCCGATATCTCGGCTCTGGAAGGGTCTAGAGCCGCCATTTTTGCGCGCTGTTCGAAGTCTCGTGGCCCTCTGTCAGAATCCAGAGTTTCAAGAAGATCGGAGGGGGTCAAAATTTCGGCCAAAAACGACAGTGTTACCCCTTATGTTTTTTTTTCAGGTCAAAACTTTGACCTTCAATATCTCGGCTCTGGAAGGGTCTAGAGCCTCCATTTTTGCGCGCTGGTAGAAGTCTCGTGGCCCTCTGTCAGAATCCAGAGTTTCAAGAAGATCGGAGGGGGTCAAAATTTCGGCCAAAAACGACAGTGTTACCCCTTATGTTTTTTTTTCAGGTCAAAACTTTGACGTCCGAAATCTCGGCTCTGGCAGGGTCTAGAGCCTCCATTTTTGCGCGCTGGTCGAAGTCTCGTGGCCCTCTGTCAGAATCCAGAGTTTCAAGAAGATCGGAGGGGGTCAAAATTTCGGCCAAAAACGACAGTGTTACCCCTTATGTTTTTTTTTTCAGGTCAAAACTTTGACGTCCGATATCTCGGCTCTGGAAGGGTCTAGAGCCTCCATTTTTGCGCGCTGGTCGAAGTCTCGTGGCCCTCTGTCAGAATCCAGAGTTTCAAGAAGATCGGAGGGGGTCAAAATTTCGGCCAAAAACGACAGTGTTACCCCTTATGTTTTTTTTTTCAGGTCAAAACTTTGACCTTCAATATCTCGGCTCTGGAAGGGTCTAGAGCCTCCATTTTTGCGCGCTGGTAGAAGTCTCGTGGCCCTCTGTCAGAATCCAGAGTTTCAAGAAGATCGGAGGGGGTCAAAATTTCGGCCAAAAACGACAGTGTTACCCCTTATGTTTTTTTTTCAGGTCAAAAATTTGACGTCCGATATCTCGGCTCTGGAAGGGTCTAGAGCCTCCATTTTTGCGCGCTGGTCGAAGTCTCGTGGCCCTCTGTCAGAGTCCAGAGTTTCAAGAAGATCGGAGGGGGTCAAAATTTCGGCCAAAAACGACAGTGTTACCCCTTATGTTTTTTTTTTTCAGGTCAAAACTTTGAACTTCAATATCTCGGCTCTGGAAGGGTCTAGAGCCTCCATTTTTGCGCGCTGGTAGAAGTCTCGTGGCCCTCTGTCAGAATCCAGAGTTTCAAGAAGATCGGAGGGGGTCAAAATTTCGGCCAAAAACGACAGTGTTACCCCTTATGTATTTTTTTCAGGTCAAAACTTTGACCTTCAATATCTCGGCTCTGGAAGGGTCTAGAGCCTCCATTTTTGCGCGCTGGTAGAAGTCTCGTGGCCCTCTGTCAGAATCCAGAGTTTCAAGAAGATCGGAGGGGGTCAAAATTTCGGCCAAAAACGACAGTGTTACCCCTTATGTTTTTTTTTTCAGGTCAAAACTTTGACGTCCGATATCTCGGCTCTGGAAGGGTCTAGAGCCTCCATTTTTGCGCGCTGGTCGAAGTCTCGTGGCCCTCTGTCAGAATCCAGAGTTTCAAGAAGATCGGAGGGGGTCAAAATTTCGGCCAAAAACGACAGTGTTACCCCTTATGTTTTTTTTTCAGGTCAAAACTTTGACCTTCAATATCTCGGCTCTGGAAGGGTCTAGAGCCTCCATTTTTGCGCGCTGGTAGAAGTCTCGTGGCCCTCTGTCAGAATCCAGAGTTTCAAGAAGATCGGAGGGGGTCAAAATTTCGGCCAAAAACGACAGTGTTACCCCTTATGTTTTTTTTGTTCAGGTCAAAACTTTGACCTTCAATATCTCGGCTCTGGAAGGGTCTAGAGCCTCCATTTTTGCGCGCTGGTCGAAGTCTCGTGGCCCTCTGTCAGAATCCAGAGTTTCAAGAAGATCGGAGGGGGTCAAAATTTCGGCCAAAAACGACAGTGTTACCCCTTATGTTTTTTTTTCAGGTCAAAACTTTGACGTCCGATATCTCGGCTCTGGAAGGGTCTAGAGCCTCCATTTTTGCGCGCTGGTCGAAGTCTCGTGGCCCTCTGTCAGAATCCAGAGTTTCAAGAAGATCGGAGGGGGTCAAAATTTCGGCCAAAAACGACAGTGTTACCCCTTATGTTTTTTTTTCAGGTCAAAACTTTGACCTTCAATATCTCGGCTCTGGAAGGGTCTAGAGCCTCCATTTTTGCGCGCTGGTCGAAGTCTCGTGGCCCTCTGTCAGAATCCAGAGTTTCAAGAAGATCGGAGGGGGTCAAAATTTCGGCCAAAAACGACAGTGTTACCCCTTATGTTTTTTTTTCAGGTCAAAACTTTGACGTCCGATATCTCGGCTCTGGAAGGGTCTAGAGCCTCCATTTTTGCGCGCTGGTCGAAGTCTCGTGGCCCTCTGTCAGAATCCAGAGTTTCAAGAAGATCGGAGGGGGTCAAAATTTCGGCCAAAAACGACAGTGTTACCCCTTATGTTTTTTTTTCAGGTCAAAACTTTGACCTTCAATATCTCGGCTCTGGAAGGGTCTAGAGCCTCCATTTTTGCGCGCTGGTCGAAGTCTCGTGGCCCTCTGTCAGAATCCAGAGTTTCAAGAAGATCGGAGGGGGTCAAAATTTCGGCCAAAAACGACAGTGTTACCCCTTATGTTTTTTTTTCAGGTCAAAACTTTGACGTCCGATATCTCGGCTCTGGAAGGGTCTAGAGCCTCCATTTTTGCGCGCTGGTCGAAGTCTCGTGGCCCTCTGTCAGAATCCAGAGTTTCAAGAAGATCGGAGGGGGTCAAAATTTCGGCCAAAAACGACAGTGTTACCCCTTATGTTTTTTTTCAGGTCAAAACTTTGACGTCCGATATCTCGGCTCTGGAAGGGTCTAGAGCCTCCATTTTTGCGCGCTGGTCGAAGTCTCGTGGCCCTCTGTCAGAATCCAGAGTTTCAAGAAGATCGGAGGGGGTCAAAATTTCGGCCAAAAACGACAGTGTTACCCCTTATGTTTTTTTTTCAGGTCAAAACTTTGACCTTCAATATCTCGGCTCTGGAAGGGTCTAGAGCCTCCATTTTTGCGCGCTGGTCGAAGTCTCGTGGCCCTCTGTCAGAATCCAGAGTTTCAAGAAGATCGGAGGGGGTCAAAATTTCGGCCAAAAACGACAGTGTTACCCCTTATGTTTTTTTTTCAGGTCAAAACTTTGACGTCCGATATCTCGGCTCTGGAAGGGTCTAGAGCCTCCATTTTTGCGCGCTGGTCGAAGTCTCGTGGCCCTCTGTCAGAATCCAGAGTTTCAAGAAGATCGGAGGGGGTCAAAATTTCGGCCAAAAACGACAGTGTTACCCCTTATGTTTTTTTTTCAGGTCAAAACTTTGACGTCCGATATCTCGGCTCTGGAAGGGTCTAGAGCCTCCATTTTTGCGCGCTGGTCGAAGTCTCGTGGCCCTCTGTCAGAATCCAGAGTTTCAAGAAGATCGGAGGGGGTCAAAATTTCGGCCAAAAACGACAGTGTTACCCCTTATGTTTTTTTTTTCAGGTCAAAACTTTGACCTTCAATATCTCGGCTCTGGAAGGGTCTAGAGCCTCCATTTTTGCGCGCTGGTCGAAGTCTCGTGGCCCTCTGTCAGAATCCAGAGTTTCAAGAAGATCGGAGGGGGTCAAAATTTCGGCCAAAAACGACAGTGTTACCCCTTATGTTTTTTTTTCAGGTCAAAACTTTGACGTCCGATATCTCGGCTCTGGAAGGGTCTAGAGCCTCCATTTTTGCGCGCTGGTCGAAGTCTCGTGGCCCTCTGTCAGAATCCAGAGTTTCAAGAAGATCGGAGGGGGTCAAAATTTCGGCCAAAAACGACAATGTTACCCCTTATGTTTTTTTTTCAGGTCAAAACTTTGACCTTCAATATCTCGGCTCTGGAAGGGTCTAGAGCCTCCATTTTTGCGCGCTGGTCGAAGTCTCGTGGCCCTCTGTCAGAATCCAGAGTTTCAAGAAGATCGGAGGGGGTCAAAATTTCGGCCAAAAACGACAGTGTTACCCCTTATGTTTTTTTTGTTCAGGTCAAAACTTTGACCTTCAATATCTCGGCTCTGGAAGGGTCTAGAGCCTCCATTTTTGCGCGCTGGTCGAAGTCTCGTGGCCCTCTGTCAGAATCCAGAGTTTCAAGAAGATCGGAGGGGGTCAAAATTTCGGCCAAAAACGACAGTGTTACCCCTTATGTTTTTTTTTTCAGGTCAAAACTTTGACGTCCGATATCTCGGCTCTGGAAGGGTCTAGAGCCTCCATTTTTGCGCGCTGGTCGAAGTCTCGTGGCCCTCTGTCAGAATCCAGAGTTTCAAGAAGATCGGAGGGGGTCAAAATTTCGGCCAAAAACGACAGTGTTACCCCTTATGTTTTTTTTTTCAGGTCAAAACTTTGACGTCCGATATCTCGGCTCTGGAAGGGTCTAGAGCCTCCATTTTTGCGCGCTGGTCGAAGTCTCGTGGCCCTCTGTCAGAATCCAGAGTTTCAAGAAGATCGGAGGGGGTCAAAATTTCGGCCAAAAACGACAGTGTTACCCCTTATGTTTTTTTTTTTCAGGTCAAAACTTTGACCTTCAATATCTCGGCTCTGGAAGGGTCTAGAGCCTCCATTTTTGCGCGCTGGTCGAAGTCTCGTGGCCCTCTGTCAGAATCCAGAGTTTCAAGAAGATCGGAGGGGGTCAAAATTTCGGCCAAAAACGACAGTGTTACCCCTTATGTTTTTTTTTCAGGTCAAAACTTTGACGTCCGATATCTCGGCTCTGGAAGGGTCTAGAGCCTCCATTTTTGCGCGCTGGTCGAAGTCTCGTGGCCCTCTGTCAGAATCCAGAGTTTCAAGAAGATCGGAGGGGGTCAAAATTTCGGCCAAAAACGACAGTGTTACCCCTTATGTTTTTTTTTCAGGTCAAAACTTTGACGTCCGATATCTCGGCTCTGGAAGGGTCTAGAGCCTCCATTTTTGCGCGCTGGTCGAAGTCTCGTGGCCCTCTGTCAGAATCCAGAGTTTCAAGAAGATCGGAGGGGGTCAAAATTTCGGCCAAAAACGACAGTGTTACCCCTTATGTTTTTTTTTTCAGGTCAAAACTTTGACCTTCAATATCTCGGCTCTGGAAGGGTCTAGAGCCTCCATTTTTGCGCGCTGGTCGAAGTCTCGTGGCCCTCTGTCAGAATCCAGAGTTTCAAGAAGATCGGAGGGGGTCAAAATTTCGGCCAAAAACGACAGTGTTACCCCTTATGTTTTTTTTTCAGGTCAAAACTTTGACGTCCGATATCTCGGCTCTGGAAGGGTCTAGAGCCTCCATTTTTGCGCGCTAGTCGAAGTCTCGTGGCCCTCTGTCAGAATCCAGAGTTTCAAGAAGATCGGAGGGGGTCAAAATTTCGGCCAAAAACGACAATGTTACCCCTTATGTTTTTTTTTCAGGTCAAAACTTTGACCTTCAATATCTCGGCTCTGGAAGGGTCTAGAGCCTCCATTTTTGCGCGCTGGTCGAAGTCTCGTGGCCCTCTGTCAGAATCCAGAGTTTCAAGAAGATCGGAGGGGGTCAAAATTTCGGCCAAAAACGACAGTGTTACCCCTTATGTTTTTTTTTCAGGTCAAAACTTTGACGTCCGATATCTCGGCTCTGGAAGGGTCTAGAGCCTCCATTTTTGCGCGCTGGTCGAAGTCTCGTGGCCCTCTGTCAGAATCCAGAGTTTCAAGAAGATCGGAGGGGGTCAAAATTTCGGCCAAAAACGACAGTGTTACCCCTTATGTTTTTTTTTCAGGTCAAAACTTTGACCTTCAATATCTCGGCTCTGGAAGGGTCTAGAGCCTCCATTTTTGCGCGCTGGTAGAAGTCTCGTGGCCCTCTGTCAGAATCCAGAGTTTCAAGAAGATCGGAGGGGGTCAAAATTTCGGCCAAAAACGACAGTGTTACCCCTTATGTTTTTTTTTTCAGGTCAAAACTTTGAACTTCAATATCTCGGCTCTGGAAGGGTCTAGAGCCTCCATTTTTGCGCGCTGGTAGAAGTCTCGTGGCCCTCTGTCAGAATCCAGAGTTTCAAGAAGATCGGAGGGGGTCAAAATTTCGGCCAAAAAAAAAAAACATAAGGGGTAACACTGTCATTATTTTTTTTGGCCGAAATTTTGACCCCCTCCGATCTTCTTGAAACTCTGGATTCTGACAGAGGGCCACGAGACCTCGACCAGCGCGAAAAAATTGAGGCTCTAGACCCTTCCAGAGCCGAGATATCGAAGGTCAAAATTTGGACCTGAAAAAAAAACATAAGGGGTAACACTGTCATTTTTTTTTTGGCCGAAATTTTGACCCCCTCCGATCTTCTTGAAACTCTGGATTCTGACAGAGGGCCACGAGACTTCTACCAGCGCGCAAAAATGGAGGCTCTAGACCCTTCCAGAGCCGAGATATTGAAGTTCAAAGTTTTGACCTGAAAAAAAAAACATAAGGGGTAACACTGTCGTTTTTGGCCGAAATTTTGACCCCCTCCGATCTTCTTGAAACTCTGGATTCTGACAGAGGGCCACGAGACTTCTACCAGCGCGCAAAAATGGAGGCTCTAGACCCTTCCAGAGCCGAGATATTGAAGGTCAAAGTTTTGACCTGAAAAAAAAACATAAGGGGTAACACTGTCGTTTTTGGCCGAAATTTTGACCCCCTCCGATCTTCTTGAAACTCTGGATTCTGACAGAGGGCCACGAGACTTCGACCAGCGCGCAAAAATGGAGGCTCTAGACCCTTCCAGAGCCGAGATATCGGACGTCAAAGTTTTGACCTGAAAAAAAAACATAAGGGGTAACACTGTCGTTTTTGGCCGAAATTTTGACCCCCTCCGATCTTCTTGAAACTCTGGATTCTGACAGAGGGCCACGAGACTTCGACCAGCGCGCAAAAATGGAGGCTCTAGACCCTTCCAGAGCCGAGATATTGAAGGTCAAAGTTTTGACCTGAAAAAAAAACATAAGGGGTAACATTGTCGTTTTGGCCGAAATTTTGACCCCCTCCGATCTTCTTGAAACTCTGGATTCTGACAGAGGGCCACGAGACTTCGACCAGCGCACAAAAATGGAGGCTCTAGACCCTTCCAGAGCCGAGATATCGGACGTCAAAGTTTTGACCTGAAAAAAAAACATAAGGGGTAACACTGTCGTTTTTGGCCGAAATTTTGACCCCCTCCGATCTTCTTGAAACTCTGGATTCTGACAGAGGGCCACGAGACTTCGACCAGCGCGCAAAAATGGAGGCTCTAGACCCTTCCAGAGCCGAGATATTGAAGGTCAAAGTTTTGACCTGAAAAAAAAAACATAAGGGGTAACACTGTCGTTTTTGGCCGAAATTTTGACCCCCTCCGATCTTCTTGAAACTCTGGATTCTGACAGAGGGCCACGAGACTTCGACCAGCGCGCAAAAATGGAGGCTCTAGACCCTTCCAGAGCCGAGATATCGGACGTCAAAGTTTTGACCTGAAAAAAAAACATAAGGGGTAACACTGTCGTTTTTGGCCGAAATTTTGACCCCCTCCCGATCTTCTTGAAACTCTGGATTCTGACAGAGGGCCACGAGACTTCGACCAGCGCGCAAAAATGGAGGCTCTAGACCCTTCCAGAGCCGAGATATCGGACGTCAAAGTTTTGACCTGAAAAAAAAACATAAGGGGTAACACTGTCGTTTTTGGCCGAAATTTTGACCCCCTCCGATCTTCTTGAAACTCTGGATTCTGACAGAGGGCCACGAGACTTCGACCAGCGCGCAAAAATGGAGGCTCTAGACCCTTCCAGAGCCGAGATATTGAAGGTCAAAGTTTTGACCTGAAAAAAAAACATAAGGGGTAACACTGTCGTTTTTGGCCGAAATTTTGACCCCCTCCGATCTTCTTGAAACTCTGGATTCTGACAGAGGGCCACGAGACTTCGACCAGCGCGCAAAAATGGAGGCTCTAGACCCTTCCAGAGCCGAGATATCGGACGTCAAAGTTTTGACCTGAAAAAAAAAACATAAGGGGTAACACTGTCGTTTTTGGCCGAAATTTTGACCCCCTCCGATCTTCTTGAAACTCTGGATTCTGACAGAGGGCCACGAGACTTCGACCAGCGCGCAAAAATGGAGGCTCTAGACCCTTCCAGAGCCGAGATATCGGACGTCAAAGTTTTGACCTGAAAAAAAAAACATAAGGGGTAACACTGTCGTTTTTGGCCGAAATTTTGACCCCCTCCGATCTTCTTGAAACTCTGGATTCTGACAGAGGGCCACGAGACTTCGACCAGCGCGCAAAAATGGAGGCTCTAGACCCTTCCAGAGCCGAGATATTGAAGGTCAAAGTTTTGACCTGAACAAAAAAAACATAAGGGGTAACACTGTCGTTTTTGGCCGAAATTTTGACCCCCTCCGATCTTCTTGAAACTCTGGATTCTGACAGAGGGCCACGAGACTTCTACCAGCGCGCAAAAATGGAGGCTCTAGACCCTTCCAGAGCCGAGATATTGAAGGTCAAAGTTTTGACCTGAAAACAAAACATAAGGGGTAACACTGTCGTTTTTGGCCGAAATTTTGACCCCCTCCGATCTTCTTGAAACTCTGGATTCTGACAGAGGGCCACGAGACTTCGACCAGCGCGCAAAAATGGAGGCTCTAGACCCTTCCAGAGCCGAGATATTGAAGGTCAAAGTTTTGACCTGAAAAAAAAACATAAGGGGTAACATTGTCGTTTTTGGCCGAAATTTTGACCCCCTCCGATCTTCTTGAAACTCTGGATTCTGACAGAGGGCCACGAGACTTCGACCAGCGCGCAAAAATGGAGGCTCTAGACCCTTCCAGAGCCGAGATATCGGACGTCAAAGTTTTGACCTGAAAAAAAAACATAAGGGGTAACACTGTCGTTTTTGGCCGAAATTTTGACCCCCTCCGATCTTCTTGAAACTCTGGATTCTGACAGAGGGCCACGAGACTTCGACCAGCGCGCAAAAATGGAGGCTCTAGACCCTTCCAGAGCCGAGATATTGAAGGTCAAAGTTTTGACCTGAAAAAAAAAACATAAGGGGTAACACTGTCGTTTTTGGCCGAAATTTTGACCCCCTCCGATCTTCTTGAAACTCTGGATTCTGACAGAGGGCCACGAGACTTCGACCAGCGCGCAAAAATGGAGGCTCTAGACCCTTCCAGAGCCGAGATATCGGACGTCAAAGTTTTGACCTGAAAAAAAAACATAAGGGGTAACACTGTCGTTTTTGGCCGAAATTTTGACCCCCTCCGATCTTCTTGAAACTCTGGATTCTGACAGAGGGCCACGAGACTTCGACCAGCGCGCAAAAATGGAGGCTCTAGACCCTTCCAGAGCCGAGATATCGGACGTCAAAGTTTTGACCTGAAAAAAAAAACATAAGGGGTAACACTGTCGTTTTTGGCCGAAATTTTGACCCCCTCCGATCTTCTTGAAACTCTGGATTCTGACAGAGGGCCACGAGACTTCTACCAGCGCGCAAAAATGGAGGCTCTAGACCCTTCCAGAGCCGAGATATCGGACGTCAAAGTTTTGACCTGAAAAAAAAACATAAGGGGTAACACTGTCGTTTTTGGCCGAAATTTTGACCCCCTCCGATCTTCTTGAAACTCTGGATTCTGACAGAGGGCCACGAGACTTCGACCAGCGCGCAAAAATGGAGGCTCTAGACCCTTCCAGAGCCGAGATATTGAAGGTCAAAGTTTTGACCTGAAAAAAAAACATAAGGGGTAACACTGTCGTTTTTGGCCGAAATTTTGACCCCCTCCGATCTTCTTGAAACTCTGGATTCTGACAGAGGGCCACGAGACTTCGACCAGCGCGCAAAAATGGAGGCTCTAGACCCTTCCAGAGCCGAGATATCGGACGTCAAAGTTTTGACCTGAAAAAAAAAACATAAGGGGTAACACTGTCGTTTTTGGCCGAAATTTTGACCCCCTCCGATCTTCTTGAAACTCTGGATTCTGACAGAGGGCCACGAGACTTCGACCAGCGCGCAAAAATGGAGGCTCTAGACCCTTCCAGAGCCGAGATATCGGACGTCAAAGTTTTGACCTGAAAAAAAAAAACATAAGGGGTAACACTGTCGTTTTTGGCCGAAATTTTGACCCCCTCCGATCTTCTTGAAACTCTGGATTCTGACAGAGGGCCACGAGACTTCGACCAGCGCGCAAAAATGGAGGCTCTAGACCCTTCCAGAGCCGAGATATTGAAGGTCAAAGTTTTGACCTGAACAAAAAAAACATAAGGGGTAACACTGTCGTTTTTGGCCGAAATTTTGACCCCCTCCGATCTTCTTGAAACTCTGGATTCTGACAGAGGGCCACGAGACTTCTACCAGCGCGCAAAAATGGAGGCTCTAGACCCTTCCAGAGCCGAGATATTGAAGGTCAAAGTTTTGACCTGAAAACAAAACATAAGGGGTAACACTGTCGTTTTTGGCCGAAATTTTGACCCCCTCCGATCTTCTTGAAACTCTGGATTCTGACAGAGGGCCACGAGACTTCGACCAGCGCGCAAAAATGGAGGCTCTAGACCCTTCCAGAGCCGAGATATTGAAGGTCAAAGTTTTGACCTGAAAAAAAAACATAAGGGGTAACATTGTCGTTTTTGGCCGAAATTTTGACCCCCTCCGATCTTCTTGAAACTCTGGATTCTGACAGAGGGCCACGAGACTTCGACCAGCGCGCAAAAATGGAGGCTCTAGACCCTTCCAGAGCCGAGATATCGGACGTCAAAGTTTTGACCTGAAAAAAAAACATAAGGGGTAACACTGTCGTTTTTGGCCGAAATTTTGACCCCCTCCGATCTTCTTGAAACTCTGGATTCTGACAGAGGGCCACGAGACTTCGACCAGCGCGCAAAAATGGAGGCTCTAGACCCTTCCAGAGCCGAGATATTGAAGGTCAAAGTTTTGACCTGAAAAAAAAAACATAAGGGGTAACACTGTCGTTTTTGGCCGAAATTTTGACCCCCTCCGATCTTCTTGAAACTCTGGATTCTGACAGAGGGCCACGAGACTTCGACCAGCGCGCAAAAATGGAGGCTCTAGACCCTTCCAGAGCCGAGATATCGGACGTCAAAGTTTTGACCTGAAAAAAAAACATAAGGGGTAACACTGTCGTTTTTGGCCGAAATTTTCACCCCCTCCGATCTTCTTGAAACTCTGGATTCTGACAGAGGGCCACGAGACTTCGACCAGCGCGCAAAAATGGAGGCTCTAGACCCTTCCAGAGCCGAGATATCGGACGTCAAAGTTTTGACCTGAAAAAAAAAACATAAGGGGTAACACTGTCGTTTTTGGCCGAAATTTTGACCCCCTCCGATCTTCTTGAAACTCTGGATTCTGACAGAGGGCCACGAGACTTCGACCAGCGCGCAAAAATGGAGGCTCTAGACCCTTCCAGAGCCGAGATATTGAAGGTCAAAGTTTTGACCTGAAAAAAAAACATAAGGGGTAACACTGTCGTTTTTGGCCGAAATTTTGACCCCCTCCGATCTTCTTGAAACTCTGGATTCTGACAGAGGGCCACGAGACTTCGACCAGCGCGCAAAAATGGAGGCTCTAGACCCTTCCAGAGCCGAGATATCGGACGTCAAAGTTTTGACCTGAAAAAAAAAACATAAGGGGTAACACTGTCGTTTTTGGCCGAAATTTTGACCCCCTCCGATCTTCTTGAAACTCTGGATTCTGACAGAGGGCCACGAGACTTCGACCAGCGCGCAAAAATGGAGGCTCTAGACCCTTCCAGAGCCGAGATATCGGACGTCAAAGTTTTGACCTGAAAAAAAAACATAAGGGGTAACACTGTCGTTTTTGGCCGAAATTTTGACCCCCTCCGATCTTCTTGAAACTCTGGATTCTGACAGAGGGCCACGAGACTTCGACCAGCGCGCAAAAATGGAGGCTCTAGACCCTTCCAGAGCCGAGATATTGAAGGTCAAAGTTTTGACCTGAAAAAAAAACATAAGGGGTAACACTGTCGTTTTTGGCCGAAATTTTGACCCCCTCCGATCTTCTTGAAACTCTGGATTCTGACAGAGGGCCACGAGACTTCGACCAGCGCGCAAAAATGGAGGCTCTAGACCCTTCCAGAGCCGAGATATCGGACGTCAAAGTTTTGACCTGAAAAAAAAACATAAGGGGTAACACTGTCGTTTTTGGCCGAAATTTTGACCCCCTCCGATCTTCTTGAAACTCTGGATTCTGACAGAGGGCCACGAGACTTCGACCAGCGCGCAAAAATGGAGGCTCTAGACCCTTCCAGAGCCGAGATATTGAAGGTCAAAGTTTTGACCTGAAAAAAAAACATAAGGGGTAACACTGTCGTTTTTGGCCGAAATTTTGACCCCCTCCGATCTTCTTGAAACTCTGGATTCTGACAGAGGGCCACGAGACTTCGACCAGCGCGCAAAAATGGAGGCTCTAGACCCTTCCAGAGCCGAGATATCGGACGTCAAAGTTTTGACCTGAAAAAAAAACATAAGGGGTAACACTGTCGTTTTTGGCCGAAATTTTGACCCCCTCCGATCTTCTTGAAACTCTGGATTCTGACAGAGGGCCACGAGACTTCGACCAGCGCGCAAAAATGGAGGCTCTAGACCCTTCCAGAGCCGAGATATCGGACGTCAAAGTTTTGACCTGAAAAAAAAAACATAAGGGGTAACACTGTCGTTTTTGGCCGAAATTTTGACCCCCTCCGATCTTCTTGAAACTCTGGATTCTGACAGAGGGCCACGAGACTTCGACCAGCGCGCAAAAATGGAGGCTCTAGACCCTTCCAGAGCCGAGATATTGAAGGTCAAAGTTTTGACCTGAACAAAAAAAACATAAGGGGTAACACTGTCGTTTTTGGCCGAAATTTTGACCCCCTCCGATCTTCTTGAAACTCTGGATTCTGACAGAGGGCCACGAGACTTCTACCAGCGCGCAAAAATGGAGGCTCTAGACCCTTCCAGAGCCGAGATATTGAAGGTCAAAGTTTTGACCTGAAAAAAAAAACATAAGGGGTAACACTGTCGTTTTTGGCCGAAATTTTGACCCCCTCCGATCTTCTTGAAACTCTGGATTCTGACAGAGGGCCACGAGACTTCGACCAGCGCGCAAAAATGGAGGCTCTAGACCCTTCCAGAGCCGAGATATCGGACGTCAAAGTTTTGACCTGAAAAAAAAAACATAAGGGGTAACACTGTCGTTTTTGGCCGAAATTTTGACCCCCTCCGATCTTCTTGAAACTCTGGATTCTGACAGAGGGCCACGAGACTTCTACCAGCGCGCAAAAATGGAGGCTCTAGACCCTTCCAGAGCCGAGATATTGAAGGTCAAAGTTTTGACCTGAAAAAAATACATAAGGGGTAACACTGTCGTTTTTGGCCGAAATTTTGACCCCCTCCGATCTTCTTGAAACTCTGGATTCTGACAGAGGGCCACGAGACTTCTACCAGCGCGCAAAAATGGAGGCTCTAGACCCTTCCAGAGCCGAGATATTGAAGTTCAAAGTTTTGACCTGAAAAAAAAAACATAAGGGGTAACACTGTCGTTTTTGGCCGAAATTTTGACCCCCTCCGATCTTCTTGAAACTCTGGACTCTGACAGAGGGCCACGAGACTTCGACCAGCGCGCAAAAATGGAGGCTCTAGACCCTTCCAGAGCCGAGATATCGGACGTCAAAGTTTTGACCTGAAAAAAAAACATAAGGGGTAACACTGTCGTTTTTGGCCGAAATTTTGACCCCCTCCGATCTTCTTGAAACTCTGGATTCTGACAGAGGGCCACGAGACTTCTACCAGCGCGCAAAAATGGAGGCTCTAGACCCTTCCAGAGCCGAGATATTGAAGGTCAAAGTTTTGACCTGAAAAAAAAAACATAAGGGGTAACACTGTCGTTTTTGGCCGAAATTTTGACCCCCTCCGATCTTCTTGAAACTCTGGATTCTGACAGAGGGCCACGAGACTTCGACCAGCGCGCAAAAATGGAGGCTCTAGACCCTTCCAGAGCCGAGATATCGGACGTCAAAGTTTTGACCTGAAAAAAAAAACATAAGGGGTAACACTGTCGTTTTTGGCCGAAATTTTGACCCCCTCCGATCTTCTTGAAACTCTGGATTCTGACAGAGGGCCACGAGACTTCGACCAGCGCGCAAAAATGGAGGCTCTAGACCCTGCCAGAGCCGAGATTTCGGACGTCAAAGTTTTGACCTGAAAAAAAAACATAAGGGGTAACACTGTCGTTTTTGGCCGAAATTTTGACCCCCTCCGATCTTCTTGAAACTCTGGATTCTGACAGAGGGCCACGAGACTTCTACCAGCGCGCAAAAATGGAGGCTCTAGACCCTTCCAGAGCCGAGATATTGAAGGTCAAAGTTTTGACCTGAAAAAAAACATAAGGGGTAACACTGTCGTTTTTGGCCGAAATTTTGACCCCCTCCGATCTTCTTGAAACTCTGGATTCTGACAGAGGGCCACGAGACTTCGACCAGCGCGCAAAAATGGCGGCTCTAGACCCTTCCAGAGCCGAGATATCGGACGTCAAAGTTTTGACCTGAAAAAAAAAACATAAGGGGTAACACTGTCGTTTTTGGCCGAAATTTTGACCCCCTCCGATCTTCTTGAAACTCTGGATTCTGACAGAGGGCCACGAGACTTCGACCAGCGCGCAAAAATGGAGGCTCTAGACCCTGCCAGAGCCGAGATTTCGGACGTCAAAGTTTTGACCTGAAATAAAAACATAAGGGGTAACACTGTCGTTTTTGGCCGAAATTTTGACCCCCTCCGATCTTCTTGAAACTCTGGATTCTGACAGAGGGCCACGAGACTTCGACCAGCGCACAAAAATGGAGGCTCTAGACCCTTCCAGAGCCGAGATATCGGACGTCAAAGTTTTGACCTGAAAAAAAAACATAAGGGGTAACACTGTCGTTTTTGGCCGAAATTTTGACCCCCTCCGATCTTCTTGAAACTCTGGATTCTGACAGAGGGCCACGAGACTTCGACCAGCGCGCAAAAATGGAGGCTCTAGACCCTTCCAGAGCCGAGATATTGAAGGTCAAAGTTTTGACCTGAAAAAAAAAACATAAGGGGTAACACTGTCGTTTTTGGCCGAAATTTTGACCCCCTCCGATCTTCTTGAAACTCTGGATTCTGACAGAGGGCCACGAGACTTCGACCAGCGCGCAAAAATGGAGGCTCTAGACCCTTCCAGAGCCGAGATATCGGACGTCAAAGTTTTGACCTGAAAAAAAAACATAAGGGGTAACACTGTCGTTTTTGGCCGAAATTTTGACCCCCTCCGATCTTCTTGAAACTCTGGATTCTGACAGAGGGCCACGAGACTTCGACCAGCGCGCAAAAATGGAGGCTCTAGACCCTTCCAGAGCCGAGATATCGGACGTCAAAGTTTTGACCTGAAAAAAAAACATAAGGGGTAACACTGTCGTTTTTGGCCGAAATTTTGACCCCCTCCGATCTTCTTGAAACTCTGGATTCTGACAGAGGGCCACGAGACTTCGACCAGCGCGCAAAAATGGAGGCTCTAGACCCTTCCAGAGCCGAGATATTGAAGGTCAAAGTTTTGACCTGAAAAAAAAACATAAGGGGTAACACTGTCGTTTTTGGCCGAAATTTTGACCCCCTCCGATCTTCTTGAAACTCTGGATTCTGACAGAGGGCCACGAGACTTCGACCAGCGCGCAAAAATGGAGGCTCTAGACCCTTCCAGAGCCGAGATATCGGACGTCAAAGTTTTGACCTGAAAAAAAAACATAAGGGGTAACACTGTCGTTTTTGGCCGAAATTTTGACCCCCTCCGATCTTCTTGAAACTCTGGATTCTGACAGAGGGCCACGAGACTTCGACCAGCGCGCAAAAATGGAGGCTCTAGACCCTTCCAGAGCCGAGATATCGGACGTCAAAGTTTTGACCTGAAAAAAAAAACATAAGGGGCAACACTGTCGTTTTTGGCCGAAATTTTGACCCCCTCCGATCTTCTTGAAACTCTGGATTCTGACAGAGGGCCACGAGACTTCGACCAGCGCGCAAAAATGGAGGCTCTAGACCCTTCCAGAGCCGAGATATTGAAGGTCAAAGTTTTGACCTGAACAAAAAAAACATAAGGGGTAACACTGTCGTTTTTGGCCGAAATTTTGACCCCCTCCGATCTTCTTGAAACTCTGGATTCTGACAGAGGGCCACGAGACTTCTACCAGCGCGCAAAAATGGAGGCTCTAGACCCTTCCAGAGCCGAGATATTGAAGGTCAAAGTTTTGACCTGAAAAAAAAACATAAGGGGTAACACTGTCGTTTTTGGCCGAAATTTTGACCCCCTCCGATCTTCTTGAAACTCTGGATTCTGACAGAGGGCCACGAGACTTCGACCAGCGCGCAAAAATGGAGGCTCTAGACCCTTCCAGAGCCGAGATATTGAAGGTCAAAGTTTTGACCTGAAAAAAAAACATAAGGGGTAACATTGTCGTTTTTGGCCGAAATTTTGACCCCCTCCGATCTTCTTGAAACTCTGGATTCTGACAGAGGGCCACGAGACTTCGACCAGCGCGCAAAAATGGAGGCTCTAGACCCTTCCAGAGCCGAGATATCGGACGTCAAAGTTTTGACCTGAAAAAAAAACATAAGGGGTAACACTGTCGTTTTTGGCCGAAATTTTGACCCCCTCCGATCTTCTTGAAACTCTGGATTCTGACAGAGGGCCACGAGACTTCGACCAGCGCGCAAAAATGGAGGCTCTAGACCCTTCCAGAGCCGAGATATTGAAGGTCAAAGTTTTGACCTGAAAAAAAAAACATAAGGGGTAACACTGTCGTTTTTGGCCGAAATTTTGACCCCCTCCGATCTTCTTGAAACTCTGGATTCTGACAGAGGGCCACGAGACTTCGACCAGCGCGCAAAAATGGAGGCTCTAGACCCTTCCAGAGCCGAGATATCGGACGTCAAAGTTTTGACCTGAAAAAAAAACATAAGGGGTAACACTGTCGTTTTTGGCCGAAATTTTGACCCCCTCCGATCTTCTTGAAACTCTGGATTCTGACAGAGGGCCACGAGACTTCGACCAGCGCGCAAAAATGGAGGCTCTAGACCCTTCCAGAGCCGAGATATCGGACGTCAAAGTTTTGACCTGAAAAAAAAACATAAGGGGTAACACTGTCGTTTTTGGCCGAAATTTTGACCCCCTCCGATCTTCTTGAAACTCTGGATTCTGACAGAGGGCCACGAGACTTCGACCAGCGCGCAAAAATGGAGGCTCTAGACCCTTCCAGAGCCGAGATATTGAAGGTCAAAGTTTTGACCTGAAAAAAAAACATAAGGGGTAACACTGTCGTTTTTGGCCGAAATTTTGACCCCCTCCGATCTTCTTGAAACTCTGGATTCTGACAGAGGGCCACGAGACTTCGACCAGCGCGCAAAAATGGAGGCTCTAGACCCTTCCAGAGCCGAGATATCGGACGTCAAAGTTTTGACCTGAAAAAAAAAAAAAGGGGTAACACTGTCGTTTTTGGCCGAAATTTTGACCCCCTCCGATCTTCTTGAAACTCTGGATTCTGACAGAGGGCCACGAGACTTCGACCAGCGCGCAAAAATGGAGGCTCTAGACCCTTCCAGAGCCGAGATATCGGACGTCAAAGTTTTGACCTGAAAAAAAAACATAAGGGGTAACACTGTCGTTTTTGGCCGAAATTTTGACCCCCTCCGATCTTCTTGAAACTCTGGATTCTGACAGAGGGCCACGAGACTTCGACCAGCGCGCAAAAATGGAGGCTCTAGACCCTTCCAGAGCCGAGATATTGAAGGTCAAAGTTTTGACCTGAAAAAAAAACATAAGGGGTAACACTGTCGTTTTTGGCCGAAATTTTGACCCCCTCCGATCTTCTTGAAACTCTGGATTCTGACAGAGGGCCACGAGACTTCGACCAGCGCGCAAAAATGGAGGCTCTAGACCCTTCCAGAGCCGAGATATCGGACGTCAAAGTTTTGACCTGAAAAAAAAAACATAAGGGGTAACACTGTCGTTTTTGGCCGAAATTTTGACCCCCTCCGATCTTCTTGAAACTCTGGATTCTGACAGAGGGCCACGAGACTTCTACCAGCGCGCAAAAATGGAGGCTCTAGACCCTTCCCGAGCCGAGATATTGAAGGTCAAAGTTTTGACCTGAAAAAAAAACATAAGGGGTAACACTGTCGTTTTTGGCCGAAATTTTGACCCCCTCCGATCTTCTTGAAACTCTGGATTCTGACAGAGGGCCACGAGACTTCGACCAGCGCGCAAAAATGGAGGCTCTAGACCCTTCCAGAGCCGAGATATCGGACGTCAAAGTTTTGACCTGAAAAAAAAACATAAGGGGTAACACTGTCGTTTTTGGCCGAAATTTTGACCCCCTCCGATCTTCTTGAAACTCTGGATTCTGACAGAGGGCCACGAGACTTCTACCAGCGCGCAAAAATGGAGGCTCTAGACCCTTCCAGAGCCGAGATATTGAAGGTCAAAGTTTTGACCTGAAAAAAAAACATAAGGGGTAACACTGTCGTTTTTGGCCGAAATTTTGACCCCCTCCGATCTTCTTGAAACTCTGGATTCTGACAGAAGGCCACGAGACTTCGACCAGCGCGCAAAAATGGAGGCTCTAGACCCTTCCAGAGCCGAGATATCGGACGTCAAAGTTTTGACCTGAAAAAAAAACATAAGGGGTAACACTGTCGTTTTTGGCCGAAATTTTGACCCCCTCCGATCTTCTTGAAACTCTGGACTCTGACAGAGGGCCACGAGACTTCGACCAGCGCGCAAAAATGGAGGCTCTAGACCCTTCCAGAGCCGAGATATCGGACGTCAAAGTTTTGACCTGAAAAAAAAACATAAGGGGTAACACTGTCGTTTTTGGCCGAAATTTTGACCCCCTCCGATCTTCTTGAAACTCTGGATTCTGACAGAGGGCCACGAGACTTCTACCAGCGCGCAAAAATGGAGGCTCTAGACCCTTCCAGAGCCGAGATATTGAAGGTCAAAGTTTTGACCTGAAAAAAAAACATAAGGGGTAACACTGTCGTTTTTGGCCGAAATTTTGACCCCCTCCGATCTTCTTGAAACTCTGGATTCTGACAGAGGGCCACGAGACTTCTACCAGCGCGCAAAAATGGAGGCTCTAGACCCTTCCAGAGCCGAGATATTGAAGGTCAAAGTTTTGACCTGAAAAAAAAACATAAGGGGTAACACTGTCGTTTTTGGCCGAAATTTTGACCCCCTCCGATCTTCTTGAAACTCTGGATTCTGACAGAGGGCCACGAGACTTCGACCAGCGCGCAAAAATGGAGGCTCTAGACCCTTCCAGAGCCGAGATATCGGACGTCAAAGTTTTGACCTGAAAAAAAAACATAAGGGGTAACACTGTCGTTTTTGGCCGAAATTTTGACCCCCTCCGATCTTCTTGAAACTCTGGATTCTGACAGAGGGCCACGAGACTTCGACCAGCGCGCAAAAATGGAGGCTCTAGACCCTTCCAGAGCCGAGATATTGAAGGTCAAAGTTTTGACCTGAAAAAAAAACATAAGGGGTAACATTGTCGTTTTTGGCCGAAATTTTGACCCCCTCCGATCTTCTTGAAACTCTGGATTCTGACAGAGGGCCACGAGACTTCGACCAGCGCACAAAAATGGAGGCTCTAGACCCTTCCAGAGCCGAGATATCGGACGTCAAAGTTTTGACCTGAAAAAAAAACATAAGGGGTAACACTGTCGTTTTTGGCCGAAATTTTGACCCCCTCCGATCTTCTTGAAACTCTGGATTCTGACAGAGGGCCACGAGACTTCGACCAGCGCGCAAAAATGGAGGCTCTAGACCCTTCCAGAGCCGAGATATTGAAGGTCAAAGTTTTGACCTGAAAAAAAAAACATAAGGGGTAACACTGTCGTTTTTGGCCGAAATTTTGACCCCCTCCGATCTTCTTGAAACTCTGGATTCTGACAGAGGGCCACGAGACTTCGACCAGCGCGCAAAAATGGAGGCTCTAGACCCTTCCAGAGCCGAGATATCGGACGTCAAAGTTTTGACCTGAAAAAAAAACATAAGGGGTAACACTGTCGTTTTTGGCCGAAATTTTGACCCCCTCCGATCTTCTTGAAACTCTGGATTCTGACAGAGGGCCACGAGACTTCGACCAGCGCGCAAAAATGGAGGCTCTAGACCCTTCCAGAGCCGAGATATCGGACGTCAAAGTTTTGACCTGAAAAAAAAACATAAGGGGTAACACTGTCGTTTTTGGCCGAAATTTTGACCCCCTCCGATCTTCTTGAAACTCTGGATTCTGACAGAGGGCCACGAGACTTCGACCAGCGCGCAAAAATGGAGGCTCTAGACCCTTCCAGAGCCGAGATATCGGACGTCAAAGTTTTGACCTGAAAAAAAAACATAAGGGGTAACACTGTCGTTTTTGGCCGAAATTTTGACCCCCTCCGATCTTCTTGAAACTCTGGATTCTGACAGAGGGCCACGAGACTTCGACCAGCGCGCAAAAATGGAGGCTCTAGACCCTTCCAGAGCCGAGATATTGAAGGTCAAAGTTTTGACCTGAAAAAAAAAACATAAGGGGTAACACTGTCGTTTTTGGCCGAAATTTTGACCCCCTCCGATCTTCTTGAAACTCTGGATTCTGACAGAGGGCCACGAGACTTCGACCAGCGCGCAAAAATGGAGGCTCTAGACCCTTCCAGAGCCGAGATATCGGACGTCAAAGTTTTGACCTGAAAAAAAAACATAAGGGGTAACAATGTCGTTTTTGGCCGAAATTTTGACCCCCTCCGATCTTCTTGAAACTCTGGATTCTGACAGAGGGCCACGAGACTTCGACCAGCGCGCAAAAATGGAGGCTCTAGACCCTTCCAGAGCCGAGATATCGGACGTCAAAGTTTTGACCTGAAAAAAAAACATAAGGGGTAACACTGTCGTTTTTGGCCGAAATTTTGACCCCCTCCGATCTTCTTGAAACTCTGGATTCTGACAGAGGGCCACGAGACTTCGACCAGCGCGCAAAAATGGAGGCTCTAGACCCTTCCAGAGCCGAGATATTGAAGGTCAAAGTTTTGACCTGAAAAAAAAACATAAGGGGTAACATTGTCGTTTTTGGCCGAAATTTTGACCCCCTCCGATCTTCTTGAAACTCTGGATTCTGACAGAGGGCCACGAGACTTCGACCAGCGCACAAAAATGGAGGCTCTAGACCCTTCCAGAGCCGAGATATCGGACGTCAAAGTTTTGACCTGAAAAAAAAACATAAGGGGTAACACTGTCGTTTTTGGCCGAAATTTTGACCCCCTCCGATCTTCTTGAAACTCTGGATTCTGACAGAGGGCCACGAGACTTCGACCAGCGCGCAAAAATGGAGGCTCTAGACCCTTCCAGAGCCGAGATATTGAAGGTCAAAGTTTTGACCTGAAAAAAAAAACATAAGGGGTAACACTGTCGTTTTTGGCCGAAATTTTGACCCCCTCCGATCTTCTTGAAACTCTGGATTCTGACAGAGGGCCACGAGACTTCGACCAGCGCGCAAAAATGGAGGCTCTAGACCCTTCCAGAGCCGAGATATCGGACGTCAAAGTTTTGACCTGAAAAAAAAACATAAGGGGTAACACTGTCGTTTTTGGCCGAAATTTTGACCCCCTCCGATCTTCTTGAAACTCTGGATTCTGACAGAGGGCCACGAGACTTCGACCAGCGCGCAAAAATGGAGGCTCTAGACCCTTCCAGAGCCGAGATATCGGACGTCAAAGTTTTGACCTGAAAAAAAAACATAAGGGGTAACACTGTCGTTTTTGGCCGAAATTTTGACCCCCTCCGATCTTCTTGAAACTCTGGATTCTGACAGAGGGCCACGAGACTTCGACCAGCGCGCAAAAATGGAGGCTCTAGACCCTTCCAGAGCCGAGATATCGGACGTCAAAGTTTTGACCTGAAAAAAAAACATAAGGGGTAACACTGTCGTTTTTGGCCGAAATTTTGACCCCCTCCGATCTTCTTGAAACTCTGGATTCTGACAGAGGGCCACGAGACTTCGACCAGCGCGCAAAAATGGAGGCTCTAGACCCTTCCAGAGCCGAGATATTGAAGGTCAAAGTTTTGACCTGAAAAAAAAAACATAAGGGGTAACACTGTCGTTTTTGGCCGAAATTTTGACCCCCTCCGATCTTCTTGAAACTCTGGATTCTGACAGAGGGCCACGAGACTTCGACCAGCGCGCAAAAATGGAGGCTCTAGACCCTTCCAGAGCCGAGATATCGGACGTCAAAGTTTTGACCTGAAAAAAAAACATAAGGGGTAACAATGTCGTTTTTGGCCGAAATTTTGACCCCCTCCGATCTTCTTGAAACTCTGGATTCTGACAGAGGGCCACGAGACTTCGACCAGCGCGCAAAAATGGAGGCTCTAGACCCTTCCAGAGCCGAGATATCGGACGTCAAAGTTTTGACCTGAAAAAAAAAACATTAGGGGTAACACTGTCGTTTTTGGCCGAAATTTTGACCCCCTCCGATCTTCTTGAAACTCTGGATTCTGACAGAGGGCCACGAGACTTCTACCAGCGCGCAAAAATGGAGGCTCTAGACCCTTCCAGAGCCGAGATATTGAAGGTCAAAGTTTTGACCTGAAAAAAAAAACTTAAGGGGTAACACTGTCGTTTTTGGACGAAATTTTGACCCCCTCCGATCTTCTTGAAACTCTGGATTCTGACAGAGGGCCACGAGACTTCTACCAGCGCGCAAAAATGGAGGCTCTAGACCCTTCCAGAGCCGAGATATTGAAGGTCAAAGTTTTGACCTGAAAAAAAAACATAAGGGGTAACACTGTCGTTTTTGGCCGAAATTTTGACCCCCTCCGATCTTCTTGAAACTCTGGATTCTGACAGAGGGCCACGAGACTTCGACCAGCACGCAAAAATGGAGGCTCTAGACCCTTCCAGAGCCGAGATATCGGACGTCAAAGTTTTGACCTGAAAAAAAAACATAAGGGGTAACACTGTCGTTTTTGGCCGAAATTTTGACCCCCTCTGATCTTCTTGAAACTCTGGATTCTGACAGAGGGCCACGAGACTTCGACCAGCGCGCAAAAATGGAGGCTCTAGACCCTTCCAGAGCCGAGATATCGGACGTCAAAGTTTTGACCTGAAAAAAAAACATAAGGGGTAACACTGTCGTTTTTGGCCGAAATTTTGACCCCCTCCGATCTTCTTGAAACTCTGGATTCTGACAGAGGGCCACGAGACTTCGACCAGCGCGCAAAAATGGAGGCTCTAGACCCTTCCAGAGCCGAGATATCGAAGGTCAAAATTTGGACCTGAAAAAAAAACATAAGGGGTAACACTGTCATTTTTTTTTGGCCGAAATTTTGACCCCCTCTGATCTTCTTGAAACTCTGGATTCTGACACAGGGCCACGAGACTTCGACCAGCGCGCAAAAATGGAGGCTCTAGACCCTTCCAGAGCCGAGATATCGAAGGTCAAAATTTGGACCTGAAAAAAAAACATAAGGGGTAACACTGTCATTTTTTTTTTTGGCCGAAATTTTGACCCCCTCCGATCTTCTTGAAACTCTGGATTCTGACAGAGGGCCACGAGACTTCGACCAGCGCGCAAAAATGGAGGCTCTAGACCCTTCCAGAGCCGAGATATCGAAGGTCAAAATTTGGACCTGAAAAAAAAACATAGGGGTAACACTGGCATTTTTTTTTTTTTTTTGGCCGAAATTTTGACCCCCTCCGATCTTCTTGAATCTCTGGATTCTGACAGAGGGCCACGAGACTTCGACCAGCGCGAAAAAAATGGAGGTTCTAGACCCTTCCAGAGCCGAGATATCGAAGGTCAAAATTTGGACCTGAAAAAAAAACATAAGGGGTAACACTGTCATTTTTTTTTTTGGCCGAAATTTTGACCCCCTCCGATCTTCTTGAAACTCTGGATTCTGACAGAGGGCCACGAGACTTCGACCAGCGCGCAAAAATGGAGGCTCTAGACCCTTCCAGAGCCGAGATATCGAAGGTCAAAATTTGGACCTGAAAAAAAAAACATAAGGGGTAACACTGTCATTTTTTTTTGGCCGAAATTTTGACCCCCTCCAATCTTCTTGAAACTCTGGATTCTGACAGAGGGCCACGAGACTTCGACCAGCGCGCAAAAATGGAGGCTCTAGACCCTTCCAGAGCCGAGATATCGAAGGTCAAAATTTGGACCTGAAAAAAAAAACATAAGGGGTAACACTGTCATTTTTTTTTTTTTGGCCGAAATTTTGACCCCCTCCGATCTTCTTGAAACTCTGGATTCTGACAGAGGGCCACGAGACTTCGACCAGCGCGCAAAAATGGAGGTTCTAGACCCTTCCAGAGCCGAGATATCGAAGGTCAAAATTTGGACCTGAAAAAAAAAAACATAAGGGGTAACACTGTCATTTTTTTTTTCAGCCGAAATTTTGACCCCCTCCGATCTTCTTGAAACTCTGGATTCTAAAAGAGGGCCACGAGACTTCGACCAGCGCGCAAAAATGGAGGCTCTAGACCCTTCCAGAGCCGAGATATCGAAGGTCAAAATTTGGACCTGAAAAAAAAAACATAAGGGGTAACACTGTCATTTTTTTTTTTTGGCCGAAATTTTGACCCCCTCCGATCTTCTTGAAACTCTGGATTCTGACAGAGGGCCACGAGACTTCGACCAGCGCGCAAAAATGGAGGCTCTAGACCCTTCCAGAGCCGAGATATCGAAGGTCAAAATTTGGACCTGAAAAAAAAAACATAAGGGGTAACACTGTCATTTTTTTTTTTTGGCCGAAATTTTGACCCCCTCCGATCTTCTTGAAACTCTGGATTCTGACAGAGGGCCACGAGACTTCGACCAGCGCGCAAAAATGGAGGTTCTAGACCCTTCCAGAGCCGAGATATCGAAGGTCAAAATTTGGACCTGAAAAAAAAACATAAGGGGTAACACTGTCATTTTTTTTTTTTGGCCGAAATTTTGACCCCCTCCGATCTTCTTGAAACTCTGGATTCTGACAGAGGGCCACGAGACTTCGACCAGCGCGCAAAAATGGAGGCTCTAGACCCTTCCAGAGCCGAGATATCGAAGGTCAAAATTTGGACCTGAAAAAATAACATAAGGGGTAACACTGTCATTTTTTTTTTTTGGCCGAAATTTTGACCCCCTCCGATCTTCTTGAAACTCTGGATTCTGACACAGGGCCACGAGACTTCGACCAGCGCGCAAAAATGGAGGCTCTAGACCCTTCCAGAGCCGAGATATCGAAAGTCAAAATTTGGACCTGAAAAAAAACATAAGGGGTAACACTGTCATTTTTTTTTTTTTGGCCGAAATTTTGACCCCCTCCGATCTTCTTGAAACTCTGGATTCTGACAGAGGGCCACGAGACTTCGACCAGCGCGCAAAAATGGAGGCTCTAGACCCTTCCAGAGCCGAGATATCGAAGGTCAAAATTTGGACCTGAAAAAAAAACATAAGGGGTAACACTGTAATTTTTTTTTTGCCGAAATTTTGACCCCCTCCGATCTTCTTGAAACTCTGGATTCTGACAGAGGGCCACGAGACTTCGACCAGCGCGCAAAAATGGAGGCTCTAGACCCTTCCAGAGCCGAGATATCGAAGGTCAAAATTTGGACCTGAAAAAAAAACATAAGGGGTAACACTGTCATTTTTTTTTTTTGGCCGAAATTTTGACCCCCTCCGATCTTCTTGAAACTCTGGATTCTGACAGAGGGCCACGAGACTTCGACCAGCGCGCAAAAATGGAGGTTCTAGACCCTTCCAGAGCCGAGATATCGAAGGTCAAAATTTGGACCTGAAAAAAAAACATAAGGGGTAACACTGTCATTTTTTTTTGGCCGATATTTTGACCCCCTCCGATTTTCTTGAAACTCTGGATTCTGACAGAGGGCCACGAGACTTCGACCAGCGCGCAAAAATGGAGGCTCTAGACCCTTCCAGAGCCGAGATATCGAAGGTCAAAATTTGGACCTGAAAAAAAAAACATTAGGGGTAACACTGTCATTTTTTTTTTTGGCCGAAATTTTGACCCCCTCCGATCTTCTTGAAACTCTGGATTCTGACAGAGGGCCACGAGACTTGGACCAGCGCGCAAAAATGGAGGCTCTAGACCCTTCCAGAGCCGAGATATCGAAGGTCAAAATTTGGACCCGAAAAAAAAAAACATAAGGGGTAACACTGTCGGTTTTTTTTTTGGCCGAAATTTTGACCCCCTCCGATCTTCTTGAAACTCTGGATTCTGACAGAGGGCCACGAGACTTGGACCAGCGCGCAAAAATGGAGGCTCTAGACCCTTCCAGAGCCGAGATATCGAAGGTCAAAATTTGGACCTGAAAAAAAACAAAAGGGGTAACACTGTCGTTTTTTTTTTTCTTTTGGCCGAAATTTTGACCCCCTCCGATCTTCTTGAAACTCTGGATTCTGACAGAGGGCCACGAGACTTCGACCAGTGCGCAAAAATTGAGGCTCTAGACCCTTCCAGAGCTGAGATATCGAAACTCAAATTTTCGACCAGAAAAAAAACGACAGTGTTACCCCTTACGTTTTTTTTTTTCTTTGGGGGGGGGGGGGGGGGGGGCGAAAAATTAAGTTTCCCCAATCTTCTCAATACTCTGGATTATGATAGAGGGCCATGAGACTTAGACCTGAGTGCAAAAATGAAGGCTCTAGACCCTTCCAGAGCTGAGATATTGAAACTCAAAATTTCGGCCAGAAAAAAAAAACGACAGTGTTACCCCTTACGTTTTTTTGTTGGGGGCGAAAAATTAAGTATCCCCAATCTTCTCAAAACTTTTTAAATCTTATGTGTTAATCTACTGCAGAGAAAAGGTTTTAACTGTTGAAGGTGTGAAGGAGTTGGACAGTATAGAGTAGTTGTGATTTTGCTATAAACACATCTTTTATCATGTGTAGCTAGTTAACAGGGGAGCTCCAGTAAGTGCATGTACGTAAAGTTACGTTTCTAAAGTGGATTTACATAACCATACATCTTAAACACGCTTATTTAAAATGTCTATTTACATCAGGAAGGAAAATATTGTATAAGTTTTGCAAGTGAGCACATCCCAACATGAAAAATATATCTGAGTGATGTTACGTTATGTGTGCTATTATGTAGGATAATTCACTGTTTTCAACACCGCTAGACAAATGTGCTGTAAATAAGGCAAACAAACAAATCTAAACATGATATATATTTAATTTGTCCCTTATTAGTGTTGATATATTGAGGAACATTTAAGTTGGATTAAAAGTGAGTTAACACATCAACCTCAGCATGTAGGCTAAATGCAGTGTTGAGCTCATAATGTGAATCTTGTCTGTATGTTACAGGTACAGAAGAACACGCGTGTGTTTATCCGGTGGAGAGAGGCTCATGATGCTGAATGTTGTCATCAAAGGCTTTGAGTGAGTATACTACAGAAATGGATAGAAATTACAACATTTTTCTGAGTCTTGATTACTGTGCATTTTTCTGCAGAGCTTTTGTGGTGAAGCAGGACCTGCTAGGAAAGATGATGGCAGAATTTGTTTGAGTAAAATCCCCAAAACTTTTTTCCCCAAATATAAAGTAAGGTCATTTTTAATACATAAATCAAATGACATTATGCTGTTAAAATGACTGCTTTTGTGTAATGTTTGTGCATTTTCGTAGGATCTGAAATGTCTGCAGACTGGTGTGAGCACTGAGGATAAGGAGCCCAGAGCTGAATCCTGGAAGTGGTCCCATGGATGAGACCCTCCATCGCTCCACCTGCCCTTATGATACCCTCCATCTCTCCATCTGCCCTTACGAGTCCCTCCATCACTCCACCTGCCCTTACGAGATCCTCCATCTCTCCATCTCTCCATCTGCCCTTATGAGTCCCTCTATCGCTCCACCTGGCCTTGTTGCCTCAGATTGTGAAGCGCAGCACAGCAGCAAGCTCTGGGACGAAGGCACAATCCCCTCTGGTGAATTCATCAGAATAAAGCTGCAGAATGGGAACCGCTGTGTTGAGTCGGCAGTAGGATGTGTTCAGCGTCTGTAAATTATAGTTTGAATAAAGCTTTGTTTCATGTGTTGTTGTGTTGTGTATATGCTTTTGTTTATTGTGATGGTTACTTTTATTTGTTCTTTTACTCATTTATTCATGTTTCTTATTGTTGTCAGTATATAAAATATAATTATTTAATTAATGTATGCATTAAATCATCAATTGACTGACAATTGAGTTTTTTCACTGCATTTAGCAATATAAATGTATTCATGAATAACTGTCATATGACAAAACAAAGTTTATTTTGCTTGTTTTATTAAATTATATTTTTAGTATGTAAAAAAGTTTTATAATTAAGTATTTGTCAGCATTTAATATTATTGTTGTGTTTAAGTTTTGGGGTGGGCTATATGCAATTCATTCTGAGGTAATATTAATTTTCAAGGAGTAATACTTACATTTTTTCGAGTATAAAATCAATAGTTTTCTCCAAAAGAGATCTTCGAGCAGCTGCCCATCTCCTTTGTGGAGACATTACAAACGCAGAGGAAAACTGTTCTTGGTTGTGCTGTCGAGTTACTGATGTTATGAAGTGTTAGTGCACCTGTTGCATATATATTTTAAACTTATTACATACAAGATCATGGAAAAATACCATAGTTCTATGTAACAATCATAATAACAAAACAGAAAATATAAAGATCATTGGTTTGTGTACATCATAATGTGACATCATAAAATTATATTTATACACAGGAAAAAACAATAACAAGGATAAATATCTTCATAATACTTCTTCATAATACATTAAATTTTATGTATTATGAAAAAAACATAAGGGGTAACACTGTCGTTTTTTTTTTTTTTTTTTGGCTGAAATTTTGACCCCCTCCAATCTTCTTGAAACTCTGGATTCTGACAGAGGGCCACGATACTTCGACCAGCGCGCAAAAATGGAGGCTCTAGACCCTTCCAAAGCCGAGATATCGAAAGTCAAAATTTCGACCCGGAAAAAAAAAACGTAAGGGGTAACACTGTCGTTTTTTTTTGGGCCGAAATTTTGACCCACTAAGATCTTCTTGAAACTCTGGATTCTGAGAGAGGGCCACGAGACTTCGACCAGCGTGCAAAAATGGAGGCTCTAGACCCTTCCAGAGCCGAGATATCGAAAGTAAAAATTTCGACCCGAAAAAAAAAGTAAGGGGTAACACTGTCGTTTTTTTTTTTTTGGACGAAATTTTGACCCCCTCCGATCTTCTTGAAACTCTGGATTCTGACAGAGGGCCACGAGACTTAGACCAGCGTGCAAAAATGGAGGCTCTAGACCCTTCCAGAGCCGAGATATCGAAAGTCAAAATTTCGACCCGAAAAAAAAAAAACATAATGGGTAACACTGTCGTTTTTTTTTTGGCCGAAATTTTGACCCCCTACGATCTTCTTGAAACTCTGGATTCTGACAGAGGGCCACGAGACTTCGACCAGCGCGCAAAAATGGAGGCTCTAGACCCTTCCAGAGCCGTGATATCGAAAGTAAAAATTTCGACCCGAAAAAAAAACGTAAGGGGTAACACTGTCGTTTTTTTTTTTTTTTTTTTTGCCGAAATTTTGACCCCCTCCGACCTTCTTGAAACTCTGGATTTTGACAGAGGGCAACGAGACTTCGACCAGCGAGCAAAAATGGAGGCTCTAGACCCTTCCAGAGCCGAGATATCGAAAGTCAAAATTTCAACCCGAAAAAAAAAACGTAAGGGCTAACACTGTCGTTTTTTTTTTTGGGCCGAAATTTTGACCCCCTACGATCATCTTGAAACTCTGGATTCTGACAGAGGGCCACGAGACTTCAACCAGCGCGCAAAAATGGAGGCTCTAGACCCTTCCAGAGCCGAGATATTGAAGGTCAAAATTTCGACCCAAAAAAAAAACGTAAGGCGTAACACTGTCGGTTTTTTTTTGGCCGAAATTTTGACCCCCTCCGATCTTCTTGAAACTCTGGATTCTGACAGAGGGCCACGAGACTTTGACCAGCGCGCAAAAATGGAGGCTCTAGACCCTTCCAGAGCCGAGATATCGAAAGTCAAAATTTCGACCCGAAAAAAAAAAACGTAAGGGGTAACACTGTCGGTTTTTTTTTTTGGCCGAAATTTTGACCCCCTCCGATCTCCTTGAAACTCTGGATTCTGACAGAGGGCCACGAGACTTCGACCAGCGTGCAAAAATGGATGCTCTAGACCCTTCCAGAGCCGAGATATCGAAAGTCAAAATTTCGACCCGAAAAAAAAAAAAACATAAGGGGTAACACTGTCGTTTTTTTTTTTTTTTGGCCGAAATTTTGACCCCCTCCGATCTTCTTGAAACTCTGGATTCTGACAGAGGGCCACGAGACTTCGACCAGCGCGCAAAAATGGATGCTCTAGACCCTTCCAGAGCCGAGATATAGAAAGACAAAATTTCGACCTGAAAAAAAAAAAAAACTTAAGGGGTAACACTGTCGTTTTGTTTTTTTTTTTGGCCGAAATTTTGACCCCCTCCGATCTTCTTGAAACTCTGGATTCTGACAGAGGGCCACGAGACTTCGACCAGCGCGCAAAAATGGAGGCTCTAGACCCTTCCAGAGCCGAGATATCGAAAGTCAAAATTTCGGCCCGAAAAAAAACGTAAGGGGTAACACTGTCGTTTTTTTTTTTTTTTTTTTTTGGCCAAAATTTTGACCCCCTCCGATCTTCTTGAAACTCTGGATTCTGATAGAGGGCCACAAGACTTCGACCAGCACACAAAAATGGCTCTAGACCCTTCCAGAGCTGAGATATCGAAACTCAAAATTTCGACCAGAAAAAAAAACGACAGTGTTACCCCTTACGTTTTTTTTTTTCGGGTCGAAATTTTGACTTTCTCTGATCTTCTTGAAACTCTGGATTTTTATTGAGGGCCATAGGACTTAGATCTGAGTGCAAAAATGGAGGCTCTAGACCCTTCCAGAGCTGAGATATTGAGATATCTATAATGGTCGAAACCCCATTCAATCGATTGCAGGCGGGATGCTGTCCAACATAAAAATGGTATGAAACTCATACAGGTTTGGAACAACATGAGGGTGAGTAAGTGATGACAAATATAATTTGTGTTTGAACTATACCTTTAAAGGCATAGTTCACCCAAAAATTTAAATTAGCCTTTGATTTAATCACCCTGACCTCTAGCCATCCTTGGTGTATATGACATTCTTCTCTCAGACGAAAACAATCAAAGTTATATTAAACAACATCCTGCCCCTTCCAAGCTTTATATTGGCTGTAAGTGGTTGTTTCTGTTTTGAAAGTCTATAAAAGTGCATCTATCCATGATACAAGTGCATCTATCCATCATAAAAGTTCATCTATCCATAAAAAATATATATTCATATATATTTAAAATATTCATATTTAAGTTGCGCTTTAGATTTAAGTCAAATCCATATGTTCTTTTGGCCAGAAGTTATTTTATTTTATAAAGTTTTAAATATTTTTAAATATTTTTCTTACATCTCCATCTTCCTCATTACTCCACATAAAGTCAACATCTGAGATATTTTCATCAGCTATATGTTCAATCACTTCAGAGCTGTATATTCTGCACATGATAAAGTTTCAACAATATATTGGTACTGTGATATATATATATATATTTATAAAAGATATTTCAATCAGCATCCCTGAAAATGTGACTTCAGTAACAGGCTTTCAAACCTAATGTGCATTCTAATGGACAGACACATTTAAAAAAAAATCCTGATTTAAAACGTGCAATTCTACAGTTGATTTGTAACTTATAATTAATAAGTTCAATCTTTCTATTTTACATAAAAACTATGAAATAGTGGCAAAAATATATACAAAATGTAAATATACCTTAGAAAATGTTGCTTGCTTCTGTGTTTGGAGTGAAGTGCTGCCATGCTTCTCTTCAATGTAGAGTTTTTTTATTTAATTACTAAATGCAGTGCTTTACTGGCATTTGATTGGATGACAAACGTCCAATCTCATGGACTGCAGGCTTTAAACTAGGTGAAATGCTCCAGAAGTTAAAAAAGGGTGCTGATATGTGATGTGCTGATTGCTGATTGTATGCTGATTGTAATGGACACAGCGTCTGAATGGGTTAAATGAGTTTTGAGTCATTATGAGGTCATTAAAATAATAAAAGGAAACATGGACTAATAATTTATAGTAAGATCTATAATATGCATTTAGAAAATAGATGACTTTAAAGATATGGGAAATAAATAAAGATGATCAATTGCAATTCAGAATTTAAAAATTACAATGACATCATGGCTGCCAGTTAAATTATGAATTGTAAATCATTCTAAATGCTAGTTCACTCTGCACAGAAACCAACAATCACCAGATTAAATCAGTTTGTTGAGACCATAAAAATCATACCATACTGCCCAGACATTCCATAACCTGACACAAACAGATTAAACATGTTAAGTAACTGAAAACAAATGCCAACCAACGAGCTAACACTCTGATCTGAAATCCAACAAACATGTCTGCTGGCTTTGGTTGGTGTCTGTCGCTGTAGTGTCAACTTTAAGTCGGTGGCATATTTTTTACATATTTTACAACAAATCTGTACAAAGGAATCAAAGGAGGTCAAATTCCATAAAACAATTTTATTTAATCAGCAGCTGATAATACAAATAAATAATGTCAGGCTCTCACCCAAATCTAGTGAACAAGTTAGAGTCTATGTATTTTTTTTTTTTCTGAAGTTGAGGCTGTCTGTCCTCTAAGGCTCATCGAACATAAAAAAGCTCTATGGCACAAATCAAACCAACATTAAAAGAAGATGCATTTTCAAGTTATGTACCTCTTTTCTGTGCAACATAACTGAAGGATTCCTAATCGAATTTGGCATATTTCGGTCCGTCATGCTATCTTGAAAAAACTAAATGGCACAGAACCTTTTTCCATAGCCAAACAATTCCTATGTTGAACGTAGAGTGATTAGCATATTGGATTGGGTGAGGGAATCTGAAAATACACACTACTCTCTTAAATTGTTGTTCTTAATTACTACATTTTTATGTCAAGTTGTGGTCTAGGTTGGTCTTTAATGACAATGTCATGATGGAATATGTAACTGTTTTTGTATGGGAATCTCTTATATGGCTTTGTGTAAAAGGACCAAGCTGATCACCATGAGTTCTCATCTTCCCAGTTGAGGTCATCACCCCATCCTTCTGCCTCTGTCTGTGAAAACAAAACAAAAGTTAAGCACACGCTTCAATATTATTCATCATCATACTGTAGTTATAAAAATAAATGCTTGGGTCACACAGCTGAACTTACTTCGGTCAAGTCAGATGCAGCAAACTTGGCAGTGAGGCTTAGTCTATCTATCCATGGGTCTGATGTGTGTCCTGTGATGGGTTCACTAGCCGAGCTCTCCACAGGGAGCAGAAAAGATGAGGAAGACGGCTTTATATCTGGGACCATGTCTGCAAAAAAGTCTAGTTCGGGATCTTTCTCTGGCTTCTTCTTCACCGCAATTGTGAACTCCTCCCCGAGACTTCCAGCTTCAGGGTTTTTGATTGTGCTTTTTGGCTTGGGCTCGAGTGCCAAGCTTGTTTTGCTGGTTTTGAAAGTTTCAGTTCCCTGGCCCCAGCTGGTGTCCCATGATGAGGTATGGTTATGTTCTGGAACATTTTTAACACTAGTGTTCAGTTTGAGTGCTTTTGATTGCCTCGGAGGAGATGACGCACTACCTTTTGCTGATGTCTTCGGTACAAAGACTGGTAAAGCAGTGGAAGGTGATTGTCCGGAGCTCACTTCCGAGTCCTCGAAATCATCCCAGGGTTCCTTGCTCTCATTCTCATTGTCAGCTGGCATAGCAGAGTTGCTGTGATCTGGTATGTCTGGCGACCGAATGCTGATCTGGACTGACTGGCTCTTGTCTTTCTCTGCCTCCTCTGTGTCACTCCAGTTAGGCCAGTCTTCGTCGGATCTCACCGCTCCGTTACTTTTCATGCTGTCCACAGCCTGTGTGCCAATTTTGTACCCATTCAAAGGGAATGACATCTCGCTGCTCAATGCTGGAAAGACCACTTGATTTTAGAAGGGTTGCACATTCAAACAAGTAATGACATACATTTAATTCAAGATAAGTTTAGCTTTTCTTTTCAGATATCCAAATTATTGCTTGAGAATAAGCAGTTCAGGGGCCGTATTCACAAAGAATTTTATCTTACCACTAGGAGTACTCCTAAATCGCACTAAAATATTTTAGCTAGGAGTTTTCTCTTAAAAGTTATTCACAACGCCTTTCAGACCTACTCTTAGTAAGGAAAAATGACAACTCCTAAACTAAGAGTGAGTCTTCGTTGCTATGGATGACGTCAGTTCTCATGCACGAGCTTCCTCATCATGATCACGGTGATTGGTTGTTAGATGACAGGGCCATCATGCGGAACATTACACAGCAACAAATCATGGAATTACGACATCTAAATATGTCTGTGTCCTACACAACATAATAATAAATGAAAAAAAAGTAATGTCATCGAAAAGCATAGGCTATATAATGACATGTTTGTGCAGACCCCAGTGAAGAAATTCTAAAAAGGCAGAGAGAGAAAAGTCATGAATTAAATTATTCAAGGTAGCCTAAGGCATGCAGTGTTCACATATCACGTCTTTTGCGCGCTCAAGTTCATTATATTAAATGTAGGCGCGGGGTATAGGCGCCCGTTTTTTCAAGCGCGTCCATATGGAGCGCACCGTAGGTCACGTGACAAGAACCAACCGGAGCGCAACCACAGGGAGAGCTAATACAATAATGAAAACCTTCATTTGCCAAATAATGAAAAACGACACTTGCATTAACACTTGCTTGGTTAATTGACATTCAGCCTAACTAGACTATTTAAAGCAAGGAAACATTGCTCCTATTGTTACGTAATAGTTGAATGACGGTGGATTATGAACTCGCCAAAATGGAAAGAAAGCCCAACTGGACGCAGGACCTGCTGCTGGCCCAGTTGGTGATAGAAAAAAAACATAATAAAAGTGAAAATCGGCACTGGGATATCAAGCAAAACTAAGCGTGAGACATGGGAGAGGATTTGTTTGCAGATGAATGCAGCATTCCCGCTTGTGTCGCGGACCTCGGACGACTGCGAGAGGCGCTGGTGTCGCTACAATCCTTTGACAATAGGTCTTAGTGAGTTAGGAGTCCTCTCGACTTCTTTTAAGCTGTCCCAGACTTAGGTGCTACTTTTAGGGCTAAAATGCTTTGTGAATTACTCTTAGCGAACAAAAAAATAGGAGTCCTAAAGTTAGGAGTGACACGCCCATTATTTTTAGGAGTTGCTCCTAAACTCGCCAGTTAGGAGCTACTTTTAGCCTTAAAATTCTTTGTGAATACGGCCCCTGAACTGTAAGTGTCAGTTGTGGCATACCTGCTCTCTCTGCAATGGTGCGCTGGGTAGTGTTTTTTTCAGTTGCTTGGAAGGAGTACAAATTTTCTGTAACAACCTTTTTGTCCTCTGGGAACACATTCAGAACTTTTGGTGGTTGTGAGATATAGGGATGCAATGGCCCAACAATATGCACCGGTGATGCTGCAGAGGAAAAAATTAGATGAGTGTCTGTTTGTTTTTTTTGTCTTTATGCTTTCAGCCCCTCTTTTAGGGAAAGAAAAACAGATAATTTTGTTGAAATTGATGCAGCAGCGTCCTCCAGTGGCCTGAAAATAATGTCAGTACCATCAAAAGTGTTTCATACCTGAACATCTGAATTTGATTTATAAATACATTAGCCATTCATTTTACTGATAAATGAGAAACTTACTCTCTGGGGTGACCTCTGTGGACTTTGGGAAGTTTGGCGTAGTCCGTTTAAAAACTTTTGTCCTCTGCCCACCAACAACCACTTGGGCACCCAGCAACGGGACAAGCACAGCCAAGCTCTGTAGCGTCAGAGCGACGAGTGAGTCATTTGTATCCCTCATTCCTAGCAAAACCTGTATGATAAAGTGTGAGAAATAACATCAAAATATAAATATCAACTTTAAAACTTTATGAATTTACTCATTTTATATTTCTCTAATTAAGTAAACAGTAGTACTAGGCTGTTGATACAAGCACAAACATTCTCAAAGTACCTGAGGAAGAATCTGTTTTTTGAGTTCTTCATGAGGAAAGAACTCTGCATAGATGTGGATGTGGGAGAGAAGCACAATCCTGACGTGTTCCTCATTCATCCTATAGAGCTTGAGGAGCTGAGGAACCACGTATCTCCGATACAAAGACAAAGACAGAAGACACTCCTCTCCAGCACTCACACTCGAGTCTGTACATCAGAAAACATCACCACTGAGACTAATGAAGAGTACAAGTAAGCATCTCCTAAAAGTTTACTGGCTGGTTTTACCTTGCTTAGGCCGTAGGAGGTGAGGAAGAAAACTTTTTACAGCCATGGGCTCAGCAAACACTAAAGAATTGAGCAGTTTAGGAGCCAGACGTGTAGCAATTAACATCTCTGGGAGGTTATGAACTCGGTCCAAGAGAAACCTGCAGAGAAACAGTTATTTATTTTAACATCATGTCATCCTTCTAAAAAAAAAATCATGTATTTGAGAGGAAAGCTTACTTGAAGAATTCATTCTTCTCCTCCTCATTTTTCAGAGTCAAACTCTTCAGAAAGTTCATGATATCCAAGAAGTCATTTCTATAAGAGATGTTTTAAATTCACTTTTTATATCCAAACTAAATTAAATTTTCTGCATTTGTCTGATCAAAAATACTGCAAAAACAGTCAAATAGTGAAATGACTACAATTTAAAATGTAATATATTCATGTTATGGCAAAGCTGAAATTTCAGATAAAATTTAAGTTGATTTTCAAAAGACACTTTACCACGAATAGACTATTAATTTAAACAGAGTAGTTTTCAAAAGCGAACCTGAAGAAAGAGTGAGTCAGCAAAATGCTGAGTGATGGGCGAGACATGGGGTCAGGGGTCAATAGGCTGGCCTGCAGCGTGTTCTTTAGACTCTCCAGCAAATCATCTGAGACTGAGACAGAAAGTTTGGGTGGAGGACCACATGGAGGTTACAAAGATGGGGAGCGGACATGGAAAAATAAATAAAAAACATGCAAGAAAGAGGGAATGGAAAAACTAATTAGTGAGTGAGACTCACTAAAAGAAAAAAGGATATCACAGACAGCCACACATATGTTTTCAATGAGCCTCTGCCCCAACAACCAGCATAGAAGCCAAAATGTTGCATCACTATTACATTGCTCATGTGGATCATTTTGTTCTTTGAACATGAAAACATTATAACCCGCTCTGAATGGAAAACCTGTCCTTAAACAGCCTCTGATTTGTTTTGATCGCAGTTGTCAGTCCATTAACAAATACGTCTCAATGTCTGAGCAGTAAGGGCTTAGCAACTGCCACAACAGGATGAATCCTAGACACACCAAGCTCGCTTTACATGCGACTGTTGAATTAAGAGCGTTACTAACCGTGTCCCGTCAGGAGTGGAAGAAAAGCCTTCACCATCACCCCGAATGAAAAAGCGTCTCGGGAGTGGGCATGCTTGTCGGGAAGAACTTTGAATCCTTCAAGCTAAAAAAAAAAAAAAAAAACATTATTATATTACTTAGTCAGAATGATCAGGGCTGTCAACGTCAGCCTGTAATTTGTCCCAGGCCTTGTGAATTCCAGCAACAAATATGATTATAATGAAAGATTTGGGGTTGGCAAAAAATGTCTTCTCTGCTTAACAAGGATAGATTTATTTGATTAAAAATACAGTAAAACATTAATATTATGAAATATTATAACAATTTTAAATATCTGTTTTCTATTTTAATATACACGCACCAAAAGGATTATTAGGAACACCTGTTCAATTTCTCATTAATGCAATTATCTAATCAACCAATCACATGGCAGTTGCTTCAATGCATTTAGGGTTGTGGTCCTGGTCATGGGAAAGAAAGGTGATTTAAGAAAGGTGGTTGTTGGTGCCAGACGGGCTGGTCTTAGTATTTCACAATCTGCTCAGTTACTGGGATTTTCACGCACAACCATTTCTAGGGTTTACAAAGAATGGTGTGAAAAGAGAAAAACATCCAGTATGCGGCAGTCCTGTGGGCAAAAATGCCTTGTTGATGCTAGAGGTTAGAGGAGAGTGGGCCGACTGATTCAAGCTGATAGAAGAGCAACTTTGACCGAAGTAACCACTCGTTATAACCGAGGTATGCAGCAAAGCAATTGTAAAGCCACAACACGCACAACCTTGAGGCGGATGGGCTACAACAGCAGAAGACCCCACCGGGTACCACTCATCTCCACTACAAATAGGAGGCTACAATTGAATGGTCAAACAGTTCTTCTTAATTTGGACTTCTTTGTGTATGCTCTTTGAGGTGGTGACCATAGACCTGCATTATATGACTGACAGACAAGAACGGTTTTACCTAAAAATATATCAAAATTGAAAATTCTGCGGAAACAAAGACACCTACATCTTTGATGCCCTTGAGGTAAGCTAAAACATATCAAAATATAATTTCAAAGTGAACTATCCCTTAATGTTGAGCCCTGAATAATTTCCAACCTATCCCTTGCTGCCACTGAAAAAATAAAAAGAAATAATAAAAAATCCCTACCGCCCCATGACCTCAACTGACAACCAACCGGAACCAAACTTTTTTTTTATGCCTAATAATCCTTTAGGTGAGTGTATTTTAAAATGTAAATAATTCCTGTGATGGCAACGCTAAATCAGCAGCCAGTCTTCAGTGTCACATGATCCTTCAGAAATCATTCTAATTTACTGAATTGGATTTTCTTATTATTATCAATGTTGAATACAGTTGTGCTACATTGTACTTTTTCTAGTACATTGTTGCAAGTTCAAAAGAACAGCGTTTATTTGAAATAGAAATATTTTATAATATTGCATAACATATTACTGACCCCAAACTTTTGAACGGTGGTATATATGGAACCTACCATTTCCTCAGGAGGAATGGCACCATTTTCCCTTACATTCTGGATACTTCTGAGAAACTGGAGAGGAAGTCACAAACACATCTATATATTATTATAACTTTATATAAGCAAAATAACATGCATTTTTACTAGAGGTTCTGACAAAATGTTAATTGCAGTATATTTAAAATGTTTAATTTTTAACAAAATCTTTCAGTTTGAATGAAAGATTCAGTGACTCACTCATAAATACTTATTTTTGGATTATTATGGTTGTTATTTGGATTATTATGGTTGCCTTAATGAAACTTCTGTCTCTCTCATGGTAAACAACATTAATAACGGATGTCACCTCTGGTGTTGCCTCTGAAAACTTGCAGACGGTTTCCATCCCCCCAAGCTTCCAATGGCCATCTTCACTGACAAACACTGAGGATATGCATACATTGTTGTGACTTGATTTGCCCTAAAAGACAAAAAGGAAAGATTTAGCAAGAACAATGAGAGTATATTATGTCATTGCTCAACTAAATGTCTGAATAAAAAAAAAAGCATTAATTAAATATAATGGACTCTTACCCTGTCATGTAGAAAAACAAGCGCTTGCAGTAAGTCGTAGAGGCCTGCGCAGATCTCCTCCGGAGTAAGATTGTCAAGCAGCCGTTTTAATGGTTCAACTGGCTCTGTCACTAAATGTATACCGTGACCCTGCACTGAGCATGACAGGAAGCGAAGAAGACATGGATGCCTTAATGTCATCAAGTGCTGCAAAGTAAGACGTATTATCTCAGGTTAATTCATTTCAATGTACATGACATGTCCGGAACTGAAATCGCTAATTGATCTAGAGGTAGGCTGTGTGTGTGTGTGTGTGTGTGTGTGTATATGTGTATATGTGTATATGTATATATATATATATATATATATATATCTCAATTTGTATTTCATAGTTTTGATGACTTTACTATTATTCTACAATGTGGAAAATACTAATATTAAAGTGTTTGTGAGCAGATGTGGCCAAACTTTTGACAGATAAGGCATGTTATTGATGAGGTTACTTATTAGCTGTTCACTTATACCTTGGCAGCTTTATTGACTTTATCTTCATTGTCTTGCTTATGCACAAAGACGGAGGCATGCTTGCCATCCTGGAGGAGGGCGGAGTACATGGTAAGACCAGACGGCAATGTCATCAGCGGCTCTTCCAGCACACAGCTTGGCAGGGCACTGCTCTCAGCACCCATCCTTATACTGAGAGGGTCTGCCTATCTCACTGTCAGGGAAAAAACATAATGAACACATGTACTACCAAAGACAAAATGTCTCATTCGTATGTATGCTGAAGACAATGTCCTAATGAAACACCACTGACCATTGAAACAGCCTACAGTAGTGACTGACGTGCAATAAAGAGTATGCAACATGTCAAAAAGTAGCAGAATGTTCGTAACAATCCTTATTCACAGCTCTTACCTGTCTTTCAAGGACAATCTGGAAATAACATTCAGACTAAGTGATCACAGTAATGACTGGCGTAAGGCAAGTTTTACGAATAACAATGTGAGGAATTAATTACAGATCATTTTTACTGCATCAACACTGACAGAATCACACTGGACAAGCTCTTAACGTCACATATTAGATTCGGTTCGCATTTTAATTGTCACTCGGTATTCAGAAGTGTTTATTTTGTGTGACGATCTATACCCTATGCATGACAGCTGTGTTGCGAGTAGACTACCTGTATGGCGGTGTCACCTCACAGAAAGCGAATCGCCTAGGAAAACCAGTTTTCCTTTCCAGTATGCACCATTATTTGCAAATTTTCTCAGCGTTTGCTTTCCATTAACCTCGACCAAATCTTTGCGCAGCGGACAAACACTTTAAATTCATTTTATCCAAAACAAATCGCTTGATTTGACAGACTGCATCGATTTTGGCACGATGCACAACTTCCTGTTCGCAAACGGTAAACACCGGCTCTTCCTGTTATAAATTTGGACGAAACCATCTTGCTGTACAGGGGTGACTGTCTCAGCAACGAAAGGGGAATTGATTTTTTTTAAGATTGCCCTTTTAGCTCAGCATTTTCCGGAATTTATAATTAAGATATAATGTTGTTTTTGCTTCACAAGCTTGGACATGAAGGTGTTTTAAAATGCACTATATATATTTAGTCAATTCGTATCTACCGAAATAAACTCAATGGTTTACCCGTAGGTGGTGTGAGATAACGCAGGTTGACCAAACTGGACAATAATTACTTAAAGCCCCCTGTAGTCCATGATTGTATAACCCATCTTTGATCACCAAAATACATACTTAAACTATTTCTAGCTTGAATGTAACTACAACCTTGCCTCATCGCGGTCCTTATATGCGAATTAGCCCGCCTCCACGTACTCACACCAACTCAGATGTCCACTCGTCACCACAATGTTGGTTACTGTAGTTTGTGACGCCAGAAACAACAGCGATTTTTTTTCTTTTTTTTCTGTCTTTGGTTCTGGAGTTTTAAGGCCCACTAGTGCCATAATGTAACTTTTCCCTTTAAATGCTGTGGTCAGTTTAAGAACAATTTAAACAAATTTATATTGAAATAATTAAAAGAGCAGTTTCATGTTTATCCATTGTTCAACTGGTCGAGGTTGATATGGGATTTATAAAGTGTAGTAATAATAATAATGCAATAGTAGAGAGAAAGTAATTAATTACACAGTTGAAGATGTAATTATAGTAGTATAGTAATTTACTCCACACTGGTCCCTAACAAAATGGAAAAAAAAAAGGATTTTAAAATGTTGTTATTTTTTATTAATAATATTGTGGGGGAGCCAAATAAAAAAATGTGCCCGCGAGATGACGACGAGATTGAGCCCAGAAAACCACACTGACAGAAATGTCCACTGACAGAAATGAAATATTTATAACGAATCTTTTGGCTAAAGTTTTTTGTCATCAACTATATGGAACGCGAAGGGGGTCAATAGTCTTTAAACGAAACGCGTGAAATTTGACTGCGTCAACACCCTATGGTAATGCGTCAAAAAGCACAGTAGCCAATGAAATTGCTCCATTTGAGACTAATTTTGCATGTGATGCAATGATGTCTCCGAATATGGAGAATTGTCCTCTCTTCTCTTACAATACCAGCGGATGTTTAATGTGTAGCTAATAAAACGTTTTTAATTACTTATGAATTAAATTATATGTATATTTAGATCACATTCGATGCAAATTTTCACCTTTGGGATGAATTAGAGCGGAGACTGCGAGCCATCAGTAAGCTGGTGTGTGGTGGGTGTTCAGGTACAAAATATGGCTGCCATCGCATCATCCAGGTAGATGCTGCACATTGGAGTCCCTTTGTATTTTGCAGACTTGGTCTTAAGATTGGGTACATGAGTGAATGGTAGGTTTCATCGAGTAAGCCTCAAATTCAACTTTTAGTGTATTAGCAATTTGAAAAAAACTGTAAAAAACAAACTGTGACAGAGGTTGCCTATGGAATGAACCAAGAAAATTCTTAAATTGCATGGAACTGAGAAGCACAAAAAAAGAAATATTTTAATACAAGCAACAACAACAAAAAAAGAAAAAGAAAATTGCACAGATCAGCTTTGGAATAAAAGAAAAATAAATCTGGAAATCTGTTTGTTAGTAATATGCACTTAATCTCTGTTTTTTAAAACATGATTAAGTAGATTAAGGCCTACTCATGTCTTATTATAAACCCTGTCTGGGAAACCACCCCTAAAGGTTTAACAAAGTTATTCTTGCCACTATAACTTATGGCTTCCCGTTCGCATTCTATAATATGACTGAACTTGTGAAATTTGAATAGTCTGTGATGTCACCCAGGCAGAGAGCTTTGTAAATATTTTTTTTCGGAGAGGCGCACACTGTGAGGGGGCATGTTAAAGTCTGTTTGTCTTTGTGAATCACCGCACCCTTGAAAACTAGACGATTACTAATTCAGCACTGACTGTATAATTGGATAGACAGGGGAACACAAACGCACTCCGCCTCTATATAAAAGTGAAGATCACTGCAGGTGAAAAACCAGAGGGTTTAGATGACTGTGATGACTCCAGCGAACAGCTGAGATGGCCACATTTCTCTCCTTACTGCTGCTCTTTGCATGTGCTTCCACAAGCTCTTCAAATCCAAGTAAGTCAACAGAATGTCTATCTATCTATCTATCTATCTATCTATCTATCTATCTATCTATCTATCTATCTATCTATCTATCTATCTATCTATCTATCTATCTATCTATCTATCTATCTATCTATCTATCTATCTATCTATCTATCTATCGCCCTATTTTATTCTGTAAATATAACAGTGAGCTGTTTTTCACTCAGTAGTAGCTAGTGATGCAGTCACTTCTGTTGACTCTGTTAATAATTAACTCATCTCTCGTTATGTTTGTCTCTGTGTCAGAATGTACAGATATGTTGCGCAACATATTGAGTTCTAACTAAGTCAAAATCCACATTTTCTTCAAAACAAACTTGTCCAGATAGCTGCGAGGGTCGTTGTGGACAAGGGTACTACAGAGGAAGCTTGTGCCAGTGTGACTATGAGTGTCTGGGCCTGAATGAGTGCTGTACAGACTTTATAGACTTGTGCACTACAAGTAAGGTTCATATTAACTTCATTTTGGTGTAGCATTTGGTATGAATATCATAAACACTGTGAGATTGCTTTGCTATTATTTCTGATCACAGAGGACTCATGCAAAGGACGTTGTGGGGAGCCTTTTAACAGAGGCAATCCATGTCACTGTGATATCGACTGTGTCCCATACAAGCAGTGCTGCCCTGATTATGAGGGCATGTGCTTGACGGAAGGTAAACCATTAAACTAAATTAATTGATAATGCTCCCAATACTCAATCAATACTAATTGTATATTTTGATGGGACTAACATGCACTGATTGCAGAAAATACACCTAATATTACAATAGATTTTTTTTAAATGTTTCTTTTTTAACAGAAAAAAATTATGCTCTACAAGACTGCATTTATTTGATCAAAATACAGTAAATATTGTGAAATATGTTAACATATTTAATATATAAAATGTAACTTTAATCTATTGACTATTACATCATTACTACTAAGTCTTCAATGATCCTTCAGAAATCATTCTAATATGCTGATTTGGTTCTCAAGAACATTTCTTCTCATTTTTAATATTGAAAACAGATATTGCTTATGATATTTTTTTTCAGAAAGTTCCCAAGAACAGGATTTATTTGCAACAGTAATCTTTTGTAATGATGTATGTCTTATTGTCCCTTTTGATCATTTTAATGTGTCCTTTGCAATATCAATTAAATATTTATATATACACTGACCTCAAATATTTGAACAGTATTTATTAATTAAAATAACTAACAACAGAAATCTGTTTGCATGTGTAATTTTGGCCTAATTTTAAGCTTATATCTCTGTGATTCTCACAGATACTGCCTTAAAGTCAAGAAACACTGACACCGCAGCTCAAAGGATTGCTAACTTATGCCTAAACATAAAGAATAAAAAATCTACAGGTATAATTACTGCAGCTTTGTCACAAATAAACAAATCAAGTGTAACTGATACTTAGCTTTACGTAGCTGTTGATTTTTTTGTAGTGACAGTTCTCTTAAAGTATAGTTGTGACATCTTTTTTGTTAGAATCTTCCAATGAGGAGATGACCAATGAGGAAGGGATTGGAGGTGAGGCTTTCTCCCTCTTCTTTTTCCCTGTCGAGCACGTATTGAACTACGTTACTTTGACTTTTTCCTGATGAAAAAAAGATAATGCTTAAAGTAATTTTCACTAATTAATAATTACAAGTCAATTCACATGAATAATAATAAGTTTTACAAATGATATGCTTGCAACCTGAGGCAAAACCATTGTACTAAACCATTGTAAAATGACATTGTCTTCTTATGCCGAGGCAGACGAGTTAATGTTCCCTGAGGATGTACCTTCTGAGGGCCCTGGTGAGCATTAATAATCTGACATAAACAAGTTTTTTTGTCAAATATGAAAGAAACCTTAAACAGCAGCACGTGCTGACAAAGATATGTTCATAATTACAAAATGTATTTTATCATTATTTATTATTTTCTCAAACTGATGTCGTCACAGAGATAATTTCCAGGGAAAACAGCACTTTCCACTCAGACTATGAGAGGACCACTCCAGAACCAAACAGCAGCACCTTGGCTGCATCCCTCCCCAGTCCGTCTCTCACCCCGACAGCAGGTGCTTGCCACAACACCAAAATCCAAATAACATTATGTCTTTTGTGGTTGACTATGGGTAACACAGGGTTTGACATTAGCACTAGTGTTGCATTTTTTCTGTGTATGCTGAAGACCACAGTTGTTCGATTCTACCATAACAGTAGTTTTGTCCTCTCCAGATGCAGACGCAAGCAGCATGCTTCCTGCTGATGAGAACCCTATAGGGTCTACCACTCAACAGCCATCTGAGATGACAACTTCCAGCACACCACAGCCACAAGAGAATGCAAGCACAGGACCAACAGAAGGTCCAACAAATACAGCACCAACAGAAGGTCCAACAAGCACAGCACCAAATGAAGGTCTAACAAGCACAGCACCAACAGAAGGTCCAACAAGCACAGCACCAAATGAAGGTCCAACAAGCACAGCACCAAATGAAGGTCCAACAAGTACAGCACCAAATGAAGGTCCGACAAGTACAGCACCAAATGAAGGTCCGACAAGCACAACACCAAGAGAAGGTCCGACAAGCACGGCACCAAATGAAGGCCCAACAAGCACAGCACAAAATGAAGGTCCAACAAGCACAGCACCAAATGAAGGTCCAACAAGCACAGCACCAAATGAAGGTCCGACAAGTACAGCACCAAGAGAAGATCCGACAATCACAGCACCAATAGAAGGTCCTAGAAGCGCGGCACCAACAGAAGGTCCTAGAAGCACAGCACCAACTGAAGGTCCAACAAGTACAGCACCAAATGAAGGTCCTAGAAGCGCGGCACCAACAGAAGGTCCTACAAGTGCAATACCATCAAATGGTCCAGCAAGCGCAGTACCAAAGGAATATTCTGTCACTGAAATGACTATGATGGCACTGGGTGAAGATCCAAAGGAATCGTCATCTCTCAAGGATTCCAGAGCTACCTCAGTCCCAAAGACAACATCTACTCCTGCTCCAGTGAAACCAACAAAAAGAACCATTCAGCCTAGTACAAACAAGAATGACAAATCTGATAGTATAAAAGATTATCAAGCTGGTAAGATCTTTCATGCCTCATATTCATAGTGGCAAACTTTGTTCCCATTAAGAGGCTTCATGGTTTCCATCTGAACACTGCTGACACTCAAATACCACCATGAATAGATATTAAATTCCAGATATTAAGAAGATTTAAAAAAAAGATGTTTTACAGAATTTTGATTATTAATTTTGTCCCCAGATGATTATGACACTAACCTCTGCAGTGGGCGTCCAGTTAGTGGTCTGACTACACTGAGAAATGGTACCATTGTGGTGTTCAGAGGTCAGTACCATAGTACAGCACATTTGCTTTATAGCACCACTTATTTTGGTTATTTTTCAGTTTTTAAGGGTATCATAGAATAGAATTGGGGGGTGGGGGTTGAAGAGAAATGCAATTCCTTTACAACTATATGGAAAGTTCCTCAATGTAGGGAACAGTGAACATCAATGTGTCACTTTCCCTTTCTTCTCAATAGGACATTATTTTTGGACACTGGACAAATACAGAAATCCTGATCCTCCTCAGTTAATTACAAGGGTGTGGGGAATCCCGTCTCCCATCGACACCGTTTACACCCGCTGCAACTGCCTGGGCAAAACCTACTTCTTCAAGGTTCATACACAGACATTAGGAAAAAAACACTTCATCTCACTACATATATTTATAACAGAAGTGGCGTCAAATAAAATGCTGGACGACAACAACTGATGTATCGCGTTTGCACATATTTCACAGGGAAAGAACTACTGGAGATTTGAGAACGGTGTGATGGATCACGGCTTTCCCAAACCTATCAGCCAGGGCTTCGGACAGATTGGTCATATCACAGCTGCTTTATCTATACCCGAGTACAGAAGCAGAAAAGAGTCTGTAATCTTCTTCAAAAGAGGTAAGAATTAGAAGAATATTACATGCGCATGCTGTAAGCACACTATGGCTGCTTGTTTTTAATAGGTGCGAGTGTCTTTGTTCATTTTCAAATCAATTTCTGCAGGTGGATTGGCTCAAAAGTACACATACCAGGTTACTCCAAATTGTGGGAAAAGAATTCCTGTGTACCCAGCGAGGACAAGAGCCAGACGACAAGCCGGTAAAGAATCACTAGTTTGATTACAAAATTCCATTTTAGTACAGCATTACAACAACGTTTAAAAGATAAATCAGATTTAGATGATATAATAATAATACATTAGACATAAAGGGAGAGGGAAGGTTTATGTGTATAAGCATTTGTGCAGTTAATAAAAAGTGAAAATACCATATATACTACTTCTGGCAACAGAAGTTTCCCCAATAAAGCCTCAAAAAGGACATTTTGTTCCAAGTGGGGCCTTGGTAAGACAGATAAGTAAACTTTAAAAAAATTAAGTGAAACAGACCTTTGAGCGTTTTAATTGATTTTAGTTTTTTCCTCAGCTGCAGCTCTGGGGCATATGATCAATATCTCGAAGAACTGGAAAGGATTCCCAACCATGGTGACCTCTGCCGTGTCCGTACCCTCTAGGGTGAAAGAGGGGTACAAGTATTATGTATTCTCTCAAAGTGAGTCTAACATCATTCATTAAAACTAGTGAAAACCTGTTACTGGACTCTGTCCCAGCATTGTTTCCAGTCACATCTAATGTGCTCTTCAACCAGGGCGGAGTTTTGTGTATGTTTATAATTGATCGTATTTGGCTTACTAGAAAAGTTGTTAAAAGCCAGGCTAATGTAATTCTTAACCAGTGTTTTTTAGTATTTATATGCTGTTGTTGTTTTTTTTTTAAATATATTTTAAATGTTTTTTTGTTCGCAAAATATTTCTATATTGCTTTAATTTGTAGTTGAAATATTTCAATATTTTTCATTGTTCAGTTTTTCATATTTTAGCTTCATTTCATTTACCAAAAATTAAGTTTTAATAGTTTAACAAAAACACTGCATTTATTACATATTTGTGTTGTTGTCTTTCACAGGAAAGTATTACAGCATAAAAATGGAAAGAGAAAAACCAGTGATCTTAAAACCTGCGACAGGTCCAAAGGAAAACTCAGCAAGCAGCTTTTTCAAATGCCAAGAAACTCAGAAAAACTGAGTCATTCATCTCTAACCATACCATAAACAGTGAATTTAGATTTCTAGTGATGTCCTTGTCTTATGTGCAGTGGAAAAACAGCCTATGACAGTAATGCTCAGAATTAAGGACACACTAAGAATTTCCTTCAAAACAATTTTATTGTACGAATGTAAAATCATTAAAATAACAATAATGGATTGCCGAAAGCATTAAACTAACAAACAACAATTATAATACTTTGACTGAATCCTTGAAGTGGAACAAACGTGAGGGTGTGTTCTTTTGGAAATATTAGTTCAGAATGTGTCGCTCCACAACGACTTCACCTGGCAAAACGACCCCTCACACCCATTATACCTTGTCCACCTACAGCAAGAAAGTTGTCAAATACACATGATCATGTTAAATCTTACTATGTTAATACATACAGGTTAAAATGAGAAGAAATAAAAATATAATTTGCCACAGTTGGAGAAACTAAAAATGGAACATAATCTTACCCCTTTTTACAAAACTCCGAGAACCACGCCCACTAGTCCATTGTCTGCTAGTCCCTGTTCTGGCTTTAGGAGGCTGAGAGCTGCTTGTGTCTGAAAGAGAAAAAAAGACTTTGTAAATCCGCAATGAGATATGAGGCAGTCTGCATAATTTTAAGTGTGCTTGTGTGTACCTGCAGAACTAGATGAAGGTTCCTGGCTTGTGGAAGGCAGACTAGACTCATCTGATGCCTGGGCTGGTTCCTCTGCCTCAGTCTGTGACACAGCCTCAAGTGAAGCTTCAGTACTGTAGAAACATTATTCAGACAAAATTATGGAGTCCATGATCTCTCAAACTCTTTGTGGCAGGAGAATGAAACGGGCAGATTTAAGGGCTCACACTCACCTGTCCCCTGCGTCCATGAACATGTCGTCTCTCTCCTCCATCCCACTAGTGCCTGCAGGAGCGCTGAGGCCTGGTGTGGAGGTGCTCACCGTGGGCACAGACTGAGAAGCAAGCTCATTTGCTTCAGATGGCACAGTCTCTGATAAAATTGTCACTGAATAGATAAAAAAAAAAGATTTAACCGATAGTGGTACACAGGTACAGCAATGAGAATAAGGTCTAAAAATATCAAGAAGAATATTGAAATTATCTTGAAATGGCTTGTGTCATCAATTTGGGAAAGTGCAGCAAAAGTGGCCATTGCATAATCCATTGCATAATAAAATAGGAATTTTCCAAGGTCTTACATTTAGATTTTTATTATGTGTATATATTCAAATGTTTATGTACAAATTTCTGAAAGAAGTCTCTTATGCTTACCATGGCTGCATTATTTTCTCAAAAATACAGTACAAAATAAATATAACAACAAGTAATATTGTGAAATATTACAATTTAAATTAACATTTTGATTCCTGTGATGGCAAAGCTGAATTTTCAGCATCATTACTCCAGTCCTCAGTCACATGATACTTCAGAAATCATTCTAACATGCTGATTTGGTACTCTTGCTGCTTAATATTGTTGTGAAAACTGATACTTTCAGGATTCTTTTATAAAAGGAAAGTTGAACAAAAAGCATTTATTTATGAGAATAACATTTTATGTAACATTATAAATGTCTTCACTGTCACGATTGATCAATTTAATGCATTCTTGCTAAATAAAAGTATCAATCTTGAAAGAAAACAAAACGGTAATGTATACATCATTGAAAAGGGAATACTTTGTTTCCTAGATATGACCATCAGTTTGAAAAACCCATATTTTGAACATTAATTTCAACTAAAGAGGAGTTGTCAAAGTCAATGACAGTCACAATGCTATAGATATCATAAGAAAAAAAAAGGATGCGTGATTTTGTACATACCAGGAGCAGCGATCTGTAGTGGGGTTGTGGGCACACTGCGACCCCCTGACTCCTCCTCATGAGCTCCAAGGAAAACAGAACTATCATAAATGCCTAAACCGGCAAAATACAGAAGACCATGAAACCATGAAAAAACAAACCAATATTTGACAGAAAAAGCAGTTACTGAATAGTTCTTTCAGATTCAACAACATAAGGTAATGCATGCAACCTTGTGAGGGCAGCTGGACAAGGTCAGAGTGAGAGGAGCTGGTCTGCGGGAGGTCATCTGAAGGACCGAATCGGAATCGTGATATGCCTGCGACCTGTGGAGAACTTTGTACAACAGAAAATAACTCAGTCATGTTGCAAGAAACAAACAAGCATAGCAAAGTGTGAAAAGAAGGAAACGCACTGGATTGCTTCTGCAAATCCATCCGAACGCGGAGGAACGAGTGTAGGGGTACTGGGAACCATCCTGTCGTCTTCCTCAAAGAAATGCTGCAGATGTGAAAGAGGAAAACGATGACACTGGAATTTAACGACAAGCATTCAAGCGCAGATGCAAACCACACAATCAAACCAAGTCCTAAACGGGGACTCACTGCACTACTGGCCATTCCAGAGGTAAGCTGGAGTCCTCGTCCCACTGACTGCCGACGAGGGAGACGCTGCAGACACATGCACGTTTTTTTTTTTTTAACACACTCGAAGCAATGCCTAACATAAAACCACCAAAAAAAAAATTACTCAGGCTTTGCCATGCAGTACACATTTTTACACACACCTGAGGAGGAGGTCCCAACTCCTGAGCAGGTTGGGCCAAGATGTTAAGTCGAGGTGGCAGAGGATGTTGAGGTCTCCTGGGTGACTGTGGAGGTCGAGGGGCAGAGCTGGTGACCGGTGCATCAAACATCTCCAATGTGCTTGTTTCAACTGAGACGTCACATATAGATGAAAGGAAAAGAAAAGGCACTTTTAAAACACCAACAACTGACTTTCTGAAGCTTGAATGCCTCAATCCCATTCAATGTAATTGCATGGAAAAGATCGTTCCAGACAGACGGGTTAGGTCACAGTCACGCTGACTTACAACTCTGAGAATCTGCCATGCGTTGGGTGGAGTCTGTCGCTCCAATACTTTCCTCTGTCTCAGTGCCTGGATCTGTGGGATCAGGGCCCTGAGGGGGGGGAGAAATAGCAGGAAGAACGTTTCTAGTTAATTTCCTGAGCATTACATTTTGATTTAACATACACACAAAGAACAATTGTCCCAAGCTATATTTAGCAAAATGGGTTCAAACATTTTATTAGCATTAAAGGGTGCGCAGTCAAACGGTGCCTGTTGTGCAAGTTACGGTTGGACAATTAAAATGGCTTGAGCTAGCTTATACAGACATCTCTAATGTTAAGTCCAAATGTAAGTGTTTATGCTGGACAAAAAACAGGGTTGGTTAATGAGAAGAAGAATTTACTGAACATCAATTCATTGATATCCATTTACTTGAAGAAATTGAATTAGTCTAACAAGTTTTGCCACAAAAAAGAAAAAAACTTGAAGACAGTTTTAGACTAATTTTCCAACTAATTCGATTTTTCCCCCTTTACTAATTAATTTAGAGATATACATTACCATAAAAAAGTTTTTTTTGGGAAAGAAATTAGCACTTTTATTCAGCAGTGATTATTTAATTGATCAAAAGTGACAGTAAAGACATTCATAGTGCAACAAAATATGTCCATTTTTTAATAAATGCTGTTTTCAAATAAATTAAGCAGCAAATGAAAACAATGTTTCTTAAACATCAAATCAGCATATTAGAATGATTTCTGGATCGTGCGAGACTGGAATAATGATGCTGAAATTTCGGCTTTGCATTACATGAGTAAACTACATTTTAAAATATATATTGTAATTTCACAATGCTGACAATTTTGCTGTATTTTTGATCAAATAAATGCAGCCTTGATGAGCATAAGATACTTCTTACAAAATTATAAAAAAAGGGCATTTAAAAACAAAAAAACAACTTGGTTAATATCTAATTTTGTACGTTTTAGGGATGCTTAACTGGTTAACCAAAAGAAAGAAATTTGACCGCTTCACGATCGGTTAAAAAGTAATTTTAAGATATTTTGAAAACATATGCTATATAGTTAAAAAAATATGATACATAAAACAGTTTTTGAGAGAGAGAAAAAATTATAAGTTGGATTTAATTTGCATTTTGTTATTACATTCTGAAATAAGGTATAGGGGCCTACTGGTTAAAAAAGCAAACAAACAGGATTCCTACACATTTTCAATTTCAATTTTTTCTAACTCAAATTTCCAAACCGAACCGTATATTTTATGAGATCACAATTAACAAATGTTTTATTCACCATTATGTTTGTTATATAGTAGATAAGTAAATATTTAGATTTTCTCTTTTTTTTCTCCATTTGTTTTCTCAAAGTGATAGCATCAGTAAAATTTGTTATCCTGCATTATCATATCTGACACACATTAGTGTGATATTTATCACCAAATATCAAAGTATAGTCAGATTTAGATGATGTTCACGCTGAACACCACAGATTCCACCACAGACTATTTAAATTGAGCGGTGCAACATGTTATTTAATTTTGACAATGAACAGGCTGCAATGTCAAGTTAGCAATACTAGAACTGCAATGTGTTGTGTGTGTGTGTGTGTGTGCACGAGGAGTCTGCGTGATCTCTTGAAATGTTTCCTTATGAGAGCGGAATCATTATGGTCATACAGATAAGAGTAAGACAAATTGTAAAGAGTCTACTTTTATTTGTGTACACTCACAATAAAACAAAACATTGTGCTTTTGTAAAATAAAGAAAACAAACAGGATGCTGCTTTCTGACGTCTCGGTTTCCTTTCCGTGAACTTGTTTTTGGCACAAAGATCAGCAGAAACTTGGCATACTACTTGTCGCACAGTTATTTCTTTTGTTTTGTTCATCTATAAATTTAAGTGACATATTTTGCGCATTTATTCATATTATATATATATATGATTTTATTTGTTTTTTTCTCCGTTCACAGAAGTGCTGCAGGGGTGACGATGAATCCTCATGTTCTGTTGTTTATGCTGCTATTTGTGCATGTAAAACTAAACCCCTGGAAAACAAATTTTTATATTTTAATGGGTCACAGACACTTATCCATTCTGAATTTATTTCATTCTAATTGAACAATCTTGTCAGTTAATAAGCTTCGATTGTCGGTTTCTATGCATGATACATACAACATATGCTATATAGGTAATTCAGACTGAAAAATACAATGTATTGATAAAACTAGACTTACAGATGTTTCTTTGGGTTTCTTTCGATTTTAATTATAATTTTTAAAATTTAAATTACAATTCTGCATAATGATTGCAACCTCAAGTTGAATTGATATTCTCAACTGAATTGTGATTGGTGCACATCTCTGCTTTGTACCTCTGTGTCGTCTCCCTCGTAGACCTCATTGCCATCTCTGCTGCCGCTCTCGTCGTTGCTCTCTTCTCCCTCTTCCCCAATCCCTCCATCCTCCTCATCATCATCCTCTTCCTCCTCCTCTTCCTCATCCTCCTCCTCTTCATAATCCTAAGGTGGATAAAAACAGTACATATAACAGGATCAAACATCACTGAATTTCAGCAGCGGTTGCACCTAAGGGAAACAACAAACCTGCTCTTCCTCTTCCTCTTCTTCCTCCTCCGATTCATCTTCGTGGTCTCCCTCACTCTCTGTGTCACTAACAATGACTATGACGTGGTGATCGGGCTCCTCCGGGCTTCGATGCGTGTCAGAGGATTGAGGCAGAAGTCGATCTAAAGGCACAGACTGAGATGGTCCTGGTTCCTCATCCATCATCTCCAAAGTAGCGTAGCTCTCCAACTCCTTCACACAGACATGCATATGAAACACCAATTTCTATCGGTTTCACACTTCTACTGTCTGAATAAAATCAGAAAGTTCTACACACATCCTTCTGTTATTACCTGTACTGCATCAGGGGCCTCCTGGTTGTCACCCGGTACAACGCTTTCAGCCTCAGTGCTGTCCTCAGCCAACATCTCTTCCTGCAGTACATATTTTATGTTGTACACAGTCTTGACTTTAAAGTAAGAAAAAAATGACACCTCAATGATATAATATAATAAACCTCACCTCCACCCTATGAATGCGGACCCTCTTGCAAATGGGAGAGTCACTGGGCTCATCCTGGGACTGTGTGTCAGCAGACTCTTGTTCCTCTTCACGGGCACGTTTACTCAAGGCACTACTAGGAGACGCGGTCACTAAAGCAGGAGGACAGAGAGCTCATCTGTAGAGTGAAGTTCCATGAGTTCAGCTAATCTGGTTGAGTTTATAATTGACATTACCTGCACTGGCACTGCTTGTGCTAGCGGTGGCATTCCACAGCCCAGAGGATGTAGAAAGAGGCCTGTCTAACTGTGAGGTTGGGAGCATTACAGCAGCTGGAGGTTCCTGATTGGATGGTTCAGCAGGGGGTTGGGTTTGTTGTTGAGTGGGCTGAATGAACGCAGTGGCTTGGCTCTGCTGTTGGACATTCAGCAGAGGTTGAGCCAGGTTGGTCTGAACATTAGGGCTGGTGGACCGCACTGAACCGCTGGCACTGCCATAGACGGTCATATGCTCTAGCGGGCTCTCAGATGACTGCATGGCTGCAAGGTCAAGGAAAAAAATCATTTGTACAGTCTTAACTAAATGTAAATAAAAGAGAAATAAAACAAAATTATTATATTAAAAACTTAAAACGAATATAACTAAAACGAAAATAATAGCACGAAATGACAAATTGAAAACTGAAAAAAAAAAAAAAAAAAATATCGAATTTAACATCAATAAATACTTTAATTAGTATTTAAAGCTGCAGTCCGGCGTTTTTACTCTGTCGCCATCTCTGTTCGAAATCTGCAATTGGAGTCATTTGTGGAATGATCAACTTGACGCGAGTTGTACTTCAACACTCTCGACATGGCGCAGCACGGATGAACACAATGTTTGAGGAGACTGTGAGGCTGTCAGTCACCACGCCCGTGTGGATACTGGCATTCACATTTGGATCATTTTTAACCCAAAAAAAGCTGCGGACATTCACATTTGGATCGTTTTTAACCCAAAAAACCTACAGACTGCAGCTTTAAACAGTCTGTATTTAAACAAATCAGTGTTATTTTAGCATCATTGACATACCATTATAATTTTTAGATAAAAAAATCTAAAATATTAAGTTAAAGTTCAGTAATTTAGTAATTCACAATTTGTTTTTAATGTCTTTATTGTTTTAATTTAGTTGGTAGTTATTTAAAATTTAAGCTAAATAAAAATCTGAAATGTTGCCTTGGCAACTAGCTGAAATAAATGTTTTGAAAGTTTTTCAAAAAAAGTTGTTTTTTAATATTTATTTCAGTTTCTGTTTCACTTTCAAAAACTAAAATTGTATTAAACGATAAGAAACCCTAGTCCAAAACAGCCTAACACTTACGCTCTTGGCTCTCCACCTGAGTGGTGGGCATGACTGTAGCAGTGGGTGTAGGAGTGGGCACTGGGGCAGGAGTGATCATAGGTTTGATGCTGGCCCTTGGGGTGGATTTGTTTCCTGGAATGGCTGGAGGCTTGCTGGGGGTTGCCGCCAGTGGTGTGGGCTTTATGTTAGCAGTTGGAGGCTCTGAAGTGCTTGCACTATCAAAGGGACAAAAAGAGGATGTAAAGTGGCTTGACTGGAACCATTTTGTGAAAGGTTAATGTGTAGTGCCCCCTAAAAATACTGTACCTTCCTCTTTCTGCCACTGGTGTGGACTTGAGAGAGATCTGTCGCTGTTCTGTTGTCCTTTGAGGTTCCTGGGTCTGCAGAGAGAAGAAAAACTAGATAAACACTTTAACATGTAAACTTATTCAGCTATAAGTTTGCAATTGCACAAACGTGTGGTGTTACCTTGCTGGAGCCCTGTTCTGGTTGTTCGTCTCTCTGTTCTCCATGTCTCTCCTGCTGCTCACGGAGGTCTCGCAGCTCCCTTTCCTGTCTGTTCAGACGTCCCTCGTACTGAGACTTGAGTGCACTCACTCGTACCTCCAATTCCTCTTTTTGTTGCTTCAACTCCTCATTTTCTTTCTGAAGCTGACCCTTTACACCTGGAAGTAGTAGAATTCATTATACAATTTTTTTTTCAGTGTCAAACTACCTGGAACAATTTAAAACAAGGTAAATTCTTACCACTAAGCTGGCTGATCTTCTGCTTGGCCATTACTATGGCCTTCTTGGTCCTCTCCTCCTTGTCAGTCAGCTGCTGTTTGAGCCGCTCCTCCTGAGAAGATTTCTCTTGAAGCTCCTGTCTAAGACGCATTACCTCCCCCTGAAGGCGAGAGGCCTGTTCCTGTGCACTGCGTGCCTCTGCTTCCCGCTCACCTACAGTCTGCAAAGGGCAACAGAAATCTCACACTATGAGCATCATGTTTTCAAAAAGGTAACTTATTTCAGTCTGATCTTAAAAGGTTGCGCAGTACATTTCATTGCAGATTGTTTGGAGATCCAATCACAATGTAATGCAGGTTTTTCAAAGAGACGGATGACGGGCACGAGAACGACACTATATTTCACATGAGAAATAAACTACAAAACAGAGAGGGGTTCAAAAAAAGTGTGGAAAAGGGTAATAAACATGAATTACTCAAATATATGTTTTTTTTAAATATTACAAAATCGGTGTAAACAGAAAGGGGGTCAGAGAATGGGTGGTAAATGGTAATAAACATGAAATCACAAAAAAAGTTTAGTTTATAATTTTTTTTTATATTAAACATTTTATATTATTGAAGGATAATAGAGTGGGATGGGGGTGTAATACTTACTCGATTGAGATTCTCCAGATGGCCTTCCAGTTCTCTTGTCCTGTTCTCTGATTGGTTGAGGGACTCTTTGAGGCCCTGAACTTCTTGAACTGATGCCTGTTGTGCCTCTTGATCATGAGCTGGTGCAGATGCAGCAACAGCTACTAACTGCACAAAACCAACTGAATCATCTCTACTCCAAACTAGGGGTAGAACTGTGCATGTATTCGTACTGAACAAAAATGGTACAGGCGTCACGATTCGGTGCATACATTTACACGGATTACTCAAATAAACTAATACACTAGGTGGTACAGCCTGAGACGTGCACTTTTTGTTTTGCTTTTCCCTCCATTGTACCAAAGTCATACTGAACCGTGATGTCTGAACCGAACCGTGACTTCTGTGTACCGTTACATCCCTACTCCAAACACATATTTTCACTTTCCAAAGTCATAGACCCTGTCTCACCTTGTCATATTCAACCTTGAGCTCTTCATACTGGGTTTTATAACGCCGACCAATCTTTTTAACTTGTGTGATGGTTTTTAGTTTCTCCTGGATGTCCACATTTTTGGACTCCTGGTCTTTCTTCAGGTTGTCCCTCTCCACCATCACCTTCCCCAGGTTTTCCCTTAGGTTCTGAACCTGAGACTGCAGCATAGTCACAGAGCTACCACTCCTGCGAAGAGCACAAAAATGAGACATGCATAAAATACAGAAAAACACATGGATAAAAAGTCATTTTTTACACCTGTGAAATTTTGCACTAACCTGGCAGCCTCAGCTTTAAATCGGCTAGTCTCCTCAACAAGCTGCTGGATGCGTTTGAGATGTGCTTCCCTCTCAGTGTGCATGCGCTTGTACTCCTCTGGGTCAGTGTCTTTCTGCTGGCTTACCAGGTGCTAAACCCCACAATAAAGTATAATCAGGACCCAATAATTTTCAATGACAAATGCATAGTTTTTAATACATAGACAAAATTCATACCTGAGTGCGAGCTTTCCAGCGTTTGATATCTTCTTCCAGAAGCTTCTTCTCTGCCTGCAGCATACCACTCTTCTCACTGAGCTCTGCATTAGACTCCTGCATAGGCAAGATGTCCGACTCCATTTTACGCACCTGTAAACCATTATGAATTATCAATTGCACCGTTACATTTACAAATATAATTGTTGGTTATGCATTTTAATAAGGATGCCTTGCCTTGGCTTGAGTATCCTGCAGCTCCTGCTCCAGTTTCTCTTTCTCCTCCCTCAGCATCTTATTAGTCTCCATGAGCACATTCATGGTCTCCGTCTTCTTCATCAGCTCATCATGCTGGGACAGGGTCTTTGCAGTCACCTTTAGACGATAAAACAGGCTGAGTAACAGGCACAGGCAAAAGAAAAATATATTGGATCTAGTAACTAAGGCAGTTAACTAGTATAATTGATCAGCAATAAAATATAATGCATCTTGGTTCTCCAAGCCAACCTGCATCCTCTCTCTCTCTGCACTAAGACTCTCCTGAACATCCTTCAGCTCTCTCTCCAGATGCTCCACTCTCAGCCGGTGCCTCAGACTCTCCCCCTGGACCACCTCAAACCGAGACTCTGCGATCTCCTTCTCCCGTCGCACAAATCTGCAAACCAATGGAGAAAAAGATGTTGCCATGAATGAGGAAACAAGAGAAATAATAATCATATTTTCTTCTCAAATCTACTTTACTCCATCTAATCTATTTTTGACATTTTCTCTGCACAATCAACCTGCTAAGGACACACTGGCAAAATAATTGCTACTGGCAAGTAATTTTTGTTTATTCGCAAGACTTTTGGAATAGATATTTATCATTTCAAACACTTTTCTAAACTTAACCTTAACCACTGGTCAGTAAAATGTAAATTTACTAGCTAATGGCTAATGACAGACATTTAGCCACCAGCGGCAAAATTCAGCCACAAATGCGAGTGATTTACACAGTGAAGAGAGTTGACAATAAAACTACCGAAATTCCTTCAAAAGATCGACATTCACCTGAGTATTTCTAGGAGTTGATCCTGAGACTTGCCCTCCTCAGTCAGAGAGACGTTAAGAGGACTCTCATTGGCGGCTCTCTGCAGCTGACTGGCCATCTGTCCACTCAGAGTCTGTATCTGCTCATGGAGGAGTGTGTTCTGCCTCTGCAGATCTTCACAGCGAGACTCTAACTTACACTGCTCCTCCTGATGTGGAGAGAAATAAAATGAGTAAATGCTATTAATACATCTATGAGAGGCCTTTTTGCGATTCGTTTACCTTGAGAATCTTTTCTTGCTCTTCCCAAGAGACACGAGCCTCCAGCAGCTGTGCGCTGGTGCTCTGAACTTTCTCCTCCAGCTGCTGTCTGAGAAGAGACACCTGCAGAGCCTGAGCTTTGGCAGCCTGCAGTGCTTCCACGTCGGCCGCATGCAACAACATCTCCCTCTCATATTTATCCTGCGCCTCAGCTGCCATCTTAGCTTGCTGCTGACTGTCCAGGATGGCCTGCTGCTCCTGTGCAGCAGCAACAGCAGCTCTCTCAAGGACACTCTTGTGTTCTGCCTGCAGGTTGCTCAGAGACTTCTTCAGCTCGCTTAGCTGGGATAAAGGATTAAGACAAGTCAAATTCAGTCTCTAAACCCACAATATTCATTTAGAACATTGAAGATGAACACTAACAACCCATTCATCAACTTGGACCACCAGGAATATAAAAATGAACTACAGTAATCAACATTTGAAGTGGATCAAAACCTTTCATCAAATTTATACACGAATTTTGAGCAATACCTGTTCTTGTCTTAGGACAACTTTGATTTACTTTTTTTGATCCACTTCAAATGTTGACTACAGTACATCAGGGGATTTTAATCTTTTGGATGCTAAGAAGAAAATCCAAATATGATCATCCTCATGTGAGAGACTGCCATCCTAAAATGTAAAAGGTAGCTATATATGTAATGTATAAAGAACCAATTTCCCAAATTATATTAGAAATGGAATATTATAAAAAGTTTACATTTTCTAGTAGTAGAGGTGGAAATGCATTACCTCTTGTTCCACAGCAACAACAGCTTTGTTTTTCTCTTCCTGCAAGCTCTGCTTCACCTTATCCATTTCCAGAAGTTTCTGCTCCAGCTGTTTATACTGCTCCTGAGCTTCCTCCATCTGTGTTTCCACAGATGAACGCACCTGCTCTGTTACCTAAAAGAGTACAAATTTACAAAATAGTCAAAAAAAAAAATCCAAATTAACCCCAATCATTTCTTAAAATATCCCATGGCCAGTTTCTTTCTTATTGTCTTTATTCTTATGGGAGATAAAGTGTGTTACATTAGACTGTAGAGAATAGTGATTTTTATCATTTCACACCCACCTGTTTCTCTTTATCCAGGGATTCCTCCAGACTAAGGCTAATGGCTTTGTACTGCTCCATACTGTCAGTGGTGTTCTTCAGTCGCTCTTCAAGCTCTTCTACCTTGTTCTCAGCCTGCTTCAGCTGGGCACGCAGAGCCTCCATGTCTCCCTCACCACCCTGCAGGCCTGGATGGGGTGTGGGGGTTCTTTAGAAGGTGTCTTTTCAACAAAACTGCTCTGTTCTTCATAGACTAATGGAATGTTAGGTAAACTAAACAAAAATAAAATGTAAGAAGTGCTCTGATACCATGTTAGTCATGAGCACAGTCTCTCACCTGTATGTACTGTTGCGGAAACCAGCCGGGTCTCCCCACTACTGATCTGAAGCCTCAGATTGTTAAGCTCAAGTTGGGCAGAACCTAACTGTTCTTTTGTCCTGTGGTGCTGAGCTGTTTGTGTTTCCAGCTTCTTCTTAGCATCCATCAGCTGCATCTGTAGTGCAGAAGAATGTCAAAGACAAGAAAATGAGCCAATATAGGAATCATGAGTAAATAAGAGAGAAGACAGTGTGAAAGAGAAATTTCCCCTCACGTCTTGATTGCGTGCCAGCAGGTGCTTCTGTTCCACCTCATTCTCGAGTCTTTTTTGGAGCTGAGCAATCTCTCGCTCCTGCTTCTCAATCTGAGCAGTCAGCCGCTGTCTGGTCTCAGTCTCAGAGCGCTCCAGAGTTGCCTGCAAAAATAATTCATATATGCAACAAGTTCTCAAAATATCCTTTGTGAGACCTAGATTGTCTATATCACAGTTGAGATGATTCATAAAAGCACTCGTCACCTGTATTGATTTGAGGTTGGTCAGCAGCATGTTTTGGCCGAGCTGTTGGGCCTGGAAGATCTCCTTCTCCTGGGTCAGTCTGATCTCCACCATCTTCAGCATGTCTCTCTCTTTACGCAGGTTTGCTGCTTCAGACTGAAACATAGACGATTGATTTAGACTGAACTAACAGTCGTCAGAGAAACCTGTGACTAGTGTGCAACAACATACCTCAGCAATGGTGAGTTTCTCGGTTGCTGCCCGCCGGTCCTGGGTGAGGGTGTGTATGGTCTGTTCGCTCAGCTGAATTGCTGCAGCCTGTTTCTGGGTCTTCTCATTCAGAGTGGCAATCTCCTTACGGTATCCCTCCACATTATCCTGGAGCATCTCATACCTGACATACACACCACAAACACAAATCAAGGATTATACATGTTTTGTGTGTGGGGAGGGTGAGGGAACATGAGGACTGTATGACTTGATACCGTTTGGAGGTGAACTCCAGCTGTGTGGAAATCTTGGTGTTTTCAGATCGAAGTTCAGTTACTTGATCCTGCAGTTTTTCACTTTGCTCAGTCAGAGCCTTTTCAGACTCATTTTTTTCCTTCTTATAGGCCACAAAGATTTCCTGAAGCTGATCAAACACACAAAACATATGATTAAACTATGTTTGTCAAAATGAAAATTAAAGGAAGGCTACATGAAAAAACAATACAGATAATAAATTAACACTTCAACAAATAAAGTGACATTAAAGACATTTATAATGTTACAAAAATATTTTGAACTTTATACTCAAATAACCCACCTGCTTCAGTGCAGCCTTGGCCTCTACTGACTCAGTGGATTCTATCGCCGTGGCAACCAGTCCTGTAGGGGTGCCTGCAGTAGGTGTGACGGCCGGAGAACGGCGGGGAGTGGAGGTTAGCATAAGCTCCTCAGCAACAGCACCTGTCACAGTAAAAGAATATTTAATCATTGTGAAACTTTCACATTAAGGCATCTTGCACTATCTCAAATATTCACAAATAAAGTCAATGATTACGCTGGCGATATGCGATTGCTTTTCATTAGCCCATATAAATAAACTAAAAAAAGTTACCCTGTGGAAATGTGACTCCAGTGGCCTGAGTGAGAAGCATGCGGAACATGTCCCTCTGTCGAGCCACAGCGTCAACCTTCTGCAGGTCCTGAGCTCTCTTTTCCTTCAGCTGCTCCAATTCACGTTGAAGATCTTCGAGATATTTCTCCACCTCACTGCGTCTGAACACACACTCATCATTATACTTTCTTCATTGATATTTAATCAGATTTTTCAGTTGACAGATCCACTTCCATCACACACTTACTTCATGGTGTCTACCTCCAACTCATCCTTCTCTTTTGCCTCACTGAGGTCTCTGAGTGCCACTAGGAGTCGCTGATTCTGCTGTTGCAGCTCTTCAATGCCACGGAAGGTGACCAGGTGCTGAGAAATCACCTCCGAAGTGCTGCTTACATCCGCTGAACACATCTCATCCTCCTCACGCATCACATGGTTACCACGTGCTTCCTCCAGCTCAATGAGCAGGACCCGCACCTGAGATAGTGATGTGAAAACAGGATTTTAGATTATTTGGTAACACTTTACAATGTCTCATTTATTAAAATAGTTAATGCATTTACTAACACTAAGAAAAGTTAATAATTTCTTTAAGAACACATTGTTCATTTTTAATGTTAGTTAATAAAAGAATTCATATTAGTTCACAGTGCATTACCTAATGTTACCACAACTTAATAGATACATGTTTTTAATCTTAATGTATTAGTAAACTTTAAAATAAACATTAAAGGGATTGTTCACACAAAAATTAACTCGTCCTCAAACTGGCAAGGGTTTTGTTCATCTTCACAACACTTTTGTCTCAAATAAGGTATTGATGTCTATGCTGTGCCATTTGACTAGTACCTGTTGAGCCATGTCAGCCAGCTGCACCTCAAACCTCTGGTTATCTCTCTCCAACACAGATGCACGTTTGTTGCCTTCATCTGCTTCTTTCTGTAGGCGGTGGACCTCCTGAAAGATTCAAGAATAGTCATAGATTTGGTTTCCTAAGTGCAAAGTAATCATTAGTCAGCATGTATTGGCAGTGTGACATGTAGTAACTGACTCCTCCGTTCTCACCATGACAGCTTGTTCTAGTTTAGAAGAGAGACTGGAAACAGACTTTTGCATGCGCTCATACTCCTCTCTCTTTCTTTTCAAGATGGGTGCCTTTGCTTCCATCTCCTGCACAATATCATCCAGGTACTTGTTTAGTCGTTTGTTCTCTAGTTTCTCCCGTTGTAGTTGTTCTTGAGTCTCTACGTATGCTGTGTATATCTACATAAAAATAGGAGAAATTATATAACTTCTGAATATATACTTTGCTTTGGCATCACACAAATCAGACTTTGCTTTAGCATCAGAAAATTAGAATGTAGATCTGCACCTCTGTGAGTTTCATGCCTGGTTTGATTTTAGCAACTGCAGCTGCGGTGGGGGACATCATTGTCACATGCTCCTCAGCAAGAATTGAAGCAGTTCCTGGAGTGGCAAAAAAGAAAAAAAAGAAAAACACTCTTTAAAGTGATATCTTCAAAGTTAGTTGCAAACCACTGCCCATAGAATTTTGGAAATCTTGCAAAGCAACAAATTTACAAATACAAATTTACAGGCTAGAGAAGTAGGTGTGTGATTAGCTAAAAACAAAAAATGAAGGAAAACCTGATTTCTGAAAACTTAATTTCTTTGCTTTGAAATATTTAACAAAACCACAAAACATTGAGCTTTTACTTTGGCAGTAAACCGCAGTGAGACCTTAATGTTCACATGTTAACAACAGATTTATAAACGATTCTCATTACGAATTTGCACACAGCACTTGCAGAGTAGCATTTACTGTGGATAAAGCATTTAAACAAACAAACAAAAAGAACAGAGCTGAAAGTGACCAGAAACATACAGTGTGTCAGAATATACATTTATAAAATTACATACCAGTTGCGATTTAATGATCATCGAACCAAGCCATATCACATTCTCGAACCATGCATTGTCAACTTATAAAGTTACTAGCAAATGGCAGGTAACACTGTTTCAATGGCAATTTTTACTTGCATTTGGGGGTTTCAAACCTGGCTATACTAAGAGTGTCTCGCAGTTTGCACCACAATTTCATGCAGCTCTGTCAGAAGCAATCCGTGCTTAAAATAAATGTATTAGAAATCGTAACATTCAGCAGTTTATTAAGTACGTAGGTTTTCAATCATCATACAGTAACCAGCCTACTCTCCCCAACCAAACCATTTTTCTTTTCATCAGATTTATGCAATTCACATAAATATGAAAATCCTTATGAATATGAAAAAAAAAATCCCTGTAGAAGGTAAGGAAATACAGTGGTGATGCTAACCTCTGTGTTTGGTGTCTGACAGCAGCTCATTTGCGTTTTCAAGCTCTTTCTCCTGACTGCTTATTTTCCCTTTCAGTTCAGCAATTTCTTTATCTTTACGACCCTCCAGCTCTGCCATCTTCACTTCCAGAGCTTTGTGCGCTATTCAGAGTAGACAGGACATTATTATGGGCATTTGAAGACACAAAAGAATAAAGAATAACGTTTACCATAAAAAAAAAAGATTACTTCAAAAGTTTGGAACAGAATTTTGTTTTTGAAAGAAATCTCTTATGCTCACCAAGGATGTGTTGTGTTTATTTGATCAAAATGCAATAAAAAAACACAGTAATAATGTGAAATATTATTGCAAAATAAAAAAACTGTTTTCTGTTTATATACAATTTATTCCAGAAAAAGCTGAATTTTCAGCAGTCATTCATTTTTCAGTCTTTTTTGTCACATGATCTTTCAGAAAGCTTTTGAAATGTTTGCTTTGATTTGGTGTTCAAGAAACATTTCTTACATTATCCATGTTGAAAACAGTTGTGCTGAATATTTTTGGTGGAAGCAGTTTTTTTTCTTAGGATGTTTGATAAATTCAAAAGCATTTATTTGAAACAGAAATCAATTTAATTCATCCTTGGTGAACAGAAGTAGCCTACTAATTTCTTTCAAAAACAAAAAATCGTTGACTCCAAACAGTACGGTATACCACAATTCCTGGATCTACAAAAAAAAAACACCTGTAGGCCTGTTGATTGAGTTTACAGGTCAGAAAACTGAAAGCGTCACATGCATGGATCATTAAATTTGCTTACCCTCTCCAGCCTCTTTAAGCAGCTTATGAAGCTCCTCAACGGCTCTGCTGAGCTCCTCACCCTTGGCCTCGGCATCAGCTGCCGCTCCCTGTGAAACATCAACAGAACTCCAACAGTAATTCTTAGCAATATCATTAAGAACAACATTTGATTTTAAATGATAAAATATGCTTCTCCTATACAGGCATTATTTTTATAATACACTTAAATTCTTCAAGCAATTAAAACTTACCTTGTACAAATTTGAGAGCTTGATATTGGCATTGAGTTCATTACTGAACTTCTCCTCCATACTGGCTTGCTGTTCTTTTGCCTAAAAGTACAACACGCCCATTTGATTATGAAGAACTCTAAAACCCCCATTCAGCTGATAACTATAGCGATGGATAACATTGTCTAACCTCTCTCATCTTGGTGATCATCTCCTCTGCTTGCCTCTGAAGGTTCTCATTGGATGCCTTCAGACTGGTCACCTGATCTTTTAGGTGGGTGATCTACACAGACACGCAGAGATAAGCACACAGACTAGAACCTTTAACACATTTCAAAGCAAATCCGACAAGATTACAGATACCTTAAAATACATAAAAACAATATATAAAAGGGCTTATACAGTACCTCATCGTCCTTGTTATTAAGGTTACATTGGAGCTCCAGTATCTCATTGCCTCTCTGGCGGGAAAGAGACAGCAGCTCTTCACTTTTAGCCTTAAGCTCGGTGTTCAGCCAGGTTACTTGACTCTGGAGTAGATCTTTCTCCTGCTCCATTCGCTGCTCTTTGTACTGGAAGAAAAACAGCATATAAAACATCATGGAATAAAAATATAAACTTGTTGTAAAGACAACACTGTTTGAATTCAGACAAATATAGCTGTAAAAACAGTGAATTACAAATGGACTACCTAGTGTGATACATTTTTAAAAAGTTCAATATTGGATCCAGGTATTAGATCAATGCATTCCTATAAATACAGTTCGATTTTTTTTTTTTTTTCAATCATACCTTGATTGAGACCTCAGAGGCTTCGGACCCGTCCAGTTTTAGTTGAAGCTGCATCCTCTCTGCATTGACTTCAACCAATCTATCATTAAGACGTTTCAGGTCCTCTAAGAAAAAAGAAAAAGAAGAAAACGGGTGTATTATACTGTTCAGAAAGGACACATTCATTCACAACAGTTCAAAACTTCTTTTATACATACATTCAAATAAAAGCAGTTCTTCTGAACTTCTATTCAAAGAATTCTGAAAACAAGTATTGTTGTAGTGAATTCTCAAACTTCTGTACAAATTTTAAAAGTCTGGTTCTTGTTGATGACTGATGAAAACAAATAAATATTACTTAAATTATTGTATTAATATTTCACAAATAATGTCGTTTTACTGTATTTTTTCTTCAAATAAATACAGCTTTGGTGAACATAAGATCAAATAACATTTTTTTAAAAACTGGCCGCAACATTTTGGCATGTAAACAATCTGTCAAGCCTTAAACCTTCAACTGTAAAAAATTATTTTATGTTCATTAAAGAATGCTTAAATAACTTACCGCTTTGTTGTTCCATCTCCTGGGATCTTCTTTCCAATGTCCGTACAAGCTCTCGTTTTTCCGCCTCAAGCTCATCTTTGGCTTTAGAAAGTTCATTCTGCACAAAAAATGTACAAATTTCACTATTCTACAACATCCCAAAATGCAAGAATAGACAGACTGACTCAGTTACACAATATTTTGTCACCTGTTGTGATTCTAGTTTTGTGTATGAAGAAGCTTGCTCCTTATTAATGTCTCGTAAGGATTTCAGCTCTTCTTCTGCAAAAGACGAGTAAATTACAAATACAAAATTAAGTCTGGTATTATTTACCAAAGAAGAGGCATTTGATAACCACATGCTTACCAAGTTTGCAATAGTCTTGTTTCAGTATCTGATGCTCTTGGGTCTGGGACACAAACTGAGACTGACTTTCAGCAAACTTTTTCTCGATGTCAAAATATTGTTGTTCTATATGAAACAACCAAACAGAAGGAATCAACACGCATAATACAAACAAGTCGCCGGTTATAAATGTAGACAGAAGACGTTTCCTGAAATACTTAAATCTATTTAACAAGTTTAACATATGTTCACAACATATAGTTTGCAGAAGAATATGTCCAAGTGGGAAAAACAAAGTTTAAATTAAGATAAGACCCAGGCCGCGTTTATTTTCGTTCGTGGCTACGAACGGTTCAAATGTATTAAAACAACAACACTTGCCACTATCCACACGGTATTGCTCCTGTTGTGCCTTCAGACAATCAACTTCACATTGCTGGTCAGAAATGTACTTCTCTAATTTAGTCAATACAGTTTTTTGGAGTTTCGATATCTCCGACCGCTCCAATATTTGCTGCAACACAGCCGCCATTTTTTCGTTCCAATGACTCCTCCACCTTTGCGTCACACGTAAACGTGCTATTTCCTACAAGGAAAACTGTGATTGGTCCAGCCTGACTATGTAAGAGAAAATAACTTTGGTCTGTCTGGTACAAAATGTATTTTTTTTTTTTTTTTTTTTTAATGTAATGTGTAGGCTATGGTCTGGAGGCAAGCAAAATCATCTCGAAAATTCTCAATAAAGTGTGATGATGTTCACGGTCCTACAAAGATATGAACACTAGAGGGAGATGTAGGCTAGTCTCAAACATGCACTGCCGAGTGCCGAGTGCCGATCAAGGTCAATAACAAAAACAATAGAACATACTGGGTTTAACCAACCTTGACGATTGGATAACAGTTTCACGTGGACAACCTTTCCCTTAGTTTCCACATTTTGTTTAAATATGTGTAATGCGGTTAAATCTGAATAAACCTGGTTGTCACTTCTCTCTCTGTTTTAATTACATTTTTGTTCCCTTTTTTGTCCCTATACTCTACTTACTGCCCATAAGTTTTGACGATTAAAGTCAAATATCACTACAATGAAATGCGCAAAATAATTAAAACATTCCAAAAAGTAAAATGTCTTTATTGTTGATTTATGGATTGATTTAAAACAATACAAATAAAGTGTTCAGTGTGTTAACATAACAAACATAAAATGAGGGTTTTCCATTTTAGAATAGGAGGTATGGTATGCCAATGCCAAACCCAAGAAAGCGGGTATAGCCTAAGTGAAGCCCATTTCTTAAAGAGAGGTAACATGCTCAGAGTCATTTACCATGGCAATTGGGCTTAACCTGGACTTAACCTGATCGGGAGCCGGTTTCCTTTGGTAAATCCACAGTCTTCTCCTCCCTTTTAAAGCATAAGTGGTAAAATAGCCTTCATTCATTCATTGCACACATTTGTCACACTGAGACTGTCTAAAATGCATGTAGTTTTTTTTATAAGATGAAGTTTACATAATCCCAAGTTATTAAATTAAACTTAAACAAGATTGAGGTTACATCATGATTTTTTTTTTTTATTCAACTCTGGCATTTACTGAATAATATTGAACTGTGTTGTGGTGCAGAATTTCATGATGTTGCTCCATGCTGTTCTGTCACGCTCTGTAAAAAAAAAAAAAAAAAATATATATATATATATATATATATATATATATATATATATGAATGTCCGTTTATAGATAAACTGACACTATGCTACACAGAAATGTGAATGTGTAGATTGGCTGATGTGTAGACACACGTAGGGTTAACATTACCTCTGTAGGTCTCTCTGCGGTATAGCAAACACTATTTCATCATCCCCACTCTAAAAAATGCTGGGTTGGTTTAACCCAATATTGGGTCAAATATAGACAAACCCAAACATGGAGTTAAAAATGTAACTAAAAATTTAACCCAAAGACTGGGTTCTCCATATTTGACCCAAATTTGGGTTAAACCGAGCATAGAGACATGCTGCAGTTGCTTAAGTGTGATTTGAGACAATTCAGAGTTAACTGAACTAACTTAAATCGACTGTTCTTAAACCAAAAACTCAGTTTCACATCTCGGGATAAATCAACTCAAGAGTTCACATTTTAGCTCAGAGTTGGTTGAACTGTTATACTCCTGTTCCTGTCATTCTCTCTTTAATACTTTTCTCTTTCAATTCCTTTCAGTTTTCCATTCCTTAGGCCAGTTATAACACATCAATGTGACCACAGATGATTAATCAATATGGAATTTTCAAATGGAAGTAAAAAAAACATAATAGTTGCTAATGCTCTCAGTGCCCCTCAAGCACTGGATATTATTTACAGTAAGACTGTCTGAGATAGTGTAACCTCGCCTCTCTTTGCTATGCAGCCTTAACCTTGAATCAGCCTAGCAACACTCTCTCTTTCACCTCTTTCAAATGGCAACACATGCACTCTAGAAAACAAAGACCCATGGGAATGTCTCAAGACCTCACACCTCATTTCATGTTTCCTTTTTGTTGCTGGCTTTGCCTATAGCGTCAATACATTCAAAATCACTGCACCAGTAAAGAAATAATGTAAAATCTTGTTTGCGCATGATTAAAATAATTTTTTGGTTAAACACAGAGCCTAGCTGCCTGTTTTCAATATCCCCAAAAGGCAATCGTGCTATTGTGCGCTTCCTTTACTAATGGAAATGTTATGTGTTTAGAATGTTTGATCAGTGATTTGTTGCATTTTTTAAGCCAAAATCCTGGTTTCCATAGTGACATATGGGGAAAATAAACTACTACTTCACCTTTGCATGGCAAAGCTAGAAAATGTTGAGTAAAAAGAGGGTAGGAAGTTTTCAAGTATGTGTTTATGTGTGGGTGGTGAATGCTTCTGTAATTTCACACAAATCAGAGTTAAAAAGCCTTGTTGTGACCTCATATCCCCCGACTCCACCTCCATCCACCCCTTCACCCATGGCACCATTTACACGTCATTAATATCCATCATATCTGTCCACCCACTATACCCCTCTTTTTGTGCAATGTCACTCCCAAAAGGCATTATATTATAAAAACCCTTCAAACATCTTTTTTATTAATGTTTTGCCTTGTTTTGGAAATTAGAACAATATTATAATATGTGCTATAATTCATGACTCACTTGTTTTCTTCTTTGCCAATATTAGAATGTTTTATACCATGTCATTTTTGTTTCATTCTTGTGTCTAGCATGCATGAGTCATTCTGTCATAATTGTCAAATGGATTTATCTGGGTTACATTACTGCTTACCTCACAGGCTTACACAAAGCTTTAAGTTTTCAGTTGGACCACAGGGATACTGCTCTGTGTCATATGGTATCGTGAGGACCGATTACTATAGCTTATAAATAACCACTGATCTTCTGCATTAAAGGAGTAACACGTTCTGAAATAATCTTTAATTTATATAAATGCAAGTGTAGTGTGCATTAAAGTGATATATTAAATGTTTGTGGACGTAATGCCAATACCTAAACTGAATGCCATGAAAAATAATTCTGGATAAAAATTATTGTTGAAAAACAAAAAATGCCAAATATTTGAGTCTTTAGTCAATATTTTTAAATATGTTTCAGTTTTTCCTAGTTAAAACACAAATTTAAGATATGTCTAATTGCAGAGCTCTGTAATTGAATTAAAGAGCTCTGCAATTGCATTCTTACTAGTAAAAACTGAATTAGAGAGCTCTATAATTGTAATTCTTACTAGTAACAATTCAATTAGAGAGCTCTGTAATTAAAAATGAATGGAGGTCAATGGAGACAGGTCAAAAAGTTCATTTGTAGAGCTTTCCAATTGTAATTCGTACTAGTAACAATTCAATTAGAGAGCTCTGCAATTGTAATTGTTATTAATAATTGAATTAGAGAGCTCTCTAATTGTATTTTCACTAGAAATGAGTTAGAGAGCTCTCTAATTGTAATAGCTACTTGTAAGAATTGAATTGTAGAGCGCTCTAAATGAATTCCCACTAGTAAGAATTGCATTAAAGAGCTCTGCAATTGCATTCATACTAGTAAGAACTGAATTAGAGAGCTCAATAATCGTAATTGATACTACTAAGAATTGAATTAAAGAGCTCTCTAATTGTAATTGCTACTAGTACAAATTTAATTGTAAAGCTCTCTATTTGAATTCTTACTAGTAAACATGAAATTACGATGAGTAAGGCTGGGTACAATTTAAGCTGTAACGGCTTGCCATATTGTTTGTTGTAGTCCTTAAAAAGCGATTTCTTTAAAAGCAAATATCTCCCTTTGCTTTGAACTTTGAGCATTGTAACATTGCAGATGTTGTTTATGCTGCTCAAACAGCAACAAATAACTAAAGTTAGAAAAATGAAATCATAAACCACCCCATTAATATAGGCTATTCAAAACCCATGAAAAGCATATAACATATTAGGCATGTATTCTGTGATCATGCATTTATTTTGAAATAGTAACACAAAAACAAAATACCTTATGCCTATATTACAATAAAACATGACTAAAATCCTTTCAGAGTTCCAGGCCTAAAGATCTTATCTGCAAGCTTTACGGGCTGTTACATACTGAAGAAGATCTTTGTGAAAACCACAGTGCTCCTTATCTAACTGCTGAATCACTGTTACGTCAGTGACATATGTAAATAGCCTATTTGTGTCAGAACTGTATGTGAAAGTGGATTATATTTATACAAATTATACAAACTTGGCTATATTAGATGTTTCATTCCCATAAAGATCTGTACACACACACACATATGTATATTGTTTCTATATGCAAGCTACTTTGCTTAGCCTATACAGTATCCATATAGAGTTTTTAATCTTTAAATCTGTAAGTGTCTGAGCCATGAACCCGTAACAACATGTCTTAGGAATTAAGTCCAGACGAGGACTTGGATGTTTGGGCTACTCCTTCACGCATGCAGAGAGGATGGAAGCAAATATGGTGTCAAGTGCAGATGTTGTCAGAACATGTTCTCGTGAAGCGCAGACGACCTCGTCGCACGATATAGCAAGAGCTCGGCGTGAGACACACAGTACGTTACCACAAAATCACCAAACCCTCCAGGCCATCTGTGGGTGTGTCTGCATGGCTTGGCCCTCAAGAGAAAATATGTTAGTCTCAAATTGGTTTGCATGTCTTTTTCAAATATGGAACAGACTGGGGAAAAACATTGCTCAGCGACCCCACAAGCTCATGCAATTCTTTGCAATTGCTGTTGAATTTGTTTTGAACTATGGTGACATCAAAAACTCAGCCCATATTTTGACACTGATCAAAAGTAATTCTTCAAATCCACTAATTATTTGACTAAGCCGATCAAAAAAGATCACTACTGCACACTAGGGATTGAACGACTTCAGTTTTTTCGACTTCAGTTGACATGAAAGTCGAGTCGACGTTGACTAGTCGCTGATGACGTCATTAATGAACAAATAAGCCTGAATCTCGAGCCGAGACTCAAATGCGGATTGCCATGTGCAGAGCTATGTTGACACAAAGCTATACATAACTGCTTACCTTTATCCGTTATTTTTGTCTTTTGGTCGTTATAGTTTTCACAGATTACTGCTTGTTCTAAATCAGACAGGCTACAGGTAAAGTTGCACATAAACATTCATATGAATGCCTCTCTCTAATAGCTGTGGGTTTTTAGTTACTAATAAATATACTTTTCAGTTTCCAAGCTATTATATCGATAAATCACAGATCAGTGTTGACAACTTGTCTGCACTGCTGAATGTTTCTCCCTGTGTGCACGATCTGCGAGCGACACAAGCTTCTTTTTGTGTGTGCATTAAAATGCTGAATGTTGATTCATTAAACTGTTTAAAATGCACATTCTCCCGATAAATTTTGAGCATATAGATAGAAACCTATAATCAAGCCGAGCACTCTCAGAGTATGCATTTATTTGACATTTTAACTGTTTGGACACAGAGCTTTAAAGTGGACTTTCTAAGATTTCTTATCCTGTTGCGCCCTTTATAGACCATGACCAGTGACTAGTCGACATGAAGCTTAAAGCGTCATGGCAGAGCATTTAAGTCGACTAGTCGGTGCAACCCCTATTGCACACAACAGTCATAAAAGCTTGACAATATGGTTGTCATATACTGATTGTTGTTAACTCAACAGACCCACCCATTTTAAAACAACTGCGTAATTGTGTTCACTCTGAAAAGCCCTGGCTTCTTTAGTATACAAAGTTTTAAAACGGTAGCACACATGTCTTTTGCTGGCTCACTTCTCCATAACCCATGGTTCATCTGGAGTTCAACTAAATTAATTTCCCATTACTGTACAACTCAACTCAGTGGAAGATTCCCAGAAATACATAATTAGAACATGTCAAATTATGGGACAATTATTGGAAAATGTGCATTATGGATTTATTCTTTTAATATAAAGTGGAACGTTGAATCTGCAGGTCAGAGTAAAGTCAGTTCCTGTGATTGTGTATCAGCAAGTACTGTCTCGCTTCTCAAACCACATTAAAGGAAAGTGCGAATTCTCTGGAATTTTACTTTATTGCTCTCTTGATTGATTCTGTTCTTCAAATGCCTTTTTGGAAGTGACATGTAATTTGTCTGTAAGTGGAGCATGTGTTTAGGTAATCAATTCTATTTGAGGTCTACATTTTATTTTTTAACAAATCTAATACAGGCTGTATAATGCTGAACGTTTCCATTTGAATTTATTTACGCATGCCTAAAAAAAAAATACAATTTACATCAAAACCTCCTGGTTTATGCAAAACTTCAGCCAAACTATATGGTAAGACAACCTGTGCATGTAAACCAAAAGTAAAACAATCAAATTTTACTCAGGATACTGATTAAACCTCATGAAATTTCTGTAAACAGAAAATCAAAAAGATGGGCATGCATAGTTTAAGAAGCCATTAAAAAAAGATAATGTTTTGTTGCTTCTGAAGAAAGAGCTCTAAAAACATTCCTGGGCCATTCTTTGCATAATATTTTGCTACATGCAATCCCATACATAAGTAGACACTAACTCTTTCTTATCTATTTCAGTCATGCAGTTATAAGAGGAAACATGATAGTTTAATTAATATGTCATCATCTTTCTTGACTTAATTCCATTCATGTTGATTTTTAAACATTTATAGTTTTCTCTACCGTGCTCAAAGAGATCTTTACGTTGAGCTGTGCGTGCAAACGCATGCATCTCATGTTAACTGAAGAATAATGAAACTTATTCTTGTCAGATTCCTCCCATTCATTTCATCCATTCTTACTTTCTGCCATTTTTCATCACTCCACATCTGCTTCATCCTCCTCAGCTCCAACGCCACTCTCCTTCACTGGCAGCAGTCCATATTCATTGAGGAAGACCTCTACATCAGTAGCAAAGAACTCCTCGTTGAAATGCTGCGTAACAGCCAGGAAGTTCCCCAGCAGCTCTCCAGCCTTGTACACCAACAAGGTAGGCAGAACGTCATCTGAGAAACGCTCGCCAGCTCCGGTGGCGGCTGCCGGGATGCGGCAGAATTTAACAGTGTTATATTCAGAGGCCAAGCAATCCAAGCAGCTGTTAAGCGCATCGCACCCCTTCACTCCATCTTTGTAGATGTGCACCACCACCACTGTGAGCCGGTGCTCCTTCTCAATGACCTCTAGAAAGGCCTCGCCACTGTCGAGGTCATATACAGTCTCGAATTTGGGCCCGAAGCTCAGATGCTCGTGCATCTCCTGCATGCATTGCTTACGGTACTTACGCAGACTTTTTTCATCATCTTCCTTTATTAACTCGTACTCCTGTGCGCTCATCTGGAAAGGAAAAGAAAAGGAGGGAAATTTAAAGCTTGCAGAGTTTTGAGAGTAACTGCATTTATATTTGGGAGGAAATCCATTAAATGAGGGGGGTTCACGTTTTTGACGCCAAAGATTTTTTTCATGCAAAGAAACTTTGATCCCACTTTTTACAACCTAATTGAGATCCATAGTTTGTTCTCCAAAGTGGTATTTTTAAATCATATTCAAAAGGGGCAACCTTGCGATTCAATCCACCCACACAAGTGTCTTTTGGTTTCTGAGGGGACGACATCTGTCTTAGCAGCTCTCTCTTGCTGGGAGGAAGAACCTCCTGGTCCATGCTCTCCAATTTAAATTTACGCCAGTCATTGATGACACCCTTTGGGCCTAGAGATGGTTGGAGAAGAAAATGCCATAAATGAATGAACTAGATTACATCAATACATAGACAGCCAACCATAAAGAAAATGGTAATTCAGTTTCCTGCTCCTAATGGAGAGTTTTCATGTGTGCACTAATCTTTGAATTAAACACAAGAATACCATGCTGTAATGTAACCATTGGTGTAATGCAGGGATTTACAAACTTTTTTTGGCAGGTAAACCTCTTTAACCTTAAAGGGTCACTCCACCTCAGGAAAGATGAATGTGTATTTAAAATGGGTAATTTATGTAGAAGAAATGTGAAATTATTTTTGAATTTGGAGCTTTCTAGACTGAGAAAAGACAGAAAATGTATTTTTGGCTTATGTGGATGAAAGACAACAACTCCCAGAATGCACTTGCTACGCTGCCCTAGGAGGCCATGCCTACTGGTAACAGAGCGCAGTAGTTAAACAACAATTCTAGGCTACTAGTGATTCTCCGTGATGAGTCTGCCCAAAAATGTGTTTCGAGATCGCCTAAAATGTCCGGGATTCGGCTATTGCGTTCTACAGTCGCCATTCGTCATTTTTACTGTTGCGAGTAGGACGAGACTAGGCCCGTTTGGAGAACGGCGAGAGGCCGGTGACGTGATTACCGATGAGCGACACCTGTGAGATACACTGGTCTCGTATCTCTCATGGAGGAGCGGGAATGTTCTTCAATGTTAAAACGCACATCAACCGATCACTTGATTAGCGTTCATGTAAACACTACTTTCAGATTCACCAATCAGAATGAATTCAGTTAGATTGAAACAAAAGCTGTACATGTAAATAATGAATGGCGACCGCAGAAAGCAAAAACTGAATCCCGGACATCGACGGCCGGACATGTCCGGAAAAAAAAGGACGGTCGGTAACCCCTAAAGTTACTACTCAACTTTCTCCACAGAACAAGAGCCTGCTCGCTTAGCTTCCAAAAAAGATGGCTGACACTCTGTGTAATCCCAATTCTCCATAATGCATCGGTCTGCTTATTCAGTAGCTCCGTCCATATTTTCAAATCGTTTCTGCTGGTGAAATCAAGCGCACTGGCACTGATCTGTGATTGGTCTGTTAGCGCATTAGGTCCAACCCCCTATGGGCGGGTTTGAAAGGGTGGGAACTCGTGCTTGTAGTCTTTACAGAAATACCCCCCCCCCCCTCTTATCCTCCTACAATGACGTAAAATGGCGATTTATGCGTCATTGTAGGAGGAAGTGAAAAAGGTAAATAGCAGATTTCTCTCGTCTCAGGGGAAAATAAGAGAGTGTTGTCCCTTTAAATATATTCTGAGATTTTAAGTTAATATTTAAATTATTTAACAATACATTTGCATGTTCATGATACTCTGATGTCGGTAAATGATCACATGACGAGCAGGTAAACAAATCTTTTTTTAAAAAATTGAAGCGTTTTATTTTGATTGGGTCTATTTCTAAATGATTTATTTTATTTTGACATTTTTATAATTTCATTTATTATTATCTTTTCAACTCACAAACTCCCTGCAGTTCTATTACAAACTTGAGTTTGGGAAACCCTGGTTCAATATATATATGTATTTTTTTCTGTTCCCATTCTGCATGCTGTTGATTCATAAGATCACTTCCCCTGCCCTATGACACGTTAACTTCACAGTCTCTCAAACAATAAGAGCCATACTGACCAGTCTGAGTTACTATCACTGGTTCCTCATCCACCATTCTGTCAGACATTTGTATCTGTTGATTATCTGTGGGAAAAGATAAAATCTTTATCACATCTATTCAAAAATAAATCAAATTCTCAGAATTTTTTCAACAAAAATAGCAAAAGATTTACGTCTCTGACCTACAATCTAGTTCCTAGCAAAGAAAACAAAAAAACATTATCAGTTATTTTCAGGCTTTTAAGGCACTCAAAGTATAGCATCAAACTACTTAAGTTAGCATGTGGACAGTGTCTGTGTCGCCGAACCTGATCACTCTTTCTTGGAAGGTTTATCAGGAGTAAGAAGATTAGATTACCCCATGATCCAATTTGTTTGTACGTCGTGGATATGATGTCATGGAATGACAAATTAACTGTCCTCGATTCATTCAGGACATGCATCAACTCCCATTTCAACCGTGACACTTTAAATTGGATTTAGTCAGTTTACTTTTTAGTCTTTTTAATTCACCTTATTATTTGATTTTACAAGCATTACATAAAACTCTTACATATGCCAATATTAAAATGACCAATGTGGATAATTGTTTGTGTTCAGATCAGACATTAAACTGATTTTTTTTCCCCACTTCAAATGCGTGGATGTCACCGCAGAAGCTTAGCAGTTTAATACTAGAGCTTAGCGTCTTCATTTTGCCCCCGCAGTACAGAACCTTTCACTACTCTCAGTAAATCACAATTGCTAATTGAGATTACAGTCATGATGCAATTCGTCGGCTCAGGTGGCAACAGATCCTGTCAAGTTGCGTTGGAGGTTGCTTCAGTTTTCTTTGTTATCTTTTCTAAAACTATGATAGTTGTTTTGAGCTCACAGATTACTCTTTATGGGTTAAAATACCCATGAAACATTAAAAAGGCATGATATTATCACAGTCTAAGATATTCTTATCTTTTCTAAAAAAATATATAGGGGTTTCAGGACAGGACATTTTTTCCCCAGTCATCTCAATTGCATAAAGTGTCACAAAAACCCATATTTTCATGTTTAAACAATTATAATTATCGAACATTAAATTAGAGTTCCTCAAAAACTGTTCAAATTTGATGATAGAAATCAGGCTTTGCAATAATGTTTCTAGCCACATTGATTTTTTACTTTATCAAAGTCTTTTTGAATGTTTTTCTTTCAGACTGATCTGAATCTTTAACTCTTGTTGAATCATGCAGTTTGCATACTTTTCTAAGATAAATATACCATAGACAACACTATCTACAGTACATCAAAGCATCTGAGCTAACCGCTTAAAAAGCCGGCTCCAAGGCTTGCTTTAGATTCAAAAACAGGAATTCTGCTGTAACTTGTAATGTGTAAATCACATGAATAAGTGTTTCATGCAATCTATATGGCTGTTACCTTATAGGTCATCAAAAATATGTTCAGGCCTATTACATAGACTTTATAACACTACGACTTAAAACTGTGAAACAAAACAAACAGGAAATTAAGACTGTATAACATGCATAAATTCTGTAGCTGTATGAGTAAATCAGATATAACCTGCAAAATCAAAAAGTTTGCCTTCTCACCTTTTATGTACCGTCCAGAGAGCTAGCCTTCCGTGAGCTGTTATGTGGTCACTTCCACCGTTGGCTTGTCCTTCGTGCTTTTTTGAGTGTACATGGGGAGGGCACAAAGAAGCTTTAAGTCAAGATACTTTGGGCAACTATAGTGCAGAAATAGCACTGGGAACATAAGAGGATTTAAGTGCAGTAATTAGACAACCAATGATAAAAGGTACCATAGCTGAGAGAGGAGAGTGGTAAGAGTAGGCTACAAAAGGATAAGGATGATATTGAGAATAAAGTGGGGAAGAATGAGGAAAAATGTGAAAAAATGATGCTGAAATTAAAGAAAAAGATTTTGGTTTCTGACACAACATGCGATCTGCTTTGCATCTAATCTTAAAACAAATCTTTACTTATTTAGAGGGTGTTTTAAGTGTTTTGCACACTTCAGTATTTTAATAGTTCTAATGCTGATGACTGTGAGCCAGAATGTTAAGTTAAAAGTTGGTAAAAATGGAAACACTGGGATCTGATGTAGTGATTGAAAGGGTTCATTTAGCCCACTCTCTCACTCTTTCTATCTCTCTCTCTACTAATAAAAAAAAAAAATACACACTACCTTCAAATGTTTAGGGTCATTTTTTTAAAGAAATTAATGCTTTTATTCAGAAAGGACACATTAAATTCATTACGTTGAATGTAAACGCACAGATGATAAACATACAGGATTGGCTGTATTTGCGCAAAAAAAACACTCATCTTTTCAGCCTGTATCTAACTGATTCCTAGCACACATTCACGTTTAAATTGATTAGGCTACTACAGGCTAATTGGGCTAAATTAAAACCTATGCACGCTACTGTTGCTGAAAGCATCTGATGTCACGCACTTGGATTGACTAGCAAAGTCCAACTGCGTCCTATCAAAGCATAAACAGTGTGTCAAACGCGGGTTGCATTGGGTGGTTAAGCCGAGCGTCTCTCGCAGATGGTAAGGGTGTTGAAAATGGCACATAGACTCCTCTTTGAAAGATAAATTATGGAAAAAATTCAATGACCTCCTATGTTAGGTGTAGGTAATCCTAATCATAGAGCAAACATAGGCTAAGTCATTGTTGCCGAAAACGTCTTTAGTCTGTACAGTCGGTCAATGTTGAGCTGAATTGATAACTGGCGAAACCCTGCGTGTAATAACATCGCTGATGGTTTTACATCGAAGTTGGTTAAAAGCCATGTGCGTGTCATCTATACGCAAAAGGGAGCTATGCGTGGGCAGAAAACGCTGACGCACGTGACAAAATGTCCTGAGATGAGAACGGGTTGAACTTAACTGTAGGCCTATCCTTCCTACTGACATAACAAACACAAACAAAAATGATTTAAATTAACTCAGACACATCATTTTATTACTTAAACACATAAAGCCATTCTTTGACTATAAACAAAAGTACGTAGTATGATCATCAGATCAACAGAGCAATGATTCTGTTTTAATCACACTTTATGAATTTGTTTGAGACAAATTGTCTCCTGTCAGTGACTAAAGGGAATATCTCTGCTGATCAAAGAGTGGTTTGACAAATTGAAAGTGTGGGAGGTGAACTGTAAGTTATTAGTCATTCGGGGTAAAAGTGGCTTCGTTTCTGCTCATGGAGAGACACACCCATATCGGGATCACCAGCAGGTGAGAATGAACACCGCCACCCCCTTCAGTAGTTCAAATGGTTTGTCATTGTAACTGGGTGTGGTGTAAATGTAGGTAAACCCCATTAGGATACCTATCAGGGCTTGCCATGGCACCAACATCAGGGAGTTTTTAGGTGATTACTGCCATGGGTGGGCTTCTTCTTTTCTAGTTTGTCCAGCATTGGGGTCCTGCCGGGCCTGCTAGGAATGGGCAATATGACGTTATATCACGATAACGATATATATATTTTTATCTAATATCTGTTATTAAAAATAAGAAAAAGAAGCAAATTACAAACAACAGGACAATTACAATACAACAAAAATATTTTTTTGTATTACAACAAAAATATTGTATTAATAATGTCTGTGTACCTTCTGGACATTTGATTGAAAAATGGTTTGTTTGTTTTTTTTACGTTTTATTTATGAAACGCTAAAATGAAAATTAAGCTAGATTTTTCGTATTTCTTTCCTATTTTTTCTTTTTTTTTTTTTGTTCATGCGTAAAAAATTTGATTATGCTTTACTCTTGAGGCGCACTGACCCGACCCGGTGTGGACGTCTCTGAGCAATCCTTTTCAACTCATCCTTTCTTCTGTATACTGCCTGTTTCATCATGCAGATTAAGAGTTCATCTGGGGCCTATACCATGAAGCCGGTTTAGGTGGCTGCCAGGTATCTTTTAGTTTAGTTTGCGCCAACCCTGGGTTTTAGGCACCATGAAATTGGTTTGGCTTTTAGCAGTGTTCATCGCCATAAAACTTGCGCTCCACGGCTAACCTGGTCCGGGGAAGGTTATGTTCCAGGTAAGAGGTTGCAAAATGAACTTGGACCAATCAGCTGTGCACAAAGTGACACATGTCTGATGCGATAAAGTCACTCCACCTGTTTCCACTCCAAATTAAAGGTCACTACAGTACATAGCAAATGATTTTTAAAGACAAAATTACCGGCTGTCCGGCTCTGGAACTATCCCTTTTAAAATTGGCGTGCCCTCTTTTGAAACAATACAGCAAACGCGCCCATTTCCTTTTTACAAGCATCTACATGCAAGCCAGTATATGCACTTCAAAGTCATAGTGTTTCCCAACATGATCAACAAATGAAAACCACTGACTCAGACTACAGTGGAGTTTCTATTTTCTGCCTTTTCAAAATGAATGAGGCTGCATCACAATGACCCACAAAGTTACACCTCTCTCTCCTATCATACGCCCACGTTTCCATTTACAGTGAATAGGAATGATCTGAATGCCTGAGATTGCGTTAGAGTAAGAATTCCTCAAAGGCTCCTCATTTCCTCTGGCCAGAATGAGAAAACACACATTTATACACGCAATGTGTCGGACAATATATGTCTACAGGAAACCCGTGCTGACTTTAATAACATCCTTACCAGGAAATTATTACTCAAAGTCTCTTTAGCTTTCCATTGATCATGGCAAGCAGATAAAACCCAAGAATTATGAAGTTAGGGGAAGACAGGGTCAAAGACCCAGACAGGGTCAAAAGTGTAAATGGGACGCACAAAGTGCTTATTGAGATTTGGAATGATCACTTAGAGAACTTTGTGTTGTATGCTCTTTTTTAGCATACAACACAATGGGTAGGAGGTGATGGGTAGGACTAAATCAGGCATTCCTGCATTACTTTGGTTACAACAAGGGGCAAAGTAGCAAAACACCTCTCAACTTTTTATGTCATTGTCTGAAAGGTGATGAAGCTCAGTGGAAGTAGAGATACCGAAAAATACATTTAATAATAAATAATCATTTATTTTCATTGTAGAAATTTCTTTGAATTTGATTCCATTTGAATTCTACTTTTAAGTTCAGGATACTGTTTCAGAATAGAATTCAAATTTAAAAGGCATTGTCAGTTCATGCACATGACCTGCACATTAAACACAACATAAACATGATTTACGCCTTTAATTTTTTGCAGATATCAGTAGATTATATTGTTATATTCTATTTTAATATATTTTATAAAATAATTACATTTCAGTGAAACAAATTAAAGAGTTTCTAAGGCCTTTGATTGAAAAAAGAGAAGAAAAAACCCAGAGTACTGGATTAACACAAACAAAATAACCAAGCAGGAGAGAATGGACCACATCATTAGGCTATGCGTATGTACCTGTGTTCACATACACACTCAAAACAGCGTCATGACAATGACCTTTCATCTGTCACATCAAAACTAGCCGATTCATTGTGGAATCCAATGACTATACTCACTGCTTACGCAAGGCAAATACGATGGTTCACTTTCCCGTTCTTACACACCGATCTTAGTCATTTTTTTATTATTCTTTTGTCTGAGGTCCCATCTCTCCCACAGCGAGAAAAAGAAATGACTCATGTAGGGTCTCTTTACCGCCACCAGGTGACAGTACACGCACAGCAACAACTTCCTGTTTGACCTTAAACTGAAGAACAGATTCAAATATCATGGAGACAAACTTTATCACACTGCAAGTTGTCATTTATATGATGTTTGTACCCATAGTAACAAAAACGTATAAAGGCTGTTGGGGTTAAAGAGGGATTTTTCTCTCAAAAAGAAACTCATTATTTAATCACCCTCGTGCTGTTCAAACTGTTCTCAAACAGACAAAATTGTATTTAAAATTATTTTTATAAATTTCCAAGGCTACTTCTTGTGAGAAAACTAAATTTAAGTTGTTTTTCATCGTTAAACTTGACATCGACTGTAATGTTAGCTCTCCATGGTGAGTTTATGAGAGAGGTCTGATCTGGGGCCTCAATCCTACTTTCAAACTTAAAGGGTAATTCCACCGGTGGAGACATGATGTATGTATTGAAAGTGGGTCATATATGTAGTAGAACAGTATCATAAATTTCAAATTTGGGTCCTTCTTGGCCGATAAAAGGTAGAAAATGACTTTTAGTGCTAGTGGATTGTAGACAACAATCCCATCCCATAGCGCATTGCAATGCTCAGCTTCGCTGGCCACTCCCACTACTTCGCCCATCAATGAAGACTAGAGTTGAGCTCCTCTCTATGCTACCGCCTGGAAATCATTTCGCACAATGAATCAGATAATGCGCTCTAATATTATATGATGACGTAACAGTGTCAAGGCGGCACTCGCACCATCAGTCAATGGATATGGGCTTCAGACAATCCCGAACTATTCATGAACATTGTGCGTGATCTATATGCATGAACTATGATGATCATTAGCCAATACCGCATATTAGCCCCAGTATCACTGTCATGAAATATGACAACACTTCCAGAATGATGCACTTCAAAAAAAAATTTTCTACAGGTGTTTTATGACTGATTTACCTGTTTCGCCTAAGCCTCAGGGGAGACGTGAGAAAATCCAGCAATTAGACAGCTGTCTCCTACACATATAGATTGGTTTAACCTCTGCAAAAGGTCAAACAAACATCCCTGTCATCCTCAGCTCTTAAAGGGGTAGTTCACCCCAAATTTTTAATTCTGTCATCAATTACTTACCCTCATTACTGTAAGACTTCCATTCATCTTTGCAACACAAATGAAGATAATTGTAATAATATCCGTCCCTCCATAGACAGCTACGCAACTACCACTGACTTTGGGGACATCTCGTGTAAAACTAATCCATATGAATTGAGCGGTTTAGTCAAAAATTTCCAAAGAGACTCTATCGCTTTATTTACAAATGTAATTTAGGCTTTTATTCACATATAAAAATTCAGCAACCTACACATCAGTTATGATAAACAGGAACTCAGGCTTGCTCGTTTGATGTGTGAGAACCAATGAGGTTCATTCTCATGTTACTTAGCACAATTCAGCTTCCTCAAGAACCAACAAAGTTTGTTCTCACACGTCAAGCAGGTTAGGTTGAGCTTCTTGCTCATATTTTGATAAAAATATTTTCATTTGTGTTCCAAAGATGAATGAAAGCCTTACGGGGTTGGAATGACATGAGGGTGCTTCATTAATGACAGAAATTTAATTTTTGGGTGAACTATCCCTTTAATATAATGGAAAGGTTTTGCCTTTATTTTTTAAAACTGACTAAATAATATGAATAACTTTGTGTGAAGAAGACTAAGAAATATTGATCTGGTATTTTATTAAAGATTGATCTTGAGCCGGACCCAAACACTTAGTTAAGTCTTTGATGATCTTTACATGATAAGAATGCACACATGAATTGACTTTACAAAAGTTTATTACCAAATACAGTTTGTCATGCCTGGATGCGAGTTGTATGACGTAGGTTCTTGTTTATGTGCACTTGTGTTTACATGAGGACATATGTGTGTGGGTTGACCTTTAAGAAAGTCTTCATGATTTGTCAAGCTTGTTTTAGTGTTTTGTGCATATCTTTGGTTGTGTTTGCGATGATCAATAAACAAAAATATATCAAATGCTGTCTTGCCAGCAGCAGCCAACCATTTGCTTCAACTAAAAATGCTGTCTTCATGCCACCTGCTAAACATGCCGCTTTCTCTTCTCAGAGCCTCCTCAAAATGTTTATATAGTCTAAATCAGTTTAGTCACCATGTTTACATGATGTAAACAAGTGAACGTGTAAGTTACTCACCTGATATTTCAGTTTTACAGACATACCAAACCAAAAATGACCAACATTTTATATAAATTTTACTCTGTCTTTGAGACATATTGCAAATGAGCAAATACCAAAAATACATCTTCCAGATGTAAACGTAGACATCAAATAGACATCTCTGTGATGCACGTTGTGTGCTATAGGGTTAGTAAATGAATATAATTGAGTAATATACCAAATAATATTAGTCTATCGTCTTAAAATAGATTAAGAGATAGAGTGCTAAAATGTAAAAAAAAAAATTGGTTCTGATACCCTCAGATTGTTGTAATTTTCCTACAAAAATGGGTAATTTTTGCACTTAAGCTCCTGATATTTAGAGGATGTGTCTGTTATTGACATTTATGTGGCAGCTTAAGCTATGACTATGTGAGGATGCTATGCTGACCTGCGTATCAGTGTTATGGAAACATTCCCACTCATACAAACAGAGTAAGGAAGTATCAAAGAAGCTGGTGCTGTCCCTGGGTCTCAAACAAACACTCTCTGTTTCAGGGTTTCCTTTTATAACCAAGATAGCAGTTGTATCAGATATGTAGTCTTTGGGAAATTCCCCCAAATTACTTGATTAAGGTATTGGTGCCACTTTGCCTGATCTCTCTCTACCTCTCTCTCTCTTTCCCTCTCTAAAAATAGTCATTTATTAGGGCAAAACAGGTAGAGTTGGGCACTTTCTGATAATTCGTCATTGCTGTTGTTTTTATGATCCAAATGGCTGCATCAATGCCATCCCATTATGGTTTAAGGTGAACATAACGATAATTTTTCATCATGGAAGAATACGTGCTTAATAGATGATTAGAATTCAATTTAGAATTCCACTTTGATAGCTCTATTAATGTTTGGGACATGTCTAAATAGTTTTTAAAATTGCTATGTAACAGGAGTAGTGACAGATCTTTGAATTGTGACGTACATTCAAGTGAAATAGATATCGCAAAAGAAAAAACATGGTTCTATCCATAAGTTGTTGATTAGATGGACCTAAATCTAAATGAAACCTTGCAGACTAAGTAATTGGACCAGCATATGGATTAGTCCAGTATACTGTTGTTTTACCAGAAGATCAAGTTATGATATTTTGGTTAAACATTTACAAGATCAAAAATGTTGCCTATTCATTTAATTTCATTCTGAATTTAAAAACCTGATTTGTGAAATTGTGCTTCTATATCAAAGTATTCTAAAGATTATTTTAAGCTTAAAAGGAACTCTCATAGATACTAGAGGCAGTGCCACAGACATAGTACCTTGTAGATTTAAGACGTTGGAATGGTACAAACTCCCAGTTGAGATTAAGGTAAGCCAGTCAGATCACTGTTTTAATCAAGCATGATGTGGTGAATGGTTGCTTAATGCTAATTAGATTTAGTTTTTATGTAGTCTTAAGGAATATTTATCTTGATGTGTATGTATTTGTGTTTATTTTATTTTGTATTTAGATGTGGTTGAGTGTACAAGGTACTCTTGAGTAATCTGTAGCTTGCTTGCTATCTTTATTAGACTACAACGAGGACCACAATGGAAATAAGTTTAGTACTTTCTTGTGCTATCCTCAGCAGTTCTGAATAATGTATATTGTCATTGTGATGGCATCTTATGCATTTATTTTTTTCTGTCTAATAAATCAATTCAAAACAAATATAGGACTACACAAACTTTTTTTCATATTAAGAATAACTAAATATAAAAGAATTGTGAGTAGCACAATTAGACTGCAAATGGTTGAAAATGTAACATTAAGCTGTCCCTCAAAGTAAGTAGGGGCTAGTTATTTTGAGACCACTTGATGGCTTGCAGTTAACGATACATTTATATTCCTCATAATTAATAATAAAACATCTTTGTTTGATCTGTAGTTTTGCAATAACATTGTGCTACAATGTGTATGTGTTGATCTAAAATGAATGTGACATTGTTGTTCTCCCAGTGACTTATTTTCCAAATTGATGTATGAATGGGGATTTCCCTCTCTTTGTTTTAGTTTAGAGATCAAAATTTCTAGTTTCAGGTGACTGATCACAAAATTGGAGATGCAAGCCAAATATTAGCAATTAAACAGTCACAATCAGATCTGAGAATGTGTGCGTGTCGGGGTGTGTGTGCATGTATAATTATTTGGACGAAAATCACAGTAGCTACGTGATCATTTTAAATTTTAATTAACAGTGATTTTCTGTACAGTCATCTAAGGTTCTGACCTGATCTGAACTGTTCATCCATTCCGTAAGAATAGACTGCTAATTTACTGCTGGGTTTAATGTATAATTCAAAGAAAAAAAGGTTCGAAATTGTTTAGAAATAAAATGAGCAATCATGATTAGTAATATATTATTATAATTATAATGTTTTATCAAGATCAGAATGCACCCATAATCAAAACTATTACATGTGAGAACAGTACACTATTTTTAACTGTTTGTTAAAGTAATTGCACTCATTTGAAGATGGGTTTGTGAAGACAGAAGGCTTTTTAGATGATAGATTATTTAGAAGATTATTTATAGATTATTTCGAAAAAATATTTCTTCCCTGTAACAGGATTTTTTAAAAATGTTTTTATTTAATTGAAATGTTTTGATGAAAAACAGAGGAAATTATTGAAATGCTGTACAGTGTGCGCGATCTACATGAAGGTTACAGAAGCACACAACATTGTCCTTTTATGAATCATACGCTCTCTTATCAATTATGTGTATGGCCCTTTTTTTGGCTTTTTTATCACCTGAATTTTATAACTATGCCTGATCACAAGTATTTGTCAAGAAACCACACTATTTGGGGAATCATTCCTATTCATATCATGTTAAAAATGAAAGGATATTCAAATATTTTAGAATGGAGCTATAGAGGTGACTAAGTAACTATAGACAGTAAATGAATTTTCCTAAGAAAGAGTATGAGGAAAGGGTGTTTCGCTCATTGCACAAGAAGCTAGACAGAAACTATAAGTCAAGCCAAGTGGTATGTCTTTGTTGCATTGCCTCATTCTTGCCAAAAATATACACTAAACCTGTAAACTCCCTGACGCATATTATACTGCAGACTACTTAGTAATTTTAGAAATATTTTAGGTCGTGTTTCATGCCTAGAGGACAAGGGGCCAATTGGTAATTTCAAAATACGAATTCCTGGGAATCAGATATGAGTATTTAAACATTAACATAAGAATTTTCGTTTAATTTTTAATGTAGCCTATTCTTTTAAAAATGGTCCATAGCAGTGGTGAGAGGTATTTGTGACTAATCAAACATTCACTAGGTACTGCTGCTCAAAGACTCATGGCTACTAAAACTTGTGTGTTAGTACTAAACTTCAGAAGATATCATTTCCTTTCACACCTTGAATTAAATTCAGTTTGGATGCCATATAAGGCGGAAGAAAAGAGCAATTCTACACATAAATACCTTTTTGTAGCAAAGCCATTTTGACATTTTAGTGTTGTACTTTTCATTGATTTCCAGAACACCTGCAGAGAAGCACAAGTAGAGATCTACATCACACAAACATCAGATCATGAGATCACACTAACACAACCACGTTAATATAAGACGAAACTGGACACTGACTGAACAGGAGAAACACAAGGATTAAATACATAGGCTACATAGGGAACGTAATCAAGGAGAACACAAATGGTTGTGTGGAAAATATTAACAACTAGGCAAACTATCTAAGAAGTCAGACAAACAGAATGAAAACCAAACCAAACCAGAATATACACGTTAAAGTAATTAGGTGTTGTAAAATAACAAACTCTAAAAATGAACTAGCTTTTCTTTGGCTCCACATCTTTGAGTTTATCTTGTGAGCTTCAATAAAATCATTAACCATGTTATAGGTCTTAAGGCCCGTTCACACTAAGCATGATAACTATAAAGATAACGATAAAGATAAACACGCTGCGGTTTCAAAATAGCGAAAATATATGACTGCTGCTTTACGTTACAAACAAATATCAAAAGAAAAACGGGCGCTTTTGGGTAGCCTACACAATATCCTTAAAAGGCAGTAAATCTAGTTCTAGTGTAATATCTAACAGTGGATTTATCAAACGAATTCAATGATAAAAACATCGCCTAGTCTACAAAGCCTTTCACTGCAACTTCAGCAATGTTGTCAACAAGCACTGGATAGCCTACCCGAGGTAATTTTGTAACACTATGCTAAACTGCATAATATTTCATTGTGAATACTTCTCACTATTTATTCCAAAGATATCACCGATTGTTTTCCATATATCCATCTTTTTAGCGTTTCAAGGGGGGTTGACTTGTCAAACAATGGGGGATTTTTTTTTTTTTTTTTTTGTACCTCGACGATTAACTTTTCTGCAATGTCATCTGCTGTTGACTACTTCCACAACTACTTCCGCGTTCTACTAATTACATATCGAGAGTTTCCGGTCAGAAAGTGTTCATCGCAGGTCCATACGGTCCATACATGAGAACGCAGATTATCACTACTTTTTATGAATTCCAAGTGATTAAAACCACGAATATCTCTGTATTAATTATCTTGAGCCTGCTATAAAATTCCAATTGATACATTTGCTTTCCAAATGTTACATTTTGAATAATAAATATGCTAAATACTGTGAAAAATGATAGTAATCAAATAAAAGTAGGTCTAAAAGGACTTACATTATGTTAATGTCACTTTTATTATACTAATTTCTCACATGAGATCCGAACATTCATGTACCATACACCGCACACTCAAGCGTATTCTCACATGAGTAGCATTAAATTAAACCCAACAGGAGCGAGTATCAATATTTCCAAAGCATACTCAGGCAACCCTATATTGCAGTACACATCTCTCCATGACGGTGAGAGACACATTTTTACATTAGGCAATAAATGAACCAAGAACATCTGATCTAACTTAAACATTAACACACATAACTTTACTATCACAAAAACTTAAAAATCTTACTGCAATAACACATAAATCAACTCTCAATAAACAATTGACCTATGGCTAAGCCACGCCCTCAAACGCGAAGAACCAATCACAGTGCGCAACCCAATACACTCGGACATTCTCTGCTTCCACTTCCATTGAAATGCATCTCGAGACTGATTTTAACTTAAGCGTTGGTTATACACATCAGTCTAGCGGATGTTTACATAGAAAAACAATGGAAAATTAGAGCATTGGAATGGAAAAACGTGTTCTGTGTGAACCGCCCCTAATATGAATGGCATGTAGTCTGATGTAGACTAAGAAGAGTCGCAAAGTAGCAAAATGTGTTATGTGGCAGTGTTGTGTAAAGTGGATATTGAGACATGCTGGTTTCTCTGCAGGTGTTGTGCAAAGTCTTGTCTAGAATGAGACACTGACCAGTTGACTTAGGTGGAAATTTTGAATAGAGAGGTCCATTAGGGTCATGATGCTGATGCATGTGGATGTCATGTTATAAGTTTTATGACCAGAATGAAATGGTCTATCACAACATGCCTGGAAATGTGTTTATATATTTATGAATTAAGGAATACATCTTACCAAATAACCTTTAACTCCTTCATGTTTTTGGTTTTTCCCTTTCTGACCACAATATCCTCATAGTTTCTGACTCAGAACATCAATCTGAAACATGCCTCAAATAGCACTGATTATAAACTCTATGATTTATTGTGCCAGGTCTTCTATTTAAAGTCATAAAATGTAGCTTTGAGTGAGGAACATAGACATTTAATAAATTAATACATTATTCAATAATGATCTTTGCATTCAAACCTGCCACCTCATGTTAAGTTATGAGACTTGCGAGAATCAAACGGGTTCTTCATGTGGCAGTTTATGCATAGAATTACAGAGAGAGAATTACATTTTTTAATGAAAAACAGAGAAAAAATGGCATAAAATGCATAAGAATGTGGCTATGCATTATGCCATTGCATGGATTAATGTATTTTATTTATTTATTGTTCAGTGTGTTCTTTGTAGAACATGCCACTGTACATTTCTATGGCTGAAATATCAGTAAAGCAAAGTAAACTGAACTTTTTATTATTAGGTCAAGTGCATTTTTTGGCAAAGTCCCTGGTTTAATCAGTTTTTATGTTTATTATCTTCCGTTAGGAGACCACACAGAGAACGAAGTCTGAAATTTTGTTGAGAGATAAATTCTAAAAATCTGAGAGGCAGGTTGAAACTTTTTTATCATTTTAAACAAGGTTGTGTTTTTCTGTAAGTTCAAAGGGGAAAGTATAGAATTACATGCCTGTATCTGTTTCTAAGATTGATGAAGAGATGTCTGTTACTACTCATGAATGCCGACTTCCTGTTGCTTAACTCTCATTTCTTTTTTAATTCTTTTTTTAGTGCTAGGAAGTTTAAAGAAAACCGGAAACTTTTGTATTCCGACATGCAGGGTGAAGTGTGAGCAGCATTTGCAAAGTATAAACATGTCTCTTGCTCAAAATAAGCATATAGTCATTTTATAATGAATATATCATTCATCTTTCAAGATAAGAGGGATTCATCTGTAAGGTGCAGATAGGCTTTGTGTGAATTCTTGCCACTTCCTTCAAGGAAAGTGAAATCATTTTGAATATGTGAGATATGCATGTGCAGACACAGGCACACTCTCCTATAAACACAGGCATACAGGAAGGTTCCTTCTCCACTGTCCTCTTCATTTTTAAACAAAGATATTACAAATTCAAAACAACCAAAGACACGCAATGCATCTCATCCAATGAATGAGGCGAGTGGCACATACTGAAGATGTTATATATTCCACTCTCCTTTTATGGTCTGAGAATGTTTACAGCATTACATTGAGAGCCACAGACAGTGTGGCACACTGTAGTTTCAGTAATGATGAGTTAACACTCTGTCATCTTGCTCCAGGACCCAACTAAAAGCATTTTTATAAGCGTTACCTCATTTGTGTCAGATGCATGACAAGTGTTGACAGGTTTATAGCTTTCTCCAAATATGTTAATATTCAAATTCCTTTATAGTGTGTGTGTGCTACAGTGTTGAGGTTTTAATAATAGAGGGTAGTTCACCCAAAAATGAAATTTCTGTTATAATATATAATTACTCTCACGTCGTCTGTTTTCGTTCGTTTGTTTTTTTGGTCTATGCAATAAATGTGAGTGTTAATTTTGATCCCATTGACTTTCAATGTAGGCTACAGACAACAACAAATAAAATCAAAATATCTTAGTTTGTCTTCTACAAAAAGATGTAAAGTTAAAGTAAATGATGACATAATTAAAAGTTTGGTGAACTACTACATATAATGTGACTCATAGTTGTCGATTTTTTTTAGTTCATACACTGTGAAAATGATTTTGTAACAACAACAAAAGATACAACAATGATTACTGGAGTATGTTAAAACAAATTGTAGCATGGTATACAAGAAAATACTATTTCAGCTTACGGTTACATTTACGAGCAATTTCTAAAAATTATTTCTACACCTTTTTTCAGTTAAAAAAGATCATTGTATTTCTTGTTAAAATGAATCTTGAAAATTGCCTCTTCCTGATTCTATTTTTCTCTGCCAAATTCTCACACTGGGAAGTGACCAGGGACCGGATCCAACTGCCCCTCATTTTCATCACTTGTCAAATGGCACGTATCTCCTCTCGAGCCTCACAGCCACACAGGCTTTTCTCGGTGGCATGTCCCCAAGCCAATGAAAAAAACCCTGCGTACACTATCAATCGCTGAGGAGACAGTCTATGCTGAGGCAATGGAAATATGCGCTCCACAATATTCCCTTCTGGCCCGCGGTGCCAATTTTATGCCAATTTATCACAGAGAATGGGAGCTTGTCCTTTAGTCAGCCCACAGAAATGAGCTAGATGGAGCTCATACAGTATAGCTGGAAAATCAGAGATGACCAGCAACACAAATGCAAAGTCCTAATCACTTGCACAATTATGGGGCCTAATCGGATGCTTCTTGTCAAAAGCTTTACTCATCACGATGCTTCAATTCACTTTGATGTGATCAGTGGTTCTGTTTTATGAAAACTGACATACACTCACCTAAAGGATTATTAGGAACACCATACTAATACTGTTTGACCCCCTTTTGCCTTCAGAACTGCCTTAATTCTACGTGGCATTGATTCAGCAAGGTGCTGAAAGCATTCTTTAGAAATGTTGCCCCATATTGATAGGATAGCATCTTGCAATTGATGGAAATTTGTGGGATGCACATCCAGGGCACGAAGCTCCCATTCAACCACATAAAGATGCTCTATTGGGTTGAGATCTGGTGACTGTAGGGCCATTTTAATACAGTGAACTCATGTCATGTTCAAGAAACCAATTTGAAATCCTGCTGGGAATTAGCCATCAGAGGATGGGTACATTGTGGCCATAAAGGGATGGACATGGTCAGAAACAATTCTCAGGTAGGCCGTGACACTTAAACAATGCCCAATTTGCACTAAGGGGCCTCTAAGTGTACCAAGAAAACATCCCCCAAACCATTACACCACCACCACATACACATACCTCGGTTGTAACGAGTAGTTATTTCAGTCAAAGTTTCTCTTCGATCAGCTTGAATCAGTCAGCCCATTCTCCTCTGACCTAGCATCAACAAGACATTTTCGCCCAAGACTGCCACATACTGGAAGTTTTCCCTTTTCACTCCATTCTTTGTGAACCCTAGAAATGATAATGCATGAAAATCTCAGTAACTGAGCAGATTGTGAAATACTCAGACCGGCCTGTCTAACACCAATAACCATACCACGCTCAAAATTGCTTAAATCACCTTTCTTTCCCATTCTGACATTCAGTTCAGGAGATTGTCTTGACCAGGACCACACCCCTAAATGCATTGAAGCAACTGCCATGTGATTGGTTGATCAGATAATTGCATTAATGAGAAATTGAACAGGAGTTCCAAATAATTCTTTAGGCGAGTGTTACAGCTGTAGAAACAATGCGAAGAGAGCTGGAGGGAGTGCGCACTGCATACTAAAGCTTGGGACTTTGTAAAGTAATTACCTCTTAAAATAATCCACTATTTATGTCCATCATAAAAAAGACCATAAATTAAGCAAGTGCATAGCGCTGAAACCCTATCTCCCTCAACGAGGCTCATCACCAATTATACAATCAGTGTCTTTTAAACGATAATCTTTATTGACCACATCACACAGAACGTTCATGCAGATTTGTGTTCTAACATTGTGAAAGTCAGACCCTTCCTAGTCTCGCGTAGCCAGACCTTCAGACTGACGGCTTTAGCCAATATTCCGTGGGTGTGACGTCTGAGGCTGATACCAGACCCTTCCTATCTGAGCACGCTGAACAACTCTTGGATTTACTACTGTGATGTATTTAAACCAGCCTCCCTCCATTCATTCCCAAACATCTGCAAATTATCCAGAATGCAGTGGTGCTTTGCAATTCTTTTCATCTCTGACAATGTCATAGATGTGCCTTCAGCATAGGTTGTTGACTAACAATAATATCTGCCATCATAAAAGACTAAATTTGTTGCCTTAACATTTGCAGTGTGCATATTTTTATTTTATATATTTTCACACTACCACTCAGGGTTGTATAAAATGATTGTTGCAAATGTTTATGCAAATCTTTTGACAAAAAAAAAAATCATTTTTAAGAATTCACAGAACACAAGGTAACATATTAAATTATTGTGATTTATTAATTCATAGTCAAATTTCAAGTATCAAACAAGAAAATATCAATACTTTTTTAGATTAAACAAGTGTTTAAAAAGTAAAAAACAGTGTGAGGCATTTTGTTAGAAAGAAAGTTGTTTGTTAGTATTCTGAGATCTTGAGATGTTTCATTATGAAGATTAAGAGAAAAAAGGAAGAAAAAATGGCAGACAGTAAACAAACAACACAAGATAAACCATTTAAACATTGTAAACAACTAGAAATGGGATTCAAGTAAAATAAGCTGATCAGCATTATAGCGGTGCTGAAATCTGAGGTCTAATGTAAACATTTTTTACAATACATACAATGTACATAATATTTAATAAATACATAAAAATAAAACATCGGATTTGTACAAAACTATTCATCAAAAATACAAAAAATAGGAATTAAAAGATAGTGTTTTCATGACAATAAATACAATAAATATCCTATAAATAAATAAATAATTAATTATTAAGTGTTCTTACAGAAAACATCTGTCAGAGCTCAGACGTCCGTTCTTTTAGTAAAACTGTTGGGTTTACGCTTTGATCTGAGTGGGAAGTACTTGCATTAATAGTGGTTGGTACCGAATGTTTTACATTAGGCACATAGAAGGACGCCATAGGGCAGGGCCCTTTGACATTATTGCAAACCAAATTCTGCAGAGAGGCAGTGTTGATAATCTCAAATCCCACTTTGCCACCAAATGTGCTTGGTTTCCAGTACTCAGGGGAACAAATGGGATTTCCCATAAGTCCTTTGAGGGAGTAGGGGGCACCCATCTCCACCATGGTCTCCCCAAAGATGGCATTGGGCCTGGGTTTCTCAACCAGCAGACCAGTATAAAGCTCCACAGCATCTACGTCTCCGTACATCTCTTCAAGTTCAGCAGCCATTTCTTTTTCTCCTAAAACATGAAACAAGTTCAGTCAACTCAAATTGTCGACTGAAAAAACACTGATTTTACAATATATGCAGGGTATGCTTATAAAATACAGCAGGGCTAAGGCAAGTTAATATGCTTATTTGTACTGTAATAAATGTTGTATTTATATTTATCATTTTGTTGTAAAACAGCTGAAGGCAAAATAGCATTAGAAAACATCTATTTTCAGACCTGATACATATAAATATATTAACTCTCACCTGTCATGTCTTCAAAGGATTTGAATGGCTTCATGTTGAAACGTTTCCTGTAGGCATTGATAGATTGGTAGCGCATTTGCCTGCTGTCTTCAATTGACTTCATGGCCACCTTTAACACAGCCGGTGGAACATTACGCCCTCCAGCCACCTGGAGTAACAGAGAAGATTTAAGATTCACCAAATCCTCACCACCAGTGGTATAGACTTCTCCAAAATATGGTAAACTAAACGTATTTTTCTTGTCTTACCCTTCCAGCCATCTGATTGGTGAAGGACTCAACCAAGCTGTTGACGCCATGGTCTGTCAGTATAGATGTGTTAAAGAGAAACTGCTTGTAATTGTAGACTTCGTCCTGGATGTGAAATTCATCAGGCATAAGGGGGTGCCAGTGGTAAAGGGTGTTGAACTCAGAGGAGATCCTGTTCTGGTACTGGAAACGCTCGTTGAAGAGAAGTTCAGGATCGAACTTGAGCTTAAAGTTGTATCCACTAAGGTGCTGGACATAATCTTCAATCACAATTTTGATCGTCTCACCTGTAAAGTCAGAATACAGAACAAACTTTAAAACCACTGAACCATCTTGTGAGGTAAATCCATTAACCAATTCTTTAAATATCAACCTGAATCTAAATGGCCTTCTCTACAGGACACTTACCAATAAGGATGAGCCGTGCGGTCTGAAACAGCCTCTCGTCATCCCAGTCTGGATGCTCCTGCTTTAGTACATCACACACTCGGTTGTGTTCACGTAGCCAGATGGTGGCATACATCATGAGTCCAGGAACCAGTCCAAAGGCCTCGTGACCCACAGCAAAACGTCGTGACTCGGGTATATGAGGAGGGTAGTGCATGTCGACTTGAACCTCACTGACTGTCGGAGGATAAACCTCACCATCCAGAATCTGGGTAAAGCAATGACCACAAATATAGTCAAATTTTCAGATGACCAGGCTTGGGATATTAAGTAACAAGACAGGAGAAATGTCAAAATTGCCTAATGGGGAGGGAGGGTGTGGCGACTACAGTGACCTAGAGGAGGTTATTTTAGGTAATTCCGGGGTGGAAACATTCCTTACCTTATATCTCAGTTTTCCATCCTTGAAAAGTCTCAGCTTGTGTTGGCGTTCAAGCTCCTGTCCATATATGTGACCCAAGTCAACCTAAAGACACCATGCAAAGTCAGTTGTCAGACGACCATTAATTAGGGCCACTTGAAAAGGTTATACAGTATGTACAAGATACACACCCCATGATTCAGGGCTCTTGTAAAAGCTGGACCTTTCTTCATGTCAGTTTTAAAAAACTGATGTGTAAAATGTTGGGCAAAGAAAGCGAACATAAGACTGGTGCGTTGAGGATCTGGGATGAACTTCCTCCTGAGTAGCAGTTTCTCAGCCAGCAGCTTCACATCTGGCAGCTCTTTCTTGCCTGCAAAAGACAGAACAACAAATGAGTAAAAGACCTCCACTGTATATTTACATCTTCATTTTTGAGTGTTATACACCAGCCTAGATGGGGATTTTAATTGATGGACAGAAATATCCATATGCTTTTCTCATCCACACACCAAAAGACATGCAGACTTCCTGTCTAACTGTGAAGCTAAAAATGTGAGAAAACAGGTCTGAGGAGAAAGAGACTCACCTGCAACTCCCATTGGTGTTGGGCAATTATTCGCGACAGGAGGTAGCGTACGAGTGTAGTAGGAGAGATTGGAATAGGCTTCCCAGCTTTTGTAACCATAGTCAGCATTGAATGTAGGGGGGCTGTCAATCAAATGGGCTCGTGCTGGACCAGGAGGAAGTAACATTTTTAAAGTTAAAGTTTTAATTATAAATAAATTACTATTAATTAAATATTATATATAAAAAATAATGTATACAAATAAATAAATTAATTATAATTTTAAAGTATTTCAATTATATCAAATTGAAGGTTTTATTAACAAGACTATTTCAGGCATGAAAAGTTTCAACTTACATGTCAGCACGTATCGCATTATGCCATTTCTCAAAAACGACACTTTGTTGACAATATTCCACAAGCTTTTGAAGTGTGTGAGAATGTAATGCACCGTGTTGGGAGAAGGCTTCAGATTAACTTTAACCCATGTGAGAAACTCGGCTGTAAAAACGAAACCAAAGTTAAAAAAAAGTTAGTTTGGTAGGCTATTGATAGAGAACAGGAAGCTTATTCAGCCAACAGAAGTAGTTTTCACTTACGTGTTGTGCAGTTTTGACCGTAAAATCCAGTGCGTGTACAGTCACATTCATACGAGTCGGAGCTCATTTCAGTACAGACACCGCGATTCTGACATGGCTGAGAGCAACAGGGGTTGGCTGCATCACCAAAAACAAGATTATTTTAGCCGGTTTGACTTATAGCACATAAGTAAATCATTTTTAAAAAGCATAATTGATGAAAAGAATATAAATAAAACTGAATTAAGAAATGTCTTACCTCCTTGGCAAATCATGAACCCCAGGTTCAAAATAATAAATAATATCAAACTATTCATTCCAGTGGCGTGTATTGGTATATGTCTTGGGTCTTTTCCTCGCCAGTTCAGATCAGAGAATGAATTATCTTGAGAGAGGTGTAGTTATATGAGGAGTCAAATGTGACGCAACGAGCTTGACTCGTCATCGCTTGCAATACTGACAATGACATCATGTTGGTAACCTGCTGATTATTGGATGTCATAAACTAATATCCCGAACGCTCTCGGAGATACGATAATAAACCATATAGTTTAGGCTATTTATGTTTTCCTAATGTATAATTTTGGTCACTTAACAATCCGAAAGCAAAACAAAACGGTTTTAATAGATTGTAGCCTGCCTAATAATAACCAACATATAGCCTTTGTATACAAAGAACTGCCATCTTGTGGAAGAAATGAAACATCACTCATCAGGTCCGCTAGCTATAGAAACCCTGGAGAAACCTGTTTTCTTCTGATACCTTTATCACTCTTCACTCTTTCTTATTTAACAATGAGTGCATCCCCCCCTCCCTCAAATAAAAAAAAAGAAAGAAAAAAAGAAGAAAAATAAATAAATAAATATGCCTTTGTAACATTTTCATTCTTTAAAATGATGTTCGGACTATGTTTTATTATTTTAAAGCCCATACTATATTGCTTTATTTCTAGTATATTATATTTGATCAAGTATCGGGTATTTTGACAGCAGAATGAATGCAATGCGCACAGAGCGGGACGAGAGAAGAGACTGCGACGATATGATTTTATCATTAGGAAGCTTTGTAGTTCCTCCTCCTCTCCTTTTTAAAATCATAGTCTGACTCAAGTGCTCTCTCTGCATTGAAGGAAAACGACTGATTTTCAGGATTTCTGGCTTGTTGTAGGCTACACTCCAGCTCAGGGTGAGATGAAATGTTTATTACTCGGTCAGTTATTGTTTACTGCAGGTAAGCTGTAAATGCTTGTTGTTCATATAAGGTCACGTGAAAATAGCGGTGCGTAGGCTAGTTCGAGAGACACAGCTCTTATCTGTGGAAAGTTTTTAAGTAGCCTAGGCTATTACTGCATTTTAAGAAGTTTCCATTCGGTTCAGAATATGTAGTTTTATGTCAGAAGCACAACTCCGTTCATTTGGGACACCGAAAGAATGTTGAATTTTGGCGATAGATAGGCGAATGTTGACAAATAACCAATCTCTCTGAGATCTTAAGTCTTGAGAAGCGAGAAAAATCCGGTGCAATCAAATTAACTTGTAAATTACTAATAGCGAGATTATAATGCACATCTACGTTTTTTAGGGAACAAAGTCCACATTTAGAAGCAGCATCACTTTTTAAATATTTTGTTACTAGCCAACATATGCTTAATCGATCATGGTACAATATAATGTAATGCTTGTTAATGTTAATGAGTTTTAAGGCAGTGTTATATTGATTTGATTTGCCTTAATGTCTACGTGACCATGTCCATTCATCAGTGAGGTGAACGTGCTCTGCCCAGCGTGATAATGACACGCGCTGATGAGCATTAGCAATCTGTGGCACTCAAGGTCCCAAGGGCCAGTTTGAGTAACAACTGATTTGTAATTTGTCTTTTCATTTTTTTGCGTCATTGTTTTTATGGATGGGCTAGTAGCTGATCAGAGAACCCGACATTCTCCGTTATGCAATTTTAGCTATGTTGGATTGTGCAATAATATTAACTCCATCATACAAAAAATATAATGCTGAACTTAAAGAACATATTGATTCTTTTGCTGTAATTAATGTCAAAGTCATTGCAAGTTAAAAAAGCAGTTCAGACTATGAAACTCACTTGCACAATTTATACCCTCACCACAGACACTATCTCGGTTGACTGGTTGCACACTTCCCGTTTCTAGTATGATGATTTCCATCTCTTTTCATTCTGTATAGCCTGCCTATATATTCCTTCCTTTTTTCTTTCATACACACACGCATACATGCACCAAATTCCCTGCCACACCGGAAGTGCTCTGCTCATCTTAGTGCAAGGTAAGGAATGCAATAAGACAGACATAACTCAAAAGAAACCCTCATATATTACCTTTTGTATTGATCTCACAATATACTTTAAAATACTTTCAAACATGAGATCACACAACAAAAAGCTTCTAAAAACAATACAAATTTTAAAGCTTTTCAAATGTATGTATCTGGATACCTTTTCTCCCGTATTGTATTTATTATACATATATGTCAATTTGATATTTTAGTTGTTGCTATTCATTTTACATACTTTAACCTGTACCACAATGCCTTGTATTTGCCTCGTACATTTTAGCATTTTTCTTGCCTGAAGGTTAAATTTAAATGTATTTTCGTTAACTTTTTTAGAATTTGTAATATCATCCTAACCACGTGTCTGGTCAGGATAGTTATATTATGATAATGTATGCGAGTGATGTTCTATGCATGTTATTTAATAGTGAGTACAACCTTAACATTCTCTTTCTGTCACATGTAATCTCTGCATACATTTGAGTTTAGTCCCCATTCAGATCATGAAGAATCACATTTTTATTATTTTTTGATGTTAGTTAATTTTCTCTCATCCAAAAAAGGAAACATATAATGAAACTGTAAAAAACATCCAGAACTCAAGGGAAAACAATAAAATAAAAAAATAAAAAACAAGATTAGAGTGTCAGTAATTTCACTACCCCATCTCACTGAAGAATTGATTTTTGATTTTATTTTTATTTATAGATATTACTTCTTATTTTTTCAGTGCATTAGATGTCCAGTAGCATTTCTAGAAGATTTCTCTGGAAGCAAAGTTCTTTGAAGAGGTCTTAGGATAACCAGCCTGTTTTGTCTAATTCAGCCGTGAAGCCACCATGTCTCTCACAGATCATCACATCTTTGTAAGTAGAACAAAAATCTTAGATTTATGCCTAAGAATAGAAGTAAAACCCTAAATCAGTAGAGTCTGGCTTTCAAAATGGTGAGCCAAAACATAAAACAGTTTGTCAGCACAGATATTTTTGGGAATGCACTATTTTGCTTTCCAAGAACTTGTATTTCTGTTAAGTTTACATCAGGGATGTCGTGAAACGTCTCTGGTTGTCCAATGATCATATTTTGGACAGGCTCTTTGCATATATAGATTGTTTCATGAGTAATGAGCAAAATTGGACGTATTCTGTGGCATTAAATAAATAGAAACAGAGAAATCAAATCCTATAAGCCATACATGTACATCAGCATCCACATAAATTCTGGTGAATATATTAAGTTTAAGATAGATATTTGTATGCTTCTGGCTTACTGCCTCAAAATATGTATGTGTTAGTGTATCACACCAACCTGACAGTCCTCACATTAATCACCACTTCCCTTTTTTCCTGTATTAAGACTACATTTCCAAAGTGAATTCACTTAATTTTAATTAGCTTAATGACGATTGTATTGATTTTAAAGATTAAGGGTTTATTTCTTAGGTTGAACAGCAAATTTCACACAAACTCCAAGTGAAAGTGTTGCGGGCTGAAAATGTCACCAAAGGAGCTCTCGGAGACCTGTGTGAGTATATCTTTATAGATCATAGTTTTAAAATGAAAAGTTAAGGTACTTACAGAACAGTGATTTTGTACATTACACAGCATCATGCATTGCTTCCTTCAGTTACAAAACTTAAAGGAATGAGACCTGATTTGAGCACTTCAGAGAACGCTCCTAACACTAAACATGCTTGTAGTGGATACCCCTGACCCATATGTGGAGCTATTCATCCCCACCGCCCCTGAGAGCAGGAAGAAAACACGACATATAGATAACGACATCAATCCAGAGTGGAATGAGACTTTCGAATTCATCCTCGACCCCAACCAAGACAACGTGCTAAACGTAAGTAAAGAGAAGCTGAAAATGAACTTCCACTTCTAATCTAAACTTAGTCAGCTCTTCTTAAACACCACAGTCTTAAAGCTGCAGTAGGTAACTTTTGTAAACAAATATTTTTTTTTTTTACATATTTGTTAAAACTATCATTATGTCCTGACAGTAGACTATGAGACAGAAAATCTGTGAAAAAAATCAAGCTCCTCTGGGTCCTCCCAGTGGTCCTATTGCCATTTGCAGAAATACATCGCTCCTGGTCAGAAACAACCAATCAGAGCCAGGAGGAGTGTCTCAGCAGTGTCATTCACGCTCTCATTCACAATTCAGGTTACTTTAGTAAGGTCTTGCTATTTCCAACTACTAATACTAAGTGTAGTATGTTGAACCTTCCTTCGAATGTTTATTGCTGGTCAGGCTTTTGGAACTCGTTGTTCTTACTTAGTAGTGTATGTACTGTACAGTCAATGATGGTTTCTGTCTCTTGTTTCCAGCTGACATTAATGGATGCTAACTATGTCGTTGATGAAAAATTGGGTACGGCCTCTTATGACATCTCTAAACTCAAAGTTGGACAAACAGTGCTGGAGTCATTTCTTATAGGAAAAGTAAGTTATAACTATTTGAGGATCACTTTCCCTTTAAGAGCACATGACACATGAGTTGCTTATATTTTCAAAGATTTCAAAAGGAAAACTGATCGAATGTACTTTTATATTGTACGATTTATATTGTATTATATTGTAATGCGATGCCTGAATTTGCATACAAACATACTGTTCATTTCTATACATTTGTTTTTTAATGTTTACATTTTTCATCATTAATTTTTAAATGATATATATATATATATATATATATATATATATATATATATATATATGAATAATGTCAACCATATTTCAGTTATTAACCATAACGTGAAACTAATAATTAGCTTGCTTATTCTTTTTACCTGCACCTAATTAGAAAGTCAACATTAAAATCGTCAGTTTTGGTGCATGTTACTCTAAAGAAAAAAAACTTTTGTCTTTGTAATCTTAAATCTTAAAACAAAATTTACTTTCTCTGAAACGACTTTCCTTTTCTGCTAATGTCAAAAAAATATTTTTTTCTTTCCTCTGTGACTTCCTCCCTTGATCTGACCTGTGGTATTAATTTTTTTCACAGATGACCAATGTGTACTTAGAGCTTTCCTTGGAGGAGTGGTACGTATCTCAATGAACAAAACTGGCTTCTGTTGAGAACTTTTATAGGTGAACTGCCATAAATATGACTTTCTTTTTAACTGTTCTCAGCTGCACGATGGACCTGCGATTTAATCTGGATCTGTGCCCTAAAGAAAAGCTCTACAGACAACACCGGCGTGATAGAGTCATGCTGGGCATCAAGAAATTGCTGCACATGGAGAAACCTTCCTCCCTCCCTTCCTCTCCTCATGAGGTATCGCGTATTAATCAACTGCTTTTGTAACCCCTCCAGTCCTACTCGCGTCGCTCTGACTGAGATTCTAACCAGCATTTCCGCAATAACAAAGACGTTCTTGTGTCTATCGCTATTGTGCCTCTTTAGGCCAGGGAAGTGAGGTTTACTCACAGCTGGCCTCAGTTACACTTTCTCCACTGGTCGTGCATTTGCAGAAATAGTACAGTGTGTGTTTGACGCAGATGTCAGCTTACTGTAATGAAGATGGAGACACCTAGTGAAGTATAGAAAGCCAAGACACACATGACATAGTAAGAAAAGAAAATAGACTGCTGACGCAGATCTCCCCCAAACAGCTCAGATTTCCACATAACTTTAGCAGTCATTTCCTTCCAGATAAGATATTTGGACACATTAAGCAGACATGACCAAATATTTCAATATTTAACCATTAAAACTCTTAATAAAAATGAGCACTAAAAATGAAGACTGACAGTGTTTTTGTGTTTCATTCTCTGTATGTCTTGATTATCAAGTTTGTTCTCTTTGGCGTGTTTTTCTGACTTTGCCAGTTCCAGTTCAGTCCTGGCTCAGGCTGAAAATTGACATAGTCCAAATATAAAGAGGAAGTGTTTGCTAAGACTTGTGAGAACTCACAGGACTGGTGTATTACTTTTGGATTTCATAAGCCTAAAAAAGAACCATAGGCAGGAAATTACAAAAGCTGAACTGCTTTTCTGCACGTAAATCGATCTGGTTACAATACAGTTACAATGCTATTAGAAATGCTAAGTTTCTGGTCTCATTGACTTCCATAGTAGGAAAAAATATACTATGGAGGTCAATGAGACCAGAAACTGTGTGGTTACTGATATTTTTCTAAATATCAAAAAATCGGCTGAATACATTCGAAAACGGTAAAACCCAACTGTTTAACTCTGGGAGAGTGGTAAAATGAGCCTATTTCCAAAAAAAAGTGGAGTATCCCTTTAAATCAACTTTAAACTAGTTCTCATCCTGCATTTTCAATAACTCCACAATGACATAAACACTGTAAATTACTGAAATCCAAATTCGAGACAATCCCATTGTTCTTTCCACTTTGCAGTAATTGTACAGTAAATCTTTTTGGCTGAAAAAACTATGAAATGGTAAAATGCTAGCTTATTGCTAGTATATCACTAGCATACTGCAATGCTGCTAATATTATTTTTTTGTTGCATGCAGGTTCCAGTGATTGCTGTGTTAGGCTCAGGGGGAGGTTTCAGAGCAATGGTTGGGTTCTCTGGAGTTATGAAGGCTTTATATGAGTCTGGAGTTCTAGACTGCGCCACATATGTTGCTGGACTCTCCGGATCCACCTGGTATGAGGACATGTTCAACTTTTAATTCCTTCTCAAATAAATCCCAGTGCAAACCTACATTTGCTTTTCTGTCTCTCACAGGTACATGTCCACTTTGTACTCCCACCCAGAGTTCCCCACTAAGGGCCCAGAGCAGATCAACCAGGAGCTGATGAACCGCGTGAACAGTAACCCTCTCCGACTACTGCTTCCCAAACACATCACTAAATACGTACATGCCTTGTGGAGCAAGAAGAGCTCTGGGCAGCCTGTTACCTTCACAGATATCTTCGGGATGTTAATAGGCGAGACGCTCATTCCCGCTGTGAGTATATGATCTTTGGAGTTTCCTTTGCTTATTACGAAATATACAACGCACAACTGGCAATACAAAGGCTTCTCTTTCTGCTCTCTCAAAAGAGGATGGACACCAAGTTGAGTGAATTGCAGGAAAAGATAAATGAAGCTCAGGCTCCTCTGCCCTTGTTCAGCTGCCTGCATGTAAAACCAGATGTCTCTGAGCTCAAGTTTGCAGGTAAAAGGGCAATTTATTTATTTTTTTGTTTTTATTTTTAGTCTTTCTTAATGCAAAGTGTTTAATTATCAACAAGTATAACACATTTCTACTGTTTCTATGATTACAATATCAAGGATAGGTGTTTTTGTCTTCAGAAATTCATTTTCATTGTGTCAACGAATTGTGTAAGGTAATACTACACCTTGGAAATACATAAAAGATCATTATCAGCTACATTGTTGTTAGAGTATTCACTGAATGAATGAAGGGGGATCCCATTTATAGTAGTCTGACCTTTTGAATTGCCTGGGGAGAACTCGATTACGTCAGAAGATTAGTTCAAGAATGTACTATGACTATCTTGCGCAAGAAAATATTTACATCACAGGTGAGCTGCATTTTTAGAGCTGTATTACATAGATATTTTAATAGAGTATAATAGCTTTTAAATAAATTCCTCTAAATTCAGTCATGTTTTGTTATAAACATGCATCAGTAAGTTTAACTGCGGCTGAATGAAAGCAACCATTAAGACACAGAGCCACTCAAGGGAATCACCCTCACGTCACGTTTCATTGAGTTTCCAAAATAGTCCTATGCAACAGAAACACATCCGAACCACTCCTATCCTCTACAATAGACTAAAACTGCGGTGACTGTCAATACCTCAGATTTTGATTAATCATTTTTTGTCTAGTTGATTTTCTGCAGGCTTTCCAAAATAGCTTTTGTGTTGTGAGCATTTTATTTAGTTTATTCATGCATCTGCCTTCGTCAAGTGACACGTAATCAACACTGCCAAGGAAACTGAAATCTGAAACATTGCTTTCGCACATTCCCAGATACGATGTAAAATATGCTCTTTGTCATTGTGTTTATTTTTAAACTAGTTTTGGTCTGTTGTCCAAAATTATAATTCGACATCCTGTTCTTGTTACAGTTTATTTGTCGGTATGGGCATGTTTCGCAGACTTCTGTTGAATGTGAATACATTTCTATTGAGGTTATGGTTGTGTTTTGATTGGCGTGTTTTAATTGACAGACTGGGTGGAGTTCAGTCCATATGAGATCGGAATGGCCAAATATGGAACCTTCATGACCCCTGACCTTTTTGGAAGCAAGTTCTTCAGAGGAAATGTGATCAAGAAGCACAAAGAGAACCCTCTTCACTTCCTTATGGGTATGGGCTCCTTTTCTGTATTTCTCTAGTAAGCAGAGAACCATGATAAGAGAGAGAGAAAAATATGTTTTTATGGAAATAGTGTCACCGCATAGTTGGAATCTTCACTGTCAGAGTCAAATGTCACCTGATTTAAGGGTGTTGGTTCAGTCATTTGCAATTATTCCATCCTTGCTGTATTGTAATGCGAGACAAGTAAGTGTTGTATTTCAGTGGCGCAAACTCAAAATTCACATAGTCGCTGTGACTGTAAAGAAGCATTCTTCGAAGGGTGTATCGCAAGTGTTTCACCGCAGATTTACTCTTTGTTTTAAAAACAGTGACGTGAAGATCACCAAAAGTATTTGTAATCTACTGTTTCAGGCCTAACATCGTCTATACAACGGTATTTTTTCAATTTCTTACATTTTACAATTTTGCATCCTAGCAAAATAAAGACAAATATTAAACAAATGATTAAATGTCTGTATTATATTTTATCCTAATATTAATAAGAAATTATGATAAGAAGAATATGAAAAAAAAGCCTCTTTTTAGGACCATTATTTTTTTTTAATACTCATAATCATTGGTGGTACTGGATTTATAAATTATTTTTAATACTTTTGATTTTGAGGTAAAACTTGATCAAATATGCAGCATTAAAGCCTGTTTTACACCTGGTTTTAAGATGCGCTTTGGTCGATCGAATCACAAGTAGACGAGGGAGACACATTCCGGTTTACACTTGATTTCTTCGATGGGAGGGTCTATGGACGGGTAAATGCATGTTTTTTTTTAAAAGATATACATTTTTTTAAATAAGCTCACGTTATTTACACGATTGAGGCAAAAAAAAAAACACACGGCGAGGAGCAGCTTAAGTTTTTGCTCTGAAAGCCACAAGACTGCACTGAATGCTGTGAGTTTGTGTTAGAAATCAGGAATGGTGAAAGAACATTGTGCTTGGTGCGTTTTTCGTCTTCATACCAATAATGTTTACGCATTAGGTCATTAGGCATAGATTAGGCGCTCTGTGGCTGTTTGAACACATTCGACCACATTAGCGTTTACAGCACGAAAGCAATGCGGTCGAATGCATTTTCGACTACCTCTGGAAGTGGTCAAAAGTGGACAAGCTAAAAACGTTTCAGACCTTGTTTACACCTGTATTTAGCATCGTCCACTTGTACATGGGATACAGTGTGTTACTTTGTATATGTTGCACAGGTGTGTGGGGCAGTGCCTTCTCCATCCTGTTCAACAGAATTCTGGGATTGAATGACGCGACAAAAGGCAGCACCATGGAGGAAGAACTAGGTACGATCACCAGCTGTATTAACGATCCAAGACCAGTTTCATATTGCTCTTATACTATTTTTTTCATCTGCATGCCACAGAAATTTCCATAGATCTATGTAGAATTTGAATGTCTTTCTCAAGTTTTATATATTCTTTGTCCCATGTGTGTTATGTGTATATGTATTAATAATATTCATGTTGTGTCATAATAGCGATAGAAAAAGAAAATGTTGCAGAATGATGGTGCCTTAAGTATTTGCATGTCTGATGGTAGGATGGTAGATTCAGAAACCTGTGATGGTTATCAGGCAGCTATACCAAAGTGTGATTACAGTTGTGCAGATGCAAACATCCTGGCTCACACACACTATATTCTTAGATGACCTGAGAGATTGTGATGATCTTAGTCAGACATCACATCAGTTGGAGGTGGTTTGCACTGTGGCTGTGACGCTTGTTTTTACTTATATTCAACAGAACAGATCAAACCGGAACACATCGTGGGAGAAGACAGTCTAGATAATGATGAAGACTCAAATAAAGGTGAGATTTTAGACCATGTACATTACACAGGTTTTCAAACATTTTGATGCCACAGATTCCAAATGTCCCTGCAGGGGACCTCCTTCTCAAATTATAAAGGCAGCTATGTTTTAGCTGTTTTAATTATTCTGATTTCTTTTGAATATTTTAAATTTCTTCCATGTAAAGCACTTTGAATTGCCACTGTGTATGAAATGTGCTATATAAATAAACTTGCCTTGCCTTGCCTATGTATTTACATGTATAGAGGCCAAATTTGTGCTGAGGAAAAATAAATATTAACAATAAAAACAATTAACAACACTCTAAAAAAAATGCTGGGTTGTTTTAACCCAATTTTGGGTAAAATATGGACAAACCCAGCCATTGGGTTAAAAATGTCATTTAAAAATGTAACCCAATGGCTGGGTTTGTCCATATTTTGCCCAAAATTGGGTTAAAACAACCCAGCATTTTTTAGAGTGAATATTAAAAACAATATTATCTGGAAAATATACTTAATTTATACCATTGTGAAAACCCTGATTAAAACTGCAACCTTTTGTTTAACATCAAAGCAGACAGATCTCATGAAATGGCGTATGTATGACACGCCAATTCGTATTTTCATTTTTGGCATGCTATCAACACGCATAATCGCTTTTCGGCGTGTTTATGAACGCCGTTGACTTAACGTTACATCACTGTATAAATATATGACCTACCCCAACCCCGTCCTAAACCTACCCGTCACTGGGGTTAATTCCATTTATGAGTCTTCTCCTACCATCCTAGGAAAAAAAATATTGCTTCCCAGATCTACATTGTGCTTCGTTTCGCTTTAACGGCGTGTACATTCACGCGGAATCACTCAGACATTTAACGGCGTAGACAAACACACATACGCGGATAGCTCAAAATGTGTATAGATAACGCGCCACTTGACTTGAAAGTGGCGTGTATGTTTACGCAAAAGTCATGATGCCATGTTGAGCAAAGACATTAGGTTTTAGATAAAAACCTTATTACAATATCAATGCAAATGCATAAATATAATGGATTTTTTTGTCTTGCACAGAGGACGAGTATCAGGCTAGCTGGATGCAGCGCATGGTTAGCTCTCTCTTCAGTGACTTTTTTAATACAAGAGAAGGCAGAGCAGGAAAAGTACACAACTTCATGCTGGGCTTAAACCTAAACAATGACTTTCACTCGTCTTTCACTGAGGCCGTCAGTCCCACAGAGGATGAAACTGATGCGGTCACAGGTCAGAGTTCATGTTTGTTATGGACATTTAAGTTTACTGAATTAAAGGGTTAGTTTAACCAAAAAGGAAAATTCTGCCATTAGGTTAACTCACCTTCATGTCGTTCCAAACACGTAAGACTTTCGTTCATCTTCGGAATACATGAAGATATTTTTAATGAAATTTGAGTGCTTTCTGTCCCACCAATGACAGCCTACGCAACTACCACTTTCAAGATTTAATCAAAAAGACCATTTGTGTTCCGAAGATGAACAAAAGTCTTAGGGGTTTAGAACGACATGAGGGTGAGTAAATAATGACAGAATTTAAATTTTTGGGTGAACTAACCCTTTAATCTGAAGTGTTACCTTATTGTTTTTTTCTGATTTTGGATATTTCAGACCCATGCGAGTTTGACTGTATCTACGAGCCATTAGACGTAAAGAGCAAGAAGATCCATGTGGTGGACAGTGGCTTGACCTTTAACCTCCCTTATCCTCTAATTCTAAGGCCTCAGAGAGGTGTTGACCTCATCATCTCTTTTGACTTCTCTGCCCGACCGAGTGACTCAAGTCCTCCATTTAAGGTTAGTACTAGGGCTGTCAGTTTTATTTAGACTGATAAATTATAAAAAAAAAACAGATTATCTATGCATACCTTTTTTAGTGTAAAGAACCATGTCACAGTATTGATAAATGTGATTTATTTTATAGATTAATTAATCAGAATATCATGTAAAATCATGATCATATGTGCACAGACAAGATGTATGCCATGTAGGTTTTGTAAATGATTGGTCCTTTGTAGGAACTTCAGCTAGCTGAGAAATGGGCACGAATGAACAAACTTCCGTTCCCCAAGATCGACCCAAAGGTGTTTGACCGGGAAGGGCTGAAGGAATGTTATGTGTTTAAGCCCAAAAAAGGAGAAAGGAACTGCCCAACTGTCATCCATTTCGTCCTGGTCAATATTCAATTCAGGACATTTAAAGCCCCAGGTGTGTGTTAATTTGTTTGTGTAAGCGTCTGTTTACATAAAAAAAAAAAGATTTCCTGTCAAGATTAGGGATCTCCTTTCTAAAAAAAACTGATCTTTCCAGTTGCGTCTTATCTGTTTACACTGTCCTGTGATTCGCACATTTGTTTGTGTAGGAAGGTCTGTGTTTGGACGCTTTTATGAACTGGCTGATTTACATCCCTTTTTATATAATGCATGAAGCGGGTGTGTTTCTATATGTATGTATTCAATCTGTTTATATGCTTTGGAAGACAAAGATCATGTTTTTTTAACATTGAAAATCATAATAACAGACTGGGGACTTGGTCATTTCAGATCACTCAAACTAGTTAAAAAGAAAAAAGATCAAGATGTTTTAAACAAAAGTGTGGTTTGTTTTGAAGGTGTTCCACGTGAATCAGACAAAGAGAGAGAATTTGCAGACTTTGACATCTTCGATGACCCCGAGACGCCCTACTCCACATTCAACTTCCAGTATTCCAATCAAGCTTTCATTCAGCTGCATGATCTTATGGAATTTAACACGCTTAACAACATAGAGGTCAGTCCAGCTCAGATTCATGCTTATTCTTGTGCAGGCTTGTTTGAATCAGGTTCTGAATGTCAATGTGTCTTTTGCTTCATGTTTAGGCTTATTTATGCAAGTCATGTTAAATAATCTTTCATATTTTATCTAGGTCATCAAAGAAGGCATAAAGGACAGTATCTTGTATAGGAAGGAGATTCCATCTCGCTGCTCTGTCTCTCTTTCTCTCAGTGAAATACAAAACAAAAAACTCCTGAAGAGGGAGTCCAAAGGACAAGCATACCAATAAGGAGGCGGTGTATTATGTCATTCACGCCACAGGAAGTTTACAGATGTCACACATCTCATCATGGAAACATTTTTTTTTAAACTGAAAAATAGCTCAACAAACTGTGAAACTAGATGGTCTGGTTTGGTGCCCAGAACATGTTTTCATGTAGCCTTTTAAAGGAGGAGGGAGAACTTGTGACTGACACCATGAAAACAGCATTTACAAGGCAATTGTTGTCATTAAGTTGTGCGGATGTAGCAATTCCAGAGAGTGTGGTGTGAAGTGCCAGAGTAAATGTAAACAAATCAACTAGTTATTTCATGAAACTTAGTTTAAAGTGCTTAGAGGTTTCCTTCTTGAAGACTTAAAAAGGTGCCCCCCCCAAAAAAAAAACAAAACAAAACAAACTTCCATCATCATTTACTCACCCTCATGTCATGAAGTTCTATATTTATCATCTTCCTCAGAATATTCAAGACATTTTAAAGACAGTTGGGGTCTAAACAGCATTTAACTTTTTATCGTATAGACAAAGAAGAAATTAATACATGTTTGGAAAGATGATGACCGATTTCTCATTTTTGGTTGAACTATCCCTTTATTGCAAAATTGTCTTCTGGTTATTATAATAAGTGAATTAATCCCAAGAATGTTGCTGAAAGCACCTTTGGGCATTTGGCGTGTTTGTGTATGGTTTAATGGCAACTGCTAAAACAAGATCCTGATTTATCTTCATGAACTAAGGGAGTGCCTCAAAAAATAAATAAAAGGAATATCCTAAGTTACAAAACAAAACATGAAACCATGGAAATCCCACCATCCCACAATCTTGCGCGAGTCTGTTAAACAGGTGTTTTTTTTTTTTAACCCTGTCTTGTTATTTTAAGTTTCCCTTTAAATGCAGAGATAGTTTTTATTTCTAGTTGAGTCATTTCCTTTTACCCTTAACCACCATTGTCTATTAGTAAATGAACGGGAGAGGAGGTGTTAGTTAATCCTCAAACCAACAAATCAATATCAGGATGATTTTATAAATTCTTGTTAAACAGCACAACTATGCAGTCCATCCCAGTAGGTCATGCAGGTAGAATAAAAAACAATGACTGTGTAGTATTTGCTCCACTATACCCGCTACATCAGTGAATGAGAACTGGTTGTTTTAGATGACTGAATGTAATTATCGCTCTGATGTCTTACTATAGAGCATATTTTCACATTTGTTAACATTATACCCTGATGGATGCTCACGTGTATTAGCTTTCGATTTATTGAACAGGTTATTGGTAGTTTGTAAGTGTATACTCACACTGACTAAGTATTAATTCACTATTTATTCCTATAACCATTAATACTTGTGTTAAAAAGAGTTGTATGTTTTACTACAAAGAATTTGTATGCATTGTTTACACTTAATTAAACATCTTCTGATGGTGTGTGTACTTTAAATGTGCGAACAATGAGTTATTGTCCTTATAATACATTTCAGTGACATATCGTATTAGTCGAAACTGATGTTTTGAGACCTTTGCAAAAGCTAGGGGCATTCTGACCTACATTTATATGAGGATCTGTTTTCAGCTGAACGTTCTTTTTTTACCCTCTTATACATTAGAAAAGCATCTGAATACTTTAGCAGATGCACATATGTTCTCACAACAACTTATGTCATCTTTCAAGATCACATAAAAATCCTACTGATAAGGTTCAAAACATATATGTAATGTTATGTAAAAATACACAAAATATGTATCATAAATATAAATTGCTTTTGTAAGTACAACTAAAAATGTTACTCTAACTTAAAGTAGAATATAACACGCAATGTTATTTTAACTGTAATCCAACTTTTATACTCTTACAGACATAAACGTGTAGATAAAATGAAGTTTGTTTATTTGGACGTGGTGGTGAATCTTTTCGGTTTCTCTTGTTGAGGAGCGTCATAAGGAATGCCTTTATGTAGGCCTATGTGACTGAAGGCGAACTGTAATGCAAAGTATGAACATCCGCTGCCTACACGGGTATTACATCACAAACACATCACGCCTTACTTTGTGTCAATTGCTCTGAATATAATGGGCTTCTAAAAAAAGATACAACAGCTGAATTCCTATTGTCTTTCAACTCGTTTTAAAGATAATACGGATGAGTGAATCTTCAAAACTTTGTTTTTTTAAGCAATTGTGAGCTGTCAAACAATCTGATAATGGCAAGGGTTAAGCATCGTTTCACACTTGTTGTAGAGATGGGAACGCACGATTTTTTTTTCTTACCTTATGTCATATCAATATGAATGGTGTGTAACTGCCCCAGCTTACCTCAATAAATATCCAAACACTGCATGGTTGAAGCCTTCGCTCTGTTTTGGCTTTTCATCTGAGGGAAACAGTAAAAAATGTTCAATGTTAACTGGAATGATGAAGAGAGAATTATTTTTTTATTTATGCTTCATACAACTTAATACAACCAACCAAAGTGAATTTACTTTGAACAGTGTTTTCACAAACGGCCCTGCAGTTATCAAAACAGGTCATGTAAATTAGGCCTTACCATTCGAAAGCGTATTCATTCAATTAATATAATTGAGCTAAGTGATTTGCAAATAAGGTTAACCCAGGCCCCAGGGTTTACGTTTATAGTGTAAAATCTCGAAACCTGTAGGATTACTTACTTACCGAGCAACAGTGTGAAACAATAAGATTAGATTGAATGATTACGTTTTCCCAGCGTTTTGAAAGACAGCTAAAGTGTTCTGGCGCCATCTACCGTTACCTACCACCACTGCATTTTAACAAAATAACTGTTGCCATTAAATAGACATAATTAATTTAATTTAATTTAAATCATATTTTAGCATTACATTTTAATATTGTTATTTTAATGTACAGGCAGGAGAAGGAATTGAAATTATAGGCTGGAGGCAATAAGCAGCAAAAAATTATTTCAACTCCTCTTGCATACCCGTTAGAAATTTGCTAAGGTACCCTAGTGCTTTTTTCCGCTTTTCTTTCTTTTTTAGGAACTTCACTGCACTATTTAGGAACCTCCGCTGTCCCCGATAGAGGGCGCGCTATGCGGAAGTGATAGAATCCCATCACTGACACGATAGCAGGCTGCAGGATCCGCCAGGCTCGTTTAGCATAGAGAACTGTTACATTGTGTCCGTGCAAACGCGTTTAGCTTAACATCAGAGGGGGAATAAGTTGCGTTCATCATGTCAAAGAATACGGTGTCCGATCGTTTCCGGAAAGTGGATGTGGATGAATACGACGAGAACAAGTTTGTAGACGAGGAAGAGGGGGGAGAAAACCAGCTGGGTCCAGATGAGGCAGAGGTGGATTCTCTCATCAGACAATATCCTTCTTTATTCACCAACATGTGCATGATCTGATAAAGTCTTACATTTTCAGAGCCTCCAGATCATAAAATAATCTCCTTGTGGTTATGCTTGAGTGGGTAATAATTATGACATCAGTGATGGACGTAATTCGTCAATTAAATATTTTGCTCCATAAAGTGTGCATAAATAAATAATTGAACGCACTTATTTTTTTTAATTTAATTATTTTGTTTTCATTCAGCACGTTATCATGTCATGGCATGGCATGCACACTGATTGTTCATAATTCATGAGTTGCCTGATAGACCAGCTGGCCTAAAGATTTCTGTACATCATCACACACAGAACTAGGTTGTGTGCATTATTGTACTCATTTACATTTATTTACTAGACGAACACGCATTCTGTCACAAATGTCCTATAGTGTTGCATCATGAACGGACAGTAGTCTCATTCACATCGCTGAAATGTCCAGACATGTCTTGACATTCCAGACATTGTTTTAATAAAAGTGTTTCTGCAAAAAGATGCGGATATATTAACTACAACATATTATTTTCCAGGCTGTGTGGGTTATTAAAACGTTTCTGTAATTTGAAACGTGCATTATTTTAGTACAAGGAAGTTAAATTCATGTCCTTATATGTCCATTTTGGAGTACCCAGGGCTTTATTTCCTGTTTCTAATGTTTTTTTAGTCCCTGTGGTTGTCTTGTGAAATCTCAAATGCAGCCTGTCCACAGAATGCATAGATGTTGAAATTTTGTTATTATACAGTATACAGTATACAGTGTTTTCTTAACTGCACTCTGCAGAGGGAACCTCATGGGTGCCCTGCAGGCAGTGTTAAAAAATCCACCAATCAACACAAAGAATCAGAACGTCAAGGTGAGCCATGGCACCTTTTTTCCTAAAAGGAAAAAGTATTTTCCTCTGATCAGCTACAGAAAATCATAGCATTTTTTTTCAATTCAACAGAATTTAAAATTATATAGAAAAATGTTGCATTATTTGTGTCCTTGAGTTGCTGTAAAGCCAAAACAATCTCTGTAACTTTAATTTCCTATTATCACTGTAAATCTGTCTTGAAACAATTTATAATTTTAAACGTGCTATATAAATGAAGGTGACTTGATATTTTTGCTTATTGCCATTAAATGAGAACTCCGGCACAAAATGAACCTTTGGTCTAATAAAACACCGGTACCTAGTCAACCGTTCTCTGAGTTTTGTTTTCATGATAATCGAATGTAAAGAGTTTTATCTCTAAAAACTGTTTAGCGTATAACGCTAGTACTGGGGGCATTTACTAAGTAAAAATAAATCGCTAGTTTATACCACTAACAAAGCTCAAAATAGCCCCACACTAACACAGTAACATAATGAGGGTCCATACATGCAAAACGAAGCATTGAGAACTTAAGTGTACTAACCGTTTAAATAAGAAAATACTTTATAAAGACAGTTCCCTTTGTGTATACAGACAGGAGCCATCTTGGAAAACAGTCACGACAAGTCAAACCACGAACGACGTGCTGAGTGAGCTGAACTGTATGAAGTTCAGCGAACTTCTGAACTGTATGAACGGCGTTCGGGGATCGACTTATCGAGACTATTCTTCTAAGATGGCTCCTGTCTGTTTACACGAAGTGAACTGTCTTTATACAGTAAAGTCTCTTCTTATTAAACGGACGTACATTTACAAAGTTTTCAATGCTTCGTTTTGCATGTATGTACCCTCATTTTGTTACTGTGTTAGTGTGGGGCTATTTTGAGCCTTGTTAGTGGTATAACTAGCGATTTCTTTTTAGAAAATACCCCCAGTACTAGCGTTATACGCTAAACAGTTTTTAGAGATAAAACTCTTTACATTCGATTATCATGAAAACAAATCTCAGAGAATGATTGACTAGTTATGTTTTATTAGACCAAAGGTTCATTTTCCGCCAGAGTTCCCCTTTAAAATGAAAACACCTGTGAACACGCAACTTCTCTATTAATGCATCATACTTGTGAAGTGATAGGAACCAGATTTTATCTGACCTTTGTAGGATCGTGCTGAAGGTCTGGTGCTGAAGGTGCTCAGCTCCTTCAAGACTACTGACATAGAGAAGGGAGTTCAGTCTCTGGATAAGAATGGAGTGGACCTGCTCATGAAATACATCTACAAGGGCTTTGAACGGCCGTCCGAGAACAGCAGCGCTGTCCTGCTGCAGTGGCATGAAAAGGTAGGGTTAATACTTATAGTAAACATGGGAACATGTTTTATTAGCAAAGCGGGTGTGTTGTGCTCTTAACTTAATTGTGAATTCTCCTCAGGCTCTCTCTGCAGGTGGAGTGGGCTCTATCGTGAGGGTCCTAACAGCCAGAAAAACTGTGTAAACTGCGAGACGATTAGCACAGCGCACAGAAAAACAACATGCCAAGACACTCAGAACAAAGCGATGACTTTCCACAGGGTACTGAAGAGGACCTCTCATCAAATTTCAATGCTTTTTTGCCCTCTTCTGTTATATCACTCTTCACTCACATAGTCGAAAAACGCATTACCGTGCCATCAGTAGTATGTTAGACTTAACTTAGCTTCTCTCAGGAATACTTTTCTATGCTCTTCTGTATTGTATTCAGCAAGAGTTTTATAAAATCTTAAGTTTATTATGAATTTACACCATGTAACCTCTATTCATTTCAAGCCATTCACACATGCAGACTAAAATAACAGTCACAGATTGGTCGGTGTGTCTTACTGGCACTACGTCTGTCCACATTGACTGTTTGGGATTATGAATAATACTCTCTGGTGCATTAAACCTTCCCGTCGCTGATCCCCTCTCGTTTGTTTTAAGTCGGCAGACGTTATCCCATAGAATTTAATTTTTCATAAGCAAAGCTCGTATAAGACAAAGTTATATTGTTGATTTTATGCATCATCTGAAACAGATGCTTTATTTTCTTTGCCGATGTAGTCATCTCACTAATCTGTGACGTTCACTAATGCTGTTATTAATGTCTTGTCTCAGTGTACCTGTTTCAGCGTTCCAAAGCACTTATTGACATGGACCATTGTTATTGTATGTGTGTCAGAATGCATATGTCTGTATCCATTGTATGCCTGGAGATGTTTTTAAGCCAACTCTGTTGAATACTGCCTCAAAGCAGATCATTACTGATCCAGTCTGATCTGAGACATATCGTCTGATCAGGGACCTGCCTCTACAAATGACAGTGCAGACACTCAATAAACCAAACCGGTATAATGACTGCCTTACAAAATATTCCTTTTTTTATGTTTGTGCTTTTGTGATTGAATAATAGATTGTTAAATATACACCTGATGACCTGACTTGTATATTTTTTATTTATATATGTTGGAATATTGAAAGCATAAATGTGGCAACTTTGTTTTTACAAACTGCAGGTTTGTAAGATTATTTTTCCTAAAAATTAATATCGTCAGTGAAATAACATTTAACTATTAGCAGCTTAGCAGCCATTCCGCCAGTCTTCAGCACCACATGATCAACAGAAATCATTATGATATGTTTATCTGATGCTCAAGAAACATTTTTCAGAATTCTTTGATGAATGTAAAGTTAAAATAAAAGTTGAAATTAAAAAAAAGAAAGGGCTCTGAGCTCAGAATTGACCCCCCCGCCCCATCCATCCCTGGCTGTGAAATGAATAATCGAGTGAGAAGTTTTGAACTTTTGAAGCTCTAGAATGAATGTACTGTATCAACAAAAACAAAAAAGATTGTACATTTTATTACTTTTTATCAAAAAGGGAATACAACATAGTATTACAAATAAAAAACCCAACTACTTATATACATATCATGACAATAGAATACACCTTGATTACTGACAAAGTTACAAAAACTCCAAATGTGTATAAACTGTAATGATAATGAGAAATTGCTATTATGTGCATAATTACTGGTTGACAATACTCACTTCTTGAGTAAAGGTAGTGCTTACCTGAGGTGGACTTCCTTTTCATTTTTAACTGCAGATGTGGCTCAAACTCAAACCTCATCATCATGTAGACAAACACAAATTTAAACTGACAACATCTTCCCCATCTAATTTCATAGAAAGCAACGGAGGGAATTGAGTTTCTTTCATATATTCAAGCAATTCCCAATAATTTAATTAATAGGTAGACTGTATTCTATAACACCACCCACAGTCTTGCTGTACATTCTGATGGAGGAGTGGCCGAACCGTTAACCCGCCTGCGGTCTTAAAACTGGTTTCAAATCTCACCATTGAACTCCAGAGAGCAACGTCATCTGTCTGCAGGACTCTGCAAAAGCGCTCTTCCAGCCTACAAGGCCTTACACGTCAACATGACCTGTGAGAATCTCTTCAAGTGGCGGATCTGCACTCACACAAACACACTCTCATACAAAGATGTACAGGTCGCAGTCATGCTTGTACAAAAAACATTCTCAGAGGTTGCGCTATAAAAGATTTCATCCATATGGACGGTTGTAAATTTTCTATCTTGCTCTGTTTTTATCTGTCAGTAAATTACTGATATGGCTGATTTTGTTGTTGTTGTTGTTGTTACGCCACTAATATTACCAGAACCTCTGTGCCATGAGCTCTTTAAGTCTTTTTTTGGCCTTTTCTTAAACATACGTTGGTCGCGCGAACTCGTCACTTGATTTATTGATGAATATCTCAATTTATTCCACTTGCAATCTCTTGTTTCTCTCCCAAAATCCTCTCTCATGCCTCTGTCCTGGTTTATTTTCACAGGGGTGCTTCAAAACTTAATTTTCTTCCCTTTTCGTATCCCATTAAGAAACCCTTAATGTGACCAGACCAGATTCCTTATTTTTTATCTGTCAAAAATTCATGACAGATTTTTGTTTTAGCGCAACCTCTGATCATTCCCTCTCTTTGTAGGCAGTGGGATGTAGTAAAGTGCTCAGTACGGATAGGCTGAGACAGCGATGTAGACAATGAAGGTGGTCTGGTACTCTATTCCTCCGTCGGCACTGTAAGACAGGGCTCGTACCTTCATGCGGTAGGTGTGAGGTTCGCGCAGAGGTCGAGTGGTGAACAGAACACCTTTGAGGTTTTCGTCCCGGAGAGCGAAGGGCAGAGTCGTGTCCTCGTCGACCACTAAGAAGGAAGTGCGGGGGTGGATGACTCCATCCTGGGTGTAGGCAACCAGCCGGATCAGGTCCTGATTGGCGGCGATGCCGAAGGGCAGGGACAGCAGTTTGTACTCCAGTGCATACGGGCTCAGGGCACACTCCAGATCATTGGGTGGACAATTCTTCAGGCAGAACCTGAGAGGAGAAGCAGAACTCACTTTATTTAGAATGATCAACTAAGTAAAAAACGACAATTGCAAAGAAAAGAGTGGCAGTCTCACCCTGTGGTTGGATCCCTCTGATAGTTGGGAGGGCAAGGTGTGTCAATGCATTGGTAACTCCCTCTCATGTTGAAACACATCCTGTTTGAACCACACTGAATGTTCTGCTCCAGACATTCATCTATGTCTGTCCATATAAATACCAAAAATGAGCAATACAAAACTCTTATATTTAGTAATATATTTAGACTTTTCTTTAGATTTTGTTAGGTTGCTCACAAGAGAAGTTAGCACTAGGGCTGGGCAATTATTAATCGCGATTAATCGCATCCAAAATAAAAGTTTGTGTTTCCATAATATATGTGTGTGTACTGTGTATAATTATTTTTTATATAAAAATTCACACAAATGCATGTATATATTTAAGAAAAATGTGTTATTAATAGGGCTGTCAAAACGATTAATCGCGATTAATCGCATCCAAAATAAAAGTTTGTGTTTACATAATATATGTGGGTGCACTGTGTATAATTATTATATATATATATATATATATATATAAATAAATACACACACATGCTTATGTATATTTAAGAAATATTTTCATGTATATTCTGTATATAGATTTATATATAATTTATATTATATATAAATGTAAATATTTTATATATAAATAATATTTTTTTCTTAAATATACATGCATGTGTGTTTTTTATATATATACGAAATAATTATACACAGTGCACCCACATATATTATGTAAACACAAACTTTTATTTTGGATGCGATTAATCACGATTAATCGTTTTGACAGCCTTAGTTAATAATATATAAAAAAATTATATTAAAAAATATAAATATAGTATATACATATACATGCATGCGTGTGTATTTATATATATAAAATAATTATACACACTACACACACATATATTATGTAAATACAAACTTTTATTTTGGATACGATTAATCGCGATTAATCGTTGCCCAGCCCTAGTTAGCACATGTATTATATGGTTTTTTTTTTTAATTGTATGGCTTCAAATTCTTACCTTGGCAGGTTTTGCCATTGCTCATAAGGCGATAGCCATTGGGACACAAACACCTATGGCTGCCTGGTGTGTTCATACACTCATGTTGACATGTATCCCTCTGTTCACATTCATTAATATCTACAAACACAAGATGGGTAATTATTGATGAGCAATTTTCTGGAAATCATGCAATGCAAGTGTCTCCAATATGACTAATAGGACATTGAATATATATATATATATATATATATATATATATATATATAATCATCCTTTAAAATGTGTGACTTACAACATTAAAACTGAGAAATAGTTTAGAAATCTAAATTTTGCACACACAGCATACACATTACATACAATTTAATACATTTGCTTATCAGTTACTGTAATAGTAGCAGTTTACAATACTCTAACGGTTTAAAGATCAAGAATACAATATAACGCGTCATATCGTACATATAAATACGTAGCATTTGACATGAAACCCAAATTCCACTACAGATCAACAGTTACTCTTGTAGTTACCTAGACACTGGCCATTTTTTGCCTTATAACCAGGAGGGCAGGTATTAGTATCCCTACGACTGCGTGATGGGGCATTGTTCGGTCTGTTGGCCACGTGACGCCCCCCGATGGGGACATATGAGTGGTAACTCTGGGAAGTCAGGCTATGGTAGCGCTGCTGGTAGGAGCTCCGATCAGAGGAGGACTGTGACGTTCTGTACCCATATGAGAAACTCTCATAGTTGGGCAAGCGCTCGAGTCCGGCACAGGACTTGCCATCACCCAGCAGGTGGAGCCCCGGTGGGCACAGGCACTTGTAGCTGCCAGGGCTGTTCACGCACTGATAGGCACAGGGCACTGGTATCAGCTCGCACTCGTTTATGTCTGCTCTCACAACAAGGCCAGCACAGAGATAGAGAAATTGGGAAAAGAATGTAAAAAAAGAAAAAGGTAGGGAAATAGAATTAAAAGTAAAATGGACAGTTCAAAAGAAAATAAAAAGAAGGGGATGAGAAAAAAATACTGGACATGAGTAGATATCCCTCAAAAGCATGTTTCTCATGCAAAATATTATTGTATTTTTTTAGATGGGGCTTAGGTTTAAATTAAGCAAGGGTGTAGTTACATTCAAGCTATTTTAAGTTTTTAGGGATAAAAATGACCGACTACAGGGGGACTTTACATTATATTTAGTTAACTCAGTGATTCATTTTCTGAATTCAGAACGGAAGAAAAACTTTGAATGCCAAAACTGTCACTAAAGGACGTTAAAAAATTGCCACAGCAAAGCATAGCACTTCTGGGGAGAATCCCAAGCAGGAAGATGAAGGGTAAGGTCAAAGATGATAGACACAGATAGGGTAATGACAGAGTCATTTTAGTCGTGCTGGCCTTGCAGTGAGTGTGAATCTACTTGCCAGTGTAATATCACTCACATTTACATTTGTAGCAGCTCAGAGAGACTTGGATCCTTGATTTGGTATCAGTGACGGTGCCTTCTTTGTTTCTTACGGTTATAGGTTGGTTAGTTTAAAAGCACTGTGGCAATAGACCAACGCTACTTTTGCATCATCGAAGGGTAGCGCCCCTTTTTGGGGGAAGACAAATGGATTCCCAGTGAGCAGTAGTCGAAAAGTCATATAGTCAATATACCATTTCAAAGCAATAGCTTCTTTGAGTTCGTACCATTTTTAGCTATCAAGAAACTCAGGAGAATCCATTTGTTACCCTTCAAAGACGCAAAAGTAGCGTTGGTCTACATAAGCAAGCTGTGTGGAGGGAAGTGACAGCACAGGTCCTGAATGCTGTTTAGGTGAGGGTTGGTACACAGAAATGAACTGTAGCAAAAGAATGAGGTAGGTAAAGATGAAGGGACGGATGCAGGTTGGCGTTTGGCAAGAGAGCAGCCCGGGATGTTGGGTTGTTGGGAGAGGATTAGAGTTAGGTGTGGAGGAGACTACATACCAAGGCAGGGGCGGCCAACACCCTGAGAGCGGTAACCCCTCGGGCAAGTGCAGTGGTAGCTACCTCTGGTGTTTTCGCAGATCTGATTATACCTGCACTGATGTGTGCCATCATGGCACTCATCAATATCTACAAGCAGAATAAAAATTTATTATTTTATTTGATCATAATCTAATTATGTACTGTATATATATATATATATATATATATATATATATATACACACCCCAAAAACATAAGCAACAAGATCTTCACAAACCTATGCAAGTGCTATTGTCTCCTTTGGTCATGCCAGTAGGGCAGAGGTCAATGCAAGTGTAACCACCACGTGTGTTTTTACACTGTTGATCTGAGCGACACACTCTCTGTTTGCATTCATTTATATCTGAGGAGAAAGAATCAGCACATTAGTTTCAGTTGGATCATTTTACAAACCCAGCAAGACAACGCTATAAACCAGGAGACAGGTTTTTGATGTACCAATACAGCGCCGATTCCTGAGTTGGTACCCCGGCTCACAAGCACAGCGGAAGCTGCCAATGGTGTTCAGACAGTGCTGATGACAAGGATTGGATTCCTGACACTCATTCACATCTGTAGAAGCCAGATAAAAGCAAATGAATTGCATGCTAGCATGAAGATAAATTAACAGAGATAATTAGTATAAAATGAGTATGCCATACAAAAGTACATATATAAATAATATACATAAATAAACGTAAACACTAGGGACAATTGTGCACCTAAGCAGCTCAGCCCATCAGCTGTCCTCCTAAAGCCCCGCCCACAGCGCATCACACAGCGATATGAGCCAATGGTGTTCTCACAGTCTTGTCCATCATGGCACATGTGCCCACCCTGTGAACACTCATCAATATCTACGGTAAATAGAAATTAAAGCAACCGTTCAGCTTAGATTACATAACACATCATGCACTACCATTCAAAAATTTGGGGTTGGTAGGATTATTGTTTTTTTAAAGAAGTGTCTTATAAATTAAGTCTCTAATGCTCACAAAGACTGCATTTTGTTTGATCAAAAATACAATAAAAAGCCTAATATTGTGAAATTATTACAGTTTAAAATAACTTCCATACCCTGGCATGTTCTACCATCAGCTGAGATGGCGAGACCTCTGGGACAGGAACAGTAGTACGTGCCGATAGAATTGTGGCAGGCATGTGAGCAGGGGTTACCGTCCAAACACTCATTCTCATCTTCATCAGCAAAAAAAGGACAAGCAAGGACAGAATCTCATCAATGAAAGAACTCGTTGTATATTCACAAATGGAGACTATTATCTGTATAATACAGTAAAAGCAATACTGTCTGACTGTACCTGCACAATATGGCCCAGCGGGGTCCAGTTGAAAACCACTGGGACACTGATTACTGCGGTCTCCTAAGGGTGAAAATATATTGTAATTAAAGAAGGATCACTTTAAAACTCCAATAAACTATTAAATAAACCAAAACTAAAAAATAATGATAGGCTAGAATTTAATGATGTTTAGGGATGCACTGGATTATAAAACATTGTAATATAGAGAATAAAAATGGAAAAAGGTTTAGTATTTCCCAAGTCCGGCATTGAAAAAGCTTGTTTTGGATGATATATGATATCTTCAAATCAAAATCAATCAGTATAATGACTGATACTGTATATCACAGATATGTATTGTACCTTTAGCAATAGTGGCATGGATGGAAAACTCCAGCATCTCTTCTAGTGGACGGTACAGAGAGCTGATAGCTGAGGCGTGGAGTGTCTGCACCAGATAGGGCATCTTTCCTCTGGAGGGTCCGTATGTGATGGTATGATTCCACGAGTAAGGCACGCTGACCCTGTCTATACTGAACATACGTGTAGACAGAGCATACAACTGACCAGGGCCTGTCTGGATGTAGTCTTCAGTGTAGTCCTGGAGTTTAAAAATATATATTTCAATGTGAGTGATAAAGTTTACATTGTTTAGCATTTTATTTTCAAAGAATAAAAAGGTAAAAAAGTTTATGAATTCAGTATTGTGAGAATCAACCTTGAGACTGATGTCTGCATTGGAGGGCAGTTGCAGAATGTGTCCGTTTACTACGATGTCCAACAGAAGCGCTCCATCTGAGTCGAGCCCTCGTGCCACATGCGTCATTCGGAGAATCTCTCCTATATAGTCAACACAAAACAATTAAACGAAGAAAACTTTAAGGAAAAATGCAGTTTACAAGGATTGCTACACATCAAGTTGATGCCTCTTACCTGTGGCAAACTCCACCTGAGTTTCACGTCTGAAGATGCCATCTGTGAGGGTGTAGCCATTGACAGCTTCCCCCAGCTCCTGTGCTGTGGTCCAGTAAATGGGGTTCAGGATGGAGATCAACTTCCTCATAGCAGACCCTGGACGATTTAGCAGAACATATCTTTATACTGACAAATACTTCACATACTTTACATTTGGAATATTAAATGTAATGCATTGCCGCTCGTAACAAAAACTGAGCAGCAGAGACTGACCCAGACTCCTGGGTATATTAGTGATGGTGGCCTGTATAACTCTCCCTCCAGTGAGACTGCTAGAGATGGTGGCATTGAGGATGGCAATGCCAAACTCCACATCATTAATGTTCCCAATGATACTCCCTCTCGCTTTCTGAGGGCCACCTTAGAGAGAAAAGTGGAAAAGTTCAGGCAATGGAGTACAATCATTGCCTGAACAGAACCATACATATTTAGTGGTAAATATACCTGGACATGGCTGTATGTTACACCTTGATAACTGGGTGGAGTCTCCTGGGCAGGGTCGGCCGCTGTTGCTAGGCGATGGATTGTTACAAAGTCTAACACGTGTCCGTTCTCCACCTCCACAGGATGCTGAACATTCACCCCAGGACTCCCATGAACCCCACTTACCATCAACTTCACACACATATAAACAGAGCACAGATAGGTGTAATCAGTTATGGTCAAAATTAATAAATAAAAAAATCTACATCTGATGTGGTTTGCACCCTTCCTTCAAGTTTTTGTCTATCATTATCCCAAATGTAGGTAGCTTCTCTTGTATATTTATTAATATATAGCAACTACAAAGTATGAGTAGTGGTGTTGGAGAAGTGGGTATACTCTTAATTTATGCCCCCAATATTTCAAACATCCCAGCAAAGGATAAATGCCCTATGTTATGCATTAGTATTGAATACAATAGAACATAGTTACTAGTATTCTAGCATACCGGGCCCGAACACAGAGTTTTCTAAATATCCAGGTCCCATAAATTATACTGATAAGGGGGTTCGGGGGCTAAATTATGATTTTCCTGATCTCGACATGAGCATTTTTTAGGTGTTTTGATGGCCAAAAAAAAAAATGGACAACAGTAGCTTTAAAAGCATGAAATATTTGATCAGATTCTTAAACATGAGAATCATTTCCAGTTTCAGCTACTTTTTCTTTCCAAAATTAATCAATGTTTTTGGACTAACCTGTTCTTTTAATTAATGGTTCAATTGCTCACTCATAAAGACATACATTTGTCGCCAGACTCGCCACCTTCTGGCTTAATGATGCCAGTTGCGCAAGCAAGCAGAGTGATATTAACAGTGAAAAGTCGAACACATTCGAGGTAATGTTATACAAATATATGTATACAATAATAATGCCAATATATTTAATAAGGTGCTTGTGTAGTTAAATTGTGCTTATAATTTCCACTGTCTTTAATCTAACTGCTATTTCTGTCGGTGATTTAAAACTTCTATCGAAAAACAGCCATATATTTTAGCTACTTGCATCTTAACTCGCAATGAATTATCGTTAACTGAAGTGAAACGTCGCGTTAGGATTCGCGCTCGGCTCTATCTATCTTTATAGATGTTTGAGTGCTGAAGCAGCTCAGATGAGAAGGTCAGTCATCGTCGTGATGGGCAAATCACTGCAGCACCAAATAATATTAATATTAGGGGAAAAAAGTTAAGTTAAAAGTTAAAGTTAATATTAGGAAATTATTTTTTAAAAATATTTTCACAACTTTCATGAAATTAATCAAAAGGGACAGTAAAGATTTTAGATTGGTACAAAACCAAAGTCTATTTCAATTAAATGCTCTTTTTTAACTTTCTAAAATAAATGATAAATGAGCACCAAATCAGCATATTAGAATGGTTTGAAATACTGGCTAGAGAATTGGCAGATAAAAATTCAGCTTTGCCATCACAGAAATAAATGACATTTTAAAATATATAAAAATATATAATTATTTTGAGCTTAAGAAACTTCTTTGAAAAGAAATCTCAACAAAAAAAAATCTCACTGATGTCAAACTTTTGAATGGTAGTGTATGTATGAGTGCTTTACCAGGACAGTTGGCTGCATTGCACTTCTGGATTTGAGAGTCTGATCCAGTACACGCTCTGCCTCCATTGGCTGGTCGAGGATTGTCGCAGGTTCTGTAGCGACGCATTTGTCCACTGTTGCAGGTCCTGCTACAACTGCCCCAGCTGTTCCATGGACCCCAGTTACCATGAACTATGAAGAGAGATCATTTGAACTTATAGCCTTTTTAATTACACCAACATGTCTGTGTGTTTACCATACGTAAAATGTATTTCCTCACTGGGACAGGGCTCATTGTGGCAGAAATCAATGTGGATGTCATTTCCCTCACACTGCCGTCCCCCATGCTGGGGGGTGGGGCTTGCACAGATACGTGTCCTTTGCCTCGTACCGCCTCCGCAAGAAACACTACACGCACCCCAGCTTACCCAGGAAGACCACTTGCCATCCACTGTTGAAGAAGAGAAGAAAAGATAAGTCTTTTGGAATTCACACTCATGACGTTCCTCGTATGACTTGTGTAAAACACAAAAGGATATTTAGCTGAATGTCCAAGCTGAGAACAGCTGATTAATTTCACATTTTCATTTCTGAGTGAAGAATCTCTTTAAATAAAAAAATCATAATATTCACCAGAACGCTTACCAGGGCAATTCCTCTCATTGCACACTTGTGTCTGTGAGTCAGGTCCTTCACACGATGGTCCTTCAAATGAGGGTGGAGGGTTATTGCAGAGTCTGAGTCTTGTCTGCATCCCTTTACCACACGTTTCACTACAAGGGCTCCAAGGCAACCAGGCACCCCAGTTCCCTGCCACTGACAGATAAGAAGCCAATCAGACCGATAAAGACAGGTATGCTCATGTGTAAGCAGGAGAAGATATGTTCCTTCACTCACCTGGGCATGGCCTTATACTACACATAATGGCCTCCACTGCTTTGCCCTCACAGGCTCTGCCCCCATGCTGGGCAGGAGGATTACTACAAGTCCGCACCCTAGTCCTGTTACCCTGACCACAGGTACGAGAGCACTCCTCCCAGGAAGACCACTCGGACCAATTACCATCCACTATTGGGACATATATAGGATTTTGCATAAAGAACAATTTTCACTCACAAATGGTGATGCTTACAATGTACAGCCCAGCAAAAGGGATGAAAAGGTAAACTAATTTACCTGGGCAAGGTTTGCCTTGACAGCTCCGTGTTTCTCTTGCTGAACCAACGCAGTGGCGTCCTCCGTTCGCAGGAAATGGGTTATTGCACTGTCTCAGTCTCCTCTGCACTCCTGCACCACAGGAAACACTGCAGGCTCCCCACTCCATCCATTCAGAGAAACCTCCATGAACTGTGAAAACACACATAATTCAATCTCCCATTATAATACATCTAAATGCATTATAATCCGAATACTTACAAAAGTCCAAAGCTCACCTCGTACTGTTAGGGTCACGCGTACCAGCACGGAGCCTAACAAATTTCTTGCCACACACTCATACTCAGCCGTGTCCTCTTTCTGTGCACTACTGAGCCGAAGAGAGCCGTTATTCAGTGTGGTGATGTGCTCATTACCCAACAGGGGGCGCCCCTGACGGGACCACTCAATGACAGGCATGGGCTCTCCCTCTGCTTGGCAGTTTAACACCACTGTGGAACCAGCATCTACCACTGTCTCTATTGGCTCCACCGTGATAGTAGGAGAACCTATGGAATATCACCAATGTTATTACAGTAACACAGTAGTTTTTTTTTTTTTAAACTAGGTTTTAATTTTCTGTGTGAGTATTCTAAGTGACTTTTACTGCAAATTAAAAACTTTAAAGGATTCATTTTGGTTTAAGACTTACTCTGTAAGGTCAGTGTAACTGTTCTCTCCACCACTCCTGCATCATTTGTGGCCACGCACATGTAATTTCCAGCATCTTCGCTCTACAAAAATTACAAATTGATACCATTAATTATTTACCGTATAAAACGTTACAAAAAGACATGAATACTGAAGGACATGATTTTTAAAAAATCTAGGATAGATGGCAAAAACGTTGTAACTATATTAATCTCTTGTATAGTGGTAAAAAATAATGGCTTTTTATGCTGTATGTCAATTTTTAAGGCATTTACAGATTTTGAAGGTTAATTTTATATGCCTCCATACACAAAAATGGGAAACTTATGCAGAAAATGTACATAAGGCAGGTATTTGACTCAGGTAGGCACTTAAACTTTTTTCAGTATATCATTTGCTTCGAAATGATTAGCATTCTGTTGCAAGAGTTATATATCTTCTGGAACTACATTGGGGTGAGTAAAAATTTAAAACTTTTTGGATGAATCATCCCTTTAAAAGAAATAAATGCAGAGCAGTTTATATGCTTTTCATGTTTGCAGTTGTGTCTGTGATTGTAGTGTGTGCAGTCAGGACTGTTGTGTTGTGTTCGTGTACCACTGTGCCGTAGATGGCTAAAGATCCGTTGTCAAGCTGACGGATTCGATTGCTTATCTGGACATTGATGCCCTTTTTGCTCCACTGGATGGTGGGCAGAGGGTCTCCTCGCACCTCACAGTCAAGTATGGCATTCCCTCCCAGGGGCTCAATGCGATTTGAATGAATATCTCCATCTATTATTGGTGGTTCTGGAGAAATTGGACAAGAGATTCAAGTTTTTTCACAATGGACAAGCAGAGTAGGACATCATTTAATAGAAGTGGAGATGTATACCTTTAACAAAGACAAATCCCAGAGATTTGATGGATCCCACGCTGTTCTCAGCCATGCAGGAATAAGTGCCCGAGTCGTCTTTACTCACACGCTCAATTACAAGCTCACTGTGGCCATTAATATGACCATACTGGGCTGTGGGCAGAAACAATGCTTTCCTGATTCTCACTTACCAGCCTATTGTCACATGCAGCATAATTAATAGTGCTGATGCAAATTGGGGAAATTTGTAGGCTCAATTTAAGGGATGATCTATACCAGGGATGATATTGTTGTTGAATGCCCACGTGATCTTGGGTGAAGGGATGCCGGTGACGCCGCAGGTCAGCAGGAGGCGCTCTCCCTTGTTGAGAGCCACATCCCCAAGGAGCTCAGTGAAGACTGGATGTGTGTGGATGGACAAATCAATGGTGCGACTGTCCTGCCCAACTGAGTTGGTTCCAATACAGGTGTAACTCCCAGAATCCTCAGGCTACATACAAAAACTGTCACAATTTGTAAACACTCTGAATGCAAGCAGTTTAAAGATTGGGACTCTGACCTGTGCAGTGTCTATGAGCAGCTCTCCTGTGGGGAGGATTGTGTATTCTCCAGTGGAATCGGTAAGTGCAATATCATCTTTCTCCCAAGTGATGGTGGGTTGTGGGACCCCATCTGCCACACAGGTCAACAAAGCTTGGGTGTTCTCCACCACGGACACCTCTGACTCTCCTACACGGATGGAAGGAGGTACTAAGGTAGAGAGGGAGAATAAATAAATAAATAAATAAATGCATGACGTTATTATTATAATTCACATAAATCATGAGTTGCCAAATGTATTTTTGGATACAATCCAGTCCATCTATTTCAGTATCTCACTGACTCACTGTGTACAGTAAGGCTCATCTCAAGACTGGTGGTTCCAGCCACATTAGCAGCAGTGCAGGTGTATCTGCCTGTGTCTCCAGGTTGAGAAAAGGCAATCTGCAGCGCCCCTGTGCTGAGGACCCGCTGGTGCATGGACTCGCTCAGTGGCTGCCCGTCCTTGTACCAGGTGATCGAAGGAGTGGGGAAGCCCTCTGAGTGGCATTGCAGAGTTACAGATGCATCTAGTGCCACCGTGTACACCTTTATGTCCGATGTTATGACAGGGGGCACTGCAAGACAAGTGAAAAATAACATTTGAGAAACCATTTCCTACAGATCTTGATTTTCCTTACAGCCTATGTGTAAGCCTAACCTTGTACTCTGAGTTTGGTTTTCCCTAGTGCAGTGCCTGCTGGATTCTGAGCCACACACATGTAGGTTCCAGAATCCTCAACTCTGGCTTTAGATATCTGCAGACCACCATTGGGGAGCACTGTAAAACCACCTCCTGATGATGAAAGGTATTAAGTTGGTGTCAAATTATTTAAAGGGCAATTCAATGAATCAATTTATAATTAAACATTACATTTTTAATTTTACATTTTTAAATTTATTTTTTTAAAAATATTTTTTTTTAAATAAATAAATAAATATTAATGAACCCAAACTTTTAAATGTTAAAATGGTAGTGTATGTGATACAATATAATTATATATAATTAATTAACTACACAGAATTAATAAATACATTAAATGGTTATGATTTAAATAGTTTAATTTAATACATTAAATTAAATGGTACCGAATATATGATTAGCTTGTCACTTACTATATCTCCATGGCAAACCCGATTTTGATTTTACCTGTGGTAAAAATGTTGATACCCTCTTTCTGCCAGGTAATAGTTGGGTGAGGGGAGCCCATTGCTCTGCAGGGCAGGGTCACATGATTGTTCAAAATCACATCCAGTGTTGATGGGTGTGACTGTATCACCGGAAGTTCTGTAAAATGTAAATACAGATGATTATTCATTGCATAAATGTCCAAATTACAAAAATGGTATAGAGAGAAATGAATGTGGAGCCACACATGGGCATTTGTCATATGAGATCTTATTAGACAAAAATAAAATTAAGAGTCATATTTAAAAGCATATGTTTAAGTGTTTCTGCATATCTCATACCGTGTACTGTGAGCTGAACATGTCGGTGTGCTGTGCCTGCAGCATTCTTGGCCACACAAGAGTAACGGCCTGAGTGACTCAGATCTGCAGCTGTGATCTCAAGAGGACCTGAGAGAAACCAAGGAAATGATTAACTTCAATCATCTATTGTTCCTTTTTGTCACACCGTAACTACTTAAAGCTAACCTGATGGTAGTATCGTATAGCCCTCTCCCTCTTTAGCTAGTCTCAATCCATCTTTGCTCCAGTATAGGACAGGATGAGGCACTCCGGATGCAGTGCAGCCAATGACCACCGGGGACAGTCTGCTCACCACAAGCTCTGTGGCCTCATCAGCAATAGAAGGAGGAACTGTGGAAGGGAATGAATATTACGTCCTCCTGAAATGCACACTTTGGCTGCGTCTGAAATCGCATACTTACAAACTGTTTTTCACATGTAGTAGGGATCAAAAAAAGTATGTCCAAATTCACAGTACTCATAAAAGACTAGGCAAAAAGTAACTGAATGACCTACTTCTTCTAGCGAGATTCTGAAGTGTACATGTGATGGACACTTTACAATCCCATGAGGTCACAGGAGAGTAGTGTGAATAGTAGAGAAGTGATGCTGGTAGGTCACATGACAGTGACAACAAGCTAAATATAGCATGTCCGGATCACAGTCATACTATACACAATTATACTATATAGAAATATAACATACTTTTTAGCATCTGCAAAGTAAATACTTATTCAAAATAAGTACATACTTAAAAGAGTATGCGATTTCAGATGGAACCTCGTATGTAAATGGATGTCATATATGGCAGTAGGAATTCACCATGTACAGTCAGCTGAATTTCTCGGCTCTCCTGGCCTGCTTCATTGGATACAACACACTTGTACAGCGCTGTGTCCTCTACTGTAGGTGCGATGACAACCAGAGAGCCTGAAGACAACAGCCTGAGGACAGATTACAAACTGATTAACTGGATACAAGTATGAATCTCAAGTGTCTTACTGTGCAATGTTGAGCATCAGGGTCATATTGTGACCCAAACCAGGAGGAATGCTCATTTGGTTGATGATACAGTAAGAGGTGATAAGAGGAGAGGGAGGAAACCTGGCTGAACCTGTACATATTCTGGTTCTGGTCAGTGTTAAGGGCTTGGGTGTTTTTGGTCCAGCTGACTGAGGGTTTGGGGATGCCAGTGGCCTCACAGGATAGCGTGGTCTGGACGTTCACCGTCACAGTGATGTTAGTGGGACCCTTGGCAATGGAGGGTGGCACTGGAGAAGGAGAGAAAATTTGTGCTTACTTTATATAAGGACATTTCCTTGGACAAAGAGCCAATATATGAAACAGTGATAAACAAACAGTAGCTCAAACAGTAGAGCATGATGCTAGCAATACCAAGGGAATGCATGAACTCCCTTGGTATGTGAATGAACACACCCTTGGTAAATGAATGAAAATGTAACGCTTGAATTCAGTGCTATGAATGGGTAAATGTACATGAAAACAATGAAAATACAGGACTGAAAATAAAGACATAGGGAGGTCAGGTTTGAACAAAGCAAATGAGAAACTAAAGAAAAAATTTAGTTGGAGCTATTTATTAGCTATTATTTAAAGAATCAAACATAAATCTTTAAATGTGTTTTGTTCCAATGATTCCCACATAAAGTAATTGGTTCAAATCACTTACTGAAACAATTGTTGTCATGAAATACAATTGTCTGTTAACAATGAATTGACAGTTTCAGTTTTTCATCTAAAATTTATCTTTTATTTAATTTCTGCTTTATTTCGATTATCAAAACAGATTTTTAGTAGTTTTTAGATTTTGTTACAATAACAACAGTGTTTTTTTTTTAAATCATATTTAATATATTTACAATTACAGTATTGCATGCATGTCAAGACTTACCATAAACCTGAAGATCTACTCTCTTGCGCTCTGTTCCCGCCTGGTTGGTGGCCATGCAAAGGTAGCGGCCCGTATCGGTCACCTGGGCTGAGAAGATGTGGAGTGAACCATCCTCACCAAACCTGTATCTAAACGTATAGGGTGTTTGTTATTTCCCATGAACAAAATTAGTTATGAAATGCTTTGAAGTGAGTTGTGGTGCTGACCTGGGGTTGTTTCCTGCCAGGATGGATCCATGCTTCCTCCAGGTAATGCGTGGGGTGGGTACTCCATTCACAACACACTCCAGAACCACTGGTTGATGTATATTAACCAACACAGATTGAGGACCATCCTTTATTGTGGGAGGGACTGAAGAGAGAATGTTTAAATTAGCATATTAGCTCATATACATAAATAAGCCCACAACATTTTCCTCAGGAACAAAGGTGCCTTAACGTGTATAGAAATTGCTTATCACCATTGACACTAAGGTTGAAGTGGCGTCTGGTTTCTCCAGCAACATTGCTGGCCACACAAGTGTACTGGGCACCATCTCTCAGCTCTGCGTTGTTGATCTGCAGGTAACGACCGCTGGACAAAACACGCACACGTGGAGACATCTGGAGAAAACATTGTAAAAGCTATTTAACTACATTAATTTATATACATTTATATCCATACCTCATTTTGTGTCATATTAAAAAAAGAAGAATACTTTTGTTTAGCAAGGATGCATTAAATTGATCAAAAGTGACAGTAAAAATATTTATAATGTTACAAAAGATTTCTATTTTAAATATATGCTGTTCTTTTGAAAAAGCACAATTGGTTTCAACATTGATAATAAGAAATGTTTCTTGAGCAGCAAATCAGCATGTAAAAATTATTTCTGAAGGATCGTGTGACACTAAAGACAGGAGTAATGGCAGCTGAAAATGATAAAACCTATAGAAGAATAGGGGAACAAATTATAAAACTAAATAGTCACTTAACTACATTCAATACTTGTGTAAACAAGAAAACCCCTAGAAATAAATGAAAATAAATAAATAAATAATAATAAAAAAAAAAAATAAAATATATATATATATATATATATATATATACTGTTTTCATCGGATACCTTTAGTGGTGCTCCATCTTTAAGCCAAGTGAGAGTTGGAGGTGGAACTGCATCTGATTTACATTCAAGGGTCACCTGTCTGTTTTGCAGTACAGACACATCTTGCACACCTGTGTCTCCAGCGATGTTGGGTGGCACTGTTGGAAAAAATGGTCGTTTGGCAAATTACTTTCAATGAGGTGACATTTTATGTTGATATGATGGGAAACTTGTAACTGCTTTTAAGACTCACCATGTACTCTGACTAGAAACTCTTTATCATCATCTCCAGCAGGGCTGGTTGCTAAACAGGTGTATCTTCCAGTGTTCTCCACCTGTACAAAGATGGGAGATAACACAACATGATTTAGTAACATGTCACGCTTTTGACACATTGGAGAAAAGATAGGAACAAGAATGCCACTACCAATTTTGACACCACATTTGTAGTTTTTACCTGAGCAGAGGCAACTCTGAGCACCTCTCCATCTCTGAGAAGCCGTATGCTGTCTGTCTGAGGCAGCGGTCGCCCATCCTTCAGCCAGGTAAGTGTTGGTAAAGGTATACCGTCAGCTTCACAAACCAGCTCCAAGACATGATTCACAACCACAGAGACCTCAGCAGGTGCACCAGACCCACTGATCCGTGGTGGGTCTGAGAGAGGGGATAGATGTCAATGACTATGTGATAGAAGGAGTCACTTTGGTCTTGTTTTATTTTGTCGTACTTTCTCTCACCCAGTACTTTGAGGCTGAAGTGGCGGCTTGCGTCCCCAGCCTGATTATGTGCAATACAGGTGTAGCGTCCGGTGTGGTTGACGCCCACATGAGAAATCTGCAGGGTGCTGTTTTGGTTGAGGAGTGACAGGTTAGGATCTTTAGGTACTGCTGCACCATTTCTCAGCCAAGAAATGGTTGGACTGGGCGTCCCATCTGAAATGCAGATGAAAGAGGCCATATTTCCTCTAACAACTGTTACTTCTTCTGTGCTGCCCGCCCCGTCCAAACTGGGAGGAACTGAGAAGAATGACACAGTAAATTAATGGGTTTAATACTTCATGGCATTTTCTGCATTTTATGTCTGAAAATGCACAGGCAAGTTAACTCACCATACACCTGAAGGTTGTATTGTCTGTTGTCCACTCCAGCTCTGTTGGAGGCCACACAAGTATAGCTCCCACCATCTGAAACCTGTGCACGAGCAATGCTAACACCGAAATGACAATCAGATGCCAAGCATTTAGTGCTATAAATCATGCCATCAGCTCCATTCATAGCGGGATATGAACACCTGCCACTAGCAAAATGCGGGTACATCTTCGATAAGTGGCTTATCTTCCTACCACTGTACTTAACTACAGGAGGACTATGTACTCAATTAGAATAAAATAAAGAAATGGATTCTTTTTTAACGTTTTGGTTCATTGTGCAAGTGTGCAATTCAGTGGTTTTATTGTTAACAAAAATTAACACGAATAAATTATTTTTGTTAACTGAAATTAAATATATATATATATAAATACACACACATACACATCAAGTTAAGTCATGTCAAGTCAAGTATATTTATATAGCGCTTTTCACAATATAGATTGCATCAAAGCAGCTTCACAGTATGAATCAAAACATAATAACAATGTTTGTTATTATTTGTTATTATCTTAGTGGAAAAACATCCACAATATTATTATATTATATATACACGAATATAAATATTACATAACAAACATAAACGGAAAAATATTGCCTTGGGAACTAAATTAAATAGGTTTAAAGGTTTAGCAAACCCACAAATGAAAATTCTCATGAATTATGTCATTCCAAACCCATTAATCACTGTTAATAAGACTTTCATTCATCTTCGGAACACAAATGAAGAAATTTTAAATTAAATCTGAGCAATTCCTGTTCGTCCATTGACAGTTACACAACTACCACTTTGACGCTTGAAAAAAGTTTATAAAGAGATCACAAAACTGATCTAGATGAATGCAATTCGTCCAAATTTCCTGAAGAGACACGATCACTTTAAAAACTGAACAGATTTAATTTAGGCCTTTATTCACATATAACAGAACTTGCTCAGATTTCATTCAAAAATCTTTCATTTGTGTTCTAAAGATGAATGAAAGTCTTACAGGTTTGGAACAACATGAGGGTGATTAAAAGATGACAGAATTTTCATTTTAAGGTGAACTATCCCTTTAAGTAGTACTAAAATACAAGAAAAAGAAAGAAATTGAGATAATTTGAGAAAGCACATAAAAGTACTAAAATTCAAAATGAAAATGAAACCTGAAGCTACTCGGTAACTCAAATTAATATATATAATATATATATATATATATATATATATATATATATATACACACACACACACATATATATATATATACACACACATATATATACACACACATATATATATATACTATAATACTATATGAATACTAAAATAAATATTAAATTATAAAATACTTAATTTTATATATTTGAAATAAAAACAGCTTGTAAAATGAAAACCTTCATCTCAAATTCAAAGAAATTAGACAAGGTGTGGCTTAGATGCAAAAAAATATATTTCCCACCCTGCGATCATCATGATTTAAACATGTTAGATCTCTTACCGGAGGACCTGGCCAGCAGACAGCAGGCGGATCTGAGACGATATTGGAAGCGGCAGACTGTTCTTTAGCCAGTTGAGCTGAGGAGGTGGAGAACCACTAGCTACACACTCTATATTTATTGAGCTGTCCAGCACCGCGGTCAGTTCCTTGGCAGCAGGTCCGTTCCCCTGGATAAGAGGAGGAACTGGGAACAGGACATGCATCTATCAAGTGTCTGGGAAAATACTACTGCTGTGTAGTGAAAAATTATGTTCAGATACAACTCACCATATACATTCAGGCTGAATATTCGGTCTTCCTCTCCAGCCTGATTGGTGGCCACACATGTGTATTTTCCACTGTCGGATGTGTGGATGGCTGTCACAGTCAATGTGCTGCCATCCGTGCTAATTCTGAGGAAAGGTTGACTTACGTTCACCCTTATGACTTGTTTTGTCCCATTACCAAGAAAATCACTATGCAAAAGTACTATGTAGAGAACACACTGGATAGTTTTACAGCATAGAGGCACAAAAATCTAACAATGCTCTCACTTGATGTTCTTCTGGGCAGTTCTGCTAAGTGTCTTTCCATCCTTCAGCCACTGGATCTCAGGGGTTGGAGTTCCTTCAGCACGGCACACGAGCTGGATGCTATCATTCAGCAGAACACTCATCTCACTGGGTAACTCAGATCCTACAATGATTGGTGGGACTGAAAAACAGACAATACAGATGGTAATTTGGTAAAACTACTAGATGCATGTTTGTTTAATAAATGCTTCTGTACCTTGCATTATAAGTTGGTAGTTTTTGCGGGCCTTGCCCTCCACATTGGACGCCAAACAGGTGTAAGTGCCGCTGTCAGATAACTGTGAGCGGGCAATCTGCAGCTTACTGCCCCCGGACAGGATATGCATATCCACAGACTCTGAATTCTCTAGAAGTACAATAAAAACAAACATAATATGACTTTATAATGCGAAATGTAAAGTTTACGTGATCTGAAGCTCATCTATCTCACCAATCACTTTGCCATTCTTCAACCAGGTGAGCGAGGGAGGAGGGATCCCTGAAGCATCACAGGCGAAGGTGACAGGATTACCGATGGTTTCCACCACACGCTCCACTGCTGGGCCGTCCAGCCGTGGGGGAACTGCATGTCAAAGGGGAAATTAAAACATTTAAATGTGAGATTCTTTAAAATGAAAGTTAAATTCAGCAGGATCAGTCGGGTAGAAAACTTATTCTAAGCTTATTCTAACCGTGTAAATTTTAAGCGCGGGAGCAGAAAAAAAAACAATCCCGTGGCGTGCAGACCTCTATATCATACTTAATATAACATGACCCACAATAAATAAGAGGGTTTATTTTGATTAAAGCAGTATGAGGTAAATATTTCCAACAAGATATTAAGAAATGTTTCTTGAGCACCAAATTAGAGTCATGCGTCACTGAAGACTGGAGTAATAGCTGCTGAAAATTCTGCTTTGCCATCACAGGAATACATTTTTAATAATTTAATAAATTATTAATTTATTTGAATATTAATTGAATTAATATTAAATTATCAAATCATTCATATAAATTGTAATAATATTTCAAATTAATGTTTTTTGATCAAATAAATGGAGCCTTGGTGAGCATAAGATAATTATAAATAATACAAATAATAAAAATGTTTTCTAAAATCTTAAGTATATATATATATATATATATATATATATATACACACCCACACACACCCACACACACATACTTTTAAGTATATATATACATTGCAGTTCCTGTTTCTCACCATGGATGTTGAGATGGAAGTTCTTGTCCACTTGACCTGCTACATTTGTGGCCTTACAGACATACTGCCCAGTATCTGACAACTGAGAGAGAAAGAATGATTTAAACTTCTTGAAAAAAAATGTTTTACTTTATTTTCTGAAGTAAATTTGAGTGCTGCATGTGCAAAACAAAATTCAACACCATTAAATGGGTGCTAGGTGTCTGATCACTGGCCTATTATATATATATATATATATATATATATATATATATATATTTTTTTTTTTCACTACCAAAATCATACATCCGCTTCATTTCATCCAAAGCGCCTGTTAATTTTCTCACACACACCTCTGTTTCTCTCAGTTCCAACATTTGTCCATCAGCCAGTATGCGCAGATGTGCAGTCTCAGTGATGGGCCGTCCATTCTTATACCAGGTAATGATGGGAGGAGGCACTGCATTAGATTCACACTCCAAAGTAACAGATTTGCCCACCAGTACATTTAACACCACTGGAAGATCCCCACTGCTGTGTCTGATACTGGGGGGAACTGGGAAACCAGATACCAGTCATTTAGATCAGTGACTTCCCAGAAATGTAGAAATGTAGAAATATTAAAAATATTATTATTCATATTAAAACAAAGATTGTCTGCCATTCTTCACCAAATATGTTTGCAGAGACATGCTATACTCCAGTTTTATAACAAGCAAATATAAAACACTAAAAAAAAAAATGTACATACTGACCATAAACTGTAAGATAAATTATTTTTTGGGCTTCTCCTGCTGGGTTCATGGCCACACAGCTGTATTTCCCACCGTCAGACATCTTTGCTTTCAGGATCTGGAGAGTACGACCACCTAGACAGAGAATGTTTATTTTATTTTATTTATTTGATATGGACATAACAACAGCATTGGACAAACCAGATACCTTGTTTTCAGTGTTATAGCAAAATTGCTCATTTGCAACACTTGTCCATAGGAGACAACACATGTGAGTAAGAGGTGGAGTGGAGGAAGAGAGATTTGTGTGTAATATGTATAAAGTGAACACTGTAATGTGTCAGTAAGCATGCGTACCAGGCATTATGAGTGCGTTGGTGCTGGCCTGTAAAGGTCTCCTGTCTTTGAACCAGCTAAGGGTGGGAGGTGGGAGTCCAGTGGCCTCACAGTTTAGAGATATAAAATTATTCACCACCACAGTCACATTCTCCTCTCTGATGCCGACAATAGAGGGAGACACTGACAACAAACACGATATCACAAATAATTTGTTATAAGAATGAAGAGTGAAGCTCAAACACTAGAGTATGGCACTAGTACCCACAACATCATGGGTTTAATTACCAGGTAATGCATGAACTGATAAAAAGCATACCTTAAATGCAATGCAAGTTACTTTGGACTGAAGTGTCTGACGGCTCATAAATTAATGAGCTCATAAATTAAAACACAACAACACAAACTGCAGTAAACCCTTGGGAACAGTACAGAGACTTAAGAAAAATGTCTCACTCAAAGATAGACTCACCATGCACATGGAGGTTGAATGATTTCTCGGCTGTTCCAGCAAGGTTTTGAGCCACACACACATAGCGTCCTGTATCTGTCACCTGAGCATTCAAAATCTATAAAACACAAAAAATATGTAAACATTTGATATACATTAAAAATAACTTCAATATTATATAAAAATCAACCGTTCACTGTTAGATCACCTGCAGTGTCCTGCCATTGGACAGAAGTCTGTGTGTGTTGTCTGGGGTGAGGGGTTGACTGTCTTTGATCCAGCTAATTTTAGGAGTGGGACTTCCATCCACCTGACACTCCAGTAATGTGGTCTTATTAACCAGCACTGTGACCTCATCAGACAGGTCACCATCAGCTCCACGAATCGAGGGCGGCACTATCAAAATCCAAGTGATCAGACAAAAAAAAGACTTTTAGTTGTTGCCCTTATAATGTTTAGAATTAAAAAAAGATAAACACTCAGGTTGGACTCACACAACACTCTGACATCATATTGGATTGAGTCTTCTCCAGCCTCATTCACAGCCACACAAGTGTATCTCCCAGAGTCCTTTGCTTGAGCTCGAGGGATCTGGAGGACTCTTCCACCTGTGTGAGAAATAATGTAAAAAAAAACAAAAAAAAAAACAAACAAAGTGAAATTCTTGTTTACTCATACAGAACATAGTATCAAAGTATCAACATATTTAACAAATTATTTTTCCATGATATAATCAAAATTTTTCTATGCAGCTTCTCACCAGGGAGAATGAGTATTTTATCATTAGAGGTCAGCAGGTGCCCATCTTTGTACCAAGTGAGTACAGGAGGGGGGACGGCATTGGTCTCACAGTACAGGGAGAAGGGATTATTAAGAATCACATCCTTCACGTCTCCATTATTACCAGGGCCAGAGTCAGAGTCTCCAAAGCCTCGGAAACTTGGGGGAACTGAGCCACAGACAGGATTTAAGTATTATAAACAGGGATAAAGCCTGAAGATAATTGCACAAAATCCACAGATAAACGGTTTAAAACAAGCTGAAAACGAGATCCAGACATAATACATTAAGCACCCACTAGGGGCAGTCATACTCCTTAAAGTTGGTGTTTCTCAAATGTTCTTTTGATCACTCCTCATGTTCCTGTGATAACAAAGCTGAAATTTCACATGATCCTTAAGGAATCATTATTTGGTGCTCATTCAGAACACTCAGGATGTTTGATGAGTAGAACATTCAAAAGAATTTGAATTAATTTGAAAGAGAAATTTGTAACAATTAACATGTCTTTACTGTCACTTCTGAATTAAATGCAATTTTGGATTCTGAACTTGGAAAACCCTTTTCACCTTGTATATTTACATCAAAGTCCTTCTCATCCTCTCCAGCGATGTTGGTGGCTACACAGGTGTAACGACCTGTGTCGGACACCTGAGTGTGTTTAATCTGAACTATACGACCGTTTGCTGTGATACTGAGATGACCATCTGCTTTCAGGATCTGCAGAGAGAAAAACACAGTGGAGTGAAAACTCAAGAGTTGCAAATAAATTCTCATAGGAGTGAAAAAAGCATAGTTTTGTCATATACTTTATCTAAGTATGAACGTATTTCTCACATGGCCATCCTTGTACCACACTAGCGTAGGTGTTGGTATAGCCTGAGCTTCACACTCCAGTGTAAGGGTGTTGTTAACTTTAATTTTCACCTCTTTGGGGGCCAGACTCTCACCTGGGATGTCATTTTTATTGATAACTGGAGGGACTGTAAGAAAGCAACATGTATAAATAGGTACAGATAACTGACACACAAAAAGTGTTATATTCCTCTACACCAAAAGGTGGCGATGTTGCTCAGTTCACACGCACCGAAAACTTTCACCTCATAGTTCTTCAGTGTCTCTCCAGCTTCGTTAGTCGCCACACATGTATATCTCCCAGCATCCTCTTCTTTAGCATTCAAGATCTGTAAAGTGCGACCACCTGTCACAAGATACAGTAGTTAGCGAGCTGGTCACGTAAGAAATGTTGGATATGAATATCTGAATAATTTTATGCTACAGATCCATAAAGATAGATATCTGACCTGGAAGTACCCTGACGTTGCGGCTGGATTCAAAGGGTGTGCCATCTTTGAGCCAGGTGATGATGGCAGGGGGGTATGACTGGGCTTCGCAAACAAGAGATGTAGGACTATTCAGTGTCACAGTAACCTCTTCAGCTGAACCTTCTGGACCAGAACCAGCGATGGTGGGAGAAACTGGGAGCGGAAACATAAATCAGTACACACACTACAATAGAGACTACAAAGAGACATTTTAACACCCCTCATCCAAACATACCTAACACATTGAGGTTGAAGTGTCTACTCCTGTCTCCAGCGCTGTTAGAAGCCAGACAGATATACCTGCCTGTGTCGGACACTTGCGATCCACTGATCTGCAGGAAACGCCCATTTGACATCACCTGCAGCCTTGCGTCACTAGTCAATGGTTGCCCATCCTTCAGCCACGTGATTTCTGGAACTGGATAACCTAGACAACCAAAAAAAATTGGTTAATCAGAGGTAAAAGATCAAGACAGAAGCCAATCTTGTAATTTATGTCACTTACCGGTGACCTCACAGGCCAAAATTATGTTCTGTTTTTCCTTCACTTTCAAATCCTCCACTGTGCCCTCATTCACAATGCTGGGCGGCACTGAATTTGACAGAATAAAGATGTAAAGAAACATTTCAAAGTCTAGTGATATTGCTAAACAACATGCTAACCACCACATGTGCGCTCCTGACTGAAAGCTTGCTTGGTACAATAAGTAACAAAACTATGCTAACCTCTAAACTATGCTCTTTGTTTTGTTTTTGCATAGATCCAAGGATAAAAAGCCAATCCAAGAATGAAACCAGAGAAAATTTCCATGCAAGACTGTTGACATAGTCAAGGATAATGGTTTAAATATAGCTGTATTCAGAACAAAAATAAAAAAAATTGCAAGCTTTGAGTCGAACGCTCATTTGTTGTAAATTTAAGATGCAAATTTGACAAAAAACGTAGACACAAACTGTTCAAGATAAGTCAAGCTCAAGATATGTTTTATTAAATTACATAAAATTCATTATGCTTTTTAGATTGTCTTGAAAAAGCCAGTGCTAAAAAGTGCAGTTCTCATTTGTTAATATTATCTTGAAGTATCATAAACTTGTGCTGTTCAGAGAGCTTATTTTCTCTAATAATTCAGATCCCAATGGTAAAATCCTATTGGCTTTTTTCAACAGAACCTGGGTAATGCTAACCTCTGGGTTGGCCTACACAAATATGTCATTCTCTTATCCCTCTATTGGTATAATCTGTGAGTATTAGTCAGTTTTCGTGAGAAGCACTACTGTTGCGGAGTTGTTGCCTGTGAAGACTGTTTCAAATCAATAAGTTAGCAGACAGACAGCTACAAAAAACACCCCTAACTCATGTACAGTGCTGTGTTACCCAGGACATTTAAGTCGAAGTTCTTCCGCTCCTCTCCAGCAGAGTTGGACACGATGCAGGTGTATCTTCCAGCATCCTCACTTGCAGCATGCATCAAACGCAGGCCTCGTCCTCCTGAGATTATTATAGACATATATGAGACTATCTGTCGCCATGGTAACTGGTAACAGCACAGGTGACTGAATGATGGAATGATTTCTGCACACTGAATTAAAAGGCTAGGCCGTTTGTACTTCTCTTAGGGAATTACTTAACTATAAATCAAGAGCCTGAGATTTACTCAGAGGAGAAATGCATCTGCAGAACGAATAATGAGTTTCACTTTGTCTTTGAAAAAACAGGCTTCATAAATGTCCCTATTGGTTTGGTAAGAAACAGGAGACCTTCAGGTTAACAGCTGTTCAAACAGAGCTTAACCAATCAACACAAGACAAACGTCCCATTTTCATCCTTTAAACGAATAATTATCACTCCCCAGGAGAGCGCTAAGCTGATCACCTGAACAAATACGTCATTCTCTTTCCTTCCCTGATGTCCCTTTCTCTTACAGTACAATGAGGAAAGGAGTTTGGGGTCAGACAGAAATTATATACAGGATATCTTTGGATGAGCTTTGCAATAGGGGTGGGAATCTCATGGTACTCACAATATGATACGAAACATGGCTACCAATAATATCACAATAATTCTATCCCAATTCTACGATAATCAATTTATTTCTAAACAATCCTTAATGGATACATCACGAATTCTGGCTAACTGTGAAAACAAAATGCCTGTGAAAAGGCTAAGTGCAGGTTTTCTTTCTTTATTCAAGTCCAAAACCGCACAACATTTTTTTTCAGTCTGTAAATTAAATTGAACATTTTAAGTAAATAAAACCTTTTCAAGGAGATCAGGCTGATGGCGTTGCAAGTGGCTTTGCATGTTATTGGCATTACCTGTGCACTTTAATTTTACCAAGCAGTTATTGTATATTGCATACTCTTTGTCGATTTTGTACGTCCCATGTATGGTATAAAAACCGAAGTGTGTCCAGACTTTGGACTTAAACGTGGCTGGGGCATCTATGATTTTACTCACAATGCTGTCCGTCGTCCCGTTAAAAAAACTCTTTTTCTTAGGCTAGTTAACTTGTGTACACATTTCCCTAATTCCCTAATGTTAATTCCCTAATGTTTCCCTATCAGTATTTTGTCCCACCCCTAATTTGCAATACAAGCAATAGGGCTAGCAACACTTCTAATCCTTTATTGAGTGGCAATATTACATACTGAATATGTGATAAATAATGTGTCTATCTAACATATTGTGGTCCTGTTTTCTGTCCAGCTCCATGTGTTTGTGGCATACTGGCGGACAGTCTGCAAATAGCTCAGCACAGACTCACTTACAATGTGGTTCATTTATGCAGGTGACCTCCGGGAAGTTTATGATGTCTAAGGTTACAGTGATGGATGTACCTCATACTTGCTGCTAGCAGAGGATCAGTCTCTGTTTACACTGGAAGCCGAAAATGGAGAGTTTATGAGAACATCTGTCCGGCTATTTTTCTTTTCAGTTACCCACTGATCTGTGGTGTTTGGCTGCTTACTGAAGCTATCTTGTTACTTGAGTTATTACACCTGGTTAATCTGGTTAATCTGTTAACTGTTACTGAGCACCTTACCTAGACTCAGTGGTGTAGACATTTTGGAGCAAGACAAACGCATTCATTAAAGGAGTTGGTACCTGCGATGACCCGAACAGAGCTAGACATGCTGATCAGTTGGCCGTCTTTAAGCCACGTGATGGCTGGTGGTGGCATTCCAGAAGCTTCACAGGTGAGAACGACCGGGTTCTTCACAACAACACTCACATTCTCAGGCATCTGCGTCTGACCGATGATGGTGGGAGGAACTGAATAGATGATGCACATAAAATGTCAGTATATGTGAATGACAACGACAATAAAAAACCTATACTTATGGAATAAGTAACGTTACTTTACTAGCTTACTAGAATTTTGTTAGTTTTATGAACAACAGTTACAGCTGAATTGATTTAACACTAAACTAATGATGCATAATAGAATAAAATGATACACTAAAATAATAAAAATAGAATATTATAAAATATTTTTATATAGTTAAAATTATCAAATAATAACCTAAATATTTGGAAGACCAGTGAAAATTGAGAAAAGTTTTCAGGATAATCCATTTGGTGATGCTAGTGGCTCAGAAACTACACATAAAGACAACTTAGACTTTTTTCTTACCATGAATACTGACGTCATATTTCCTGTCAGCCTGTCCTGCCACATTGACAGCGATACAGGTGTATCGTCCAGTGTCAGCCACTTGAGCATCCTGGATGTGTAAAAGTTGGCCCTCGTTAAGTATTTGAGCCCTGCTGCCGGTGCTCAGGGGTCTACCGTCTTTCATCCATGATATGGCAGGTCTGGGGACCCCATCGGCTTCGCACTTCAGAGTGATATCTCCACCTCGCGTCACTGTCTCCTCATCCTGATTTGAGGAGCTGATGGAGGGACGAACTGTTTGGAGTGAAGGAAAGAGGAAACATGGTGGAATAAAGAGGATTACTGTATCTTTGTGAGATACATTTGAGTTAAGTCTGGGTGATATGGCCCCCAAAAAAAATTCCAATCCTGATTGGCACTACCCACCAAACCCTACATAGTTAAAACTTTTTTGGTGGGCAAAGCTTTTATAGCGGCAAGTTGGGCTGGAGCATTCCTGTATTCTTTAAGTTTAAGTATTTAATACTAATTTACTATCAAAAATGGCATCTAATGAAATGAACTTAAAAAACTTGTGCTATTCAGTTCATTTTTAAAAAATGCAATCAAATGTAAATATAGCAATTTAGAACAAAACATTGCATTTTTTATTAGAAGTTTAAACTGTATAAATAAAAAAAATATCTTGTTTGTATGACCTCACAGTCTCGGTGTGTGTTTCGTTCATTCAAATAGAAACAAGCAGAATATACACAATATGATATTGTGGATTTTTTTTTCCAATAAATATCGATACTGACTTCTCACCTAGTCCAAGATTGACCGATAATGCCTGTAATGTGAGAGAAGATGCTGTACCGTAGACTTGTAGATTGTACTCTTTCATCGCACTGCCAGCTGCACTTGTGGCCAGACAGGTGTAAGAGAAAGCGTCTCCCTTCTCAGCACTGGAAATCTGCAGCTGCCGCCCACCAGAAAGAACACGCACACGTGAATCTCCCTTTAGCTCTGAGCCTAAAAGACACAAAATAATACACAAACTTAGAGTAAGAGTTTGTTGAAATGTGACTAATAGTAGAGTATATTATAGAGTATGAGGTTTAAAATGACAATAAATGTAATGAAGATAGTGATGAGGAGTTTTATAATCTGTAGGAGGATGGTGATGATGAAAACAGTCATGACGAGCCTCACCGTTTTTCTTCCAGGTGAGATGGGGAGGAGGGATCCCACTGGACTCACAAACAAGTGTCATGAGGCTGCCCTCAATCACAGACAGATCAGACACCTCATCAGATCCACGGATACTGGGAGGAACTAAGGGGAAAAAATGATAGAAAGACATACAATTATATTATAATTTGACTCAAGTTCAGTTATATATATACAGATATATATATATATATATATATATATATATATATATATATGAAATTTTAAGCACTCACCCCACACGTTCAGGTTATAGTGCTTCTCCGTTTTTCCTGCCACATTGATTGCCTCACATGTATACCTGCCTGTGTCCTGGACCTGAGCACTGGTAATCTACAAATACAAAATAATTATCAAATTAATACCATCTAATGCCTTTTAAATTAAAAGAACAGCAATCCAAAATGAACTTCACTTGCTTCATGATGCTAGGGTGTTGTAATTTTGGTTTGCTGGGTCCTGCTAGTGTTATCTGGGTGATTGCTAGGTTGTTGCTTTCTAACCCAAGTCAAAACAGCTTACAGGCTGATGAATTTACAGTACCTTCAGAAAGCTGCTGTCCTCTGACAGACTGAGTCCTGGTTTTCTATATAGCGGTCGTCCATCTTTCCTCCAGCTCAATGCAGGTGGAGGGATGGCATCGCTCTGACAATGCAGCTGCACTGACAGACCCATCAGAACAGTTTTGTTTACCTCCTCACCCATGATGTTGGGCGGCACTGAGGGACAGAGAAACACACACAGATAAAAATACTTTCAACAACTGAGTTAAGCTGAAATACACAAATGATCAGGTTTAGATTAAGAGTGTTTTCAGAGCTCACCGTAGACACGTAGGTCATATTCTCTGTGCTGTTCTCCACCTGCATTCACAGCCACACAGGTGTAATGACCTGTGTCACTGACCTGCGCACTAACGAATGACAACACCCTGCCACTTGACAATACCTAGCAAAAGGGGAAATTGAAAAATGATATAACATGTTCATAACCTTTCAGTAGAGTTGAATGCAAACCAATATGTATAAGTACGCATGACAGCATCCAAACTCCTACACGCACAGACCTGGACGCCATCTGAGAAGCTGGAGACAGGTCTGCCCTCTTTAAGCCAGGTGAGACTGGGCATGGGAACTCCTGAGGCTTCACACTCTAACCTGACTGGCTCATTCACCACCACTGTTATCATTCCTCCTTTGCTAGAAATGGACGGGGGTACTAATGAAAAGAGACAGAGAACATTAGATTATTAAACCTAAGAAATATGTCAGGAAACATAGTCTGTACTTTTGACTGAAAGATTGTTTCATACTCACCATACACCTGCAGACTATATGTGAGCTCAGTGCTGCCGGCCACATTGATGGCCACACATTTGTAGAGTCCTGCATCTGACACCTGCGCACGGTCAATCTCCAGCACCTGACCTCTACTCAGAATGTTAACACCTGCTGCGTTTGTCAATGGACGACTGTCTTTATACCACGTCACAGCTGCAGCAGGAAATGTATGAGGGAAAGAAATGAGTCTAAACTACACCACCTGTTCTTTTGTAAACTATTACTAGCCAGTTCAAATGTAATATTGCCATAAGAAAATGGGAAATGAAGTGTAACTCACCTGGCAAAGGACTTCCTGTTGCCTTACACTTCAGCTGAATTTGGAAGCCAGCAAGGATGGTTTCATTGAGTGTCTCTCCAGCATACTGGATGCTGGGAGGTTCTATAAAACACATGCACAAACTTATTTACCATGGTGCACGTTAGGGTATTTAGGTGAATTTCAATCAATCAGTCAATCAATCCAGTATATAATTTTTTTGAATCATTTAATTCATTATAATGGGATATTTTTAGAGGTTGAGATTAGATGTTGAATGGTTCCACAAATTGGCATTATGCAAAGTACAATTTCTTAATTTTTTCAAGTGTTTCAGGAAATCACAGTTAATATGCTTATGCTGGCTGCTAAGTATTTCCTACCATGCACACTAAGGCGAATGTGCTGTTGTGCCTCGCCTGCCGCATTAGTTGCCACACACGTATATTTCCCAGCATCCTCCAGCCTCGCCTTCTTTATGTGCAATACCCTGCCAGCGGACTCCAGCTAAATGCCAGATGGAAAAATAATGAGAGAGGAGATAGTATATGTGGTTATGTGAACCTCCTCAAACACTTGATTTACTTTAAAAGGCTTCTGCCATGCTTTAAAGTCTGACCTTCAGAAATTCTTGTGTTGTGTCCACAGGACGGCCATCTTTGAGCCATGTAATGCTGGGAGGGGGAATTCCACTGACCACACACTGAAGGCTGACTGATGTGTGAAGGACCACTGACCTCTCAGCTGGGCCAGTAGAACGAATAGCTGGGGATACTGACAGACAAATATTAAAGAAATAAGCAATGAAAATTTAATAAAGATGTATTTGAAACTTATACTTTATAACTTAGAGAAACTGAAAAGTCACCTTAGGCCTCATCTCAGTGAGCAGTTAAGGTAAACATAAACCAAAAATATTAGCAAAAATTAATTGACAGACGTTAAATAAAAATATATAATGATCATTACCATGTACAGTCACTTTAAACTCTCTCTCTTGTTCTCCAGCCTCGTTGGTCGCTACACAGTGAAAAAGAGCTGTATCAGACACCTGAGCGCGCGAGATGACCAATCGACGGCCGTTTGAAGTTATCCGCACTCCTTCGCCCTGCCTCACTGGTACGCCATCCTTCAGCCACCTTCAGAGATAGACATGCAAATGAGCGACATTTTAGTTCTTCATATACAGTATGATTATATCACGTGTGCATGTAATGAAGTCCTCACGTAATAGTTGGAGTAGGTGTGCCTGTAGCGTAGCAGTCAAGCTCGAGGATATTGTTGAGGATGACCGTCGCATCTGTGGTGTCGCTTGCCCCATCAACAACAGGAGGAACTAAATACACACACACACACACACACAGAATATGGTCAAACAATACATCATCTCCGGAATTGTAAACCAAATGTGTCTTTGAAATAATGCGTAAAAAAACCCCGCATAGAGCGTTAATAAATGCCACATGCTTGGGTCACATGGATACAGACTCTATCATTGCCCTTTAATCTTGCTGAATCTTTTATACATTTCCTTCATTTGTTGTTAACCAGTTTACTGGCTCATAAAACACTATGCCCTTGATTTCCTGCAATATCATTCCAATGATGCAACACAAATGCGGACTGACTGATGTATTACAAGCATAATGGTGTACAGATGTTTAGAAGATCCATGAAGATCTGTCTCGCTCGTGAACACAAAAACACAAGACACCTAAGTTCCCGATTCCTGTGGATAGTGAAGGATGGGATGTCTGAAGAAATTTAGAAGTACTTTGTGTTTTTTTATCTCTTTTTCTTGAATTGTAACGGATAACAAAAAAAAAATGTCAATGTGTGTCACTATACCTAAGACACTGACATCATATTTGATCTCCCTTGCTCCAGCAACACTGGTAGCTACACAAACATATCGACCAGCATCAGATGGAAGTGCACTGAGGATTTCGATTTTGCGACCCTGCTCTAGAACACGCAGGTTCTCTTTAGCAGCCACCGGTGAACCATCCTTTAGCCAGGTCAGTGAGGGAGGAGGGTGACCTTCAGCTTCACATTTCAAAATCAGAGATTTACTGAGCACGACCTTCATGTCTGTGGGACCATCAGAACTGGCAGTGATGGAGGGGGGTACTGAATGATGACAAAAAATGAAGAGAGCACATGAGAAAGTGTTACCAAAAGCTAAAGCTAAATGATATTCAAGTATTTGCATGTAATTTTTTGCACCAATACTACACTTTTCAACTGTACAGAGTCTGTAAAACAAAAAAACAAACAAAAAAAAAACACTCACCATAGACATCAAGGTCATAATTTTTCTCAGCAGTGCCAGCCACACTGGTGACTTTACAGGTGTACTGTCCAGCATCTGATATTTGAGCTCTTGAGATCTTAAGGAACTGCCCTCGGTCCACATACTGGGTCTGTCTGCTGGACAGAATGACCTCTCTGTTCTTGTACCATGTGATGGCAGGGAGTGGCACACCCCGTACCTCACACTCCAGAGTCACCACATTATCCAGCAGAACTGTCACTTCAGAAGACGTGTTTCCTCCCTTAATGCTGGGTGGCACTGAGTTGGTGGAATGGAAAGACACACAGAAAGGGCAGCAAATTTAGCATTCTGTCGATGTGAAACCCGTATTGGAAACCCAAGACATTATGAGTCAAATTACCAAAGATACTGAGGTTAAAATCTTTGGACTGCTTTCCTGCAGCGTTGGTGGCGCTACACTGGTATCGTGCCTGGTCACCTAAGCGAGCACTCTTTATCTTCAACTGCTGTCCTCTGTTTGAAACTTCAATATTGGGGTCACCCAAAAACACTTGCCTAAAACACAGAGTGAAACGGATAGATATCGCTAATTCCCCAAGTATATTGTTTCAAAATGTAAGAATCAGGGAGGAATTCACTGAAAATTAATTGCGCACCAATTTATTTGCGAGCACAGTGTTGATTTAGCACCTTATTAGCAAAAGGAATTAAACAAAGTAAGGATACAAACAATCAACTATTGGAGAATGCAATTTGCAGGACACAATTCCCCAAAGTCTGTGCTGGGTTATGGAGGATGCCATTAATTTGATAAAAGCACAACAAGTTTTGTGAATCTATGATAAATCTATGATAAGCATAATTTGAAGACTTAAGATGTTTATGATTGAAACATCAACAACAAATTTAAATATTCATGCATTTAGTACCTGGTTTAACTGGGTTTAACTGGTGCGACTTTTTAGTGAATTCACCCCTCTTCTTTTTTAGAGGAGAAGAATTAAGTGTTCTTTATAAAGCTTTTTGGAGTAACTTACTTCCTGTCTTTGTACCACTGAATTGTGGGAAAGGGATCGCCTTTGACCCTGCATTCCAGAATGATCTCTTGATTAAGCACGGCAGAGAGGTCACGTGACCCAACTGTCCCAATGATCATCGGAGGAACTAAACAGAGAAAAGACCAGCTCAAAAAGACATAATACCAACTTGTAAAAAGACAATACTCTTAATGTCATATATCATAGTAAGAGAATGTTATTGCAGAATATTTTACCCAACACATCTAAGTAAAAGTCTCTGTCAGTGCTTCCTGCAATGTTGATGGCCTTGCAGCTGTAGCGTCCGGCATCTGCCACAGTCGCTTTCAAAAGCTTAAGAGTTTTGCCTTTCTGCAGAATCTGCACATCGCTGCTAGAAACCACCTAGATAAATGATACAAGCTATTGAGAAATTTTAAATAACAAAATCAACAAATATTAACAGAATTCCTTACACGCAATATAGCTTATACTAGCTAAGACTCCTTCTTTATGTGTACAGATGTGACGTAATAATGCAAAGACATGCTCGAATCTCTCACGGAAATCCAAAAGCAACCACTGGAGTTAAAAGCATTATTACAAGCTTACCGCTTTGAATCGAGCTAAGGCAAGCAGATAGTTTTGAACACTGGCTGGTTATGTATTTTGGATCATTTTTAATCCCCCCAAAAAAGCTATGGATTGCAGCTTTAAACAACAAAACAAATTTGAACTCTATTTATTGACCTAATTTAAAAAATATTGATTAGAATAAATAACTTAAAAACATCCAATATTAATAAAAGGTTAATTAATGAATAATAATAAAATTAATAATATAATATTACAATTAATAATAAAATAATTATCATTTTTGACAAATAAAAATAAAAAAATCATAGAAATATCTGCTATTCTAACATGAATCTGAATCAGCAGCCTTGAGATGGCTATCCCTGGAGTGTGATTAGAAATGTCCTAATTGTTGACATTCTAAAATTGATTCTGGTAAAAGCACATTTATGAGAAGCTCTGTGGTTTTTATGACCGTTCTTGGAGCTCAAACCCTGTGATCAGAGGGAACTCATTTGTGATTGGCCTCATTGAAGGAAATACCACTTTTATTTTTCATTAGGCTTCTTTTTAACTCGTTTAACTTTTCGCACATTTAACAATCTGAAATCGCATTTGCAATGTGCCTAACTTCCATAACATGATGTAATTCCAAACAGAATATTCAGTGGGAAATAATGTATGGCTGGACTTGATTTTATCCACCGGGAAGTGACTGGATTGGAATGTATATTTACAATATATTTTTTCATTAAATCATTATTATTATTATTATTATTATTATTTAATCATAGTCTTGGTTAGGTCTATAATAAGGACTACAGTTCTTGGTTAGGTCAGCAAAGTGAATGATTTTTGTTTTTTTTTTCTATAATTTCGTTTTTTTTTTTTTTTACAAGACATTTTATAAACAATTTATACCCTGTTTACCCTGTAAACCAATTTAGACAATTTATAAAGAATGTAAATGGGGTCAGTTTTCATCACGTTATATTGTTAATGTCGGACCTCGCGTCAAGGTGAGAATTAATAAACAGCAGCACTGACCACGACTCCATCTTTGTACCAGGTGATGACAGGTACAGGTGTGCCTGTGACATCACACACCAGGTTGGTCGGTTGATCCATCACTACAGAGACGTTGGTCAGCAGGCCATTGTCTCGAATATCAGGTGGGACTGGATTAAGGGTAAAAAGGAAAAAAGAGAAGAAAAAAGATTGTGAAATTTGCTGAAAGCAAAACAAGCTTAAGAAATGTTTCAAACTGTTATACTAACCATTGACCTTAAGCTGGTATTTTTTCTCTGTTGTTCCAGCATCATTGACAGCCACGCAAGTGTACTCCCCATTATCCAGAGGGGACACAGAGGCTAGGATTAGAAGTGTGCCATCCTCTAAAATAGACACACCTGGCTCATTCCCTGTCAACTCCTGACCATTCCTAGACCACTTTATTACTGGCTCAGGAGTGCCTGCAGCAGACAGAACAAAGGGAGTTGAGTAACAACTAATACATACATATTAAATTAAACAATATTTTGAATATCGCAGTGATTTTAATGACATTTTTGACCATTATGTCTCCTACAGAAGGCAACATAAGCCTAGATTATAGGCTAGCCTATTTTTAACTAGTGTTTTAGTTTTGTATTAAACATTTTTATATCAAACACACTTTCATGCCAAATATACACATATCAGTAATTAAATATTGTAATTTTAGTTACGTCGCCCAGTTCTTGTGACATAACAGCATCTAGTGATCTTAGTGTATAAATGGTGATTTCTGGTGACTCAGGTGCACCTTTGGCAGGACAGGGGAAGGCAATCTGCTGGTTAGCCACTCTCTCCTGTAAAGGGCTGTTGAAAGGGGGCTCAGAAACCTCCACCACAGGAGGGACTGTCGAGAGAAGGAGGCAATACATGAGATTTATAGTTCAAATAGCTGTAATCACAACAATAGTTGCCAATATCTTTCTGACCTTGTACATGGAGCTGAATGATGGCTTCATCTTGCCCGGCGATGCTGGAAGCCACACAGGTATAGACGCCCTCATCAATAAGCCCCACTTGGTTCAGAGTCAGAGCCCCATCTGAGATCCTGTAATGAGACCCATCCAACAGAGTAGCACCATCCTTCAGCCAGGACACAGAGGGTTCTGGGACTCCCTGTGCGACACAGGGCAGGTCTATGGCATGTCCCACCAGCACTTTCATGGCTCTAGGACCTGCTCGGATGCTGGGAGGAACTGAGAGGGTAAAAAGAGAGAAAGTGGTATTAAGAATGGAGAGAAGAAGAAAACTAAGTGAAGTGATTTTTTGCTCATAAAGCATATTGGCTATGCATAACAATAGCAAAATTTCCGTATTTGCACTTAGAAGTTACTGACAATTTTCTCACATCTTTTTTGGGTGTTAATCTTCCTGATGAGACATTTGGTAGCTGTGATAAATCAAACTCATCTTTGCTGTAGCTTTCATTTATCAGACTCAGTTCTGCTAAAGTATTGGCTCACAGTTTCACAGAAAACTGTAATCAAGATTAAATTGACTAAGGGTTTAATTGTAGTCATTATAGATACCTCAATTAAATTTTCACTTACAGATGTGTCTGAGTGTGCTCAGAGTGGCTTATGTTTGTAAGACTCTATAATTATTATTGTCAGGTTTTGCTTAGAGCGACTGAGCCACAGCTGATCTCTCCTTCCATGCTTTCTTGTGTACATCACATCAGCCCTGCTGAAGTTCAAATGTGGTTGTTAGGAGGTCAATGAATCTCACTTGGCCTCTTAACACCAATGTAAACACTTTTTAATGATTAAAGCAAGCTTGTCTTAACAAAATATAGTTTTGTTTAGGTTTGCGCTTAACCCTCTGGGGTGGGCAAACACGCCAGCGTCGATTTTTTTTCCACATAGCAGCAAAATAGACTTAAAATACTCATTATGGTCATACATACTTAAGAAATATGAAAAAAATAAATTGTAAAATGTCTACTTTTTATGTGTCCACTTACAATCTAAACAGGAAATAAACAGGCTGTGCTTTCTGCCTTTCCGTCTCAGTGAACTTTTTACATGTTGCTCACATATGTGACCCTGGATCACAAAACCAGTCATAAGTCGCACGGGTATACAGTATTTGTGGCAATAGCCAAAAATACATTGTATGGGTCAACATTATCGTTTTTTTTTTCTTTTATGCCAAAAATCATTAGGATATTAAGTAAAGATCACGTTCCATGAAGATATTTTGTAAATTTCCAACACATATTATAGTAACCCTGTTTGTGCTGAATAGAGTGCAATGACAACGTATGCGCCATGCCATTATATGTTTATAAGCAAAAAGCACAAATGTCAGGGCATGTCGAAACATCTCAAGGACCCAAAAACCTTAGACCTCAGAGGATTAAACAGAGGAGAGAGAGGAACTTGATGCATTTAAAATCATCTACTATTTATACAGTCATGCTATGCTCAATCACTACTTCATTATTCAGTATATAGTGAATACCACATGTCTCAACTCCCACATTTACATTGTGCTCGAAGTGGGCAAGGCTCACACACCCAGTCGCCTGGGAGTACCGGCACTTTTTTTCTACTTCAAGCACTGCGTTTGACAACATGTAAAAAACCTGCAGTAGTACCTAAAATCAAAAGTCGTATTTCAAACATGTAAAATGTATGTTTAAAACTTGTATCATATATGATAAAAATTGTACTTAGTAAATGGTACTTATTTTAGCATGGACTACAGTACACTGAGCAAAAAACGAATTACGAAAGTGCTGTATGGATTCATTACGGAATTACGAAAGTGCTCAGATATGTGCTTTCAGAGAAAACATCGTAAACACATGGAAGTACTTACCGAGATGAATATGGAGTGTGATGTGTAATTGACTATAAAATTCGCAATAATTTTGCGTCATTTAATGATGTTCGTGCAGCATTGTTTTCCAAGCGGTTTTCAGTCAAAATGTCTTTTATAGTTGTGGGTACGAACTCATGATGTATAATAAAATAAGACTGATTGAAGCCTGATGTCACCGAAAGACCAATGTGGCAAAGTGAAAGTGAACAGATGAGACCTGCTTTTTAACACCTGACATAAAACTGATGTTGCTTTGATAAACAAATGTCAATTGCAAGCATAAATTTTGAGAGCCTCGAAGTAAATAAATGTGTTCTCTTTCTCTTACCCAGAACGCGGAGTTTGACTGTCTGAGTGAAGTTTCCAGCTATGTTTGTAGCCACACACCGGTACATACCACTGTCAGTCACACGTGTTTCTGTGATCCTCAAGGAGCCTGATGGCAGCTGAATATGTCTATGAGAGAAGAGGTTACGTTTGAAAGGAGGAAAAGAGTCTAAAATGTGAGACTAACTGTTCTTTATCATACTGTGTGTAAAACCACAAAGGTGCTCCCAGTTTACAGAGAAGCTTTCGAAATTATACCTCTGTTTACTTTCATGCTGAGCTGAAAAAGAGAGTTTAATTACTGTGTAATTTTTATCTGACCGCAGTCTTTCTGCCTCTAGGTTGTAAAGTAAACATCAGCCCTTGAAAAACAATGCAGAGAAAGATTTATAGTGTTTAAAAATAGGATACAAGAGTCTTATTTATAAAATATATGCACAATGAGATTTGATTCCGTATACCAACTGAAAAACAATGCATACAACCGTTTTTGTGTATATCATGCACAATGACTTCTAATGATGCAAGTGTGAATAACTGAGTGACAGACTGAATTATTCAACCGTTTTTTAATGTTTTTGAAAGAAGTCTCTTATGCTCATCAATGCTTCATTTATTTGATCAAAAATATACTAAAACCAGTAATATTGTGAAATATTATAACAATTCAAAACAACTGTTTTCTACTTCAGAATATTTCAAAATGTAATTTATTCCTGTGATGCCAAAGCTGAATTTTCTTTTGTGTCTTTAGTGTCACATAATCATTCTGATATGCTGAAACATCCACTGATGAGCCAAAACATTATGACCACCAACATATTATGCAGTTGGTTCTCTCATCGATGAAGCATGGACTGACTCAGTCCCATGAAGTATTTGTGTATTTTTCACAAATAACATTTTTCACAAATGTTTTAACAAACACAGAGACATAAACAAAATTGATACCTGGGAGAGAAGGGGGAGATGAGCTGCTTGTCTTTGGCCCAGGTGATGATTGGAGGAGGTATGCTCTGTACGTCACAAGGCAGGATGATATCTTCACCCACTGTTACCGACATCTCCAACAGCTTGTCTGAGTTATTCAGCATCTCTACACCGCTCGGCCTGGGCTTCACTACACATTTACAAAGACATACAGTATGCAAGTAAAACAGGGTGAGATTGGAGGGAGGATGCACCAAACTAATACACAGGAAACAAACAAAGCTGAAGAAAACATTAGACGGACTGGTAAAATTGATCAGACAAGTACGTAGATCAAGCTGCTCTAACCGTAAACAGTGAGCTGGACCTTTCTGGAGCTGTACCCAGCAGCATTCGTGGCTGTGCACACAAACTCGCCAGACTCTTCACCACTAGGGGAGACAATGTGAAGACTGCCATCGTCAAACAGAGAAAACACACTGCCAGTCAGATCCAGCAACTCCCCTCGCTGAAAAACAGCATCACACATTCATTTTAAAGCAACATACGGGTACAATGTAAGGCTGAAATAGTGAGACTGACCTGCAATTTTAGTGGTTTTGTATGTACAGGTACATGTAAAATTTGAGAAGTCAAACTATCAAATGAGCATCTAACAAAATAATGTGATCAGAAGTTTTAGGATTTTGAAAATCCTAAATCCTAAATCCTGAATCACAAACATTACTATGCTAACAATTTTTTATTTTTTTTTCCTTACAATTAAACATTACATTTAAAATTAAAACCCTAAGCAAAAAAACAAAACCAGAGCATGATGGGCTCTGTGCCAAAATAGTTTAAATACTGTTTTTCTAATCAGATAAGCGTTTCATCAAAAGTCAATACTGTACAAAAAGTGTATTTTCCGTCCAAATCCTAATTGTATGAGCATGTGTTTGTGTGAGAGAAAAGAGAAAGAAACAGAAATGAGACACATGTACCTTAGACCAAGTGATATCTGGTTTAGGGACTCCATGTGCACGACATGGCAGAGAAATGGGCGTCCCTTCAATGGTACTGAATACTTGAGGGCCGTGTTGAATAGTGGGCATCACTGGAGAGAAAATACACTTGGTTTAGTATGAGGAGGGATTTAGAAAAAAACTAACCTGTGCAAGTTTTAGGACACTGTACAGGCCATGTACTCTATCCTATATTAATGTAGACTTAGACTTTTCACCAGTTAATGTAGACTGCGTCCTTAAGACTGATTGCATTCGAAAAATGAGAGTTTTTGTCAGTTTACATTCATTCTTGAGAATAGAATGTTAAAAAGAACAGCATTTATTTTCAACATTATTGTAATTATTTTGTAACATTATAAATGTTTTTACTGTAAATTTGATCAATGTTAAAGACCCCAAACTTTTGAATGGTGGTGTATTTCATTATTTCTATTTGTTTTACGTCTTACCGTAAACGTTGAGTATGGTAGTGCGGTTGCTAGATCCCACCACGTTTTCGGCCAAACAGGTGTATTGTCCTCCATCCTGCTGACTGACCCGTTCTATATGTAGACTACCATCACGTCTCACGGTCAAATATGGACTTGATATAACCTGACACACACAAGCACACATTTAAATCACATCAAATAACTGTGACTGTACAAATATTAAATGCACAGACTTCAGGGCCTATGTGTGTGCACATGTGTTAACTCACCAGGCCATTGTCGTGGAGCCAATGTCTCTCAGGAAGGGGGTTTCCAGCTAGTACGACACAGGGGAGAGTGACCTGCTGGTCCTCTATCACACTGACCACTGTGGGACTCAGAGCTATCAAAGGAGACACTGCACACAAAATACACATATTAGGATGGTAATACATACAGTATTATGTAAGTATTACAGATACACAAATACATTCAAAAGTTTGGGGTAGGTAAGATTTTTTAAAAATAAATTAATAATCTTATTCAAAAAGGCTGCACTAAATTGATTAAAGTGGCAGTGAAGACATTTGTAATGTTACAAAATATTTTTTATTTCAAATATATGCAGATTTTTAAAAACTTTTTTATTCATCAACAAATCCTTAATTATTCCCATGGTGTCCACATAAAAAAAGATACTGTTTTCAACATTAATAATAGTAATGTTAACCACCAAATCAGCATATTAGAAGGATTTCAGAAGGATCATGTTATTGAAGAGCGGAGTAAAAGCTACTGAACATAAATTACATCTTAAAATACTTCATCAAAAATACAGTAGCTTTAGCGAGCATAAAAGACTTCTTTCAAGACATTAAAAAAAATCCTACCAATCCCAAACTTTTCAACGGTAGTGTATATGACAATGCAACAGGTAGTTTCAAAAATTTTACCTAAACATACCACACTGACAATAATGAGCCATTACACCAAAACCTGAAGTATTATGTATCCTATGATTTATTCCCATCAAGAGCAAGATGTTTTTAAAAAATAAATCTGATCTTATTAAATGTGATTTTCCTAATTCAATCAGACAGAGAATGGTTAAGTCTCCACTGGCAACAACGGCACTGAAAACTCAGTGGACTGGCCGCACCTCTGTTGCTTTGCTTGTTAAATTTCCATGGATACCTTGGAATACATATAGAAAGTGTCACAGGTTATTAGGACTCAGCAGAGTAGAATTATGGGACGGCTGAAACACGCTGTGAGACCTCATTAGTGACCTTTAGCTTCAACTCGATGTTATGTTTTTTTTACAGGACCACAAAAATGCAGTCACTCCCTCACACACAGAGATACGCTTACACAAGAGACACTTCTGATCTCACATAGTGTTCGTCAACATGACAAAACCATCTGACCCTTGATGAAGTTTTGGTATGATAATCATCATTAGAAGCCTCCTGTCTTTATGTCACAGTGTCAACTATATTGATCGAAAATGCATTCTCTTGAGTAATATACACATTAGGATTATTTATTAAACCTAACAAAGTTCACCAACATGTACTCCGATAATATATAAGAGCAGGGGGTCAGAATCTGACAAAATATTAGTATTAAATTTTACTAATGTTAGCTAAAATCAGGTTTAGAATCAGCCCATTTTATGAAATGATGTTCAAAATGTTGCCTTCTTCAAAACTTGGAACAAGCCATTTTCTTGGGTGCATGTAAATGAGGGCATATTATGCAGATGCCAAAAATGTACGGTCTGTGAGCCACTGCTGGGCTTCCAGCGCTTTGATCGAAGACAAAAGTATTAAAGAACCTGAATTCCTTTGATTCTCTATTCTCTATTCTCTATTCCACTATACTCTCAAAAGCTCTGCTGCCACGCACATGTAAATACATTCCCATCTAACATCTACAATATAACTGAACAAATACATAAAAGTAATCTAATAACCAAAGTATACAGACTGCAATGCAATCATGGATGTTTTAATGTTCACATCTGGTGCGGTATAGCCCTCGCCACCGAGAATGAATTTGAACTAAGTCTGGTGTTCGCCTTCTATTATTGCATCTTTTCTCTCTTAACCAGAAACACATGTACCCCTAAGCCTTTTACTGTAAAATCATATGGACCCAAACATTGCAAACTAAAGCTTGTGGGCCTCAGGCCAAGAAAATGTGCATGTGACTAAGATAAAGGAAGTGCAAAACAATCAATATCCCACACCAGCTTCTTTTTTTCAAGTGAGCTGCTGACAGAAGGATCAGCATAAACTTGAAACACAACTCTTCAAATGTCATACCGAGTCCAGTGACAGTGACTTTGGCCTTGGCCTGGATTTTGCCAAAGTGGTTTTGAGCTTCACACACATAGGTGGCCTCATCCTCTACCCAGAGGTCTAAAAGGCAAAAGACAGAAAATCACATGAACCTTTGCAATTTGTAAAATTCATTAAAACACTATTTGCATCTTCTTATAAATAATGAAAAGTAAATATTAAGAAATGCAACCAAACGCAACACACAAAAAATATATTTTCAGTTTAAAAGCATCCAATGCTGTATTTCTCTGAAAATATTCATCTTCAGTTATCAATTTTATAAATAAATAAATAAATAAATATACACAAAAATAAGTAATTAAAAATGAAAGAAAAATTTTAACAGATTAAGTACATCCAAATTCCTTGTGTTAAATTAATATTATAATATAAAAATTAAGAATAATCATAGATATTTGTTGATAAAAACTAAAGAGAGAGAGAAAAAAGGAAAAGAGAGGCACTGACTGGTGATGAAAAGGCCCCCCTCAATTTTTTTAGTGACAGTACTGGGACCGCGGCGCTGAGAGAAGAGTGAGACATTGTCATCTCGTCTCCAGGAGAGCTGAGGTTCAGGGTGGCCTCTTGCATGACACGGCAAGGTGATGTTCGTGCCGATATCAGCAGACAGATCTGATGGTTTTTGTGTGAACTGAGGAGTAGCTGTGAAATACAGTTAAAAGATCGAATAAAGAACAAAACAGTAGTCTGATTCATTTATTTATACAGTAGAGGTCTTCAATAGACAGTTAAAGGGGTCATATAATGTCATTTTTGTACAAGTTAATATGAATCTTTAGGGTCTAAATGAAAACTTTTCAAAAGGTTTCTATTTACAACGTGTTTTTGCAGCGTTGAGCAATGTAGCCAATCACAAACATATCTGTTGACTTCTTGACCACAATGGCCAATCAGGGATGTTTAAGTTAGAATCCACTCTGTTTTTGTCCAGTGGCAAGTTAAAGTTTTGCACGTTGGCAAATCCTCTCATCATAACAAAACAAAAATTGTATGTTGTGTGGTGCCAGGTAACTAAATAGTATATTTCAAGGAAATGTATCTAAATATGTTTTTAAAGGGGTAGCACATCTCCTTAGCCTGACCCTGGAGTTGGTACACCCTCCACCTATATGAGTTCAGGTAAATGTCTCATTCAACTCTAATTTGAATGAAGGGTGTGTAATACAGCCTTACATCCCACATCCAGCGTGATGTACCCCTGTGCAGATCCGGCAGAGTTCACCGCCACACATGTGTACTCTCCTGCATGTGTGTCCAGAGTCTGCTGAATGCTCAGAGTGCTGCGCTGAGGGTCTATACTTAAAACTGGAGATGGCTTCAGCTGAATGTCATCTGAAGATCAAACATACAGTACATTAGGGCTGACACTGCCAAAACAGAAGGTGTGCATAAATGACAGTAGGATGTCCAGAGGTTTAGGAGGACACTAACTTACCTTTGTACCACAGGACGTCAGGATGTGGAACTCCCGTGACCCTGCACTCCATAATGGTTGTTTGTCCTAAACCAATCAGCACGTCAGAGTGAGGGACTGTCACCTGTGGAGACTCTACAGAGGGGAAAAGATCACAGGAAACCTAATTAAAGACTAGAGTATAACCATAGGGTGGGACTGAATGAGTCAAATGTCTCACTTATTTAGTGTTGTGAGAAGTTTAGCAGTAAAAAAAACCCAAATAATATTTTAGACCTTTGGTTTGGGATTTTTTGCTTTCATTTAGCACAATTGTTGCACAATCTTTTTTCTTTACTGACCGACGTAGCTGACAAAAGCAGTTTGAGTGTCAGTTCCTGCCACATTACTCGCCAAGCATCCGTATGTCCCAGCATCCTTTGGCCCCATGTTCCTGATGACCAGTGTGCCATCAGGGGTCATTCTGTGCCTGGGTGAGTAAAGCGCAACAAGTTAGGAACACTACAGTAAAGGCAAACAAACAGAGACAAAAGTAAGACTTGTATTTGTTACCTGCTGGAGCCCATAATGAACATATCATTGTGTATCCACACCACCATGGGTGAGGGGTAGCCTTTGGCCGAACACCTGATCCAAACTTCCTGACCGGTGCGGAAAGTCTGGTTCCGAGGTTCAACCGTCACCACTGGTGGCTCTAGTATGAAAATGAGGTGATCATGATGTTTGATAACACAACCAAATGGACCAGCTGTTTCTAAGACATGCTCTGCAAAATGTATCTTAGTTTCTCCTTGCACTTTTCCAGACACTTTCAAAGTGAAATGTCCAGTGATCTAAAAGCATGTTCAGTTTTATCCGAAACAGGTGAATGTGAATTTGGCAACGTTTTGTCACATTGGTTGATGTTTTTACCGTGGCAGTTCAGAAATGAAACAATAAACCCTACCTTAATCTTAACTAAAAAATGCCTTTGCTGAAAGCAACCATGTCATTTTAGATTGCTTCTTCAAGTCTTTGATCTCTTTTATTGTGAATCGTATTCGAGAGCTCTGCATCACAAATGTAATGCTGTGACAGGTGAGTCAGTGAATGCTGTGTCAAGTTTATTGATTTGAAAAGCTATACATATTGGGGTGAAAGTTCTTGGAGTGAAAAGGATTGATCACTGTACTAAAGTAAATGTATTATCAATCTGTCAGGTAATATTTTACAATATCAGTTGGATGAGATTTACAGACATCTAGAAAATATTTAGAAAATAATTACATTCACCAACAAATATATAGTCATTAGTACAATCTTGACTATAGATGTGTGTTTGCACAGAACATAAGTGCATCAAAGTAATGTTCACATGTGGTCTCCACAAAACCCTATTAAAAATGTCCTGCTTTACACCCATGATATGATTCTGAAGCCAGCCAAACATATTTCACAGCAATTGTCCAATCATTTCTTCTTTTTTACAGAAACACTAAAGTGAGAGTATTGGTTCCAGATTCTCTGAGCTGCTGAAGCAGAGGCATGCTCTTGATCAATTCATGATGTGCAGCCCGTGCTGAATGAGAGTGTTTTCTCACTGCTGAAGTCAATCTGATGCATGTCTCTACTGTTCTCTGACCTCCAGTCTCTGCTTGTCCTATATGCCAACAGAGCAGGATGTGACATCATTGGCAGAGACAGGAAAAACACATGATAGCTCTATTCCAAAACCTAGTGATCTGACTATAACTAGCTAACAGAAATAAAACAGCATAAGTGAAATTGAACTGAAATGGAATCGCGCTCTACATAGACAGCTACTCTTGCATCTCATTCAAATAGCGCAGGGGAGACTCGATTTATACAGTAACTCATTTCAACAGAGTTTGGCATTAGCATGTTGCTAAGATAATGCTGCAATATGGCAACAAAATATAGCACATATTTCTTATAAGACACTTTCAAAAACATCAAAAAATTAACTAACAATAAACTTTTGAAAGGTATAGGTTAACTCTGACCCAAAATATTGATAAAAATTGTTTATCTCTTTCCCTCACCTCGTCTTCTACCTTGAATTCGACCTTTGGTCTTCTACCTACTGACCTTGACACAGTGCAGTCTGGTATTGTCTTCTCTGTGACAACACGCAATGCTGCCTCAGAATATAATATCTTATAATAAGGTAATTGCATTGCAGTCCTATAATGAGATATTTTAGGGGGTGTTTACACAAAAAACTGACCATTTTTATTTTTGGGGTTTTGGACATTCATTTTCACAACACAGGAGTTTTGGGGGCATGAAAACACAAACTTTTGAAAACGGGTTTCAAAGTGCAAGTTTTTGGGAACAATAACATTATCGCCTGAAAACTACAAGAATGCAAATTTGTATAAATGGTGACATCATGTGCATGAGTATTATGTATTCAGTCTATAAGCATACAGTATAGTGTTTCTTTACAAAGTGTCTTCGCTAACTACTTGCCTAGCATGCATAATACAGCATTTTTAATTTTTAGTCATTTTTGTGGATCTGTTTAAATGGTGATGCTTTTGACAATGTTGTTGTCTGTACGCTAAACTTTTCAAAAACGTAAAGAAAAAACTTTTCCGCTTTTAGTACATGGTTGTCGTTTAAACGTGCCCTCAGTATGCAGAATAAGTTACCTACCTTTCGGAACAGGGTAACACGCTGTAGGCAGATCACTAGGTTTTTGGAACAGAGCAAATTACTGCTACAAGTCAGTAATATGGCTAACATTATGCAACTCTGTTACACAATATTGTAACAGAGATTTATAGGCCTTTTTCTGTATTTCAAATGGAAAGCTTGACAGGGATTAGTGATGAAATTTCCAGAACCCCACTTTGTCATGATTAAAGTGGACCCAAAACGAGACCTGTCATACAAAAAGAGTCTATTGTGCAAGGGAGACCCATTGTGTGTTGCATGCTCAGGCAGTTACAGCATTGCTGTTGAGAGGTCACTTTGTGTCTAGTAGTAAAGCTGTAATTATCCCAAGTCTTAGTCACTAAATTGTACTCTAATAGACTTGGTCTGCCTAAAGGCCAAATTTTAACAACTCTCTGACGCTAAGCATCACTAACACCTCATCATCTACGTTTTTTTGCCTGAGGCTACTGTAATTCAAACAGTTACTATGGTTCTGTAAACTGAATGTCTACTGTATGCATATTAAAACACATTTTTAGTATGCAAATCCTATGGCAGCAAGGTCTATCTGGACACTTACAGTACAGTGTAACTGCAGTAAATATCAAAATATTTGTTTAGACATTAACACATTTACTGCAAAACGTTCAAACTGTAACTTCATACACACTTCATGGCAATGTAAATGGCAAAAGTAGTTGGAATACCCACTATTAAATGGCTAAATATTATTTGGGTATCTGGACCCTCTAAACACAGAGATGTATATCTGACTGGGGTTGTAAACGGTGTGTGTGGACAGTACAGGTCAAAGTAATGTTGTGTAAAGCATTAGGGCAGATGACTCTGTGGACTGGTCAGGTATCACTATGTCAGCAATCCCACTTCAAAGGGCCCTAATGAATAGGACAGCACAGGAATCCCAGCAGGTGGTGATTACACACACACAAGCCAAAGACTGACACACAAAAAATACGAAGTGGCCTAAAGTATAGCAGCAGAACAAAAATAGAGGGTAAGGGAAAAGGAAGCAAAGACTGATAGACAGGGACAACCAGGCAGAGAGAAACAGTAATATTTCAACACAAAATTAGAGCTAATACTATTATTTCTATTTAATATAAATGTAATTAAAGTATTATTTCAAAATGGTGTGTAAATGTATGTGAATTCCATGGAACAAATTTCTCAATCTCAATAATGCTTCTTAAATCGAAAATATTGAATTGCGAGAGATAAAGACAAAAAATTACAGTGAGGCAGCAAAAAAACAAGAGAGAAAGAGACTAAACCGAGACAGAGCCAAAGAGAATTAAAGTGGGATGCAGGGAAAACCAGTTCCTCAGGTCTTGGGAAAGAATGTTGTGGAAAACTAAGAGACTCATCACTCAACAATGAGGTAAAATTATACAGTTTATGTCACTCCCGTTCTCTTGCTAATAAAATTCAAACCCGGCCCTCTATCCATCAAAGTCACATCTATCCATCAATATTACCTAATAACCCACATACTTTCAAATCAAAACAGCATACTTTTATCACACTTATCTTTGGTTGGGTGTTATGAGACGTTTTCTTAGGGGCCAACTCAAACAGAAAATGTAGTATTTAGAATGCTGTCATGTGCGAGATGCTGTTGACATGGACTGACATTTGTATAATATCCAAGGTAAACATTTCTAGTAACTGCGTAGTGTTTTCAGAAAGTTTTGGAATATGCATCCTCTCCCCAAATTTACTACTAATAAAACAATAAAAAATAGTTGTTGTTTTTTTTTTGTTTTTTTTTTACAATTATTACAGTTACATTAATTACAATTACAACACCCATTACAATTTGACTAATATTTCAAGTGTAATCTTTTTTGTAAAAAGTATATATTTTATCATACATCTTAGTTGATAATTCAATATACCTACTTTATTTTTGACAAAACATCCCAAACTATATTTAACATACGAGCAGAAATTGGCGAACAAAAGCTTAAAGTCTTTTACAGTAAAAACGTTATAATAATCTATCCAAAACTAATCAACGAAATCTTGTCTTAACATTCATATTTAATCTGTAACATGTTTATGATATATAGCATATAAATGTTAATTTGCAGTTTGTTGCTTTTACAAAGACATTTTATTTCAACATATTTCAGTCTATTTTTACTCATCTCAGTAGGCTATAGCAATATAGTTTGGTCAAAGCTTGGTCGAGTGTGAATGAACAGCACAGATGCGCGCTGTACAACTGTAGTAAACAACAGCGCACGCCTGTGCCGTTCATTCATTCATTCAGACAAGACACACGATTCATATTTAAACGGTCTTTTGTGGTTTACAGACACTATTCCATATCGTGATTAGAACAAAGCACTTAAGAATAAATAACTTACTACATTAACTTACAGCTTGATGAATTGCTCCTCGAAATGAAACTATCAGCACATCTGAGGTAAAATTTTCCAGGATTATTAGGTAGTATTATTTCTCACAGTGTAGCAAGGTGACGTAAAGTGAATGATTCTTATTGAACATGATGTGTTTTATCCAGCTGTTGTGGGCGTTGACACGTATGCGTGGCATGCCTCAGATTATGTGCGTTTGAATAGCGCGCACTCTCAGTGGGCGTGGTCACATTAAATCTTAATGAGCTATACTGAGCTGAAAAGAAAACGACTGACATTTCTCTCTTTTCATACAGATTACATAAACTGAGAACTATTTGTTCTGTTCTGTTTCATTTGGGATCTAATTTGTCATTTTTCTTTTGTACTTCAAGGTTATTTTACCCAGTGAGAGAAAGCAAAGTGATCTGCCAGCATTGTATACTGTCAGAGGAAGTCTTCTTAATTCTGTGTAAGAAAGGGGCACAGAGCCTGTTTCAATGGAAACTGCAGGATTGCAAACAGTGAGCAAGCCCGGCATAAATCACTTTCACAAGTGCAATAAAATATTGCAGTGAAATACTACAGAAAGGATGCATTGAAAACAGATCTTGTGTTAGAGAGAAGCGGGAGAGTGAACTGCCAAAAGCCCAGTGGGAATTGCTTTTTCTATGCATGTATTAAAATAATAACTTGAATTGAAGTAAAATGAGCAAAAAGTTAATTATGATTGCATTGGCAGAACGATTACGCAAGAAGTAAGCTGCTCTCAACAGTAAAACTGATGTAATGATACATTTTTGTGGCTTATTGCTTTATCAAAAACACAAACACACTTACCTTGCACATTGAGGTACACACGAGAAGCGGAGACTCCACCCTCATTGGCTGCGATGCAGGTATACCAGCCGACATCATTTGGACTGACTCGCTGGATTTCCAAGGACTGGTTGGCGGTGACACGCATGCGATGGTCCAATTTTGCATCCACGTCCCCTCTACGCCAAGTCAGGTTAAAGTGCACCGTGCTGGTGACCAGACATGTCAGAACAACATTTGCACCAGGATACGCTGTCACATTGGAGGGCACTGTGATAGCAGGAGGAGGCTCTGCACAGACACAATGAGTCAAGGAAATTTGATTATCAATCTCTTTATCTAGGAGCAATTGAATTCAACAGCCTAATTTGAATCCATTCACATCCACTAATTATTTTCCAGACCTCTCTGAGTTCTCATAAGGTCTTTGGATGTCTGTGAACTCAGCAGACCTGACAGTTTGTGCAATGAGTCTGAAATGTGAAGGGAAACGGGGAGGGTGTTGACAGATGTGTGGATTAGGGTATAAGTGGGGAGACACATACATTTCACAAGGGAGGTTTTCTCTGGTACTCCTGTTAATCGTGTCACTGGCCCAGCGACAGCACAGTCGCGGAAACGGCTCAGAAAATGGGACAGGGAAAAGGAGACATGTCCGTCTTGATAACTTTAGGTCAACAATGAACCTATAAGAAAAACGTGACTTCTAGGTGATCATTCCAGCAGAATGGGAATGTCAGATTCCCAGATTCCACGGTAACCCTGGGTGTTATTAAGGCTGTATCTCACCATAAAGCCAAGACAGCAGAGAGGAGCCGGAAGACAGGAAGTGAGGTTATTTGTGCAAGGAGTTTGTGTAAGCACTGTCAGGGACAGTGTGGTGTCAGGTTTCCAACAACGCCACAATGCCATGAGGATACAGTCCAGTTTTTTTTGCAGTCCTTTTTCAACACAAAACCAGACATTGAAATTTTCTCTTGTATTGAAATGAACAGTAATATAAATCTAATCTGTCTTTCAAGTACAAAATCTGATTGCAGTGACACAAGGACATAAGCAGTGTCTCAAAAAGTCTAGTGAGCTATTTACCTACAGTTAAATATTCGATTACTATTTGTCTGAAAGAATGTTGGATGAAAATTCACTTTCTGACAGTAGGTGACACTAATGGAAAAGCAGAAATATTTTGTGTACCCCGGTACACAAAGCACTATACATACTTTAAGAGTCGCATTTGCATGCGTCTAATAGGCCCAAAAAAGCTGTCGAGGTAGCAAAGGATTATGCTGTAAACAGACATGAATTTAGACTTGTTCGGAGTTTAAATGTATATTAATCTTTACAACTAGAGTGCAAATAACTTTTATCAAAAAAATTAACGCTGAACTTGTATAATTTTTGTGCAACTAGCATCACAAAACTGAACTGAAAAAATAATTTCTTGAACACACAACCAATCACTAGCATGCATGAGATCATGGACAACACATGTGTTACACAGAGCATGAAGTAAACCAAAGATTATAATGGGCCATTTCATCTGAGGAATCCAGTGCTCTCTCCGCTTTGGGTGAAATGAGGGCAGATTTTTGGAACAACGCTTAAATCTGAGTGGATCACAATTGGATTCTGGCTGGGTGAATTGAACTCACATACATGTAAGTGGACTCAAATATGAGAGAAAGAGCTTCTAGGCATGTCAGATGTGTGACATCTCAATAATTTGCCTCATGTGTATTCCTCATATGTTATCTATTACGCAGCAGTGTATAAGGTTGAAATGCCTGACCGTTCAGTCATGCACAGAGTTTAGCAAAGGCAGCATGCTTCAGTGCTCTCCTAATGGTTGGCATCTCCCTGAATCTTTGCAAACATTGAAGGATTCATGTTCAACTTTGTTATAGTGTATACCTCATCATGTCTGTTAAAGGTTCATTATGTAAGAATTTGTATCAAAATATCCAAAAACCACTTGCACAATGTTATATATTTCTTTCAAGTATGTACTTACATTATCCTAAATGTTTCCAAGGATTTGTAAATTTAGAGAAATTCACAATTTTAAATAGTGTCAATGACATAATATTAGCGTTATCCCTGGTTTCCACTTGTTCTGCCATAGTAACCATGGCGACAGATGTGGACAACTGCATAACGTCTAGCAGCACTGCTAGCGGAACGCTCACACTGATGTTGTTTTATTCAAACATTATGGACCATGGCAAGCAGACTTTGGGACAAAAGGGACTAAAACAAGAACCAATATCAGCGTGACGTTTTCGAGAGCTAGTCTCATATAGCCAACAAACTAACATAGAATAACATTATAACTTTCAACACTCTCAAATGCTGTTTAGTATGACAGCGTAACATTAGACCAAGTGAAGCAGCACTGTGTTACCTCACAATTTAATTTGTCAAATAAACTGACCAGTTCGAGTAGTAATTCAGCACTTGCGGGTAGTTCAGTAAAATGAAATATCCTCATTCCTTAATATCCGCAGGACTCGCATGTGACGCTGATATCTGTCTTTTATTAGCAATCATCTGCTTCATACCACAGTCATGTTAAAAGACATGAATGTTTTCATTCATCACGTTCCATGATTCCGCTTATCACAGCGTCATCAATCTACGCCTTTGTTATTGTAAGACCCCTAGCGGTGAAAAAAATTACATATTGTAGCTTTAATGTAACTGATAATAACAGTCTATAATGTAGTTAAACATTCTAACCAGAAACATCAAGGAAGGTTTGAGCCCGTCCTGTTCCGGCACTGCTGATGGCGATGCACTCATAAAAGCCCTCGTCCTTCAAGGACACCTGAGCGATTCCCCATGATGCATTAGCAGACTCCCTAAAAAGATAATGAAAATGTAAAGCCATATAAAATAAATCCCTTCCCAAAATAAACACCCAAAGACACAAGATTTAAATGATTAGACTATCAGCACTGGGCCCTTGAGCACAGGATTAAAAGAGCCTGCTAAGTGACCAAGTAACTATAAAGTTCACTGGCACTTCAACACTATCATTTGAAAGCCATTTTCTACACTTATGTAGCATTTTTTCCACTTATGTGTGTCAAGGTTTCTTCCTATAAAAAACACAGTATTCATTTAGATCTGAAGGATCATGTGACATATTGGAGTAATGGCTGCTTAAAATTCAGCTTTCCCATTACAGGAATGAATTACACTTTAAAATTATACTTTCAACTTAAGAATTATACTTTAAAATGTATTAAGCTAGAAAACAGATATTTTAAATTGTAATAATATTTCACATGATTGTTTTACTCTATTTTTTATTTAAAATAAAAGCATAAGAGACTTCTTTCAAAAATATTTTTAAAAAATCTTACCAACTCCAAACTTTTGAACAGTAGATCATATCACGTTGCACAACATGTCAACAACCCATCAACCATTAAATAGCATTACCTGAAAAGTTGGTCCACACCTATGCGTAGTCCCTCCCTAGTGAAACGCAAGGTATAGGGGATCAGGCTATCCACAGAACACGTAATAGCCCCCTTCTGCAGGTAGTAACCCGGAGTGTGAGTGGGCATGCTAACTTTGGGCGCATCTAAAAAAAATGAAGAAAAAAAAACACACACAAGTAAAATATAGTAAAAACTACCAATATGATACTTAGATTGAATATCTTGTGGTAGTATCCATCTACACAAATCTGACCTGGCACAATGCTGGAGTAAGAGACACTGGACACTCTCTGAAAGAGGAAGCCATCACTGTCATAGCCAGTGACACGCAAAAAAAAGGCCTCTTTGGGCGGAACAAACTCTGTGATATTCCAAATGCTATAAGGGCGTCGCTCAGGGAAGTAGCGAATGGGCAGCGTCTTCATTACATCACCAGTGATGCTCAAGAGTTCCAGGCGGTCAGCACGAGCAGGAGGGGAAAGACCAGTGGTGTTTAGCAAGATGAAGGTAGGGATTCCTTTAAATGTGTGTGAAAGAGTGCAGAGGTTAGAAAGGTTAACCAAAACATGTTTTAAATGCTCAAGTACACAGCCACTATGTTGACCTCATAAATTTGACAGCGTGTGTGGTCCAAAACAGATTTTTTTTTAAAGAAATCAATACTCTATATACAGCAAGGAGGATGATCAAAAGTGACAGTAAAGACTTTTATAATGTTACAAAAATTTCTATTTATAATTAAAAAATAAAAATAAATAAAGAATCCTGGAAAAAAATGTCATAATAGATTCCAAAAGAATTATAAAAACAACTGTTTTGAACATTTATAATAATAAGAAATGTTTCTTGAGTACCAATGATTTCTGAAGGATTATGTGACACTGAAGACTGGACGAATGACATTTTTAAATTGAACTGTAATAATATTTCACGATATCACATATTTATTGTATTTGTGATCAAATAAATGCAGCTTGGTGAGTCCTTTCACAAACATTAAAAAAAAAATCTCATAAAAAAAACTATTGAATGGTAGTGTATCTTCTATGACTTCAAACATCTAACTAACCTTTAAATAACTCACCTTGGACTGGCCTGCTGGATGTAATTTTGAAGTCCAACGTTTGTTTTCGGGAAAAGCCTGCTCGGAAATCTATGGTGCTGAGGCCTGATATACGGACTGAGTGTCTGCCCTCACTGGACGTCTGAGGTCAATTTGACAACACCACAAAGAAATAAACAAACAGAAAAGTTATTTGTACTTGTTAAGATAACAGCATTCAATTGCAATGATATAATTCGTTTTTCACATGGAAGAAGCACAACAAAACTAATTCATGTTGACAGATCCACAAAAAGTCAAGATCCAGATCATCTCAAGATCCACAGATACGGCACGCTTAAAATTCTTGAACATTAAGAATGACTCTCTTTCTTTCTTCACTTTTGGCAGATGGAGCAGTCCGAGTCATTTAAACATGATCCCTGCTGTTCCGTGCTGCCCTTTATGACTGTTTTGGTGCTGAGGGTCTAGCGTACGCTTGATGTTGTCTGCATCTCACTGCTCCAGGGCGAGCCATGGCAACCCATCCTCTGCTTGCATTCTTTTGAAATTACAACCATCCTAAAGAATTACCATGGGCCATGAAGCACTGCATGATATGACGCCAAGAATGATGAGGAGAAGATCCTGAAAGATTCCTCTGAGAGATGTAGAGGATGGGATGGGATATGGGGATAAAGGGGCATTCAAGAGATTCAAGGGAAGGCCTTCGCAGAGCAATTTACAGAAGATTAAGATTCAATTATATCCATCCATCCTGTTTTTAAAGCCTGTCTTGAATTAGTGAAAAAGTGAAATTCAGGCCAAACATTTACTAATCCAACCTAAAACAACCCTGAAGCAGAACACCCCGTTAGACGCCACTAAAACATGGAAACACTCAGAGATGATGGTCACAATCTACATGCTTTCTGACAAACATAATTGACATTATTTAAACACATTAAAGTTGTTCTGGGGAAAATAAATACAAGAAGGGATTTTGTTATTTCAGCTCATGTTCTTGTGAGTGACATGTTGTCTGAGCATTTATGTTTATAAATACACTGAAGGTCAGTAGAGTATTAAGAGATCACGTTAATGATACAAAAGCTTTAATATAGACAGAAAGATGGGGAATATATGGAAAAGAGGAGCATGACGAGATCTTTGGCCATTGTTTTTTATTTTATTATATCAACATGCAACAGAACAATTTAAATAGCCAAAGTATAATTAAACTTTACACTCAAGTGGTAACAAACATAACCTCCTCTGAACATAGTGTAATGCCATTTCCATTTTCAGGCCCAAAAAAGGCCCAAACATAAATGATCACATTCATCTAAACTTTCCTAACGATCCGCTAGCTGCCCGCCCCATAAGCAGGGCGTCAAAAAAAACACATCTCAGTAGGCAGCCTAGGCTCTGAGATCTGCACACAAAAACAATTGGTTTTACCACCAACCACTCAAAACCAAAATAAATAGTGTTCCAACCAATCACCGACATGGCCTTTTTTGGGGTTGAAATCTCTAAATCAACCTTTAACTTTCAGTAAACCCATTAAAGTTACGGTCCATATAAAAATATACTTTTTGCATTACAGGATAGCAAATTTTGCCATTTTTTGTGCGTTTTTTAAACAAATGATCGCAGCAGCTTTAAAAAAATCGTACTTATGTAAATCTTACATAAATTTTCACACTCCTTTTTATCTGAGCATAGCTGAACCAAACCTGTTTGGTCTAAGACTGCCAATTTCAGCACACATACTATTTACCCAACTTGTGAAGGGAGGGAGGAGAAGACGTCGTGCGGAAGAAGAAAATAAACAAACATATATAGGGTGGACACAGCACGGATCATGCCAGACGAAGATCTCACCCCTCTCTTCAGCGCTTAAGCAAATTGAGAATGACATTGTCTCTCTTTACATTCCTCAGCACATAAATCATCAAGCTCTCCAAATTTAAAGAACAGCCAACCCGCAGATTGAGCAGTCTTTGAGAGGTTCCCTTAAGTGTACACGAGCCACAGTGCACAAATCAATCAGGCAAAAATGTTGTTGTTTCATTTAACAAGCCCTTTAGGACTTTGTGTACCCTGAAGCAACCCACTACCCAGTGGGCTAATCAAAGGCCCTTACAACAGATTCCACAACATGTGTAGAGCAACGACATAAATGACTTCACCACACAACCTTGGCCTTCAGTACCTATCCATCAATCTGTTCTTATTCTGAGGAGATAAAACAGACTAAAGCAATAACTTTACCTTTCTGGAAAGCCACCAGTTACAGTTAAATCATCTACAATGACACAAAAGACCTGTCAAGTGTGTATGTGCATCTAAGTCTTTGATAAGCCAGTTCATCACCTTTATGGTCCACATTCCTGGCGCTGGGTCTTTGAGGTTGAGGACTTTGGCAGAGTTTGGGATGTGAAGGAGCTCAGACAGACCTTCCTTCATCCCGATAAGTTTTCCTAGGAGCGCAAGAAGTTCATGCTTGAGTTCTTCGTCACTCTACACTATGTGTTGGTTCTGGGAAGACTCTAAACAGACAGAGGACAAAGATGTTCTCCTTACCCTGAGAATTTCGGATTTCGATGTTCGGTGCAGGGCCGCTTAAGGCAACAGTCACTTCCTTCAGGCTAGGGTCAAAGGGGATCCGCCAGGTGTTAGCAAGACCATTTTGGTGATCAGTCGAGAGCAAGTGAACCTTAGAGGACTGCACGGCCTCCTCTACCCATTTCAACACCTACAGTGGAAAGATTTTTAAAAAACAAGTAGGTTTGGATGGTTTGATGACGTTTATGGACGGCTTATAACTTCAATGTTTCTACGATTATTGGTCAGGGTTCTGGATCTATGGGAAAAGGACAGAAACAAGCTCCATGTAAGCTTATGTAAAAAGGTATTGAACAAATCTATAGCAAAGGGCTAGGATAGTAGGACAGTACATTTTGAGAAGCAGTGCATTTGGAATTATAAGTCAAAATGAAGTATTCTGTGTCTTCTCAAATATTTCAGTTTGTGTTTGATTCTAATGTCAAATTTCTGGAGGATCTCCATCTCGACTGCATAAGAGGATTGATGGGAATTTTTTGGAACATCAAAACAGAACAAACTTATAAATCCTTGGTTTTCAGAGAATTATAAAACAGTCTCCTGGACTTATGTTCATGTTACCATGCTCAAATTAAGTAAAGCCTTCGTCCATGAGCACATTGCATAACTGGACCTCAAGCACCTCTATTTTCCATTTTCTAATCTTTCTAATAATTTGGTCACTCTGTTATCTTAAGGTTATCGTCATACTGTTTGGGGTGGTGTCTAGTGAATAAAAATCTGGCCTGGAAACCAAACCAGAATATTAAGAGATTTCATTATTACTTTGAAATATTACAATAGCAGCAGTGTGCTATTCCCTGAAACACAAAGAAACAGCAAATTGACATTCTTTGGGTAAATCAAACAAGGCCAAGCAGTCTTACCTCATTGACTTGTTTCTTGTCAAGATGGAATACTTGTCCCGAGCTGGTAGAGGCGATCTCCTCATACACCTTATAGCCGATATGCGATCGGTCATCACAGTCGCCGGTCAATACAAACACCACCTGCCAGTATACATACACACTGAACATTTAGGAGAAGCTTTTATCCAAAGGGACTTACAAATGATAAATATGTAATATTCTAATATTTAATGACCAAAACGGGCAAAATCTTTTAATAGAATCGAGAGAATGATTTGACCTGTGACTGTTTCTGCTGAATGAGCTGAAGAACGTCATGGGTCAACTTGTAGTCTTTTGATCGGGCGTCCGTAAACACATAAATATAGGACCCTGGTAGGGAGATTTCAAGGGCAATCTTAATGGCTCCAATGCTCATCTCTGGACAATCTCCACCTCCCTGAAATGATCCATAATTCCTCAGTCATGCAGACATTCAAATTTGACCTTGCCACTATTTACATTAAAGCATTCTGGCATCCATCTAAAGCAACGTAAACTAAATCCAAGGTATATATTTGGTCAGTTCTTACATTCCCTGGGGATCAAATCCAAGACATTGATGTTGACATCAATGTCTTGAACAACCATGCTCATCTGTTTGAGTAACAGTATTTCCTCATACACTTGGCTTGCTAATTATAACCCTGTTTTTCTTTGCCTTTTATCTTCTTTATTTATCTTCTCTTTTCTATCAAATTTCTTTGGAACAATGTGTATTGTAAAAAGTGCTGCAAAAATAAATCAAAATTAATGTGAGCCCACAGTCAATGTGTTCTGTCGATGACAGAACTTTGAGGAATCTTAAATTCAGATTAATCAAAGGCAGATACACATCTTAATTGCAACAAGTTGGAAAAGGGCAACGAGCAGGTCAGACAGCAAGTAGATTTGGCCTAATCATGAAAGTAGAAATGTACGGCATCCTGTAAAGCTTGTCATGGGAGCCATGCCTGCAACTGATGTTGACCTTGGAATGAAACGTGGAGCATAATCTTGGACCTAAATGGATGACTTCCAAAAGTTGTTAGATAAGTTTCGTCATTTAAACTGACATGGATAAAAGTAAACCGTTTTCTTATGTCTGAGTACATCAATGTATCTGATATAGGTTAGGTATGTCTGTCTTTTCTCACATGGACGGTTAAGATTCTTGTCTCCATGCATTCCAGGGGGCATGTGTCTAAATGAAACATCTGGAAGCGAGTGATCTTTACTTCTCTGTTCTTTACACAAACACACACACACGTGCACATGCACGCACACAGCAGATAGCAAACCCAAACATAGAACAATGAAAAGATTGTAGGAAAGGTTATGAAGGTTGTTCTCAAGCACTGGAAAAGACATTACAAGCAAACAGTGATTTAAGTAATTAATCCCTTTTACAAACTCCAAACAAACTAAACCGAATCCTGCTCTGCTAGAACTTCTACCTCAGAGAGAGAAAAAGACATATTTGTGCCAATACAGAACTGCAATTAATCAGTGAGTCTGCATTTCCACTGCTTCGCCCCAAACAGCTGAGACATACTGACTAGGTCTGTCAATAATATAATAACGAGATTTAAGATTTTCAACCAAATGAACATCATAAACTAGTAAATTAAATATTGAATGTTAAATATGTTCTTTGAAAGAACGTTCAAAACTTGGAATTCCCTAAATATGAATTCGGTAAAATCTTTTCTTTTTCTCTAAAAATTTCTTTGGACCCCGGATAACAAATCTGGATCACTTGGTGAGTAAATTGCTGACAAATCACAAAAGTGCTCATTCAAATCATTGTACCTGCCAGATATACTGAATGAATAAACCCATACTATTGTATACTATTATACAAGCCATGTCATGGGTGCAATACTTTGGTTTCATTTAAAATAGCAGTTTTGAACAGCAGAGTCACTACTGTCTATTGATTACAGTCAGTTAAGGCTCATACTTGGACTGAACATGGATTCAACATGTCAACAATCCCAAAGCAAAGTACATGAACTCACCTGGACGTAAAGCTCCCGCAGCTCATCCTGGAACTTCTTTGGATCTGTTGTTATTGTAATGGGTCCAATCTCTGCAGAAACACAATGATTGCTATTAGAGGCAAAAATAAGCTGCTGGCCCATGGTCAAATGACCTCATAGATCGAAAGATAAAAAAAAGTTTTGTCCACACAGATGCTAAATATTTGTGTTGGCAGCCAGTGGCGGATGTCTAGCATCAAGGGTCACAGTTGAACCGGGGTGACAGGGAGCTTCCTGTTCAGTGCCAGAAGGTTTTCTGAGACCTAGAGAGGTCCCAAAGACCCAGTGACAGAGAAATCTCATACATAGTGAGAAAAGTGAGACCACTATTTTAGCTATTTAAACCATACTACACTGAGTTTGTGTCGCTTGTGCCCATATTACAAGCTTAAAGGCCAGACTAAGGTACAGATAAACTGTTATGCGAGTTCATTTTAATAGTTTAATAATTGGACAAGGCAATATCACTTAGTTACATTTTAATTTATTTAATTGTGCAGTCCAAGTATAGAATTAATTGGCGTAGCATGCTGTGGTACAGTAGGTAACCCCGCTGGGCCCAACTGGCAGTGGCTCTGTTCTGAAAGACCAGCCTGTTCTTATTATGTTCCCATCAGCTGTTCTCCTTCATGATAGGAAAGACCTTATAACTCAGGTATGCTCTTCTGTCAGCGGCGAGAGAGTCTGGCGTGAGGTCATTGTACTGCGGTTGCCTGAGTCAGTGTGCAAGGCCAATGACTTTGTGAGCTGTTTCTAAAGCCATGTTGTCTCTGCTTTCCAGCTTTCTTTCTTTGTTCAAGGTTTGATGAGCTGTAAAACTGTTAAACATGTTTTTGCATGGAAGCATAAAAGATAACTAGAGTAGTGCCAAGACGACAGCCTGTACTGAACTTAACAAAACACACACAACATTCAAACACATTGCAATCAAGCACATATTTAATAACACAAAATAGTCACATTAGTATGATTATTTTGTTAAACGCAGGAAGAAGGAATTTCAGTCTATAAAAGAGAAGCTTTTCCAAAAGCACTCAGCAAATACATCCCTTTTAAATCAACTCAAAAGCATTTTACGTTGAATAAGTCAGGAAGTGCATTAGAGTCCAAAAAATACAAATTTCTTGACAAAAAAATTATAGGGGCTGTGTAAGAGAGACTCTAAATTTTTTTGATGCATTCAGTATGTCTGAAGTGTATTTTGATTTTGTATATCTTCAGCAAATAAATATATATATATATATATATGGTTTTCAGTGGTTTGCTTTTAGTTTATGGTGAACAAAGAAAAACACTGTATAAACAAATGCTTGTAGAACTCTAAAATGTCCCTCGAGAGAGAGATCGCTTGAGAGCGACCATATTTTGGCAGTGTGAGAAACCCTTGAAGTGTAGAAAAAGAACATTTAGGCGATCAAAGCCGTGTTTAAGAGTAACAGGATAGTAATTTTGACTGCTGTGCATGCTGAACTGCCTTTAAAGTTAATGCTTTCATGAATGGAAAAGTTTACACAGTCCTGGGAGAGTTTTATCTTAGCAGCCTGGGCACTGGTCTTCTTTTACCTCTCCTCTGACCAAAGAGCGGCATCACAGTAAAAGGGAGATGGGGTAAAAAGTACATGGAAACGTTAAAAAAAAAGAAACAGATAAATGGTAACATCCTATGAGGGCTCTTAAATGCCAGTTGCATTTCCTTAGAAATGGAAAAGAATTAATGACAACTAATTTTGGAAGACATTTAGGAGAAGGATGGTCAAAAGTGATGCATTTCAAGATCATGGGGCATAAAATAGAGGAAAAACCTTATAGAACCTGGGAACGGAAATTAACCAATAAAAAGAAAGAGGAAGTGATTATACTGAAACTATTTGATTTTTGGTCAGTTTGGATCATTAAAAGAAATAGCCAAAGCATGTTCTCATGCCACATGTTTGCAGTAGTGGTCATGAGGGTATGAGGAATCACATTTACATTGATCTTTTGAGAAAAAAATATCACAAAAACATTGTAAGCTCCAGAAGTTTCAGAATTACCTTATTTGCAACTATCTACTCAGACTGGTTACATTTGAACAGACTAGAAATGCTATACCTATGCTACCTGCAACCCCCCCCAAAAAAAATTAAAGGCCAAATTATTACAGCTTGTCCGTCTAAATGAGAAATTAAGGAAAGAGATGGATGGAGCCTGGGAAAACACTGTGGAAGTTGAGTTACTAACCCTCCACCACATCTCTCCTGCCAAAGACCAGAGAGTTTATATAGATGTGGAAGCAATCATATTAACAGCCCTGAACATTAGTTTTCATCTCTTTTATTCCAGCAATCAGAAGAATCTGAATCAAACTCATTATGTACTATGAAATTGAATGATTAAGAGCATCAGATGCTGTTTATGCTCCAGGGATAAACATGTTGCATTTATTACTGGGCACTGACCACAATGACAATGATGCCAGTGTAGATGCTGTGGCACTTTTATGAGATCATCCTCTCTTTTTTTAAAATGTTCAAATAGAAGTCTTTCTGTAGCAATTTCCTTTACATCTCATTTTGTTGGTAGATCCAAGTTGAGACATTTGATGACCATATTTCTTTTTTTTTTTTTTTTTTTGGATCATATCCAAATAGTATCCAAATATCCATAGTATTTCCCCTGAACCCCTGAGTCCAACCCGACACGATGAAAATCCTTGGTGCCTTGTGCCTTGACAAAGTGCCTTGAGATAGAATAAAGTTTTGAACTGCAAATCTTCACATTCATTTAAAATTGTCTGGTGCTCCAGTCCAAGTATTTCATCTAAATTTAAATGCTGAATATGAGTCCACTCATACACCACATCTATTTTGATCTAACCCATTCAATTGGATCTCTAATCATTTACATGGGCGATTGGTGCTTGGACCCCAATGATTGCTGCTTTTGGCTATATTTATAAATTGTAGTATGAGTCAGCAATCAAGTCCAAAAATAACATAATGAATACATTAATTACTAACAGAATAAACATCATGTACTGTTAAAGATGTGGAGGAAATAATAGTTCTAAAAACGTTTAAAAACATCCGCTGACAGCAAATATTCAGCATCTTGCCAGGAAACTACCAAAACAGTAAGCCTTTGTAAGAAAGGATGAAAAAATAAGATGACTGATGAAAAGGAACAGTTCAGGATTGCCATCACAACCAGGACAAACCAAAGTTCAGGACAAAATCACAAAACTCCAAACCCTAGAGTGATTCATACCGTATATTCATGGAGTATAGAGACAAAAAAAAGCAATTTAGCTGACACTAAAGCATTCACACTTACAAATTGTGTGTTAATGATATAGAACAGAAGCAAGCTATTGCTGACAACTTCCAAATGCAAGGACTACACTTGATTCTGGGGTCTAAACACCAATCTGTTTCTAATTTAGGCCTGTAGCATGATTGGTTTGGACTTGGATGTATGTCATTGGCTAGGGAAGGCTTAGGGTTTCCAGTAGGAGCTCTCTGGGGGAGTGTCCTAAACTTGATTGACACCTTAGAATGGCTGTTGATGTGACAGCACCCCATAAAACTGTCGACACAGGTCAAGATTCCTTCAGTGTGTGACTGCAGCTGCTGCCAGCACAACAAAAAACAAGTTGTGTTGTGAAATTTTCCAGCGCATTTCTGTATTTGGATGTGTTGTGAGTATTTGGAGCACACATGTGTTGTGAAACTGATGAAGATGTTTTCTTAATTTGCAAGTGTTTTTCTATTTGCATTTGCAAACACCACAAAATGTGTTCAGGAAATACACAAATCTACTTTAATTCTATTGTATTCCGACTGAGGAACTGCAAAAGCAGATGAAGACAGTTATTACATACTATAGTATTTTTAAAAAGTCGTTTTTGATCTACTACCTTTCAAAAGCTTGAGATGAATATGATTTTTTAGGAAATTAATACTTTTATTTAACAAGGATTAAGTTGATCAAAACTGACAGTAAAGACATTTATAATGTTACAAAAGATTTCTATTTGAAATAAATGCTGTTCTTTTGAACCTTCTATTTAAAAATTTCATTATTTTATTTTTTTATCACCGTTTCCACACAATATTAAGCAGCACAACAGTTTTCAACCCTGATAATAATAAGAAATGTTTCTTAAACACCAAATCAGCATATTAGAATGATTTCTGAAGTATGAAATATGTCTTTAAAATACACAAGTGGGAAAGGTACACTGAGCAAAATGCTCTTCCCAACATGCACTGCTGCTGGATACTCAGAAGGTTTATTGACAGTGAGCGTAAGAGCTAAGCCCTTAGGACATGTCTGGCTGCCTAAAAGTCTCTTATTTGACTTTTTACTCAAGATTTTACTCAATATTTAACCCATATTTAGAAGAGTTAAAATAAGTTATAGGAGGAAAGTAAACTTTACACACAGTTTATGTCATACCATGTTCAAAAAAGTTAATAATAGTTTCTTAGTCCTTTTCTTGAGCAATGCTTCACTATAAATCATCTCATCTCAGCAACATATGAATGGTATCTACATAACATGTGGCTTCTATTACTCTCAAACAATAATTTAAAAAGCAGAAACATTGGCTGCAATGTAAGACTGCTGGCCCTAACATATAGAGTGGTGGTTGATGATGTACATTTGTTTTTAAGCCTTGCCAAATCACTGTTTGCATAACTTTCTCATGACATAAATGGACTTAACTAAATTGTAAGATGCAAACACTGTTGGTTTACGTTTGTGACCGAAGTAATGATGTCTATCTGAATAACATAGCTGCGCAAAGTTTTGTTAAAAATGCAAGAGCTTTGAAAAGCTAGGCGGTCCAAAGTGTATTAGCATCATCAGCTTGAATAGGATGAATGTAACAAAGAAATCACTTGCATTTTGCATTATATACTGTATCATCGGTTTTACAGCAAAAGTTGATCCAGTTTTGGTAAAGTATGAGCTTGTAATGGCAACGGCAAGTGTAATGGAAACCAACTGTAAATTGGTGCAAAGCATTTGTCAATACTCATATGAGCCCAAAAGGGCCAACAAAAAAACAAAACAAAAAAATATAGTTGAACCACTTCAACTGTATGATGTAATGTGCATAAACTCACAACAAATGTTGCTGATGTAAAGTACATTTGTTTCATTGTGTCAGATATCTTATAGACAAAGACCTGGCCCCATTCGCCAAATCACTGGCACCATCGACCACACACATGCTCCGCTCACTCAAAACCACAAACCCAGAGAGGACTCAGTCTAACCATCCATTTCCTCACACTTCTCTCATCCTCACACCACAAAACGTTCAACAGGTTGGCCTCTAAAGAAAAGCCTAAACTGAAGGTCTCCTTCGCTTGCTCTGTAACCAAAAGTCAGACCAGAGATCATTACACAGACACAGCAGATGCTGACATGCCAGCTGGGAGCTGAGTGGCATTTTTTCAGCCGCTCAGGAAATGTTTCAATAGTGAGACGGTGACTCCCCTGGGAGAAAAAATTGGGAAGACAGAGAGGGATGAAGAAAGACAGGAATAGACAGACCCAGAAAGGAATGCAAATCAGGGGTCGAAAGCAGGGGAGAGATGAAAAAAGACATGAAAGCTAAGCTAATCAAATCCGTGAAAAGGACAGAAAATCATTAAGAAGAAATCGCTAGCTACTTCCAATCTTTCAAAATGTTTTTCTAGGAATACTAGACATTTTAAAAACAAATATATTATTATTAATTTTACATTTTGAAACAAGAAAGTCTCACTTCTTGACAGCTCTTCACCTGTTCTCTTTTGTAAACTACCCAATGTTGTCATGTCAAATGCAGTATAAAACTGGACCTCATTCGGATGAGACAAGTTTTCCCCTGAGGAGGATGCCAGGTAAATGAGCTTTTAACATACATTCCTAATTTGAACATGTCACTGTTTTTCCTCACACTGCCTCATTTATTAAACAAATTAGGTACTGATTTTCAACTAATTTCAAGCTCCTCTGAGAAATCTAACTCTGGTCGGATTTAGGAAGGTCTGTGATTGTGTGTATAATTTTTTAACTTCTCATTTATTTTGACCTTTTGTCAAACTGTAACTAAAGCTAAATGTCGTGTTCCATCTCATTATGGATTTGGACATTTCCCCCAAATTTCTGGGTTAAAAAAAAAACTAAAACAAAGATATTTGGTGACAGTCACCGCTGGCTTCACATCCAATAAAAACAGTCAATTAAATTAATAACCTAATCACAGACTGCTAAGAATGACCACTGTTTTTGCACCGTATAATCCTCATCTTAATCAATTCGTCCCTTAATTATATTCATAATTGTTTAATTTTATCTTATGTATAGGACTTGATCATTTCAATGGGTTTTTTAAGTATATATCCATACTCCCGTAGTAATAATTGGTCAACTGGTATAGGTATTTTGATACTGATATTCAGCCTATGCTGATGCCGATATCTTAGAGCAACATTCATTTTACATACAGTATAGATGGACTATGATATAAGTATGACTTGGCAGCATTTACAATCAGGAAATCAGGAAAATTGTACCTGCAAGTTATAGGTCAACCGCTATTAGTAATACCGTTATTTACAGAGATTCTAATCCCACCCAAATCAGTACATAAAATCACCAACATCCCACTGTATGCTAATAATTGTGAAATAAAATTAATTTAAAACCCTATCAGAAACTGTTTAGTGCAAACAAGGCATTTGCGTCGCTTCACAAATATGAGATTAAACCACTGAAGTCACATGGATAACTGACCTAAGCTAAGCCACGCCCACTCCACTCACTCGGACAAACAGTCAACATTCGGAAACAGGTGCAATGGCAGCTGTCACAGTAGGAGACGTTTCACAGGAGACAATTGGTGATTTTTGAAATCACCTAAAAAGCCTTAAAGGAGTAGTTCACTTTTTAAAAAAAAAAAAAAAACTTTTGCTGATAATTTACTCACCCCCATGTCATCCAAGATGTCCATGTCTTTCTTTCTTCAGGCGAAAAGAAATTAAGGTTTTTAATGAAAACCTTCCAGGATTTTCTCCATATAATGGGTTTCAATGGGAACCAAACGGTTCTTCAAGGTCCACATGAGAGTGTCCTTTGAAGAGAGTAGCAGCTTGAAAAGGCTTTAAACGACACTAGACGAAAAAGTGAACTACTCCTTTAAAACAGAGTCAGTCAAAGATGGAGAGACTCAAGAAGAAGTGACAACATGTAGAATGCAACAGGACGTCTCTGAATGGTTAGTTGATGAATTTATGTTGGTGTTGTGGAGTTAACTATCTTCAATTAGCATATTCTGTCATGATAATCTATAAATCACTCATAAAGGAACTTTTGTGAGATGCACACGGAGTAGGGCTGCACGATATTGGTAAAAAATGGCATTGCGATATTTTATATTTCCACGATATATATTGCGATATTAGAACAATTTCCCCAGATGACTTGAATAGCTCTATTTGGAAAGAATGAATCATTCTAGAATGACTGGGGTGGTTTTGTCATGGAGTAAATTCGCATAGAAACTAATATTAATTGAATGTTTACTAATGTTGTTAACAGGTTATGTTAACAGGATGCAGCACATTAGTGGTGGTTGAGGAGATCCCCTTCCCCCTATATAAAGCACTTTGAGTGCAGAGAAAGTGCTATATAAATGTAATGAATTACTATTATTATTAATGTAGTTTACTATACTTTAATAAATGTAACCTTATTGTGAAGTGTTTCCGATTTATGTATCTTCAGTTCAGTGTTGAATAGATCAGTTGTTTTAACCATTCATTAAAGTGAATCGGTTCAAACGAGTCATTAGTTCGCGAATCTGACGCGTCATTAACGGACCACGCCACACGTTGTGTGATTATCCAGGCAGGTTAGAACATCGCACAAGATTTGTGTCAACACAGAAAACATTTCATCACTGGATAGCTTTTTTTATTATTCAAAGTGTGGTTTATGTAATGTCATCTGGATGTGGAACGGCAATTCACAACCAGTGGTAATTCAGAAAAAAAAAAAACTTGTCTTCCGACCATTTACCGTCATGTATTCTCAAAGATATTAGTCAACTCAAATCATTATATGCGCGAGACTGGGAGAGAGATCAAGACAGTTTGAAGACGGTGAGACTGCACGCGCGACTGGGACTTTCACTTTCTCATTTAAACGAGCGCAGAAGTCACTCATCGTCATCTGCATCACACATCATTCACCGGTCAAGCTTTGGCGGGACAAAAATGCGCTTTAGTAAGACTGACAGAAAATAACGCGCAAGTTCCAGTCTTCTTGCGCTTGATGTTTAAACTGACAGGACTTGCAAATTAATAAACGCACACTATGATGGTTAAACTTTGCATTTAATCCGCGAATCACAAGCCTTACGGGCCGGGGAGCTGCTGGCACTTAGCCTACTGATCACGAATCACGGATTAACTACGATATGAGTGACATCGCACATCCTTGCGATGTAACTATCGTGGATTCGCACATCGCGATATCGATGTTAAAGTGACACATCGTGCAGCCCTAACACGGAGTGACTTTTTATTGAATGTGAAAAGATGGATGCTAAAGTTTGAGTTGACTCACAAACGTACTCTTATACAACAGCTCTTCGTCTTCTCAACATGGACTGTGTGTTCCCGGGGGTGGGGTTAATGTACATTTTAGGGTTGGTGATGTCACTAACCTGGGAGGAAGCTCGTGTAGTTAAAAGTGGTTTGTTGTAGTTTTAAGGACTACAACAAACCAGCGTTTGTTGTAGTCCTTAAAAAAAGATTTCTTTAAAAGCAAATATCTTCCTTTGCTTTGAACTTTGAGCGTTGTAGCTTTGATATTGTTGTTTATGCTCAAACAACAACATTTCACACTAACTAAAGTTAGAAAAGTGAAATCATACTTTACCACCCCGTTCCGAAGATGAACGGAGGTCTTACAGGTCTTACCTGAATATTAAGGCAGAGTATGGCTCAATGAGGTATTTATCTCTGTCATGTATATGTCATTTTTTAAAGAATAAAAAATGTTTGCTTGATATCAAAGTACTTCAATAAAAAGCATAAGCAACTACTTGGCTTAACGCAAGTGAAACCTTTCAACATCTAAAAAGCACCTATAATTTTCCACTGACTTCTAGCAGCTTCTAATGCAATTATGCTTTAATGGTATCCATGTCTGTCTTTCAAACATCTGAAAATCATACTCAGGCCAAATGTTGTCTTTTGCCCTTTCATCTTTCATTCCAAACTCATATCAAGTTCAACATCCCAGCAGATTTCGACCTTTGCACGGCACCAGTCACAAAGGGTCACAGAATCTCTCCATGTCCAATCAAAACAAAAGAAAGCAAAATCAACAATCAAATATATGGTCACAATCTAGCTGGAATCCCGAAAATTGCAGCTAATATTTCATAAAACTTGTAGTTCACTACCGTTCAAAAGTTTGTGGTCAGTAAGATTTTTTCTATATTTTTGAAAGAAGTCTCTTATGCTCACATCATAAATGCAGTGGAAAAAAAACAGTATTTTGAAATATGATTACATTGTAAAATAATAATAGTTTTAGGTGGTTTACAGTTACTACATTTTAAATGTTTTCACATTCATTTTTGATCAATTTAATGTGTCCTTGCGGAATAAAAAAAAAAAACCTTTGATATGCGTCAAGCCAGGTTGTTTGAATAGTTTTAAGTGTTTAACAGTAACTACTGGGTGGGTACAGTAGCACATTTTTGAAAATGGCTCCTTGTGTAACACCTGAGGCACTGGAATCAGAGCACGCACTGTTCTCAAATTAGAGAGTGTAAATAATATTATTCTCTCCTCATCATTGAAGAGATGAAACAGAAGAATTACACCATACTCCACCGTATTCTGAAACCCTATTTAACCCACCCCACCCACCGTCACAAATTCCTGGCTAATGGCATCATTACGGGCTGTGGTCATGCCAATCCCTTTGTAATCTATGGGTATTCCGAGATGAAGGATGCTTCTAGATGAGCAACAAAAGTGTCAAAGAGCTGTTTAGTTGAGGAATGAGCTTTGAAAATGATAAAAGCACCCTAACGCATCAATGTTCCTCCGATCCCGTTTTGAAACAGTGGTAACTGGTCTAACTAAAGAGAGCAGATGCGACCAATCAGAGTGAAGAGAGCTGCAATGCTCCTTAAAATTATTTAGGTGATTATTAAAGGTGCATTGCGCAAGTCTCTGTGTGTTTGCATAACTATGCCCCCTCTGGAGACAAGCGAAACTGCAACACGCACACAAACGCTTGTTCATAACCAAGAGAGCAAAATCATGCGTGAAGTATATCTATTTTTGCAGGGCTAGCAATAAACACATTGAAAACAATCCTACATGTCTGTCAACCGAATTTCAAATTAGGAGTGATTTTAAACAGATATCTGTTAGCCATGATTTATGCACACGTTAAATGCACAATAACAGGCACACAAACATTTCATTTATTCAATCTTAGCAGTTTATATTCTAAAATCTATGTTTACGTCTTGTTCTTTTTGAATTAAATAACATTTGGATGTAAATGGTCCTCTTCCTGACATTAATCCAAAAGCCGCTACAACTGAGTGCAGCATCAGAGAACAACTGCAGATAAATCTGGACCTAACCAAATTTTGGTTATTTTGGTTAGGTCCAGATTTATCTGCAGTTTTTCTCTGTTATAAAAAAAAAACCCCACTGAATATCCATTCATGCCATGAGCCGTACATACCATAAGCAATTACATTTATTTATTAATGTAATAACAAAATAACCATTTATTATGTATTAAAATAACTACATTATTTGTATATTACTTTTGAGTCTTTCAGACTCCCCCTGGTCCCACCACAAGCTAAGCCCATGCATGTGAGTGTTCATTCACAAAGCACGCCATCAAGCTATTTGGTCAGTTCAGCTATTTCAGCGATTTAGAAAGATAGTGAGATAAAGCTCAATCCAAAACAGCTTCTTTTACTACAGAAAAACAATGGGAACTATTTGCTTTGGAAGCGAGAGGTGACAGATATTCATATCCACCCAGCTGCCATCATTAGGATCTTCAGTAACCTGGAAAAATTCAGCCTGGCGTCTGTAGTAATGATCCCATAAAAATGCCAATTCTGCTTATTCTCTGTCTGAAGGTTATATTATTTGTCATGACATTTCCTGACAGTTTTAAGACAATTTCCTGATTGTCTCTGATCTGACGCTCCAGTTCCCTAAAGCTTGTCCCATTTAGACATGCAAAGCATGCACATTATAATAATATAATTTAAAAATTACAAATGAAAATGCAAAACCTCGAAAAGAGTGAGAAATTGTGTGAGAAATAGTTTTAGTATTGATTCACCGACAGTGTTATCTTGGCCCAAAATCACACACATTTAAATACAGGCCTATGCAAGTTAAGGAACTAGATTACAATGATATTTACAGGACTATATGTGTGTGTACTTGTAAATGTACAGTATGTGTGTGTGGGAAGTACATCACTGGACTCTCAGGAAAGCAGTAGCATAGGGAGCCTGTGGCCACACACTGCTCAATGGGCCAACTGCTCTCTGGACATCTGAAACTCATTGAAACCTCCACTGACTATTAACCCTTATTCAGTGCCCAAGGGACTTTCTATTTCCTCTTCCAGGTTATAGGCCTAGTCTAGAGAGTTACTACAGGATTAAGCTTTTTAGCCTCTAAGCATGAGTTTTATCCACACATACTTTATCATAGTCTGAATGAATCATCCAACCTTTATATGTTTACTTGGGTTGGATTGTTAATCGATAAAACCCAAAAATGGACCCAAATCTCTAACTAACAGGCAGGACAACTCAACTAGGCTTATTCCTTACCATTGTAATCCCTATAGCAAATAAGTGGTGGTTAGGTAGATATTAATTTACTACTGAAATTCCATGAGAATTCTGGCTAAATCTGAAGCCAAATGTGCTAAATGACCTAAATAATATTAATTTAAATACATTAATATATACACAGAACCAGCAGTCAACAACAGAGTGTGATCCAAACCTTCCTATCCTGGGAGCAGGGTTGTTGTTGTTTTTTTGATTTATGCAATAAAAAACATGGACACTATCCAGAAAGTCACTCGCAGATTGACAATTTCTTGACAAACAAGCTGCTCATGTTATGTGTTGTCTAAATAATGCATATTCCACTCCTTTGGCCGCATCACCCATCTGCAAGGCTTCATAAAACGATCTACAATAATGCAAACAAACAGACGACAGGCTGATTTCAGTACATGATTGCACACATCTGGAATACTGATTTTCTGATTTTGCGAAGGAACAGGCAATCTTATGCTACCTCTGCCTCTCTAAGAGACTTCTTTTGTGTTGCAAATCTTTCGGTTTAGTTACAGTGGACAGCGCTTTCTGAAGCAATAACCAGATACAGAGAGCATCTTGAAAGAAATTCCTGAGCACCCCAAGGAGTGGATGGAAAATGTATTTGGCATGCTGCATTTGGACACATTAGGTCAGATTCAGGTTGGAACGAAGAAGGGGGAGGCTTTACATCTCTTGAGACAATAGTTTCTTTTGAGTCTCTCTCACTCTTCAAAGGCATTTGGAGAGTCTAGATACATTGGTACCATATTAACCACAAGATTTGACCTAGCCTGCAATTTTATCATACCATTTTCTCTTCTAGACTTTGTTTAGATTAGAGAAGTGAACTTGCCTTTGTAAGAGAACTAATTACAAAGCCAAAACACATCCATCACCTATGTTCATATGACAGAGACCCCACCATTTTTAGAAGTTGGATTACGCATAAAAAATAAAGTGAGAGTCATTTCATCCTCATTTTAGACATATCAGGGATGTTGAAGAATTTAGACGAAACAAATGTGCATGCAACATATTGAATCTTAACCCATGCTTCTCTACTCAGAAAATACCCAATTATTATTACAACTATTAGTGTATTTAACTGCCCTTAAAGTGTGACTGCACTAGCAGGTTTTCAGATGCTTCCAAGGTCGTTCCGCCTGAATAGATGGAATGATAATGACAGTGAATTCAGCACAGAGAACATCTGGGCACTGCAAACAATGCTTTGATACCTCCTGTAGGTGTGAGATACTCCAGCATGAAGCAACTGTCAGCAAACTAACAAATTTGTCATGTTTCTGGCAACAAGTCCCTCTTTTAGACCAGCTACATATGTAAACATCCCTAAAACAAGATACATTTACTTGACAAGCAAAGTTGTGTAGCACAATACTTTATTTTCATAGAATATGTAGTTATTTTCTACTTCATCATCAAATTATTATTTTTCTAGTTTAAAGAATAAACCAAACTAAAATGCATTAGAATTATGCTTAAACAAGAAATAAAAATTTAATTATACCTTCCCTCTAACAAGTCTTAATATAACTAAATTGAGCTTTTCAAGTAAATGTATCTTGTTTGATGTGAAGATGTTGTACTGGAAAACACAGAAGGCTGATTTGGAGAAAGAAATGGGTTCTCCTTCATCAAACAAAACATTTTATATCTAAGAATAAGTAACGTTACGAAAGAGAATTTTGTCCAAAAGAGCAAAAAAAAAAGGAAAATAACTAAAGGTCATTGGGGTTTGATATACCTGGGTCATGAAAAGGCACCAAAGCGAAGTTGTACAGAGGTCTCTGGGGTCTGCTGAGGGATGTTTCCAAAATCTTCGATGCTCCTTCAATAACTTGCACTAAATCATCGTACATGGAGCCTGTGACATCAAACACAAACGCCAATGTAGACGCTCCTTCGGGAATTTCTTCATTTGTGTCCTGGGCTGCTGATAAAACTTTAAGAACTATTATCAGACCAAGAAAAAACGGCGAAGGTCTCAAGTCCATCTTGAGATTTCCAACTGCTCCTCAGCAACAACAACAAAAAAACTCGACCGAAAAATAAATCAGCGACGAGCTAGAGGAAATTGACAAGACATTGGTTCGAAATGTCAACACGCGCACTTGTGGAAAGAGTAAAATCTTTGGGGAGACAAAAATGTGAGGGAAAGATTCAGAGTCGGATTTCTCCTGACAGTCGCATGCGCGAGGATGCTTGGAGTTTGTTTTAGTGCGCGCGCGTCCCGCTCCTCTGAAGTTTCTCAACAAACTGTCGCCTTTACAAACGCTGATCCACTATCAACTTCTTTTCACCGTCACGCGAGACAACAAGCACCTCAGGCAAACACTGACTCGCCGTATTAAGATTCTGCACTCTGATTGGTTCACAGCTCTTTTGGGGTCTCGGGGTCCGTGCGTATTGACAGACATGGGCGTACATTTCATTGCTCTATATAAGAAACCAATTTTTAAAAAACAGATGCTAAAACGAAACAATTAATCACAATACACAATAAACATGAAGAATTAAACTGAATTTAGCCTACTTGTCCCTCTTACAGATGGTTAAATGAATGCACTAAAATAAGGTGATCATGTAAAACACCGCAGAAAATTATGATATTAAAAATATAAACACTCAATACATGGTAAAAAGTCATAAACAATAAATAAAATGCAGGTTCTCTAGTCTAGACTCCATACACAGAGTTCAATGCAGAGCTCTCGTTTTTGTTCCTTTACCACCATCTATCGGCAAGTGGTAGACTTTTAAGTTAGAAGACCGTCTAACCAAGACATTACCTGGCATCGAGACCACCAAGTCAACCTATTACCAGTATTACATGTATTTCTGTTGGCGATATGTTTTATGTAAAATGTTAGGAGTAGGCTAAGTGAAAAGTTTGGTTGTAAAAAAAAAAAGGAGCAGGGTCAGCAGATTTTTTGTGAGTAGCCCAAATGGAGTGGTAAAAATAATTAAAGACTGAGCAAAAGAAGAGCCAAAGAAATAGCAATGCATCGTGGTAGAATAATTAATGAACATAATACTGGTTCACAGTTTTGAGTTGGATCCCTGTCATACCACAACACATAAATACCATTTTGGTTGATGAGACGGTAATATTAGTCATTTGGGGGAAAAAGTGCAAGGGTGGGCCCTATAGTTCATTCACAGACCATGACGTAAATGAGTTGTTCTTTTTAAAACATTTAAAAGTGTGGTTTGCAACCGCGGTCATCGTAATTGTGTGTGTGTGTGTTTTTAACTCAAATCTCTTTAAAGACAATGCCAGGATATTCTTAATTCATTCCATGTTCTTCCTTTGAACTGCTAAATGGAAACGGGGAAAGAGATTAATTTTAGCACCCAATTTCCTTTGCAATTACATTCATCCAAGTCATGACTTGGATGAAGTAGTGCAGCTGTGCATAAAGCCAATTGAAACCTCAATCTCCATGTAAATGGTATGGTAGCTCAAAGCAGGTATGTTAAGGGCTTTTCTCCCACGCCCCAATCCACCGAATTCCCAACAAAAAAAATAATAATTTTGTCCACTAGAGTGCACCAAATCACATACAAAAGTAGCATTGCATAAAATTCTATGAACTTTTGTTGAAAATGCAATAGCATAGCAATTGTATAAAAAACCCAACAAATCACAAAAAACACAATGAATAACTATGTTTTAATTTATATATTATATTTCCATTATTTTAAGAAATAAATAAATTGTGCAAGCATTTTAACGAAAGCTAAAAACACACACCACCACTGACCAATTCATGACACAAATTCAAATTTACATTAGATTATAATATCAGTAAACAATTCTAACAGTCACACCCATGGCACCTTAAAGTAGCCTGTAAACTTTACATACTGGATTACCTGGAATTGACCGAAAATCAACTCTCAAAACGTTTTCCGTATTCGCACAGGTGTGTTGATCTTGAATCTTCTTTGGCTTGAGCTGATGGTATGGAATCAAGGCAGGATGTTTATGTTGGATATGCCCACCGATCTGCTGGTTGTGGCTTTGATTCCAGGCCCAAAACCAGCAGGCTGCCTGTGATGGTGCCAAAAGTCAAAAGAGACGATGGTAGGAAAATATGACCAAAACAAAAATTGTACCAGCTACACATTATTACATTGACATCCAAACTTGTACACAAACTGGGTAATGGGTTCTGATGCAATCTACCATTAAGGGTTATGAGTATAATCAAAAGATGTTCAATGTTCATTATAATTCTGTTAAGATACAAGACACACATCTGTACATAGTTAATGCAGAATGCGTTCACCTAAACGTGACTGACCTAGTTGGGAATTTCAGCAGTAAGGTGCCAACCACAATAAATGCTGTTTTCACAAGCCGGAACCAGGGAAATGCAATATTGTGCAAAGTTTAATTGCCAAATGGGGACTGGATACGTTAAGCAAACCAGTTCTTTGCCAAACTCAAGAGCAAGTTTGAGTCTGAGTGTGCCTTTGCAATGATTATGCAACCTACCATTAATCCATCTATGGTAAACAGACACAACTTCTGTATTTATTGTAATGTATGGTGCATCTATCTATCTATCTATCTATCTATCTATCTATCTATCTGTCTGTCTGTCTGTCTGTCTGTCTGTCTGTCTGTCTGTCTGTCTGTCTGTCTGTCTGTCTGTCTGTCTGTCTGTCTGTCTGTCTGTCTGTCTGTCTGTCTGTCTGTCTGTCTATCTATCTGTTTTGTGTGAAACCCAGACCAACGGTCTGAGATCTGGGATTATTTTGTCAGATCTGAAGCCCTGTTGTGATTTATGGGTTTTTTATGCTCCACATAGTTACACAAGTGTGTTCTTTAGCACATTAAACACTGTCGCCACCCATGTGACAGATATCAACAATGGGCATCAAGCTTTTTCAAAGCATGCTTTTGTCCTGGAAACAGCACACGTGACACCTCGTCCCATCCTTCCCCACGTCCCAACACAAACTGAACAGTAAAGAAGCCCACTCAGCTCTGTAACTCAATAGGCCTAATCCCTGGGATTATACTGACCTAATCTCCACAGAGACCCTCTTTGTGTCCTACTACTATTAATCAATCCAGTCCACTGCACCTGCACTAAAGTACATCGAAATACACTGATATAAACATGTACTGTAAACTGGCACAGAATATTCACCTGTATGCAAAACTGCATTATACACTAGTAAGCACTGCATCTTAATTTTAAAGCAAGGTTTTGAAAATACTGTTAAGATATTTATGAGCTATTCAATATTAATTATGAAATAAAGACACTATGAAGATCACCTCAGGAAAAAATACACAACAGATCTACACAAATAAAGATAAAGAGGCATGGGATACGAGACGGGTACAAGTGGCACCCTAATGAAGCCCACAGGAATGTTGAGTAGCTGCCATGTGAATGGCCTCTGCTGTTTTTTTTTCTGGACGTGCCATTCTGTGCGGACTGCACATTTTTCAGTCCAGTAATGACGTACCCTACAATGCTTTGTTTGGAACTGAAAGAGGTACGCAGAGTGCACGGGCCACTGGATAATGAAACAAGCAATACTGGCTGGATGTAACATACAGCAGGGGGAACCCTGCGGCACCCACCTAAACCCATTTACGAGAAGAATCTATTCCCTTACCAGGATTCAAGCTTTTGTTTTATAGTTTCCAAAACTATGACTTATTTCAATTATTTATTCTTTTCAAATTTTCAAACAGATAGCAGGAATAATCAAAGTGCAATTTAAAAGGTTAAAAACTCATATGTTGAAAGCTGAATAAATATTTCAATAGCAAGTAATAAACAGCTGCGAACTGCAATCAGTGCTGTGGTTATAGATAATGAACTGTTAGTGATGAATAAAACATCATGGCTGGTATATTATCCTTAAGAGGCAATGTAATGAAATGAGCTCATTAGAGTGAATTAAGTAGAAACCAACAGAAGGATTTATGGCAGCAACTGGGCATTTTGTAAATTATAAATGCAGTTCACACAGCTTACATAAGCTTATTTTGTTTAGCAAATGTTGGAGGAAGATCGATCAAATTCCCATGGTCCATAATATAGGCCTACCCAAATAAACAGTATAAAGATCGAAATGGGATATAATCTGGCTAACGGACGCAAACAAATTCCACAATCTTTATCTAGCAAGGCCACGACATCCTCAAACAGTCACGGTGGTTATCGTATGTCTGTTGCTTTTTTGTGTTTACAATAACTGCGTTTCGAGGGAAATGTGTCATTTCAATTGCACAAAAGCCTAATCGCACTGTTACTGTACGATAATTCTTATTCATAATATTATCTGCTCATCTGCATGCCTCCTTCAACACACATGCAAACACAACAACCAATCAATCTTCTTATGAATTCCCGCTGTCTACTATCCCGTTCCGACAGGAAACGGCTGGCACGGAGGTGAACAGAGGGGCAGCCTCTGTCTTCAGGGTAACTAGGAAACAGTGTTACATAACTGGGATGGGATGTGAGGAAGAGCGATGTTCTGATTTACAAAATGAACGGGGGGAAGGGATGAGCAAAGATTGGTTGAGGCCTTTTTCAGCTGAATGAAATGTATTATAACTGTTTATGGTGCATTGGATGAATTCAGCAGTAGGCTATGCACGCAATTACTAGCAATAACTAGCAGCTAGCAGTAACTAGAAGCAGTAACACACATTACTTTTGGTAGTGTTGCAAAAAGTAGTCACAAGACTAGCATTTTACAATGAAAATATTTTTTTCTACCTGCATGTCATCCTATTAACTGGCATCAGAGAAATGATGAACGTGATGAAATTATCTATACATTACTACATTTAAGGTAGAGCAAACTAAATAGCATATCCTGCTAAAACATTTTCCCAAATCCTTTTCCAGGCTCATACATTGCATAGTACTCCAGGTTCAGCTGGACCATGAATGACTGGAATGTCAAACAGGAACACTGCTTATGTGGGAACAACACAGTGTTTCCATCAGACTCACACTATCCATGACAACAAGGGATGTAGCACAAGCTACAAACAACCTGGGAAAGAGATACCGTTTCCTTCATAACAAGTGTCCGTGGGTCACACGGTAGCCATTTACAAAACAAGCATTCAGAACATGATCTTCTCTGATTAACTCTTTTTTTTATAGATTAGAGTCACACGTTTATACTGTAAGCAGAGACGATGCGTTTGGATAAAAAGTGGTTGAGGTCATTCATTATCAGAGTAAATAGAAATCATGGGAATGTCTTAAGACAGAATTACTTCTTTTGAAACCCTATACAAATACAGACCTTCTATAATGACAGAAAAGTTAAAGGCTGTTCTGTACTTGAAGATCCAATTGAAATCTGACTCGTGAGTGGATTTGAAGCGTTTCGTGTTTGCTTTAAATACTGATATCAACTGGTTATGTATGAAGTGAGTGACCCTTCAGGTTGGATTTTAGGAATTAATTTGCTTTTATAAGCAAATAAAAAAAAAGATAATTTATGATAATCATTAATTCAAGACATAATGTCTCAGTATCTTAAGTCCAAGAAGCAATGGGAGCTGTGTGTATGAGTGTGAGACTGTGCAGAGCTGGTGCAGAAGTCCTCTGGCAGCACTATATGCCCGAAATACAAACAGGTTGAGATTCTCACAGCATGAATTGGCTTAATGTTTAATAGAACAACAGCTCAAAACCAGGTCCATTTAAAAGCTGAGCATCTTGACAAAACAGACGACTGACATTGATTAACTTAACCTCTTTATTTCTTTTCTCATGTGTCCTTGAATAAACTTTTTTTTCCCCTCCCTCATAGTTTTGAGGCACTTTCTCACCCTCCTTTTTGGTTAAGCCCTCAATTATTTAAAAGAACTTTCTCAATCCCTGGTTTCTCTTTCCCTTAATTTCCTGATTTTCTTCAGACCTGCTTGACATGGCGAGATACTTACCTGTAATTATAATAATCACAGCATTCTCTGAAATTTTACAATGGAGATCCAGCTGACTTTCCTTTAACCACTTAATGCAATTCACTATAATACAGTGAAACAGCACATAATCCATAGACTCTCCAAGTTAATACTTTCAATTCAAGGAAAGTCAGCTGAATCTCCACCGTAAAAATTCAGGGAATGCTGTAATTTTATAATTACATGTAAATATATAACCATTCATAACTAATTTCTGGCCTATCCTCTGTGTCCTTGGCAAAGTGACTTTGTTTCCGTGTCTGTGAATTTTATGTGTGCTGTATTTGTATTCTGAGTGTGAGCGGCAGTCAGCACGTGGCCTTCAAGAGCCTCACCATGTGATTCCTTCCTGAGGGCAAGAACAGAACCCTGTCAGAATATCTATCTTGACGGATATGATGTGAGGACAGACAGACAGGTAGATAGATACTTTCATGTCCATAAAATACACACAGCCCTTTGCTGTTAGTCAGGACAGGATGAGGAAAAAGACATCATGAAGGTCACTCTTATTATCTTAAAGAAAATGGCATGAGCATGTGAGGAAGTCCCAATGGCACCTTGGAGTGCATGTGGGCAGCTGAGGGAAAGGGCAGCAAGACCACGAAGAAGCTGAGGGGAGACGTTCACACAGTATATCAGCACTGCAAAACAACAACAGATAACACCTACACCAGCATACCAGCATTCTGAGGCAACAACAGAGGGAAACGTGAGCATAGTCAGTGTTCCAAGAAACATACTGTGTTTTTGCAACACAGAGTGTGGAGGTAGACATAACAAAGCACTGACCAAGATTTGGGTTAATCATGGTCAAAGGAGGCCACTGTATAAATGTACAGTGTTTAAATTTCCTCATCTGCGTGAAATTAAATTTAAACAGCACTTTAACATCTGACAAAATGAACTCCATTGAGAGAGAAAGACATCAGATTAAATTATTTTCAAATGATAAAGCTGTGTTAGCTCAGCTTAAAGAGACACTAATGAGATAAGATGTACATTGATTGCCTATAATGCCCGTCTGCACTGAGCATGTGCAAATACACACAACAATTGAGTGTCATTATCTTTTTAAAACAGGCCAATAATCCAAAAGTGAACAGCAAGGTCCAAAAGTCTAAGTACTAAGTCTAATTTGGCATGTCATCATTACAACAAAAAAATAGTAAAAATTTTATATAGTTAAATTCTTTCCAATTTTTTTAATAGTTCTAAGCCACTGAAGGTGGACATAACAAAAACTAACAAATTTAAACATTTATTTAGCTTAATTTAGTTTTACATTTGTACATTGTCTTAAACTTTTGACCTCATAGTCTACTATGTCAATAAAATTATGAACATTCAGTTCTCAGAAAGCCTATGTGATCAGAGCATGAGAAGTTATCTTGTTCAGATATGTGATATCACTTCTACAATGAAGCTGTGCATACATAAACAGGAGTATGGACATTCATACGAGAACCAGACTGCTCCATTTTTTTCTGGTAGCTTTACATATTCACAAAGCCTTTAAGCAAATGAACAGGATTTTCCATTGCTAAAACACTGTTCCACAGCACTCATCCAAACACAGCTAGTTTGGCCAAACCCAGGCTGGCCTCTTGGCATCAGTGGTTGTACCGATCAAACTCAGAAGTTCCCCTGACTCGAAAAGAGATATAAGAATATGTGGCGGCCTGCAACTAGTTGAACTCTGGTTAAAAGTTAATTTATTGATTCAGCGGCCACAATTTGCTGTCAAGTCTGGAGCCGGATCAGTCAAAAGGACTCACATGTTGGACAGAGATTACTCTGACCCGCAGGTTTCAATCACTTCCAGACTTTAGGTCTCATTCATAACTCCGTCTTTAGTTACACTGAACCATTTACCTGATAAATGTATACATTATGAGATCACCTGGCACCCTTGAATGCTGGGTCGTGCATGAAGGCCACAAATATCATAACAGAAGTAGTCAGAAAATACCATTAAAAAGTCTTTAAAACCTCTCCCTGTGTATTGTGAGTAATTTGTGGGTTTTATAAAGGCAAACATTAATATTATTATTATTGCACTTATTAGAATTAGAACACCATGTGCTAATCAGGAGACAACAAGCAATTTATTACTGCAAAACTGCTGTTCAAAGTTACACAACCAATGGAATGCAAATCAACATTTGATAAAGTATTTCCTGTGTTTTGTGCACATGGCATCCTGAATTACATAACCACTAACAACATGATCTAACCTCACCCTGTCAGAGATGACCCTGTCAGGAAATGACATCTATATTGGGTAACCATAGAAATGGATGTTCCTCCTATTGAAAATTGATTTATTTGGTTGAACAGGAAGAGACCAATGCTGTAACATATTGCATAAATGCCTGATCACAAGGGCAAGAGTGTCCAATGGATGGGCTGTTGATTCCAAGTTTCCACGAGTGTGCAATTTCTACAATCAGCCTTGATTTGATTGACTTATCACAGTTTGTTTAAAACATGGGATAGTCCATTTGGTTACAAGAATTGCTTTGAACACTGATTTAGACACTGTTCAATTGGACATTATATCTGAACACACTAGTGAGATTTGGACAAACATATGTATCAACAATAATCAAAGGCTTTGTCACTCTTTTTAAGAATTTAGAAGGGGACAATAAAGCTTGTGTAAAGATTGTGTAACGTTGCATTTGTTCTTTACAGCCAAATAGCCAAATGTCACTTATTGGTTTCCCAATCACTGCCGTTTCTGAGACTGGTGTTAATCTTGTAACAAAATGATTGACCAAAATGTTAATTATCAAAGGATGATTTAAATATTTGGTTTAATTTAGCATTTAAAATGTTAAATGTTTTGTTGACTAAAATTAGATGCCATTTTACACAGAATTAATAAATATTGAGAAATTTATTCTTTTAATTTTATTTTAAATTTTAAACTTTTACATTTATTTATCAATTTTATCATTTCTGTCAGAAGACTAACTGAATAAAAGAAGAAAAGCTGTGAAACAAAGAGATAATGCCGCACCAAACCAATTTCATTGGTATTCCGTCATAAATATGAAAATACATAATTGTAAACAATATCTATTCCTATCCAAAATCCTGCCATGTTGGGACATGTGAATGGAGAAATGTAATACGAGTTATATCATTTGAAAAATCCCATGGGCATTTAATGATACTGTCATAATGTTAATGAATTTCAAGTTAAAGCTAGTTCAAAAAAAAAAAAAAAAACAGGATGTGTGCGTTCTCTGATTTTCTTTGACCAGAAATAAATCTTAATAGCAAAAAAGAAAGTGCTATCGTCATGGAGATATGGAGCTTTTGCTATATGAATCTGACATTAATTGCCTCAAAGTTTTTCTGTGAGTCAAGATTCTCTAATAGGCCTACTACAATAGTGGTCTGGTAAAGTAAACACGTCTGCTGGATTAAGGCCAACAACGAGCAGCACAGTTCTAAAGTGTGTGAGCAAATTTCTGACCCACTTACCACGGTCAATGGAAAAGGGAGGGGTTGAGTAGAATAAGAATGCTGGCTGGCTGGACTAAGGCATCTGAGGGAAGGTGGGCACATTAACCTCAATATACTAGAGAGACACACAGGCTCTGTCTGAACTCTAAGGAAGCTAGCTCTAAGGCCAGTGTTTCTCAAATGGTGGGTCACAACCCAAAAGTGGGTCACAAGACTGTTCCTAGTGGCCACCAAAGAAACATCAAAAAAAAAAAAACGTAATTCTAAAAACATTTCTGATGCAAACCATGAAAGAAAGACGAGCATGAAAGTTAGACGCAGTTTAAGTAAAGAGTGACTGAGAAAAAAAGAGTTGATTCAGTATTTCTGCGGTCAGGTGAAATGTTGTCAGGCTATACATCAGTGTCACTATTCTAACGTTATATTTGTAGCTTGTTGTCATGAAATAAAAAGTCTATCACCACAGAAAAACAAATTTTTCTGTCTTATCAGACTGTGCTCAAAGCGTGCGCTTTCAATTGCAAGCAAGCGCAAATGCGGCAGTGCACACGCATATTACTTGTAAACATATTAATGAAACATCTCGGTTACTTACGTATCCTAGGTTACCCGAGATGAGGGAACGAGTATTGCTTAAAGGGATACTCCACTTTTTTTGGAAATAGGCTCATTTTACCAGTCTCCCAGAGTTAAACAGTTGAGTTTCACCGTTTTCGAATCCATTCAGCCGATTTTCTGATATTTAGAAGAATATCAGTAACTAGACAGTTTCTGGTCTCATTGACTTCCATAGTAGGAAAAAAATATACTATGGAAGTCAATGAGACCAGAAACTGTCTGTTTACTGATATTCTTCTAAATATCAGAAAATCGACTGAATACATCTGAAAACGGTAAAACCCAACTGTTTAACTCTGGGGGAGTGGTAAAATAAGCCTATTTCTCAAAAAAGTGGAGTATCCCTTTAAGGGTTACGCTATTGGAAAACTCCTTTTCTCGAGAATATGAAAACCAAATTTTTAAAATGCATTTTTAGAGCAGCAAACACAGATGAGTGGCGAGCACGTTCATTGGCTGTGATGCGAGAACAAATCAGGCTGCTTCGTGCCCTGGCACCCGCCAGAATGGGCCCATTCAGCCAAAGCCTTATTCAGCCATATTTGTTAGAATGCTGTTTCTAATACAGCGGCTGTGGGAGTGACGGTAAAGTTAACATATTTCTCTCCACTGACTACCGTTATCAATCTCTCTCTGCTTTTTACTCTTTTTGAAAGTTGTGAAAACACTATTGAGCAGTTTTGTTTGCCCAACATATAACGACTTCCGCTTCTGAGAAACCCAGAAATGTGAAAAGTGTCTATCAGATTCAGAGCTCTCTGAACTTTTCGGAAGAGGGAGCAATGTAAAAATGATATGTTGTAATAAAATTAGAAGCACTGCATCCAACTGCTCAATATAAGCAATATATGTGTCACACTACGATCGCTGCCGATTGCCAAATTAATGCTGCAGTCTTAAAAGCAAGCAGGCAAGATGCCTGCAATTCATAAGCCTAATGGGCCATTTTAAGGTGTAAACAATAGGGATAGTTCTTAATTTATCGCTGATTTATTTGTGGTTCTAGTGTCAATTGGTGGTGTTTTAAATGCACACATGGGTATAACTCATTCAGTTTATATGTGTATTATGATGATATTTAAAGGGGTCATGAACTGAGAAATCAATTTATCAGAATATCCAGTAAGTTAAAAAATTGAAAACTTCCTTGTTATTCCAAAAACAACTTTTATTGTTACCAAGCTCTTGAGCTAACGAGATCACATTCATGCGCTGTACAACAACTCCAATGCTCATCACTGCTACCTTTCTAAATATACCAATCTAAATATAATGCCATAGATCTAAGTACTATACAATCAACACTATACACGACTAGTAAACCTTGAGAGCTGTAATAGTAAAAGCGTGCTAAAAGTTTGAGAAGTTCCACATGTAATACTATTTTATTTGCAAAGATGTCAGCCAATCACAGCAGTGGGTGTTTACACTGAACACTGAAATTTAATTTCTAAATTAAGCATTTTTATATAAAAATTACAGTCAAAATTACGATATAATGTAAACCATGAGCCTGAGAGAAAAACACGGAGGGAATAACTAAGAATAACTCTTTATGACTCAGACATAATTTAATTCACCACGATGCTCTTTAACTCAACCTGATAGTGATTTAAAATTTTCTGGTATCATTACCTTACACCAAAGAAAACCAGACAATACAGTTTCTTTAAGGACAGTGCAGTATTCAGTGAGTATGTAAGCATGTATTAATTATGTAGTTTACATCTTCATCCAGTACACCCTGTGACCTAGTTTTCTAGTTAAAATATATATGAGCATATCCATTTTTGTATTTGCCCTCACTCTTAAAATCTAATAATTCTTTTTTTTTTAAAGCTGCAGTCCGTAGCTTTTTTGGGTTAAAAATTATCCAAAATACATTTTTGAGAAAATACATAACCAGCCAGTGTTCAAAACTATCTGCTTGCCGTAGCTCAATTCAAAGTGGTAAGCTTGTAAGCAAAGTGGTAAAGTCTCCTCAAACATTGGATTCAAGCGCTTGTGACGTGTCTAGAGTGTTGAAGAACAATTCGCGTAAAGTTCTGTGGTATAATTCTGCGAATAACTGCAATTGCTGATTTCGAACAGAGATGGCGACAAAGAAGAAAAAACTGCGGACAGCTGCAGCTTTAAATAAAATCTAGAAAAATATTAATTATAACAATTATCAAATATAAAAATTGCATAATTATAATAATTATTTTACTCACATTTTCTCCCATTCTCCCACAACAAAAGCTAATTTACTTGTAGGCTGATTTCTCAAAAAAGTATAAACACTGGCTTTGGCGCTATCAAACACTGCTATTTGTTTGAGCATCGCAATCCATGTTTTCAGACTAAAAGGAAGACAGAGGGCAAATCCAAATAGTGGTGCTAATGGCACTGAAATTACATGGGTTTCATTCACAAAAAACAAGTAATGGTTCACCAATATTAATTGTTTTAAAAATGAAAAAATTATAATAAAAATTACACCCAAACATGCTATAGTGACAATGAGCTGCATTGGTTTTCTATTCTATTCATATTTGTTTTGTTTTGCTGAGCTAATTCAAATGTCTTGCTGAGAACATTCCCCAGACTCCTCACGTGTTAGTTGCAGCTGTGAGAAATTGCCTTCTCACCTGCAATATTAATACTGCTGCTGTCAGAAGACATCTGTGCCGGTAGACTGAGGATTTCAGAAGAGCTAACCACACAACTACCATATGCACTCACATTACACACACAAACATTGTGATTAAAGATCTAATTATGCATGAGGATTCAGATTGGCCGTGAATCTGTTACCCGAGGGGACAGGAACAAACACTAAAACGCTTTTTGCCTGGGTCAAAAATGACACTAAAAATCTCATCAGTCTCTAAGTTTTTGGAGGGCGTTACATATGCTTCATATCTGCTCTTTTAAACTATATATAAAAAGAAATGCGTTATGCAATGCTATATTTGTGACTGGATTTATTATTCCAAATTCACATATAACATAAGTATGATCTGAACTTTTTGATATACAGCAAATATAAAAATATATAACAATATAAAACTATTCAGTTACTTGTATTACAGTGTGCATCTGAAATAATATAATACATATAAACAATATGTTTAAAGATCCTGCATTATGTGATGCAAAACCGCATTACTACTATTATTCTGGACTAATGAACAGTCATGTTGCTTAGGAATGGTTCGGTCATTGGTCAACACTTTAAATAGACACAAATTACAATAATTACATCTCAACAAAGAGAACAAGTCCAATCTCTGGCTTCCTGAATGGACACTGATCTGGCCACCTGAAAGGGCCACATTGGCTTAGTGTGTAAACGTATCCAGTTAAATCCTGTCCTTCAGTTCTGCCTACAACTTTGTTTTTAAAAAACCTGATCCGCATGTGGACAAACGCTTGTCAGTTCAGTTGTAGGTGTAGATTTACTAACAAAGGCCAGGATGTTTCTCGAGCTTCTGTTACTGGCATTGTATGGTCAATGAATTACACTGGCTGGCAGTTACAGAATGGGCAGCTTAGCACTGCCTCAGGCTCATGTGTCTATAGTCGTGCCGCTGATCCATTTATCCAATTATGATTTACAATGCTGGCTAAGGCAGGGAGTCTTACCTGTGCAGGAGAGAGGATCATTTGTAAAAATTTGGCTCTGACATCATACACTCCTGCATCACAGAAGTAGCTAAGCCTCTTTACACATGGGAAGGTGAATGAATGGATGCATTATCGGATATGGGTGGTCTCGAGTCTGGACATTTAAAAGCCATAATCAGGACACTCATCATTCTCTCATTTGTGACAATATGCACTGACCAGTCACCACATGCAAATATTAAAATCACATGAAAATCACTGAATACCAGTGAAAAAGCATGTGGTTCTGAAACTTTTTGTCTTTAAGGCCCTCTGAAAAATTGTAAAGGACTCATCCCCTGAAACTAGAAGGTTCAAAAAATAAATAATACTAATTAATTTCATAAGTTAAAACGGTATGTTCCACGTTAAAAACAACAATGTCCGAGAAGAAAAAAATATTAGCAATTGAATGCGTTTTCACATAAAACTGATTTGTCAATTTAGGTGCTTTAGAACCTCATCTTGATTTTAAGTATTGTTACTACTTTAATATAAGGTTTTAACTAGTTTTAAGTCGTTATTTAGACCACATGTTAAATAATTTTAGTTTACTGAGGCCGCCTAGTGGACCACGCCTCCGTTTGAGAACTAAGACTGACTGAGGATGAAATACATAAAGCAAATGAAATATGCAGAGAACACAGGTAATTTATGCCAAAGGCTAAAAAACAACCCAGTTGTATATCAACCCAGACTAGTTTTACTAGCCGTTTTCCCCCGACTCCAGGGCCTGACCTCACCTCACTGTCTGTCGGTACTTTTCCGCAGGCGGAGCTCTGACGTGACGTCACGCGCGATCCAGCTCCGTGGCTTTTGTTAAGCGCGTTCACGGGAGTCGCTGTCAAAGCTCGCTCGCTGATCAATCCAGCAATCTCGATACCTGGAACGACAGGGTTGTACGGACGCAGAAACGTGCCATATCTATTGCTTTTGCAATATCCCGAACCAACAGCTTTTAATTGACCTTAAATATGTCTACCATCGTCTACCGTCAAACAGATCAGGTAAGAATCAATCTCTAAAGTAGTAATGACTGAAGCTTCATGTCTCCTGTCCTCCCAGGATTCTTTCATACTACGTGTTTATTTTTTAAAGATCTACAACTGATTTTGCTTCTACATTGTTATTTTGTATTACACATACAGACAGTTCACTTGTACTCACGCGATTGCCATATGGTGCGTTGTAATCTGCTATGAAATCGGCAACTGCATGCATTGCTCTCTTCAAGAGAATCGCTCGCGTGAGATCAACGATTGCTGTTTGCAGCAATCCGTGATTTTTTTTTTTTCATCAAATGTTGAGTTTTTTTTAATTTATTATTTTTAATTGATTTTAAATGAACGAAATAAAATAAGTAATATTTTCCTACTAAATAAACGGACGGGTTTACAGTTGCTACAGCTAGTGGAACGTTACCAAATGGCATTTATAGTAGCTAACGTTATTGCGGGTGCTGAAATATTGCACATTCAATTCATTATACATTGGGCAAGCAGCTCTACACCCACTACAATCATGTAACGTTAATTTCCATTTCATTTTAAACGAGGCTTGAATCGCTAACCATGATTATGCTGTTGTCTGCTCACAATTTTAACATTTCTTCATTCTTAAAATGGAATTATTCTTTATCTTTCATCATTAAAATAACAGTAAATGCTGACGAACTCACGAATGAAATTAATAAAAAATAGGAACGGGACGATTTGTCAAGGTTAAAAAAAATGAGTGATCGTTGTGGTTCATTGAAAGCATTGCTCGTGTATTTTGACGCCGAACACATACATTTTACCTCGTCGTTGATTTTTAGTCAGGAATATATTAAAATTACGACCAGGTCCTACTGACCTAGTTTTGGATTTTACTGTAGGCTGGGGTCGAGATGTTCAGAAACGTTCTAGGTTCCGTATGGTATGATGCAAGCTTCATTGTGCAGGGAACGTGGAGACGAGGCGTGTTGATGGACACGTCATCTGGCCAATCGTATCGTTCGGAATCATACGTTCTGGCCTATCAGGATTCGTGGATGTAATGGGGCGTAACCACAGAAATGTGTCCCTGCATGTTTTATCTTTTGCACTTCGCATCGATGATGGATGATATTTGATTGGGATTAACGTATCTCATACATTAAGTAGATATTTGGAAATATATATTACGTTAAACTATTTATATTTGTAGAGTTTAAATTATTTGCACATTATTCTTAATTATTTTAGTAAGCTGCATTTCTCTAAAATCATCTTATTTCCAAACCTGACTTAATATCTTTTGTGGAAGATGAAAGGAGATGTTAAGCAAAACTGGATGAACTATACCTATTTAAGTGATATATGGAAAAATTTGCAGGTTTGGCAAATGCTGTGGAATTTCCCTGTCTGGATTATTATTAATAATATTATTTGCTTCTTTTCTCTCTACAAATATGTTATTTCTACACACTTGTAATCATTTTCACAACCTATGTTCCCACTCCCACAGTACATCCCATTTACAGTCATGTACACATCAAATCTCCAGTCATATTTAACAATCCCATTTACAAGTCACAGGAATCCGCAGTTTCACTTCTCATAAAGCCGTTTCTGTTCCTTAATTTCACATCTGCCAATGGATGACCTAATAGTCACTGCAATGCTTCATTTGTAAGGGAAATATATGCAGTGCTTCCTAAACTACAACCTTTCCTTGTGCATTTTGATGCATAGATTCTTAGAGAGTCGAAATAGAAGGCTGTTTTTGTATTTATATTCAGAGAATTACTTGGCTGTTTAATTGCCTTTCCTCTCCATTGCATGTTGTGGTTAATGTGGACATTTTCTATTACGGCCACTGTGAATAAAATCAGTGTTCTGTCTCTCGGTTTTCAAGCATTCTTTATACGTGGTGAAGGATTATGCAATTTTCCAGCCTGTACTCATGTGTGAGATGAGATCACCCGTTGGCTCTGTTAGCTCACTCCTTAAATTGTATTCTCCCATTAACCTTTTTCCATAAAGGTTAGCATTTCATTAGAGAGGGGCAGATATAAATAAAGAAGCAAAGATACCAGGAGCTTTGCTGCCCTTTGCCCTCTGAATGTAATCTGTAAATTCACAAAGTAATTAAATAAATAAAATCTAAAATTCTACAAAAGTAATTATTGGAATTATTATGATGGAGCAGTCATAATGTGTTTCCTTTCCATCTTTGTAATTACGAGTTTAAATTTCATAAGCTCTTCTGCTGCCTGGGGGTTTATGGAAAGAGTAGCTGCGTGTTTTAGTTTAGGCTGAGAGAGAGTAAATCATGGATTTTGGCAGGTGTTATCTAACCCCTGGAAATGCAGCTCGGTCTGTAGTGCACATCTGAATATGATTTTATGATATAACTTTTCACCACGCTTCTTCCATAGCTTCTCATGATCTTACACAACCACTTAACCAGAGTGTTATTTTTTGTTGCACACCCAATGCCCTTCCAACACATTTTATGCAGACTCAACATAAGTTTATCACTGTTGTGCAAGCCATTCATGAGCTTAAGTACATTGAGGGATTTGTCAACTCAGTAAAGAAAAGTATGTTGGAGCTTATTAGTTACGATAGATGTCCAGGGCCATTCATTAAAATCATTATTATTTGTATAGCATTAACAATGCCAAGGTCATGACTCATGGTCTTGATTCCTGGTAAAATTTGCTGTGAATCAATTTGCATAGCAAAATCTGGCCAATGATTAAATCTAAATGTTAGCAAGCCTGTGTGTTTCGGACACTGAGTAATGTAGTTCACCTTTTTTTTCTCAGAGCTGGTGGAGTTCCCAGCGAGAAAGCGTGACTTGCAAAACAGGAGTCTCATGACGAAGACCAATATAATCGTATATGTCGCTTGTGGTCATGGGCAGACTATAAGTGGGTTGAACTGACTAAAATTGCATGCAAGGAACACAATGTCCTCTCTAGCCTCGGTTTTATTTTTTAGCATGGCCATATGCGATGTATTAAGTTGTTGCTCAATCTGGGTTATCTATTGAGTACTGCTGCAGAGTCAATAGAACAACTGTTGCTGTGTGTTTCAACCCATTCTCCTCTTTCTCTCTCGCCTCGCTGTCTGTCCCACGCTTTCTGATTGAGCGGGCTGTTCTCTGCTTGCTAGAGGGCACAACAAAAGATTATATGCACAAAATGGTCTTTCAAAGTGTTTTTCTTCCACCACGCATTTCAATATCTGTCCGTCTTTTTGTCTTTTCACTCTCTGCTTTGTCAGTATTTGTATGCTGTGGTTGTCAGCACACAATGAACAGATTTGTGAGTCCATGTAAAGCTGCAAAGTCACCGTCGGCTTTATCTGTTGTCTAACCAGTAAGTGTCCTGGTTTAAAGTGTCAGTTCCTGATTCCACTCCAAGTGGACCAACAGCAGATTAAAGGGTTAGTTCACCCAAAAATGAAAATTATGTCATTAATGACTCGCCATTCTGACATGTCTTTCCAAGCCCATAAGACCTCCGTTCATCTTCGAAACACAGTTTAAGGTATTTTAGATTTAGTCAAATGTATGTACGGTATAATGTCCTTGTCCAGAAGGGAAATAAAGACATCATCAAAGTAGTCAATGTGACATCATTGGGTTGGTTAGAATTTTTTGAAGCATGGAAAATATATTTTGGTCCAAAAATAACAAAAACTACGCCTTTTATTCAGCATTTGAATAAATTTGAATTTATTCAATTTTCATTGAATTTACTTACGGTTCTTTAAGGCCGCGTTCAGTGACGCTGCTGACGCGTTATCTGGTGCGCCCGAGCTTCATTTACAGTCTCTAAGGGAGACGCACGCTGTTAACAAAACAATCTTCGCAAACATGTCTAAGGATTTCGACACAGAGGAAGACTTGCATTTCTTTGCCCAGCCATAGTTATTTGAACCCGAATACACGGACACAGCAGATAACATGTCATCAGCTCTTACGTCATCAGCATCACCGTGGACTTGTGGTTTTCAACGTGGCTTTCCTTTCAGATAATCTTATGACCCTTCACTCTTAGAAGAAAAAGTTCTATATAGAACCTTAAAAGGTTCAATCAGCGCTACGTATTTGGAACCCCAAAAAGGTTCTATACACTCTTAAAAAAAGGGTTCCTCTTGGTTCTATGTAGAACCCTGGGGTTCCGTTCTTGGCCAATAGAACCTTTAACCAAAAAAAATGGTTCTATATAGAACCATTTTGGAGTTCCATATATGAAGCGGGGATGGAACCATTTCTGGTTTTAAATGGAACCATTTCTGGTTCTAAATGGAACCATTTCTTCTAAGAGTGTTCATTGAGTTTATTAACATCTCTTGACCTTTTTTTGGAAAGAGTTTGGATCTGAGCTTTAGATCTGAGCAAGGTTTTGATGAGAACTTAAAATGAATCATAATTTATTGTTTTTACTCATCCTTGTGCTTGAAAGTGTTTCTCCAATGCCACTTATCTTTAAGAGGAAGCATCTCTATGAGAAGGTAAATTACAGCCTAGAGTTTTCCGATTACTGTTTTCAATAATCAGCCCCTGCGTAGGAAAGAGCAAGCGAGGATGTGCAGATTATCCAAAGACCTCCACTGCCTGCATTTACGCCGGCTGAGGCTGAAGTGAATAAAAAGATGTGTGTGGAAAAATACCAGCAGATTTTCATGCAAAACACAAGGATTCCACACACTGGAGCTCATTTGTTTTTCGCTTAGCATTTTTCCATCCCCACACAGCTGAAGCCACATCATTGTGGGAATGTGATAAATCCATCAAAATTCCTGACCAAGTGAGTTCTTGGTTTTGTGACCATCCTCCGCCCCTAGAATTGGGCCATCTGCTGGCTGAAAAGGCATTGAAAGACCTGTGGAAATTTCCAGAATTGTGGGTGTGGAAGAGCCATGTGGGTAGTGGGGGAAGGACATGGAGAGAATTGTGTTTGGGGGTTGTAGAAATGCCAGACTTGATGGGAAGGTTGGAAAAGAATGTTCTGAGATTTAATAATAATAATAATTCCTTAATTATAAATATAATAATAGTCGTCATTTCAGGCAGCTTCTTGAATTAAGTCAGCATGAGACCGATTCTGTCTTGGAGGATTAATTTGAACTGTCTGTGCAGCTGAAGTGAAGGCTGATCCCGAACAAGGCACGTGTTTAACACCACGAAAGCAATCAGTTGTGCAAAGCTGGGTCAGTCTATGATCTGCCCTTGAGCGGCACATGAACCTTTCAATTCCATTGTTTTTTTTTTTTCACATCAGTAGTAGATGTTGTGGACATTGACGTTCTAAAAATTGCCATTGATGTGATCAGTGTTCCCGATAAATTCCCATGTGGTGTCATAGTAACCTCTTGTTTGTTATTTTTCCTGCAGGTTATAATGCACGATCAACATAGAAAAGGTTTGAGTCTATAGCCAACGGGACACCCGAGGACTTGATTGCAGTCACTCTAAGCCTGAGAGTTTGAGTCACCTCTGACCCCCTGCTGTGCCCTCTGGTTTCCTGGCATTGCCTTTTCCATCCACTTCCAGTGAAGTAAAACTTAGGCACTCCCATTCCTGGTTCTTCTTCACTCGTGCCTTTTTACGGCTTTCCCAAGTAATCCATCTCTCCCAGACAAACGCCATTTGGTATTAGGTAAGCACATGACTTATACATGAGACTTAGTGTTATGTAGATGGTTTTATAGTGATTATAGACTGGCAGCTTTTTAGCCAGCAGCTAAAATGAATGATAAATTGTATTTTTGTGTGCGTGGGTAATGTTTATGTAAGATGCACTGCGTGGGAAAGATATTTTGAGATAAAATCAAGATTTTTACTTTTTTTTTTTTTGCTTTTGCGAAGGCTTAATTTCCAAAAATGATTCCCAACGGATATTTGATCTTTGAGGACGAAAGTTTCCTGGATTCCACCGTGGCCAAAATGAACGCCCTTAGAAAGAATGGACAGTTCTGTGATGTGAGACTTCAGGTAACACACCCTTTTTTAACCTTATTATTCTCGGTGTCATTACGAGAAGGCTGAAACATGACTCAGGGTAGAAGAGTGTGTTTCATTAGACGCAGGTCCTGGATCTTTGAATGGCCTTTAGCTGTGTGACGTTCATTAACTGGCAAAGGCAAACCCTCGGTCTTCAGAATATTTCAAAGAATGCTTGAAAGCTTTAACAAGAGATTTAATTGTTAATTATCAAAATTAATTTCCTTAAAGACTCTCTTGTTCCAAATAGAAATATTTGGATTAATTTGTTTTGGTAGGCCTATTTAAAGGGATATTTCACCCCAAAATTTAAATTCTGTGATCATTTACACACCCTCAAGTTGTTCCAAACATGTATGAGTTTCTTTCTTGTGTTGAACACAAAAGAAGATATTTTGAAGAATGTCTGTAACCAGATTGTTGACAGTATGGAAGTCAATGGTTATGTTACCTCTGCAGGTGTGCGGCCATGAATTGATGGCTCACCGGGCAGTGCTGGCTTGTTGCAGTCCGTACCTGTTTGAGATCTTTAACAGCGACCTGGAACCTCACGGAATCTCCCATGTGAAGTTTGAGGATCTGGACCCTGAGGCTGTGGAGATCCTTCTCAACTATGCTTACACTGCCCAGTAAGAAACACACAACATGCAATAAATCAATCAGAGCCATCATAGGGCACTTTTTCTACTATATTAATGGGCTTTATGCATGCATAAGTTCCGCATTTGACGCTAGGATGCTCATCAGTTTCCGGTTGGGGAGATTAAAGCGGAGGAAAACGGGATTATGGCAGAATCTTCCAAATTTACTGTCCCCCCGTCTTTGAAACGAAGAGTTCATACGTTTAGATGTAATTTTATATATAGTTATGTTTATTTAATATAATTTTAAAAAGAAGCATAAACACAACAAGGGGTGTCTGTTTAGTCTGTTTTTGTGACTAACGTTTCTTTAGTATAACCATGGAGTATAAAATTCAATATAAATTCTCGGTGTTGCATTGGACTCTACGATCGGCGGAAGTTATCGAGCATCCTTACACCTTCACCGGAAATACCGCCATGCATAGAGCCCATGGCTTCCCATTTGTGGCGATCAATGATTTCTGATATTTAATTTTGCTTTCTGCAGGTTGAAGGCAGATAAAGAGCTGGTTAAGGAGGTTTACTCTGCAGCCAAACGGCTCAAAATGGACAGAGTGAAGCAGGTAGGCATATTAGGCATGTATTTGTGACTGGTTTACTTTAGATGAAGCCCTAATCTACTCTTTTGTACCTGCTGCCAGATCTGTGGCGACTACCTTCTCTCCAAGATGGATTCCCAGAGTGTCATCTCCTATCGCAATTTTGCCAGCTGCATGGGAGACGGGCGTCTGCTGGGCAAGATCGACAGCTATATCCAGGAGCACCTTCTAGACGTGTCTGAGCAAGAGGATTTCCTCAAGCTTCCACGCCTTAAAGTGAGCTGGCCTTTAACCTTTTGGGTCATTTACTATTCTTGATCGCACGCTTATGCTAATCAGATACTTTCTTTTGGTCTGCTTTATAGTTGGAGGTGATTCTGGAGGATAACTTGACCTTGCCAGGTAACGGCAAGCTGTACTCCAAGATCATCGGCTGGGTGCAACGTAGCCTGTGGGAAAATGGCGAACCCCTGGAGCGACTGATGGAGGAGGTCAGTACTGCGCTCCACTGTGAGCTCCTCTCTTTCTCCTCCCTCACTTCTTCCCCCTCGTAATTCATCCCATTCACAGATTTAACAGGTCCGTTCACACCAGCCATCTTAACGGTAGAGGTCGGTTGGGTTTGTTCTCTTTGGCTTCCATATATATCTATTTTTTTGTTTGCTCTCCCCCTTTACCCACAAATCACCCGCGCCTTTAAGAATATACGTTTAGGTACAGAACAGGGGCTGTTACACCCTCCGCAAAGGCGAGTGGGTAGTCCAGGTGAGCCAATCTAAAAGCCTCCTGAATGTTCAGTGCTGTGCAGTAACTGCAGCTACTCTTGTCTGCTCGCAGAGAGTGACATGGCATGTTGCCGTCCCAATGACATCTCTCTCTTCTCTATGCAGGTGTGTGAGTGTGTGAGTGAGTGTGCGTTCTTTGGGAACCAGCACTAACAGTTCTTCCTCCCCACTGATTTATCTCTCCTTAGGTTTATTAGAGCAAACATCAGCAGGATTCTCACAAGACTGAAGAAACCAAGACTGGGGGCCTCCAGGGTAATGAGTCAGTGAATGAAAGAAAATAACAAAAGAACGAGAGGGAGCCATGGTGAAACAAGTGCTAGGCTCCTGTCTGTTGATCAAATGCACTCACCAACCACAGTACGCAGTTCATTTAAAATGACACTTCTGATCTCCAAGTATAAATGTGTTCAAGACATTCACATATTAAGTCCACCTCACATACGACACCTCACACAACACAAGTCAACTTGCATATGCATGCATTGCAAAGTAAATCAAAGCATGTTACACAGTTGTTCATGCACACGCTTACAGAATATTCAGATAACTGACTAAAATGAATGGTTTATGCCACTTTGGCATTTTACATTTACACAGTATACATTTGAATACTGATTACATACCGTTGAAAGTAAAGGAAGAGAGCCATCGGCTTCATAATGGCACCTACAATGTCTTTTCTTCTAAATAAAGGAAGTGGAAACTGAGTGTGGCTTAGAGGGATGTTCTCAAGTCGCTCTCAGTTCCTAGTTCCTTTTAATCTGCTTTTGGACACATTCCCTGTAGGGATGGGCACAAGTACTCAAAAGTGTACATGACTCAAAAGTACATGACTTTTTTTTTTTCGTTTTCAACATTTTACAGCAATCAGTATTCGGCAAACTGCAAGAAGCTAATATAGCTATACACAAATGACCTCATTTGTAATTTTTATTTATTTTCAACATTACCTACTGGTCCTAATCAGTTGGCGTCAGCACTGTGGACAGTCGGTCAAGGGCAACTCCTTAAAAATGTGATACTCATGGTGCAAGACACTTAATAACTGCAAATGTGCTGTACTCACTTAATATATCTGTCGAGTTCCCATAGACAAAAATAGCGAAAAGCCCATCCCTTATCAACACCGATGCACTTTTTTCCTTATTTAAATTTATAGTGCTAATTTATTTAGTTTCAGTGGATTTTTTTCAGTTATTTGAACTGAACTTTGTATTACATTTGGTTTTTAATTCACTTTTCGTTAAGCTTGAAGACAATCCAAGAGTTTTTTTACAACGAGGGATTTTTTTTTGAGCTGTTACAACAGCTAACCAGTGTTGACCTGGAGTTTATGTGATGACGTCTGATTTGACTAACCCCCTCAGCTGAGAAGATGGCTGCAGGATGACCCCCTGAACCTGCACTGAAAAGCTTGATTGTTTCCTTCTCCAAACTTAAATGAAGGTTCCCAAGATGCTTTGTGGCGAAAGTATTGTGATCCACATTCTGCTGTTTTCAGTGCAGTGAAAAGCCCCGAAGATCTTGTGAAATGATCCACAGCGACACTGTGTTCATATTCTTAAAGAAGCTTTTTTTTTTACCAGCATCTTGCAGCGAACGAGCGCTATGGCCCTCCCCTTCTTAACTTTTCTTTCTTCCCTGACCCACGTTGTTGGGTGTTCTGTTGTCATGGAGACAGCCACATGGGTTTTGTTGTCCCTGTGTGTTTTGCAGGTGCAAACGCTGTACTATTCGGCCGATCACAAGCTGCTCGATGGGAGCCTGCTTGACGGGCAGGCTGAGGTGTTCGGCACTGAGGATGACCACATCCAGTTTGTGCAGGTACACAACCAGCGCTGAGCTATTCTCAGGCTGGACCGCAGCAGACCCATAGCGAATGCAGGATTTGAGTGTAATGCTAGCAGAGCAGCTGCTTTGTTGTGTTGGGCTGTCGAGTCTGAGCGTTTTAAGGCTAAAGAGATCACGGCGTGTCCGTGATGAGTGTGTGGATTGGGTTTTAGTGCTGCTTATAGTGTGGCTTTACATTGGGATTAGATTAATGTAGATATAAGGTCAAAGAAATATTCCAAGGTTCAGTACAAGCTCAAATCAAAAGCATTTGTGGCATGATGATGATGATCACAAAAACTCATTTCCCCCAAGAGAAGCAAAAATGGAGGTGAATGAGGCCAATTTTTAAATTTTAAAATAATCTTTAAACATTTTATTCTATATACTAATCTTCTTTGAGTTCTATCCAACGGTGTTGCCATGACAAAGTAATGGCTAAAATGCCTGTAAAAATTAAGATTTAAACCGCCCTACAGTTCAAATAATCCATGGTTTAACCAAAGAATCAATGTATGTCTAAAAGTAATAAGCCTCCCTCACTACAATTGTTAGTACCTTAACAAAACCTAATGGTTTGCTTTTTAAAAGAAAATGATGCATGAGTCCAAATGATTTTTGTGGTAATCATTATGCCTCAAATGCTGTCGATGGTGCTTAACTTTCATAAAACCAGGAATATGCCTTTCACCTGATGTAGCCTGCATCTGATAAGTTGAGTCAGGTTTACGCCTAGACGGGTCTGGGACTGTGTGAGGTTGTATGTGTGTGGACCATGGGCTCGGAGTCTGTAGCTGCACTGTGCCTTTGCAGAAGAAGCCCCCACGTGAGAACGTACACCGACAGCTGAGCACCAGCTCCTCTGGCAGCCTCTCCCCTGGATCTGCAAAACTTTCCTGCAAGCAAGAGTGGAAATACATAGCTTCTGAGAAGACGACCAGTAAGTTCGCACCTTTGATGTGTTCATCAGATCGTTGAGACTTCTCTGCAGTCCCTTCAAGTTATCTTTTCCTCTCCCCACAGACAATACATACTTGTGTCTGGCTGTGTTGAACGGCATGCTGTGCGTGATATTTTTGCATGGGCGCAGCAGTCCCCAGGCCTCACCCTCATCCACACCTTGCCTAACCAAGAGTCTGAGTTTCGAGGGTCAGCCGCTGGAAGAGAAACCTGAAAAGCTGATGGCGCCCATGCGATATGCTCGCTCCGGGCTGGGCATCGCTGCTTTGAGCGACCAACTCATTGCTGCAGGTTAGTGAACCACACAAAGAAACTTCTGAATGTCTCTCTTGACTTCGTTGAGCAACTCTTGATCTTTTATTCAGGAGGCTACAATCGGGAGGAGTGCTTGAGGACTGTGGAATGTTACGACATGAAGACTGACAGCTGGACTTTCATTGCTCCAATGAGGACTCCACGTGCTCGGTTTCAGATGGCCGTGCTCATGGTGTGTACATGTGTAAAAAAAATGTGTCAAATGTGTATTAATAAGTAGTATTTGAAAGTGCTGTAAAAACTTGTTTTTGTCCAATCAGGGTCAGCTTTACGTGATGGGTGGTTCCAACGGCCATTCTGATGAACTGAGTTGTGGGGAGACTTACAACCCCAGTGCTGATGAGTGGACTCAAGTGCCAGAGCTCAGGACCAATCGTTGCAATGCAGGTAAAGACTTCACTCTTTCATTTATTTAGATAAAACACTCTAGCTTATTTGCCATAACATAAAACGTCTCAGTTACATATGTTACCCTTGTTCCCTATGTTGGGAACGGAGACATTTCGTCGGATGACAACAAACGACTATCAACTTCGAGTATAACAAAATGAGCCAATGGCAAAGAAATGCCTTGGGTCTTCAGAATTTGCATGGTGCAACTCTGCCCCACCTCGTGGGTATAAAAGAAGGAAGCTGGCAATATGCAGATATGTTTCTTAGCTGAGGAGCCAAGACAAAGCTCAGACGATCTGACACAATGGTCATGTTCCCACAGAGAGAACATGATTCATCCATGAGCTCTAGCGTGATCAATGCCCAAACTCTAGAGCGACTAGACAGGGCTCGTGCCCATCAGAGTCGGACAAGAGTTTACCGCACCTAGAAGTGCATGGGCGAGGAATCTTTAAAAAGATGTGCCGCGTTCAACCAAACCAGGGAGAAACACACTTACTGGCAAAACACGCACAGATAAGCAGGAAGAGCTGATAAGCTGAGAAAGATCGCCATCACACCAACACCAGAGAATCTCGCTCGTCTTGTAAAAGTTGACAATTCAGAGATGGCTTCTGGAGTGAAGAATAAACTTCTCGTTTTGTTTATAGGCTTTCTAAGCGAAACCCCATTTGTCGTCATCCGACGTAACTCGGAGTGACAACGAAAGAGAACAAAAAATTATCTGTTGGTTTTTGCCAGATTCTGCGCATCCCTTTAAAGACATTTTGAATTTGTCCATTCAACATCGAGAATACAGTAGGTTTAGATTAATCAATTATTGTTTTCTTTCTTCAGGTGTCTGTTCTCTGAACAATAAGCTGTATGTTGTTGGGGGATCAGATCCTTGCGGACAGAAAGGTCTGAAGAACTGTGATGTATTTGACCCCGTGAGCAAGGCCTGGACCAGCTGTGCCCCTTTAAATATCAGTAAGTCACGTTGTTGACGTCAAAAATATCCCTATAATTGCTTCCACAGGGGTTTCTGGCACTTAAGAGATCACAGCTTAAGCGTACAGCAGGGATTACACAGATAAAAAGCCAGATGGATCTGCAGAAATGGTTCTCAATGTTATTTCCGTGCATCTACAGGGAGGCATCAGGCTGCCGTGTGTGAGTTGGATGGCTTCATGTACGTGATCGGAGGAGCTGAATCATGGAACTGTCTGAACAGTGTGGAACGCTACAACCCAGAAAATAACACTTGGACCCTTATTGCCCCAATGAACATAGCCCGGAGAGGAGCTGGAGTGGCTGTCTATGAAGGTAAGCAGAGGACAAATCGCCAGTATATGACCATTAAGCTTGCATATGGTGACTGATTTTTATTTTTTGTTGTTGTCTCTCTCAGGTAAACTCTTCGTGGTAGGCGGCTTCGATGGCTCTCACGCTCTGCGTTGTGTTGAAATGTATGACCCTTCCCGCAACGAATGGAGGATGCTGGGGAGCATGAATTCGCCACGCAGCAATGCTGGTGCAGCTGTGCTCAATGGTGTCATCTATGCCGTTGGTGGCTTCGATGGAAACGACTTCCTTAACTCCGTTGAGGCCTACAACCCTAAAACAGACGAGTGGAGCCCCTGTGCCGATGCCTTCACCAATTCCTAAGAGCCAGGGGTCGGGGAACCAAATAGGGACGGGGGGTTATCTCACTCAAACTAACAGGCTTAGTGATGTAATCGTGCTTTGTGATGTCCTGTATGTATGCGGGAGGGTGGACGGGTGGGTTTTTGAGGTGTGAGGGTGGTCTCGTTGGGTTCTTCACTTGAGCCACCCATGAGGTGGATTTTTCTTAGTGTTTGGGTGGGGGAGGTCTGTTGGGGGTTGCTGAAAGCAACATTAAGCCTTTGCATATTGCATACTTTATTTTCTGTTGTTGTAAATATTGTTGTTTCTTTTTCTTTTTTTTTTTAAGAGGAATGCCAACATTTATTGCACACTGAGTGTACCTTTTTGAGTTGAGTAGTTTTGAATTTCTCAATAATTTTTAGCGAGTTGAAGACAGGATTGATTGGTTGAACCCATTAAGGAAGTTTTATTATTTTTTTGCTCCATGCTTATACAAAGCCTTATTTTACAAAACATTCAAACACATGGCTTTCCTTTTTGTATCATTAGCCATGACGTAGGATTATTGTACCAATCTTTAAAGATTGCCTTTTTTATATTTTTGATACACTGCAACGTAACCAATAGATTGATGGATGAGCTAGCAGGCATAAAACACCCATGAGGTTATGAACTAACCAGTGCCAGTTTAGTTACACTCACATGCGTATAGTTAACCACGCTTCAGTGCTCTTGCTCATTAGATCTTTTGTTACTATTTTTTTTTTTGTTTGACTGATTCAAACAAGTGAGACGATGCTCATTTCCTTCTTGATATCCTCTCTTTTAAATATTTTCTGTGTTTAGCAATTGGAAGAAACAAAAGAGTTTTTTGGTTCCATGGTTTTGTTTTGTTTTTCCCTTAATTAATTGGCAGATAAAATTCTACTACATTTGTTATGAGCTGATATTTCCGTACTAATAAAACCATTTCAGCCTGTGAAAATATTTTGGTTTGTGTTTCTAGAAACAAAATTGAAAAGGTGTCATTTACTTGGATTTCTGCATTGAGGATGTTTTGCACATTCTATCTCAAGAACTGAATGTTGGTTTGACTTTATTGTTACATGATTCTGGAAGGATTACACTAGTGTTTAGTTTATAAGTGGGTTTAGGATCAGATGAAGGTAAAAGAAAACTGGATAATTAATTACCACACCATTTCTTTCTCTTATCCAACAATCCAACTTTCACACTCCATTCACAAATACTAACCTGTTAGAAGCTAGACTTAATCACATTAGTCGTGCTGGTAGGAAGTAGGCCAAAATCACAAGGTCCTCAGGAGGGATTATAGGTCTTTTCTGGCACTTTATCATCGGGTCAGTCATGAAGTCGCTACAATTACCCTCTCGAACTCGAGATGCATGGGGCGGAGTTGGGTCCAGATCTAAGGGGTGGAGATGGGTAGGATTAGGGATCAGGGGGCGGAAATTAGTAGGTTTAGGTATACGGTATGTAAAGTGGTGGGAGGAGTTGGATCTGGATTCAGCTCCTCCCCCTGGATCTCATGTATTGCATTGAGGTGCTACTAGCATTTTCATTAGGATTAGGACTATAATATTTTGGTAACACTTTACTACAAGCCTAATCCCTTATAAAATATTGTTTAATGCATTAATTATGCCTTGTCATGCAACTTACAATGCATTCTATGGTTACATCATGTCTAACTGTAACCACAGTTATAAGAAATTATAGTATAATGCATTAAAACACATGACAAACTAACCAATTTCAGGTGTATCTGCAAAGATTATTATAACATGCATTATGAATATCGTTATAATGCATTATGCATAAAGGCTTCAAGTAAAGTTTTACCAATCTTTTTTGCTTGTCCATATTGCAATAGGCTTTTGAACTCAGTTACCTATGAACACACAGCCATTACCTTGCTTACGTCATTGAACGTTGGCGTAATCTCAAGGATATTATTATCACTGTTCCCATAATCCTGTAATCCTCAAGCTATGTCACCGTGCTGCCTTACAAACCAGAAATCCAGATTTGCATGCAACAAAAAAGGATGACACATAATTAGTGATCAAATTCTTTAATCAAAATGCAAATAAATGTAAAGAAAATATTCTTTTTGAACTATTCACAATATAATACAAATAGTACAATATCAAAACTTACACCAAATGAAACCAGAGTATATTTATAAAACAAAAATATATAAATTATATATAAGGTCTATATAAATTATACTACTGAGGTTCATATTGGTGCTGATATTGCATGTGCAGAACTAAAGATTTATAATGAGAATAAAAAAATATAGCTTATCAGAACTAAACAGAATTGTAACAAAATGTACCTTCTTAGAATCATGGAACAAATGAGTGGATTTCAGAATAGTTTCCAGAAGGGTGACTGGATTGATGCCCAAGAAAATTGGCTTTCATGACACGGCTCGATGTTGCACTCACTAATTACTGAGAGCCTCGGAGCAATGAACGACGTGTCAGACAGTGTTATGAAGTAATACCTCCGTCTCTCTCTGAACACATAAAAACCTGTTACCACAACAGCTAGTGGACCTTAGAAAGACTTTCAAAGTTGCACATCACAATTTGAACATAGTGGCAATTCTACCTTCTATGCGGTATAACACCAAAAACCCCAACAGACCTATAAAACAAAATATTTTATCATCACTAAAAGACTTTATTTTTCTCAGGGCAAAAACATTATCTATAAAGTAAGGTAAAATAAAATCAATAAATAATCCAAATATTTTAAAACAATTCAAATATATTAAAGCTTTCAAATAAAACATGAACTAGAGCATGGTGTAAATTGACAAATTATTGTCTATATACGTAGACTGTTAACCCTTGCATTTAGTTACTTTTGCATAACATGTCAGGCTCTTGTGACTGATGCACTGATTGCTACAGGATACACGGACAGAGAATCACTAGGCTGGTACAGCTTTGGTTCCAGGCGATTAGGACGACCAAAAACCAGGTTGGTCCAAAGGTGTCCGGACCAGTAGCAAGCAGACAGTTGGCTGGGTCCAAACATGGAAAGTGGGGTGTTAAATCAGGGCCAAGAGCTCATAGCAGCAGCACAGTGATCTAGATTTGCATACAGCTCAGACAGCTGCGCACCACCCACACACAGCTTCTCCCTGAGGACAAACAGACACACACAAGTCTTCTCATTCTTCTTTGTACATTTTTATATGATATATATATATATATATATATATATATATATATATATATTGTTTTGGAGAAAATGCATTTTGAATGACATGAAGTGAGGACAGATTACTATTCCACTAAGGATAACATTGTAAAGTTGTCTTCACTGTTCTCTTTTTGATAGAATGGTAAGCAGAGCAAGTGATAAAGATTTGGTCAGCATAAACATTTGTGAAGTGTCCCTGCTGTTTCAGTTCACACAGGAGAACTTCCACTACATTGCCTAAAGTTCCAAACAGGAAGTGGATGTCTCGTATGCAGGAAGTGAAAGAGGTCAAAAGAAGGTGGCTGAAAAAGTTACTCAGCAGAATAAACAACATTATAGAATAAACACAAGGCAATTTCAATGTGCCACAAACTTCAAATATCTACACGAAATGCTTGTCTGACCAAAACAAAGTTATACTCAGTGTTTAATACGAGCGTGGTTTATGGGAAAGGAAAAAGATTTAAACAATTTCAGAAATCTGAGTAAATCATACCCCGCCCACTCTTTCCCTGGAACTGTGGTTCATGACTGACTTCTCCTCCTTCTCTCTCTTGCTACCTGTTGCAAATTGTTGCCTTAGTTTGTTTGCATCTTGTGTTCCCCAATGGATGTTACATAACAAAATACCAAAAAAAGGGGGGGAAAAAGAAAACGAAGGATTGCATGCACTTGATCATTCCCAGTGCACACCCTCGCCGAGCTGGTTTAGGTAAAGAAGGGTATGGTGGAAATGAAGAGGAGGGGCCAGTTGCATAAACTGTTGTATAAAAGTTGCATAGCCGTTATGTTAAAGGGGTCATATAATGGCACATGCACTTTTACAAAATGATTGTACTGAAATGTGTGTTGGCAGTGCCTGTACACGACCATCATATAATGGATAAAAATCCATCCAGTGTTTTTTTTTATATTATTATACGTATAAAATCACAATATATGAATAATCTTAATATATAATGATTTTCCCATTTTAATATATAATTTATTCCTGTGATGTCAAAGCTGAATTTTCAGCAGCCATTACTCCAGTCTTCAGTGTCACATGACCCTTCAGAATTCATTCCAATATGCTAATTGTTTAGGATATAACCTTGCTTTCTTAAACATTTTTTATAAATCTTTTCCCCACCAAAAATATATAAAAAATATATATCATGCACTACAAAGTGTTGGCTCAGTTGCCGTTTGTAGTGAACACATAAAAGACAGCCTTGCAATTACATGCTTCACAACAGTGCTGCCATGGCAACCGTACAACATGCAGGCAGCTTCCCTCCACCAGACAGCAGAGTGAATGCTTTATGAAGCCAATCCTTAAATCAGCAAAACAGAACTTAACACCACAGTGATGGTGCTCGCTCGAAAACAAACATGCAACACTGAACATCTGACAAAAGCTGCAGCAGCGTCACAGCCGTTGTGAGTTGACAGCGTCAGTGTTGCTTAGATATCAATCCCTGCTGAGAGATTCAGCACCTAGAGACAAGATGTTCTTGAACAAATTTAATGAATAACAGGCACAAAACACACTGTTGCTTTCCATTTCAGATTATTAAAGGGTTAGTTCACCCACAAATGTAAATTATGTTATTATTAACTCATCCTTATGTTGTTCCAAACCCATAAGACTTTCGATCGTCTTTGAAACACAAATGAAGATCTTTTTGAGGAAACCTGAGCAATTTCTGTCCCTCCATTGACAGCTACGCATCTACCACTTATTTGATGTTTCAAAAAATTCAGAAAGATATCGTAAAACTGATCCATATGTCCATTTAGTCCAAATTTTCTGAAAAAGCACGATCATTTTATATGAAGAACAGATTGTGGAAGCTCAAACGTGCTGCATAAGTTAACACACAAGAATGACCTTAATTGGTTCTCAACTTTCAAGCTCAGCTTTAGTTTACCACAAGTTGATAAATGTTTATATGTGAATAAAAACCTAAATTGAATCTGTTCTATAAAATTGGATTAAACCTTTCAATTCATATGGATTAGTTTTACGATCTCTTCATGAACTTTTTGAAGCGTCAAAGTGACAGTTGCGTAGCTGCCAATAGAGGGACAGAAAGCTCTCCGATTTCATCAAAAAGATCTTCATTTGTGTTACAGGTTTGGAACAACGAGGATGAATAATTACTCAGGTAACACTTTAGTTTAGGGTCCAATTCTCATGATCAACTAGTTGCTTATTCGCATTTTACTAGGATATTGGCTGTTTATTGGTACCTATAAAACACACATTAATGCCTTATTCTGCATGCCCATATTCTACATCCATTAATCCAACAAATTACATTAACTTAACAATACTAACTATTTCTAAGAAGCAATTAGGAATTTATAAAAAGCAAAAGTGCCATTTAATAGTTAGTTAATACTGAGAGATGGACCCTAATCTAATCTAAAGTGTAACCATTAATGAAATAATTTTCATTTTTGGGTGCACTATCCCTTTAAGGGATGATTTTAGGGAATCTTTAGCCTATAAATCAATATCTCATGGAATGCAGCCCAACTAAAATCTTTCTTAAGTTATAAAATGTTCAAGATAACTGAAGCAAAGCCTGACACAGCAACTTACTGAGACCAGTGCGTTATGTACCAGGTCACATTGAAGCAACTGATGGGTGTTATTCAGTTTGGGTACATGATCAGATTATTGTCTCTGTGCATTAGCAGTACCTGACAGTACTGATTAAAGCATGCATTTGACACACGTGGATAAGTGCGTGAAATGAGGTCACTGAAGTCTTGGGTGTCAAGGCTCATTGACTTCGCTAAGGTAAGTGGGCTAAAGATGAGCTGTCAACCGCTCCACAAATGTGTGTGCGAGCGTGTAGCTACACTTGACTGATAAGGTTAATCAATGAAAGTTTTCTCTAGCCCTGAAGACACATCCTTACAAAGCCTTGACAAGCACACGAAAACTTTGCAAATGGCAATCCTGCTCAATTAATCACTACAAATGAGAGACACATTAAGAAACCGGAAGTGACAGTGAACATGAAACATGATGAAATTCATGCATACATTTTGTTTTTACGTGCAAATACAGCCCAATAAATACTATGTGAATAATATTAATCATTAAATAAATTATGGTGAAAAATAATAAGCAAGTAAGACTTTAAATAACTTAACATACATATCCATAAGCCATTCTTTCACCATAGTAGGATTAGCAGTAAGTGAGTTGATTAGTACACACCCCAAAAGGTTTAAATTATATAATATTGCAATGTCAACTGTTATTTGATCCCTATCCCACACTATCCTGGGAACAATTTATTTAAAAGAATTTGGCTGCATAGTCAGGAATTTTATGGTTATCAAGAGCCTGTATCATCAAATAGCCTGAGGTCTTAAGCTCTGTCTCTTTTAGAGTCTCTCCTTCATAACACAACATCCACATCCAACTGTAAATCTAAATTTTTAAAAGCACAATCACATCAGAGTCTTTATATTTTGAATAATTCTCAATCATTTGTATCATTATATTCAGCACTCCTCATTAGCCTGGGGCTTCATCAAAATCAGCACATGCGCAGTGTGAAAATCTCTGAGACGAGATAAAATATGCGTATGTTCAAGTTTCCAGTTAGGACAAGTTCCACAAACACCTTTGTACACCGCTGGGAATAAATTGCGAAATATCTTTACCAGGAATGTGCATTCTGGTAAACGACCAAGGGGAAGCGGTGATGTATTATTAAATGCATTCGATGTATCTTTAATGCCTTCCTCAGTGCAAAAGTGTGATTTAGAGTGCACAAGAGGACAATTGATAGCATAACCTGTTATTAAACAGGTGCCACATTAGTGAGAGTTATTGCACAGCTTGCAACGTAATGTGAGCGATATAGAATCTATTCAATATAAGAATCTAAACTCAATACACATACATGCACAAGATTGCACAGGACTTCTTTGGTTTGTCTGACATTAACATGCAATGAAAGAGATTATGTGAGTTTAGTTAGTACAGAAGCTTTACTAAAATGCACTTGAGGTGTGACATTGGTGGTGAGATTAAAATGTAAAAGCTTATTCATAAGCAACGGCTTATAAATGCTGACATTTTATGTTTCTGGACTATAGCTGCCTGCATGATTTGATTAGCTGAAAGATCATTTCTATCATTTTTATATGCAATTACAATTTTAATTGGACATATGCCAGAATTAATTAGATTTAAAATCAATTCAAAATTAAATTGAGATTTTAAATCCAAATCTACTATGGAATACTGCATTTATATCGAGATACTTCCATTCAAAATCCAATCAAAATACCCTACATTTCAAAAGTTCAGGATCGGATCATTCATCAAGGCTGCATTTATTTGATCAAAAATACAGTAGAACAATAAAATTAATAAATAACATTACTCTTTAGAATAACTGTTTTTTGTTTTAAGATATTATTAATGTAATTTATTCCACAGTGTCACATGATCCTTCAGACATCATTATAATATGCTGATTTGCTGCTCAAGAAACATTTTTTATTGTTATCAATTGAAAACATTTCAATATGCTAAAGATTTTTGAAACTATGGAAAAGTCATTGATTTTAATGCTTCCTTGCTGAATAAAAGTATTAATTCAACTTTTTTTTTAAATAAACTTACTGGCCCCAAACTTTTGAACAGATCGCCAAATATGCAGCATATAAACAATGAACAAAGGATTCAATTTGCCATTTAAACATGGCAGGGATAATGTCGAGGATTCCCAGAACTGTCTTCTGAGGTTTGGGTAGGCTTATGATGCAATAACACCCTTAAGGCAGAAACTCTGCGAGTTTCTTAAGGCAGATGGCCCTACGAGACAGTAGATAGCTGCTGAGGCCTGCCGAAGCGAGTGCTGCCCTGAGAACAGTTTGCTGAGCTCCGGCTGAAATGCCTGTCTGCTGAAGGTGGGCGGTGTAAAAACATTACAACAGAACAAACCGAATCATGGACGTAGCTGGGTAAATGAAAGCAATACAAGCTGTGAGTATGACTTGAAGATAAGCTAATGAGTCTCACTATCTCTTCTAACTCTTGACCCACCGGTATTCCTGTTGAGACACACAATCAAACAGGTCCCTGGCAGTGAAACGTGGCTCCATAGCAGCAATCTGAAAGCAGAAAGCACATCTGTTAATGTAAAGTACACAGTGTACAGCTCAACACACACGTCCTGCAGAATCACTGTAGGACATGACTTGCTGCACGTATTGTTGATCTTAGACCTCTTGGTGTTTATTTGATCTGTCCTAAACAAAATAAATGGTAATTCATGTCTAAAACTAAATATATATACACAGTTCATAACTTTAGAGTATGTAAGATTCAATATACTCTTGGTATCACTTTACAATAAGGTTTAATTTCTTAACATTAGATAACTACATTAGTTAACATGAACTAACATTGAAAAATACTTCATTAATCATAATTAAAGTTTATTTTAACATCAATACATTATCAAAATCTGTTAATATTCTGACCTGAGCAAACATGAACTAACAATGAACAGTTGTGTTTTCACTAACTATTGTTAACAAAGCTGAATAAATCCTGTAACAAATGCATTGCTCATTGTTAGTCAATGCATTTAATAAAAAATAGAATGATGTCTGAAGGATCATGTGACACTGAAGAGTGCTGTAATGGCTGCTGAAGATTCAGCTTAATAATTACAGAATTATTATACTAGTTATTGTTTAATATGGGGCATGACTAGTCAAAAAGCAGATATGACCTTTAGTGGCCGTTTTGTTCTTACCTTACTGGACTGAATGAAGGAGAGAAGTGCCTGTGCATCCTGAACACCGCTGTCCGCAGATAACAGTCTGTGGAAAGGGAAAACTATCATTTTTCTATCACATTATAACAGGTATGACATCCCACCTGTGCAATTACTGAACATCAGCTGTGTATAATATCTGTGGGTGTAGCTGATATGCAATTAAGAATATCCTGTGTGTGATTTTAAAATGCATCAGTCAACCAGAGCACTCTTCTACCTTTGATAGTATCCACAAGTAAAGAGAAAGCTTAAGATTATAATGAATAAATATTTCAGATGAATCATTAAATCTATCAGACAATCATATGCAGGGTAGTGCTCTCTAGTGTTTGTTTACTGAGCGTGTAATTGTGTTTGGATCACGAAAATTGTAAATTAGTAATCAGCACATTTCCTCATTAACATCTGTGTGATGTTAGAAAAGAAGGAAATTTGTACAAACACAAAATTTCTAAATTTAGACAGAGCGTCTGATAGACTTAACATGTTTGATCATGGCAGAAACATGTCCAAGACTAAAGCCTGTTTTACACATCCTGTGTCCGCAGCACATAAGCTTCAAGGACACAGGATAACTGCAACAGCAGAAAACGTATCTGGTACACATAAATTATATAGCTACATAAAGCTGTACTGTGTGCACAACCCTTCAAAAGTTTAGGCACGGTAAGATTTTTTTAATGTTCCGAAGGCTCATCAAGGCTGCATTTATTTGATCAAACATACAGTAAAAACAGTAATATTGTAAAATATTATTACAATTAAAAATAACTGTCTATTTTAATATATTTCAAAATGTAATCTATTTCAGAAATGGCAAAGCTGAATGTTTAGCACCATTACCCCAGTCTTCAGTGTCACATGATCATTCAGAAATCATTCTAATATGCCGATTTGGTGCTCAAGTATCGGGAAAAAAAAAACAATGGAAGCAAATGGGGTCCCAACAACCATTTGGTTACCAACATTCTTCAAAATATCTTCTTTTGTGTTTAGCAGAACATAGAGCAACTTGAGAGTGAGAAAAAGATGACTTATTTTCATTTTTTGGGTGAAATATCCCTTTAACGCAAGGATAAAACAGCATAGCCTCTAAAGGGGAGGAGGAGGAAAAGAGGAAATGTAGAGAAATTCAAGGGGCAAGACGAAGTAGGGAGCAGAAAGAAAAGGCTATTTCAGCAAGAAAGCCTGAATTATGCATGCTTTTCCTTTCAGGGGCGCAGGGGGGTGGAAAGGAGTACAGCAGCACATTTGTGTGCATGTGTTATCTCCGATGACTCATTTGTCTGCTTTCTGCACATAAAATGAGTCTAGCTGTATCCATGGAGACAGCACCTAATCTCCCTTCAAACCTTGTCATCCTGCCTTCTCAGAAACAATCAATGGAGAATCAGAATGAACTCAAATGCACAATAAAAAAATCAGTAAAAACTGTCAAAACAAACCCAAAGGGACCCTGAATCTCAGATGAACACTATGACATTGAGTACACACGTCAGTCAGTGGGGTCATCAGCTTGAGTGTACATTAGCGAATAAAGTATTAGGTTGATAGGTAAAGGGTGACATAACTGTCAGAGAGATGACTAATAGAGTGGAAAGGCACATGGATATATCTGATCATGTAATCGGGAAGGAGAACACTTAAAAAGTTTAAATTGCTTGACTTCATTTAGGCAGGACATTGACCCAGGCATTATTACAATTAAGTTTGGAATTTCATTTCTTTTGCATTTTCCTCCAAACACAAACTATATAATAATACCCTGTCATAATGAACAAGTTGGAGTGTAGATCAATTTTAATGCAAAAGCGTGCTGTTTTGTGTGAGAATAAAAGAGCATATAATCGATTAGACTCACAATGCAGCACAAGTTTCACATGACAAATCATTCATTTGCAGTGCTGAATCAAGTGCATGCTTCAACTCCTCTCTTTGTTGAACAAAAATCTCAAAGAACAGCATTTATAGCACTGAGACAAAATAATTGATAGTGTAAAAGTAATAATTCACTTCATTTGACAACTAGAACTGAGCTTTCTGACAACTTAAAAATAAGATTTTCATGCATGCCACATTCCCAGAGTTTAGATTGATTAGATACCTCATTATTTATTCGAGATTTATAGTCATTAAGGTCATGTCCACACTAATATGTTTTCGTTTGAAAATTTGAGGACTTGAAGATTTGGACTTCCGTAGATTTTGGAATACGCTCTCCGAAGCAGATAAATTTGAAAATTATGTTTTTGCCTTGTAGTGTGGACTCTGAAGCCGGAGGTATTTGAAAACGATGACATAAGTTTAGTCATGTGATTCATGTTGTACCAATAGATATATAGATATAGTCACATTTGCTGTCCTGTGGCAATAAAGGAGAGCAGTTGCGTTTTAGACCAAACATATGGTGACTGAGTTCGACCTTGACGCATCAGTGATGGTGAGATATTTTGCTAAATAAAATTATCCTGTTAGAAGAATTGCGTGATAACTTTATTATTCTTTGTTTTGTGAGGTTTCACGCAGGTGCAGAAATGTGAATTTAGATTTGTTCTCATCCACACTGAAAAGCTGGGAAATGCCTGAAAACGCTAGAGAGGATGGAGAGCGTTTTTAAACAAAACGCCATTTTCAAGTGTCCAAATTAATGTGGACGTAGCCTAAGAGGCTCTAAATGATATGAGCAGGGAGTTTAATATGCCATCGAGGCAAGTAATGTCTGCTATTACACTCCAACATAAAGATCTGTCTCTGTGTAAAGGCTATGACACGCACCAGTCTCTGCTCGCAAGATGCAGAGATCTTAATTTAGAGGAAAAATTGCCATGTCACAATTCAATCTGTCAGCCTACTGCTATAAGTTGTAAATGAATAGCGAGCAACGGAAGTGAGTCACACAGATTCTCACACAGGATCAGGGGAGGGTTTGATTAGAGTATATACTAACGATTATGAGAATAATGACTGGAATGGTAATAGACCCTGGTAAGACTGCACAGTTCTGTGTGTGTGTGTGTTTACTAAAATGTGTACCTCTGAAGAGACTCCAGTAGCTGTTTTAGTGCAGTAGACAGCCTTTGCAGGCAGGAGAGGGCATCCTGAGGCAAGGGAGAGGTAGATCGCAGGCTGGGCTCAGTGGTACCTGGAGTGTATTGGAGTGCAGAGAACAAAGCCGAACTGAAGAAAGAGAAACAAACAACGCAGTAAAGTTTCTGTTTTGTTTTTTGTTGGTATAGCCACAGTAGACAGTTTAAAATCTGATCAGCAATTCATTAAAAAGTTTAATATTTTAGCAGAGCATATTTTTGAAACCTATACTGAATACAAAACACACTTTCACAGAAAATAGTGATCTAATGGTTTTGAAAGAAGTCAGAAAAGGCTTGAATCAAAATTTGATTAAAAAAGTAATGTTTTGAAATATTATTACAATTTAAAACAAAGAATCAATAATAATTTTATTATACACATATATAATAATATTTTTTAAATGTTATTTATACCTGTAATGGCAAATTTGAATTCAGAAATCATTCTAATATGCTGATTTGGTGCTCAGGTACTATTTTTCTAATTATCAATGCTGAAAACAGCTTTACATTGCTTTTTATTTGTTTTGATTTTTCAAAGACAGTTCAAAAGATCAGCATTTATTTCAAAGTGAAATATTTTGAAACATTATTGATGTCTTTACTGTCAATTTCGATCAATTTAATGCATCCTTAATAAATCTTTTCATACCTTTCAAAATAAAAAGAACCCTGAACTTTTGAATGGTTGTCAGTCATGGTCGCTTTTTGTCATGGTCTCTCTCACCTTATCTGACACACGTTGTTCCAGATGCTCTCAAACAATGCCCAAACTTCCTGATGAGATGTCAGAGGTGGAGCAACATCCTCCTCTATCTCTGTCATTAGAGAGTCCTCATCCTCTACTGGAGCTTTCGGAGACTGCCACACATACACAATTTATGAGTTATCAGAATGAAAAAAATTAACCATTGTTTAATCTTAACGAGACTGACCTGTAGTCTTTCCTGTAGCATTTGAAGGGTAGAGAGAGCTTTAGCTACATGACCGTTGTACTGAGATCTGCCAGCCAGCGCCGACAGCAGCTCTGTAGCCAATCTCACAGCACTGTGAAGAGATCTGTGCTCTATGGACCTGTCTACACACAGATACAACATATTTTGATACAGAGACATTCCACAGGCCACAATCAACAACCTTTTTTTATTCTGCCTTTTATTGCGGCCAGCCTAAGGCACACCTGTGCAATAATCATGCTAATGTCTAATCAGTATCTTGATATGCCAAACCTGTGTGATGGATGGATAATCTTGGCAAAGGAGAAGTGCTCACTAACACAAATTTATTCAGTGTGTGTATATATATATATATATATATAAATATGATAGATTGATATATATGTGTGTATATATATATATATATAGAGAGAGAGAGAGAGAGAGAGAGAGAGAGAGAGAGAGAGAGAGAGAGATGGATAGATAGATGGAGTCACTGCTGAAGAAAAGAAGTGAGGATAGCAGCTTAACAAGACAGAAATGGGTAGAAAACAAAGGTTCACAAATGTGTCCACAACGGGATAGGAAGGAGACCTGATTATAAAAGGTCATCGCCTCTGGCCACATCACTAACCCACTAATACAAAAATCACAAAAAGACTGAAGTACACTCCCTCAACTCCATAAAATGCAGTAAATCACATTTAGCTGAGAACAGGAGGGCCCTGGTACTTTTCCACCCCTCCACTACTGAACAAACTCCCTTCCTCCCCTTTGTCGGGCTGGGCTCATGGCCAAAGGCAGCAGAGAAGAAAGGCACAGTCATACTCTTGCTGCAGTGATTGGCAGAATGAGGTCAAACTCATAACTACACACATACACCGTAATTATGAGGTGATTTTGAGATTCAACAATATTCAGAGATTTCAAAAAATAAAAACAATAATAAAAAAATTAGTTTGACAAAGAGAAATAATACATAAATTAATGCATGATTTAACTTATAGTTATGAGTAAAAAAATGTTGATTAAGAGTTAAGTGACTTAAGTGTTGATTAAGAGTTAAGTGGCTCACTAAGGCTGCATTTTTTAACCAAAAATATTGTAAAACAGCAATATTGTAGAATTAATATTATTACAATTTCAAATTAGTTTTCTAATTTAATATATTTTATAATGTAATTTATTCCTGGGAAAGCAAAGTTGAATTTTCAGCATCATTACTCCAGCCTTCAGAGTCTCATGATCCTTCAGAAATCCTTTTAAAATGCTGATTTGGTGTTAAAGAAACATTTCATATTATTATATGTTGAAATATTATTATTTCTGCAGTTGTTCTGCAGGATCCTTTGATGAAATTTCAAAAGATCAGCATATATTTGAAATAAAAATATTTTGTAACACTATAAATGTCTTCACTGTCACGTTTTATAGATTTTTTTTTCATCCTTGCTGAATGTCTTACTGACAAATTACAGACCCAAACTTTTGAATGCAATAGAATTGAATAGAACAGAGAATAAATTCTAAAACGTGACAGAAAAAAACTCAGAAAAAATTCTAATGTAGAGTAGAGCAGAATTCAGTTTTATCTTTATTATATATTATTATTTTATTTAAATGTAATCAAATTGAAATTACAAAGTATGACACTAAAGCAGCGAGACATACTGTACATACCTGAACAGAGACAGTCACTAAGCATCTCCACAGTGTTGAGCAGGCTCCTCTTTATAATGCTTCCAAAGACAGCGATCCAGTGCTTCTTAAAACACTTAAGCAGCCCATCCAGACTCCATGGAGGCTTCACGTACACGATCTGCATTCACAAACAAATAAAGGTCACAGAGAATGGGGCTAAAGCAGATGAACGTCAAAAAAAGAATCTGAGTCTGAAGAGACAAATACATTTACATGAATGAGAAGCAGCTTTAAATATTAGGCTTAGCTTCATATAACATTTATAGATGAATGAACTATCGATGGCCCCAGGGAGTGCAGTGGTACCTCAGTCCACAGGTCTCCAAAAGCTGCCTTCATCTCCTCCTGAAGCACCTCAGAGAGCGCCTCCTGTAGTGAGGACTCCAGCAAAGACACACATTCACTCAACTGTCGCTCCTCCGCTGCATTTCTGCTCCTATTCTTTTGCGGTCCTTCCTTCTCTGCTTTATTAACAAAGGGAGGTGACAACAAAATGACTTTTTAAAGGCCTTTGTAACTAAAGGATTAAGAAAAACACAACTAATGATGCAAACACAGAGATAAAGCAAGTGTCAGTAGCAGACCTTTATCTACAGGTCCAGCTGTGGGCGGCACAGCAGGATGAGCATGAAAGCAGTTTAGGTTTGTAGATCTGGTTCCCTCCACCTCTTTTACCAAGTCTGCCTTACTCAGGGCCTTCACCCCACTGAGCAAAGCCTTGCTGCACAAGTTTTTATCATTGCTACAAAAAGATTCCAGAGAGTGAGAGAGAGAGAATATAAATGTAAGCAGTAAAAAGCGTTGTCCTCTAACCTTCAAAATTAACATTCTTCAGGAGGACACTAATGGCTGAAACATAATCATTAAATCAATATTCATTCATAGAGCAACCACATGGCCTCCTTGCATTTAATTAGCAAGCTGTCAAATGACAAGACATCAAACAAATGGCAATGTCCTTAATGTAGTGCAGACATGCCTAGAGGTGAAACAGAGGTATGAGTGAATGTACTCACGTGCAAAGAACTAGAGCTCCCTCTGGGTACAGAGACTGGTACTGCAGACAACACTCCAGCACTCTGTCATCATTGTTCACAACACCAGGCCCACCTAAGAGAGAGGAAAGTCATATAATCCATGTTACACGCTGTCGTGTGTCAGATTAGGAGTGAATTGTGATGCAACCTGAAAATACAATGTATTGCATAATGTTTCCACTGGATTTTTTTGAAGCATACATCCATGCTTTTAGAGCCAATGCTTCTCATAATCCCTTGTACTACTACAGAATAGCTTGAGTTTTCAAAGAGCTTACAACAAAGTATGCAGTGTACCATGACCAGCACAGTACATACTTTCAGTGTGGGAATCAACCACAGTTACAGTAATACAGCATTTACTGCCGTAAAATGCAAAAGACTTCGCTCTGACTTCAGAGTGGCTACAGAAAGTGCTGGTACGTTTTCAGTAAGGTCTAAATATAGATTGAATGTCAATTTTGTCAAAATTGGGTTTTATTAATTTATTATTCTATAACATTTTGTTTATCATTTCTGAATATATCTGGGGAAAATTCACTAGTTTAGTGGAGAAAAATTGTGATTTATAATGGCCAGCTGAAAAGACTGTGTTTCTCTTTAAGAACACGCGATCTCTATCTATCTATCTATCTATCTATCTATCTATCTATCTATCTATCTATCTATCTATCTATCTATCTATCTATCTATCTATCTATCTATCTATCTATCTATCTACATTTAAATTAGAATTATATATATATATAATTCAAATGTAAATGTAACTGCGAATTGACAAAGTGTGCTTCTTTTTACATGTCTGAAAAAGTATAACTCACAGGCAGCTTGGGAGGCTTGCTGCATTGACTGGCCCATGAGTCTGGGCTCCTGGTTTTTCAGGCAGCTGTAGATGTAGTGGACAGCTGGCCTGGCTTTGTCCTCCACCTTGCTGGAGAGTTTACCACTCTTCAGATAGTCCAACTCTTGCAGCACAACCCATGGGATCAGCAAAGTGGGAAACCCCAGTTCTAGGATGAGTAGTGCTTAGAGTGAAAGACTGTACCAATATCTTTCTCCAAATGTATGGAAGTACTGAAAGCTAGTGACTTCCTTACCACTGAGACCATGTGACCTGATCTTCTTCACAAACTCCAGGTGGCTGAGCAGCACATTGGTATCCAGGACTATAAGAAGGGCCTGTTTATGTTGATCTTCATGTGTAAACACACAGAGAGACACATAGCACAACTATCCATCAATCAAACCAAGACTCAAATACAAAAGGTGCCTACAAATTTACTTTTGTGCCAGAAGCAATACATCTATGTAATAACCTTAGGTGATTTTATTTATTTATTTATTTTCTTTATGGATTGAATGTATGTGCTAAATGTTTTATGTGAGGCACCATGTGAGCTCAAACTAATTGTCCCACAGGGATTAATAAAGCTCTAAACTACTGTAGGACATTGCTTAGTCATTTTCCAGAAATAATGAGTTATTTGGAACATTTCACAGGTGACCTTACTTAGAAAAGTGCTGGCACCCTCTTCTGGGGGGTCAATGTCCATGCAGGTGAGCTCTCCGCAGTTCTCTACCAAGTTCACCTCCAGCCTCCTCTCAGAACGTGCCAGGTGAAGTTCCTCCACCAGCTCCATCTAAACAATGAATGAAATAGAATGAGAAACACAAGATTTTATTCTGAAAACAGAGGCAGATTGTTAACCTACCTCATGATCACAGTCAAAGGTCTCTTCAACTTCTTGGGGAGTTATCTGAAATGGTATGGTACAAAGCAACTGTTAAAGTTGTGTTTAATTCAATGGAAAAAATAATATTCTTTTAATGGAATTTCCTAATTCACTGCTTTTTGCTCTTAAATGTTGTAGAAAATTTTCTTCAACACAGTGAGGACTAACACTGTGAGTACTATTGGATAATGTTAATTAGTATATATATACATATATATTCAATATAAATTAAATGTCTTGTTTTTCACATTTTGTATATATAAAAGAGAAATGTCTTGTAACACTGATTCAAATGAAGATGGCCCAAACACAAGACACTCACATTTTGTGCCTCACAGGAAGTATTGCTTTGAATCGAGACCTCTCTTGTTTTGTCAGTGTGCACTTGCTGGACTTGGTGAGAAACATATGAAGGAAGTGATGGCCAAAGAGAAGAGGGTCTATGAGAGGTCTGAGGCAAAACTTCTTTAGGCTTCTGTACTTGCTGCTGTGTGATAAAATATTTGCGTTTAGATGGAGTAGAACCAGGAAGATTAGGCTGAGTGGAACATTGAGTACTGCTATCTGAAGAATGCACATTTGTGTTTGTCCGAACTTTAGCAGTGGCTTTTATTGGGATCTTGAAACTGTCTTTTGCTGTGAGACCACCAAAGGATGGCCTTTTTTCTTTTAAGTTTTCACCACGTACTTTACCCAACTGTACATGGTCTTGCTTCTTGGGTGAAATATACTCTAGTGATTTCAGTTTAGATCTAGAATTTACATGTTTAACAACTGGCAAAGCTTCTTTGGAGTTGTCATTCACAGTTTTACCACAAGAACTCTGTGCACCAACAGTTTGGCTGAACTTCTTGAAACTCCTGGCCACCAACATTACTTTTTGAACTTCAGAACTACAGTCCGCATGTGCTACTTTGGTCATGTTCTTGTCATCTCTTCGTTTGGGTTCAGCATGAAGTTCTGGTGACAAAGTCCTCTTCATGGGTTTCCTCTTTTTCTCCTGGAGTTTCTCAGTGGAACAGTCATCCTTTGCAGGTGTCCTCCTGCAATCAGCTGTTGCAGATCTCCTCCTTGACACTAGCTCCAGTCTTTTCTTCTCCAAATCCTTTGAAGAAGGCTGGTTTAATCCTGCATGCTTGCTGGAGCTTTTCACTGAGACATGGGCGCTTGCTATTTCATGCTTCCCTTTGGGATTCACTTGCTCTTTATCATGTGTGACAGGTGACTTGAAAACTGGCCTGGAATTCTCAGTTTCTTTGCTTTCTCTGAATTTGTCTTTATTTTTCTTGCTGTCTCCAGCATCGGTCTTCTTTAATTTTGCATTAACTCCACTTGCTGATGCTGAGTCAACAGCCCTCCTCCATTTAGCTTCATCTTTGTCAGAACTGTAAATCAATGAAAAGTTTTTATTGAATAAATAACTTACAATAAATAATATTTGATGAGGAAATGGTTTACAAGGAAATGTACTCTAAAAATTTACTCAAAATTCTAAAATGTTCTAATATTTTTTACCCTGAGCCCCACCTTACATACTGATGATGATGTTTGTGTTTGCTCTTTGGGCTGCTGAATCTCTTTGTGCCTTTCTCCTATGACCAAAAACATTCACTCTTTTACCAAATGTTTTATCCAAGATAATTTACGTACAAACAAGAATTAATGTTAATAATTTAATTCTAATATGAATGAGAAAGAACATATAAAACAAAATGAGAATAACTCAGATGTTAGGAATAACTAGGTTAAAAACTGCACATTCAACAACAATTGTGTTGCAGATTCCTCACCTTCTTCTCATCTTCACGCAAAGAGCTTGATGACATTCTTTCATCCTTTTTGTGTTTCTTCTTCTTTGATTTCTTGCTAGACATTCTTGAAACCCTGCAAAAGAACAGAACAGAACATTTTTTAGAACATGATTTCAGTCCCTTAAATTAAATGTCTAAAGTTAAAAAAAATCCACAGGTTGGTTGCTTGTTAATTTTAAGAGGACAGCAGTACAGCATGGCTTGAAATGATCCAGTGTTGTTATTGTTATTAAAAAATCATTTTCTTTTATTAAAATAAAGCTTAAAGGGATAGTTCACTTTGAAATTCATTTTTGGTATGTTTTAGCTTACCTCTGCATGTTAGACCTCCATTATATGACTGATAAACAAGAACAGTTTGACCTAAAAATATTAAATTGAAACTACTGTGGAAACAAAGACACCTACACGCCCTTGAGGTAAGCTAAAACATACCAAAAATTAATTTCAAAGTGAACTATCCCTTTAAATAAATTGTAATATAAATATTATAAAAAAGACTTTCACACATAAATTAAAATTAGATATGACTAAACGTAACTAAATGAAGTAAGTTTAAGTTGACCTACAAAAATGACTAAGACTGAAAAAAATAAATTAAAAAACGAATAGAAAATGATATAAATAAAAGAACATAACAAAATTACTAAAACGATTTAGTAAAAAAATATGGGAAGGTAATCTAGCTTTAGATATTGTTTCCATATAGATTTCTGCTTCAATAATAACAGTATGACTTTTATATTGTGCTTTTCATACAATAAAGTAGTACTTTACAGAGTATTTATAGTCAACTAAGAAAACTTTTTTCTCCCAAGAGCTGCATATCAGCGAATCCCAAACAAAAATCCTGTCCATCCTTGAGAAACAGACAACTGCCCATGTAAACAAGGTGAACATAAGGCTCTCAATGAAATCTCGTCAGTAAATGTGCTTGTAAAATGTTAGGTCATACAGAAATACATCTGTGACAGGAATGTCAAACGAATAACATAGGAGCACACATTTTCTGACCTTCCTAAATGTCTACATTACAACTTGACGTGGAATTCAAGCGAGTCTAACTTATACGTTTTTGTTTTATTTTGTACAGCTTCAGTGAGAAAGAGGTTTACCTATCACAAGCGGGAGGAACGTTGATGAATACAACACCGAGTGACAGAAGGTAAAGACTTCTTCAAGCAATAAGAATTATTCCCTTCACGACTTGCTTACATTTTCCTCTCTGAGTCGCTGATAAATTCACTTCCGCCCTGTCAGTTTGCGTGGGTTACGCAGGGAGTTTACGGGACCACGATTGGTCCGGCCCCACAACCGCCCACAACGCTCAATGCGTAAGAATACGAATTCTACTTAGGCTAGTTTGGGAAAATGGCGGAGCTCAAGGAAGGGGACGCTGAACAACTTCACCAGGAGGACGCCAATATAAAAGGCAAAATAATTTGAATTAATAATGATACATTTATACAATCCTGTTTAGCAGGTTCCTTATATAACTCTCAGCATTTAGAAATTTTGTATTTAATGCAATTTATCCTTAAAGCGACTTCAAAACTGCTGAAGTAAATATAGGCCTCCTTATGGAGCTCCACCATAGGACCTAGGTGTAAATAATGTAAATGTTCAAAACGCAAATATTCTCAGCGCATATCGACAAAGAACTTACATGTCACTAGGTTGCAAAACTTTATATTAATCGATGCATTATCTTAGTTAAACAATAAATTGTGAATAACAGTATGTATAAATGTAGCAATGGTCTTACCGCGGAGCTCCGCACTAGGGCCGTTCTGCTTGGAAACATCAGCCTCAGAAAGCGGGATTGGTTACTTCATGGAAATGTACATGGGTTAACATACGAGGGCGCTCCAGTATTGTCGTTGTGGTTTAAAAAAAATAATAGTTTTCTTCATTACATTGTCTGCAATGCGAGTTGTAATCTGTCCTGAGACTTTTCTGCAAAACTCAACCTCTTCGTAGCTACATAATCCATTCAAACTTTTTTGTTGTTGAAAATTATACGAGTTTATCATATTATTATTTTTATTTAAATTAATTGTATTTAAGTTCTCCCATTTCCTAGGCGGTCAAAATTGATAAAAAGGTCATTATAATAAAGAATTTTTTATCGAAATTATGACATGAATATGACAACGAGTCTATTATTATTATTAACGAGAATTATTATAAATTAAAACATTTATGTATGAATTTTAACTATCTCATAATGTTTACTTTTTATAATTATGATTTATCAAAGCATGATTTATTTTTCTCATGTGAACAAATCTAACCAATCCAAATTGTTCACACACTGAATCCTAAAACTATTATTATCCTGAAATAAATTCTTTCCTCCATATTTTTCATTTGAATTATTTTTCAGATGTATTTTCCAATTTTAATGTTGAAAGTCTTGGCCTGGGACAGGGGTGAAACAATACAATCTCTCAATATAAAGCAATTTTACTGTTAGTCGAAGAAACACCTAATTTATTGTAATTGTACAGTAAGACCAGTTCATTGCAACTGTAATTTTTAATCCATGTAAAATATATAATATTTTTAATTTATTAAATATTTAATTAACTAATGATATTTCCATGAAGGCAAACTCTTTCGTCTTTAAGTTTGCTTCAATATACAGTATTTTGCTGAAGTGTGAATTTGTTTGTATTAACAGACACTGGGACTGATACCAGTCAGATCCTCGCTGAATCTGTGGAGCGTGAGCAAAAGCCAGCTCAATCAGCAAATACTACTCCAGTGAAAACAGAGGACAAAAATGGACAAACATCCTCCACTGTCGTGTCAGGTAAATATTCAACAGTATATGATGATTATCACTCACACAGAATGTCTCTCGCCATTGTTAAATCACTGAATTGAAATCATCCGTCTCTGTTTCAGAGAGACATGTATCTATTCAAACCACCCTGGAAGGGCTCGAAATGCTTGTGGATTTAAACGGAGGTACTTAAACCAGATGTACCTGTTTATTCTGTCAATTTATCAAAACCACCAGCAGACCACTTGAATCTGAAGCTAATAAATATCTCTGTTTATTGATTTTGACAGCCGGGAGGAAGTCTTGTCCATTGTGTCCAGAAGAGAAATTTAAGGCCTGTTACAGTCATAAACTTAGACGACACCTGCAGAACTTACACTGGAAAGTTTACGTGGAATTTGAAAGTAAATGGTTCTCTTTGGCGGCTATTTTTCTTTTTCAACACACGTTTGAAAGCTGTTACTTTGGGTTAGCAGCTAATTCATGCGTGAACATTTTGCTTGGGTAAATGAACTTTGTTTCGTCTCCTGCAGACCAAAGGATGTGCATCTGTCATCTGCCCTGCAGACAACTCAAGTCCAGTCTAGGCTCTGACCAGGTAAGATGACATGTTTCTTACCGTACATATCCCATGGCTATAATTATATTGACAAAAAGCCTTTCTATTCAAAAGTGAACATAGAGATGCTGATGGTTTATTTAAAATGTATAATTGTTCTAAGCTTTGCGAAACTTGTTCGTTTTCAATGATTGAACCTCATTACTATAAAGATACACACTGAACAATATTATAAACGCAACACTTTTGTTTTTGCCCCCATTTTTCATGAGCTGAAGTAAAACTGCACATTTTAGAGTGGCCTTTTATTGTGGCCAGCCTAAGGCACACCTGTGCAATAATCATTCTGTCTAATCAGCATCTTGATATGCCAAACCTGTGAGGTGGATGGATTATCTCGGCAAAGGAGAAGTGCTCACTAACAGAGAGAGAGAGAGAGAGAGAGAGAGAGAGAGAGAGAGAGAGAGAGAGAGAGAAACCAGACTGATCTCATGAAATGGCGTATGTATGACACGCCAATTCGTATTTCCATTTGTGGCGTGATATCAACACGCATAATCGCTTTTCAGCATGTTTATAAATATATGACCTACCCCAACCCCGTCCCTAAACCCGTCACCGGGGTTAATGTGATTTCTGAGTCTTCCCCTACCATCCTAGGAAAAAAAATATTGCTCCTCTCGATCTACATTTTGCTTCGTTTCGCTCGGACATTTAACGGCGTGTACAAACACATGGAATCACTCGGACATTTAACGGCATAGACATACACGCATACACACGGATAGCTCAAAATGCATATAGATAACACACCACTTGACTTGAAAGTGGCGTGTATGTTTACGCAAAAGTCATGATGTCATGTTGGATAAACATACCACACGAACATTGGCTTATTGCTCACCAATGCCACGTTCAAAAATACAGTAAAACTGTAATATTCTGAAATATTATTACATTTTACAATAACTGTTGAAATGTAATTTATTCCTGTGATGGCAAATCTGAATTTTTAGCATCATTACACCACTATTCAGGGTCACATGATCCTTCATAACTCATTCTAATGTGCTGAATAAAAGAAGAATATCTTGCTGACCCCAGCCGTAAATATACCTATCCAGCCGTAGCCCTATTTTCCTGTAGTTGGACAGTACAGATAGATCGAAAAGCTTAGAACTGTGCCAGTTTGTCAGGAAAAATTAAATTACATCCTCTTGAATTAATAAATGTATGTATTTTTTCCCCTCATCTCCAGACTCAAAGCAGACTTGTGGCTCACTACCACTGTGTGGTTTGCTCGGTCACTATTGCTCGCAAGACAGACATGATCAGTCATCTCAAACGCCACTTCAACAAGGGTGAGACAGAGGCCAGCTATTCAGGCAGCTCAGATGTACCCTTTGAACAACCTGGTGAGCCTTTACTCTACTGCTGTTTAAAATGTTTTACATTCGTTTTATGTGCTTTACTGACATGAATGATAATTGTGCATTTGTGCTGACAGTGTCTCAGAGGGTGAGACAATAGCCAATTAAAGAGAACAGCTTGAACATGATGCCAGTTTGTTCATGTGGAATAATGTAGATGTTGGGATTGTTTTCATAAAAATACTAGTTCCATTTTTTGCTTTTTAGTAATTCGCTACAGCACTAAGCAAATGATTTATTCAATTGCATATTAAATCCACTCATTAGGGTATTTGTTTAGGCAGCATCTTAAGAGCATTGTACTCCTCAGCCTTTTTACAGTTTTTTTTTTTTAAGGATGCTATTCCTCTGCATTTAGTCAATAATTACCAAATTATTTGTCCGCATTGATTCTCTTTCTTTCTCAGTCCCAGGTGGACAGGCTTATGAGATTATGAAAGAACTGGGTACCAATGTCCAGCTCCTGCCCAACCACACCACACCCCAGAAGACAGACACCTACTTCAACCGCAAGATGAAGACAAACAGGTTGGAGAATAATTTTGATTTGACGTACGACTCGATTATTTAAATGTGTACCTCGTAAAAGATTTAATATGTAAACCCATATTACAATAAAATATATATTTGTACTTTAGCATCTTAAATGTAACTTTGCCTGAAGTTATACTTAATTATCTACTTAATATTTTATTTCTGTTTATATAAATACATTAATATTCAGACAAATAATAAAAAAATAGACACCCTGTTGAAAAAACCCTTTAAATAAAAAAAAATCCTTCTTACTCTCATTGTGCTGATTATTTGATGATTGTATCACAATAAAATGTGATTGTTGTAGGCAGCTGGTGTTCTGCTCTCTTGCTGTTCTTGCTGAGGAGAGGAATCCACTCGAATGTCTCGATGCTTTTGGAGCGACTGGTAGGAAATGTACAGTACAGAAAGAGCTAACATCTCAGGATGATAAATAGCACTGCTCAGTTTTTGCTCCAAATAATTTGATAAAAAATGAAAAGGGTCGTGTACCTATTGGCAACATATTGATCCTTTTTGTAGGAATCATGGGTTTGCAGTGGGCAAAGCATCTCCGCAACTCTGTAAAGGTTACTATAAATGACTTGAGCGAAGCTTGCGTGAAGATGATTAAGGAGAACTGTCATCTGAACCACATCCGAGTAGAGGGCACTCGTACGGGCCGGCAGCTCGACGGAGCGGGAGATACAGACTCGCCCATTGCCTCCGTGGAGGTGGTGAAGATGGACGCCAATGTCATCCTGCACCTGAGACCCTTTGACTACATGTGAGTGAGAGACTACTAAAGACTAAAAACATTGTACGCATAATCATTTATTGCATGCTTGTTTTAAAATCAGACACCTTGACCCATTTGGAACGGCTGTAAACTATCTGGACGCTGCTTTTCGTAACGTTCGCAACCTGGGCATCGTCTCTGTGACGTCGACAGACACCGGTTCGCTTTACTCTAAATCCCTGAATGTGACGCTTCGACATTACGGTTGCCAGATAGTCCGGACTGAGTATTACAGAGAACTCGCAGCGCGTATGGTATTGGCATCAGTGGCCAGGTGGGCAGGTCTTTCTGAAATGAATCCGTATACAAATCTTTATTTTATTAGACAGTTTGTAAACCGTCTTGTTAATGCATGTCATTTCAGGGCGGCTGCACGCTGCAACAAAGGGATTGAAGTGCTGTTGGCTGTAGCTCTTGAGCACTTTGTCCTCGTGGTGGTGCGAGTTCTTAGAGGGCCCACCCAGGCAGACGAGTCCTCAAAGAAACTGCGGCAGCTTTTGCACTGCCAGTGGTGTGAAGAAAGGGTGTTCTTCAAGCCAGGAAGCATGGTGGAAGGTGAGAAAGCACTTGTACAAACAAACAGCTGCATCCTCATAGTGTCCCTGTAGCCAAAATAGTCGAGCATGGCAACAGTAATGGCATGGTCATGGGTTTGGTTGCCATGCATGACCTGATCAAATGGATAACTGCCAAATCCATAAATGTAAATGCATGTTCCTGCTTATGGTATATACAGAAAACCTGTACAGACAGCTGCCTTGCCAGTGCCATGGGAGTATGCCAGGAAAAACAGCAGTAGAGCTTGGACCACTTTGGTGAGATGATGTCATTCATACTTTTTTGTTTGCTTAATTCCTTCATTATTGACTCCTTTTTTTCTTTTTTACCTCTCCCATCCACCAGGGCCGGCCCTCTGTTTAACACTGGATTTCTGAGGCGGATGTTGGTGGCAACAGTGCAGTACAATATGGAAGACATCCAGCCTCTGGTGAAGACGCTCATTTGTGAAGCTGACTGCACCACTCTCAAACCTTTCCCTGTCCCGGGATTCTCTGCCTTCTCCAACCAAGGTGTGTTTGGGTGTGCAAGTTTTTGCCCATCACTGTTTTTTCAGTATTATTCATTTGTTAAATACAGTATGGAGATGATAAATCTCAACTTGTTTTTTCAGCATAACTTGATTTTTGCCTTGTATTTTCCAAATAATTTGACACATTTTTGTCTAGTGGAATGCGGTGTGGTCATAAAAACTTTACAGAAGGTTGAAGAAGCGGATACATCTGACCAGTCAGGTATTTTTTGCTTCATCAATGTCTTTTATCTGCTGTTCTCAGGGATTTAACTGTTCCTAGGTCATCCTAGATTAAGATGGGTTTATTGTTGAGTAAAAGCTGAAATGGATTGAATGCATAGATAATAAAGTGTATTGTTTTTTTCTTTTACTTTTTTGTGTCCAGGGAAAAGAAAGCCCACAGGGGAGGACTGTGGGAATGTGCTGAAGAAAGTCAAATCAGATACATCTTTGGAGCATCCAGCATTCTACTACAGCATCCATCGGCACAGCATCCGCGGCATGAATATGCCTAAGTTAGTCAGCGCAAACTTCTCCATACACTATCATGTGTTGACATACAATAATACATGTAGAATCTGACATTGAGGTTTGTTCTTCTCTCTCAGGCTGAATAAGTTCCTGCAGTATCTCACGGAGGCCGGGTTTAGAGTGAGCCGCACACACTTTGACCCAACAGGTGTGCGGACCGACGCCACCCTGGCACAGTTTAAGGAAGTGCTTACAAAATACAGCGTGCCTACCTACTCATCCGCCCCTCAAAGCAACGCTGTCAGCTCAGACCGACGTCTAACTCTCTGACTTTAGATACCGTGCCCATGTGGGCATGCATTTGAGTGTTTGGACGGCACGGAGGTCACCTGTAGCTATTTTTATTGACGATTTTACCTGCTTGTTTAAGAAATTTTCAATGACCGTTCAATTGAGTAAGAGGCTTTGACCCATTAAATGGCTTTATAGTGTTTGAATAATCAGTCTGTGTTGACGGTGATGCAGTATTGACTTTTATCCTTTGGTTTTTGAGTTTTTAAATTTAAAAAATATTAATAAAGACTCTGTCAAAGGTTTATGTTTAACTTAGCTTCATTTTTTTCCAGATTGCTAACAGTTGGGCTGTATAACATAATATATATATATATATATAGTTTGAAAAGTGCTTGAGTAAAAAAAAAGATGTCAGGGCCACATTTTACCTTAAAAAAGAACAAATATTTAGCATATTTTTATACATTTTTTTGATTTCACATTAATTTATTATTTTCAAAACATTTAAGCAAATTTCCCCCTAGAATTCTCATAATTAATGCATTCTAAACTTTTGAGCTTTTTTATTCAGTGTGATTATAGAAATATAATTATATTTTTTTCACAGCAAAAAAAAGCACAGAAATGTGCTGTTGTTTATGCAAATGTCACAATACAAAAACAAATCGTGGTGGAAATAATGTTTCTTTTATGTTCGGTGTGAAATAAATAAATAAATAAATAACATGAATGTGTTCAGATTTTATATGATTCATCAGCTTGAAAATGACGTGGGTAACATAAATTAGAGCCACGCCAGCTTTATTTGCATAAAACATGTCTAGCCCTCCCTGAAATGCACTAAAATTATCTTACTGGTGTGACAGTTTGAATAGAAACTGTTCGTGGTAATAAACCTTAATGGAATCAAGTCTGTCCAGTATGTCATGCATATTGTATTTCACAAACAAAGATGTACCTGAAGGTGTTCCTTGAAGCACCCTTCCTCTGCTACTCTGGTAGATTTGATCACAGCTCAGATGCTCTTGCATATTCACAGAGAAACCTGATTTATAAAACACATATCATAAAGCATGTTATTTTAGGCTGTAACTGTGTCAAAACTAAGTAAACTGCTTCCCTAGACAGCATTTTGGGCATCGCAAGTTGTAGACAGCTCCTTTTAAAGGACAGCCCTTGATTGTCCTGATGCAACAGTTTCATTCATGCCACTCCCACAGTCCTGAAATATAACACCTGCTTTCAGATTCTCCCTCAGTAGTGAACACGGAGACATTTCAATCAACTTCACCAGAGCAGAAGAGAGCTCACCTGAACTAAGCAGCATGGGAACATCATCCAGCTTACTGGATGAAAATAAATCCAACTACATTAAAGGTACGTGTATAAGAACTTTATGTGGTCATTCTAAGTCACTAAGTGGTTTGGCATAGTTTATGAGTGTGGAAATAGCAGCAATGTTTTGTATGTTTTCCAATGCTCTTAATAATAATAGGCTGCTGAAACGTTTCACTATACTGCAGAGAAAGATGGTGGATGTTTCTGAAATTACAGATTGAAATGGATGAGATGTTTTCTATTGTCCTAAATGACATGACCATTCAGTGTTAGAAAAATCGTTGAATTTGTTAAATGACTATCATTAGTGTCCTATCACTGTAGTCACTCTACTCTCTCGCCTGAAAAGTGAAGGGCAGAAACCTGTTGGTTTTCTTCTTGCCATTTCAAATGATATGGGTGGAGGTTTTTAGTGTGTGTCAGAGATTAAAGGATTAAAATCAGCTCTGCTATTTGCTCAAATGGAAAAACAGCCTGTGTTTGCCATTCACATCTGTAGTTTGTAAAGAAAGAGTGATGTTTTGGAATGTGTTTTTTATGCCCCATTTCATTCACAGAACACAGAATTTTTAATGAAAAGCTCATTTTCTGAAAACGGAAAGAGATATGACCCTGAAAATTGACAAGTGATAATTTCATTCGAAAAGGTTACTGCTAAATTGTCAGCTCCCACAGATTGTAACCACTATAGGTGTAATATCCCAAATATTATAATTATTCAATATATAAGGATTATTCATTGGCTGATTTTGAAACTATGACCCTTATAACTTCTGAATATGTGGTTACAGGCTTGCAAAGTACTAATAGTATTTTGATATGCATAACCTAATGTAAAAGCATTATATCATTTCAGCCAACTATAATTTGCCTTTTTCACATCAATGCATTTAACATACATTTTTTAGCATTCAAGATATTTGACATTCCCAGGTAACTGATGCTTTGACTTTGGAGTTCCACATGCTCGACCATTTCAGCAACACAAATATTTAAACAATTGTTGGAATAGATGCCAATTCTGATAGTATCACAGTTTCTGTTACAAACCAACAATGGCTTTAACTATAAAATATTGTCACTTGACACCACACTTTTTATAGTCAATGTTTTAGTTGCACACGCAGAGAAAACATGCCTTTTTTGGGAGCTATGTTAATGCAAGTTTAACGAAGAATAATTTTACAGACGCTTTTATCCAAAGCGACTTATAAATGAGATCAATAGAAGCAGTTAAACTAACAATAGGACAAAATGGGTTACAAAACAGTTGATGGGCCCCATTAACTTCCATAGTATGAAAAACAAAACACTATGGGAGTCAATGGGGTCCCATCAAATATTTGGTTAGCAACATTCTTCAAAATATCTTCTTTTGTGTTTAGCAGAAGAAATACATTCATTCAGGTTTGGAACAATTTGAGGGTGAGGAAATGATGACAGAATTTTCATTTTTAGGTGAACTATCCCTTTAAATCTGTCAGATAATGTGACTCTAGCTTTAGTGTCATGTTAATTATGTCATTAAAACACATGGGAAACAAATGGGATTACTTCCTGAGAATGAGCTGAAAGTAAATTCAAGTGCCGTCATTTCACACCTAAGGTCAAAAGAGAGTGTGTTGTCAACAGCTGGTCATTGTCAAGGAGTTTTTTCTTTCTTTCTCACACTCACATGTAGAGGTGTTTACGAACATTCCCTTGTCCTCTTGCTGAAGTGTTGGTGAAGTGTGATGATGTCTGTGTTGAGGTATGTTCATACAGAACTGGCTTTGCAGGTCATGCCATGTCACAAACGTCTATGGTAAAGTACTGTATCTCACGTGTCAGAGCTCAAGAATTCAAGACATCTCAAACTACAGTTGTTCCAAAACAATGAATCTCTCTCGCACAAAGCAATAGTTTTAAGAAGACTGCGTGAAGAAATGCACACTGTTGATAGAGTGAAAATAATGACAGATCGGCTTGTTACTTTCACTCCATTGTGAAATTTGATGAAAGTGAATAACTTTCAGCGGTCGTATAAATTATGCTGTTACATAATAAGGCTCTAAAATTAGGAAATTAAACATAATTAAAAATAAGTAGAAACACCCTACAAGTGGTCATGGTTTATAAGTTAAATTCTAATGTGTCAGGAAAATAGAACATAATTCTATGGATAAATCTATGGGCGCAGTGTTCTTGCTATATTATTAAGTGTTTTGAGTCATAAATGATTTTGTTTGTTTTATAACGACTTGAACGCTGTACTGACCAATCAGCACCCAGAATTGGAACTTCCCATTTTCACGGTGATAACATATGATATCATATGATAACATATCATGATAACACTATAGTAATAAATACCTGGAGATTGCTCGTATATGTAAGTCATGTTTATGTGGTATATGTTCTCATGCCTCCAAAATGGAATTTAAACCTGTGTGATTCTACATGAGGTCTATGAAGTTTGAAAGTAGGGTACTGACAAGAATGTTGAAATGTTCAGCAAGGGAATAAGTAAACGCACATTAATATTCTCTGGTCACTGCAGTATTTTTCAGCTAATTTTGTATGTGGTACCAGGAAAAACACAATTAACTATTTTAGACAATCCGAAGTGAATTTCCTGTCCACTCACCTTGGGTCTGTGCCTATTTTGGATGATGTACTGCCATCTGTTTTTACACGTTGGACTCATTGATGGTGCGTTCTACTCCAGGTGAAGCGCTAAGTGGAATTAAAGAGAGATTTTGGAAACTCATGAAACATTTTCACTTTACAATAAGGTTTCATTTGTTAAGATTATAAACTACATTAGTTAACGTGAATGACAATACATTTAAGGCACTTTCTTTAAATTTTAGTTCATGAAAATTTCAGCATTTACTAATACATTGTTTAAAAAAGATGTACTAGAAGGTCTATCTCTTAAAATGATTCAGTGGACCTAAGGAATAACAACAAATATGAATAAAAACTGTATCAAATGTATTGCTCATTGCAAGTTAATGATAGTTTATGCATTAATGAACATTAACTAATAATGGGACCTTATTGTAAAGTTTTAATAATTAAAACAACATACTGTATGACAGTGAAAAAGGAAATGTTAGGTTAGCGAATGTACCTGGTATATCGTCTCTTCAGTAGTTAATGGCCTTTTAACCAGAGAATCGTTGGCGCCGCCATCTTGTTCAATTGTCTTTGAACTTCCGTTTTTTCGGTAGCTCCATTCTATGGCATCGCTGTCGAGGAGTAATTAGCTGGTGAAGTGGATTTACTTATTGTAGAGTTAACAAAAGTTATCATGAGCATTGTAGTAAAGCAGATGTCTTAACAAATGTCTACCGGGAATTTTTTTTACGAGCAGTTCATTCATACGTATGTATGGATGCAAGATCGCTGTGAAAATACAGACCGGAAGTCAAAAGACAACGAGCGCAACGCTGAAAAGGGGCGGGGCTACATAAGGTCATCATTGAACTGATTTATAAGCAAACAAAACAATATACGAAACAAAGTTGTGTTTCGTTAAATAAAGGTGAAGAGTATTTTTTTGCAGTACTAGCATCACCTCTGGAATGACTGTTTACTTGGGCCCAATCTCAGGGCATGATGAGCTGATGTTACAAGCTATTATTATTATGACACATAGTAAAATATGACAATGTTAAATGTTAGATCAATGCATGCCATATGAATTCGTGCTGAGCAAGTAGCCAGTTGTTTGTAATTATTTGAGAATAAAATAGACCTGTTTTGACTTTGTCTTTTTAAATTGTAATTACCTCAGTATTGTGCTGTCTTGCAGGGCAAGTGGATGAGAAATTTAAAAAGTTCGCACCGATTTATAGGAAACAATATTCTCTGGCTTACCTGTCCCAGATCCAAGATGAACTTGAACAACGCAAAGAGGAACACACACAGTTCCTCAAACAACGGGTAGGAGTCAGATATCTCATAAATGGATTTAACATATCTGTATATTCACTTATTCTAATGAAATTGACACATTATCACATTATCCAGGCCCCTCCAGAGTCTGGAAAGGTGCTGTATGAGGAAACTGTCCGGTACTTTGATGACGGCAGGAAGTGGAAGGATAGATATATTGTGATGCGTGCATGTCACGTCCTGGAGTGCCACGAAAGCTACAAGGTATTAGCCATCATTCACCATCTGAGAATGAACATTTGCTAACTGGGGTACTGATAACATTTCCTACCTCGGCATCTCTAACCTACTTTCCTGCAGTCGTTTGTGAAAGGTGCCCCTCCAACACTCAGACTGATCCCTACAGGGGGCACCATTCTGACTACAGAAGAAAAATATATGGAAATGATTGACCAGGTCTGCCCTTGCACCAACAGTGAGTAAAATTAATTAAGAGTACCCATGCACAGATTTTAAATGAGCTAATTTTATACTTATTCAGGACCAGATAACTTTGAACAAACATTCTATTAAAGTCACTTGAAGAACAATTGATTTTAAATTAGTGGGGTTCAACACATGCCATGTAACATAAATTGACACACAAAAGAAGATATTTTGAAGAATGTTGGTAACCAAATAGTTGATGGGCCCCAATGACTTCCATATAATTGTTTTCCCATACATACGGAAGTCAATGGGGCCAATCAAATGTTTGGTTACCCATTTTCTTCTAAATATCGACTTCTGTGTTCAGCAGAACAAAGAAATGTATACAGGTTTGGAACAACTTGAGGTTGAGTAAAGGTTAACAGAATTTTAATTTTTGGATGAACGCTCTCTTTATAGTAAGTTAAGTCACAATTATTTATATAGCAGAAACAAAAATTTATTAATATAGCAGATTATGTAAACGCAGCTTCACGGTAATAAACAGGAAAATAGCAGTGTTAATGTTGTAGAATACATCAATTATGAAACTAATTCAATTTCTACAGAATAATTATTAAGCATCAGTGTTGATTCAGTTCAGTTCAATAATAACAGTGTCAAAGTTACAAAGTTAGTGTTATTATCCAGCTCTGGTCAATGCATTACCTAAGAGTTCTGTTTTTGTTTTCTACAATCATCATCATTTATTTGCTGAAAAGATTTATGAAGAACGTAATATATATTATACAAGAATTAATATACATACAGTAAACATATTGGTGAATTAACTAACAAAAGAGTAAAATGTGATTGTGTGTGTATGATGCAGAGGTCCAGGAGGATTTCGCGCCCCCTGTGGCGGACATGCCGGGAGAGTACCCAGTTTATCTTAGACTTCCATACCGCCGAGATTCCTATTTCTGTTTCCGAGATGAAAACTCGCAAGCTGAATTCATCTCGATCTTATCTGACTGCATTCGCCACCAGAACAAAGGTATGACTTTCACAGTAATAAAACCTGTGCCAATGGAAGTTGTGGTGTATAGAAATATATCAGCTTATTTTAAAGGGAAAACATTTGGTCTATTCAACAGATTTTCTCAAGAAGAAGACGTGTGAGGTTAAAGCTTTCCTCAAAGCCTTTCAGCTCTATAGGCAGGAGAATGGCCAGTATGAATCATGGGATATGCTCATAGGCAGTGATGTGCGGGTAGGTGTCCTTCCACATTTGTTCTGGTTCACACTGACAGCACATGTTGTCAGAAACTAGATAGCTTTTGTTCTAGTATGGAATGGAATGTTCTAGCTTTTGGAATGTTTTTGAATATACTGTGACAGTTAAGACAATCTTTATCATTTATAAATGGCTGGAACCAAGATGCAAAACACATATTTCCATATTTGGTATAATTCGGCATTTTTTTCCAAAAGAATTTGTTTTCCTCATTAAATGGTAGATTTGAATATAATTTGAATTTGTTTCTGTTGTGTAATACGTACAGTCCCCAAAACCCCAAGTCACACGCTGTTACATCAGAGCATGTGTGGAATCTGAGTAATGCTGCACACAGGCAGTTTCACTGGAGTTTCACCTGTTAAAGCAAACATGACAATGAACTATCGATACACACATTTGTCAGTGTATCTCACAGCACATATTATTTTAACTTTGTTAGAACTGAAAGAGTAATAAGTGCCATAAAGTGTCCTAAAGCTCACAGTATGAACACTGTGAAATACAGTATATATCTATATACATACACACACAAACACATTTTATAACATAATTAATATAAATGTGTTACCTGTTGTCACATTAGTCTGCTCATTAAAATACTTTGATTTGGATCGTGTTTGAGAAATGACTGAAGGCAGATCAATTATTAATTATGTGGTTTTAGGTAAACATATCAGTCTAGTCTGTGGTTTAAGTTTACATAAAGTGTGCAACATGGGGGTTTATTAAATTTGCGTTCAATGTTTATTAAGTCTTGATTAGCTACAGATGTATGTGTAATATTTCTGAATCTGTGTGTGTTTAGGGTCTTTCTAATCTGTTCATGGAGGACTTAATGCCCTATCTGGAGAACGAACTGCAGCCATGTATGAAGAGCAAGAGGGCAGACAAGAGAAGAGTGTGGTTTGCAGTGCGTCTCTTACCTGTCCTAGTGATTGTACAAATTGTTTCCCATTATGGCATTGGGTTTCTCCAGAACCTGTCCTTTATACTTGAAACTTAGGTGTGTGATGTTGACGTAGATGTAGGATGCCCCACACCCAAATAGCTTTAGGCTAGGGAGGCCAGAAATGTCCCTTTGGTGATTCCTAAAGGGTGGAACAAACCAGAAACATACCAGAAACACATTACATTCCATAGCTTCCATAACTTATGTAACAGTTATTAATTAATTGATCCCAGCCATTTGTCTCATAGACAGTTGAAGCTGCTTATTTTCTGCTGCAAGAGCATCTACTGCAAAGGCTGACCGCACTGAAGGAGGAGTGCAAAGACATGGTGAAAGAGCAGGAGGCACGCATGCGCTCTGACATGGACCAGATCATCAGCTCAAGAACTTTCCTGCAGACCAAACTCAGAGGTACATGATCACACTAAAAATATGTCAAATTTCAAGCTTTTTAAAGGGATACTCCATTATTTTTGGAAATAGGCTCATTTTACAACTCCTCCAGAGTTAAACAGTTGAGTTTTACCATTTTTGACTCCATTCAGCCGATTTTCTGATATTTAGAAGAATATTAGTAACCAGACAGTTTCTGGTCTCATTGACTTACATAGTATACATGTTTTCCTACTATGGAAGTCAATGAGACCAGAAACTCTCTGATTACCGATATTCTTCTAAATATCAGAAAATCGTCTGAATGGATTCGAAAATGGTAAAACTCAACTGTTTAACCCTGAGGGAGTTGTAAAATGAGTCTATTTCCAAAAAAAGTGGAAAGTAGAGCCTATTTCCAAAAAAAAAGTATCCCTTTAAGAGCCTTGAAACTGAAAACTGTCACTTGCAAAACATTGAAGTACATTTTATATATATATATATATATATATATATATATATATATATATACTTTTATGAAGCAATTCACTTTATAATCATAAATGAATCCTGAAAAAAAGACGAATTCCACAAAAATATAAAGAACAAATGTTGTCAGCATCGATAATAATAAATGTTGTTGATCGCAAAACCAGCATATTAGAATGATTTCTGAAGAATCATGTGACACTGAAGAATGGGGTAATGGAACCATACATTTCAAGCATTATATATTTCAAAATATATCAAAATAGAAACTTTAATAAATATTAGTACGTTTAATAAAAATTGTAATGTGAGCATATATCCCATCAACCCCAAACTTTTGAACAGAAATGTATCTATATATATATAAAAAATATGATGTAATAGAAATAGCTCACTAAATGTATATTTCATTTGAATGGCCACCAGTAAAGCAAGTTGGTTTACACTTTATTTTAAGGTGTTCTTGTTGCGGTGTACTTATACATTTAAGTACGGAGTTAACATGTACTTAGTACAGGGTTAGGAGGAATATGGTTTGGTTAAGGGTTAGTGGCATGTAATTATGCTACTGTTATTACAACAGTAATGTAACATATGTAACAAGAAAGTGTTACCTGCAAGATGTCCTTTGGCCTCAGTTTACTCTGTTGTAAAAATGACTATATGTGGGTGTTTATCATATCTGAGTCTATGTACTGTACCATATTTTTACTCTCTGAATCTGGGTAGCTATGGTAGCTGAGCCAGCAACAAAATACTGCACTGAGCATGTGCAGCCTTACCTGCCGGCCGTCTTGGAGGAAGTCATGGGGCCCATCAGCCTAGGCTTCACAGAGGCCCGGGACTTGAGCGAGAGCATGATGGAACAGCTTTGCCAGGACTTCGAGGATGCTGACCAGAGTGAGGAACTCCGACAGGTGAGAGGACCTAAAAAAATTATGATTAAGCAGCATAGACAGTCCATACATCTTGTGCATTATATTCAATTTCTTAAGCCAAAATAGTATTGTTTTTATACTAGCCTATATATTAAACTCTTCTTCTGTTGCTCTCTTTCTTAAGGCCATGTTTAAGATGAGTAAGGCTAATTTACAGAGCTGTTATGACAAAGTGAGTGGGCTGGCGGATCACATCCAAGAGCTACAGCAAACCTTCAACTATTGCGTCAAAGGTTTGGCCAACAGCACAGAGATCGACTTAAAACAGGTACCCACAACCAAGAAGCCAACTCCTTTCTGAATTACTTGCATAAACTCTATAGTCTCACTGTGATCGATTAGGATTTCAGTGTCTGTTGTGTGATGGTTTTAGCTGATGGAGAATCTAGAGTACACTTTTGAGCTGCTCGTGCGAAAGGCTCTGGAGGACCCATCTGTCAACCTCACCATGGCTATGCAAAAGGCTTCGAACAGGGTTCTGAAGGTAAGCATCTAACTTTTCATTTACAAACACAAATGTGTCACATTGCTTAGCTTAATTTATCTTTGTTCTACAGCAATTTGACTATGACAGCAGCACAGTGAGAAAGAGGATCCTCCAGGAAGCTTTGGTAAACATCACTCTACCCAGCATCAAGAAGCATCTGGCCCCATCCTTCAAAGAGGTACATTTGAGATTAGTCACATAATCACAGAAATACGAACAATAACAGCTTAAATATGCAAACCATAAATGATTGATATTCCCTAACAGACATGTCTTTTCTTAAAATGTACCTTTAGGAATTACCAAAATTTGAGCAATACATATTCGCTGATTATTCAAACTTCATCAGTGTGGAAAACTTGTATGAGGACATTATCCACCAGATACTGGAAAAAGACATCAACATGGGTAAGTCACATGATCACAACAAGACGACAAGTTTTCTCGCAAAGACGTTATTGATATTGGGTATTATTTAGTACAAAGCACAGTTTTAAAAGTAATAAAATAAAATGCATGCATTTTTGCATGAGGATGATGTCTAGATTTAAAAAAAAGCCAAATCAAATGAAATTTTTGGAAGAAATGGTTTTTAAAAAAGATTTTTAATTAATTGAATATTTTTAGTCAGCAAGAATGCATTAAATTTATTAAAAGTAAATGGTAAAGCCTTTCACATTATTAAAAAAGACTTCTATTTTGAATAAACGCTTTGAAATGAACTCACTATTTAACTAATCATAACTTTTGAGTGGTAGTATACAGTATATCCACTATTAAATCCCTATTAGAGCCCAGTGGTTAAAATATTTTAACTTGTCGAGGACTCCTAATACATTTTAGGGCCACCACCATATATATACAAATCCCAAAGAACAAGAAATGATTACTCATTTAGATTTGCCTAAAACATTCTCAAATCTGATTCATGCTTTTGATTGGCAGTGGTCAAGGAGGCAGCCAGCTTGAAGAAATTCAACCTGTTGACAGAGAGCAGATACAACTTCAGTGTGTCCAGCCTGTCCTTCACTCCCCCGGGATCAGCACCCAGCAGCCCAGGACACTTAAATACCGCCCAGAGCCAGCGTATGCCCCTGCCGCCCTCCCCGCTGCTGGGTAACGGCATAATAGCAAACAAATCAGTGACTGTTCACTCGCTAAATTCAGAAAATAGCACACCGAGCCAAGCTCTGCCTGTCATGGGAAAAATCAGTGATGAACAGAACAAGACACTCTTAGAGGAGAGCAGTGATGATGTAATTGCCACTGCTGAAACGTCAACCTCGATTACGTCAGCCGAGACTAAACCAGAACTCATAACAACCACAATCGCCACGGATGTCATTTCCACCCCTGTTGTTATGGTAACAGAAGCCACAGAAAGTGCTTGTACTTCTTGTTCACCAAAAGGAGATGATGCAACTTTTTCAGACTTGGCTAAAAAGTCCACAATAGCAATCAGTCCGATCTGTATGAAACCCGTTGGCTCTGGTGGTGACCCTGCTGCTGAAACAAAGGACGACAGCAAGCCAGCGGATTCGTCAGATGATCCAGCCCAGATTAAAATACAGATACACGATGAAAGCACAAATCCAATAGCCGTTTGCTTATCTATTGAAGATGCAGAAGCTGGAAATGTCTATAAAGAGTTCACAGACAAACAAATCATGGATCTTCCAGAAAAAGCTTCAGAAACCCAGTCTTCACCACACCTAAAGGAGGAGACCAGTCCCCTGGGCTGTGTGAAGGAGATCCGTGACCTGGTAATGGAGGTTATTGAAGTCGAGGAGGTGATTCAGACATGCAAAGACAATGGAAAAAAAATTCAAATGTTCGAGGAACCAGAAGCTGTAGTTTAAGATTTAATGACTGTGTCAGTACTTTCCTCAACTTGTTCACACCTCCATTTTACTGTGTGAAGAGACAAACTGTACATTTTGAACTTGGTTTCTTCATTGTGCAGTAGGTAATTATAATTTACTTAAAAACATAGTAAATATATATATATATATATATATATATATATATATATATATATATATACACTGTATATGTATATATATATATATATACTGTATATGTATATATATATATATATAAAATCAATTTACAGTTATTAAACTGAAACTACATTTTAAATATATTAAAATACAAAAAAAAATTTATTTTAAACTGTAGTAATATTTACATTTTAAATAACATTACATTTAGTAATAAAATTACATTTAAAATGTAAATTAAAAAAAAATTGTAATACATTTTGAATGCTACTGTATATATTGTGTTTTTAATTAGTTAAAGAGGATAACATGTTTTTCTATCTTATAAGGACTATTTAAAGAATTTTATATAGATAACCTTATTTCAATACTGTGTTAAGCTAATATGTCCAAATGAATTGATATGTTAGCATTTGAATAATATATGAAGTCTAAATTGTAACATAAATATATTGTATTTGGAAATGATGTCCTTTGTGAAACATTGAGGAATCCTTTAGTAAGGAACATGCCTTTGCGCAAGGTGGTTTCCAACCTTCAGACGACATGAACCAGGGCCGACTGTTTACTTTGGACCCATAATGCAGGCCTGACGGGTTTGTTTGCCATGGAATCTGGCTCTGTGACATACCAAAAGCACAATGCCGTTTATGTCATGAATCTGAACTGAGTGACACAAAAAGATTTGACACATATGCACTTCAGATTCACAGAACCACTGAGAGACAGTCATTACTACAGATTCTGCTCTGGGCACTTTTAAGATCCACATAAACAATAATACAGTCCATCAATACATCTTTGAATAAGCATGACCCGACCACCCTTTAAAGGAATGTTGGAATGATAGGTTGAATGATTAAATATGTATGGCACGCATGGCATTTCATCACATTAAAGTGAGAGTAAACTAGACATTTGCTGAGTTTCTGCTGTTCTAAAACTCTAAAAGACACGAAATATTCCTATCAAAGTAAGCACAAGGAAACCTTTTGCACATCAATTTTTGTATTTCATATTGCACCACAAATAAATAAAAAGGCATTTTATATTAAACAGTCATTAAGACAATCCCCAGGCACCAATGAAGTTACTAAAACGCACATCAATAGACCAGTATTATTTTAAAAGAACACGTAAGTTTGGCTACATTACAAAATACATAAGAATTTCTTACCAGTGCACCATAAAAAAGAAAGCCGTGTTGTTATATTTGTACTACTACAGTATCAAAGGCAAAGTAACAGGCAACATTAGTGAGAAGTGAAGATATTAAGACCGCAAAATGACATTATTGTTAGCATGGGCACTGTGCTGTAAAGACAGCAGTCGTGTTTGTAATGTATTATCATTTCATACGTGAGTCCACAGGGGGGCACCACAATCTTTAAAATGTCCCTTACAGTCAGTTGCTTTATGTAAACATGCAACATTGATCGAAATCCTATAATGAACAATAATAATTGACATGAGTTGCAGCTGAAGCTTTACAATATTTTGTTTCCAGAAACCAAAACCTGAACCACTATCATGCAGTTAAACTGACATGATTGTTGTAATGTATAAAGAGTGGGTGTTTTCATCCCTCAAAACTTAACTCACCTACACCACTGAAATAGCATGCAACTAAACGCCTACTTTTGCTATATTGCACAGAAAAGGCAATGTGGTGCAATTAGTTTCTTCAGTGTTGAACAAGCAATACACAGTAGGCTATACACAGAAACTACATGATCTAGCCCCAAATCAAAGCTTCATTGAAAACATTCTGTTTAAAACACATTCAGACTGAGATTCACGTGGAATGCAATAAATATAGAAAGAAATACTGACAATGAAAAAAATCAGTAGTGTTGCTTTCATTTGTAATGATAAAGAGACCTAACAAACAGTATTTGACTTACATTTAATCGGTTTTCAGAGTTTTTCGAATGGCTTCACTGATACTCTCCTACCGTGATGCTGTGTAACCGTAATAAAACTGCTCATCAGGCCGAAAGCCGTAAGCCGTGGCAGGACGTGCTGGAGTCACACCCGTCTGTACGTATCCGTCCGTCAAAGAACTGGCGGAAAAGAGACACAGCCATCTGTCAGGCAGTCATATAACTGATGAAATACATGAGAGTTGATATTAATCACAAAAAGCTTACATAAATCATGATAATGTGCATTTTATGAGGCAATTACTAGTTTAAAGGTTAGAAGTATCACTAGATGGCGCTCTGATTCTTCAAAATAGAGCAACCGAGATTAAAACAGAACTGCTTATTAATTATTCACACCAGGAGTGTTCATAAATTCAGCTTTTGATTTTTAAACCAGTACAATTCTATTAATTCTTCATAAAATAAAATGTTAAAATCATAATTTAGATTTCAAAATCGAAATTATGAGAAAAGAAAATATCGTATGAAACCTAAATTATGACTAACATTTTTTCAATTATTATATAAAGTCATCAAAATTATGACTTAAATTCTTTACATTCTAAATTTAAATTATGAGATTTAGAAGTCAATTATGACAAATCAAAATTATGACAGAAAATCAGAATGAGTCAAAAATTAATACATCAGTTTTGACTTTCTCATTATGAAGTCAATTTCGACTTAGTATGTCTGATTCGAATTAGTGTCAATTTAGATTTTTTTTAATCTCATAATTTCTACCTTTTAAATCATAACTTTGACTTTTTAATCTCAATTTAAATTTAAGTCATAATTTGGATTTACAGAGCATAATTATTATTTATTTTTAGGTGGCAGAATGGGATCATGTCGCATTATATTCAATTTATTATGTTGTGTTATGCAATATGTTGTGTTGTTATGCGTCATGTTATTTTATGAATATATTTTGTTATTTGGACTAGCATAATCTGCCTCTTAATTAACAAAACCAGCTCGTCTCTGGCCTGTCCTCATAAAATATGGGTTGTTTGCTTTGCCCCTTAATGAGGCAAAGGCTCCCATAATGAGGAGTTGTTTAGACTAAAAAACTTCCAGTGATCGGTTACATGCGTAACCTCTTAGCTCATAGAACACCCTCCCTCTCCGGACATCATGCCTGTCTTTATCCTCTGAGGGACACCACTGCTGTCTGGGGACATTTCAGACTTTGTTAAAAGGCTTGAAATGGATGTCAAAGAGTTTCAGTTGAACTATCAGAATAAGTTCAACTGAAAAGGGTTGATAGGAAGGATAAGCCTGTGTGTTGTAGGTCAGATGATTAATCCAAAGAGGGTCCAGGTAAGATACATGCCTAAAAAGCGTGTATTTGTGTGTTACGATCATTCTTGCAGTGATAATTCATCCCAAAGCAATGCTGTCATCCTTTCAAGGAAAGTTAAAATTAATCACTTTCTGTAAGGTTTCGCAAAGAATGATGTTTTCCATTTGTCTAATCATTTATTCTAAACCAAATAATTTGAGATGGAGAAACTGTTTATTCTTCAACTTTCTTATGAAACACAGCCGTTGGCCCTTTACACGGGAGGGCCACAGACACGGTACGTTTGGTGATAATCTGGAGATCTGAGGCTGGAAAAGATCTCATTGTCTGGCCCCAGGGGCCCCTGAGAGTTAACACAGAGGTGAGATCCTGTAAAAAAACACCCAGAAACCTCTAAACAGGAAAGAGTTGGTGTTACCAGAATTTAGTCTTTCCTTCCTCTGATGCCAAAAAACAATGATTTTGTTAAATTTACTAACCCTCATGGCATGCCAAATTTGACTGACTTTCTTTCATGAAACACAAAGGGATAAAATAAGATGCTCTTTTCCATGAAATTACAATGAATGAATGAATGAATGAGCACACAAAAAATATGTAAAGCCCCATAAATTATTTTAAAAAGTATTTCCTCTTTTGAAAAGGTTTGAAAAATGTATTAATTAAAAAAAAAAAGAAAAATTATAAATTATTTTTAAAAAATATCTTACGCTCACCAAGGCTGCAATTATTTAATAGAAAATGCAGTAAAACAGTTTTATTCTGAAATATTATTACAATTTAGAATAACAGTTTTATATTTTTAATATATTTTTAAAAATATGCTTCCTTGCTTTCAAAAATAATGTAAAAATTTGACCCCAAAATATAAACAGTAGTTTATCAAACCAAGTGTTATCTGCAAACTAATGATGCTAGACGTTTTCTCAGAGCTGACTTTAATTATTTAGCCATTTGTTCTATTACTTTAAACCAACTGGTCTATATTAGTGAATATATGAAGTCAGTTCCCCTCAAGTTCACACAGGTGTCTCAGCGGAGAAACCACAGGTGTAGTTCATCACATTAACTGTTACATAACGTTTGCCAACGGAAAGTATCCAAAGAAAGTCAAATAAATAAATGCCACTTGGTTTAACACTTTCTAACTTAGTGACATTAAACATTTTACATGGCTTAAGTTAAAAGTCAAAATACTTTTTGGGCCCACTGACCATTTCCAGTTTGGTCCTGACAATAATGCTATATGTGTTTGCACTTAACTGCTTTGAAACCATTTAGTTTTACTTTAAAATATTTTATTAATTACCTTATTGTGATTTTTGAACATTGAAAATGAGGAACTACCTTTTTTTCCAAGCAAACACAGCCAAGAATTTGTTTTTCATCTGGAATAAGCCATTTTTATGAGCTAAATGAAAGATTGCTCTGTGCTATTCTATAAATAAATGTGATTCTATTAAAGGGCTTTAAAAGAGCCGTTCCCAGTGTGTCTGGCTCCTGGCTCGGCGCAGGGGAACTGAGGCTGGATTTCATTATTGTGTTAACCTGGATCTCCAACACCACACGGACAAAATGAAAACCATACTTTCAGGCCGCCCAATTCCCTGTGCACTCTCAGTGTATTCTACAGGTATCACTTACAAAGAACTGTGAAAATAATCATCGCTTCCTCTGCAGCCCCCCTCCCACCCGTATTCACTTGCTTCTTATTTTTCAGTGCCTCTTCTCTGACTTTAAGACAACCACCTTTTTCTCACAGACTGATGTATCATTTAGAGCGCTCTCTCTGTTGTTGGACCCATTTTTTATTTTTTTTTGCCAGACCACTGGCAACCTATGTGTAAAGACACACAATCCTAAATAAGAAGTTTCAATGAAGTCACTGTATGAGGTCATTGAATTATAGTATTAATGTCCCCATATCAAATAATCCCCTCTGCTATCAATGATTTGAATATTTGGATATGAACTCCGATATTTTGCACAGTCCCATAACACAAAGTGGCCTACACCATAAATCATTACATCAAGTCATCACATAAGTGTTTTTCTGAAACCCCTAAACAGTAGGTATATGGCAACTGAAACAGATTTGGAAAAAGCTGAATAGAGGGAGCTGTGTTTACTCTCAAAGCTAAGAGTATTACTGTTGGAGGAGTGCTACGGCCTGCTGGGATGCCATAGGACCCTTTGGCGCGGTACTTTTGGGCCATTCCCTGCTAAAAGCAACAAAACTGGGAGACAAGGATGTGTGTGTGTGTGTGTGTGTGTGTGTGTATGCATGTGTGATGCAGTAATAACAAAACCAACAAATTCGCTGCAGTCAGTCTGACCGATTCATCATATTTAAATGTACCTGCTGAGGAAACCCTGTGGTCCTAACAGGTCTCCATTCTGGAAGTCTGTGAAGAACTCTGGACTAATGGCACCATCTGCTGGGATTATTCCATCTGCAGGAATCACACACACACCAAAAAAAAAAAAAATATTATTGCCACTTTTGTGCAAATGCATTAGAGCCAGGAAAAAACAAAGATAAATTTCAATTTCTCAGTCATCTGCAGTTATTATTAAAATTAGAAAAAAAAATGTAATAAAAAACCATTTTATATTAAATATCTAATTATATTATGATAAATTATAAATAATTTATAATTATTAACATTATTATTAAAAAAAAATAATATATTTAAAAAATTTCAGCGTGATTACGCCAGTCTTCAGTGTCACATGATCCTTCAGAAATAATTCTAATATGCTAATGTGGTGCTCAAGAAACATTTCTTGTTGTTAAAAGGAACAGCATTTATTTGAAACAACAATCTTTTGTTTTTACTCAATCTTTCAGCAATATTTCTTAAAACCCCTGACCAATATAACCTGCACTGTAGAAGAGGTCCTGCCGTTCCAGGATGTCACCATTTTGGAGGAAAGGTTCTCCATCGTCTCCATACATACAAGGCTCTGCCTCATCCATTTGTCGGTTCTCCACCATCTCCAGCCACTGAGAGTTATGCCAGCGGAACTTCTCGCTCTGGATCTTCTTGCCCCACTCCACGTCATATTCCTGCAGACGGAGACAGAGAGAACAGCCAGAGTGTTCGAGCAGGACGTAGAAAGGCTCTGCCTGTATTGCCTCCCTGCATGTGCCATACCGACGATGTAGGAGGAATCAGGTGTGCTGTGTTGCTTGGCAGACGGATAACATGGTAGCTGTTTATTTTTACTCTACAGGGACCGAGTGTAATAAAACCTCTTTGAGGTTGGTGGAAATAGCAAAGCTAAGCAACCCGGCCCTCTGATTAATCATCCCCACACAGGGTGGAAATCAACAGGCCTCATTGTCACTGGTCCGGCCCCACCGGCATGCACGGTGACACTTTATGCCAGGGCACAAATTCATCATTGTTAAGCATTAAAGGCACCACATGATGCAGTCCCATGGCCAATCAGATATCCCGGCTAATCAATCTTCAAGAAGCTGAGCTCGTGGCGTTACTGAACATTTTGATCCGGAGTAGGTTTGGGTGTTTTATAAATAAATGTGGTGCAAGCATATCCAGAAATAGCATGTAAAAATGAATTATGAATGACTTCACTGGTCTGGGTTAAAAACCACTGCTACAAAAGCAAAAAGCTTACGCATGAAAAGACAAAATAAGACAAAAAAAATAAATCACAGAAACAGATTTTCATATTTGTATCACATAGAAGAAGAAAAAGGGGAAGATGATAAGCAACATGTATGTGAATTTGTGGTATTCAGCAGATCTGTGTTCTGTCCACCATCTCCACGTGACACTAAGCAGCCGTCTCCTCCTCTCTTTGATGTGGCTCCTTGCTTTAATGGCCCTTTCCGATCAGATGTATGGAACACTTCCCTTGGCCTCAAGACCAGCCCTAATTACATTAATCTGAGGCCTGGGACAGATCACACATGACAGAGCAGCTTCAGAACAGCTTATACATTTAACCCGCTAGCCACGATGTTCACGCAATCGTCTTTCATGTCAACTGACCCTGACTATAAACCGCATGTGCCATATTCAGCATTAACAACGAAGGGCTGGTTGTCTTGACTTACTCAAAACTATAAAAACTTGGAAGAGGAAGATGTGCCTAAAACTATTAAAAATCATTTTTGTTATTTGAAATAAAGAAAAATATAAATATTAGATAAAAAAAACTTTATAAATGAACAAAAAAAGAGAAATGTTTCCCTAAAAATAAAATAAGTTTAAGTTGAAAGTTTAAGCTAAAATTGTTTAAAACTGGAATAAATGTACATTAAATAAAGATAAATAGAAATATAAAAACATAATAGTAAAAAAAATGAATACTGTAAATATAAAAATAAAATCGAATTCACAATGATAAAAATAAAATAAAAAAACTACAAAAAATTATACAGGTTCTTCAACATAAATTAGATGTACACAGGGTTATGTAAAACGTTTTACAAGGTTACGTAAAAGCAAACGGCGCAAATAGCTTGAAATTGGTGAAAAGAAAACAGCAGATCACTTCTTTAAAGTACAGCAGATTTATACTCACAGCAATGATGTCCAATGTATTGTCACACACTTTGCGTATTTCTGCATTTTTGTCATGCATAAGGTCAATGAGATATGCTGGAGCCTCTGATAAGATAACAGTCAAAGAGAAAATCTCTGAAAGAGAAACCTGTTGACTGAACAACACTATCATCATCGTGCAACTGCAGCTTTTACAAGATGAAGGATACGGGTTTCTTTTATAATGACATCTCGTGTGGCCTGGTGAAACACCATTTGGTAAAACACGTACACAATCTGGCAGACAAATTCATCATCTTCTTGTTGAGCTGAAGATAGAAAGAAAGAGATTGCCATTTTTCTACTTCCACAAACATGTCACACTCACAAAAAAAACTTTGAAACAGGCACTTTAAAGGCATTCCAAGCATCTAAATGTTTCTTACCATTCAGCAGTTCTATTAGAGCAGGAATGATGCCTGATTTGGCCAACATTACGGCACAGGAGTCGTCCATGGAGACAGTGCCAATCATAATCACCACCTCCAAAATGAGGTCATCCTCTGCAGAGCCTAGAAGAAGTAAATATGGGGAGGTCACGTTTCACAAGATCTTGAAATTAAAATTCTCATGTATTTTCCGTTGTGATGTAGAAAAGTGGAATGAGATAAACCTGGTTTGAGGTGGTCTTTGAGATAAGGCACCAGGTTGTACTCCTTTAGCACAAGTTCCCAGTCTAGATCAGGAATGGTAAGATTGGAAAGAGTGCCCAAGCACTCAATCACAAACTCTTCCTCTTCCTTCAGTCCAATCTGAGCTGCCAGGTCCCCAACATAGTCCTCAAACACATCACTTGCTTATTAGTCTTCAATTGAATAAGCATCAATGTATGCATCTACAACAAATTAGCAAACATTATCTATATTCTTTTTTTCTCTGAAACTCACAATGAAAAGATTTTTAGACGGTCCATCATGCTGAGATATATTCCGGATCATCTTCATCATTAGAGGATCTTTTAGCTTCAGTGCTCTCTTCATCAGCATCTTCAGACCATTGCCTTGAAAAACAGCATTAACGTAAGCACAAAGTCAGCTCTTCACGTTTTTTTTTTTTTGGTTGTGCATTTGTATATGTTCTTACCTTCACACATAATCTGAGCATTCCTTTTGTTGGCAGCCAGGTTGATGCAGAAAGATATGAGCTCAGCGTCAATCCTCTCCTCACCACAATCAAACAGCATCTTCATTACCTGCCAAACAATATACCAAAAAATGAAGTAGACAGTAGACATAACCTAGATAGTTATGTCTACCATCTAAGATAATTCATAGGAATGAACTTAACTATTGTTAGCATGCAAACTGAACATTTATTTGATCAAAAACACAGATGGTAAAGAGAAGTACTTTATTTTGTTTGCAGGCATCACAATCTTCCAATACAGCTAACAAGTTTCAGTCCAGTTACCTTACTACCCAGCAGTTCTACTAGCAGTTCTGACCTGTCTAGAACTTTAATCAAACCTCCTTTTGTCCCACAAAAAAACTGACAGGCCTGAAACATTATTTCCAAACTCCCGCACCCAATTTGTAAGTTTCCCAGACGTCCAGAGGTTCCTGATTTTCTCAAGCGGATCCTAACTTCAGACACAAACCTTACATGTCACTCTGCATTAGCTCGGCTAACGTCACCACACCCCGGGCGGAACAAAGGACTGGACTCTGCTACCTGAGGGGACGGTAGGGTTCCAGGAAGGGAGTGTGTAGAGGGGAAGGGAATGGGCAGAAGTCCAGGCCTGGGTTAAAGTGGTCAAGGGTTGTCAACATCGCCCCCTGACGTTAACGATAAGCAGGAGGCCTGGAGAGAGAGCTTGGTCCGTGAGGAGGCAGCGGTGAGTATGCAAAGCATACAGTCCCATACTGAGTATCACATAGCAGCCGCCCTGCAGCCTAAATCACTGTGGCTAGACTTACTGGCACCTGCCCTGCTTTCACATGCAACATCCAGTCGCCCCACCAAAACCTTGGTAACCCCCAGCCTGCAGTTACCATATTTTCATTTCTCTAGTCACCCAATTTGTCCATGAAGGGCCCTTATATTTTCATCTTTACTTAAACTTTGATGTCTATTGCTTCCTTTTCTGTATAACTGAGTGATAACTGATCTCTAACCTGCTTCAGTAACCTGCTTTAAATTTGAAAAGGTCATTGATTTGTTTAAAGTTTCTTTCGCAATACATTCTCAATACAAAGCAAAGAAAGTCAAAAAAACTCTACTGTACAGGGTTCTCACACCTTCTGACAAATGACTTTCATGACTTTCCCAGTTATTTTTAATGAAAAAATAAAAGTTTGCACATGCAAATAGTAAATTCTAAACCCATTTTAGAGGTGAAAATAAGTAGACTTAACCTTAATTTAATAAAGAAATTTCCATACCTTTCTCCGGTTTGGAAAAGAAAATCCTGATTCAAATCCTTGATTCAAAAAAATCTTTTCAATCAGTGTTAATTGTATTTTTTTGTTTTATTGTTAATTGTAGTCCTTTTAAAAATTTTGACATGGCATATAACTTAGTTTACAAAAATGATAAAGTCTGACTTGGCAAAAAAAAATCTAAATTATCATCAACAGTATTATAAATCGTTTTGTTACAGTAATTGATGCATATTTTTGCCTTATCAGGAAAAAACTGAACAAAAATTACCATTAATAATCTGATTTATTGAATTAACAACAAAAAGTAGCAGGAAATTTAGATTTTTCACACCTATAATTATTACATTAATTACTGTGACACGGTGAATGACTGTGATACGGTGAAATGAGACATGGTGTCTACACCGTATGCGAGCGATGCATCACATTACAACACAATCAAATTATAAGTAGTGATACAATCTACACTGAATGCGACGCATCACAATGAGACACAGAGAGTGAACTGACACCCTGTTCTACTTCTGACGTACTCTGCGAGCTTGCGTTTCTTCCGACAACAGTGGATTTGGAACTTTCGCTTTGATGTGTTCAATGTGCCTCAAGCGGTTGCGGAATGGAGTGGCACAGAGGAACAACGGTGTAGACACTCTGTGATCAAGCGGTTAAAGGGCTCTCCTGTCCACTGCTATAAGCTTATGCTAATGCAGGCTGACCTCTCACCTGTGGAATGCAGTCCGTGTAGGCAAACATGGACTTGAAACGATCGTCCATGCTGATGTGGTACAGAATGCACATGGCAATCTGTCTCTGTGCTTCGTCTCCTGAAATACAAACACACATAAGCCATGAATGGACAGACGCACATACCCTCTTGAGTATTCAAGGTAGCCAGAATTACACCTCCTTCTTTAATAGAAACATACAGCAGGACAGGACAGCAGAAGGATGCTGATCATGCTCTCTGAAGTATTAGATTTTTAATTTGAGTCAAGAGTTTCGTAATATTTAGTGGATTATGGCCCATGCTAGTGCAAGAATTTGTGCTCAAGATTCACTGATTCAGGTCATAGGGAACTAAAGAGTCGAAAGACACACAACCATAGACTTCATTTCAAATGGTTGGCGTCAGTTCTTTTATTTTTGAAAGAAACTTTCTATTCATTACGGTTTCTACAAAAATATTAAGCAACAATTGATTTCAACATTGACACTATTAAGAAATATTTCTTGAGCACCAAACCAGCATGTTAGAATGATTTCAGAAGGATCATGAGAAACTGAAGACTGGAGTAATCATGCTAAAAATTCAACTTTGCCATAAAATATATTACAAGTAAAATACTAATTAAAATAGAAAACTGTAATTTTAAAATGTAATTATAGTGCACAATATTACTGTTTTTATCAAATAAATTCAGCCTTGGTGAGCACAAGAGACTTCTTTCAAAAACACCGGTAATGTATAGTGAAAGCAAATTTGCAAGAATTACTTTGTTTGTTAATCTTTGGATTTTTTTTTTAAGATGTATTTCAGACCTGAGTAATTGTGACCCTGAGAAAGCACAGTTTCCCTTTACAAAGCAGACCGAAACCTGGACCTCGTAAGAACCTGAGCCTCCGACTTAATCAAACAGACAGACACAGACCCCGAGAGAGGGAAGAGGGGGCGGGGACGGGGACGGGTCGGAGCCGGCCACGCACCCTTTAGGCAAGGTTATCTCAGCCTATTGGAGCCAGATGTGCTCCTCGAGACCCCTGAAAAGAGAAGGGCTTCTCCATTTAATTGGGGAAAAAAGGAGGAAGCATAAATTTTACTGCCATTAATAACTTCAAGCCAAGCTGCTCTGCAACGCTAGCGCCACGATTGGCCCAGCATGTGCTTCTCATTAGTGAAAGACACACACGAGCACACAAACGAGCTCTAGCGCACACTCAGGGGTCAAGCGCAAACACACACACACACACGCACACCCCGAGTTAACGCCTCGGTCTGCACATTGGGAGAGGAAAACGGGGGATCCTTTATGAGGATGGAGGAGAAGGGCCTGTAAAAATGTTCAAAACAGCCCTGGAGCCTGGGAGAAAAAAGCCCATTAAAAATTCATTATCCTGTTCAGGGTGCGTTTAGTGGGAGAGCAGGAGAGCTAAACTTCAATTACACCCCAGTAAGATTTAAAACACCCAACTGCCATAAAAGCCACGGCAGCCAGGCCTTCAGGCGGCCACTACAACCCTAAACGGCAATGTCCTTCAGAGCTGATCGAGACATTGAGCACAAACTAATGGTAAACAGTAGGGTTGGGTCAAGATGGTCGACCAGAAAGTCATTCAAGAACTGATTAGTAAGGTTGAATTGTTTTTATACATTTCAGGACCAAAAATCTTCGTCCTTCCTGCTTGTCTACCTATATATTTCCATACCTCAGGCCTCAGCACACCCTGCTTCTTTCTTTTTCAGAAAACAAGCCTAAATATCGTATGTAATTTTGCTTCACAAGTAAATGTATCTTAATTTATGAATATTTAGATATTTGTACTGGACAACAAGACAAAAGAAAATCTCTTTTTTTGCAGTGTGGAGTGAGTTGTCGATTAGTGGGTTCTGGTGGGTTCGAGATGATACCAAGCTTCACTTTCATCTTATCAGCAAGGCCATGACCCTCAAAGGGTCTTCTGGGAAGAGCAGATAGGAGCTTTCCTCTGTGCATTTTGAAGATTTATGAGGCATCTGCAGTATTCTGACAGGACTGGACGTTGCATTCTTACAAAGCAGACCAGATAAAAGTAGAGGTCACACACACACCTTCTTCTTCTTCTTCTTAACAAAAAACTTACAAGAAAAATATTATATCATCCACACTAGTGCAAAGAACCATTAGCTGTTGGCAGCAAGTCCAAAGAGGTCATAAAGAATGAGTAGTTGTATGTGTCTGACGGAGGGAGAAAAATCTCCATAAGCTCCTAAATGTGGACTTCCCTCGTGCTGGAAAAACAACATTTACTTTAGAACTGAAGCTGTTTTTTTAACAAATATATTACTTTAATTGCACAGGACACACGACACCCCCCTGAGGCCTTGCAAAAAACACATTGTTGGTGCCAAAGCCAACCACGCCTGTATATGTAGTCCATGCACAAATCGCGTGTTTTATTTCATCTCAGGAAGTGGTCTTTGAAAGACAGGAGAGAGCCGGAGTGTAACTGCTTTATGAGGCTGAGAAACGCTTACATCCTCAAACACAACATAAACAACTGGTAGACTAACCATGACTTCTGCTGTCTCATTCCTTGTAATTTGGCTTCTGCAAGTCTGACAAATAGCAATGAATTTGTCTGGATAATAATTTGAAATCATAACCAAGTGTTAAAACAGGGCTAAGGACCAAAATTTGGTATAATAATACAATTTCCCATTTCTTCCCTTCATGACCAGTGCTCTCTCTAACTATTCGTTAATATAAATAATAACATGATAACAATTTTAAAAATAAAATATCAATAATTTTATATAGAGAGATTAACACAGCTTTTAATAAAAAGCAGCAGAATTTTTTGACTAACTATCTATATAAAAAATAAAATAAAATAAAATAAAATAAAATTAGATTAAATTAAATCTAACATACCTGCAGGAATCTTACCTAGCAATGTGGTGAGTCTGGGCAGAAGGTCCACCTGGACCATCTTGCTGCGGAGGCCGGTGTCAAAGGAGAGATTAAGGAGGAGGCGAAGAGTAACATTCAAAAGATCTTCATGTTCACAAGGCACCAGTTTCGCCAGCTTCTCTACGGTATCTACCTCAGCCTATCAAAGAGAGGGAGAGAGAGATGGTTGTGATGGAGTGATGTCAGAGACTGTTGTAAGGTCAGCCATTTAATTCTCTTAGTCATGTGCCTGTGGCTTTGCTTGTTAACACATCTGCCTGCTCCAGCTGTGGTCATACACAGCCACAGACAGACAGCCCAGCAGAAATGTGATCCCCATTAAAGGCACAGTTCACAGCCTGGAACCAGTTTTCAAATCAAGCCTTCAATGTTAATAACGGCCTACATCCACAACCTTAAATTCACAGTCAGTGTCAAACAACGTGACGGACGATTGTGCAACCGTCATCAATGGATCAAGAGTGTGTTATTGTATAGCATTTGTCAAAATCGGAACCATCTTTGCTCGGCTGCCTTGACAAATGTGACAAATGTTTAATTTACAAGATCATAAATTAGCTGATTAATGAATCCAAATAAATGATCGCGAGATAACCTTTAAGGTTAAGTGTGTGATTGGTTACAGGTGGAGGAAGTGGAATAAGTGGTCGACTAAACAGTGCAGCTAAACTGTCTTGAAGTGTTACAGAACACTATATAAGCAACGAGTTATGAGAACAGGTGTGGCTGATTTAGGAAGGAGAGAGTAATAATAAGAAAGTAACAACTGGTGTAGTCTTGTGGGGTTTGAACCTGCAACCTTTCAGGGTTGCAATCTATGAGCACAGCATTTAAACACCCCATGAAATCAAAATTGGAGTTTTGTGGCTTATTAGTCCAATGATTTCTTTGAGGGCATTGAGGGCACAAGCATACCCCTAAAGTTAACAAAATCAGTGAGTCACTTTGGATAAGAGCATATGAAAGTATTGCTCACCATGTCATTTTTATTCTCTAAGAAGATGCTGAGCTTCTTGAGGAAGGACACCACCAGCACCAGTAGCTCCTCACTGTCTCTGTCCAGCGTTTTCACCAGAAGGTGGACAATGTTCTTGTTCCTCATCTTCAGCTCTGTACGGGTGTCCTCAGACAGATTTAGCAGCAGGTACAGAGCCACTGATGACAGAAACACAGCTTAGCATGATCAACAATCTTCAAATCTCTATTTTAAGCAAATACAACACTTTTTTTCAGTTCAAACTCTATATAAACGTTCAAAAGTTTGGGGTAAATACAATTTTTTATTTGTGGGTAATACCTCTCAAAAGCTGTTCCTGTTTGGTCAGCAGTCCATGGTACTTCTTCAGGGCTTTCTCGTACTCCTTCTTCAGGTTCTGATTGTCCGGGTCATCGTCCCGTTCAAAAAGTCAAGGACCTTTCAATTAAACCCTTGTGTTCAGAGCAGTAATTAAAGGGCAACATTTTAATTAAAACATAACACCCATGCCCCCTGACCCTTGGCTTGACTTTACCTTTGCCCTTTCTCTGACATCCAGTCGCCCTTTAGTCGCCTGACCCCCCCCACCCCACACACCCCACACACCCACACACACTGAAAGGATATCAGTCTTCTTTTTCTTCTGCAGTTCATCCTGCCATAGGTCATAGCGCTTCAGCTCGTGCTCGATTATGCTCATGCAGAGTGCGCCGATCTTGTAGTGAGTGATCAGGCCGTGAAACTGGGAGAAACTGGAGATAAAAAAGCTTGTTTGTCTAACCTTCACCATGTACCCAACCATGCCAAAATAAAGCATCAACCCATGTCAAACACGGTCGCTCACTGAGAGTATGATGAATGTTAACCAAACCGTTGCAGACTTCAGCATAATAACAACGGAAGGGCAGAGATTCAAGAACGATTCCAGCTTTCACATTTACCAACAGTCTGGCTTTTCAAATTAGTTCTGACAGCAGCTGATGTGTCATATCATGATAAGAGTATTTAGTATTATGATTCTCAAGAAAGAAAATATGTTCTCCTCATGGCTCATTGCCATTGTTGTATCTCAGCTCGGTGCACAACACCCATCAAACTGAATAGTGAGTCTTGGCTAGAGTGTAGCTCGTGTACCTGGAGAAGCAGAAGAAGACATAGATGATGGTGGTTGCCAAATCAACACTCTGCTTCCAGTCTTCCCTCAGGACCCGGGCCAGTGCGCCCAGAGCTGTCTCTGTGGGAGAGCAGACAAAACACTAAATGCTTTCATTGCTCATGAAAAGAACTCATGTTGGGAATACAGAGTGACAACAGCTTGAAATATGTGACTGCTTTTGAATATGGAGAGTGTGTTATGATCCGTAAGGACTAATGGGAAAAGAAAGATCACACTTGTGATGAAAAAAAAGCCTTACGGGTAAAACTCAATGGCCAGTATGGTAGATCCTAAAGCGCAAATAGTTAGAGGAAAGTGACGGAAAGTTACAGAGACCAAAAGGGTTAAAGAAATTGGACACACGAGAGATTGGGGATGGAAAATACCTACTTTTTATTTTTTTACAAATAGACTGTGTTTTTACCCCTATTAAAGGGACAGTTCACTCAAAAATGAAACATTTATTTCCTGTTGAATACAAAAGAAGATATTTTGAAGAATGTCTGTAACCAAACAGCTGTAGGGCACCATTGACTTCCATATTCCTACTATGGAAGTCAATAGGGCCCAGAAATTCCATATTCAGCCATATTCTTTAAAATATCTTATTTTGTGTTTAGCAGAGGAAAGAAATTCATACAGGTTTGGGAAAAAACATAAGGGTGTGTAAATGATGACAGAATGTTTGGGTCAACTACCAGTGTGAATTAATTTCAGTATGAAATTGTGCTGTACAAAATGTACTCTACCATTCAAAAATTTGGGGTCGGTATTATTTTTTAATGGTTTTGAAAGAAGTCTCTGATGTTCACTAAGGCTGCATTTAATGATATAAAAAATGCAGTAAAAACAGTAATATTGTGAAATATTGTTACAATAACTGTTTTCTATTTTAATACATTTTAAAATGTAATTTATTCCTGTCATGAATTTTCAGCAGCCATTAGTTAAGAGTCAAGTAATCGTTCCGGAATCATGAATCATTTGGAAAAATCAAAATGTTTAATGATGTTTAATGTTTAAAAATGTTTAATGTTTAATGCAAAAGGTTAATGATGACAGAATTTTCATTTTGGGTGAACTATCCATTAATGATCCAGTCTTAAATTAGATCAAATCAGACACTGGAAAATTGTATAACTATATGGTAATATAAATGCATTTCAACACTAAAAGCATGATTTTAAGTAGGATTTTAAAGATAAAATCCTAATATGTGTAAAAATGACTCATTCCAGTGCGTGTCGTACCATTCTGCAGCAACTCCTCCAGGTTATCAGGATTCCGGGCCAGGTGGAGGATGAGTGTAGCTCCTCTGATCTTCTCAGGGATGTCCTCATACAGGAGCTCAACATAGTCATCTATGCTATTAATGTTGGCCTCCTCATCCAGCTACAAGACACATCATGAAAGATAAGGCATTAACTGTTTTTAAAAAAAATGAGTATTCAACCAAAATGTATATTTAAAAAAGGAAAACGATTAAGCGCTAAGATAACAGGAGCTATACCTCCATTCCTTCAAAAGGAGTCAGGTCTCTTGGCTTGATCTGTTTCTCTTTCTTTTCTGAGTAAATAAAAAAAATATATAATAATAAAGAATCAGTATCTAAAGCACTAAAGCAATATTTATGTTATTTTTACCCAATTCTTCATCCCTTACCAGCAGATTTCTTGCGGTTCTGCAGGTAGAACAATAACTGTTCCACTTCCGGAAGTCTGGAAGGGGAAATGAGTCTACATTCCTCCACTACCTTCCGTGCTAAAGACGCAATGTCTGTGCTGGTATTTAGGCTTTTCAGACGGATTCTGCAAAAGGAGGAAAACATTGCAAATAAATATTATGAAATTCTTCAACTGTTATAAACACAATGATTTTGCCTACTATCACAAGATATCTTCACTTCATATACATGAATAATCTTACATCTTCTGGCACTCTTTGCGTTCTCCTAGCATTGGGTCTCCCATCTCGCCCAGGATCGTGGCTTCCACTTCATACTGGACAATGAGGGCTTTTTCTGTGGGGTGGACTTCTAAACTGCCACCCTTATATTTCCTGAACACAAAAAATTATAGAATATTTATTATCTTGTGTATTTTTTCCAACTTGTTTGTAAAGCACATTGAGTTACTGGTAAAAGATGCTCTATATACAGCTTATTATGCTAACAATATATGTTTTTCCAGATATGTTCAAAATTCTTCACAGTACCTTGGCCTGTACCATCATGGTGCCACAACCGTACATTTTATCAATTTGCTTATTTATTTCACGTGTTTATAATGAATTTTATTTCTTTAATAAAGCTAAGCTAGTGATATGATGGCAGAGATGAAGATTTTCACTATTACTATGAACATAAAAAATCGTCATAAACCATAATGTGAAAGAACAGCCTGACAGCTGTATATACGCAGCAAAAATCCATGTTGAATTACATTTTAGAAAAACAACATTTACACGCACATAATGGTGTGTTTAACTCAAGCTCGTATCAGCTAATGAGTGTATAAGATAACGTTAGAGCTCGCGAGCACATCACACAAATACTCACCGTTTTAAATATCTGGCGTCGTCCGCTTGCATTGCTGCCCGTATACTGAATTAAATAGACCTGCTGTGTTGATTTATGTCAGATCTTTGGTGTGTCTAATGTCTGGACTGCCTCATCGTTTCAGCTCTAACAGGATGCTGATGTTTGTGTTGCTATGGGTGTGTTCTCTTCGTGAAAGAGCGATGAAGTAGAAATAGACGAAAGAAGCTCTGGCGCCACCTGTATATGTGGAGGTATGTATCGATCAGTTGAATAGGCTACATGTGCCTTAGACTTTTGGTGGATTTTTTTATGTCTGGCTGAATGTATTAATTCAAAGCTCACAGTTCTCTTACGAGAGGTTCTCTCGTACTGCGTAATATATTATACTATGGGAAACCCTTTTTTCTACGAGACATTGAAGCCAAAACTATCCTTAAAGGGATACTTCACCTCTGGAAAGATGAATGTGTATTTAAAATGGGTAATTTATGTAGAAGAAATGCGAAATTATTTTTGAATTTGGAGCTTTCTAGACTGAGAAAATCCTGAAAATTTATTTTTGGCTGATGTGAATGAAAGACAACAACTCCCGGAATGCACTTGCTTTGCTACGCCTACCAGTAACAGAGCACAGTAGTTAAACAACAAGTCTAGGCTACTAGTGAGGCTCTGTGATGAGTCTGCCCGAAAATGTGTTTCGAGATCGCCCAAAATGTCCGGGATTCAGCTTTTGCATTCTACAGCCGCCATATGTTTACTGTGACAAGCAGGATGAGACTGAGGGCCGCGGGACGCTAATCTCTCAGCTCAGACTAGTAGAAAAAATCCATGTTACACATTTAAGTTTTTATTTCATTACACTTTGGATCTGTAAAATTTTAATTACAGTACTAATCTTAAAAAGCAGTCAAACTAATTATGACAATGTTGTTCGGGTTTGGTGGTCTGACTTTGTAGAGTCAACATTATCTATAAACAGTGTTCTCTAATTGCATTGAGTAAGCATTTCCAATTTAAGCACTAATTCAGTTTTGATTCACGGAATCCCGTACGCTAAGGTGATGATTTGGCAATTTATCCAAATTTCAATCTGTCATATAAGTAACACGGCTAATGATCTGACATACATGACTTAACATGAGAGGCCTGATATCTTATTTTTTTCTCTCTGGCACTCCCTCACTCTCTCTCAGCTTTCTCATAGGATTTTCATGTATAACTATAAAATATTGCATTTTCTCAGTTGTATGTTCATGTTGCCATTGCAACATACAGTATGGTTACAATCTCAATGCATATAAACTGTAAGCAGCAACAGGATTTTCAGATTAGATATGTCTTTGATCTTTCCTCAATACCTACTGTCAGCAATACTGTGTATACAAACATGAGACGGCGGTGCTAAAATTAGCTACTACATTAGCCACTTGTCACTAACTGTGAATGAATGCACAACCTTCAGGGTCATGTGTTGGTATGCACTGATTTGTCATTCTAGATGTGTCTGTGAGCTTAGGAGAAGGAGCTTCTTCGAGAACTGGAGAAGGCACCACCCCCATTCTGAGGCAATCTTACCAGTCCCTTTCTCATTCATCCACCCCAGGCCTAAAGCAGGTGATCTAGTAAGAGGTGGTAGTTTTAAGCACTCTGCTGAGAAAAGAACGCACAGTTCCTCTGTCAGAGGTTTCCTACTAATATAGCAGCACCGGAGTGTCTTCAGCATTTCTTCAAGAGACCAATTGAGTTACCACATACACTTTGAGTCACTTTGCAGAAGATTCAGAATGTCTGATTCCACCTCCATCAGGGAGTTTAGCGGGACGCATCAAGCGTTTCGAGAACGCTGGGCCAAGACAGATGATGAGATGTGCAAACACAGTATGTCTTTCCACTTGCACAATACTCTGAGGAAGGAGTTCTTCGCCAGCTACCTGTACCTCCTTGAGCAGATTCCTCTGGGTAAGAAACTTTGGTTACACTTTATTTACAGTAATTATAGAAATTACTGGTAATATAAGGTAACATGGGTTAGGTTAAGGGATAGGATCAGGGTTACCAGTCATTGTAATTGCTTTAATAACTAATGACATGCAGAACAGGGCTGTAAAATTAAGTGCTAAGCCACACTGTACAAAGATTTCTCAATCTGCATCTATTAATATTTATGTTACTGGCATGTCTCTATCAAAATTACATTTACATATTTGTGATGATAATTTGAGCAGATACTGGTGAACAGCTAAACCTCAATATCCAACCGATATTCACTGTAGGCCTATTTTAAGCATAATTTCATAAACGTGTATGCATGCTGCATTCTTTACGTTCCACTGAATATAACTTGATGTGTTAGCAATGACAGCTGACTTTGGAGATGGTGATTAAGTTTAGTGGGATAGATCATCCAAAAATAATAAATTCTGTCATCATTTGCTCATCCTCAAATTGTTTCAAACAATTGAGTTTGTATGAGTTTCTTTCTTCTGTTGAACACAAGTTTTGAGTAGTATGGGTAACCAAAAAGTCAAGTATTGTTTTCCATGGATGTCTATGGTGCTCTAACAAAGAAATACATAGCCTTTGAACAACTTGAGGTTGAGTAAATGATGACGGAATTTTATTTTTGGGTGAACTATCCCTTTAAGGTTGGTGAAACATTAAGAAAAACAAATGTTCGCCTTTAAGCAACTGTGAATATTATACAATGATTTGGAGTTCATAAACAATTTTGTTTTGTTGTGTTGACCGTAGTCTTTGTCTGAAGAATGTGAGCTTGTGTTTTCACTGGTTCACATATTTATTTAATCAGGTGGGTAGCGTAAACTGTGGAAACACGTCCAGTCTGTCAGTGTTACAGTGAGTTGTAGGTTGGATTGAGAGGCCAGATTTCTTTCATCAGACACATCATTATTTGTATTGTTACTGATGAGCTTCTTTTAAGTTATAAAAACTGATATATGAGACAGCACAGGTTAACAAATTAATTAGCACACAGGTAAAGAAATCTTCAGATAAACCCTCAAATATACTGGACAGTTGATATTAAAACATGTAAAGGAACAATGATATTTGAGATGAAAATAAACATCATCTTGCTTAAAAGTAACTCGTTTTTTAAAATCATTTGTATTGTTTTAATAAGCATAAAAAAAAGAAATTTAAAATAACAATTATTCAATATTTGTTTCCCCTGGTAAAAAAATAAGTAAACTTAAATTTTACAAATGAAAATAGCTTTTATATAACTAAATTAAGATTTTAATAAAACAAATCTGTATGTAAATTGAGCAAGAAGTAAAAACTTATGAGTACATATGAGATCAGCTTTTTGACCAAAAGGAAAGACAGTCATTCAGAGCTGTTAAAAGGAACTCGGAAAGTATTTTGTGAGAGCTTAAAATTAAAATTAGCGGGTTCCTTTGTTGCCTCTTGACCAATAACGCAAGGCAGATTAAGGTAAATATAGAGCACCAAGAAGAAAAAAAACAGGACCAAAATAAAATAGTCCACAAGGAGACATTGCCTAGTCTTACTATTTTCGACTTTGGGCTACTATACTTGTGATTCACATGACAAACTCTGGCCTGCTCACAAATTCAGGATCACAATCCATTCACTCTGCCAGTTCTCTCACTTATAGCACTTCAGCAAGTTCTTCCCACTAATCATCTGGTGATCTGATGTTTGACTCCAACTTTCCAACCATGTATTGACTTAATGACTGGTCTGTCCTTTAAGTGACCAGCCATTTGAGGGAGCAGATGTTCCAGCTGAACTTAATAATGTGGGATTAGACTGATGCTGACAGAGTTTTGCATGTTGAATTGCTTCAAACCATCTTAACCCCTAAATGTGCCAACGACAAAGCATTCCTTGTTTGTAGAATAACACTGCCAATATCAACAGTATACATACAGGCAACTTGGAATTTCCGATGTTTCACCATAAACTGAATGAAAACATTCTTAATGCTAATAATAACCAGTACCTTTTAAAGAACTAATTATGACCAAATGGTGTTGTGAGAAGTGATTGAGAAGACACAACTGCATTGAAACTTCTTTTCATAACTGTACACTTTCCCTTGAGATGCTTTGACATGCACAGATGACCTTTAAATGTCAATATTAGAAAAGTATTGAATATATTCAATTTCGACTAACTTAATGCCTAATTTTTCTCTCTAGCTTGTAAATGTTAAAAATTCTCACAATAAATTGAGAAAAGTTGTGCATTTTTTACTAAGTGACGTTTGTTTTGCCTTACAGTGAAACTCTATGCAGTGACTTGTGAGTACATTAAAGGGGAGAAGCAGTTTTACTACAGGGCACAGAACTTCTACAAGGACGTCCCGGCGTCAGAAGAGGGCATGATGGGAGATTTTTTGGAGATATCTGAGATTGACCTTGAAGGCTCAAGACAGTTCCTGAAGAAATTTGTTGTATGAAATTTTGCCTTTCTCATTGATACTGAATGTTTATTATTCAGTGTACTAAATAATGGCTGTATATACTAGAGGAATACTGAAATACACTGTAAAAAGATATTTTTTGTGGGTATAAGTAAAACAAGGATAATTCGGGTACATTTTACAAGAAATCTTTTCCGTTTTCCTTCTAAAAAGGCCATAATTGAATGTGTTACTTGCCATTTCTTTGTAATTACTTGTGAAATGTAGTCATTCCTGGTTCAAGTCTATTAAAGTAAAAAATAATCTGTTAATCAGTTGAATGTAGTACATCAATTTATAAATATCAGACAGCCTACACCATAAAAACTGATCAGTTGACTTAACTTAAAAAAGTGAGAAACACGTTGCCTTAAAATTATTAAGTAAATAAACCCCATACGTGATTGAAAACAATAAGTTGCATAATTGTCAAGTTCACATAACTTACATTTTTTTTCAGTATGCATGGTTTATTTACTTAAAATGGCTATGTGTTTCTCACTTTTTTAAAGTTAAGTCAACTGATCAGTTTTTATGACACACCTTTACTTTTTGAACATGTGGTTAACTAACACATAGCATTAGCTTAATAAATAGTGCTCAGCTGTTGTGCTAAAATTTTGACCATGAACCTAGACTTGAAATCTTTAAATTTCTTGTGTTAAAGCACTGATTATTATTATTGAACATCAATAAGTAAAATATTTTGGGGGGTTTTAAATATCCCTTATAGGGTCCAGGAAAGGCTGGCACCAAGCGAGCACTAGACTGTGGCTGTGGGATCGGGAGAGTTTCTAAAGGAGTTCTGTTTCCTGTGTTTGACTCCATGGAGATGCTTGACATGATGGAAGATTACATCCTCCACGCTCACGAGTGTTACCTCGGAGATTACGCAGACCGGGTGGAGTCCTACTACCTTTACAATCTGCAGGAATTCAACCCAGCACCAAAAAGATACGATGTCATCTGGATGCAGTGGGTTGCCTGTGAGTGGGTTGCTTGTGACCATTAATTTGTTATATCATGCTGTATATTTTGCAGTAATAAGTAACTGCATTGACTCCTTTAATTTGACCTTTTTTTTCTACCTCCCTACATCTTATTTTAGTAGGTGCAGGCTATCCATTTCTATTTTCTGTAATGTGAGCAGCTGTATGCTGGTCAGGGACAGGGTCTTTTGTTGCAGTATACAGTTTCATCTCCCTGACTGCAGCCTATGTGTATATTTGACACCAGTGACAGAGATATCTATACGGAACTGCTTAAAACCATATAAAGACTTGAGATAGTGCATGAACTCCTTGTGGTGACAGATTTTTTTTAAGACCTAACTGAAGCATCTCACAATCATTACATAACAGGAACATAGCCTAATGATTAAGCATATGACTCAAATGGCCATTCAAGAAGAAAAAGTAATAAATTAGTTAATTACATATAAGCACCAGCAGTATATTGTCAAGATTTAAAAAAAAATGACAGGTGTGGAAAACACACTCACTGTACAGTATGCCACTTTATTAGGTACACCTTGCTAGTACCTGGTTGGGCGCCGTTTTGCCTTCAGAACTGCTTTAATTTTTCATGGGATAGATTCAACAAGGTGCTGAAAACTTCTTTGATTCTTTCAAGATTTTGGTCCATATTGACATGATAGCATCAAGCAGTTGCTGCAGATTTGTCGGCTGCACATCCATAGTCTAAATCCCCCGTTCCACCACATCCCAAAGGTGCTCTATTGGATTGAGATCTTGTGACTGTGAAGGCTATGTGAGTTTCGTGAACTCATTGTTCGAGATACCAATTTGAGATGATTTGAGCTTTGTGACATCCAGCTGGAAGTAGCCATCAGAAGATGTGTACACTGTGGTCATAAAGGGATGGACATGGACAGAAACAATACTCATTTAACTCATGGCATTTAAACGTTGCTCAATTGGTAATTGTCATGAATCAGAACAACCAGCCCGTTCTCATCCCAAGACGTCATCTAACTGAAGCTTTTGACCAAACGTCAACATCCAACGCTTTAGGGCACCCTTTAACGTCAGTTAGATAACGCTATCTAACCCTAATCCTACCCCAGACCTAAACCTACCCATGTCATCTAACTGACGCTAAAGGTCAAGCCTTTCTGAAAGGCTTTGATAGAAAGGTTGCCAGTTCGAACCAGTCTTGCCATTCTTCTCTAACCTCTGGCATCAACAAAACATTTTTGACCCAAAGAACTGCCGCTCACTTGATATTTCCTCTTTTTCAGACCATTCTCTGTAAACCCTAGAGATGGCTGTGCTTGAAAATCCCAGAGGATCAGCCATTTCTGAAATACTCAGACCAGCCCATCTGGCACCAACAACAATGCCACGTTCAAAGTCACTTCTTTCTTCCCCGTTCTTGAACTTAAGCAGATCGTCTTGACCATGTCTACAATCTAAATGCATTGAGTTGCTGCCATGTGATTGGTTGACTAAATATTTGCGATAACAAGCAGTTGAAAAGGTGTACCTAGTGGCCGGAATAATCTGGACAACATACTGTTGCTGAATGAACAGTGTCTGTTGTGGACATTTGAAATTTACACTCTCTGTTTTTATCAAGAATGACCTAATTCATGAGCCATTTTACATTTCTCAGGTCATCTTACTGATAAGGACCTGATGGAATTTTTAATGAGGGCTAAGGAGAGCTTGAGGCCAAACGGTGTGATTATCATTAAGGATAACATGGCACGGCAGGGCTGCAAACTGGACCCGATTGACAGCAGCATCATTCGCCACCTAGACATCATGAAGAGCATCATTCAGAAAGCAGGCCTCTCCATACTGGACATTGAAAAGCAGGAAGGCTTTCCTGAGGCCATTGTACCTGTATGGATGATCGCCATGCACTAAATGAAAGACATGGGTTAGAAGCAGAGTGTGTTTTCAGATGGACGTGTTGTACATGCACTTAGGTACAGTAGTAGTTATATACATAGTATGTTTTATCCCATTTACCAACTAACATGTCAGAGTGTAGTAATTTCAGTTAATGAACATCTATTTTATAAGTTTTATTTTTCCAGTAGATTTTTGCAATTTTCACACTGCGGTCATTGTGTGTAGTTTCTACTCGTATTATATGTTGACTCACGTAATACGTTTTTACTGATTTAAAATTAAATGTTATTTTTGCTTGGACAGAAATCTTTAGTGAAGATTTTGTAAAGTATAATTTCATTTTTTTTTTTGTTGAAATTGAACAGTGTATATAATTGTCTTGCCATTTTTGTATATTTACTGTAATAAAGTAAAACTAATTATTTATTTATTTTTTACAAAAATAATGCTTTTGTCTATGTTTTTTAGAGTACAAAAATGTTAATCGTTCTGAGTAATAAATAATATATATATATATATATATATATATATATTTTACAGTGACATTTATTTTATTACAACATATAACGAGAAAATATAAGTCACCGAACCACATCATGATATCTCTCAAATTATTATATTATGGGAGACTTATTTCCTTTAAACGACAAAGCCTTCATGATTATCTTTACATGTGAAATGAGCAAAATATAAAACAACTTGTAGCACTAAAGAGTCTTGCTTACACTGCAGAAAATAAGATAATTTCCATGCTCTTGGTGTCTCTGAAAGCAAATATTCTCGTCTTATTTAAAGAAAGAAGGATAAATAATGTCAACAAGTTCAAAACTTCATTGTATTCCCATCCCCAAACCATGAAAAACCACACTGTTTAGGTAAATGGTTCTCAGATGGTGTCTTCATAGTAAGGGAATTATCCCTGGTTTTGACAGACTACTCTTTTGTATCTGCCTTGGGTTCTGTCCAAATCTGTCAGAACGTGTCTGCATAAAGAGCATCACCAAGTCACCTCAAATATTCAGCATGTAAGCCTCACAAAGATGTCTTGAGCGGTGCTGTGTAAAAATTCAAGCAGGTCCTTTACGCCATGAATAGACGGTTTGTCGAGAAAAAAAAAACGCTAACACTCACAGCACGCAATGCAGGCCGTCTGTTCTGTTATGAGTGATCTACGCTGGTTCTTTACCAAGCAAATTCCTTGCACTCACGGGATTTTGCGAATACATTTTTCAAGATTCCAAACACCCTCAGGCTGCAGTTGTATTTCTTTCATAAATCTCTGTAAATAGCAGCCAAATGTCTATTCGTCAGAAATGGTTAGCGTACCTGGCAGTTTCTGCTATCAAGTCTAATCTTTCTCGTTTCCCTCACAGGCAGTCTGGCAGCTAATGGTCTGTATTAACAGAAATAACATTAATAAATTTGGTCATATTAGAGCTGAATTGAGCCCTGCTCCCAGCACAGAGAGTCAAACATAACATTGACAGACAACTGGGAGTGTTGCACTGACACAGGTAATTATAGACAAATGATCTTGTGCCTAACCCTGGCAGGGGACGACGACATCGAAATTCAAGTTTATTTCATTATTATTTCTCATTTCTCAAAAAGATGAATGCTTATTTGTGGTGTCAGAGTTTATGCAAGTTGCTTCAAATCTACTTTTAATCTAATTTAATAAGAATTTATGCTTTTCACAACTAGACTTTAACCCCAAAGTCTAATAACTAACAGGCTTGGTACTGAGAAAATTGGTCCTCAGCGTGAAATCTGATACAATTGACATAGTATGCTTTGGCATTAGGGAAAGAAAAAATAATAAAAAAGTATTTAAATCACAAAATATTCCCTTTAAATCCTTATGAAGGATTGTGATGATTTGGGGCTGGTTACTGCCAGAAGAGTGACAGAGTACAACCATAAACATTCACAGCTTGTTTTCTGGTGCGGACTCTCGAGCTTATTCTACATGTCAGCTCAAAGGCCACAGCTAAGTTACACCTACTTTTTATAGGTCATGCTGATATTCAATAGTTTATTATGCACTACCCATATCATGTCCTGCTGATAACATCAGTTTGATCTCCAAACTGTTCAAACTCTGACAAATTACAGCAATACGAAGGTTTTAAAGGGAATATCATTTCTAAAATGTCAAATGCCTTCTAGTATCACAGTTTTAATATGCAGAAACTGAGTTGATTCCACACAAATTTGCAAACACTGTGCCACTCTCAAAGGAACAGGTCTATCAGATTGGGTGACCAATGGTGAATGCTTTGGAAACGTTTAAAATAGACTGTTAAAGCCAGCAAGCAAGGGCAGTTGCAATCGTTTTTTTGTCCCTATTGTGATGATGAAGTGAAATTGTTTTTCGAATAGTAAAAAACTTAGGGTCCATCATTGTGGTTTGCTATTACTGTGATGTAATGTGAGTGACAGGTTGTGCCGCCCTCGGGCCAGTAAACACGTCATCAGAGAAGAGATGATTTTGCAAGAGAGAGGATGTTATTTTGATAAAAGAGTACAGGGGCACATAAATTAAAGGCTAAAAAAAGATGTGCATGGTTAAATCATTTGCAACAAACATTGCATATTAGTCTTTATAAAAAAAATGTCTATTTTGATTTCATGGCCATCACTTACTCTGGATGGCGCCATTTCATAATCCAGTATTCAAATTTAACAAATTCAATATAACTTTACTTTTCGTACTGTGATTATATTCCACTAAAAGTCATTGTAAATATTTTTGCATAGATTTATACATCGAACTTGACCATAAGAGTGAGAAGAAAATTGATAGACCATTCAAAGTGAATATTTTCCATATTTGAAGGTCAGAGGGGGGAAAAAAAGAAATATTTTTACGTTTATCAGCATGCCATGGGACCATTACCAAGAACAGTGAACATGCATGTGATGTTAAATTATTGAAATATTATTTTCAGGGGGTATTTTAAGTAAATATTTCAGGATAAAGATGTCAAAAGAGATTTTGAAATGGGTGTTCAGATGTTCAGCACCATACTACTTCAGAGCTGTCTGGTTCATCAATGCGGTCAGACTAGTACTATTGAGGAAAATGCCGTTATGGCCACAGTCACCTTAAAATTTCAGCCGCAAACCACGGCTGCCCCATCAACAATCATGTGACCTTGTTTGGCCTGGCCTGATGTGGTTGATTGGTTGCTGAGGTCAGACATTTGTCCTTGTGACTGGTTGGGGCTTTTACAGTGTGGGGGATTAGAATTGACCACACTGGCATAAACAGTAAACATGGTTGCCTTTAGATTCGATGCCTGTTTTCCGAATCAGCACAGCCTCAGCTATCAGCCTGACTAGTAACATGTGTTAGTTCTGCCACAACTAAGCCAGAAGCTTGTTTTGTGCGCCGTATCCCATTTTAAGTGAGAAGAAAACATTTTTGCAGGGGTCTTCCAGCACAATTATGCCAAAGAAGGGAAGGAAATTATGTGTGCAAGCCCATTAACTAACTCAAGCTAATTAGCTACAGCTAGCACCTAATTTAATGTTGTTGTACAAAGTTTAATTGTAAGCCCACCCAATTTGATTCAAAGGAGTGGGTGACATAACACAATCTGTCTCTTGTAATCTGTTGGTTTTGCTCTTCGTGAAAAACGTGTATAATCACCTTGCAGGCCTTTTCTTTTCCTCTCAGGCTTTGGAGGAATATTTCCTCATGCTGGTTTCAATTCACTAACCTTTCAGATCACATTATAATGAGCCAAAATAACTCTCACATGCACACTGAGCCTGCCCGAACCGTTTTCCACCAAAGCCATTCAGGTTCATGATTCACTATTGGTTTCCACAGCAAGAGGGCGGGGGGATATGTTTTTGTTGTTAAGAACAATCTCTTCCATTTCAGATTGTTCTGTGGTGAACTGCAGGTTGGCTCGTGAGAGCAGATCACGCGAAAGAAAATAAATAAGAGGGTAAAATATAGAGAAAGCCAAGGAGAGCCATTAAATCTAACTGGACCAAAAAAAAAAAAGTGGAGTGGACAAAGCGGCAGGTATTTCCTGCTTCTTGATCTTCTGAAGCTGAGCTCATTTTTCCCCACTGGGGGTTCAGGCTTGGTTTGTATAATAACTTGTGGGATAATGCCAACAGACTATTATTCATTTTTCTTTGTGAGGAGAATAGTTTGGAGGAAAAAAATGACATGACTTAAAATAAATGTCTGGTGATCTGTGTATCATCTTGATTGTGATATGTTTAGCATGGAAATAAATGTTGGATGTATACATTAAAAATCAAGGTTACGTTACTGGTTAAGAAAATCATGATATGGATATCATGGATTGCATCCGGTACAGAACAAAATGATCAAATTCATACAGTTATGCCTGGTTCAGATTACACGATTTTAGCCCGATTTTGGCACGATCCGTTTGACGTAGGGTGTCGTGGGGATTCGTAAACAACAACGGGTGTCGGGACGCAAGATTCGATTGTATCATCTCGTCTGCGATGCTTCACGACAAAAAAAAAAAAAACTAGCGTGTTTGATTTTTTTAAAGGTCGTCCACGACGATTCCGTCACATGTATGAGGTTGACCAATAGGAGCACAGAAGCTTTTCCGTACACAACTTTCAAAATGGCGAAACGAAAGAAGGACGTTGGTGCTAACGTTAAAACTAAAAGTAAAAATATAAGAAAACAATATTTTACCTCAAGTTCTCTTTGGAGGATTGACAGCCCATACTGTCCTCAAAACTGCAATCCAGGAACGTGTCCATTGTCGGGTTTTCTTTCTATTTTTTACTTTTTTTCTGAACACAGGACAGCCAATACAACACTCACTGTTTCCTCCATTGTTTGTTTATGTTCGTTTCCGGAAGTCACACTTTTTTTTTATTAGCAATCACATAAAATACAGAGAGCAGAGCAAACACCAGAGGAGACAAAAAGAAAAGAAAAAAAATAACAATAGTACAAATAATGCAAGAGAGGATAATCACATAATAAAGGAGATACAAACAATGGCACTTTAAAATAATAAAATGTTACACAATTTTAGAAGGGGATTTTAAAGAAAGCACAACAAGACAATGTTTTCCTAGCTTTGGACTTCTCAGAAATAGAAAACGTTTTTCCGGAAGTCACTCGCTACTAGTTTCGTCTTCTCGATGACATCACGCACGCCGTTAAAGGCGGCATGCATGACTGGTCAGGAAGCAACGTGTAGTCTGACATGTGTCTTGTCCACGACACGACAAGATTTTAGGAGTCAAAATCGCGTAATCTGATACAGTGACTATCGTAACAGAAAAAAAAATCCAAAAAATCGTGTAATCTGAAACTGCTCATGTTTGGTTTCCTCATAGACACCATAGGGAACATAAAGTAATTATACATATATATGAATATAAAAATGGCCAGTGAGTGACCTGACTTTGAATAAGATACACTTCTTGCCCTTTCACCACTGTGCCCTTCTGTTCAGCATTTGTACTGCAAGTCACTTAAAACAACAAAAGAAATCTGTTAAACAACCACCAACATCATTGAATACATTTAGGCCTAATGCAATAACATTTACTGCTCACACAATGTTGATTCATTTTCATTCATTTCACATTGGTTGGCTCCAACCAAAGAATGCTGAATTTTCCTAAGCAAACAGCCATCACTCGGCCACAGCAAAGCCCTTGCTAATGAGAGAGCAGGCAGCTCGCTCATCAATTTCAAGTACGATTTATGAACCGAGCTGAGAAATATGACTTTAATAATGGTAACAAATGGCAGAGCAGCTGTCGGGATTGGCACATGGTAGCGAGACCGAAGCTGTAGAGGAAAATAACACCCTAGGGCCAACCACTTTTTGGCAAAGTCATTCTAATGAACTGTGAAAATGCTTTGCAGTGTGTCAGATATGGGCACCGCAGAAACTGGCTCTATAAACTCCTGATTAAACTACAGTTTCTGTGGCTTTGCCATCGTTTAACAGTGTTACAGGCTCTGTCATAATTGTGGGTGCAGAGGTTAACAGAAATATGGAGATGGCCCTGGCGCTAGTGAACCTCAGACATGGTCTTGTGCAGTTACTATTTTTAAAGATCCAAATGGAACCTGGAGTTTTTAAACTGCCTGGAAATCAGTTTCTTTGCTATTCCTACACCAAATTTGGAATGTGTGAAAGGATTAGGACATGCACTGGCTGGAGAAATTACGCTGACAGCTCACCGCATTTTCCATGCCCACGTCTTAGGACAATTTGACAGCAACAATTTTAGTTTTATTACTCGGGATGTATTAAGCTAATCCAAACGATGTCAGGAAAATGAATGTAGTCATTTCCCATCAATGACCGTGTAATCCTTATTATCTTCAACCCTTGTTCAGTGACCATATTAACTCCAATACTTTAGGCGTAAATTAAAACGCAGATTCTTAACATAAATGGTCATATTTTATGAGTCTCGCTCACCAGGAAAGAGATGTTGTTCATTGTCACATGATGCTAAGGAATACCGACAACTCCTGAATCCCCTTTAACTCAGCTCCATATCCCACGCAAACACATCTTGTTGGCAGATGTGGCGACACCACAAACACTTCAAAGTGCCTGCACTCAGACCTTCTCCATGCACTGACGCCAACTGTAAAAATTGCCGGACATATGGATTGGAAAATATTAAGCCTTTCAAACAGCGACTGGGCAGCCTACTCTTGTTAGGAGAAAATATTTGTATTACTCATCATTTAGTACTGTTGACTATAAATTGTCACAAAGACCTCATCACTGCAAAGCAAAGCTGACAGAAGCGAACAGATCTGAGTTACAAGGTATCACACTGTGTTAAATGGAGCTAGTACATGTTGAGGGAAAGAGATTGTTAGGGTAAATGTAAGAATGTCCCGTTTACGCAAAAAACAACAAGATTACTCTATGTAGTAATACTAGATAGCTTTATACATAGGCTTTATTAGAGTCCACACCGACGGACGATAAAGTTGTTTATTATAGTTTATGCTGCTTTAAATGCTTAAAGTCCAGGGGCTATAAAAAGGGTTACACTTATTTTAAGGCTTTTTAGGCTTTAATAATGGAGTTAGTTACTTGTAATAATGCATAATTTACTGTTAGTAAGTGTTTGTAGTAACTGACCTTAAAATAAAGTGTTACCAAAAATTTCTAAAAACGATTGCGGGATCATTAGCCTTTAAAAAAATAACTAAAACATTAACAATAAAAAATAGTAAAACTATTTGCACTTAAAACTGGCCGTAATCATGTCTTGAAGCAATGAAACTGACACTGATAGGTCACATGACAATGGCAACATGACAAATGTAGTAAATCATGACCTTCATAATACAATTCATAATAAGTAATTACAGTGAAGGAATTACTTATTCATTAAAAAGCTTTGTGATTTCTGAATTCAGTTTTAGATTTCAGATATAGAGTTTTTAAATCCTGTTTCTCCCATCCCTAGCAATATGAAAGTAGCGCCGGTTTGATTTAGTGGTCTGATACAATGTTAAATTAATAAAAAATATCATAACACTGGATTGAATGATTGACCAATCAGAATCATGTATTCTAAAGACCTGTGTCAGCAGTTACCATAATGAGTCAATCAGATAATACAGTGCAGCTGTAACAGAGATGCAGTGTGAAAGCCGTGGGTTGCTGGGACTCGAGGGCTCTCTTAGTATTTTCCCATGAACATGAAGCAAAATCACAGTATATTCTTCTTGTTGTGGTGAGAGGCAACAGGGAGACATCTTATTCAATCTGACATCTCAGGGGACAGACATTTTAAAAAAAAAAAACCCTCAAAGCTCTTGAGTGACTCTAAAGTTTGGGATGATGTAATCGCACATGGCAAACAATGAGAAAATCTCTCCTCTTGAATATCACACCATGGACATGCATGCTTTGGTTCTCTTGTAACTGAAAACACACGTATGACACGCTCTGCAAACAGACAGATCTCCATCAGGGAAGAAAAATGAAGTGCGAGATGTGAAAATTGAGTGTTTTTTTCCCCCTGAGTGACAGTTCATTAGTAGGCCATTGAGATCTGATTCCATCTGTTTCTGTCACTCTCAATTATTTTTCATTTGGACTGAACGAACTAGGCAAAATAGTGACTTAACCTCATTAACTCCATAAGAGGATTGTTTCCCATTAGTGGCTAAATGAAGTTTTGCCAAGTGAATCGTCATAGACGGGACCCTCGGGGCACACTGTCAGTTGGGAAATGATTTACCTATTTAGTGTCAAAATGTGTTTACTGAATGTGTGTGTTTCTGAATGTGCTTATAGCACAAATTCAAAGCATTGAAAATATGGCGCTAGCATGTAATACATGTTTTAATTTATGTCAAAATAGTGTGATTAATTATATAGAAAATAGGGTGAGAAATTTAACTAAATTAATCATGTCTTTATTAACAATGCTTATTTAATGTTTTTGTTTTTGATTTGGGGACGATTCATTAGAGGTTAATCTGATTTAAAAAAGGATTTCTTTCTTTCTCTTTTCTCTCAATATTGAAATTGTAGTTTAAAATAAAAATATAATAGGAAAAGTAAATTAATTAAAAATTAGATAAATAAGAAAAAAACAATATTATAACAAATAACTGATTGACAGTTTTATGTGTTTAGTGTGTTTTTCTTTATTTAACATTTGTTTTCTAACCTGTTTCTTTTTTGCCTTTTTGCATGAAACTCCCATAGCAGCATTAATAGTGTCATCAACAGAGAGATTTTACTAGACTCTGGTACTTTTATAGTCCTGCTAGACATCATACACTAAACAAACAGCTACAACACCACACCATAAATATGTAGCAAATTAAACCAGTTAAGGATGTCACAGGAAAATTGCTGAAGTTAGGCATGTTTTGTATACATATAACTTACACTAAAATAAAGACAGATGCCTTTCGTTTCCCTTCTCTTCAAATTCAGCTGAGCTAAAGCAAAACCACATTTTCAGGGTCCCTCACTGGCTGAATGTCGTTTCAGCTCTTCAGTATATGAAGTGTGTGGGGTGTGGGGGGGCTAAGGGGGGAGTTTACCTTCACAAAGTCTCTTGACAGTGTCAGGCTATTGTACGTAATGAGAATTGCCAGAGGTTGGAGTTAGATTGACGTATATCCTCCACACTGTATATGAAAACATGTCAGCCATGGCTGCCAGGACTGGATAATTAGATGACTTGCCACCCACTTAAAGACACTGCTGTATGAATGAACATTAGTCCTTCTGAGGAGGACGCAATTTTTCAAAATTGTTTGGATTAAATTCACCATTCATATGGTAAATGTTCAGCATAAACTGTCCGCCATATTGGAACAGTCAAAGCCAGTCCGTGAACATTCGTAACTGTTTCTGAAACTGTAGTTAGACATATGTAATAAAAAATACAAATATACAAAAAAACTTTATAATATGGCGAAATATTAGCCATTACTCATACTATTGACCATTACATTACATGCCACCAGAAATAAATCAATAACCAAAAAGCACAGCTAACATTTGCTAACATGTTTCGATTTAGTCCGGACTGTCTTCAGTTCTATCCTAAGTCAAACATATCAGTCTTTAACATAAACTACATCTAAGTATCATCGACAGAGGAAAACCTGTTGACATACACATGTAAGCCTTGAAACTGCAAACACAGCTGTTGTTTCGCTCATTTGCCTTGCTGAAGGTTAAACCAAACAAGTGTTTTATTACGGCTGTTATGGTTTTGTTTGGTTCCAAATGAAGCCAACTTGACTGAGGATAATTAAATGATTTTACATGTTAAAAAAAAAGAAAAGAAGCAAACCCATAATCAACACTGTTGTATTGCTATGGACAAGCTGACACATCAAAGAAAGCCTGTGGCCTCTTGTTAAAACTCAACAACATCTCACGCTGCTGTAAACCTTCCACAAAACACACAGGCAGCACTTTCCTCCAATGCAAAATAACTGTAAACGTTTAATTACATTCATAAAGTAGATAGAGGCAGTAAATCAACCAGGCGCATGTGTGTGTGTGTGTGTGTGCGCGCATTTGTGTTTAATATAACAAGAGAACAAATGCATTACAGTAACTGTTCTTCACATTAGGGGGCTGCTGTTGGGTGGGGTGCGCACAACAGTGGCATGCTTGTATTGAAGAAGGTGGCTGTGACTGTGCCAGTTTCTCCTGTAGTAAATACATTACAAATCCCATATAAACTATTCTAGGCCTTGCGGCTGGTGTTGAGTGCATCTTGAGGTGGGCTGAGTGGGCTGCGGGCACGGAGTGGCTGCTGATGGGGGCTCAGGGTGGGCCAATTCCATCTTGCTGATGGGTACACTTCAAAAAAAATTATGACCAGATGTTCATTAATGGGCTTTTAGAAAAGCACTGGGAGAGAAAGAGAGCAAATGCAAGAACTAGGTGTTGTTTAAGCATTCCAAATATTTTGCTCAAAAAGCGAATAAAGTGCTTAAAACTAAATCTCTTTTTAGGAGAAAACAAGCTAATTTCATGTGGTCTGCACATGCATTTTTCAAAACACTGCAAAACAAAATACTCTGAAAGGGTTTCCTGCTGAGCACGGAACCAGTGAAGTTCCTACAGCACGCAACCACGACCTGATTCCCGAGCTAATGACTCTTTTGAAATGGTTCTTTTTAGTGAATCAAAAACTTCAGGTACATCCCAATTTCAAGAGCCATCAGACTCCGACGCTGGATGACAAAACACTATTGGTTGAGTACATAGTGCACAGAATGTAAGTGCATAGTTTGTCATTATGGGACACAATTCAGTGCAACCAGTGAAGTCTGATTCCCTAACAAAGGCTCTTTTGAGTCAGTTCTTTTTACATTATTTCATCAGACGCTTTTATCCAGTGCGACTTAGAAATAAGGAGAGCATTAGAAGCAATCAAACCAACAATAGGGCAATAACATGCAAGTGCTTTGACTAGTCCCAGTCAGTCCAGCACAGTACAAATAGCAATTATTTATTTTTTTATAAATAAAATAGTAAGTGTTATTATTAATGGGTGAAGTGTAAGTTTTTTTTGTGAATCACAAATGCATAAAAAAATCAGTTGAAGCAGTTTCTCAGTTAATCTGAATGAGTGAAGTAGCCTAAGTAACTACAGTAATCGTTACATTCAAAGTTAAGGAACCAGAATCATTAAATTCCTTGAAATTCTATACCAGCAAAATCTGTGCAAACAGTAAATGACTGTTGAATCATGATACAGCATCTGTTTAACATTAAACAATATCAGACTTCACTCTGATCACATTATGTTTTTCATTAACTATTCAAATCGTCTGTTGTGCAGAATCTCAAGACCGACAATATATAACGGTTTATTTTCTCAGGTTATTCAGTCACTCTTGAGTGTGAATGTGTGTGTGAATTCTCCATCTTGTGGTTATCATCCATATCCTCTTTTTCATTCCATTCAATTACATTATACAGGTTTAAAGGTAAGTGATGACAGAATTTTTATTATAGGGTAAACAAATCCTTACAAAGACAGCAAAATTTGAAGATAAATACAATTCAAACTCAGTTCCTGGAGGGCCACAGCCCTACAGACTTTAGTTCCAACCCTGCTTCAACACACACACACTTACAGTTTTCAAATGAGCCTGAAGGACTTGATTAGCTGATGTGCTTAATTAAGCAGGTGTGCTTAATTGGGGTTGAAGCTAAACTCTGCAGGGTTGTGGCCCTCCAGGAACTGAGTTTGACACATATACCTACAAACCTATTAAAAATCATGCCTTTCTCAACTATTAACCGATTTCTACGTAGAGAGCATTTCTGTGGAACCATATTTATTGTCTCAAGTTTCTTAAACTACCCTTGTTTCATTTTGAAATTTGTTTATGTCTGAGGTTTCTGCCAGATGTGTTGTATGTGGCTAAACAGGAGACTTACAAAGAAGTCTTGGATCAGAGCCTGGACTGGTCAGAGCAAAGCATGCTAATTCAAGTGGTTTTGGCACAAATATAGGTGGAGTTAGCTTCAGATGCAGGCTGATCTCATGAAGTAGCGTGTGTATGACACGCCAATTCGTATTTGCATTTTTGGCGTGTTATCAAGACGCATAATCGCTTTTCAGCGTGTTTATGAACGCCGTTGACTTAACGTTATATAAATATAGGACTTACCTCAACCCCGTCCCTAAACTTAACCGTCACTGGGGTTAATGGCATTTATGACTGTTCCCTTACCATCCTAGGGGAAAAAAAGATATGACTTACCTCAACCCTATCCCTAAACTTAACCGTCACTGGGGTTAATGGCATTTATGACTGGACATTTGACGCGCGTGTTCTGACACGCGGGATGACGCGGACGTTAATGGCGTACACATACACGCATACACGCGGATACACGCGAATAGCTCAAAATGCGTAGAAATAATACGCCACTTGACTCGAAAGTGGCGTGTATGTTTACGCAAAAGTCATGATGTCATGTTGTCAGATGAGACAATTCAGGAAATCTGCTAACATGTTCTTTTTCTGGTGAGCTTTAGTAACTTAACTCACAGGTAATAAGTTAAACATCTAAATCAATGCCACATCATGCCAGTAGGGCTATATAGGAATGTGAAAAGAGAGCACTGATTAAAAAAATGTAAAAAAATGTAAAAAATAAAAAAGAAGTGTTTGAAAAGAAAGTTACATAGTGTACCTTTAATATGACCAAAAAAAGCAAGTAAATAAAATGGTCAAATAATGCAATCACATTAATTCACTACATGCTGAGAAGGAGAATGAAAAAAAAAAACTTCCAGTATAAGACTATTTAAAAAACAGCATTAATTGTTCATTGGTTTGACATTTTCCTAAAAAAAAAAAAAAAAAGACCAGTTAAACAATATTTACTTCACCTACAAAAATGATCACACTTTATATTTGGAGTCATCACTACTTATTGTGTCCATGTTTTATTGCAAAACTCTTATTTTGCCATTGAGGTGGGATACGGGGAAGGTTAGGCGTTTGGGGTAGATTTAAGGGTGTGTTAAGGTGTAAAGGACGGGTCAACAGTGTAATTATAGATGTCATTACAGAAATTAATTACATATGTAATTATATGCAGGTATTTTTAATATCAAATCATGTATAAAAATTGCATTGTATCTAATGATTAATTTAAATGTAGTACATAGTAGTTAAAGAACAAATATGAACTGGGACCAAAATATTTTTTTTACTTTCTAGATATGGTGGAGATGGGTTAAATTTTATGATAAACACACAGTGAAAGAGTCAGGGAATGATCACAGGATAATTTCTGTCCTTTTAAATCATTGCATGACATCACACAGATCCGTCTCTGGTCCCCTAAACTCTTTACAGATGGCCACGACTGGAAACCGAAACTCTGTCTCGCAGCATAAACAGAAAGGAGCGCTCTGTGACGGACACAAATGTGGGAGTCAAAACGTGGGATTTGAAACCATTACATCTGCCTGCTTTGACAGCTTTGACCCCTAATCATCCCCATATTGACCTCAACCTTCCTTGAGGTCAACCATCAATTGGCTGTTTGTCTTTTTGACCCGTTCCCTGACTGATTAAGGGAAGTGCAGTTTTATTGATGGCTAAAAGTCACAGCGAGGCCACAATGTGCACTTGCTGTTCCTGCGCTGATTCCTACTTAATTGCCTATAAGTTATACAAGGCCGTCAAATGCGAATACAGTCTGATCTGTTCTATCTTCCCAAGTGACATAGCAATAGATAAAAACTTCCAGTTTCTCTTACATGGTCTGAAATGTCAAACTTGATCTAATGTGAGAATGTGATTAAAATAAATTGCTCTTTATATTGGACTACCATAGTTTTGTTAAATGTATCATGCTGGTAGGGGTAAATACGTAAGGTAACGTGAAAAAGAGCGGTGTAAATATAATATAATAATGTTTGCAAGTGCATAAAAAATGAAGACAGTTGTTCACATGACTTTTTGTTCAGATGAATGAATTTACTTAATTATTTTCAGGAAATATCTTGACTGAATTAAAAATGTTAGGTCGTCATTATTTAAAATCTACCATCATTGTAAAATATTAACGTTAAGTTACTTAAGAAGATAAAGCTGTTTTTTTTATTCACATGATTTTAAAATGTTTAATTTTATTTGATTTTTCTGGTTTTCTAATAGAATAGAGACTCAAATCCTCTTTTTTTAATCTTTACAGCCAAAAGAAGCTATTTTAGGCTATAATAACAAAATGAATCCTTCAATATTCTCTCTCTCTATCTCAAATCATTCCATATGATTCATATGTACCTATATTATATCTAAAGGAAACTTTAGCTGTCTAATTTTAGATAGCCAAGCTGAACTTGTTACCAAGGTGTTGGGTGATGTTACTTACACAAATTACTCCATTTAGGACAGTCATGGTAAATATTACTCATGCCAAGATTCTTATGTTGTTTCAATCCTGCAAAAAATGTGCTTTTAATAATGGAGAGGTCTAGGTTGTATCTCATAAAAACATATTTATTCTATATTATTCTGAACAAAACATATGAATGTTTTGACTAGTTTCACTCAACACATCTGAACAATAAAGTGCAAGTTGATTCTGCCTATATGGCACAAAGTCCAACACTGCCATTCTCGCTCTGAAGTTTGAACATATGAAATACAAATTCAGGCTCCTTGTTTTTTGGGTCACGGTGGACTTTCCTCACAGGCTTTTCTTGTAATAGGAATATGGTCGGGTCTGTGCCAAAGACTCTTCCATCTTAATTTAAAACAAGCTCATGTTCACTTGCCCTGCCATATGGAGCCCACGCATCAGTCTGTCTTCTCAAAGTCTACATTTATCCTTTCCTGAGGTGTTTCTCCTTTAAAGTGCACAAATAATTCCAGATGGATCAAAGATGTGAGTCTGCCTTTAAAAAGCTGCTGTAAAGTGATAGTGATTGTTTGGTTGCCTTGTGTAGGGCAATTAACGGTGCTTGACTTTTTAACTAAATACAGTTGAGGAATGGTTGGGGGGCCAGACGCATATTTGTGCGTGTTGACATACAGATACAGATTCTAAAAAAGCTCAGAGAAAGCAGAAGAAAAAAAGAGAGAGACAAGAGAGAATTAAGGTGACCGTTAGTAGCAAGTCTTTATTTATGGTTTTCTGTCTGGATGAAGTGTTATGGCATGTCAATGGGCCAAACGCATCGAATCTGTCAAAGATGGCAGCCAATTTAAATAAATTAATGGGTGATATTTGTGAAGAATCACTCTATCAGACATTTAAAAATATACGTGAAGCATTTAGATGGTGTAGTGTTTGACATATTGATATACTGTATGGAAAAGACTCAAAAGAGTGCATTTTCAAAAGTTTAGCAATTCCACGTTAAATCAGACACAGATGTACATCTGTGAAAACTGATGCAATATAAATGTATTTAAAACATAAATACAGTGTATTCATTCATTCATTCACTGACTAGAGTTGCCTTGTTTTGCAGTTTGGGAACCCTCTAAAAATCCTACCCTACTAATAATATTGACAATTCCCAATATTATGCCCGTGGTACACCCTTTTGAATTATATGGTTTATGTATCAAGACATAATACAAAAAAATCGTCTGGTCCTTGGCAGGTCTTAAAATGACGTAAATACAACCTTAGATGAACAACAACACACGACAAATTGTCATTATTTACTTAACAAAAACAAAGGAAAAATGTGTGACAAACTAAGTATGATTGAATTGCTTATAGATCTACCTATATATATATATATATATATATTGTATTGTAACAATTCATATTGTATTCTACATTTTTTATTCATATGCTGTGTTTTAAAATATTTAAATAATAAAAAAGATGTTTCCCGAATAATAAAAATGATTATTTATTCATTTATGCATTGTGGCCAGAGTCGTCTTGTTTTTCCTGTGCAATTGGTAAACCCTCTAAATCTAAAATAATTACTGTATAACTTTAAGTGACTATATGTATATTTGTTTTTAATTACACTTGACAATGTTTGACCACCAAGTGCTTCTATTTTCCAACACTGGCAGCTCAACACACTTAGGCAACCAAACCATCCACCACAAATGGAGGTCATAGCCAGAATGCCTTAATGGTAATAATGGGAAATCAGACATCAGTGTTGCAGCTGTATCAGACATGAGTTAACTCGTACTAATTTGGCAGCACATGCCAGATCACACAGATAAGTAGTTGATCCAAACAAATTACAGGGCCTCCCATAGCCCCTCAGAGTGCTTACTCCTGCCACAATCATGGGTGCTTCTGGCAATAAAGCAAAAGTGAAACTCAATACAACTGTTTGACATTTCCTTTTCTCTGTGGATTTCATGCTTTTTATCACCAAGCATGCTCTTTCATTAACCTCTGACCTCTCTACCACTAGGAGAGCAGGATGGCTCAGTGAATGTGAAGAGGGTAATTGGAGCAAGAAGAGGAGGATAAACAAAATTAGCCATTGACTCCAATGGTCTGATGTATATAGTCTGATGTAACACTTTTCGTACAATATTTAAACACGTATTTATGAAATAGTTATACAAAACAATAGTTTAATTTGTTTAATCTATTGGCCTATGCATGCATATAGCCTTTAAATTTGTCATAAAACGTAAGTAAACGCATAAGAGAAATCAGTGCAAGAGGGAGAGGAAGTTATTTTAATTTAAGATTATGAGGGCACATGAATTAACATAAAATAACAGATAAATAATTAAATACTGCGATATTCTAAAAAACTAGAATTTTGGTTTCAGGGTGACTTTAATTTTGTTATTCTATTTAAAACTTAACAAACATAACAAACCATGTCACTGTTTACTATGAAATAATACACAAGCACTAATTCAGATTATTTTACGTACAATAAAGTCAGGCAAAACTATTTAAAGTAGTCATGTAAATGTCATAATTATTAATACTTGCCACTGTTTATGTTATCCGTGTTATCTTTAATGTTACCTTTTATGCTGTCTTATTTTTTTACAGTGCTAACATTGACTTGTTAGACTTTTTTTCAATTGCTGTAAACTTTCTGTAACAGTTTCATTGAAATAAGAAGAGCTACTTAGCTTTCAGTTCTCCACCAACTCATGGAATAGAAAAGCATTCATTAGCTCCACACTAAATAATTAGATACAATCGAATGCAGGGATTATTTACATCACAATTAAGCACACGGATGTGCCTGAAGAAATTGTAAATGTAAGCCACCTAATTCTATTTCCTGTAACTAAAAATAATAAATATTACAAAAGTTACAAAAAATAAAAAATAAAATAAAAAATGTATTCGCAACATTATACTAAAATAAATATACGTATCCAAAATCAAACAGGCAAATTCTGAGGGCGCACGCAAGGGGGCCTTTCTAGGGTCTTGAACGTGGCAGTCAGTCATTAGTATACACAAACATGGCGGCCAGTTGAGAGCGTAATGTTAACTTCTGTATGTGTATGTTGAAAAATAACATTTTAACCCACGTATATTTGTCTTTGATAAAACCGGTTAGCAATTATATTTATTGGGTACTGAAAATGGCTGCGTGGGCTGGATTTTCAGAGGAAGAACTACAAAGATTGCAGCACAGCGGCGATCTCGGTGAGTAAAAATGTTGAAAACTTCACTCGATTCACTTCACTTATTTGATTAAATACAGAAAACCTGCCGTGTATCGAAACATATATGTCAATCGGCAGTCCACTAGTTTTTGGAACGCGGTAGCTAACTTTAATTGTTTGGTGAATCCTTATATGCTTTAATCTTTACCCAGTAAACCAGGCTGTACCGGTCACATTGGGTCGTGGCCGCAGACCCGCTCCGACTAACCGGAGTAGACAGCAGCTTCAGCGGGAGAGGGCTCTGCAGATGACAGCCAAGCAGAAGGAGGGCAGCCAGTCTCTTTCACCTGACCAACTGCTGACAAAGCCCCCAGACCCACCTGTTGTCAGTCATCCTGCTCCTGTAAAATCACAGGACGAGTCCAAACCAGAGTCGCAGGATGAGGCAGAACCTGTTGACCGAGATTCACCTGTGGCGTCTGTACCTCCAGTAGTCTTCAAGGAGCTGGACAGACAGGAAGTGGAATTGTTAGTAAGTCTAGTTCCTTTGCAAAACACTAGCTCAGATATGAGTATGTAAAGATATGTTAAACTATATTTAATGGAATATTACATATTGTTTTATTACTATATACAAGAACATGTTGGGATTATATCTCACACCAAAATTAAAAGAAACATGTATTCTGTATAACGAAAATATGTATTCACACTGCTATGTTTTTTATGTGGAATTGGTCACTTTTTATATTATCCAATATAAAAATAGCCTGTCCTGATATTGTATATATTTTAATGCCTTTATATATTCATAACTCTAATCTTTTATTAGTTAAACTAATATAACATCGACTGAATCTGTATGAATCATTGTGGATGATCATATGCATTTTATTTTTATGTTGTAATGACTTAAATTGTAAGACTCTACAACTTTTCTTTTAACAGACGAGAGAAGAACCGTCTCCAGCAGTTGCAGTGGGAACAACGGATAATGGAAGAGAAGAATAAACAAAGAAAAGCTCTTCTTACAAAGACCATTGCTGAAAAGTAAGAGGAAATCTTGTTTTAAACCATTAACAAAATCAATCTGTCTGGAGTATGATAACCTTAGATGAAAATTCAAAGATGATATTTTAAATATTGTCTCTTCCTCTTTCCCAGGTCCAAACAGACACAGGCTGAAGCTGTGAAATTGAAGAAGATCCAGAGAGAACTTCAAGCACTGGATGATTCAGTGTCCAATGACATTGGGGTTCTCAGAAAACTGATAGAGCAGTCCAGCATGGATTATTCTCTGGCATGGTAATTAATCATTTCTGGTCCATTCCAAGTGTACTGCAAACCAAGTTCGCAGTAGCTTCTTGTTGGAAGCAGCATCAGTTTGTTTCTGTGCCACTTCCTCAAAATCTGCCACATTAGGGCAAAACTACTTCCATGGTAAGAGTGATTAAAGTCTGTTAGCTCAGGATTGAAAACACTGCCCTCTGTAGCCTTACTTTATTAATTCGGCCAAATTATTACTTATACCAGAACATTCGTATGACTTTTTTAAACTAGTGATTTAGTTTATTTCTGGACATGTTTTCACCTATCTTGTCTTTGCCAATGTCCTACTGTTGACAGGAAGCGCTTTGAGAAAGCTGAGGCTGAGTATGTTGCCGCCAAGATGGACTTGCACAAGAAGACGGAGGTGAAAGAGCAACTGACGGAGCACCTGTGTGCAATCATCCAACAGAACGAGCTGCGCAAGGCCCGCAAACTTGAGGAGTTGATGCATCAGTTAGAGCTTAATGCAGATGAAGTCCCCATCCCAGAGGAAACCAATCTAGAGGACAAAGAGAGGGAGGGCAACTCCCAGCATGTTACTGAAAACGGTCCTGCAGCAGACATGGAACGGCATACAGACGTGGATGACTCAAGTCTGAGCAAAGACTGTTCCATTACAGAACCAAAGATCAGCCAAGACAATCAGGAGAGCAAATCAACAGATGTTTCTGCAGATGGGCTAAGCTAGCTTCCAAGCATCATCAATTTAATAGTGACTGTATGACAGTTTACATAACACTTGCTACTAGGTTTAGAAATTTCTTCATTGTGAACAGACCAATAACCCTGGCATTTGTTAGTGAAATGGGTTTTTTTTTTTTTTTTGCAAGACGCCAAGACAACCTCATTCTATCACTACTAACTAAAATGCCTTATTATGGCGCTCAGATATCGATTATGATCCATTAAGCTCAGATGCAATAATATAGGAGCACTAATGAGAGTAGTTTTTGGTTTTCATTGAAGGTGCTACTCGATCTAAAGATCTTTATTGTGGTTTGTCTGAATGTCAGTCATTTTGCATCTGAATCTGTGACTGTCTTACATTAAGAAAACAGACTGAATCTCTTGAAAACATGGTGCATATTTAAAATCCTAAATATTGATAACTTTACTGATTGTTTCATAACTGACATTATTCAAAATGGAATAGTGGCAGATGGTCTGGTGGTAGTTTGTAGTTGTGATTTATTTCACATGATGTTGCACAAGTGAATGGTGAGATCTTTTATCTGTATATGGCAGTTGTCTCGTAAAGATTACTTTATGTGAATGTTAACAAATCAATAACAGCAGTTTTTTATCAAGCTGACAGTGTGAGTCTGAACAGCTGAGATGAGAACAATTTTGTACTGTAGTGGAAAAACCCTATTGATGTGTGGGAAGTGGAATACCAAAGCTGTTTGTAAATGTATGTTGTATATATATTTTTATGCTCTTTCTAAGAAACCTCAGATACTCCATGCAGAGCTATTCACCAACTTTAAAGACATTTAAACGTTACTATTATATTTTTTTAAACTATTCTTTTGACAGTAGCTTTTATTTTAAATGTTTGTTTTATATATATATATATATATATATATATATATATATATATATTCGTTTGCATTATAATAGGTATGAAATATGCTATGAATTCAATATGTTAATTTTCCGTTGGTGAATAAAATATTTTAATTATGGTAACCCGTTTTGTTTTATTTGAAATAAAACACTGGAAATCAGGTTAAATTTCTGCTTGTCTTTTGAACATTGTTTAGTGGTAATTTGTTATTTGTAAAGAACGTTGAAACTGTTGGTTTAAACTTTGCATTTTATAAACTAATTTATGTCGTTTATTTGTTTTTCTTCCGCCACCCATTTAAAATCTTGACAAAACATTGTCACTTTTACGCCAAGGTCTTAAAAATATTAATAATACTGGTGTTAATAACAGTAATGAATAAAATATGGTCATTCGATCCAATCACCACAATACGAAATACAATATGTTTTTTTTAATTCTGGTTAAACTGTATAAAACAAGGACTGACAAATCCTGGAAGTAAATACAGGAAAAGAGATTTTCGTGAAGCCCATTTCGTGAGCGCGTTTCTGATTTATGTGCCCTCAGTCCGCCGGGACAGGTTGAAAAGACTAAGTAACTCGAGAAACTCGAGGGGAAAAAAGGAAAAAAAAGCACACAAGATCAACTTTTACTGAAACATTCTGCTTTCTGGAAAGTCAATGTTATCCAGTTTTGATAATGACGATTACCCTCGCTCAACATAATGACAAGTAAATCAATACCTAAATGTTATCATTTTAATGCTAATTCAGATCATCTTTCGGCATTTTATACTGTCCCCATAAAAAAAAAAACATTTAAAGTATATACAAAATTGCCCAAAAATCTATTTTCATTTCTACGTAACATATTTTATTGTACGGAGATTAAAATTAGAATCAACATAAATCTTAAAACAAAAATAAAGTGCATACTACGTTAATTTCGTGAACAAAATTTTAAAAGAACATTTTAACACCGAATATTACAAAGGTTTACTTAGGCCAAAATCTTTTTGCTAGCCTGCATTTGTGGTTGATTTATTACAAAACGGTCTCTTTCAAGTCTTTCTAAACTGCTTTAACTAGTCGACTAAATTCCTTCAGTTAGGAGAGCATTCTGACGTGTTAAACCCGATCACGCGCGGTAGTGCTGTCCATTGACCCCTGGTGCTGATTAGACGACCGCGAGCTCAGTCCGCTTTTATTTCGCTAATTACAATTTAAGTGATTCCTTCTGTGCTCTCGCGCTTCATATCCTGCGCGGGAAACACACGCAGACATACACGCGCGCGCTCTGATAGTGCTGCCAGGGGAATTCAAAAGTGCCTGTCGCTCAACTTGCCATCCAAACAGGACGACTTCTGTTGTTGGTTCAATGGTAAAGCACATTTTAAGACAATATTTTACTTAATTAGGGCCCGAACACCGATGGTGAGACTGAGAGGACCCTCTTGGAATTGCTCTGTTTATTAAATATATTAGTCTATAATTACTCGGTGCTGGTGTAATGAGTCAGACGTAAACCATGCTAAATCAAAACTTTGTGAATAATAATTTATCAATATTGTAGCCTACAATATAATACAATGAACATAACAAATTGCCTTTTTATTCATATTTTCGTCCAATAAATTTTTGTGTCTGTTTTAATTTATGAAGCCAAAATTAGCCACTTTTAAACAAGAACAATTTTCAAGGGTTTTCGGTTCTATGGATACATATAGCCTGAATTGTGTGCATTGTTCTTGTTCAGGTTTATTTCGATAAATAATTAACTCCTTTTGTAATTCATGCTTTAAGCTGGATTGTTGAGTCTGTGTTTATCAGAATGTCATTATGTCAATCCAGTTATGAGTCATAAGTTATGTTTTTAATTAGCTTACACACATGTGCATTAAAAAAATCTCGTATATCTTTATTTCATTATAAAATATCTTTTAGCAAAGAAATAGACCTACATTTCACAAACAAAATACATTTTAGTGATGATTTGTCCGATGTTTTGTGTATGTGTGTGTGTTTCACTCAGAGCGAAATATAATAGCCTTTCATTTCATATTCTGTCCATCTATTTACAGGGTTCCCACGGTCATGGAAAACGAATATTGGCGAGATTGTGATTTACAGGCCTGGGAAACTCTCCGAGATGAATAAAATCTTAATACGTAAATTGTGAAAATAGAGAATACATTTTTTTACTAGTTTGTTTCATTTCAATCTCAAATGGATAAATCATGGAACTTCATTAGTCAGAATATATTTTAAATCAATGGAATTCAAGACATTTGATCCAAGCACAAATGTAGGTGTCCAAATGATCTATTGGGGCATTGGGACCTCTAACTTTTTTTTAAGTCATCAACGTAGCCTAACAGAAAAAAAATGCCTTTCATCTGATGAACATGTGGCATAATGATTTTACATTTGAATACAAAAACTTTTGCTGGTTGTGGTTGAAAGAACCGGTTTTACAAACTGTCTTCTATATTGCACGATCGCCCCAATAGCAAGCTTTTTTGAGAGAGAAGTCGCTTGTAGAAGAGCTGGCAGCTGAGGGAATGTGGAGGGGAAACTAATGATGAAAAAGGTCTACTCCATCCCAATAGGCAACAGCGGCTTAATTAAATACATGGAAAGAACGAAAGCAGCACATCTGGTTTCAATCCGTTTTCCTTTGATGGCATCAAGTGTTCTTTTCCCAGATCTGGGGCTGGAAGCTGGGATGTATGTGGCAGTGAGTAGCCTATAGACTCTTGCCATTGAAAAACATGGACATCTACCTCCTTGTGAAAGACACACCAAATGGCCTGACACGACTCCCGTCACAGCTGGAGATGTGTAGGCCACTGCAGCCAAAGCCTAGCTTACAGAGAGGAAAAGTTTTTAACGTCAAAATATTCGCCAATGAGTGTGCATAATGTTATTCTTATAGTGGAACTATAAAAAATAAATCGACTTTTGTTGAATAAAGCAGAATAGAGGTCGACTATTGCCAATTCTATAGCCTATTTGAGTACACTGAAAACACACATAAAGCTAAAGTAAAGGATACTTCTATCAAATGAAAAAGAGGCGCAAGGAGGCAAATAAAGACGCTAAATGCATTTTTAAAAAACATGTCTGTCCAGGGGGAACAAAGCCTACTTTTGCCACAGAACGCAATACACAGAACGCATTTTTTTTCCATCTGCTGCCTTTCGTCGTTTTTTATGCAAATATGCGCTAGACAGACATCTTTGGCCGCTGCACTCATTGCGTTCTTATACACAACTTTTAGAAACCCTTCTCTGCATTTTTTTAACCTCAATCCCATTGCTGTGTATTGCATTTTGAAAAGCGTTCTGTGTGAATGGTCCATGACAACCTCATTTTCATTTGCAAAAAAATAAAAATGCTGTCACTGGGTGACAGTCATCCCTGCTCTGGCTAAAAGTTTAGCAGGCTATATTCAACTAAACCATCCCATTATTTGGACGATTCCTTTACCTTTCACTTAAAACAGTGTTTATGTCAGTTTTGTTGTGACAAACACCCAAAATGATAATAAGTGACATATATAAGAAATTCAAAGATTGGGGAGGGTTAACCTTCGAAGAAGGACGCTGCGATGGAAGAGGGAGGGGTGCGTAACACTGCTAAACGTCAAAGACAGCACAAAGTCTTTTGCCACGTAATTACGAGAGCCTTTCAGCTCCATCTTCTCTCCCAGGGGTCTCAATTTTTCATTTACAATCCAGTCCACGGCATGCCAGTGAGCGCGCGTTTGAAGTGCCAGAGTGTGTGGGTGTGAGTGATTAGAGGAGTAGAGGAGAGAGCCAACAGTTTCGGAGTGTCCTGCCTCCTCTCGACGCTTTACGCACATGCATCTGAAAGGCATCAGCATTTCTGGATCTGCGCTCAGTCAACAACTCCGTGGAGCTCGGGGAGTTTTTTTTCCTTCTTATTGAACTAACAGTACTTTGCAGAAAGAGATTACATGGGTGAACGGATTCAACAGACGTCGTGATCTTTACAATTAAGTTCCACAACGTTTTAGACCAGGTTGTAATTTTGCTCCACCTGGATATGTGAGAAAAACTTTCCTAGATAGCCATCACAGTGAGCAAAGGCAACTAAGACATCGATTTGGAGGCGCTGTTGCTTATGAGTTTGTCTTCAAATATATGCGAGGAGGACCTGCTTGCTTAACCTAAAACACTTGCCCAGTTTTTTTCCCTCTTGTATCGTATTTGCGTCATGACTTCTAGCTATGCACATGTAATGGACAGACAAGCAACCATATCCAGCAGACTGGAGAGTCCCATTACAGCCAACCTGGAAAACCTGCAAGCCAAAAAGAACTTCTCGGTGAGCCACCTGTTGGATCTAGAGGAGGCTAGAGAAATGGTCGGTTCTCAGGCAGATGAAAGTGTTGGAGAAACGGGCAGGACTATGCTGGAATCTCCGGGTTTAACCAGCGGCAGTGATACAACACAGCAGGAGAGTAAGTCTGCTCATGTTCCATAAGAAAATCAAGAGTTGTTGTTGACAGGTTATATCAATATATACAACTGAACAGAGACAGCACAATATACAATAAACTACAGGATACTTGCATATACCATTTATTGACTATTTGATTCTGTAAATAGGTTTGGGAGTCGCACACAGCCCTATTGTCAGACTCCGGCGATTCCCTAAATCGAATTTATGTTGACTTTTAAATCTATTATAGCCTACTATACAGTTTTTCATTAGCAAATGTGTAGGTGAGGCGAATTTCTGTCCAGAAATAATACTAGCAGGGGAAAAAAAGGATTCCGCAAGAGAAAAGTTTATGGCTCGTAAACGCATTTTGTACTAGGCTACATAATTTATGATTGTTGACATTCCATCCCGTAATGCATTCATTAAAATATGGTCCAGCAAACATGGATATTGACTTTTATAAGATAGCCTAATTTGCTTTATATCACAATTAGAATATCTGCAACGAATTTCAGTTTTAAAAAAATTGTGGAACTGAATAATTGGTAGCTCGCTGTCATTATTTTATTTTGCTTGGTCCAAGGAACGATAAAAAGGGCGTTGGAAAAAAACAGACAAAATCCTAAATCTACTTTCTGGACCTTTTCAGTTCATTTAAACACTATAATTTGTCATCATTATCCTGCATCCGGAGAACATACATATAAGATTAAAGTATCAAATAACTTCCATTACTTAGGCTGTCCATTAATATAAATCGTGTTTTCAGTGTTTTGCTGCATGGCCGAAATGGAAATAGCCTACTTTTATTTTGGCCTGCTGGTATAGGCTATCTTTCAAACTTAGCCAGGGGTATTATTATATAAACTTTTGTAAAATAAATAAGGCTATTACGGAAAGGCCCTATTTGTTGTTGTATTTTACATATCTTACGCTTTTGTATTTATTTAATCGCGTTGTAAATTGCCCTTCATAAAATTCACAATCTAAACACCTTTTTCATGTCTCTGTTGTTGTCTCTCTATCCCGAAATTAAAAGTTTAACTTGGCCAAGTGAAAATGAGATATGTTTATCGTCATTATCGCATTGTTCGACACATCAGTTTTTCGTTTATTCCCCGGCTCTTAAACGCATAAATCCGTTACTTCTGTATAACAAATCAACGATACATCATTCACACAAATAGAATTTCAACCTCTGAGAATATAAGTTTATTATCATTAAGCCTACAGGTTAGCACATAAATGTATATTTAACAACATTTTAATGAAATTACCTTCCATGTGATCAAACTCCTATATTGAAATTTATAATAAAACAAATGGCCATATTGTTGTCATCTTATGAGCACTGTTCCAAGATACTGAGAAATTACAAATAGCCGACAACTAAATCAAAATAAAATGTATGAGGTATTTGAACACAATTTAATATAGTATGTTTTGTTATCGCTCATTCATTATTTGTTAGTGTTTTTCCTAAAACTCTTGGATTCATTTTCATTTTTTTAAAATCCCCATGCCCCATTAAACAGCTTGAGTTTTCATTTAAATGTAACAAACAGGATGTTTAAATTTTAATTAAACTGACCTTTACAATCTAGTGAATCTGAAATACTAACCAATAAAATGCTGGCAGTTGACAATCTTTCCAACAGGCCTAAAGGGACTATACCCCCTGCTATGCCTAGGTCAAATGTCAAATTTCATCTTGTGATCCTTTTGGAAAATTATGATCTGGGAACTACTGTTGTCATGAAGTGCAAAAAAACACTGCAGTTTGTCTGTGCTGTCAGCTGAATGATTATCGAGTCTCATGAGAGTCAAAGTTACTTCTGTGCTTTTGGCTATAAAGTGGGGACACGGATGGGAATAGACTCTTAAAACTTGTTTCTATGCCTATTTTGACATGCTTCTTTTATCTTCATCTTTTATTGTTTATTTATTGCTCGATTGTAAAAGTATAGCTAAAAATAGATGTTTTGCTATGCTATTGGTTAGGATAAAGAACTGTGAGAAAGGGCATTTCTCATTTTCTAAATATCTCCTTAACTGCACACTGAAGATAAAACATGAGCGAGGACAAAAACTTAAAAGTCATGGTGTAGGCTAGGTCTCATTAGAAATGTCAAGGCTCATTACAAAATAGTTTTCATTAGGTATTTTGAACAGTGATGTCCATCGGTTTATTAACTCGGATGACTTCACTGGTTGCAAACCAATTCATTTTAAAGTATTATATGTTATTTTTCAAGCTACAGTAAAACAAATATAATTTTTTCAATAAAATATAATTTTTTAATTGCTTGGCACAAAAAATAGAGTAGTAACTTTTTCTTTCATATCTCTTCAATAATAATCACAGGAAAAATCTAATTTTTTTTTTACTTTTTATAATTTTATAATAATCTTGCCGTCATCTGTTATCAAAATCAGCATACAAGTTAACAAAAATGTCAATAAAAAATATTCCATAGTGAAAACTAAACGCCTGCTGATGGGATATCTAAAAGCTGCAGCACCTGGGATAACTATATCATATGTGTATGTTTTACCAGATGAGCAGCTAAACTCCGAAGAAAAGAAGAAGCGGAAACAAAGGAGGAATAGAACCACATTCAACAGCAGCCAGCTGCAGGCGCTGGAGCGAGTGTTTGAGCGGACACACTACCCAGATGCCTTTGTTAGAGAGGACCTGGCACGCAGGGTTAATCTCACCGAGGCAAGAGTTCAGGTAAACTTCACACCTCACAACCATCAACTGCAGTCCACGAGGTCCTTAATTTACTGGTTGATTAGAAAATACATGCATTTTGAGAATTTTTATCTAAAAAAATGTACTGAAGGATGTACTTTAAGGATGCAGTAATAGATAAACAACACGTTAACACTGAAGCTTTGTGTTGTTTCTCCAGTGTCATCGGCCCCATCGCCAGAGTTCGGCGTGATTGTTTAAAAAGCCCCAGCCGATCACTCTGCCTCTCGGCACACATGCTGTAGGCCGCAGCCAGTCTCCACATTCTCCTGTAATGAGACTGTTTTTGTAGAAAGATGGGGATTATTCCCGTTTATAGATCAAGAGAAGGAAGGGGAGAACGAAAGGAAAGAAATAGAACAAACACATCTGCAATTAATGTGTCCCAGAAAGGGAGCAATACAGAAATGCTTTGATAAAAGAGACTTTGAGCTCATTCCTCAGGCGCTGCGTAACCGGACACTGTGCCTCCACCAGGCCTGGCGCTGCAGCCAAGGCTTTGAGATCTGTGCTCCCCGCTCTGCCTTCAACCATGTTTCACAAGCGCGTCTGCTCAGTCTTCAAGCTTCTGATGTGTCCTCTGCAAAAAAGGTGTACATGTGTGCACCAGCAGATCAGGCTGAATTTCAAGAAAGCGCACCAAAATGCAGTCCCACAAAGGCAAAATATAGTTACGCCAACGCGGAGACCAGGAAAACGAATTGATATAAATTGTCAAGCTTCATTTTCTGAATCCCATCATAGCGAAGTCAATCATATTTCTATGTCAGTAACAATCTAAAGAAGAAAAGTGAATCATCTAATGTCAGAGAACATAGAAATTGTGGGAAATATTATACCAGTTATGTCTCGAGTCTAAGAATCTGCTTTGCTCTGCAATTTGCCTTTCATCGGCGTGCGCTAAATATCCCGAGTAACCACTGTACTGTGTCATTTCGGCTTGTGTTCTCATAGGTGTGGTTTCAAAACAGACGGGCAAAGTTCCGGCGTAATGAGCGGGCGATGCTGGCCAGCAAGAACGCTTCACTTCTCAAATCCTACTCGGGAGACGTAACAGCAGTGGAGCAGCCAATTGTCCCCCGTCCCGCACCCCGTCCAAATGACTACTTGTCCTGGGGGAGCGCAGCCCCGTACAGGTAACCCTCTGAATCCTTCTTATCTGAGCGCTTTGGTTTCATTTCATTTCCTCTCTGCATGTGTCTCCTGCTCTCCTGCCGTGACTTCATTTTCTCCAGTTGCCCGTATTTTCTTCATCCAGAGATTTTTTTGTACAATTTTATTCTTAAGCTCGTCAAAACTTTTGTGGAATCGGAGGGCCGTGTCGGCAAACAAGAAAAAAAAAATGGCACTTCCTTGCTTTTCCCAGCAGCGTTGAGTACGTGAAATAGTCTAAAGCAGCAAAAAGTCGTTTTCCGCCTCTCTTTTTGGAAGCGATGGTGGGCCGATCCCCTGAAGATGAAGTGATAATCTGAAAACAAACCATATTAAATCCACCTGTGACCCACATGACCTTTGGGTCATAAGATACAAATTGACTTTCAGAGGAAGAAAAGTCCATTGGGCAGGATTTTTTGTGACTCTAGTTACACTATGGTTCTGATTTACAGTAATCTTCATTCTTAAAAGCCGTATAGAGTAACTAACCCTGCCACTCCGGCCAAATACCCTTTCCCCAGCAGCTGAAATGTGCAACTCAACCGGAAACTCTTTCTTGCATGGATAAGCATTCGGCCAGCGACCATGCCAGTAAAACGAGCTTCCACAATTCCAACGCACACCTGACGCATTATTGTGCACATAAAATGCATACATTTGAATGCAATATTTATGAAGATTTGTTAACTATTTATATATTCTTAAGCTGGTACCCAAGGCCGGAGGGAGGGCCAATGCGAGTGCCACAGAAAATGCTGCCCACAGAATGCAAGTACTTTTTTAAATTTCTATTTATGGTTTATCATTTCAATTGAAATCTTAAGGGTTCACATGAAGACAGTACAATTTTTCCATTTTTAACTTTGAGTCACATTTCTCATCAGTTTCTATTTAAAATGGGAATGCATTTAACAAATTGAAATTTAAATTGACTATCATTCTCATTTCTTATTTTCAGCTCCATGGCAACCTACCCACCCACTTGTGCCAACACCACTTCCACACAGGGAATGAACATGGCCAACAGCATTGCTAACCTGAGACTGAAGGCCAAAGAGTACAGCCTCAACCAAGTGCCCACTGTCAACTAAGCCTGAAAAGAGGGACGGGATGAGGGGACAAAGAGAAGCAAGAGACGTTGAGAAGAGAAGAATTCAGAAGACCTGGATGAGTTTGGCCTCCTGCAGTGTCAGAGCAGAATGGATATGACTTTTCACCCTCTCCTAAACCAATGGAATTGCATTGTTGTCCCTCTCATTTGGCTTTTTTCTTCATCACAGATGAAGGTATGTTTCTGAGAAACTCAATCTCATTTTGTACTGATCCGAAGATCGTAAAGACAACGCAAGGTCTGCTCTTTGGAGAACAAGTCGACGAGCAGGGCTCCGCTAAATCAGTAAGAAGTGGCAGACGGCGCATCTGGATGCTGTAAGCTGTTCTTTGCTTGTTTGTTTTTGGCTGTATTTTGGGTCGACCGGATGGAAAGTAAAGACACTTTCGTGGCAAACAATGGAGGACTGTTGTTCACCATTCGCCGCAGAATGGTTTAAATTACACCAGAAGTTTAATGCTGAGATTTGGCAAAATAGTGACCCGACATGTCTCCATGTCTACATCCAGTAGAATAAAGAGACATTTGTGGAGTTTAATCAGTAGACAGGAGATGTTTAAAACCATCAATGCTAAAGGAAGCTCTGGGCTGGATTACATCTTTTAGTGTCTTGAATATTACACCACTGTTTAAGGTAAATACTGTTCCCCATGGTGACCTATGTATCTGCTCACAGTACACTAACAAAATTATGTTTCAGTTTTTGTGGAGGCGATTTTTATCAATCATATTTTTTCTTCTTATATTTGGAAACCATATAGTAATAAAACCTTTTCAAGCAATGAATCTTATACTATTGTGTTGAATCCTGCGGTTGAAGAGACACAACCTTTTTGCTGTTTTTGCTAAATGCTCACATTTGAGAAACTGTTGCAGGCAACAGTGAAACTACATGACCTTAAAAAAATATATCTGCATGTAATATTTCTTGCTTTATGTTAGTCAAAACACCAACACTACAAAATAAATAATCCAAAATTAATTTTGTTTCATTTTATAGATTTGGATGGTTGTCGATGTTCTTAAATATTGGGTCTGATACTATGTGAGAGGATAATGTGCTTTTTGGATTTATCCTACAATATTTTTTACACGTTTCAGTTCAATATGATTTTTGAGCATTGTGCAATACTATGCAATGCCGCTGAGCTATGTATTACTTTTTGTGCTAATCCCGCCTGAACTCCTGAAATCTCAAGACTTTTTGTTTTAGCAAATGTTAATGTGTTTTTTACATTTACATGAAATGCTCCACTTTTTAAAGCATTTCAAATCAAATTGAATTTATATAGTGTTTTTTTTTTTTTTTTTTTTTTTTTGCAACAATATCATGTGAAGATTAGATACAATAAACACCCCCAAATGTTTCAAATGATTATTTTCAATTGCAATATTTTCAATTTATTTTAATTGCAAGCCAAATCATTTTTTAATGGAAGCTCATTACATTCAGTGTCATGGTGTATTATATTATTTTCAGATGTATTATATATATAATAACATCTGTAATGAACGAGATACTAGATTAAGGACAGATTAGATTCTATATCTGACATACTTTTAAATTGCTGGGTGTGCAATGTGACGAACTTTTTGAGCATGAATTTCAGTTTTGTTGTTTACTCACGCAGATCATTGCAATGTGTTTAACCCTGAATCTTTTAGATTCAATATTTGTTTGCATGAGTACATTTGTGCGATGTGATAACTTTGGGGAAATTTAGAGCATTTCAGTTTTAAGACCGGCTACCAGTTTTGTCCTGTATTGTACGAATAGACAGCCACAAGCATGTTTGTCACACAGTATGGTGGAAAGTGTTTCCCGGTTTCCCCTTTATTTCTATATGGAAAAAAAAATCCATTTATATGAGGTATTTCAATAGAAGAAGCCCACTTTTTTTGCACTAAAATAAAGCAAAAGAAAAATCCCAAACTGCATCTTTCAAACACCAAACCAATTGAATTGATGAATACAAGCTAATTAGTGATGAAAAATAAGAGATACTTGCACAATCCCTAAAAACGTGCATGTCTGCACTCTGCCTTTTTTTGCTATTTAATTACAACTAAAATAAGTTAATTTCGTCTGATGGGATTTTTTTTAATAAACCAAGAATACAATATATACGATGTACTCATATAATGATCATCATTCATTGTTCAACTGTTAAAATATAATGGATGTGAGTGTAGCAAAACCTGAAATGGCAAAAAATGATTTTGTGACATAATCATTATATCTGTTATTTACTTAATTATTAATCACCTGGTGATGTCACATTTTGAAACTCGCAAATGCTATTCAATATAGTCAAACCCAGTTTCGCAATGAGCAAGACTGCAAGTTAGAAGTGCTAGAAATTCTTGGAAATTCACTAAGTCAAAGACTGGGAATGGGGTTGTTATTATTTCCCATCATTATTGCTGGCCCAACCTTTTGAAAATGCTTTCTGAGGTCCGTGTTTACACCCACAGGCGTTGATTAGTGACATGACTCATCTGTATATATGTGTGTGTGTATGCAAGTGCCTTGTTCTCCGCCCAGACTATTGCATACTCTTCATGCTGTGGTGCTCAGGTCAGGTCGAAGCATCTCACCTTTCAGGCAGCCAGGCCCTGCTGACCTGAAGTGCTTCCAGATGTGTGTAGGCTGTGACCCGCTCGCCCCACCACCTCAGGCCTGGGGCCCGGGCCCCCTCCATCAGGGCTGACAGCATCCCCCTCGGATGGGTGTACGCGCAGCCGCCCGAGCAGATGACATACAAACACCTCACCCCCTCAGCACCACATCTGGAGCCTATTACAGAGGAGACAGTCAAAGTGAGCATGGGGGGGAAGAGTCTGAACAAGCTTGTGTGAGGAATATATGCATGATAAGGTGGAGATGTTTGGACTATATTTGAGCGTGTGTGAGTCTACTTATTTCCTATGACCTTTTTCGTCTCTTGAATCTCCCTTCTTGTCTTTTGTCCTTTGCTCCATAACAAATCTACCGCCTTCCAAGTGAGCCCTCTGGCTATTGGCTAAGGCGCTGAGAACATTTGACCACAGCCAGTTTATTAATGTGAGCTTGGATTGGGTTTTGCACAAAACTAAAATTTACTTGTCTTTTGTAAAATGCAGTCCAGCTGTTTACAGTGTGCGGTAGAAGCGAAAGCCAAGGCGGCATTGTGTGCTGACAGACATCCTCTGACGCTGACTGGAATTGAATGAAATGTGTTTCTGCCGTGCAGAGTTCACTGACCACAATCCACCTGCTGGGTTCAGCTACAGAGGAACATACAATAATCTTTATGACAAAAATCATAGCACTTTGACCTTTCAGATGGATTGATTGGCATTTTAAATGTATATTTAATGTGCATGTCTTGTTGAAATTCCCTTGTGTGGTTTTACTTGCTTTGAGTGTTAAAGAGGCTATATGCAGCTTTCCCCCCAAAATAAACATAACAGTAGCCTTTTTATTTTACCATTTATAACTCAAACATCTCCGGATGAGCATACTGACACCTTGTCGGCTCACAGTGGGTGCACCTATAAGCCTGTATCCTATTTTTCTTATTTTCTGTCGGGTCCGAATTTTCCCGCGCTGTCTGCGGATGTGACGTCAAGCGCGTTCATGTTACGTATATTCCGCAAGCATCCAGGCAGCGCTACATTTGAAAAAATGCAGCCCGATGCCCATCTTTATGCAAATGAATAAGGTCCTTCTCTATATGAGTCCGCATCTACCACGGATTTTTTTTGTAACAATGAGTTCAGTTGTACGTTAACAGTGCAGTCGATGCTGTTGTTTACATCCGAGCCGCTCATCCGGGTTACCGCCCAGAACGTGACGTCGGTGAAAACCAGGTGAAAACCCTCAGTCAGATCACTCTGCCAGCCCACAACTGCTAGTCAGCAAGTAGCCTACACTCGCAAACAGAACTCTTATCTCAAACAATATATGTATTTAACTGGTTTTACCTCTGTAAACATAATGTTGACCTCCTTGCTCCAGATGAATTGTTAGTGTGCACGTACGAGCGCGCGCTGCGAGAGCGAGCAGAAAGGAAGAGCAGTTCTGTTTTTTTGCCCACAGGTGTCAGTCGAGAGTTTAAATTTCAGGAAATCGCATGTAGCCTCTTTAACAATTGCACTATGAAAACGAGGTGTTTGTACTTCGTAGAATAGTAGTAAATATATTGAATGAACTTATATGATTGTAAGCATGATTTAAAATCTGGAACATTGTTTTTCACCTTGTGTTACCGGAGATGAGAGATTTATATTTAACTTGCAGTTAGATTTATATTTAACTTGCATAGGTGTTAAGAAATTTTCACGTTTATTATTGTTTTGGCTTTGTTTTTTCGTTCAAATATGCTGCCTTCCCGTTCTGTCAGAATTATCGAGTTTCCTTGCTCGAGGATTTTTTGTTACCCAAGTTCCCGGGTACTTTTCTACATAAACTTTAAACATGGCGGAAGAGAACGATTGTTGCTGTAACTGATATTGGTATTCCCAGTTACATCGCCTTCTTGACGTTAAAGTAGAGCATGTTTAAATGCTTATATGAATATGCATTTGAAGCGTAGGCCTTTTATACACAGCGAAAATATCAGGTGTTTGCCCGAAATTCCAGAAGACTATCTAACGTTAGATAGCGGTTGCCATTGAATGGCACTGTAAATACATTTCCCCAAATAAATACAAACCTTCTGGTCTCATTGTTTCCATTTTTCCGACAACAGCACTTGAATGCGCGAGATAAGCAAGACTTTAGAAGTGGTAAGTAACGTTAGGTAATTTCCATAGGTAATTTCATACATTTTAGCTTCCCCTCAATCTTCACGAGAAAAACATACTCCGCGCGCGCCCCCTAACGACAAAATAGGATAAACGCGCGCTCTTGTCACGCAATAGCGTAATTCGTGTTTTAAATTATTTTACGTAAAAAAAAAACATTTGGAAATATGTGATACTCATGTGAAATAACTGTTATTTAAATAAAAGTCATTAACTGTGTTATATATAATTAGACGATTTTTACACTGGTCAAACATATTGTGCCCCAGTGCATGCTGGGGAAAAAAGTAAAATAAAAGCCGCATCAAGAGGTAGCCTATTAACTGTTAAACACACATGTGTTAAATAATTATGTTTTAATGTTTGTGTTATATTTTCAGCCTTATTTGATTGATCTAAGAATACATTTTTTTACTTGTTTTTTTTTAATAACTTTACTGGCACTCTGTTCTAGTGTTTTTTATTTTTATTTTTATTTTATTTTTATTTTTTTACCTTGACCTCATGTAAACTGCTGAAATCAGAGAGAGTGACTCCCCCATGGCAGCTTTCTAATTTGCTGCGCTTTTACTGTGTCTGTAATTATAGGTTGTCTCTACAATTTCATAGGATGCTAATTATTATATACACTAGATTTGGGAGATGTTAACTGGCTGCTTGGACATCTCAGGCTTGGATGATTATGTATTTTCATTTCTATCTATTAAACAAACCACCAGTGTGCACAAGTCTGGTGGCTGATGTGACATCTGTCTTCATCATCATCACCATATCAACTTCAGCTTCCCCCGGCACAAAAAGTCACATCTATTCCCTCAACAGCTGAACAATTTAAAATATGTACTGTTAAAAGGCTTTTATTTATAAATGGAGCAATGGAGAAGTGGATTGGGGTTTGGGTTTACATGGCTCAGAGCAAAACACATGTGAGCCCTGGCCTAGCCTGGTGACAGCTTTCAACTCTCTCTATTCTGGAGTGAGGAACGGAGAAGAAATGCAGACCAAAACATCTTTCCCTCTTGCCAAATTACTTCAGAGCAAAAATCTCTCTTTCCTTCTGTGTGGCTTGGCATTGCATTTAAACATTTTTTTTAAACAAAATGGAGCACAGTTAACCATTTAGTTGACCTTGAAGGGGTCAATGAACAACAGGCCTACCGTAAAATGCATGTGATTAGAAATTAAAGGTAGGGTAGGCCATTTTTTTTAATAAACACTTTTTGTTATACTGGTTGAAACACTCTTCACAACCTGATAGCATCTTATGCTTTCAAAGCTTGCTATTGCTAGTCTCTCTGAAATTACCTACCTTTAAGTCCAAGGATAAAATTTTGAGTCTTGAAGAACACATGAAGAATTAATACTTTTCTCGAATGGCATGTTAATGAAATGTTATCTGACAGATGTAAATGTCTCCATAGACTGAACAAACACATGACAGATGACAAGCTCATCAGCACCATCCTGTGGAGTAATTACAGATGCACTTGGCCCTTTTATACCAGTAGCAAAAAAATTTGTAAGTGAATGAGTTGACTTTTATTGAAAGGAAGTGGTTAGAAATAACATTTATTTATGCTAGACTTCGCCAACACTGGGAAAGCTTGACTGGAAACTACAAGGTCCATTCCAAGATACCTAGTCTAATACAAGCACGCTTCCTTTTTGCATAAAAGTCGCCGTTCTCTCAAAAATTTGAGCATATTACCAAAATGGAGAGAACAAGCATTACTCAAACAAGTTCAAACCTGAAGTTCCCACTTTACCTTGCTGACAGGATCTGAGGCCTTGTCATTTGCTGATGTATTCAAGAAGTGTGGAACAGGCAGTTTAGGCTGACCTCTGTGTTTAAACTATCACTAATTTGAGCTGGATAACTTCCTGCTTTCATTACTCTTGCCAGCAGGGCCAAGATGACAGAAAGTCCCAGCGGCGCCGGCTTGCTGGAGAGGAAGCAGTGCTGTGACAACGGCGCCCGAGTCAAACACAAAGGTCAACAACCAGCGTGCACCCGAATCTCCCCAGTGCCGTTTAAAACCACAGGACAAGGTAAATAGGTTGTGTCACACCATTTCCTCAGGTTTTAAAAGAAAGGTCATTCCTGGAGAGGATAATTTAAGATGTTAATTCAGACATATGATTAGTTCTTCATCAGAGGTCCTACGTAAGAAAGCCATTCATTAGGATTATGATGACTAACGCTATGCAGTTTCAGACTTACCGGTAATTTAGTTGTGTAAAGTTACCAAGACAAAAGTGAAAGAAATACAAGGTATGAGGTCAGCTGGAAACCCTCAGCAAACATGAGCATCAAAAGAAAAGATCAAGAGCTTTTGTTTTAAGAATCCCCCTACACTTTAAGTAACAGTTCGCTTTATATTACATAGAAGAATCTATTATTTTAACTTTACAGGGAGGAAGTAATCTGGTCATTAATCTTTATTAAAGTCTCAGTATATCATATCTTCTCCAAACAGTCGATGCTTAGATCTGCTTACCAATGGTTTTTATCTTCCAAAACTGGGAGAAATCCTTTTTTTTCTCTCTCTCACAATCACCCGTGTTAGTTTGGGGTATAGGTTTTCTATTTCAGAATTATCTCTGTTGTGTGTAAATGAGGGGTATATATACATGGTGAAATGAATATTATTGTCACATCTCGAGCCAGGTCAAATTCCCCACCAAATGTGCAATTTGGGGATGACGCCTGCCACGGAAAGTCTGCCTTTAATTTTCTCTGCTGGCACACACACTGACATGTGCACGCACATAGCACATGTACACACATACATACAGATACTTGCAAAGACAGAAGAAGAAAGAGACACCGGAGAAGAGAGTGCAGAACAGAGCATTGCAAGCATTTATTGTCTGTTTTAAGTTGCCTATAGTGCTGCATGAGACTCAACGAAAGAGACTCAATTAAACAAATGCGTTAATGTCAATAAAATACTGTAAAAAATCATCTACAAACGTTTTGTTTCATTTTGATGAAAGAAAGGTGAGCTGAAATATTCATCTTCTTGAGTGTTGCACTGCCTATAGCTTACACAATCCATGAATGTAAACTAACAAACAAAGTAATAATTTATGATCAACAAAACATTCAGCCATCCGCCTGCAGGCTTTTGAATGTAAAATCAGGGATTGACTGGAGTTTAAAAACTGGATTATAGTGCAGATCTACAACTGCTCTGCTAAAACTGAGTTCCCATTCACACTAATGAACATAACATTCTTTGAGTCTGTAATATTGTATCAAACATGTTTATTAATAATTTTAACTCAAGTTCAGCACATCTGGAGCCTGTTTTTTAAAATTTATAGACGTGACTTTTGAGATATTAGCCTTTGTTTAACATTATTAATCAAAAGTAGACCTATATTTATATAAGACTAGTTATTTACAAGGGCCTATGAATAAATTCTAACATTTTTCAAGCATGTATCCCATGAGGCTTGTAAATCACTTGGCTCATAAAGATATGCGCAAGTATTTAAAACTCAGTTTGTTGATGTTTTTATATTGGCATTCATTGAAAGAAAGCGGCCCCAAAAGCCACAGGTGAGCATGACGTCTTGGTTCATATTCAACTCGTACACTAAGTAACCATCTGTCTGCATTTAATGAAAAGCATTCCACCGCCTTTTGAATTAATGAAATATTACACTGAAATGTTCAATAATATCTTCAGACAGGGTTTATGCGCCAATGGACCTGTTTTGGCTTCCAGGGATGGAGCAATTCTTACGTTTGCCTAGAATCAGTGGTTTCAGAAACAAAGGAAATCCAACTGTAACTTTCATGTCTTGTACTAGAAGAATTATTCTTTTTCAGATGCAGAAGATACAAACAACTCTATTATAATGTTGACAATTGCTTTTATAAATGAAAAAATAATATTTATAATCAGAGCTGTATTTTTGCTGCACAAAAAACAATGCCAGATTTTGAATGAATGAACAATTGATTGAGCTCAATTAGGGTGATATCAAACCTGAACTGGATACTAAATACAACAAAATAGTGTAATTGAGCTTAATCAGTTGTTCATTCATTCAAAATCTGGCATTGTTTTGGTTGTATTTAGTATTAATTTACCGGTTCAGGTTTGATATCACCCTAATTGAGCTCAATCAAAAACAATGACAGATTTTTGAATGAATGAAGAATTCATTGAGCTCAATTAGGGTGATATCAAACCTGAACCGGCAAATTAATACTAAATACAACAAAAACACTCTAATTTACATAAGTGGAACATATAGTAGCCTTCATACAGGAAGCTGAATCAGTGAATAATTTTTGCGAAACCAATTGACCAAATGAAATTCCAATGTTACATGAGAGAGAGGATCATTTAGGATGAACCAATTCTCAAGAGAAAAAATGAATCAAAAAAGAGGATTCATTAAAATGAATTAGACTTTCCCTTGCTACATAAGAGAAAGAGAGAGAGACAAAATGTAAAAATTAATTTTGGGCTATGTAGTCAAATTCAAGTCAAAATAATTCACATATTCACTTTTCATGACTGAACATCACTATAGGCTGCTAATTAAACCAGCCAGTGTGGATGCTAGACAAAGTCACAGACTCCTGTGGATGTCCTTGACGAAAACAGTCCATCTATGTGCTTGCTTTGTTGTCCAGATGAGGCTTTTCTTACAGCTTGCGCCCCAGCCCTGCTTCTCTGAGGGGAGCACCATGGAATTTAGTGCATTTCCCCTTTTCGTGCGCTGGACTTGTTCGCTCGCTGCCAACTCTGGGCTCCATTTCGCCTCCACATGGATTCTTCCCTCAGGGGTCACCATGACAGCGAGCAGATCGATAATTAGAAAAACAAAAAATGGGAGCCTGTGGACATTGAGGAATGGCTGACGAATCACAGGCTGTTATGACAGCTCCAAACAAACCCAGGGATGACTGAGGGACAGAGTGATGACTGGGTGAGACAGGGAGGGGCCAGTTAATGACAAAACCCCTCTTTCTCACGCACTCAGTCATACATTTTTCTTTATACATGTAAGGTTGTTACAAATTCAGTAGGGTCAAAAGTCAGAGAACACTCATGAAAATGCTTCTATTTTGCTGTTTAAAAAATCATTTTAATTTTGTATGTTCTCTATTATGTACTATTGTAAGCATAACAATTTGAGAATTTTTTTTATTAGTGACCTAAAAATAGTTTATACAAAAATATTTATCTTATCTTTTCTTGCAGTGCTTTCACCTCCACAGTCACAAATAATAATTACATCATACTGGAAACTAACGTGGTAACAATAAACTGACTATTTGAAGTAATTAAGAGGGAGTCTGATAAATGAAATTAAATTGTGCAGCTGTTTTCATGTGAATCTAATGATGTGATTTAGCAAGTCTTGGACACAAGATGGCGTTAAAATGCTCAGCAAGCATGGCTTGAGGGATGTGGGTGGCAGGTACCATGTGTTTTTTGTGACCTCAAAACATTTGACAACAATTTGTTTATTTCCATGTTGTTGTGGGTAAATTTTGAAGGCTGGCCTCGTTTGGTAAAACACATAGGCTAATTATGCTTTTCAAGTAAAGTGTTGTTCCTGTAGTGAAAATTATTTCCTTGCTTACCAAAAAGAAAAACAGGGAACCAAAAATAAGCAAACATCTCTTATCTTAGTGTTCAGCTTAGTCATGTGAAACCACAATCTCTAAGAAAGAGATCTTAACATCTTTAAAAATCTAATGTTCTAAAGTAATAAAAGAAAAAAAGGGAAAAATAAGTGCCAGATGTGACCTGTCCTGAACCGAACTCTTTAGTCATCATAAAATGGAAGTTGCGAAATGAAATAATTTAATTTACATCGTCATGGTTGTGGTTTGCTATTGCTGTGATGTAATGTGAGTGACAGGTTGTCCCGCCAGCAAACACATCATCAGAGATAAGCCATTTATTAGAAATACTGCAATATTCAATAAAAAAAATTTGACTGCACATGGTGACTTTGACTCACCTCACAGTAAGTGTTCGTTGATTTCCTCTTTGATAATATGAGCAATTCCTTTTTTCCCTTCTTTCCTCTCCCTTGCCTTTCTTTTCTCCCTATTTATGAGAGGAGAGAGAGGAATTACTTGACTCTGCTTTAGTTCCTTAGTTAAGCAAAGTCTTAATTAGCATTCAACTCCACTGTTTACCCTTTTAGTCACTAAACTCTATCAACTGGAATTTGTTATCAAAATTAGCTTAATCAAATTTTATTTTATTTTTTAATGGAATTTTAATGGAACGTTGTGATATTTATTGACAATAATCTGTGCACATCTTTTTTAATCTTTAATAAAAAACAACAAAATAACAACCTGTAACTCAGGATCCCTACTGACACAATCGAGTCTACATTTTTTCTTGTTCGAAAAGTCATTTCATTTTTATTGCATACCAGTTTACTTAAAACAGCCACAAATTTAGAAACGCCTACTTTTGTTCGACAGAGACCTCGGATACACGTCATAACAGAGAAGGAAAATAAATAGCAATTTTCGTCCCATGTCTAGCCAATGACAATTTGTGTAGGCCCTATGTATTCTCCGGTAGCTATAGCTAAAATAGCTATAGCTAAAAATAACAAGTATGTTTAATATTCAATGAAAACTGTTCAGTATTTTCCCACATGATAGGCTACAGTTATCCACCAAAAATAATATCTATAAGCTATAATATTCAACAGTATCAACGGAAAACACAAGCACACAATGAATGAATGTTTTGACAGTAGAGTGAAGAGGGCACGGCCAGCACAAGACTCCTTTGATGCGGCTGCTTCTCCTGACGCGTGCGATACACGGAGCACTGGACCGCGGGGGGTTTGCTTGCTTGCACTGACTCGACAGACACCAATGACAATGAACTGCGCATCCTCATATTGCATTCGAAGCTATGCGACTGGTTTTATAACATCTGCAACACAATGACAGGTTCATTTACCTTAATTTGACGCGGTATTGTGGATATACAAGGAGGCGAACGAAAGATGGACTAATATGGACTGGACAGCGTCCGATGAGCGATACCGGAGAGATGTTGAACGGTATGTCTGCCTGTCCTCTATGACTGAAAACAAGTTGAAAATGCTGTGGTTGAGTCGGTTTATTTCTCTATTTATCTGCGTAAATATAGCCTAATTAAAACATTGTCTGGGATGGAGATGTTAAAAGTCTCATAAAGCGATATTTTTTTCACGTGTGTTCATGACACAGTTCAAGCTGCAAAGGGTTAATGAAGAAAATAATGACCACGTTAGACCATGCGCTGACATAAAATACTGCACGCATCTGTTATTCACGTGCATGTGTCCATCTGTATTCTGTCATGTTGTTCTGTTTAGATATCAATAAGGTTGAGTCTCTGCTTAAATGCAAGTCTGTGTATGGGTTGTAGTGCTCTTTGACCACCAGTTTTGCTCTCCACAACACATGAGTGAAGAATAATTAGGATAAGGCTACTAATCCCAGTTATTATCAAGTGCTTGAGGATGCTGAAACTGACCAGTGAAAACCATCATGGGTGGGGTGATGTATTTCCAAGGATGTAACCAAATGTTAGAGAAAATAATATTAAATAAAGTGTATTAGTTTTATTATGTTTTAGAACATTTGGTGTACAAATAAAACTGGGCATGAAAGACAGCTAGTTTTAAGAACATCAAATATCTGTATGCTTCCTTAGAAGAAAAGGTTCTATAGAACCTTAAAATGTTCTATCAGCGTTACATATTTGGAACCCCTAAAAGGTTCTATAAAAAAAGGGTTCCTCTGGGTTCTATATAGAACCCTGGAGTTCCATACTTGGCCAATAGAACCTTTTACCAAAAAAAAAAAAATGGTTATATATACAACCATTTTGGAGTTCCATATATGAAGTGGGGGATGGATCCATTTCTGGTTCTAAATAGAACCATTTCTTCTAAGAGTGAATGGTCAATTTTGACCTCCTTCAAAGTGCACCTAGCTCCAACTTGGCAGTTTGAGCATTTACAAATAATACAACTAATATATATTTTTTAATTTTACATGTATTTTTTCATCATATTCAATTCAACTATGCTTGATCCTTCAAATGCTTGAAACTTGTAAATATGCAATCATATATTATACGCAATAATATATGATTAAATATTAATTTAATGTTAAGATTGAGTTCACCGTATTTAGTTTTAGTGTTCATTTGAAACACAAACTGCTCTGCACATTTTGCATGTCTTTATTATCTGACACACTCAGTTCATCCTAACGAGCTGAGGATCTGAATCAGGTGTGTTAAATAAGGGAGACACACACAATATGCAGAGCAGAGGGTCCCAACGACTGGAGTTGAGAACCACTGATCTAAAGTAGATTATTGATCTAAACAAAGTTGTAATAAGACATTACTGATATTCATAATCAAAGTTTATGTTCTAGGATTTTTATTTTCTTTCTGTTACAGCATATGTTAAAGAAGCTGTTTGATGTTATGAGCTCTCAATGTCATTTTCTGTTAATATTTTCAGTGCTTGATGAGTAGAAATGTTAAAATGACAATGATATGACTTTCTTAACATTGCATCTGTTTCCAAATTGCTTTCTAATTGTAATTGACATAACATTGTGTCTGCTTCTAATTCTTCTGTCGCAGATGGATGCGTAGCAAGGAATTGCACTAGGAGTTATACAACTTCATTAACAGCTTGTAAAAATGTGACAGAGTTAATTATGGAGTCCATCGCCTCACCCCCTCTTACACACAGAACTATATATACAATGAAGGGGACATGTCCTGTTTCTAATCAGCCGGTGCAGGGATTGCCTGGGATTCATTCTACACATATGGCAACCCAGAATTTCCCTGTCAGTCCTGCGAATTCATTATATACAAGACATAGAAGCATGAACAATTCCACCAATGAAATGCTAAAATAATAATAGCCATAGCCTGCCTGCTCACACGCCATGTAATCGTCGGTAAACGTAACCATAACATGTGAGGTCATAGACGTCTTTAATGCTTGAAAACATTTCACCCACATTATGTTTCAAAAATATTATGGGATAAAAGGGTGCTCAGTTGCTCTATATTTATGGTCTATAAAAATACTGGATGAAGTGATGTAATAGCTGTTAGGGTCACCTGCTCTGGGGCAAAGTGCTCACTATGAAAGAATCCACTTTTCTGATATAAAATAGGCTGTTTGTGGTTAGTTAGGGTCCTGTGTGACTTGTGGTTCTCTGTCAGTTGTGCACCCAGCAGCTGGTCCTGGGCAGCTGTTCAAACACAGGGATTTCAGATTGAAGGGTGGAAACATAGTGCAGTCTCAGTGGTAATTACAGGGTCACCGTTGCTCCTGGGTTAGATACACTACCTCTTTCTCTGTTATTGGAAATATACTTGGGCTTAGTGTGATTCTTTTTGTACATTTAATGTGTTCTCTTCAGTTTTATTTTCTCCTTCAATCTCAAAGCATCTTTAATCATTCAGTTGAGCTGAGGAGAAAACTCTCAGAGAGTCCAAACACAGTCACACGCTGGCTTTTGTTTCCCAGGCCTGCAAGAAGACTAACAGCAGGCTTAATAAGGATAAAATGTATTGCTGATGATGAACATGATGATTAATAGCTAGCAGGCAGGCTCTTCCAAATGTCAGTTTTTTACTGGGGGAAGGTTTTGTAATTATGTAACTTTGCCTGAAAGTTATTTCTCGCTCAAGTCAGTCTGTAACTTAAAAAAAGGCGACATAACTACTTTCAGAAGCTCTATTTAAAGGGCACATATCATGCTTTTAAATCATTCATTTTTACATATTATCAGTTCCGCTGCAAATACTGTGACGTAATTGTTCAAAAAACGTCATAGAGAACAGAAAAATCTGAACAGGTTGAAAATATGACCAAAACAGAATATAAAGATATAAACAAAGCACCTGAAGAGAATAATTTCATCTTTTCTGTACTTATAAACACTCCAAATATATAACAAAATGCATTTAGGGGCTAAACAATTGGATTTTGCATGATATGTCTGCTTTAAGCTCCGGATAGTTTACTCAGAAATGAAAATCATAATTTGTTAACCTTTATATCATTCACTGCGTTTACATGCAGCCAATAACCCGTTCAAAACCGGGATAACCCGGTCGCGAACGTCCATGTAAACACCGGCAAAAACCCGAAAAATGCTCATATCCCGGATTTTAAAAACCGGGATATTATACCTGGGGTACCCCTTTTCTAACCCGAATTTTTGGTCATGTAAACGCGTATCGGCATATCCCCATAGTGATTTGTGTTCTGCGCATGTTCTATTCGCAAGGAATCTTGGTCTTTTGAGTAGAGAAACTTCTCGGCGCATACAAAAATCCGCGTGCAGTATACCGGAAGTAAACATGGCGAGACACAGCACAGCATACTTTTGGAGCGAGCTCAGTAACGTTACCGGCATCATAGCGCAAACAAAGGCGATCGCTATCTGCCCCGAACTATTCTTTATCCGCATACTGCTGTTATTTTTGACTTTGGATACAGGAAGAAGAATCGGAAATGACGCATTTTGCGCCTTAAGGTTGTCCGTACGTCTAGACGCTAACCGCGCGTCGCCGTTTACATCGGGATATTGCAATTCCATGTATACAGGAGAAACTCTCTCTGCTCACGCATGTAAACGGGTTATCCCTAATGTTTCAGAAACCCGAAAAGTGACCTTAACCCGACCATAACCCGAAAATTGGCTGCATGTAAACGTAGTCAGTGAGATTGCATGTTTGAAAATCATCTGGATATTTCTGACTAAACAGTTACGCACCTCATTAGCCACTCCCCTGGAAAATACGTAATGCAATTTCCATTTTAGTCTCCTTGAGTTTAGTCTTAGTCACACACACATTGTGGATTTTATAAATCATCCTGGAGTGAGACAGAACCTCACATTTATGTCTGTGCTATATATATATGCTCTGTTCTTTTTTTTTCTTACAGCTGAGTTAACTTGCAAAGGCTTTTTGAACTTGGTAACATCAGATTCCTCATCTTCAGCAGAAAGAGATTGGCCAATCTTCCTAAATGCTACAGACCTGTCTGAGCCTGTGTCCCTCTCCGCGGCCGCCCCTTCTCTCAGCTCATAGACAGCTAGGGGCGAATAGCCCATTTACAATTTAAAGGATGCTCCTCAAGCCTGGGCAGGAAGGCCCAATGTGGTTTTTTACCAGTTGGAAACAACACACCCTCCTCCCCACACATACAGAGAAAAACCTGTATTTGAGCATGCACGAACAGATCATTCTTTCAGGGCAAGCCAGTGGCGCTCTGAGTGTGTGTGTGTACCCTCACCTCTGTGCTGTTTACCACTTAACAGCTCTGTATGTGTTTCACTGACTTCTGGTCTGGCCTTGCCACGTCAAATGACCGTCTCTTGTCTGCCGTCCAGAGAGAAATAGTAGCTTTTCCCTGCATGTGTGTGTGCAAGCTTGTGTTTGGTTGGACTCCTGACCAGCCTGGTCTTTGGAAATGAAGATTTCTTCACTAAAACACTGGATTAAGATCAGAGCCACAGAAGAGAGCCTGGCTGTTTCCCTCTTTAGGAGCTGAGTTTGTTCCTGTCTGTTCTTTTTTAACTTTCCTGTGGTTTGGATGTCGCGAAGATGAGTGGATTTTTGTATCGTGGCAGGTAAGGTATTCACCTCGAAACAGAGCGGGAAACATACTTCAGAAGAAAAAACAGCTCGCTTTTGTTTTTTTAGGAATTTGTTTTTATATTGCTGTGTGTTCCACCTTGTCTTTGTTTGTTAGAGTTTGAATATAGGCATAACTCACAGTAATTTGAACAATGTGGGAGTACAAATGTCTGGTTTGCCTCATCTTAAGGCTGAAATGATTTACATTAGCACACTTTGCACAAGTTAATTAGTAAATACGTTTTTTCAATGCCATTTACATTTAAGCAACTCCGAATGTTTGGGAATACTAAACTATGCCCCACTGTTTATGCAATACCACTGTTTAAACAGCATTCACGTTTGAGCAGACCATTTGTCAGTGTGGGGGAGTTCATTTCTCAGCTGACCACCAGCGTGATTATGGGTGACCTAGAGCAGGTGGTCATGACTCAGGGATCTCCTTGGCATCTGAATCTATTGGCTATGTTTTGTTTGTACTGTATGTCATGAAGCTTTCCTTCTCTATGGAAAATCTGACTGCAATGGTGGCTGTTTAAACAAAGAGGATCGTTACAAACTTTTTAGCATAGGCCCATCCCCCACAATATGCACACCTTAGTAGTGGGTGGATCGTTGCCGGCATGGTGAAGTTGTTGACACCCTTGTTTAGCTGTGTGTGGAAGACCATCTGTTTATTTCTCTTTTGCTTGCTGAACCTTACTGTCTGTCACTCTCTGCGGGGCAATCATGTGAGATGGATGTTCTTTGGCTTTTAGGAGATCTTTTAAGTGTTTGATATGGATCATGTAAATTAGGCGCCCGACTCTTTGTCTTTCGGATCAAAGTGAGGAAATCGAATGGTTGGCTCCATCTGTCACACCATTGTTTAGGCTGTATTATTGCCTGAAGTGAACCCATTTATTGGATAAGTGTGAAGAGCTCTACAGTCATCATCTATTCTAATGGACCTTTAAGAAGGGGCCAAGGGGGATGTAGTTTGGAAGTGGTATTTAAAAGATCAATAGAGGAAGATTAACTGCGTTTATGAACATTCTCTATTTTTTTTTTTTTGTCAAACCAAGGAAATGTATATTCAATCAACTGTAACATCACGTGCCCAACTACAATATTAATTATTTAAAGTAGATTTTTAAACTATTTTAATTAGATGAGTGATTCCCAACCTGGGGTATACGCACCCCCAGGGGTTCTTAAGCAGGTTCCAGGGGGTAAGATTTAGCTTTTGCTTTGTCAAACCTTTAAAATGATGGGAATGTAAAGTTACTAGAATAGATCCATTTTTAAAGAAATTAAGGTTTTTATTCTGCAGGAATGAATTCAATTGATCAAAAGTTGCAGTACAGGCATTTTGAACGGTAGTGTGTATGAAAAGTTAGAGAGACATTGACATGGCATGTTCCTTTCAGCCCTTTAAAAACTGTTGTCTATTATTGAGGCATGTGAGCATGAGAAAGCATCATTTTACCGGTATTACCCTATTAGATTGTCACTTAAATTAGCTATTTACTGATGCAGCAACAAACAGTTGCCTCATGACAATTGTGGTATGCTACTACATACGGTGGAATATTCTAGGGCTTGAAGAGCCCTTTTGAAGAATGTGTGTCCATAACATTACTGCTTGCACGTTTGGCAATTAATGATAAAATGAAAATATGTGGTAGAATAGAATTTTATTATGCAATGTACAAGTATATGACATTTTAATAAAGATTAAATGACCATATAATTTAAACATCATAAATGTACACTACTGTTCAAACATTTATAATGCACAAAAATATTCCATTTCAAATAAATACTGTTTATTTGATCTTGCTCATAAAAAAATGCATCACAGCTGTCCCAACAATATTAAGCAACATTGATAAAAAATGTTTTTTTTTAGCACTAAATCAGCCTTTTAGAATGATTTCTGAAAGATCATGTGACACAGAAGACTGGAGGCTGGAAAAGGCTGAAGACTCTCAGAATATAGAATTACAAAATCAATGTCATTCGAATATAAGCCAAGCACTCAAGCACTGAGTGCATGTGAAAGACGAGTCTGTCTTAAATGTCCTTGTCCATTTGTGCTGATGATCTGCAATCTGAGCTGTGTTTTGGACCATGTGGGCACTAATCAATAAAAATGTTTAGGAGGTTAAATATTAATGTTTAGATGTGCTCTAGAAAGGAACTTTGCTATCTTCTAAATGGGGCAGAATGAGAAGAAAGCTACTTTAAGATATGTTGTCCCACAGCTCGTGTTAGCATTATGCTATAATCTCTTATAATCACATCACTATAATTATCATGGTGCCCAAATAATACCTGTTTATTTGCAGTACAACTGACCATGCAATAACAAATGTGAAGCAGATGACAGGTTATAGAAAATACAGGCATTAAAAATGAGCGGATGTGCTGATAATGTGTCACTTGATTAACATGAACAGACGGATGAGCCTTTAGTGTGGAAACTCTGAGGGTTTGTTAACTGGACATTTGAGAATGTTTAAATATGGGTAGAACCAAAAACATTGTTTCCTGTTCCAAAACTTGAACTTAATACTGTATATTCAACAGAAATAAATTAAACTGATACAAGACAGTTAATATTAATCTTTTCTTGTATGTTTCAGACACTATAATGGAAATAAAGCAGCCCGACCCAAGAGCATGATCAATATGGGTGGTAAGTTTAACATTTTACTGGTAGATTTTCTGTTTTACACAATGGATGAACTCACCAGTTTTTGCAAGTATTTCCAAATGTACAATTATTTTTTAATGCTGTCACAACACATGCCACTTCATGACTTGCCTAAGAAGACCTCTTACCCACAGTAAAATCTCTGGAATGCGAAGCCTCTTGTGACTTTTTAATAGAATATTGGACAAATTTTGCCAAAACAACTATTAATCTTAGACCTGATTGTGCAAAAGACTATTGCATTGACATTTTGAAAAACCCTTTGAGTCTCTGCTTGTTTGAGTTGCTTCTCTCTGATTAAGGGGCCATTTACATGACACCGTTTTCAACTAAAAACAGAACACTTTTTATGCGTTTTGGCCGTTCATTTACACGACAATGGCATTTTTGGTCCCTGAAAATGCAGACTTTTGAAAATTGGTTTCAAAGTGCAAGTTCTTGAAAACGATACTGTTACCTTCGTGTAAACTACAAAAACGTGAATTTGTAAAAACGGTGACATCATACGTACGTATTCAGTGTTCAGTCTATAGCCGTGTAGTGTTTCTTTACAACGTGAGTCGTGACTTTGCCAACTACTGGCCTGGCATGAATAATACAGCATTTCTTTTGTCGGTTTCGAAGATCCATGTAAACAAGGGTCGTTTTGTCTGTACGTGAAAAACGCCAAGGAAAAACAACGTTTAGTACACCGTTGTCTTGTAAACATACCCTTAATCATCTCTCCCTCATCCTTTCCCAAAAGCACATACAGTATATTTCTGGACAAATTTATGAGTTGCTAATAAAAAAAACATAAAGCTAATGGCTTAATTATGTTGAAGTAAAAGTTCCAGAAAACTCGCTCTCAGACACCTCGCTGTGAGAGTGTTTGACATTTCTCTGGCACAGTTAAAGTGTGGTGCAACAGGTCTGTGCCATGCACTCGTCTCCAATACACCCCAGGCTCACTTTCAGTACACATCACTGGCACATTTTAAATAAAAGTCCTGTAATAAGCTTTAATGAGGCCATGCCATGGTTTTAAAGAACTGCAAGAAGATTAGGCCTTACCAGTGTTTCTGTGATTATGTCCTGTGGGGGTTATCCTATTCTCATGCTTGGAAAAAAACACATAATTTTAGCCCTGTGCCTGGCCTGTTAATGGCTCGACACAGTTCTGCTCTAGTGTATGTTCTCCTAATTTATATTACATTTTATATAGAATTTATATATAACAAATAATTTATTGTTTGAGTCTGGTATGTGGCATCCCATTTCCATATAGATTTTAAATGTTGTTGATTGTATTCTAACAGATTCCTCCAGTGATGATGCCGAGAAGAGCTCTGTTCTGCAGACACATAGCCTGAGAGAGTTTGAACAGGTAGGTGCTTGCTTTCCTTTCCCTGAAATTAGCTTTTGCATGCAACTGCAAGCCTGTGAAAGCCATTTGTCAGGCCTCTAAGTTGCTTCCACTGTGTAGAGGACGTTAATCTTTGGTGTTTGCCTGCAGATGAGGTGATCCAGGGAACTAGTTGGAGAGCTTATTTGAAACACGGATGTAAATACTATACTTTGTTTTCTTGAGTAATCAGAACCATCCTCTTGTTGCACAGCTAATCGTTCCTTGTACCAGTTCAGGCATGTTAATACGCCATCAGGCTGTCCTAGTTCATTCTGGGAATGCCAAATTGTGAACAACATCACTATTGACATGTTCTTTCAGCTCGTTGTCCTTTCTAATCACATTTACTCACGCTGTTGTCCAGTAAACACAATGGAATCCATCAAGATTCCCGAGAACTACGTGAGCACACCCACAGCCGATTAAACTTACATATGGTTTTTGTAGTGTTCTTTTTTTTATTTTTATGTGATTTCCATAAAACACACTCTGGAGCAGAGCAGAATCTGGAATGCTTGCTGTACACACGCTGCTGTGGTCTATCTGTTTGCAAAATGCTTTCTGGGAAATGAGCCAGCCTATTATGGCGGTGATATAACTTCAGCCTTGCTACCTTCATTTACAAGAGGCCTCTGTGAAATGCTGCAGTTTTTCTTTTTTCTTTGGAAAGGTTCAGGAGAGTTTTGGGAAAAACATTAAATAAAGACACAAAACTAAAAGATGACAGACCAAGAATATCATAATGCATATCAGTATTCAATAACAAAAATGCTTGCTAAAAATCAAGTGGACTTTGAGCTATTTAATTCTAACCCTCTTAATTCAGATCTGAGTTACTCCGATTTTTTCGCAGTTTAATTTTCATGAATTTGCATGTACTGCTTTATAGAGAAGAAATCTCATCTCATTCTCCTCAAAATTGTTGTAGTTAAAGCTGGCCTTTATAGTGTTTTTTCAGGGCTGGTAATTCTTTTTACATTTTATAATCTTTAGATATTATACAGTATATTTAAAAAAGTAACATTTTAATATTTTATGTACATTTAATACATATATATATATAATATTTTTATAATTATTTGTAATATTATAATGTATTTATATATATATATATTCAGATTATTTTATTTCAGATTAATCCCAATCTTCATTTATTCTTTGTTTCTTTGATTCTCTCAAACACTGTGGTTCGATTTATGAAGAAATGGCTTGTTTTAGTGAATTAATAACATAAGGCACAAGCAGTGTCTGATTCTTGTAATGAATGGCTCAATCTGATAAATCATTTGAATCAGTCTTCTGAAATATGCTCAAGTGAATTACATTCGAATCTAATAGAATCAGGTTATCTGTATTGATTCGATACCTAATTGTTTTTGCTAATCGGTGGTGCGTTTTTGCTATAATGTTGTCTACAGTGTGGTGGATATGTGCATGATCTCTTCTCCATGGATGAAACATTTGGTCTGTTAAACAAAGTAGGCCTCTAGCCTAAATTCCTGTCAGTTGGAAGAGCCAATCATTTCCAAACTTGCTTGAAATATGAATCTGACAAAATATCATTTTGAGCTGTCAAACAACTCGGTGGGGTGTGATTGGAAGGTAGAAGAGTTGAAAGTAGGATTGCTAATCTGTTATTTTTTTTGCCCTTATTTCGAAGACTTCACAGAAATGTGGAGATTTTTGACAGGCTATGTCAAGACCTGATCACATGTGGCTTGCTCTCTTCCAGCAAGTAGTCGACAAAATTCAGAAAGCCTCATACAACGAGAGCCGGTTCTGTCTATCTGGGAGCTTCTGAGCTCTGTGCAGCACTCCCCTCATGTAGTTTTTCATTTGGATAGAAAATAGGTCAAAATTTTCTGCATGAAGAGAAACACATGCCTTGAAGCATTCATTATTTTTTGCTCCTCGTGTCTGATTCATGTCACAAAGGCAATTCTCACTGAAACAAGCCCTGCACAGGGAATACACAAAGAATATTATAAACTGAGTCGTGTGGTGTATTTTCGAGAGCGTTTTTAGCTTTTTAGGGAATTGATCAGTATTATTCCCCTCCATGCTGGATATCATAGACTGATGAATGGGTATAACCACTAACATGTGGCCTTTCTCTCCAGATCTGTCCATATGGAAAGCTTTTTTTTCTCTCTCTCTCATCTCACTCAAATTCATCTGGATTGTTGGGTTATTATTCTCTGACATGAGAGTGATACTTGATACAGTCAGTCTAAATAGCTTTCGTTTCCAATATGAAGGCTATATAGAACCTTTTGGGATAGGAGGAGGTAGTAAATATTTAAGATTAAGATTGTGAGAGATTTTTTTGGTTCGATTTTGGCCTGTGGAAAACACATATAGCACCATAAGCGTGTTACGCTGCCCTCTACTGGTTTGTTTTACAGTAACAGTAACACACACACACACACACTCACTGATCAGCACCATCAAGCATACAGTGAGAGAACTGAGGCCAGACAGCTTAATACGAGCCAGATCTTTGTAGTAAATCAGTGGTCCGCATCAGAGGGACAGAGCCATCATGCTGAGTAAATTATGGAGACAGTCATGGTTGATGATGATAATGTAATGTAGGATCTAATCTGCACCATGTCTGTATATAGACTATGCACCGTGTTACTTTACTAAGGGTTTTCCTCTGTATTATTGTCTGCATCCTTGTAGATCACCCCTATATGTTGTGAATTCGGTTGCTTTGTGAAGTATAGGAAAACACTGCAGTAGCCACTACTTGGAGTTATTATCAGTAGGGTTGTCTAAAGTACCGGTACTAAGCTCATAATAAACTAAAATATGTAATGGTTTGGTATTGCACTCTAGATTTTTGTATTCACTATGGTGTTTATCTTATAAAGAGGATGACAGTTTGTTTAAATTTTCAACTAGTTTTTGAACTATACTTCAGTACTGTGATAAAAGCTTCAGCAAATTCATAATGTGAAAATGTAATACCGCCACATGCTAATTAAGTTCCTTAAAAAGGATAAAGCAGTGATATCTTTGATATGTTGATGAAATGCACCTACACCGAATTGAGAAATGTGAAACAATGTTTATTTATTTCAGAAATATTTGACGGCTACACGCAATTGTTTATTTCATTTGTTAATATTTATATTATTATTTACTTTCTTTTGTACATTTTTTGCTGTTGTATTGAAATTGATATTGAGAATTGTTAAAATTGATACTCACTACTGAAATTTTACAGTTTTGACAAGCCTGACCTGCGGTAAAAAGTCTTAGACCACATTAAAATAGAGGATTCAAAATCTAATTTAAAGCTGGGAGCAAACTATAATATAAAGCAAACGTTATGATGTAAAATGTATAGGAAATATTTCAGATTTTACATGTTATAATTTACTTTAGTAATTTTCCTGTTCAACATTTAATTTATTGAAATTGTTTTGCTAATATAATTTGTAATGAAAAGTTGGTATTAAATTAGAAAAATACTTAGAAGCATTTTCACTAGTGATTTAATTTTTTTGGACCCCACTGTATGTTTAAAGCAGCCATCAGATTTCAAACCTTCTGCTCTGAACTTATCGCTAATATTTAAAGCTCTATTGACAGATTGAGCATTTTGTATATTTTTGTGAGGACATGTGTATCACAGTATATGTGTTCCTTTATAGGTAAGTTAGTGTGTGTAAGTCATTTTGAATTTGTAAGCCATCCCTGTCTCCGTTTCAGTATTTTAATTATTCCTTGAGGCCATGTGGGACCAATTACAAACAAAATATGCAGGGAGGGGCAAAAGCCATATTTTTATGAATTGCTTCAGCACTTAGTGGCAGACCTAATGCCGCAATTATTGTACAATAAAGCAAAGACATTCACTGAGGTCAAAGAACCAGCAAACCAAACTTTACTCTGTAAATCTTGACGGTCGTCGGCCACATTGCATGGCAGAGCTGGATTGAAAAATGAAGAAACATTCAAATTTACAGATTTAATGAGACCTCAGATGATAAATGAGCTGCGGTCGGATTCCTGAATGACAGAAAGATCGGCCTGGTCTTTTTTCCCTATTCAAAAAGGCGCTTAAATCATGAAGCAAACTGTTCTTAATTAAATGTAACCTGTTTTTGTGTACGCCAGCACTCATATATCAATGTAGTGAGTCACTGTGAAAATAGGAGCGAGTGCTTTAGACCAGGGCTGTGACACAGAACTCTGACACACTGACTCTCTCTTCTAAAGCAAAAGGATGTATATGTATAATTGTTTTTCATACTGTCTTACCATATGTATCCAGTATACAGCAATCACAAGGGAAATTTGAATTATGTGGACAGAGCTGCACGATCGTTAAAAGATTGCGAACTCACACATGATTTTATTCCTAAATGACAACAATTCAACAATCGCCGAGTAACTTGATGCTTCAAATACAGATTGTATCGATTGCATCTTTACACCAATAGTTTTTGTCAAGTGACTGTTAATAAAATGTATCTTGAATCATTCAAGAGTCATTCAAAAACACTGATTCATTCAGCAATGAAACAAGTCATTTTGAGTGAGTCATTGAACGATTTATTCAAACCGATATTTTAAAATAGATAATTAAAATGAATTTATTCATAGACTGTCTCTAGCAATTAACTTTTTGTCAGAACCTCTAGTAAATGACTTGCTATTTCGTTTAGTTGTCTGTTCAGAATTATGGGAGAGTTATATTAAACAAAAAAAGTTGTGATTCTCAATTTATCCAGAATCATACAGCTCTAGTGGACATGCTATTGTCATGTATTAATTCTCAGGGAATATTTTTTTTAATAATTGCTGTGTTCACTACTACAGAAAATGTGTAATGCATTATTTTTTGAGTCAATTATTGTAATCAATTTTTAATAATATTAAAATATTTGTTTATATACATTTTTTATATTATAGTTAATGAATATATAGAATTTGGCTCTTTTTTATTATTAATGTTTAATCCGTTTCTTCTCCAGATGTTTTGCTGTTGGGTTTATCAAACAGATCTGTTTTGTTCCAGTGTTTGGTGGTTTTCCCCTTCATTCCATCTTCTGTTTCCTTGGCCCACTCAGGTTTTGCAGTTTATGCAGTTACATTTTCTGACATCTTGCCAGTAATGTTCTTTAGTTTCTCTGTCTGCGCTGTGCTTGCGCTCTGGCGTGGTAGTTTGGAATGGTAATAATACTAATTTCATCGGGGGCACTCTTTCCTGAGGGAAACTTAAAGGCCGTGAGATCATATTTTGAGATCCCAGTCCAGCTTTGACATCAAACGCACAGGCCTGCATGTTCTCAGGCGAGACCGTAATCCGATTTTTGAAAATATACCTAACGTCTGCTTTAATGAGCTAACTCGAGTGCCTCATACCCCCTGTGAAAATATTCAAACTGCCTATGAAATACAAGAATTGAACCATCAAACCCTTGTTAAAGCACTCAGAGCTCAGGGGATGATACTGTGCGCTGGGCCGTTATGTGTCCTGGCTGGTTCTGTAGAAACGGTGAGCCGCGATAGGCCTGGGAGGAAGGAATAGCGGTGTTTGTAAATACCTCTCCAATTATCGGTAATATGCCACTAATAGGAACCAGATGAGCGTTTATTTAATTTGTCAGGAAGGTAAAATTAAAAAGAGCAGGACTCAAGAGTCATGGAGCTGCATTGAGGCTCTTGCGCCTGTGTGTTTGTGTTACTCTTGTTGATTTTTTAAGGCCATAATCAAACATTTAGCTGGTAAGGAAACGCCAGGGGTCGACTTACTCTAATTGGATTTCAGACTATTTTTCCACATCTCCTAAATAAAGCACACAACTGAGACAGATTAAATCAGATTAAGTTATTTTTTATTTCCAAAAGAAGGAAAAAATGACTTATGGTTTAAACTACCAATTAGATACAGTATGTAGAGTATCTAATGTCATGTTTGGTTTTTTGGGAACTTATTTCCTAATAATCACTTGTTACATCCATATTTGCACTGCACCATTTTTTGGGTTTTGGCTACCAACCATGGAAGTTTAGATGCGTAAATACCTCTTATAAACACGTAGACCCTGTGTGAGAGATTCTCTCCATACTATCATAGCAAGTAGGCGACAATTTTGCGTTGCACAACCCAGGTTGAAAAAAGCCTCACTTGTGTGGCAAAAGCCAGAAGCTCTTGGCTGAATGTGTTGACCACAGATTCTTATATAAGACTGAAAAAGGGAAGCCACGAAAGATTCAGATGGTCTGTTGTTCATTTGAGTACTCAGTGTTTGACAGTAGTGCTCTCAAACCTCACTCTGTAATGACATATAATGATAAATGGCAAGTATAATTGACATATGTCAGGCACCATTATCCTGTGTGCATATTATGTATTTTTCAATGTCTCTTATATTTGTGTACACGTATACAGTGAGCATGTTGAGCACCCCTGAGGTCTTTCCACAGCAGCCTGTTCTTTATATAAATCCTTTGTGGTCAAGAAATAGTAGGTTGTAGTAGTACATTAACGTCTCGGTTTTGGATAAAAAATAAAAAATGATTTTTAATTTATAAATTCATTTCACTGTATATAGTCTAAAGTATAAAAGAAATGTATGTACAATGTACATTTTTAGAATAACTAATTTCTATATTAATCACAAAAATAAACCATCGCGACTCTCCTATGATTGAAGGCGACACTTCCCACCGGAGCGATTTCAAAATGGCGGCAGCGTGAAATCAGCGTATGGGTTCTCTCTTAGTTGCAGTGTTTAAAAGTCAGCTGTTAAATGCTCAAAGGACATATTTGTTTCCATTTCAAAGGCCTGTGATTTCTCTTTTCAGTCAGTGAATCCACACGGATAGATACTGGAAGACTGCAGTGACCTGTGGAGGTCTGGTTGTTGGCTTGGTTGGACTTTTTTTTCTCCTTGCGCTCTGGTTTTAAAGAATGACTGCTCTCTTTGTTTCCGAGCTCTGTTTAATCCGAAGCAACTTCCCCAATCATGTTAAGCAGAAATAGACAAAGAGAGTTCGAGGGGAAATTCTGTTACACGTCACACATGGACAATAGCATCCAATGCAAAAGTCCATGACAATTGGCAGCGGGTTTGCGGAGCTGGTTGAACTTGATCCCATAATTCAGTCTCACAATAAACACACTGAATTAAAGGCAGATTTAGTCTTTGAAGTGTGACTGAAAAACCAGTGTTTTATTTTGCTTCTTCCAAACAGAATTCAGCCTGTAACATGAAGTGCTCACGCAGAGGAGGTCTCGTTCGCTGTGTTTATGGTTTGCTCTGGGAAAATGCCTTGCTGGACAACTTGTGACACAGTAGTCAATCTCAGTCACTTTTTGTTGTACTTCATTTAGGAAGGCCAGTATGATCACAGTGACTTGATTTGTTTTACAGTGACTTTATGTGTACATAAACATAAGTGATTATTCTTTCACTAAGTGATTTCTCATTTGAGATCAGATACTTCTGTTAGACATAAGAAGCTGATTGCTCATTTAACATTCTGTTAGAAATGGCAAAATCTTGTTGATATAGCAAATCCATTCAGTGACGTGAAGCTCTCAGTAGAACAGCTTTGTGAAACGTGCAGTGCAATTTGTTTTTCATTGCTTATATTGTGGTGCATCTAGACATGTTTTGCCAGATTTGACATCGGTGATGCTGAAATTTATTAGTTTGATTTTTGGTTTTGGTTTTTGTGTTTGAATCAATAATATAAAATATTAAAACCTAGGAAGGAAATAAACTAGGAGATTTTTTTTTAATTGTTCTTGAAAGAAGTCTCTAATGCTCACTAAGACTTCATTTCTTTAATTAAAAAAATGTAGTAAAAATAGTGGTATTGTGAAATATTATTACAATTTAAAATAACTGTTTTCTATATTAATACATTTTTAAAAAGTAATTTATTCCTGTGATGGCAAAGCTACATTTTCAGCAGCCAGCCTTTAGTGTCACATGACCCTGCAGAAATCATTTTAATATGCTGATTTGGTCTTCAAGAATCATGTCATTATTATTATCAATGTTGAAAACGGTTGAACTGCTTAATTTATTTGAATTAGAATTTATTTGAATTAAATTGGCAATTTATTTGAATTAGAAATCTCTTGTAACATTATAAACATTTTTACTGTCACTTTTGAGCAATTTAATCCTTCCTTGCTATATAAAAATATTTGTTTAAAAAAATATATATTGACCCAAACCTTTTCTAGAGAAAAGAAAAGAAAATAACAAAAACCCAAACTAACTGTAAAAAGACCAATCAAAAAGCATAAAGTAACAAATTAAAGAAAACAAAAAATAATAAAGAATAATGAAAAAAAAAAAAACATTAGAAGTTTTGGAATTTTCTCAGGTCTTGGGTTCAATGTTTTCATATTTAAAATGCTTTTAATATCTGACCTAAGCTTTACTGATCCAGCTGCACCTGCTAGGTCAAATGCACCTTCTAAAAATGTACCAGCACCCACTGCTTTTTCCCATTCCCGTATTTCCACTTAGGGATATTTTTGAGGTCACTTACTGTCCTGGCAGAAACTTAGAATTCACACTTCTGAATGTGTTCAGAAAGATGACACAAGAGATGGAAAGAGGGAGCAATAAGAGCGAGAGACTCCAGGCTTTAGATCTTCTGCCAGTGCAGTAACACCTTGGCACAACTTTTCATCTCTCTGTTTTCCCTTTCATTTTCTCCCTCTTTCTCTCATATACTTTTTCTCTGCTATAGGAATGGAGAGAATATGACCAATGTGGTATAGAACGCCATCAATGTCTGCTGCTTTATAGTAGGCCTAATTTTAAATTTGGTTAATAATCAATCATAAGAAAGGTTATGAAACATTAACCCAATGTTGAGTATGTTTCAAGCTATCAAAAGTGCCTGGGTGTTTCTCAGACAACATGAACATGAGGGCTTGAAAGAACCAGAGACTCACTTAGCTGAAGTGATCCCTGTTTTCTCTAATGGCTTTACATTGTTGACGGTGAAGCAAAACTTTTCTTTAAAACTCGGATTACTGTCCTTCCGCTCATTCCCGAAAACAGATGTGGAAATAATGAATCGGTTGCTATCAGAGAGTAACGTGCGCTGCAATCAAAGAGATGTATGATGTATTTCATGGCGAAGAGGCGCATTAATTGGAATTTAGAGAAAAGAAGAAAGATGTAAGTAAACAAATTAACAGACGTCTCGTGTAGTTTGATCATTTTGCAGTCGTTGTTGTGCTGAAGCCTGAACCGAAGCGCAGAGTCTCAGCGGGAGTATCGGTCTGCGAGCTCAACGACGAGAGTCATCCGTCACACTCCATGCCCAGGGACGTCCACATTTGCCTGGGTAAAATATCACAACCCTGCGAGGGCCGGGGAACACCGACAGGAGCATTAGATCTTTGGCCAAGAAGGCTCTGGTCTGGTATTCAGTGTCAAGCTGAAAAGTAATCTCACTGTTAAAATGTATGGCTTGGATGTGTAAATGGCACCAAGATGTGATGTTCTCTCTTCATTTCCTCTGAAAGTTATTGCAAAGAGTCCGGCTGAAAACTAACTGAGCTGTTGCAGTGTTTTTGGTTGTTTTTTTGCAATATATGTACACTACCATTCAAAAATTTTGAAGTAAAAAAGTGAATACTTTTATTCAGCAAGAATGCATTAAATTAATCAAAAGTGACTCACTAAGGCATGTATAATGTTACAGAAGATTTCTATATAAAATTGCTGTCTATCCATCAAAAAATCCTGAAAAAGTATCATAGTTTTCACTAAAATATGATGCAGCCCTGTTTTGAATGTTCATAATAATAAGAAATATAATTTCTAAAGAATCATTTAACACTGAAAATTCAGCTTTGCTATCACAAGAATAAATTAAATTTTGCAATGTATTAAACTCAATTGTTTTAAATGATAGTTTTCACAAAATTACTATTTTACTGCATTTTTGATCAAAAACATGAAACCTTTGTGAGCATAATAGAGTTCGATCAACAAAAAAACCCCCTAAAACTAAACATTTTTGTTTTGTGGCTCTCCCTCTGTTGACACCTTTATGTAATTTTAGCTTTACACTGGGCATCATTTATCCCATTAGCTCCTTATGCGTTATCCACCAGAATGACTTTACCTCATAAACGTTCTGCCAATTAACTGTTAAAGCCAATATGTGGGCCATTGACTTTTTCACAAAAAAGTAGTCACCACTGTAAAGGGCGAGGGGTAGTGGTTCAGATACAGAACCTGCTTTCTGTACTGCAGTGTTGGTGTGTGTTTCTCATGCGTGTCTGGCGTATGGCTTTCGTGTTTGTCTGTGAGGGCTTGTGCTTGCGTGTTAGGCTCAGTGGGGCTGGCATAGTCTGTGGAAAAGCTCTCCCCTCGCCTCAGTATGATGCTGGCAAACAGGCAGAGGCTCCTATGTACACGCACCACGAGCACCGTCCCGTGCCATTGCATCTGGAAATTATTTACCAGGCAGTAAGAGAGGACGAGGGGGAGATTGTGAATGGAAAAAAAGAGAAGTTGCATAGGGGGAATTGAAAAAGGCTTTGAAAGAGTTCACCAAAAAAACTGAAAATTCTGTCATCGTTAAATCATCCTCATGTAATTTCAAACCTATCAAACACAAAATAAGCAGTGATGACTTGCAATAGTTTGCGTCTTCTGAAGTCATATAATAGCTTAATGTAAGAAAAGACTGACATTTTTGACCATACAATGAATAACATATTGGATCCAGTGTTTTTTTATTTTCCAATTTCATTAAAAAAAATTATTAAAAAGTTTTGTTTAAACTGTAATAACCCTTATTTGAACCCACTGTCTTTCATTGTTTATTCATAGTACATCGTCTTTTGTGTTCCACAGAAGAAAGTATGGGAAATGATGACAGAATTTTTTTTGGGTGAACCACCCCTTTTTGGATTGAAATTTGTATTTATGCATCTGTAATCGAGAGGAATTGTTTTAGATTTAGGTTCGTGAAACAATAGCTTGAATCAAGCTCAGAGAGGTTCCCATCTGCCTCCCTTCCATCTATCTTTTCTGTCTCCATGGCAACAAGAAGGATGTCCTGTGAAATTGGCTCAGGAATCTGGGTCTCTGCAAGAAGGCTGAAAATCCATGAAAATGCCACAACAAACTGTTGCTGAACTCATCAATCAGAGATGTAAGGTGACTCAGTGCGATCATTACTTAAGACGATACAGCGGTTGTGTACAGCGGAGTGGCCGTGACTGTTGATTTTCTGCTTGATTTATATCTGTGTTAAATAGAGCGCAGGCTTTGAGCTCTCAACCCTCTCAGGCTTAGCCTGTCAGACTGAGTTTCACACAAACACATCAGCCATGTGCTTCGGTCATCATAATTACAAGATTCGAATAAACATAGAAATGGTCCAAAATAATTGACATCTTTATTGGACTGTAAAATTGTAGTTAAAATAATTTGCTCTGGATTTAATTTGGATCAGATGAGAGACGTTGCAGGCCTTCAGCATGTTTATAGCACATCAGGCTGTTTAATATGTTTTTATAGCATTATCTAAAGGCATTTCCCCACTGAGCTTCAAGACTATTTGCCAATGGGTATTTGCTGCCTCAGTCTCATTTATCATTTAATAACATTAATACATTAATAACCCTTTATGAAGGGTGTCAAATTTAGTTTGCCGCATTTTATTCTTTGTTTTTGTGTGTGTACTTTTATATAAAGGGTTATTTCTCAGCAGTTGCTCGTTCATTGGAGTGGATAGAATTGTGCATACTCGTTTTCCTTATTTTTACTTTTAGATTACATTTACCAACGCTCAGTTGAAGTTCATATTTAAAAAAATAAATAAAGGTAATAACACTGATAAATCTAATCTCAAAATCAATATCCATTTCCATACTATACACAATAATGTTGCCTAAAATCATTGTAAAATCTTTGGTGTTTAATTTAGTGTTGCCTCACCAAAACGGCATTTATTTGATCATCAATAAAGTACAACAGTAATATTGGGAACAATTATTCATAAAAAAAACTTTTCTATTTTAATATGTAATGTAATTTAAATGTAATTTATTCCTGTGATCCTATTGAGCATCATTACTCCAGTCCTCAGTGTCACATGATCCTACAGAAATCATTCTAATATGCTGATAAAAATATTCTTATCAGTTTTGAAATGCTGCTTATATTTTTTTGTGAAAACCTTTATGCTTTAGGACATATAGTACAAAAAGAAAATGAGAGATGTGTGTATCATTTGCTGTGTATATTCATGTCTTTTAGCACCATTTGTCACCAACTTGCAGTACTTTATATATATTTGTTAGTGAGTATTCCACAAAAACTGCTGCATACTGATAAGACGTGAGAAGTCAAGCAGCAGTTGGGACTCAGGAAGCAAGTATCTCTGACACAGGGCGCCATGGCAACATTAACCGTCTACAGTAAATGCAAATGAGGGAGACACAGAGCGGATCATGAATACAAAGAAACAAGAGCAACCCTGGCTTCAGTAATTAGATGTGCTTCAGTGCAAACTCTGCATTTTATATAGCTGTTCTGTCGGAATTTTTATAGATTGTAATCATAGTAAGATGTATTTGATTAATAAGGCTTGGATTTAAATGTACTCTGTCTGGAAAATATCACACTAATATTATTGGACCTGCCTGAGTTTCTGTGTTTGTTGCTCATTGTCTTTACATAGTTATTATTATGATTAATGACTCCTAGTAATGATTGATATAGGCTTTCATTCCTAATTTCTAACCAAAAGTCCACATCACTTGTGCAGTTTGTCTTTTGGCATTACTTTTATGGCAGACAAATCACTTAATTTGCATTTTTTCGGCATATGTAATCCTATTCAAAGCCAGTTCCCATTAACTGGCTAATAATATCAAAGCTCAAACACTCAATAAGAGTCAGTCAGTCAGGTCTGACAGACTGCATGCGTATATACCTCAATGTATACGGCACACAGAAGCTTACTGTCTTTGGCCTCCTTGTTTCAAATCTCTGCCCCGTCAGACAGTGACAGAAAGACAGAGTCCAGACGCTGATGTGTCTCTTTACAAACATGTCAGACTTCCCATTTTCCTCCCACAATGGAAAACCTCCTGTAGACCTGTAAAACTGAAGTTCCCTCGCTGACAGACAGAGCAATGCAATCACCGTCGTGATGGGGCACAGACAGCCAGTGCTGGGGAAAGATGCATGAAAGAACAGTATTGCACTTATGTAATCCAGTCTTTAACAAAGTCGCTTGCATCTGATGGTAAGATTGAATCCAGATTGAAACAAATAAGGTATTGCTTAAATTTAAAGTGCCCTAGGCGACATTTCTACAGTATGCATGAGCCCCTAATGAGTTTTTATGGGTCTCCAGTTGTCATTCCCAGTTGTCCTAGACTTTGAAGTTTAGTCTGCAGAGCTATGAAATTTCTCTTTGCAATAAAATCAATCATGTTCGGTTTCATACTTATTTAAGCCATCTATTGATTAGTATTATTTTGTGCAATATTTTTTCATCTAAAAAAGTGAAAAACCTGTCACACTTTAGATTAGGGTTCAATTCTCAGTATCAACTAATTATTAACTACGACTTGCCGTAATAAACTCCTAATTACTGCTTATTTAGTTTTCAAGGTAGTTGTTAAGTTTAGGAATTGGGTAGGATTAGGGGATGTAGAATAAGATCATCCAGAATAAGGCATTAATATGTGCTTTATATACTGTAAGTACTAATAAACAGCCAAAATCCTAGTAATATGCATAATAAGCAACTAGTTAATAGTAAGAATTGTACCCTAAACTAAAGTGTTAGCAGATCCTAGCAACAGAAAAGCTCCCACCAGTGATATTAATAGCATTTACACATATTTAGCCATGTGTGTGTGTTTGTAAGCCTTTGTGAAATGATTTTATTGGGAAATGGTGAATCATGTTGGTGTATATGTTGTTTGTGGTTCGAGGAGGCTGTCGCTAGTATGAAGGAAGGGTCCACTCCAGAATTCCTTAGTGACAGCTGATACAGGATACCTCCTGAAAATAACCTTGAAAAGTACTGAGTCTTACTAAAGTTCGCTTTCTGCACAGTTTAGAGCCATACTGCCCTCCAATGGTTAAACACTCTGACAAATATAAACATAAATTGAAGTATTTACTGCATGTAAATTAACATTTACAGTTACAATTACATAAATATTTTAGTGGGTCATACTAAATACATGTATATAGGATCAATTATTTATCTCATAATTTTTAGTTTGGGGTCTGTAAGATATTTTCGTGTTTTTGAAAGAAATAGTGTTAATCATATAAATTAGTTCTTCTGTCAGTTTTAAATGCTATTAAAATGTTAATAGTGGTAATTATATTGGTCATTTTTAAATACTGTTTTTCATTAGATAAAGGATGGCGGTTGTAAATCCAGTTGAATCTAGTTGAATTGTCCACTTTTGGAATGAGCAGTCTGTGATTTTTAGCACGTAAGCCTCCCCCCTCTCTCTGTCTCTTCTATTTTATTGTCTGTATCAGTTAACACATCACACATACCCATGATCCTTAAAGTTAATTCCTTCTGGTGGCCGTTGAAGTAAAAAAAGATCCTCATAATCACCCCTCCTTCTTTGCATACACCACACATGGTGGAGGGGGGAGGGGGGCTTAGACCCCTTTGAGAAGGAGGACCCTCAGTGTGTCACTTACAGTTCATGTTGATGTTGTTGTCCTAGTTTTAGAAAACCTACTACAGTACATCTAAGTTGGCTTATTTTAGATATCTTTACTCGTATTTTAGCGTGTGATTTAGGCAGTATGGCACAGGTATGAGGGGTCTGAGAACCCCTACGTGAAGGAAGCGATCATGTTTAACGGCTACCGTACTATTTCACAGCACCTCAATGACTTGAAGAAGGAGAACTTCAGCCTGAAGCTTCGCATCTACTTCCTGGAGGAGCGTTTCCAGCAGAAATTTGAGGACAGTAGCAGTGAGGATGTCCATCGGAGGGTGAGTGTCACTAGGCTACACTTTAAGTAACCAATTAAATTTGACAAGAAAATATGAACCAATTATTAGCCATAAATGTCCATCATTTGCCTGTATATTGCCAGAAAATGCATATTTTAGATCATTTTTTGATAATGAACGGCCTGAATGAAATTGCTTGAAAAAACAGGGGCAATGTTGATATTTTGTAACAACAATGTTATGGGAAATTGTCCTGTCATTAGACATTCTAACATAGGATTTTCATCACAATTTAACAGCAATCGTGCAATTGAACAATTATGAAATGCAAAACGATTCACTAAACACCAAAAACTGTAACAACATAATGCCAAAGCATTGTTTTAGCCAACAGAAAAAAAGTTATACATTTGAAACACACATGCCAACTGTCTCTGAATCTGTTTTAGGTGACAATAAGCTTTTGCTTAAGTACATTCTAGTACTATAGCACTTGTTTTGCTGGCTTGACAAATGCAAAGACCTAAAATAGCCCATAGAGCCGCAGACACCCAACTATCTATTAAGTCAAACAGTGGACAACAACTGCAGCCAGGATATGTGGCTATATTTAAATAAACAGCATTAATATGGATCAGCTGTGTCCTGCACCTGTCACAAACTGACTATCTGCACAGGAAAAACTGGATTCTGGGTAGAGTTGACTGACTGACTCTGGTTGGGTTTGGTTTCTAGGGGGAAGTAAAGGTGACACTTTCTAGCAGCTGTTGTCCATGTCCTATTAAACCAAAAGAAGAGTGTATCACTATGCATCACTATGTTTAAACAGTTTCGTTGCATATTCATTGACATACAGGCCCAAAAGTCTGAGATCACATTGAAATGTGCAATTAAACCAAAACTTCAAATTGTTGGTTGTAACACACACAAAAACCTCAGACTTTTGGATCCCATTGTACATTTATGTATCATATGTCAGGTCACATACAGAGGCCCATTATTCCTAAGGTGCATGGTTATAATATTTATGCATAAAGCATTAATACTGTAAGGAAAACCACACCATTATTATACACATGACCCGACAATCTTGATTTGAATAATTTGATTCATTTTGATTTATTAGATGAAAATGCACTCCTGCACAATTGCACTTAAAATAGCATTGCTTAGCTGTTCTGGTAACTGATAGTGTGTAAAGCCCAAAGATGCAGTATTAGTGCCAAAACCAGGCTATTTCTGTGTCTGACCTTTTCAAATGAACCTGATAAAACAAATATTAGTCCCACTGACCAAAAGGCAGCACAAATCATTAAGAGCAACTGATGTATGACTGATGGTCCTGAGTGCTTTCATTCATCAAACACTATTTAACTGGCAAAGCTCTCTGAGGTTTACAATGGGATGTGTATGTATCATATCACAAACATATTGATACACACTAGTACTAGCAGGGACTGATCTGTTGCCGGCCACACTGAGTATCTGGTGGTATGAGTTATAAAAGTCTCTGTTGCTGTGGCCTGGTGCATTGTGGGAAGGGAAAGGAAAGGGGTCAGGTTTGAGTGCTTGTCAGTAAGAGTGAAAGAGCAGGTGGTTGGCGTCTCTCGTTCTATTTTAGGGTGAGACTGCAGCTGCACGTGCAGAGAGCTCACGCAGGCTGTGCAGACTCAGCAGAGAAGATCCATGAAATATTTATAATTCAGACAAAAATATGGTTGTGTTGGAAGCATGAATTTCTAATGGACGGTTTATTAGAGGGAAATAATAATTAAAAGACAGGAATGCAATGTGGTAGAACAGCATGCAAACTCTGAGACTTGCAACATGTTTAAAGAATCCCTATTGTTTTTCAGAACATCGAGTTGAAGGTTGAGGTGGAAAGTCTGAAACAAGATCTCCAGGAAAGACAGGAACAGCTTGACAAGGCCCTGTAAGTATCAAACAACTCATATTCTTTATATATTTGCTGTTCACAAATTACAGTTAGTCTGCATTCACACAGCAGAATATGGTTGTCAGTCCTGAGTTCTAGTCCGGTTACATTTGCAAAGTTTAGTTATAAATTAAAGTATAAATTAACTGACTTCCATTCATTTTCATACCTCTCATACTTCCATACCTGCACTTTGAGAACTTATTCTTTGAAACAGAATAAGGTATGAGTTAATGATAAAGTTGTAAAGCTACACAGCTATATTAAAAGCATGAAAATGTTTAGCTAAGTTTCATCATAACTGCTTTCTATGTAATAGTCTTTATTAAGAGTGCAGATAGTGAAGCCAAGCATAATCAGGAACGCAGGTAGTTCTATGAATCTGTCTCCTTCAGTCTGGTGATCCTCTCTCTCACTCATAATGCTGGGCTGCTTCCAACTACTATCAGGATAGCTGCTTCTCATAGGCATGTGTGACTTATCTTGCTCTACTGCCAAATGCAAAAGGCCAAAGCATATCGCCAAGTCCATGTCGAACACTTATCAGGTTTAGAGGACAAGACAGAGTGTTGCGATACCTTTTGAAAAACGTACTGCAGCACATGGCCCTGTGACTTTATTTTGCTGATGAAGAGGCTATTTGAGCCCCTTTTTAGACTCTTGAATACACACAAACACTACCTTTCAAAAGTCTGTGTCCCTCTAATGCTCACCAAGGCTGCATTTTAAAATGTAATTTATTTTCTTTGGCAAAGCTGAGTTTTCAGCATCATTACTTCAGTCTTCAGTGTCACATGATCCATCGGAAATCATTCAGATATGATGATTTGCTGTTCAAGAAAATATTTTTTATTATTATCACTGTTGAAAAAAGTTCTGCTGCTTAATTATTTTGTAGAAACATCTGGAATCTGATGTACAAAGTAAAAAACAATCATTTGTTTGAATTTTTAACAATTTAAGTCTTTAATGTCACTTCTGATCAATTTAATGAAAGAAAGTTGAATGAAAGTTTTAATTTCTTAAAATAAAATCGCACTGACCTCGAATGTTTGAATTTTACTGTGTGCACCTGTCTATAGTGGCAAGGGCTAATTCATTCTCAGTAAAACACACAATGAGCAACTTACGTAAGTGGGGTTAAGTTTGGTGCTTTATGGCAGAAGCTTTGCTTTTTCTTCTACAGTTGGGTGGAAGTGTGTCAGTAATGTTTAAATTTACAGTAGGATCCATTGGCCTTCTGGGGATCACCTATAAATGAGACCCCCTTCCCTCGTGTTATTCTTCAGGTGACATCATTGTTCTGTTGAAGGGCCAGTTGCTATGTGTCATTTCCATCACACGCTCTGTTCGGTTCTGATGATGTGTTTGCCGGTGACCTGAGTCTGAGTCTTTGCCATCAAGCAAAAAATTCCCCTCATAATTTCTCCTCACTTTTTTCTTCATAGCTTCCCTTAAGCCATCGCTCCGACCCTCAGAACTGACATTCGGTTCACCGAGGACTAAAAAAAAATCAGTACTGAATGATTTCACCTCCTGAGCTGAATGACATGTCTTTAGTCCGTGATTGCTAACATGTTGTAGTGACCGATCAGAATGATTGCTCAGAACGATCGTTGCAGTTATGGATGTCCTGGCACTACTCGGTTAAAAACCCAGAGGTGCCGTTTGCTCCGGATCAAACAATTACAGAGGGGTCAGTGCTGCAGCCATCATCACGTTCAAAAACAGCTCCGCTGCAATGGAGCAACGGGGTCTGGAAAAGCTGTTATGAAGTCCTCGAGAGGCTTCTAGAGCGCTGCGCTGAGTGAAAGGCTCTCACAGACACTCCAGAATACTTAAAATGTCAGAGCAACACCCTTCACACGCACAAAGAACTGTTAAAAACATCCCACAGGAGACATGAGCAAAGATTGTTACGACTCACCTTTGTGACTCTCTTCTTTTGCTTTAATACTCTTTGGGGAATGAAAAAAGAAATGAAACTCTTTCACTGAGTCTGAAAGGTATGAATGTGCTCAGGGACAAAGATTAAATAAATCAAACATGACCACTAGTAATAATTAGTTTTTTTAAATTTTTTCCCCCCCAAAGGACACTGGTACATTTTCCCAAAATGTGATTTTTTTTAAAAACAATTTTTGAATAATTTATTTTTAGAATTATAAATTATAATTATTTAGAATTAATTATTTAGAGTTTTAGAATTAAACTAGTTTGTTTATATATATATATATATATATATATATATATAATTACAATTTATATTTATATATAATTTAGAATCAATAAGTTATTAATATGTAGTATATATAATATATTTTAATATATGTATTAAAATATAGGTGCGTTCAATAAAAAAATCACAGTCAAATTTAACTGTGCATATGTGAATTAAGTAAGTTTTATTTCAATGAAAACACTTCCTTTCTTTGTTAATTAGGTTTATTATATAATTTTAGACTTGTTTAACTATGAGACAAATCCACAATGGCACAGGCTGCATTCAGATCCAAAGCGTCCTTTTCCCATTTGTATCTATGGATTTGTTTTGACGCATTCTTTCCGAATTGTTCACTAAAGCTGTTTTACTTGTATTGTGTTACTTCACAGAACCACAGCAGAGAGTCTGACCAATCAGAATGAGGTGGAGGAGCAGCGTCGCTGTGAGGAACGGCAGCAGGAGATCGGACACATGCAAGAGATTCTGGAGACCAAGATCCAGCTTCTGCAGGAGGTGCATATTACTTTCCCAAACACAAAAAACACATTTACAGTGCTTAGTATTTGAAACACATGTGCTGCTTTTGGTTACTTACTCTTGTAAGTGTGTGTTTTTGAAGCAAATTCAGTATAAGAGACTTTATAAGATCCTATACCTAACATGTTTCAGCATGCAGAACCAAAACTGTCCTTTGTATTGCATTGCATTGCATTGCAGTTTTTTTTAGGGTTTATTTTATTGAACTGCATTTCATTTTATTGCAATTTTTACTTTCAGGAGGCTCAATTGGCAAGAAGTGAAGCAGAAAAAATGGCTTCTCTGGCTGACTCGGAGACCCGACGCTGTTTGGCCCTAGAAAGGAGGATGATGATGGAAATGCAGGGGGGAAATGAAAGCTTGTCTGCTATGGCACAGCTTGATGTGATGGCTGAGAAGGACAGGTAAACATTACATGAATATGACTGAATATACTGGAGTTAATTCAGGGATTGTTTTAAATAATGATTATCTGTTACTCAATCTCTTAGGCCATTTCTTCTCTTTTGTTTCACTTAGGTTAATAGCAGAACAGAATGAAACCGTATGCAGGAGAGAGCAAGAAGCATCCGATCTAAGTTCACAGAGGGATGTCCTTACTGCAAAACTAACTGAGCTGGAAAAGCAAGTGCAGAGCCTCAACTCTTCCCTCCAGCAGAAAGAGAAACACACACAGGTATACAATAGGACTCTCATCTATCTAAACGCACACATATATTTCATGTGGCCCTGATAATCTGTAACCCCTGCAGCGTGTCACAGAAAAATGCTTTTAGGCATATAGGATACACACTCAAACTTACATGCTAATATAATTGCGTGTTATATGTGATTGTGCATGTGACATCTGACTTTACTGTATTCTTCAGTGTGGTCAATGCAGTTAACTAGGTCACTTTGGCCTCTGGCCCCTATTCAACCCCAAAAGAGAAAGTGGGTTCGGATATCAGACTGTATTTATAAACACATACACACACAGTCGTGCCATTGCAAATAGGTCATGGCGCATGCGGGAGTGATTCAATACTCCTCCCAGATTAGTATATTTACAGTATGGGTATAAATCACATAAACAGGCAGATTTATATTAACTTCACCTTAGATTCATATGTAAACCGAGAAATTGGTATAGCCTGCATGTAGATAAACATGTTTAACATTGTAACAATGAATCAAATTGACTTGAAAATGCAAATTGACACAAATGCAAAGGAAATTGTTTAACCCTGTAAAGCTTAGTGTACAATATTTAAAACATAAGACCTTTAAATTATCAATGTGATCAAAGCTTCACTTTTATACGCAATCTACTACATCCCTTCTGTCTTTTTTTGTATAATTCTGAATAAACTTTTTGCTATGAAATCTTTTCTGATTTTTATAAAGTAGATAATAGTATATTTTTATTTTGATATACAAAACAAACAAAACTACAAAGCTTTTATAATAAAACTAAGCATTTAAATATCTTATGAACTTTTATTATTGGGAGATATTGATGGATGTGTCATATATGTATGCATTTTAAGTAGTCTGCTGTACTGTTATAAAGATCTTATTGATTTACATTACAAGCTATCAGAATTTCTTCTTACTTTTGAGTAACCGCAACTGCAACAATTTGCATATTTTTTATCATTTTTATTTGGGCCTTGAAGTCGTAAAAGCCTGATGTATAATCAACAAAACAATGCAAACTCTTTTTTTTCTAATATAAATCAAATGTTTATATAAGTCTTTTAAACTAATAGTTAGTTTTTACTTTTATGTCTTGGCTTGTTCTGTAAAGAAGTAGGCTACATATCCTTTTCTTTTTTTAGACCCTCAGAGAAGAACTGGCTCATGGAAAAAGCAGCTCAGAGCAGGAGATGCAAGTAAGGCTTTTTTATTTTATTAATTTATAAGTCAATCTAAAGGTATGAATGAATTGTCCCATTTTTAGGAAAATGGCTGTAATTTTACTGAAGAAATTGCATCACCAGTGTGATGAGGGCGACATCTAGTGTACAGCCATGGCCAGCTGAGACTGCACACGAACACACACATTTACAACCATTTTAAATATCAAACTGCACTTGCCATTTGTCATCCAAATCCATGTTTATATATATATATATATATATATATATATATATATATATATATATATATATATATATATATATATTTGGTATTTTCATGTATTTTACTTTCATTGCTGCTGTTTGCTCTTGTAAATATTTTTTGTCATGCCATAGCCATCCAACTGAGGGGTTAAAGGTATGCAGTATTCGGTTTCTTGTTTAACCTGGGTTTGCGAGGTAACAAGTGATGACATCTATTTTTGAAATCCTAGCACTTTCTTTCCCACAGTTAAACAACGTATTTCAAATTCGAAGTGATTTTTCAAAATATAATTTAGGCCTAAAATATACAATCATTTACATCACACGTCACACAGAATAATAATGAAAACTCACAGTTAATTTTACTGTCTCAGAACAGCTCATTGCCATCACTGTCACTGGTTGACATAAACAATGAGATAATACTACATTTGCCTGATTAGGATAAATAGGTTTTTGATTAAGGCTGTTTTGTGTTTTAGCACTGTTATGGTGTTCTGTCGCCATTGTCTAAATCCTAGAGACATTTGAATGAAAAATTCACACAGGGACACCACAAACAGCCAGTATTGTGCAAATATGCCATAAAACATGACATCATTCAGTTATTTCAAGCTAGAATTAATCATAATTTATAAGAGATTGATCCATCTATCCCTTACAAGATTGGTGTGTGGATGTCGATAGCAAATCTAGATGTTTAAATCATTGTAAAACCAACAAATGACATTCTTTACTGCTGCCATTTACAAGCAGTGCTAAAATGCAGTAATTAATTGACCCATTACAACTGCACATGTATTAATGTTAATAAAAAGCAAAATTCACACAAATTCAGGATTTTAACAAGGAATATTTTGATCAGTGGTGTATAAAACCAGGGCTTATGAAAATCAAAATCACTTTCCCAGTCGCACTTCCTTTCGAAAATGGAAATTAGTATGTAAAGTAGTGTCAGCGTTTTCTTGGCTTGTTCCCTTTGTTCGGGCGGTAGCACTGCGTATGCCGAGGGGTGATTAGATAATTTACAAAAACACCTTTGACTAGCCATGAACAATAAAACGTCAATATAGATAGTAGCTGTAATCTAATTGTGTATGCGGAGGTCAACAGCCGTCGCTACGTTTAAACAAATAGCATATATTATAGAAATGCTTATTTGCGACCCCCCCTTTTTTTGACCAGAAAATGGTACGCGCCATTTTCCCTGCCTCACTCTTGCCTTGCCACATCGTTTGCTACTTCACTGCCTGCATAATCATTGAGACTCGGTTATACACAGAATATTGGCAAATATTCCGGGGATAGAATATGATATAGTTTCCGTTTACAAATCGTGTAATGGTGGTTACATGAAAATGACTCGTGTTTTAAACCGGAGTCGGGCGGTGGGATTTAAATGATGTCCTGTCATGTCGGCGCCTTCACAGAAGAGAGAATGAAACATTATCTGGACCGCGCGAGTGAAGGACAAAACACGCATCTTTATTTCCATTGACGAAGACAAGCATCTGGACATTGAAATCAAATTTTATTTCCAGCGATATATATATTTAAAGATCGATCTCAAGGACATAAGGACATCAAATACGACAACTTTATATAGTGGATTGACTGGGATGATGAAATGAAACTGGGATGATCTAATCTATGATAAACAACCTGACGTGAAATTATGATAGTTTCCAATTAATATACATATATTTAAAATATATATATTTTAAATCCTTTATTTTTAAACGTCTTATTGTCAATTGATGGAAACTGAAGAATAGAAATATAATATATTTAAGTTATATGTCATGTCATCTTTTTGGTCTTGGCATAAACACCTCTAGATTATTATTCAATTGAAGATTTATGATGTTGGACTCAAAGATGAAGGACTTGTGTCGCATCTGTGCAAGGGAGCTGTGTGGTAACCAACGGCGATGGATCTTCCACCCAACTGCCAAGCTGAGTCTGCAGGTGCTTCTGTCCTATGCGTTGGGCAAGGAGATGACCCGAGACGGCCGGGGAGAGTTCGCCTGCAGCAAGTGTACCTTCATGCTGGACCGAATGTATCGCTTCGACACTGTGATCGCCAGGGTGGAGGCATTGTCAGTCGAAAGGATGCAGAAGCTCTTGTTGGAGAAAGACAGGCTCAGACAGTGCATCGGCGGACTGTACCGCAAAAACAATGCTGATGATTTTGGAGAGGATGATGGTGCTTCGGACTCTCCTGTAGTGGACTTCTCCAAGTTTACTGAAGTTGAATACAGTGCTCTACTGCAGGAAGATCTGACATACTCAATCTATGAGTCATGGGCTGAGCAAGGCGCTCAAGAGCAGGTTCAAGACCACCAATGCCCTCACCATCAGTGCCACGCAGCAGCGGATGCCAGTCCATGTCCCCGACCCAGAAAGTGCAAAGGATGCTCTGCGCTGCGGGTGGCAGATTCAGATTATGAGGCTGTCTGCAAGGTTCCCAGGAAAGTGGGTCGGAGCACTTCCTGTGGACCCTCCACACGCTACTCCTGTAGTGTTCAGGACAACGCTGAGGAAAGCGTCCCATCCGCACCTCCACCAGAACCCGAACCTGTCGAGAACAACCAAACTCGCTGCCCCAGTGATCAAGAGCCCTTCTGCCTAAGTCCTGGCTCCTCTGTGGAGTCTTTGGACACTGCTGTAGATCTCACCCAAGAGTCTCATTCAAAAGTCCATCCTAACACCATGCAGTCTGAAGAGGAACAATCTACTATCAGGAGGTCCGAGTCCAGGCCTGGTTCTGTGTGTGGACTTGATATTGCCCTCAGCCTGATTAAAAGTTTTGAATATCACCCTCTCCAGAGTCACAGAGGTAGTCGGATTCCTGTGCTCCTCAAATCTAGCGCTACACCTATGGAGAGTCCTTACCCTCTGCTCCTGGTGACTCCCACTGGGATGGAGTGTCCCCTTTCCCCCCATCTTCCAGATGCTCCTTCTAGCATCCAGCAGGAGCTTCAGCTTGAGTTGGCAGAAATGGAAGACCTGTGGTTGGATGATTACATTGAGTGCAAGCCATCAGGGCTTGAGAAGGTACATAAGAAGACCTATGGATTCTCAGAAAAAAAATCAGAATGAAGAAAAAGAAAAGGAGGGGATAATGAGGGTTGTTTGGAAAGAATCTTCTTTGGACTGTCCGTTTATACAAAGTAGGCCTATATTAAGAAAGAGGAAAGATGAATTTCTAGGATACAAACTAGATGAGTTGATCAAGGGCTCCCTCAGGCTTTTTTGTTCCCAGAGCTCTCCACCTCTCTGATTGCTTTTGATTACTAGGTTACCCATCATCTTCTTAGCAACTCTTTCTTAGTAACTGTTGTTGTGAGCAACAGGCCAATTCCAGAAGGATCGTTATATTCTTGCTCTTTTAATGAATGCATATTGGCTGTGTAAAATGTTGAGTTTGGGGTCAGGTTTTTTTTTTTTTTTGCAAGAAATCAATACTTTTATTCAGCAAGAATTCATTACATTGATCAAAAGTGACAGTTAAAGACATTTATGTTACAATCTTGGTAAAAAAATGTACCAAGGTATCTATAAAAATATTAAGCAGCACAGCTGTTTTCAGCATTGATCATAGTAAATGTTTTTTTGAGCATCAAATCAGCATATTAGATTTAGGATCATGTGACACTGAAGACTGGAGTAATGATGCTGAAAATTCAGCTTTGGATCATAGGAATAAATTACATTTTAAAATATATTAAAATAGAACAAATTTATTTTAAATTGTAATAATATTTCACAATTTTTACTGCATTTTTGATCAAAGAAATGCAGGCTTTGGTGTGCATAATAAACTTCATTCAATAATATTAAGAATCTTACTGACCTAAACTTTTGAACGATAGAGTGGAAATATCTTTAAAAAACAGCATTTAAGGATTAGTTCACTTTGAAATGAAAATTCTGTCATCATTTACTCACTCTCAAGTTGTTTTAAACCTGCATGAATTTCTGTCTTCAGCTGAACACAAAGGAAGATATTTTGAAGACTTTCATTAACCAGACAGTTGATGGGGCCTCATTGATTTCCATTAAAGGAAAATATATATATATATATATATATATATATATATATTATGGAAGTCAATGGGGTCCATCAACTTTTGTTTTGCAGACATTCTTCAAAATTTCTTCTTTTGTGTTCAGCAGAAGAAAGAAACAGGTTTTAAACAACTTAAGGTTGAGTAAATGGTGACAGAATTTTTATTTTGAAGTGAACTAATCTTTTAAGTATATATGATATTTTTAGCAATATAATTTTATGTAATGTTTATATTACCTATCAAAAGCTAAACCCTGAAAGGTAGTGACAGATAAAGCAACAAGGAGTGTGAGTAATCTGATCTTTGGTGTTCACAACCTGCACTATTGTACTACGCACAGTCAGTTCTAATCACTGTATGTTACTGTAGACCAAGCTGGATCAGAAACATTATCCTCCAGTTACTGCGGCTACCTCTATTGTGTTAGTCAAACTTTTATTTTTGTGCACTGCTAAGTCTCGATTTATTATAGAGACTAATTTATATGTTTTATTTTAAGATGACAATAGATGATGAAGTAATTATGCTGAGTGAAAATTAAAAACAAGGAAGTAAACGGCATGCCGCCATGGAAAAATAGGACATCCTGAGGAAGTTGTTGAGTGAGGCTATGGTCATAACTGTTTGTTCTGCACCCCGCCTGTCCTCTCACTCACATCAATACAGTTTTCAAGCATATATGCTCATTTAATAAGTGCAGACTTTATATTATGCGAGGTGTTTATTGAAAGTAAAGACATAACGTGAATAATCATGTTAATATTCCCTAGCCAGTTGATCTTGGTTACATCATAAGAGAAGAAAACTTGCATCAAATTTGGATAAACGTTGCTGTCTCTGTAACAATAATCCTATTGTTTAAAGCATTTGTTTGTGTGATGTGTCTTTGTCTCAGAGGTTGATTGAGGAGCAGCAGTGTCAGCTGGCGGAGTATGAGAACGCAGCGGGTCAGTGTGTGAGTGAGCTGCAGAAGGCCCAACAGCAAGTCCAATCTCTCCAGACCAAGATCCGAGAAAGCGAGACCAGCAATAAGGTAATGACATCGAAATGTAAAAGCTGTTTCATCAAGCAGTCTTTTTGACTTACATGTTCATATGGTGTACTGTTGTTCGCTTTGTTTGTTGCTATGGCATTGTTATGTCTCAACGGGCATGGGGATCATTAAAACATTATTGCACTGAGCTCTTTTGTTTGTCTGCATAGAAGTTACAGCAGAGGCTCAGGGACATGGAAAGTGAACTACGTTCTGTCAGAGAAGCAGTATGTGGTCAAGAGAGAACAATACAGACCTTGAATGACTCGCTCAACACTAAAGACTGTGAGGTATGTCTGCCCCTCAAGCACAAAGCCGTGACTGGAATATCAGGCATTCCTAACAGCCTTGAGACACAGTGTTTGGCTTTTGTATTTTTAGATAATGGACTAATTAAACTCTCAAACCATCAAAATTGTTTCTTTTTTATAATCTAGATAAATGTCTCAAATGAATTTAGTCTGGGACTTAAACTATATTAATAATGTTTCATACTAGATTACTGATCTCCATCGGCTCACTGAAGAGCAGAATGAGCTTCTGCACTCTCTGAAACAACAGAACAACCATTTCCTGCTCCAGCAGCAGCAGGTGGGAATCCTCCTTCAGTAATGCTCACAGATCACACTCCTCAAAGCTTCATGTTTTACACAAAGTCCTGGGAATGACTCCGCTAAACCCATTTTGATGACTATATCTGGTTCCTTCTCCCACCGTCCTGTCTTCTCATTGGTGCAGGTGTCTGGAGTGGCTCCTAGCCGTCTGCAGGCTGATCTGTTGGACCTCCAGGGTTCTCTGTTCTCAGCCCAGCTTGAGCTGCAAGGCCTTCAAAGAGCACAGCAGCTGGGCCAGAGGCGAGAAGATGACCTGTCCCGAGGAAACCAGCGCCTCCAGGCTGACCTGCAGGAAGCCCTGCAGCACCACCGGGAGGCAGAAACACACAACCACGATCTACTCGCTGCTCTTGAGAGGGCTCGCTTTGAGGTACAGCAAATGGAGGAGAAATGGAGAGATGAAAGGAGACAGAGTGAGAAAGAGGTCGAGGAAAGGGAGAAGACCATCCGAGAACTAAAGACCTCACTTGAGCACAAAGAACAACTGTTACTGGTAAGAAATACAAAGAATATTTTGATTATTAGTTCTAGTATTAGTACTGACTGTAAAGATGTAAATCTTTGATGCTATATACAGGACTACAGTGAGCTGGTGGATGCTCAGAAAGAGCCTGCCGGAAATAAAGACAACCTCATCTTCAAGCTCAAACAACGCATTCAGGAAAGGGCCAGAGCTTTGGAGGTACATAAACACACATTTATCAAACATACAGTATTATTATTATTAATCTTAATAAAATAATTTTTAAATATTCTAAATTTATATGAATTATAAATATTTATTTGTCTTCTTTCTTTTTATTTAAATTCTTTATTTGTCTTGATGTTCTTGAATTATTTTAAGTGAAACAAATGTCCTTAAATACACTAGTACTAAGTTTAGCTCAGTAAAATTTTTAATGTTTTTAAAATAAGTCTCTCATGCTCACTAATGCCTAATTTGTTTGATCAAAAACTGTAAAACAGTAATATTGTGAAAAAATAACTGCCTATTTCAATGTTTTAAAATATAATTTATTCCTGTGATGGCAAAGCTGCCATTACTCATGTCACATTTCTTATTATTATCAATGTTGAATACTGATAAATAAAAACTTAAAAATATTTTTAAAAATTAAAAAATAAATTAGAAATGCGTCTAATAAATTCTAATAAATTAGAATGCCTTGGTGAATATAAATATTAATTAAAAGACAATCTTTTGCCTTTATTATTCTTTTCTTACCTTTCTCATACCTTTTCTTTTTATACCTTTCTCAGCGAGCGGTAGACGAGAAGTTCACGTGCCTGGAACAGAAAGAAGACGAGGTGCGTAAACTGCAACTGCTACTGAGAGAGAAAGAGAGAGACCTGGAGAAACTTCGATGTGTGCTTTCCAACAACGAGGAAACCATCACGGTATTGATGGCGCGCGCGCATCCTGCTTAAAAATTGTGAATATCAGAATTACAATTCATTCAAAACTGTTTTATCTGTGCTTATCATTACAGAGTCTGGAGTTGTTGCTGCGTGGCAAAGGTTTAGAGCTGGAGCAGGTGTGTGAGGCCTGGCGCAGTGCTCAGGGTGTACAGCGTGAGAGAGAGGAGTCACACGTGCGCAGCCTAAGAGAAAGAGACACTTTAATAAACCAGCTGCAGACGTCACTGGACACACGCACCAAAGAGGCGGAGGTGAACACTTGCTTTAGATATATTGCATATCTGTGTTCTTTTCAACTTGTTTCATTCCATCCAACATGCATCTCTGCAGGATATGACTGCGGTTCTGCTCAGTAAGGTGTCAGTCGGGTCCAGTGAGGTGGCTGAGGAGCTCAAGTCTCGGCTGCAGATGAAGGAGCGCTTGTTCCAGGAGCTTCTGTCGGACCGCACCAGACAGACTCAAGAGCATCACTCACAGGTCCAAAACCTGCTGAACACCATCAACTCAAGAGAGCAGTACATTAAGGTGACACACTATCACTGATCTCTAAACTACAATGAATGGATCTCCTGAGCTTTTAAATAGCTTTTTAACCTCACACTCAATTTCCCAGGATTCTGCAGGGCGGGTGGGTCAGGTAATGGCTGAACAGACCACTCGATTGCAGGAGCTACGCAGGCAGCTTGGGTCTTCAAACCCTCAGTTAACCGAAGGTGACACACAGGCACTTCAGGATGAGCTCCAGTTGACTCTGCGGAAAGAAAGAGAGGCCCAGAACCAGCTTTCCGCTCTGCGCTCCACCCTGGCATCCCACCAAGACCGGCTCCAGGCCCAGGTCTCAGATATAGAGGCCTTAAGCAGGACTGTGAGCATCAAAGAGGAAATCATCAAGGTTTGTGTTTAGGCTTTGAGTTTAAATTTGTATCTTTTAGTACATGTGTATATTTATCAAGTTTGTTTTTCAGGACCTGCAGGTGCAGTTAGTGGAGCCATCTGGTTTACCACTGGTTGAGAAACTGACCCAAGAGCTGCAGGTGCTGAGAGAGAAGGTGGAACATCACAATGCCACCTGCATCAATCACAAGGTAAGTCAAGAGCGCCAACACAAATATCTGAGCTTTTACAAAACAGACTGAATCAGCAGACATGTCTACTGTACCATTTCAGCTTTTCATATATGTACTGTATGATTATTATTTTTCAAGCAGGCTGTTTTGGATCCACTGGTGCCCATGGAAACAGGACATGCTGATTTTGGAGGTGGGGACAGGCTCCAGTTTGGTCTGTAATGTGGGTTCTCCTGGGCTGCAGAGGACAAATGATGCTTTGTGCATTTCGATCATGTTCATAATTACTAGATAAGCATGTTCTGAGATTAACAAATGTTTGAAATTGTTTATAACTAAAGACTGAATTGTGTTTTTTTTGTTATTTTGAAGCTAGAGCCTCATAGGTAGACATTGTAATGGATTCTAACAACATGTTTACTTATGTTTCCTCTTATCTGTGTGCATGAGGTTTTTGAAAATATTATTTAGTTTTTAACAGTGCAATCATTTGTATTTGAGCTCAATTTAGTTAGCTATACTTTATTAATTTAAAGAAAAAAAACGTAATATATTAATTTGAGGACTACAAAAAGGTTTGCATTATATTATTTTACTGTTACTGTGTTCACTGTAGAAACCTGTAACAAAATGGACTCTAGAAGGACTGTAGTACCAAAACATACAGTAACAGTTTCACTGTATTTAAGTGCTGCTGTGTTCATTTAGAATAATGATTTATTTAATAGATCAAGAGCATAAGTTTAATATATGATAACAAGTGTGTCTCTGCATGCAAAATAACAAGAACTGATGTTTGTAGCATGTCATATACAGATTGTTTGCACTTAGTATTGAGCTGAATACATAATGTCACTGCCTAACTGATGCCTTTATGGATATATGCTTGACGTGTGTTGTGCTTTCATATTTAGTTTACATATTTTTGTATGTACCATGATCATTTTGACTCTCAGTAAATTATTTGATGAAATATACTCAACAGGAAAACTACTGGTTGTTATGGTGAAAACCTGTTTATTCTTTTTATACTGGGACATATATCGGGCCCTCGGGCTGATCCTTTCTCTCTTCTCTTTCTATTCTTTCATTTCCCAAAGTCACAAGCACAGTCAATGCCCAAGTTTACATATGACACAGTAAACCTAACCAAACACATTCCTTTTGTGTATTTATAACTGATCCACACAATATATGCAGATAAAATATTTGACAAATAGTCCTAACACACACAGCTGAGCTCCTATGTCGAACACAGTCCAGAATAATCCCGTCAATCACTCATTCTCAAGACTTATCAGTAGCTGATTTTATATATATATATATATATATATATATATATATATATATATATATATATATATATCTGTCTGTCATGGAATTATGATAATGTTAAATTTAGTCATTAGTCATTAGTAAATTAATGGAATACACACCAGCTCTTAGCTCCACTTTGAGCATTCCTAAATGTGTAGAGCATGAAGCAGCCTCCTTTTATAATTGTAAAGCTTCCTCAAATTGTAATATTCAATAATTCTATAATCTAGTTGGCTATAAACCAGTAATTCTCTCCAGTTTCCCTGTAATTACAATACAAAGTGCTGATAGATTTAGCATCCCATTAGACATATATAAGTCATAACGTTTACACTTTATTTTCTTATCCTTTTTTTAAGTTATATGAGCTGCAGACAAGATAAATATACTACTGAATTTACAATACAGCACTCAAAACAGACCTTTTAGATATTCTGTGAACTCATGCAAAACATATTGTACAGTAATGGAACGAAACCAAAACTGGGCAGTGCTACCACTCAGGAAATGAGTATTTTTATCTAATAGCTCCTGTTCTTCCTGTCTTTCTGCTTGTTTTTTGTGTGCATACTGGCCACTGAGAGTCAAAATGATCCTGGATATGCTTGGTTTTATGCTGGGATAGTTTGTGAATACGTTGCTGATGAAAGGTTACTCACTGTCAGTAAGACGAGCCTCATTAGAGTATTATGTTCACTAGTCTCCATAGTGACGTGTGCAACAGTTAGTGCACAGTGTGTATGTGAGTGTGTGAATACGTTTGGGTGTATTTCTGCTCTAAAAATGTGACATTTTTTTCTCTAGGTTTTACATCAGATGATGGAGAGGAGGAGGATGAAGACTGCAGTAGTGAGTTTGCTGACAGCGCCGAAGATGAGGAACGCTCCAAACTGACTGCCCAGTCTCTGCTCAGCGTACAGGTTTGTCAACATTCTGAAAGCTTTATAGGACTGTATGTACAGTAGTCAACATTTGAAGTGGATCAAAACCTTTCATCAAAGTTATACATGAATTTTGAACAATACTTGTTCTTGTCTTAGGACAACTTTGATGAAATTTTTTGATCCACTTCAAATGTTGACTACTGTATTTTGGTAATAGTCATAAATATATCTGTTATATAGGCCAATGTCTGAAGATATTATATATAAAGCAAATCTGAAACATATTTTGCATTTACATTGAACTTCAAATATTTAAATTTAGCTTACCATACTATTTCTATACAACACTATACTACATTAAGTTGCAGAATACAAAAAATATTAAAATCTACAACCATGCTGACTTATACTATACAATCGAATGGCACATTTATTTACATAGTACATTTCATACACAATGGTTATTCAAAGTGCTTTATGTTATAAAGGGAGAGAAAACTAACTTTAATATCTATATATTTTTTAAAGTAAAGAAAAATAACATAAAAAACTAAAATAACTAATAAAATAAAAAATATATATATATATATATATATATATATATATATATATATATATCTGCTATATTATACCAGTCATAAATATTACTCTATATTATATAATATTTTATAATATTATATTTATTTATTATATATTAGCTTATTTTTAGGTGTTTTGTTATGTGCTTTTTTAATTTGTTATGTGCTTTAAATAATTTTTACTAGGTTTATATATATATATATATATATATATATATATATATATATATATATATATATATATATAAATGAAATAACCTTAAAATCAAAACTGAAATAAAAATAAATTAAAATGACTTTATTATATATAAAATTACTTATTATATACATAATCTGCGTGAAGTGTAAAATATCAAGAGCAACATTTAGGTTTTTTTTATAAGACATCAAATGTGGATTGATGCATATAAAATGTATATTTCTGAGTGCACTATATACAGAGGCTACAATCATAGTTTATTAGTATAGCACAGGTCTCCTAATCATTTTCCTAAGCATAGTCTTCCTCCTTTCATAGAGCTGTGATCAGCATACAGGTCTTAAAGGCTGCCAGGATGCGGTAGCTGAAGGTCCAGGCCTGACCGAGGTCAAGCTACTGGTGGAGCAGAAGAGGGCAGTAGAGAGAGAACTGATGGAGCTCAAGTCCCAGCTGGAAAAGGCCGGCTTCTCCTCTCTCTCTCAGATGAGGTTTAGCTACCCATATAACAAACATAGTTACAAAGGCTATTTTGCACTGAAAAAATGTTATTAAATTATTTTAATGCGTGTGCTCCTAAAACAGGAAAGCTTTCTTTACTCTATGCTCTGAAAATGAGGAGCTGAAGAGTATGGTGAAAGGAAGAAAACCTCAAAACGATGGCCTGAAGAACACATCAGATAAGTCCGATGGACAACTGGTGGAAGCATTTGGCTCTGAGGTGAGTTTAACTTAATCTGAGGGTAAATAAATATTGTTCATAGGTCTTTACTGCAAACGTCCATTCATATTTGTGTTTCAGCCTAATGAAAAGGATTCGGTGTGTCTGAAGTCTGACCTCGAGCAGGTCCAGCAGGAGAGCAGAGAGCTTCAGGAGAGACTCATGGTGTCAGAGGCCACAGTTCAAGCTCAAGCCGAACAACTCAAAGATTACAGAGAACTGCTCAGTGAGTGTTTTCAAGATCAGTGAGATCTTTTTTTTATTTAAACAAGGACCCTAACATTTTTCAGATTGTTTTTTTGTTAAATGATGATATAAAATGTTTGAATATTTGGTTTAATTTTACTCTTTCTTGTCAACTAAAATATTTTTGTTAGCTAAAATTAGATGCAATTTAAAGTGCATGAGTAAAATGAACTAAAATGAATAAATCTGACATCTTGAAATGCTATAATAATTTAAAGTGCATTATTACAGTATGAATATTGACTCTCATTCACAGACATAATTAGAAAGCTTTAAATGAACGTTTATCTGGTCATTTGTTTAGCGGAAACATCAGTACAGCAGGACAATAAGCAGGTCCAGGTGGACATCCAGGATCTGGGTTATGAAACATGTGGCCGCAGTGAGAATGAGGCAGAGAGAGAAGACACCAGCAGCCCAGGTAATCTCATTTGGAGTTACCACTAGGGGGCATTCATTTCTTAAAGTGATAGTATTTATTTTTGTTGCACATACTTATCTTTGTTGCATTCATTTCCCTTTATCACTGTAAATCTGCTTTGAAACAATCTGTATTGTAAAAAGTGCTGTATAAATAAAGGTGACTTTTTTTCTTTCTTAAGACAATATCAAAATGTACTTCTTGCTCTCCTGCAGAGTTTGATGATCTGGAGCTGTGCACATCTCTCTCCTATCGTGACGGCTGCTCTCAGTGGTGGGGTGGTCCCAGCTCACTGAACTCTGGGAAGACTGAACATGACGTGACGTACCTGCAGCAGCTGGTAGAGGACATGCGCGGTCAGCTGTCCCGATCTCAGGCTCAGATCCGTAGCTTGCAGGCCCAAACCCGTGATCAAACTCCAGTCAGCACTCTTCGTAAGGTCAACTGGGGCTTGGATAACTCTGAGGCACAGAGTACAGCTGAGGAGGACGAGGGCTGGCAGTCGTCTGACGGCTTCGGTTCTCTCCCCCGCCAGCCCAAGCAAGACCGAGAACTGCAGGAGCTCGTCTCCCGTGTGACATCACTGGAGGAGCAGCTCAGGAAGGGCAAAGGTCAAGCAGAAGATGGCAAGGCTGTAAACTGGCCGGGGTGAGTTCATTTATGTAATAGTGTACATATATTTAATGTATATATGCCTAAGATCTTGCTAATAAATGTAACATTAATTGCAATTAATCACTTTTAATTTGCGATTATGCAATTTAAAACAATATTACATTTTAATTATATTGTCATTTTATTGTTTGTGTTTATTTTTATGTGTGCAATGTAATACAGTATTATTGAAAATGATATGTATTACATATTATAATACTATATACTCTGTGTGTGTGTGTGTGTGTATTATATATATAAACCGATTAATTGAATTAATCAGTTTATTTTATAATATTTTATTTTAATCAATTTATAGCTCTAAAATTCCACACCATGTAAGGTAATAATTAATAATAATGATGCATACCGGTAATTGCTTCTCTCACCATTCTCCCTGCAGTAAGTTTGACACGCTGATCCAAGCGCAGGCCCGTGAGCTGTCTCACCTGCGTCAGAGGATGCGGGAGGGCCGTGGCGTGTGCCATATTCTGACTCAGCACCTGGGAGACACCACCAAGGCCTTTGAAGAGCTCCTGCGCTCCAATGACATCGATTACTACATGGGACAGAGCTTCAGAGACCAGCTCTCTCAGAGCATCTCCCTCGCCCAGAGAGTCAGCACCAAGATCAGCGGCCGTGAGTGATTACATGCACACTTACCCATATACATCTGACTGTATCTCTAAATGCCTTCCTGTAACAAAAGCATTTCATTATTTTATCACTACAGGGGATCACTCTGAAGTCCCAGATGATAAATCAGGACATGAGCTGCTCGCAATACGGTGAGTCAACTGAACGTTTAATTGATCACACCTTGTCATTATACCACTTCAGAACTGAATTAGGTTTCCCTTTGCTGTCAGTACACCAAATCAGCCAGAACATGTGATGAGCACTGCATATGGGCCATATTGATTTGTGGAGATTTGTTTCATATTGACTGACTGTACTGACATAAATTCACGTTTAAACTCCCAATAAAGAGCCTTTGAGGAGCGTCTTTGCTCAGCATTTTTCCTCAGTAAAGTCTAATTGCTTGCAGAGCATTAAAAGTATGTTTTATGTGATCGTAAAGCAGAGCAGGTTGTTATGTAATGATTCATTTTTGGCAGTGCATGCATTTGGTGGAATAACCACAGAGCATTTTTGCGTCCTATTGACTTGGACACCAGCTGTGATGAGTTTTCACCCAGTAAGCATCATGGAAAGTTCAGTCTGTGCTGAATGAATCAATGTGAGAGATCATTTCAGTAATGAGACATGGTCATGTCTGGGTCCATATAAATACAAAGCACTAAAAAAAAGTTAAATCAGTTATACTGGATGAGTGAATCAGCATTTGGGGTAAAGGAAGCGCAGTTTGTAAAAACAGAATAATGGGAATGCACTTACAGAGAAAGCCTCTGGGATAAATTAACCTTTTAATTGGGTTTAAAAATGTAAAGCTTATATTTTGATCACAACACTAATAAGTTAATATCAATTATCAACATGATTGCATGCTAAAGTTTAACAGTCAAGTTCGTCAAATATTGTTATAGTCAGAATGGAACTTTTTTTTTGTTGTCGCCAGTTTTACAATTAAATCTGTTGACATTTGACCAGATTGTTATTTCTTGTTATTTCTTTTCTGTTTCCATTTCTCTTTTCTTTCATAATCTCTTCCCTTACACCTCCATCTGTAAATCACTTACTTCATTCTCCTCTTTCACGGGCACTGAAGTGGACTTATTTGACTTTGCCCGCAGGCCGGTTAAGCGATGCTGTACACTAATGCTAATGTGAACTGTCAGAAGCTTTGCTACATAATGTCACCGCTAGTTCTAGGGCATCTCTGAAATGTTTAGAACTCATGGGACATTTGAGCAGAATTCATGCCCCCATTCCCCTACAGGAAATGACCCTTATTTTTCTTTCCCTTACACCATCATACATTGTGTTGAGCGGTAGTCAGCTGGTGCGTGCATGAGCTGGGAAGATCTGCACGGTCTGCCTGTGAACAGAGTCATCTGTGTTTGTATATTGAATGCAATGGCGGAGTAATGGATTTTTTAAGTATTTTTTATATACAGTATATATATTAAAATATTAATATTTTTGACGTTTCTGCTGGAACATCTAGACAAATTGACCTGATTACGAGAATGACCTGGCTGTTGCTCTCAGCTCTGGTGAAATCAAGCTCTCCTGCATCCTTTTCATTTTTTGTGTGGATCCGTGTATCTGCACTCTGAGTCATCCACAGCTGGGATTAATTGGTTTGCTGGATGTGTTAGTTGAAGATATATTAACTATATTATCATATTTTAAAGAGACTAGAGAGATAACCTCTAGACATCAGAGGATGTCTTTTTTTTATACATGAAGTGGAAAAGATTTGGTTATGTTAACAGGTTTCGCACACATTAAATTTCCGACCGTCACAGATGGAACACATATATAAATACATATTTATACATACACATATATAAATTCTTGCACTACTCATTCAGCCTTGCCGCAACACCGTTACTGTATTTACAGCATTGAAAAATACAGCGTGACGGTGTGGTCCAATATATAGTTATATAGTTGACTCTTTATTAAATGCATTTCTCGGGTCTTTATTGACCCGGGATGTCATTCACGACCCTCCTCCTCATTAATTTTTTTCAAGTATTCAAGTATTCCTCAATCAATTAATTATAAACAATAATAAACGTCCCCTGATGAGGACGGTGTTGATAGTATTAAACATCTTCTCGAACCGAACAAAATATGCTTTGTTATTCTTCTGTAATTTGTTACTCTAATATCAGGAGAGTCTTATATTATCGTGACAGGCAGAGATCTATTCGTTTTAGATATAGATCCGGGTCGCTGAAGACCTGAATATGTAGTAATGATTGGCAAAACTGTCACACATTATGAGTAAATGAATGAAATATGTTAACATTTGTTTTGTTTTAGTAATTTTTTTTAATATATTGTTAAGAGGAATCGTAACCGAAACCATTAAGTTCTTTATGATTCCTACCTAATTTCCAAAGGACCGTTTAACCAATAACATAATTCCCTTCTTATATCACAGTTGATCTGTCATCTTCCTAATGGCTTTAATTGCAGTTTAGAGCCATCTTTGTCAATCTGGTAGTGGCATGTCACCTCTTCGTCCCTTATTTCCTTCGTAGCTCTGTCATAACGGAAGCTCACAGCCAGAAAAGGATGATACCCGGTGTAATCTCCTTCTGGAAATGTTTCTGTTTGCCTCTAATACTGCAGCCTTTAATGAGGGGAAAGAGAGAGAAAGGGTGCACAGATGGCCAACCAGATGCCAGCTGGACTTAACCCTATTTTGTTGCCAGTCGGTTCATTTAGCTGGAGCTTGTAATTGAGTGAAAACGGAGGGGATTTTGCGTCGGTTTGATGTCCTAAGTGTTTAATGTGTGTTTTTCGTGTCCTCTCGAGAACATTTGCCCTGGGACAGAGCTGTCACATGGTTGGTTGCTGTGCTGTGACCACCCGTCTCTGGATTGGGTGTTGACTTCAGCGCTAATCAGGTTAAGTTATTAAAACCTCATGAGTGAAATAGGTCAGAGGCAGCTGAAGCTGACAGAGAAAGAGAGCGAGAAAGATGAGAAGACGGTGGAAGGAGAAGACCACATGCGAGGCTATATGAAGGAAGAGTGTGACTGAATGCCACAAGAGGAGGAACGACAGAATATCGTCCTATTTTCATTTGTCGTATTTTTGTCTTCATTTGGATGGTTGTGGATACGCAAAACCATACAGAAATAAGAAGGAACTTTTTAGCAAAAGCATTGCTGTGATGATTTATAAGAGACGTTCTTTAAAATTTCCTAATTTTATAAGGATTTAATTGTCCGAATAGGCTTTATGTTTGTTTATTGGAACACAGTTGTGTCTCTTTTGACTGAAGCTCCCTGTTTATGCACAGAGGAACACTTCAGCCCAACGGCAAGGACCACACATACACACACTCTTCACCATGAGGGTTTGTTGTGTTTGAGAGCTCATGGGGAAGGACGTTACGTTTCAGGAAGATACTCTGATTACCCTTTTCCTCTTTTGGTAATAAATAGAAAAGCTCTGGTCTCTGAGAAAGAAGGACTTACTTCGGATTCAACATCTTATGTTTCTTTGAAATGGAGACCAGGAATTTCAGGTTGGCTTTGTGATTAGTTCCTCAAGGATGTGTTTGATGTGTTCCTGTTGTCCGGCAAGGACTTGAAAAAGAAGAGTTTGGGTAAGACCACTGCCACGCGGGATGTCACAACAGTTGGTATTTGTGCATATGTGGATTTATTAAAACTCTCCTTTGTGTTTGGGAATAAACAGATCAGTCTCTTAGCATTTAGTGTAATCTCGGGATTTGCTTTGCTCTTCACCCAACTGCCTGCTGGAGAATTCCCAACTCCTCCCCCATCACTACTCTCAATCTGGGCAAACCCCCCTTCCTTCGTCAAACGAATGATCGCAGCCCAGTTACCACGGAGACCCAGTTGACAGGCACCACGCCGGCTGCCGATCCTGCAGCCCCTGATCTGCTCCTCTGTGTTTCCCAGCCAGTCGTGAGTTTGCAAAGTCAGGATGAAGTGGCGGTGACTCAAGGGAGTACAAGGGGTCAGGCTGGTCGGGGGGCCATGGCTCCACTTTGGAAGAACATGCTATCCAAAAGCAGCCCCCTGTACCGCGACTCCCTCTTCTCCTTCTCTCTGTGGGAATGGCAGGTGCAGAAGAGAGAGTTGGCTATTCTCAAGAAGCAGGCAGAAAGGGAAAGAAGAACCTTGCACAGACAGATTGAGAAGTAAGAGCTTTTCGGACCATGTGAATCATTTTATAAACTTAAAACTATTTAAACCAATATATTGTGTTTGTGTAGTCTACAGTTCAAAAGTTTGGGGGTGTTAAGATTCTTTTATGTTTTTAAAAGTCTCATGGATGGAAGCTTGTTTCCGCCTCGGAATAAAAAATAAAAAGGATAATTGTGACTTTTTATCTTGAAATTCAGACTTTTTTTTTCTCAGAATTGTGAGATATAAAGTCAAACAAAGTCAGAATTGTGTGTTATAAAATCAAAATTGCGAAGAATTGTGATTCTGAGACACTTTTCCCATCAGAATTGGACTTTATAACTCACAGTCGGAAGTTAATATCTCACAATTTGAAAAAAAAAAATCTGAATTGCGAGATGTAAACTCATAATTCTGATATAAAAAGTCCTAATGTTTTATTCTGTGTGGAAACTGGAAACTAGCTTCCATACCCATGCTCACCAAGGCATTTATTTAATCAAAAATAAACTAAAAACAGTATTACAGTATTAAATAACTATTTCTCCAGTCATCAATGTCACGTGATCCTACAGAAATCATTCTAATATGCTGATTTGGTGGTCAAGAACAGTTGCTGTTTGATGATTTTGTGGATTGTCCAGGATTCTTTGATAAAAAGAACAGCATTTATTTAAAAAGGAAATATTTCTGACATAAATGTCTGAACTTTATCTTTTGATGAAGAGGAATCCTTAAAGAATCCTTGCTGAATAAAATACAACTTTTTTATCTTACTTATCACAAACTTTCCAGTGAGAGTTTCCTGTTAATTTTACATGAGGTGCTTTATTTGGTGCCTATGTGTCTTATGGGGTTCCATTTCTGTCAGGATGTTGTCTTGGGAGACAGGTGCCTATGTAGACAGTAAGGCAACTTACTAGGTCTTTAGCTTCTTAAAAAGTTGCTGTGTGGAATAGAAGAAAGAGCAATGTTTTACTTGTTAATTTTGTATTGTAAAGGGCAATTCACTCTGTGCAGACAGACGTTTCAATGGGTTTTGTCGTGTGAGTGTATTGTGAGATGTGAGATACCGTTTGTACAGTATAAAATCATTACGTCTAAGGAAAGTCCCCATAAATATAAAATCATCATGTCCCGATAAAACATGTATAACCCAACATGTATGTGTGTGTGTGTGTTTTGGGCTCTGACAGAACAAAAACAGGTCCTAATGAATCCAGCTTTGAACAAATTGTGGGTACAAAATTAGCCTAATGCCCTACATGCGGGACACACTTGGCACGTGCCAAACAGAATATAGTGACAATTTGCATGTACAACACGCCTAATTTGAATCCACATAAGCATAATAATCCCAAAATTCACTTTTATCAGAACCTGACATTTACATTTATTTGTTTAGCAAATTTGACTTACAGAAAGGAAAAGCACGACACAAGCGCTTCATCACATGTGTCTGGCACATTAACAAAAATAATACTAAGTGGTTTATACACTTACTTATTTATGGTTTATTTTAGTGGTTTATTTACTTGTGTATTGAATGAAAAGTGATGAAAAATGTGGAAAAGACGTTTTTGTATTGACCATCATAAATAGCCACAACTGCAACAAGCAACAGGATATTTTGCTGATCACTTGGTTTCTGTTTCTGTAGCTGGGTTGCCCAACCCATCTTTGATATCTGAACATTCAACATAAAACCCAATGTCATCTCATGGCAGACAATTAGCTCAATATTAAATGCAGTCTATTCAAAATGTCATTTTTGTCTGTTCTCAGGCTGAGTAAGGAGCTGCAACAGAAAGACAAACTTATTGAGTCCCTACGCTCTAAACTTGACCAGCAACAACCACGAACGGATACGCCTACTAGCAGCCATGCCCTCTCTGTGGCCACAGACCAATCAGACAGGACCTCTTTTGTGTCAGAAGACCACGGCTCGACCAATGAGGATCTTGAGCTGTGCTCCGAGCTAGATGCTGCCAGTGAATATGGCCATGAGGAGGCAGCAAGAAGTGCCACAGGTTTTTGAATTTATTATCATCATATTTGACCATTTTATCATGTTTTCCCCACTTTATCATATTCAGATTAGCTTCTCATTCACCTCTTTTCATTATCCATCTGTTTTGTTTCAGATTCACACAACCATAGAGGCTCAGTCTCATTACATCCATCCAGTCCTCCATCTATTACTTCCTCTCACAGCCACCAGTCCTCCAACACCTGTCCCAGCATGCAATGCACACCACACAGCCCAATGGAAACCCAGGCACAGACAGGTAGGAGGAGTGCATTGCGAGGGTACCAAATCACACATGCCCTTTTAAGTATCTCTCATTACAATGTTATTTTATGTACACTACATTTCAAAAGTCTGGGTTCAGTATGATTTAAAAAGAAATTAATACTTTAAATCAGCAAGGATGCATTAAAGATATTTATAGTGTTACAAAAGGTTTTTATATCCAATTAATGCTGTTGATTTGTAATTTTTATTCATAAAAAAATAGCCCAAACTTTTGGTAGTGTATTGTTTTGTAATTAATGATATATGAAAAGGTTTAGATTGTTCTATAGACCAGCAAACGTTTCACACGATGAAGTATCTGTAGCTGTTTCTCCATGTGTCCTCCCATCAGGCCTCTCTACTGTACCTCTGTCCAGCTCCATTTCTTTCTCCACCTCCCTCCACTGTCCTCAAATGTCCTCTCCACCTGTGTTTGAGCCTCAAACTCATCCCTTGAGAACCCGTCACCCTTATGGTGTGGGATTCTCACTGGCAGAGGTTCACCAAGAGCTTCAAATGCTCCAGAAACAGCTTGGAAACAGTGAGCCTGCGTCTGAGTGTGTGTGGCACTGAATAATTCATACTAATTCTGTGACTGATTCAGTATAGGCAAGATTTGAACTCTTAACTGGAATAATGCTATTGTTAAAAAGAAGATAGTTGATTGAAATACAATAAAGTAAACTGATTTATAACCTTTTTATTAATCAAACTTGATAATCTATTGATGATTTATGCAGTTGTTGTATGTTGACTGACTAATACGCATATAAATCTGTATTTAAAAAAAAGATATATTTTAGAGGATATATTGTGAATTAAAATGATTTATCTTACCTTGTTACACCCTGACAAGGATATGATTTAGGCATGATTTTGTTTTCTTGTTTTAAGCATAGACCTCTCTAAATTTGATATACTAATGGTAAAATAGAAAAATATATGGCATGCAAAATTGTATTTATTGCACTTAGATTTTCATAAAAAACTGAGATCAGTCATTGTGAGGTAGCTTTACTCACATTTGCATCTTGTTCATGCTACACTTACTTATCTATTTTCTATTAGGTTTTTCCTGCGTTTGCAATATAATCATGTTTCAGTGTACTTTACCATTCAAATATTTTGGGGTCAGTAAGATTGTTATTGTTTTTTTGAATACTTGAAATGAATACTTATATTCAACAATATACTTATATTAACCATATCATTGCATTTAAAACTAAAGTAAACAGTAAAGTCATTTACATTTGTCAGAAAAGTATTTATTATGGAAAATGTTTTCCACAAACATATTATTTTCAAAATTGATAATAAGTAATGTTTCTTGACCAGCAAATCAACATATAAGAATGATTTCTGAAGGATCATGTGACACTAAAACCTGGAGTAATGATGCTGAAAATTCAGCTTTGATTTCACTGAAAAAAAAAATTACATTTTAACTTATATTGAAATAGAAAAGTTATTTTCTCATAATTCAATAATATTGCACAATATTACTGTTTTTACTGTATTTCTGTTAAAAAAAATGCAGCCTTGGTGTTATTGAGCGTAAGAGACTTCTTTTAAAAACATTACAAATCTCATAGACCCTAAACGCTTTGATCGGTAATGTGTATATTCTCACACTTCTTACATTATCTCCATTAATATTTGGTTTTCTTATCCCTGTACAGGCTACCATGGTCCTCAGATCAAACCCCTTCCTGCGTTTCCACTGGGCTCCAATGCTCAGCTTGACCATAGCAGTTTACACCCACTATCCCATCATGCCTTTGAACAGTCGCCTGTCAGAAGCAGACACACCAGTCCCGCTATGAAATCAGGGCCAAGCCTTCTGGAGAGCAGTGCAATGTGGGATATGATGTATGGCCAAAGACCTATAAGACCAGGCGTGTATGGAGACGTGTCCTCGGGTTCTTCGGGATATCAGTCAGGCCATACAGGTACTCCAACTGTGGAAATCACATTGCTAGTCCTAATCTTAATACTATGTTCTTGTCATATATTTTGGAAAGCTTATTGTGCTGTTTTTACAATATACTTCAGGCGCAGACTTGATGGAGGAGCATCTTAGGGAAATTCGCTCTCTCCGACAGCGTCTAGAAGATTCTATCCAGACCAATGACCGTCTGAGACAACAGCTGGAGGAGAGACTGGCCTCTTCTACACGAAATGGAGGTCAGAGACTTACACATTCACATTCGTCCAATCAGAAAGTCTATAAAATGGAATGTTTTTGCTTGTATACATCTATTTAAATATTTCAAGTTTAAAATGTATCTACATTTTTCCCAGGAGGAGCACCCACTAACATCTATATCCAAGGCCTTGATTCTGTCAATCAGCTATCCAATGAGATTCGAGTGCTTAAAGAGGAAAATCACACCCTGCAGGACCAGCTCCAACAGGCCAGGACAGGTAAGATCTTCTTAGTCCTACTATATTCGTAAGGAATGTTAGCAGTAGTATTATATACCAGCTTTAATATATTAATAGTAAATGAGCAAGCACAATTTTTGTCAGTGTTCGCAATGGAATAGTAGCTTAGTGCACAGTTTTCGGTTCACTGCAGTTTTAAGGAGAAAATACTCCGCATTGGTATTGACTCATTGACTCAAAAATTTTCACATTTGTCTTAAAGCATATTAAAAACACCACCTAAAGTCCATAGGGGGACTTTAAGTTTAATGAAAATGGAAATGTTACCTTGTCAACTAGTTTATTTAGCATTTTAGTTTACATTTAATTAATTTTAAGTAACAAAAATGTGGCAAGATTTCCTGAGCCCTGAGATGTTTTGTATTTACGGGCAGATGGCATTAAAGAGACGGAGCGTCTGAGAGAGGCGGTTCTGTCTGGGCGTGGCCAGTTAAAACAGGCGGAGCTCGAGGCGGGCAGGTGGGCGGATCAATGCAGATGTCTGCAGGCTCAGATTAGAGAGCAGGCTCAGGCAGTACTACAGCTCAAACAAGACAAACAGAACAGCCTGGACAACAGCACCAGGTACAGTGTCAGTCTACAATGACCCTTTTTGGCCTTTGGTTTTGAGATTTTGCCCTTGACAAAAATGTGTCAGACTGCTTTGAATAATGTGTATGTGTATACATTTGTGAACAGGCTACAGCACGAAGTGAATGTTCTCCAGCAGCAGTTGAGTGAGTGTCAATGTTTAGTGCACACACTGCAGTGTGAACTACAGGTGTATCAGAGAGTCTGTGGCACTACTGAGAGCAATACAGGTAAGAAACAAAAGCATCTGCCTGAAACTCATAAAGCAAAATTACTGGAAATTAGATTAGTTTTAGAATATAAAATGACAACAAACATCTTTCAGAGTGCATCTGACTTTCAGGATAGGTCGATAAAATTAAGATTGAATAAACAGTAGGGGTGTAACAGAACGGTTCAAAGGTTTGGTGTGTTTTTGATATAGCTGACAATTTTTTTTTTGTATTATACAGTTGTTTACTGAAAAAACACCATGATTTTTACATGTGCAAAAACGTGGTCATGTGTGAAACACACTTTGCACATGGGAAACACGTGGTTTTGGAACAGTTCCCTTATTGTACAGCAACAATGCAGTTTATGGTACTGTTGTAATTGGGGGAAGAGATTTGAAGTTCTTACACATTTTGGCACACAGTTTGATCGGTACACTTGAATAGAAAGAACCATCTTGAAAACTTTTGGTATGAATGCATGTACTTTAATAAACAGCATTAAAATGGTAATTAGCATTGATGTACTGATATATTGTGCCCTCTACTACTCTAGGCTACTCTACTACCTTTGACCTACGTGAGCGAGAGTCTAAAATTAATATGTTGGAGCAGCAGTTGAGAGAGAGGCTGGACCAGTGTATGCCTCGCCTCTCCGCCAGAAAACAGCTATTCCACAGTGAGAGAATTAATTACAGTATAAGAAGTTTATCATGACTTAAATGCACATATTTGTGGATTCATTGTGCCATATTTATGATATTTCCTTGATACTAACCTTGGTCTCACCGTCTGCTATAGACCAATCATCGTCTCCCCCCGTTCGAGATACAGGGTTCTCCAGCCCTGCTTCACTAGCCGTGGAACTAGACAACCCAAAGTATTCTGCTAGTGGTAAGAGTCTTATATAAAACACATTTGATGCTTTATATAACAGATAAACCACCACTCAACTAAGTGCAAGTCACAGAAAACTGATTAATCAATGCACATCTTCTTATTAGACTCGCCAAAGTCTGCTGCTGAAGATCTGGAGGCTGAGGCCCCTGACGGCTCCTTCGCCTGCAGGACGGGCAATCATATGATTGGTCACGTAGATGACTTCAGTGCCCTTCAGCAGCAGCTACTGGAGGGGAAGGTGGTTATCTGCAAAATGGAGGCGGCACTGCAGTCTAGCACTGAATCACGTGACCTACCGGAGGTCAGTGTAAAGACCTGAGTTAAGATGAAAGGCTGATGTGATACTAGGAGGACAGACAATACAGAGATTTGAATATAGCTTAGTAGGGCTGTCAAACAATTAAAAATGGAATTGAATTAATTACATGATATGATGAATAAATTAATAAAAATCAATTGCATATATCATTATTTGCTTAGAAAAGCCTCCCAAATTACGATTATATTGCAGAAGATGAGTTAAGATTTTTAATAGACTTCACAAAAAGTCAATATATACACTACGGTTCAAACGTTTATGGTCTATATATATATATATATATATATATATATAAATATATATAAATACTTTTATTCAGCAAGAATGCATTAAATTGATCAAAAGTGTCAGTAAAGTCATAATTCCTAAAAAATATTTATATTTTAAAAAAAGGGTATTCTTTTCAACTTTCTGTTAATTAAAAAAATCAAGAAAAATATATTGGTAGAAGTAATGGCTGCTGAAATTCAGCTTTGCCATGACTGGAAAAAATACATTAAAAAAATAATATATATATATATATATATATATATATTTTTATATATATATATATATATATATATATATATATTATAAAACATACTATAAGCACAAGTATAAACATTTCGGCGCAAGTATGTCTGACCTACAGTCGAATATTTAGAGCATTAAATGTTTTGTTACGATAATTTAATAAATGCTTTTAATCATACTTTTATTGTGGATTTTTATAACAGCTGCAAGTCTAAAATGGAGAATGGCAACATGCTGAAAAGTTAAAATACTTCAAATGAACTGTTCTTGACATGCAGTCTCTCTCTGCAGGGTTATGTGAGGAACTTGCATGTCAGCACTACAACACTGAAGCAGATCCTGGAGGAGACAAGCTCTCTCTTGAGAATGTTCTGGAGGGCGGCTCTGCCCAGCACTGAGGCCTCGGCCCAGCAGCTTAAAAAGGTCAGAGGGCACTTAGAAAGTACATTTTGGTTATCACAATAAGTCTTGGAAACACTATCCTCTTTTGTGCTACTTTATGACATCACATGTGCATGTACCTGTAAAAAGAGATTCACACCAACAGCAACAGAAAAGGATTTCAGGAATGCACCTTTGCTTGACTAAACCAATTTGAATGTAAGATATTGGTGTAATCCTACACGTCTTTTCTTAAATGTTTATGTAGGAGCAGTCTTTGAGAAAAGAGGTTGTCGCACTGAGGCGTAAGGTTTCAGAGCAAGAGCAGCTTCTCAGGGTCACGATGGAGAATCTGAGGACCTCCAGTCGCACTAAAGACAGCATGGAGCAATTCATCGTCAATCAACGTGAGTGACTCTCTTCTCTTTCCTCTTTTTTTTGTTCATGCGTATTGTTCTTCTCTTCACTATTTTTGTTTGTTTCCAGTGTCAAGAACGCGAGATGTGTTGAAACAGGCTCGCTCAAATCTAGAGGTAAGCCTCTTCTACCATTCATATGCTTCTCTTTTGCAACCTCAAGCATGTTCCTCGAAACACACCCAAAGCGTTGCCCAGTGGCGGCTGGCCAATAGAGGGTGCTAGGTTTTGATGGATGACGATTGTAATGAAGCTACAGAGCACATTTCAATACAGTCGAGTGATTTAATAATGGATGCTCGCCTAAGAAGTGTGTTTTGGAGGAGTTTGCGAGTGTCAGTGGTGTTTATGTACATTCGGACATCAGACACGAACACTCTCTCTGACAGAACTGTTCACTGATGCTGTTGATTGACCTTCAGAATGCTGTATTTTGCTGTGTTTGGTAATTCTGAATGGATCTTTATAGTATATATGCAGTCAGGTCGAGATGGCGGCTGGAATCTCCATGTGGTCCTGTTTGGTATCACATTTTGGCATGTAGTTAGATATGAAAAAGCTCTTTTTCTCAGTTTTTACTTTTGAAGTATATACATACATTGTGATTAAGAAAAATGTCAAATATTTTTTTTTACTTTTCCTTAACAAAATAAAGGGCCTATAGAAAATAGCATCATACTGAGATGTTTGCTGAAATTGATCAGTAACTGCAGCCCTTCCTAGAAACTTTTCCACTAGCCGCCACTGCTGTAGCCCAAATGGTTTTCAATGTCTCAGAATAGTTTTAACCGAATAGATATTTTCGTCAAAGGAACAAAACTAAAAGGACTCCGTCAAACGATTGCTAGCTATGAAAGACTCTATCTCCGGCTCTTTCTCATCGGGTTATGTTCCTTCTCCTCTGTATCTCTATGTCTTCTGAGTTATTCCAGAAGAATGAACACAAGATTGCCTCTCTAGGCTGCACCCCTCTCCCTTCATCCTTCTATTCAGTGTCATCCACTCCTTCCTGGTCTGATAGAGGTACTGGTATAAGTGTGTGTTAGTGTGTATGTGTTTGTCTAGCAACACATGCATGCCTGACCCAATTTTGCGTAACCAGCATGAAGTGCCAGCTTCTTTTTCATCATATTTTCAGGCAGCAAAAAAAAAATAAATTCTCAAAACAACACATGAAATCTGAATTCAAGCAACTTGCTTATTAATATTTGCAGCGTTACTATAACAATCAATGTGGGTGTGCAAGCAAAAGTGAGTGCAAATCTGAATGCATATACAGTACATTACAGTTTAAAAGTTTGTGGTTAATGTTTCATGTTTTTCATTAGTCTCTTATGCTTATCAAAAATACAGTCAAATAATGTTTATAATTTTTTGCTTTGTTGGCAAAGCTGAATTTTCAGCATCATTACTCCAGTCTTCAGTGTCACATGATCCTTCAGAAATCATTCTAAGATGCTGATTTGGTGCTCAAGAAACATTTCTTATTATCAATTTGTGCTATTCAATATTTTTGTGGAAACCGTGATCCATTTTTTCAGGATTCTTTCATTACCAGAACAGCATTCATTTTGAAATAGAAATGTTTTGAAACATTTTAAATGTCTTCTGTTATTTTTTTTACCAATTTAATTAATCCTTGCTAAATAAAAGTATTAATATCTTAAATCTTACTTTCCCCAAAATGTTGAATGGTTGGATAACTTACACTTTGAGTACTTTCTATCTAAAAGATATTACCTGTATGATTAAAGCTTGTATGTCACAAAACCAAACACTTTCAATAGGTTAATTTGAACTCCAGTTCCTCCTCAGAAGTTTATTGTGGCATTCTGGGTAATCCAAGGCAGTCATATCAGAACTAATCATGTCAATCAGCTCATTTTTTATTGATCTGACAATAAAGTAGTTATAACATAGTATGCATCCCTCTCTTGGCGTGGAGGGAAACTACAGAACCAGTTTTTTTGTGTGCATAATCTAAATAAAGAACTTTCCTTTTGGTTTGTCCTGTAATGACACAGTGACTCTTATGCAACATAATAATGACTCTTCCTGTCACTCTTTGTTCAGGTGAGGTCTCAGGAGCCTCCCTCAAATACGCCTCCTCTCTTGGTTGGAATTTCATGACCCCTCACCCTCAGGATCAGCACAAAGTGATGACTGCCCCATGGGCGGCACAGGGGAGTGACAGACTACAGATGTCCTCCAGATTGAGCACTGCTGTTTCTCCCTTTCTCTGAGTGAATCAGTGTCATATTATTTTACCATAAAATGCATTAGATATCCTGGATTATGTGTAGATCGATTAGTCAGTTTTATTTGCTACATAAGAACCACCAAAAAGCTCTCAAAGTTGCATTTGAGTAGATTAGTACAATAGACATATGGATTGGCAATCCATGTCTTTAACCAAAGCAACGTTTTATGGGTTTATGTTTTGTGTTAAGGTTTATATTGAACCAGCAACAAAATTAATGTGCAATTATAATACTACTGTGCTACCAGCCAGACCTGCTACACTGTAAATGAAAGTCACCCCCGGGATGAGCTGAAGATCGACGGTGCAATAATATTTTAATCAGCCTGCTACTGTAGTTTTGATATGATATGATATGTTTGTTTGTTCTGTTTTATTGCCAAAGTTTTAGTATGTTGCTTTTAATGAAATTTAAATTTTCCTTTTTATTTGTATTTTATTTTCCATTGTCCACTCTTTTTTTCTTTCTTTACAGTTTTTATTTAATTCTTTCCCTGTTTTATATTACTTCTCGTACTGGAGATTATTGATCATTTCTTTTTTCACCCCCATTTTTTTATTTCTATTTGCTGTATCAGCTCTTCTTGATGGACCATTTTGGATATTTGTTTTAATGTTTTTGTTTTGCTTTTTATTTACTTTCTTCACCTCCTTCCATGATGGATTTGCAGTGTCTATAAATTGGTTCCTATGATAAATACTAAAGTGAAACATTATCTAAAGATAATAAGTTAACACTACTGAGTTGAATTATTATTGTGTTAGACACTGCAGACAATTTAGCAAATTGTAGATTGTGAGACTGGTCATAACTCTACACAACATGTGCATAGCTTTACTGTTTTTAACTTTATGTGGGTTTGATAGAAAGCCTATTGCTCTTGCAAGAACCACATAGCTTTACGCTGTGCAGTATTTCAGTATTCCACAAACCGTGCAAAGACATCCTGGGGTTTCTGTTGTAAATGTCAACTGAACTGGTGCCATTTTGTTTGTTCTGTATATTATGTTTGTTTATGAGAGTCCAGATTCAAAGCATAATGCATGGATGCATTATGATGAACTCCTGAGACAAAGGTGAGCTATGGGTCATTTTAATTCAACTTGCACTCATTGTTCTGTGACAATCAAATACTTCTCAGAGGTTTGTAATTTTGGACTATCAGTTTAAAATATTGGTAGCAATTTGATTTTAAATTTCCCTTTGTAAATTAATGTACATTGAGTGAGGGTTGTTAAAGAGAGTAAAATGCATGTGTATTTCAGGGAAAAAAATGTGTTGAGGAAACTCAAAACCAAAAAAGGACGGTTTAATAAAAAGGGAATCATAAGCGTGTCTTATAGTGTACATTTTTTGACCATATTCCTTAAAATACTTAATTAAGATGTATATTATTGGGACACAAAAAATAAAAGAATACTTCTTTCACCTCATACATTTATACTTTAGACATGTTCTAGTCTCAACTATACGTCTTTCTACCAGCAGATGGCACTACACAGCTAATCTACATTGATACTTATGACACGGCAAATACATGAAGTATATTATAATTAGCCACGTCGGTAATGAGGACGTAATTAAAAGCTTTTATAAGGAAGAATTCCTCTGCCCTTCAGCGTCCAGTATAATGTTCTTGAATCATTCATTGAATCATTCAACAGCGTGCTGCTAAGGAAGTCTGAGTGAGTCCAAACACACTGAGAAGGCCAGCTTTTGCGTCAGAGTTGGGTAAGTTAAAGGGAACTTTTTCCCGTATTTAGTTATAAGGGAAATCGCAATGGAAGACGATTTCGATATATCTAAATATGTTTAGTGAAAGGTAAAACTTACGAAATCTCCGTGTAAACAATGCGTGACGTGGACGCGCGAGAGATTACTTCCAGCATAAAGTCTGGGGACGGTTCAGTTGGACAGCTGATCCAGATCAGTTTGACGGCTAGAGGTAAAAACTATATAAATACTGTTCGTTTTCTCACACAAACTGCTCATTTCGTGTCTTAGGCCATCAGTGTACACTTATATTCACGAGTCATTAAATCATGTTTAATTTTGACTTCTCTGTGTTTGCTCTTTGAGGTGGACCCCCTAAAACTGCATTATAGAACTGACAGACAACAACGGTTTGACCAAAAAATGTCAAAATTAAAAATACTGTGGAAATAAAGACACCTACATCTTGGTTGCCCTTGAGGTAAGCTAAAACATATCAAAAATTAATTTTAAAGTGAACTATCCTTTTAAGCCATGTCAGAGCGATTCTCAAGTCTTTAATCATTTTATCATTTGTTACATGCAAAGTTACTAAGGGTGGCTTTTCATTTTGACTTTATCACGTTGTCAAGCTTACATTACTCCAACATAGCCTAATTCAAAAGAACTTGAGCTATTCCGCTACAAGGTAGCTCAATAGTTTGGGGTTGGGATGAATTAACTAACAAAAAAGTCTTATGCTCGTAAAGAGTGCATTTATTTGATCAAAAACAGTAGTATAATATTATAATTTAACATATTTCAACATTTAATTTAATCCTGTGATAGCAAAGTTTAATTTTCAGAAGTAACTGCTCAAGTTTTCAGTGTAGGAAAAGTTCAGGATTCTTTTCTGAATAAAAAGACAGAATTATTAAAGGGATTGTTAACCCAAAAACTGAAAATGTTGTCATTTACTCACCCTCAAACCTGTATGAATTATTTATTTCTTCTGCTGAAGACAAAAGAAGATATTTTGAAGAATGTCAGTAACCAAACAGTTGATGGGCCCCATTAACTTCAACGCTCCCCCACCCCATCCCATCCCAAGGAAGTCAATGGGGCTTGGACCTTTTTGGTTGCTTATATTCTTCAAAATATCTTCTTTTGTGTTCAGCAGAAGAAAAAAAATGACATAATTTTCAGTTTTAGGCGAACCATCCCTTTAACATTTGAACATAAATTGCTCTGTCACTTTTGATCAAATTAATGGTTTCTTGCTAAAAAAAAAACAAAAGTATTAATATCTTTTAAAAAAATGGATCCGGTAATGTGCAATAAAACACAACAAATTGTATTAAAATACAACCTTTAATGTAAACAATTGTTACTAACATAACCAAACGTTGGGGATAAAAGGCAACACAAGTTAAAATCATATTTCCAATGTAGAGTTGAGATGCAAAGGGACCCACGAACAATGAGAGATCGAACAATGATATAAGGCACATTTAGCTCTTCTATGTGGGTTCCCATTTTGGATTGTTTCTCTGGCCCTTGTTTTACTGTGTATGTTTCGCATTTTAACAGGATTTATAAGAAAATGACTGACTGCACTGTATAAAGACTTGAATATGGCCCAACCTAATTCACTTAAAGAATTGTACTCTGTATAATAAGGTATAATTACGCTCTATCTATATCTATATCTCTCTATCTTTCCATCTATCTATCGATCGATCGTAAAACAGACTGAACCTGTATAGCATTATAGTGCACTGGCTCACAATGGCTTCCGTATTCAGGTATTACATAACCACAACATGGTCACATAATAAAAGCATATAAATCCATCAAATTATTATCAGAATATTTCAGATATTTATTAACGATACATAGGTACATTTATATTTCAGTGTAAACATTCATTAGGTTGGGCCCCAACTTCAAGGCAAGACACCATCATGGCTTTTTCCAGAGTTGATATTTTAAACACTTTGGTTACTGAACAAAATATTTTCCCATCATGGAGGGTGTTTTCAAAGAGAGGTGGTTAAAAGTTGTGCGTGTAAAACATGCAAGACTCTCTCATATGAAAATTCATCATTTCGAGATGCCTAATCCAGACCTCATATACTCATACACCACATAGCTGATGCTGACAGCTGGGATCACTTTCATGAAGTTGGGCAAGATCCCACGGTACAGCCCGAAAAAGCCCTCGTTCTCCATGATCCTCTTCACTAACTTGGACATGGACACCTGTTCTGATCCCTCCATTGACGCTGGGAAGAATAAAAGGAAATGTTAGGCAAATCACAGTGCAGAAGCATAGATGAGGTGTATATTCTGGCCTGAGTGTTTACCTTGGGCCTGCATGCGTGTGCGGATCAGAGCGAGAGGGTAACTGGCCAACTGGCCGCATGTGCTGGAAATGGTCCCACAACCGAGAAGAACCAGCACTCCTGGGTTAGCAGTGTCTTTAGCATAGCGAGACAACCAGGCATTCTTCAGGGTCTGTAGAAATAGAATGAATTATAAATTTATATATGATGGGTTATAGCTAGATGTGACAGCGCTACTGCAACACGCATCGCCTCATATGAGTTGCTGAGTATCTCTTCAGCAAGCCGACGTTTGAAACTAAGCGTTTGGTGTCGCAGACGCTCATCACACAATCATATGAATTAATTTAAAAGTAATGAGAGTAAATGAGCTTCTCTCTCCTACCGAAGTCTTTGATCTTGAAATTAAATAGTTTACTTGAACTCCGTTAAATTTGCATTTGCATCGTAATTGAAGACTGTATTAATATTAGTTTTGTGGAGGCACATTTACGTGGCCAAGTGTAAATGGAACAGTTTTAATAAATCAGAGAGCTATCCGATCAGCAAAAACACATGAAGTGACCAGGTGTAAATAGGCCCTGGGGGTATTCCAGGACCAGGATTGGGAACCACTGAGTTTGTACTCACCTCATACACTGCTAAATCTATTCCAGCATACGGAATAATTCCAATGATGTTGGGCACATAGCCTTTATAAAAGGCCTTCACACCCTCCTTCTTCATAATCTTCTTAGCACAGTCAAACATTCCAGAATACTGACCGGTCTTCCCCAGAGTAAGTCTGGTCTTCATTACCTACAATTTAAAAGAGTTCATAATCATTTACCTGAAGATGGGCACCATGCGTCATTATTGCCAATATTAATGGCAATATTGGAGCCATATATATATATATATATATATATATAGACATATTTATAAGTCTTCACTTTCTTCCATGAACATCATATAGAAAAATCCATTTCCATGGGTCTCATTTCTCACCTCCATTGGGTAGATGGCCGTTTGAGCGGTCGCTCCTGCCATAGATCCAGCAATGAACCTCTCATGTGACTGGACTTTCCCACCTTCTGTGGTCAGTATCCTCTTGTACTGTCAAAGCACAACACATAACATTATGCAAGACTGATTTAACTGATGTGAAAGCTCATCCAAGCAAAACTGAGATGGGTTTAAAACAATCAGTTCTCTTTTCATTAGTTAAAGGAAATGCGATCTTCTCCATTGCAATTATCTGTCCTCTGACCGGATTACCAGTCCAGGGTTTTGTGAATGACTGCTGTTAAAATAGCTCTCACTGACACGCTGCTTGTGTAAGACAGTTAAGCAAATGTCACTCAAGTCGTAATCACAGCCGTGTTGGTATTCAGTAAAACGCTTCCATAATCTAAAAGTTAATTTTGAGTTACTGACATTTTCGCACACCAAATAGCCTAGTTTTTGCTTATTCTTGCATCACCAAGAAAAATAATAGCACACAGAAAAATTGTGGCAAATAAAAATTCAAAAGTGGAAGTGGTTTTTAGTGTTTGTGGGTTTCTTGGCAATGTGGGTTTCTCAGTGTCACATTGAGCAATCACACCATCTCTAAACCAACAGATATATTCACTGAGCATCCGTCTGATCTGTAGTTCAGTATTATTTGTTCATTAGAGGGCGTTTTCTCACCTGCTCATACGCCATGAACTTGATTGAAGTCTCTGGAGCGATTTTTATGACGTTGACTCCATTACCTCTCCACAGAGAGGTCACACCCCCTTCTTTAATCATCTTCTTGAATCCACCCACCAGACTGATTTTGTTGGTTTTTGAGGAATGAACCTATGAAAAGTATAGATTTATTGACTCCTTACACCATTCAATTAAATAAGTTAATTACATGAAATGTATTAATTCAGCAGTAGACCAGTGTTATTTTACCATTATTTACTATTACAACTATAATATATTACATATTATATTTTTAAGTTTTAGTAATTTTGTTATGTGCTTTAGTCATTTTTAACTACTGTAATTTATTTTTATTCCAGCTATAATTTTAGAGAACTTTAATTTTACTAAATCTCAATATTCCTTTCAAGTAAATATTGTTAATTACATGAAATATCATGTAATATTCATCAGCCAATTCAAATATCAGTTGACCATAAATGTTATTATCTCATAGAATTGTATTTCTGAAGTAAATTTCTCACTGATCAGTCACATAAGCATTTGGTCATCATAATCATGTCATGTTGATATTCCCTAATCTGTAAGTTAATATTGAGTAATTGACATTTCACATACAATAATGGCCAGTTTATTGAACATCTGCTTTTATGCAAATTTGGGTTTTAGAAAATCTGAACTGCACCTGCATGAAGACTTTCATTCTGTCCAGGGGGGCGGTTCCTGTTCGAGAGATCGCCCCTGCCACGGCCCCGGCAGCAAGCTGCCTCCACCAGATGCCGGTAGTCTTCTCCTCCTCAGTGAACTCATCTGGAATGCTTAGACTGTCACCTATATCCAACACCTAGCACACAATAGAGGTAAAGTAAAAAAGCTTCTTTGTCTTAGTGTGGATTGAAATATGAAAACAATATCCCGTTACTGTTAAATGACTGGTCATATACAGTAATATGCAAAGAATAAGACAAACATCAGGGATACAATATAACAGTTTATGTGTGAAAGCTGCAGTGTAAAGCAGAATGTACATGGGCATCATTGCTGGATAAACTCTGACCTTTAACACCACACAGCTACTGACTCCCTAAAGATGTATCATTTGTTAGAGACCATAGTCAAAATAAAGCTCAAAAGGGTTATCATGTTGCATAATATTACATTTCTACTGATCACATCTAATGTGCACCTAATTTATAATATATCCCATCCAACCTGTACTTAATTACAACCTAGCTCTTAATCCAAGTTAGTGTACTTAATGTCATCATTACCGTCATCTTATGTAATATATCAGCACTGCATCACAGACTTGAACAGGCAACACTATCTTTATTAAAGGGTTAGTTCACCCAAAAACACAAGTTATGTTATCATTTACTCACCCTCATGTCATTCCAAACTTGTAAGACTTTCTTTTTTTTATACAGAACACAGTAAGATATTTTGAAGAAAACAGTTTTGGTTCCCAATTGACTTCCACAGTATTTTTTGTCAATTTAATGAAGTCAATGGGAACTGGAACTGTTTGGTTTCTGACATCTTTCAAAACATCATCTTTTACATTCCACAGAAGAAAGAAAATCATAAAGTTTTGGAATGGCACGGAGGTAAATAAATGTACATAAATAAATAAATACAACCTTCATATATTTTTTGTTATATATACACCATTTTGAATCAGAAATTAAGCTATTTAGAAACAAAATGTACCTCAATAGCATATTTTCACATATCTTTACATCATAATATGAAGGATACAACTCAGCAGGCCAAAGCTACTTTGGCCTCTATGAAATAATGCAGATCAGAGGACCTACCATATCTACATCCATCACACTTATAGCTTCTTCATCCTCAAGATCAAAGATGAGCCATTCCCCCTTATGCTCCTGCAGCAAAGCCATCCTGACCCTCTGCTGCCAGCTCGTCTGACACCAGCCGTAGTCGTAGATGCTAACAACTACAACGAAGATCTATTGTTTCACCTGCTCCCCTCACAATGTTACAGTACCGGTACACACTCTTATCTCTCTCTGCCCAACATCACTGCACTTCCATCAGTCCAGCAGTCAGATGACGAGCATATCCAGGGATAATCCCAGTAACAGGACAGTCTTAAATTAGCTGCGCTACAATTGGCTGTAACGACTCTCGCTAAACCTGCACTGCTCAAAAATCTGTGTGATTTCTGCTCTGCACTTAAAAATTAAGTCAACCCGAAAAGATTTTAGACAGAAATAACCAGAAACATAGTAATATTAACAAGTTAGTTAATCAGTAGTAATTATAATTAGCTTTATTTAAAAACAATAAAAGTCTGTGGTATTTCCTCATTTATAATGTTAACATGTGTGCAAGAGTTGTCTTAAACAGTGAACATTAGCATTAGTGTAACTTTTAACATTTGACACTTAATCAGTTAAGAGACTCCTTATCCTTCCTGCTCTCAACACTTTTCCTATGATTTCCCAATCCTGCCGACTCACAGAGGGATATAAATGGCTGGCCAAGCAGATTAAAGGGCTACCTAGCTGCGTGCCTGACTAGACAACTGAAAGGCCGTCTGACCAGTCAATGACATGTGACGGTTTGACTAAGCAAAGCCAGGCGGTCACCATAGCATTTAGTGTTCATCCTAATAACTGATACCAAATCAGATGGTAATGGATGAATGTAATATGCAATATCTAAGTTCTTTTGTGGAACTTACAGTGGAGTGTTTCCAGTAGCGTATGATTTCCTGAAGGTTATCTGCTGGGTTGAAGAGAAAATGCTCCCTCCATTCATTCCAATCCAGAGACATAGTTCCATCAACATCAATACTGGAGAACAAAGGTCAAATGAGAGAAGAAAAGTAGGTCTGAAGAACAATGTTCTGTGTGGTAAAGTTACCATGTAGCTTAATGTGTGAATCAATTAAAATTGCCAATGAAATAAGAAAGGTATTATTTTAGCATAAACATACATACACATTACATACATGCATACGTATATATGTACTTTTTTGCACAAAGAAAACAAAGCCTATGTTTTGTGAGATTGTAATAATTTTTCATTAGTCGCATGCTTTTTGTCCCCTTTCAAACCATTACTAATCGTTTTTTCCAGCAAAATAATCAGACTTCCCCAAGAAACTCTGCCTTTCTCAGCAGTTATCAGCGAACTAACTAGATGGAGCATGAGCATTTCACAAGCAAAGACTTACCTACATTTTACATAAAGGCCTGTTCACAATCACATCTTACATTGTTCACATTATCACTACATTAAAGCAAGTAAAATTTGTATCAGGTGTATAATATTTAGCATTAAAGTGAGAGGAATGTTTATTGTCCAGTGATTTATAGTCTACATTGCTATAAATTAAGTCTTGGATTAATCTACATTTTTGTTTCACATTTTCATTGAGTTTTTGGTGAGAATAGGCCTCATGAGTACCTGTGGAGGATCTTCTCTGCATCTTGATCTGTCAAGTTGATGCCAATGTCTTTAAGTGACTGCTGAATCTCTTTGGCATCAATGCGACCTGCATACGCAAATAATGTTGTTAATTAATGTTTATTTTTTGATCAACAAAATGTACAATGAAAAGTTTTCAATTTGACTCTAAATTAGATCTTCAGTTTCAAAGCAGCTTTACACAAAGTTATACTGTTAAGTCTATAATGCCTTAATGCTTTAACATAGAATGGTTTTAAGGCTAGGCGATATGGCAATATATACTAATGGTATAGGTTATCCCATTAATCTAATGGGCTTCAAAATTAGTCCTCAAAGGAGAGCAAAAAACACAGTATACCCTACTTTAATCTTACCATCATCATTTTTATCCAGACTCTTGAAGGTCAATCTGAGTTTTTTCTCGTGTTCTTTCAGATACTTTGAAAACTCCTCAAAGTCCAGCCCCTCATCCTTATCAGTGTCTCCAGAGGCAACAATTTTCTGTAAGAGAAAAACATAACATACGGTTCCTAAAAATGTCCATCACTGAGAACAAGAAACTCTGTACTATATCTACAATACAATACAAACATTATTTGCACATTGTAAAGATTCTGTTAAAGATATAAATCCAAAGGAAACAATAATTTCTCAACTTTATACAAGATAAAACATTGCTCATTTACACCTCATTTTCATATTCAAACTGACAAACATGGCTTTTTCTATCTGACATCAAAGTGAGCTTTAAAAACACTCCCATCCAGTGTTGTCATTTAGGTGCAATTATAAACTTCTACACACTTAAGAAATGTAACACAAATCATATGAGCAACAAATGATCACTCAAAACAGGATATTTATTATAAACCCCATGTATGTGTGGTGGCAAACAATTTAACATGACTGAATAAGAGACAAACGTGTACCAACTTTCTTTAAAGTTTATTTATTTTCTTGCAAGACATACAAAGTGCCTGCAGAGTGTTACGAAGAAGGTGTGACCACCTGATGAGTTTGCTGTCTTGGAACTTTGATACAGTGAGTCTCATTTGCAGGTAAGGTGGGGTTATATCAGCTGTCTCAGATGTTAGGAATGTCAAGGGATAATAGAATGTGGGTTATACATGAGCAATATAGGATTGTCTTTACCCACCCTTTTGCTTTAAGTGCACTTCATTGCAAATGACAGGAAGTGGCATAGCCTTTTTGTGACTGGAAACCCCTATTTGAAAGGCATTCCTCTTTGAGGGAATGCTGAGGCAAAAAGCTATCATCACTGCTTGTAGTCAAAGTTTGGTAACGCAAAAAATATTTTATATATATTATTTACTCCGATCTCTGAATAATAGTATTCAATTGAGGCGGATGTGGGCTGGAACTAAATCCATCATTTCCCATCATTTATTTGAACTACTAATAGTATTTTGTAATAATGGTTCAGGTTAAATGTATTATCTGCATTTTTTTATCAAACAAAATGGTGGATTTTTCTTAGTAGCAAATTTCCCTTGCACGCGAACAATATGCTAAACCGCCTGTCACCGTGGTTTATGTGGCTTATTTTGAACCCAATACGCAGAGCTATAACAACAAAAGTGAGTCAACAACAGAAATGCAGTGAGCCAGTGAACTGGAATTACCTGCGCTTCTCCTTTGCCCATAGAGAAGCCCATAGCAGCCAGGCCCGTCTTGAGCTCAGAAACATCCACTTTCCCATCTTTATTAACATCCAACTTCTCAAATAACTCCGCGAAACTTTTCGAGTTGTCCTCCTCCAAACAATGCGATTCGGTGAACACGAATTTCTTTATAAGCTGATACATGATGAACTGCGATATGTCTGTGTATATTATATTTATATTTTTCCGCACGGGATCCAAAGATTGCAGGGGAACTGCGGAAGAACAACAGATGTTGCCTGGCTGGCACTGAAGAAAACAGACCCCTACCTAAACGTCTTTGCCCACTGTAGTGTCCACATATATGTCAGACTATCTTAGTCATTCTTTTATTGCCACTATCTCTTGAAACTCAACGTTGTATACTATGTAGGCGTTTCAGACTGAGCTGGGCTAAGAAGGAGGGACTAGAATTACTAGGGTTATTTCCCTGAGGTGGCTTCTCTGTTTAGACGGACACACCCAAATGTACCCAAGCTTTTTTTCCTATTTGACTCACTGAGTCAAGAATTACTTAACAGACGCTGCATTTAGTAAGTCATGCTCAACTTCCCATTTTTCACAGCACCGTAGGCTGTGTAATGCATCTTATAGCCTATACAAATTAGTAATTCATGACCAACTTCCCATTTTTCATAGCACCGTAGGCTAGGCTGTAATGCATCCTATATAACCTATACAAATGGATGGATGGACGGACGGACGGACAGACGGACAGACGGACAGACAGACAGACAGACAGACAGACAGACAGACAGACAGATAGATAGATAGATAGATAGATAGATAGATAGATAGATAGATAGATAGATAGATAGATAGATAGATAGATAGATAGATAGATAGATAGATAGATAGATAGATAGATAGAAAGCATAATTTTGCACAGCTGCAGAAACAAATCACTAGCTAGATCATCCTAAATATAGCACGTTACTACTGTGGTCAGATATGAATGAGGCAAATATAGCTTCAAAAGCCTGCATAGGGAATTATTATAATTACAGTACAAGTTTCAGATTTCACATAAGACATAAATAATAGTAACGTTAGTTGTTGATGGTCAGAGGCATACTGCAGGCCACTGGGATTACTCTATTATAATGACACTTATGATGTTCATAACAATCGCTAACTGTATTTTTCTGACAAGATCATTTCAACAAAAATATTATGTTAAATTATATTACAGTATTTACATCATATCATCTGAACTGAAGTGAACACTAGAGGTCCTCAGTGTGTTTTTCAGAAGTTGTACGGTACTGCCACTGCACTGCCCAAAGTGCCTGACAACTTTACGACAACTGTTCTTGCATGTGTTGCTTTACGACACACGGATTCGCTTTACGGAAGAGTGTTGCATGTTCACTCATGTTGATATTTTTATCGTCGGTTGATTTTCTAACTAACTGTTAGGTTAAGTGTTTATCGTATACGGGTTCTGAATTGTTTATGGATTGTTTCCGAGATGGGAAAGCCGAAAAAGAAGAGTAAGTATTTACTGCTAGTTTTAAGCAGGACGAATGCTGTTAACTTAGCTGCTAAGAGCATGTTGTTGAAATGTCTAATATTTCATCATCTACTAACGTTTTGACTTGGATATAGTAAGTTTTTGAGAATGATATAACGTTATTTCAGGTTTAATTTACATAAGCATTATAGTAATTGTTCGTCACTATTAAAATGACAATGTGACAAAAAGTTGTCAAAGTTAGGTGAATCAATGCACATTTTGAGATTCAAAATCTATTTATCTGTTTGGATATGTTTTGTTAAGAATGTGTCAAATTACTCCAAATAAAAAGGGCACGTGTGTCAGTATATGTGGAAACATGTTTGGTGTAAATATCAATACTGTCAGTCCATCACAAGTAACTAACGTTAGTTATATCCTTTAACTAGTCCTTAACCGTAGTGTCAGGTGTCTGAATTCATTCTACTGAGACAATAGTACCGATAGAGATATGTGTTTCTCTAACATGACCTGTCTGTTTAACTCAGTGCTTTCTGTGTTCACATCAGGTGACTTGAGCCGTGCGGAACTGATGATGATGACAATTGCAGATGTCATTAAGCAGCTGGTTGAGGCCCACGAACAGGGAAAAGATATTAACCTTAACAAGTCAGTGCATTTTAAAGATTCATTTATTTTAATGATAATATTATAAGTCATCATAAAACAGTATTGACCATTGTCATGTTTTATAGAATATTATCGTTTTTATAACGAATGATTTATTTGTGCATATCATTCTTTTTTTTTTTTTATTAATTTGCCCTCATACTCTTTAGTCAAAATAACTACCTCCCTTTTGCAACTACTACTCTTCTCTGTGATGATATGTTTACTGTTCCAAGGGCAGGACAACATGTCACTCACGTGACATCACAGCAATAGCAAACCACAACGATCCAATCTATTCCAGATACACAAAATCAAGTCCTGTCCTACATTTTTTCTTGTTCGAGAAATCGCTTCACCCAGATATACGTCACATTTACAATAGGGAATAAAGGACTATCACGACTTCCATTTCATGGCAAAAACAAAAGTGAAAATGTTTTCTCACTGGATAACTATAAACCAAGTTAGTTTGAGAGCTAAAATTGTGTCTTTATAGAGTCAAGACGAAGACATCAGCCAAATACGGTCTCTCGGCACAGCCACGGCTTGTGGACATTATTGCTGCAGTGCCGCCTCATTATCGAAGAGCCTTGGTGCCCAAACTGAAAGCCAAACCCATCCGCACTGCCAGTGGGGTAAGGATGGTTTGTTCGCCATTTGTTATTGTGTATTGGTGATGGTGTAAAGATATCATAATGTAGATATTAAAGTTGAAACCAGTGCTCAGACTTTGATTTAATATTTCTTTATAGATTGCAGTTGTTGCTGTGATGTGCAAGCCTCATCGCTGTCCACACATCAGCTTCACTGGCAACATCTGTGTGTGAGTATGTCCAAAATAAAGTGTTTCTTTTACACTACCGTTCAAAAGTTTGGGGTCAGTATGATTTTTTTTTTAAACTAATTCTTTAATTCAGAAAGGATGCTTTAAGATGGATCAAAATACATTTACAATATTATAAAATATTTTTATTTTAAGTGAATTATGTTCTATAGAACTTTCTATTCATCAAACAATCCTGAAAAAAATGTATCATGCTTTCTACAAAAAAATATTTTTTGTGCTGTTTTCAACATTGATAATAACGAGAAATGTTTCTTAAGCACCAAACCAGCATATCAGAATGATATCTGAACAATCATGTGACACTGAAGGCTGGAGGAATGACTGCTGAAAGTTCAGCTTTGACATCATCACAGGAAAAATGTACATTTTAAAATATATTAAAATAGAAAACTGTTATTTTAAATTCTAATAATACTTCACAATATTACTGTTTTTACTGTTTTTGAGAGACTTCTTTCAGAAACTTTTTTTAAAAAATCTTACCGACCTCGAACAGTAGTGTACTTTTATTCATTCAGCTCATGCTTTTATACAATTGAGCAATTCTACACAAGCTATTCATTCAGGTGCCTTGAACCTTTTACAGTGCAGATTCCAGGTGGACTTGCATCTGGTTCAAGCTATTAGCATTGTGTGTCAGTTGGTGGGGAAACTTTAATTAGCAGGATATAATGATAACTGGTCTCAGTTTTGAATTTGATGTGGTGTGTTTTTGTTTTCATTTGCTCAAACAGCTACTGCCCAGGGGGTCCGGACTCAGATTTTGAATATTCCACACAGTCTTACACAGGATACGAGGTAATTATCCATCTGTCTCCCAAAGCAATGCTATCACACATATTTTTATGGGTTTCGCGCTAGTGTCATGCATGCATTCATTTTGACTGTCTCATACCTAGCCCACGTCAATGAGAGCCATTCGTGCACGGTATGATCCCTACCTCCAGACTAGGCATCGAGTAGAACAGGTGAGTCATCTTCATAGCTCATATTTATCAGCTGCTTTCTGAGCATTGTGCAGTTAAAATCATAAGTGATCATTACATACTACTTAATGGTTTTGATTTTACGGTTTAGATCTGGAGGGTTGATGATCCTCTCAGCTTTTCTACTCATTTAGAGGGTGTTAATGACATTACGCTGCTGTGTTTGCACATCTAGCTCAAGCAGCTGGGTCACAGCGTGGATAAAGTGGAGTTCATTGTGATGGGAGGCACATTCATGGCTCTGCCGGAGGAGTACAGGGACTATTTCATCCGTAACCTCCACGATGCGCTGTCAGGACACACGTCCAACAACGTCACTGAAGCTGTCAGGTACTTGCGCCCCATGATAAACTTGTCTGAATGATAGAATCAGGCCACTCTTAATTATGATAGACCAGACGTAAATTTACAGGGCCAGGACAGGGCGAGAAACAGTCCATCATCAGTCGGTGTTATGTCTTAGGAAAGACAACAATCTTTGTGCCGTAATGTACTTGTCTTTGTAAGAATTAGAACGCAACTTGCGTGCGTTCAGCTCCTTGTTGAATCAATGCCACGTAGAATTAAGGCAGTTCTGAAGGCGAAAGGGGGTCAAACACAGTATTGATGATGTGTGTGTGTGTGTGTGTGTATATATATATATATATATATATATATATATATATATATATATATATCATTTTCTTCAGAAATAGTTATACATAAATGTACTTTTCTTTAACCCATTAGTCAAATGGTCCAAGATCAGTTGATAAGTGCAGAAGTTAGATAAAAGTAGAGGGATTGGAGCAGCTGTTGTCTTATTATGTTTGTCTGTGGAACATCACTAGTTAAAAAGCTCTGACCTGGGATCAGTGTTTTTTGCTGTTGGATAATTTAAGTCCATATTAGCCAAATGAACAAATGCAGCTCTTGGATCAGTTAAAGCACAGCGCCAAACCCCCCTGGTGAGCAAATTTGGTAGGGTGGCAGTGTTGGGAGGAAGAGATGGCGTATTTGGACTGGTCTTCCACACTGTCAGAGCAGCTGCATTGGCTCTGCTTTCTGACTAGTCAGTCACAGAACAATAAGACACAATGTGGAATTGTGGCTCTGTTTAAATGATGAAGACAAGATAAAGTATGTTATTAGTCACATCTCCTGATATGTTATTTAACAGTTTAGCCATCATTAACTTGGCTAACCAAGCAAATAAAAGCCTTCTTTTCTCTTTGACCATTAGTCTAAGACCATTTTAAATAGGTGATGAATGTGATTTCTGTGCCACCACTAACAACTCCAAACGAAAGTTAAAAAATTTTTTAATGTATATTTGTCAAGATTTTTCATAAAACTTATTTGCATCAGGTGACTCAGATGCAGACTACCCCGTGACATCAACTCCATGAGGAAGGCAAACGAGGCATAGGAGATGATTGCAAGATGTGGATAGACTGCCACTGCAAGGCGCTGTTAGTTTAATACTGCGTTTTTGTTATTTATTTTCTTGATAGGAGAGAGTGTGTATGTGTGTGTGTGCACGTAGGCAGAGGTCCAATTGTCGGCACACCACAGCTTATCAGCGGGTTTGTTAAGATGACACGATTGCCATAATTGTTCCGGCGGCTAATCAGCCAGAGATGGGGGAGACAACAGTTCGATTTCAGGCACATTGCTTATCTTAGGTGCGTGCGTGTGTGTGTGTGTGTGTGCGTGTGTGTGTGTGTGTGTGTGTGTGTGTGTGTGTGAGAGAGAGAGAGAGAGAGAGTGAGTGTGTAAGGGAGAGAGAAATAAAAAGTACAAGTAAGAAGCACTCTGCTCAACTACATTGTCTAAAATCTGGAGCAAGAAACAGTAGCTAAATGGAAAGAAAGAGTTTTTGGGCTATTAAATGTCCATTAAAACTTTAGAACTGTGTCAGGCATGACAGGAAGCCAAAAACCACACATTTCTGAATTATTATTAAATTGATGCAAGCCAATTGAAGCCAATTCAGTCGTTAAATAGTTATATTTTATCTTCAGAAACTATTATAGGAAGATTATTTTTTCAATTTTATCCTGCGTTCAGTTCGACTTTCACAGAAAGTAAAAAAAGCCATTTTAAAAAGAAAAAGAGGTTTTCGTTTGTTGAAGGTTTCCATCATACATTACAGACATAGTAATTTATATATATATATGTGTGTGTGTGTGTGTGTGTAAACACACATTCACGCACACACACACTGCTACAAAACAGTATATATAAATATTGCAAGGATACTAGAATATATAAAAATAATGATAATAAATTATTAATATTATACACACACCATCCAGAAGTTTGTGAGCAGTAAAATTTTTTATATATTTTATGTTGTATTTAATTAAAATACAGTAAAAACACAAAGTTCTTATAATTTAAAACTCTGTTTTCCATCTGAATATATTTTAAAATGTAATTTATGCATGTGATGCAAAGCTGATATTTCAGCATCATCACTGCAGTCTTCAGTGTCACATGATCCTTCAGAAATAATTTTATTGTGCTGATTTGGTGCTCAAGAAATATTTCTTATTATTATCAGTGTTAAAAACAGTTTTGCTGGGTAAAATGTTCTTAGGATTTAGGATTTGTTTTCAAATATAATATTTTGTAACTTTTTTTAATCCCTTTACTGTGACTTTTGATCAATTTAAATTGGAATCGTTATTCGTTCCTATTTATTTCTTTAAAAAAAACATACATATTATAAATACATACATGCATATATAATATAGTATCCAAATTTTTGAGTTGATTTTATTTTTTCTCAGGTACTCTGAACGCAGTAACACCAAATGTGTCGGCATCACGATTGAGACCAGACCGGACTACTGCCTGAAGAGACACTTGAGTGACATGCTGGCCTACGGTTGTACCAGACTAGAGATCGGCGTACAGAGTGTTTATGAGGATGTGGCTCGTGATACCAACAGGTCAGAGTTGGTAGCTTTATTATGAAGGACTTTAAAGGAAGTTAGCCGTAGAGTAGAAGATGAGTGTTTGGTATTTGTATAAACTTGATTCTGGGATGTTAATTAGCATAACATCTGTGTTAAGATTTCAAGTGAATAATTTTGTTCCTACAGTTTCTGGCTCATGTTGGTAATTGCAGTTTACTCGCTTGATTACATGTCATTTAGGAATCACTTCAAGGCATTAGGACACTATGCTAATTACTCTATACTTACACCCTTTGGTGTAGTTGTAAGCACTTTGCTAAAGGACACAGTGGGAGTTTACCAGTTACCTTTTTAGCAGGACAGATCTTAAACCATAAGCCTCAAATGAGATCTTTTTAGATCTATATTAAAAATGTTCAAATGAAAATCACAATTAATTTGAAAATCAATATTTTTACCCATTTGGATGACCATACAAAATTCAGTCCTACAAATCTTAGGATGATATTCCATTTGTAACTGCTTGTATCTGTTTATATTGACTCTGTTCTTCTCTGTCTTTTTCTAGGGGACATACAGTTCGGGCTGTGTGTGAATCTTTTCAACTTGCTAAGGATGCTGGTTTTAAAGTTGTAGCCCACATGATGCCAGACTTACCCAATGTTGGCATGGAAAGAGACGTGGAGCAGTTTATAGTGAGTACAGCATTCATCTCTAAACTATGCCACCAAACATAATATAAGAATTGCCAAATGATTAAAGAGTGAGCTAAAGTATGGAGTCATTGTATGAAATTTTGGGTATATTACTTTTTTACTGGTCAAAATATTTGGTGCGAAAATACTCTGTAGAAGACAAATCCTACAGAGGTAGTTCACCCAAATCATTTACTCACCCTCATGTTCCAAGCCTGTATGACTTAATAATATTAAATGTTTCAAATCAGCATATTAGAATTATTTCTGAAGAATCATTTGAAACTGAAGACTGGAGTAATTGTTGCTGAAAATTCAGCTTTCCCATCAGAGATATAATTAACATTTTAATATATAAAAGAAAACTGTTGTTTTAAAATGGAATAATATCTCACGATATTATAGTTTTTACCGTATTTTCAATCAAATAATTGCTGCATTGGTAAAGCATAAAAGACTTCTTTCAAAAACATAAAAAAAAGTTTCCAATGCCAAACTTTTGAACTGTAGTGTATATTTATATATGTGCAACAAGACATGTCACGACAGGTTTGATGATGTCAAAAGTCACTTTGAATATGCACATTTAAATCAACGGGTGAGATTGTCATTGAAAAACAATTTAAATTTTACTCTGTTCCTCACAAATGTATTGCATGCTTTCTTAAGACTTGTAATATAGTTCACAAGTAGTATGGACTACATTTGATACATTTATGGTGACTTTTTGACATTCAGCTAAATGTTTCCTTTGTATAACAAGAATAATTGTTATCCCCTTGAATAAAGAAAGTCAAGCAGGTTTGTTACAACTTGAGGGTGAGGAAATTTTTAGATACTTTCAAAATTCTTACTTTAATAATCATGTTTGAAAGGATTTCTTCAAGACCCAAACACTCACTTCAAATGGATTATGGGAAGGTTTGTAATTGAAGGTCCTCATACTTATAACTGTTTATTCTGTAAGCTCTTTTAATGTAAATGAACTGAGGAGCCGAGAGACAGACAACTGACTCCTCACGCACAGGTTTATCTCTGCATACCTCACAGGTTGCGCAGATGCTTTACAAAATGTCATTTTCATCAACCAAAAGAGTTCAATTAATCAACGTTTCTGTGAAATAGCTGTTGGGGTATCCACAATTTCCATATCACTTTCGGGTGCTGTATTAATTTTGACACTCAAAGTAGAAGGAACTACTGAGTCATAGTCATCATCAAGCATATTGCCCAGAGGTATTAGGAGAAATGCTGCTCCTTTAGAAAAGTTTGAAGTGATAATAAATAGTGAAATGAAATTGTTTTTCATATCACACACAGCCCTAGGTTACAATGCGAAGAGGTAATACACGAGACGTACAGTACAGGAACACCATAACACGACTATCCCAAAGAAAATGCCACTATTATTGGGTCCAGTAGCTAATTGTCACATAGCGGGAATGATGGGTGAATGTAAATGAAGTGGGGAGTGATGTGCTATGGCAGGCTGCTCTTTTATGGCCTCTGTCAGTGTCCAGCTGTGACGCATTGGTTCACATTATCAGGGGCTTCATTATATGAAGTGAATAGAGCATTCATTATGGTGGGTTTCATTACCGAGGCATGGAGATCCAATCAGTGACTGCGCTCTGGAACCCATTCAAAGTGCGTCTCTCTGAAAGACTGTATTAAACACCAACTGGGAGCAATCCAGGTGCCAACAGGTTTCTTTGATGTCTTAAGCGAACACCGTCAGTGCACGATCTCTGGAGTTTAGCGATTTTAAAGCTGGTGATTATTTCCCATTAGGAGAACATAAGAGCCTAGAATGAAGCGAGTGACATTAATGTTGCATAAGAAACATCATGATTAACAGAGTGCAATTATATAAATAATATTTTGCATTAACAGTCACATAAATGCCACTTAACTGTTGAAGAGAACCATTAACTTTTTATCGCAAATAATCCAGTCTCTAGAGTCTATGAAGGCATGCGTGCGTCTCTTAAGCTAAAAGTCTTTTACATTGTTGCACCAAGCCAAGGCCGCATTACACCTACCTCATATCCCCTTGGGAGGCTCTTACTCGCCTCCACACTGCTGCAATCAAATGACAGCTCCAAAATATTTGGACAGCAACACATTTTGTACTCTATTTGTACAATTTGTTATTGTAGTATTGCAATTAGAGCCTAAAAGTGAAAAACAATCTACTTTATTTTAAAATGTCCTATTTTTATGTGGGATTTTTAATGTTATTCAAAGTTTCTTGTACCAAAAAAACAGAGAACCGAGTCATAAAAGAGGTTATACACTGATTAAATAAAATGTCACTGGTTTGTGACAGAGTAATTCACTTTTTAAAAAACTTTTGCTGATAATTTACACACCCCCATGTCATTCAAAATGTCCACGTCTTTCTTTCTTCAGTCGAAGAAAAATTAAGGTTTTTGATGAAAACATTTCAGGATTTTTCTCCATATAATGGACTTCAATGGGAACCAAACGGTTCAAGGTCCAAATGAGAGTTTCAGTGCTGCTTCAAAGGGCTTTAAACGACACCAGACGATGAATATGGGTCTTATCTAGGACCCTTCGAGTCATGACTCGGAAAAAAGATTTGTTCGTTTTGATGAACAAGTTTGAACATGAGAGTCACGAACGCTCATCACAGAAGAAAGACGAGCATTTGTGCTTATAAAACTTAAACTTTTTTATTTATTTTTGAAATGACAAGAGTAGGGATACACTAATATTAAAGTTACCAATAAGATGATTAAGTGTTATCATTCTATCATTAAAATATGAATTACTGATATAAAAATTCTGCTTGATACAGATAAGATGATGAATTATTTTCATGTTATGGCTGTTAACCAATAAATTGACAATATTAAAGCTTATTACTATTTTAGATAAATAAATTCAAGATACAAAACTAAAATTATTTAAAATGCTAAATCATTTAAAAGTGAATTTAAGCATCACAGCATTATGAAAAATGTATAAAAATGTATATTTATTCTGAAATTGGCTAAAGATTATATTTAGCAAAGTTTATTAAATTATATATATATATATATATATATATATATATATATATATATAAAATTATGATATTATTAATAAACTTTGTATATTTGTACCCTCTGCAGTTAAGCACAAGAGACCCCTTCTTTCTTCTCGGTAGATTTGGGTCGGCTTGACCATATCCCTGCAAACTGTTCAGTGTGTTCGTTAGCAATAAGTCCCTGTCATTTGGTTTTATGTAACATGACTTCAAACCATGTTTCAACGATATTTCTGACCATGTTGTTGCTTTGTAATAAGGAAATGGAAACGTTTGTAGCACCCATATTAAGCGCAACACACTTGTGCAAATTTTTGACGATAATTGGCACATTGCTGGCTGATCTGCCTCCTAATTCTTTCAGCGTTTTATTGGGATCCGTTTCATGCATAAATTTGAGCTTATAGCGAGAGAGAGATTAATGGCTCTGGAAGGTGGTCTCTGACCCCACTGCTATCAGTTCCCCTCCTTCGCCACCGTGTGCCCACACAACCTCACCTGTGTCACCCACCGGCACCACTCGGCTGGTTTATCTCACCTAACCTGCTTTCCCTGATGCTTGTGCTCTCCTCCCCTCCCACTTCCGTATTTTCTTGCTCGCTCGCTCGCTCAGTCTCCGTCACGCCTCTCCCCACCTTTCGATACAGGGACCTGTCGGCGCTATCTCAGGATGAGTGTGCGGTGGAAAGGAGCGTGGCTTGATGATAATGGAATCCCATTACTGGCTCGTCCAACTCTCACTTCTCACTTATCTGACTGTGTGCAGGCTCCCCTCCCTACATAACAAAAAAAATAACACTCAGCGTAAATATATCACACAAAGACTCATTTCATTTGACTCATAGAGTAAGGAGAAGCGCAAACCGCAAGTAGTCGTGACTCGAGTAATCCGTCATTTCAATTTGCCTTTGAAAGGCAACTATTTTTGATTGTTTGCACTATTTAGAGTTGCTTTTTAGTTCAGACCCATGCAGTCTTTGTTTAAATGCGCCAGTGTCAAGTCCGATGATTCGCTAGTATGTCAGGAAGTCGGACAGTTCCAATTAAATGACCATTGGCATTGTCACTTTGATTGTAATGGTTTTGTTTTTGAGTGTGCTGTGTGAGCCCTGAGGTTTTCAAAGTGACTGGGACAAAACAAAATCCCATCACTATTATGTACGTGTTAAGGAGCAGACGTAAGCAGGATCAGTGATGGAAGTCATGAGTCTTTATTTAGCCCTTTACCAATTCTTGAACTGTTGAATGATGTTATTTTACAGTTACGTTTATGAACTTTAGGTGAAATGAATCGGTAGACTTTGTATGCAAGATGAAAAAGCTTATATTCTACTTGAAATTGTGTCATGAATCTCATGTCTACGGTTTCAAAATTCTGCGAAGAGATATTCAGTGCCAACTGTTTGGAAAAATATGTGTGATAACTGGTAAAAGATATCTTTATTATTGTGTGCTATGAGTTGTGAAGTTTGTGGAGTCTTTTTTTATCATGAGTGGGTTCGAGCTGGCAGATGCCACTAATTATAGTGCAAGGTGACTGATATTATGCCCATATCATAACTAATTTAGTTTTATGATGGCAAATACGCTATAAAACTTGCATAATAAGAAATTAAGTTACAATTTACAGTATATTGTACAACACTGCTTAAATTAAAAACATATTTTACACAATATATACTTAGAATTCAAAATGTTTTTATTTATTTCTCTTTAGTGCACTCATTACGGGTCCTAGTCTCATGTTAGCACAAAAACACCTCTTGTCTCTGTCCCACAGGAGTTTTTTGAGAACCCTGCGTTTAGACCAGATGGACTCAAACTTTACCCTACGCTGGTGATTCGAGGCACTGGACTGTATGAGCTGTGGAAAACAGGCCGCTATAAGAGCTACTCTCCCAGTGCGTTGGTGGATCTGGTAGCACGAATACTAGCGTTGGTCCCACCATGGACTCGTGTGTATCGTGTACAGAGGTAACAGGGATTTAACGTTAGTTTTCTAGATCACTCCAGATCTTGTATTCCATGAAAAATGTAGGAGAGTAAACGCACAAATGTTCATTTTCCATCTGGTTATTAGCCAATATTTAATGTGTCATGCATCCCTAATTTATTATTTATTCAAAACAAAAGCATATCCTGCTGCCCAAATTCAATGTAGAGTGACCATTATTTAGTTTTTAAACAACTTTGAAGAAGCTAATAATCCGTGCCCTTTTTCAGGGATATCCCCATGCCGTTGGTGAGCTCTGGGGTGGAACATGGAAATCTGAGGGAACTGGCATTGGCCAGAATGAAAGACATGGGCACTGAGGTAACCTAAAATCTTGAATCGTTTAATTTGTTTGCCGTATGAATTCAAGGCCATTAATTGCAAAACATGCCGTTGACTCCTGCAGTGTAGAGATGTCCGAACCAGAGAAGTGGGCATTCAAGAGATTCATCACAAAGTTCGACCATATCAGGTTGAGCTGATCCGCAGAGACTATGTGGCTAATGGGGGCTGGGAGACCTTCCTGTCTTATGAGGACCCCGAGCAGGACATTTTAATTGGTCTCCTGCGTCTTCGTCGCTGTTCACCACAGTCCTTCCGGCCCGAGTTGAAGGGTGGCGTGTCCATTGTTCGGGAGCTGCATGTTTACGGAAGCGTGGTCCCTGTCAGCAGCCGAGACCCAAGCAAGTTCCAGCACCAGGTAAAGACACCTTATTTACGCCAATAACACACGGCAGAGACTGCTTTAACATGATTCGACATTAATGATGTCTGATGCCTGTTACCTCATGAAGTGCTCATTACCAAAACCTTGAATTTAAATAAGATTTGCAAGTATAGTAGTATCCGTTAATCAATAGTATGTTTCTGGAGTTTTATTTACAGTAATGATGGTTAAGGGTATGTTCACACTTGGCAGGCTTGGTTCGATTACAGCGAACTCTGGTGCAATTGTTCTATTTATTAAGTGTCCATTCGAGCCAGCACCAAACAAGTGGACCAGTCCTCTTCCAAACAAACTCTAGTGTGGTATGACTGAAATATGAATGCAACACTGACCAAACACATCAAAACAAACGAAAAAGAGGATGTGTTGTCACAATATGTGACCCTAAAAGAGACATAATGCTCAAGCATACCTGTTTTTTCTCGTCAAATGAGCTACGTTGCCTGTAACAGTTCGGTAGAGGCATTAGAACCACGTGTCATTGGAGCAGATCTCATCATTTGTGTGTGTAACAGAAGAATTCCCGGCACTGTTTTGACTCATTTACACAATTTATAAGCTCTTCATGAACATATATGTATATGTATTTTGCATATAGTCTCACTGACTTGCATTCTCATATGTTCTCTTTCGCCTCGTGCACTTTCAGGGTTTTGGGATGATGTTGATGGAGGAGGCCGAGAGGATAGCCAGGGATGAGCACGGCTCGGGCAAATTGGCTGTTATCTCAGGTATCAAAAATATTCTCAGCTTTAACGGAAATGGCGCTTTCATTTTGTTGGGTCTTCTCTTGCCCTCGCTTGAATAGAATGAATAAGACATTTTTGACATGCACCTCCCCAAATAAGCTGCAGGATGGAGATAACAGCAATTGGAAAATAAATGAAAATCTGCATTCATATTATTCTGGCACTGATAATTTAATGCATGTCTGACAAAGCAAAGCAAAACATCAACAGTGGAGTATATTGGAAATACAGTGGGGTTCAAAAGGCTGAGACCACATTCGGAGTTTCTTGCTTTAAATATTTGGAATCTTTATGGCATCATTGAAACCAAATTATGTCTCTCACTAGACCTAAAAGAGTAATTATTTTTTGCTTCAATCACAGCAAATTCATTAGTATCAAGATCAACATTGATATTACTTTTCTGTTTAAATATATTTGACAATTTTCAGCTTCATTACTCTAGTCTTCAGTGTCTCATGATCTTTCCGAAATCACTCTAACATGCTGATTTGGTGCTCAAGAAACACATGTTATATTATTATTATCAATGTTGAAAACTGTTGTGCTGCTTTATATTTTTGTAGAACTGTGATCTATTTTTTTTAATTCTTAGATTAATAGAAAAATTACAATAAAGAAATTTATTTGAAATATAAGTCTTTGTAACTCCTGTGGTGTTCCACAGGGGTCCGTTTTAGGCCCTTTTTTCCCTATACTTAAATGACGTGTAAATTATCAAATGATCTAAAGTTTACTATTTTTGCAGATGATACAAATATTTTTGGATTTGACTTGAAGCATATGTTGGAAATGGTCACTAATGAAATGAATAAATTAAAATTCTGGTTTGATTCAAATAAGTTATAAGTAAGCTATTTTGCTTCTGTCTGCTCCTTCTCGAACTAAACCTTTTATTAATTTTTTGTTTAATTTTGATTTTTTTTTTTTTTTTTTGTATTTTGTGGTTTTAAAATTTTGTTTTGCTGATTGTTCGAGATAAATAAATAAATAAATAACACTATAAAATTACTGTTACTTTTGATCACTTTAATTCACCCTTGAAAACTAAAAGCATTAATATATATGTATAATATTGTATGTTAATACAATGTTATTTTTTATTTTATTTTTATTCCAAATAACATTCTCCATGGTGCCTCCATTAGAGGATGTAACATTGAAATATAAAGGTTCTATTCTACTATAATTCTACATTTTTTGGTGTTTCAGGTGTCGGAACGAGGAATTACTACAGAAAAATGGGTTATGAACTGGAGGGGCCGTATATGGTGAAAAGCCTTTACTGAAACAGAGAGCAGAAGTAGATTCAAACCAAGATGCATCATATCCCCTGGAGAATTTCATCTGACATGCAGGAGACTCACTTTAAGGACATCTTTACTGGGCACGAGGACTAGAGAGGGAGTATGTGGTCAGCACAAAGCAAACTACACTATTCTGCTACATGCCAGCCAAAGAGTTTTCCGTATGTTTTGTCATGAAGACCATGATGCAAGTATCAGTGCTTGTTAGAAAGGTACACCATTCTCCCTAGGCCTCAGCTTACAGAGTTCTCTCTCCAGTATACTTGCCAGTGCATTTATTTCACTGGGTTAACACTCATTATTTTTTCGTCACATTATTTTTGGTTTCTACTGACAACATTGGACATAAAAGAAGTGCGGATGCTCTCAGCTATCCCGCTATGAAAACCCACATTTTTCTTGTGGATTTGGGAGGGAGAAATAATGGATGCTTGCAGCTTAGCACATTTGATTAATCCGCTATTTTTCCTGTTCTGTTAATTTTGAAGATGGATTAATTGCATTTTCGTGTTTTCTTGGCTTTGCATGAAAAGTGTTCATCTGGCCATTTTTTATCGTTAATAAAAGATATTTATCCGGGATTTGAGTTAGCCTATCACATGATTGTACATTGTCATAAATCACATGTTGGCATGAAGGCAGGCGATTTGGACGAAGTTGAATAGACATGATACAGCCATCACGGAACATTCAAAAGAATTAACGAGTAAGAAATCATCTGCGGTCTTCTCCTGTCTGGCTCAGATATGAAAAACTGTCTCCAAAATGATTGAAATTCAATTGCCTCTATTTTTGACAGAATGAAAAGTTCATTGGAACTATTCTGCTGCGTTTTAGTGTCTGTCACCACACTACCAATTTCTGAGAAATGCCGTCTGGCGTGGCGAGACTCTCCTCCGCGGGAGACCTCATGACTGTCTGCTGATGGGTTTTTACTGCTTCATTTGACATCGCAATACCCGATTATATCGCTATCTCTGCCTGTGAGTCAAGGTGTCAGGCGAATGATGACCGACTGCGCTTTAAAGCTAAGTTCAGTCAGATCACACTTGTAAGAGGTTTGTCATCAGAGAAATGGCTTCCAATAAAGGGCATGATGTTGTTTGGTCACCACCCCACGATAAAGTGACGATTTAACAATCGTCGATCTCGTAATTTCCCAGCACAGACCCTTTGTTATGACTTTAATGGCTTGATAATAGCCTCATGGTTAAAACAATGAACAGTGGCACTGTGTCAGTGTCATCATACACACCAATCAGCAGCTTTCACTAAATCTCAGGAAGTTTTAACTAGACAATACCATACTGGATTTAGCTAATTAAGCTGGATCATTGCGGTCATTATTCCTCACGAGTGAAGTCTTACCAATGCAGAATTAATACTGATGTAGCCGAGATGATGACCTCAGCGAAGGCTGAGTGCAGCGTTTAGATAATGTGCATATTTCGCCACCGAGGTCAGGATGAGCCATCGCGGTGTTTCATTTGCAAACCAGCGATGCGTGAGGAAAAGGGCAAAGTGTCTCTAGAGATGGAAATGTCACTGATGAGATCCACTTAGAAGGATTCTCAGATGCATTATATTATTGCCGGTGAGGCTGTAAGGTTTTGAAACCCTCTGTGACCCTTTAGCACCCTTTAAAGTCATTAATATTCAGGTTTGGCATTATTATTGGCTTTCATCAACTCAACACTGAAGTTAACTGCTTTTTGTCTTGATCACAGAGATTTGTCAACAAAATGTAATCTCTCACAGAAGGTTTTTCATTTTCTAGACCTGAAAACTAGAACACAACTTTAAATCCAGCAGCCACACATCATTTATATCCATCACAAAGGGAGAGTTTAATTTCCTGGAAAAGATGGAGCACTTTCCCAAACCAAAAAGCCATTTGATGCATCCTGCCAAGTACAAACAAAAACCAACTACAAGACTGGCCACTAAACCGGCAGAAACAAAGACGGCCCTGTCGGTGGAAAACAGGCGATCTGAATGATTGATACGTGTGCCATCTTTCACAGATACACATTATTTCCCCTCCTATCTACAGTTGATGTTGTACATGCGCCACCAACTGAGAAACTTCAAAGGATTCAGTCATTTTGACTTTCTATAATTACACTGTCGCTTCAAGGTGGCGATTTGTGGTGTGACCGTTCTGATTGTGCCGTTTCTCGTGCCTTGCTGCATCTGACAACACGACTGAAACTGATTATGACTGACTATCCTTATAAGCATGAAGGCTGTTATGTATTCCACAGATAAAGCAAGTTTGGATTTGGAAAAGATGTTCAGACAAAAGTGTATTGTTGCACTTGTTTTGTATTCTTTAGTGAAATACTTTAAATAAATACATACAATGACACTTTAATCAATTAAAACACCACAAAAGAGAGCAAAAACAGTTATAGGGCTGCATGATCTTGAAGAAAAAAGTGTGGAAGATTAAATTAAAACTGAAAATGATATAACCAACATATAAGCATCACTGAATGTGAACAGTGCTTACTGTGGCATTGCATTGAGAATACTTTCAGCAATGTAAACAATTAAAAAAAGCACCAACTTTTTGCCAAGTATAATCAACTTTCTGAAGTATTAAAACCATTGTTATCTCAAGCCGTTGCAATTTGTTCAATTGGAAAGATTCAATATATTGCGCAGCCCTATATACTATACAAATAATTCATAAAGCATCAAGTAACAGATATACAGCATTAAGGAAAGTAACACAAATCTATTTTTTTTAAGCCTTTCCAACTGGATGAACAGTGCTGTTCGATAACTTTTATTGGCTTTATATTTTTCAGTGTACAAAGTAGGCATGCTGCTCTGAGATCAGTAGGTCAGTGCAGCTCTATGGCTCGCCGGACCCTCTTCTCCAGCTGGTCAGCAGTGGGCCGGGTGTCAGGGTCAGAATCTAGCATGTCCAGCAGTAGTTCGCACATAGCCTGGTTTAGAGGTGGCGGCAGTGGTGGAGCACGTCTTGACCTCATAGGGATGGTCAACTGCAGGTCTGGATTCTGACTCAGCGCTTCACCTAACGGGGTGAGCCAGCGGCCTCGCATTACATATGCACCTAGAGCGACAATAAACAGGAAACGTTGTTATGCTCAATCAGGAAATGTTATGCTTAATCAATTTTCAAGCATTTTGTGAAACAGGTCCTTCATTCAAAACTGAGTGAGCAGTTTCCTTTGATCTCCCAAACGCTGCATTTAAATTCGCCCTGTTCATTATAACAAACAGATGCATTTTTTTTCCATGCGCAACTTGCCTAGTACAAATTCATTATTATTCACATAACTTCAAGGCATACCCACCACAGAGAGTGGAAAGATGTTAATTGCCCTTATATAAATAAGCTACAACATTTGACCTTTTTGTTTGCCTGCTTGGTCCGAGTAATTACTGAGGACTGCCTGAATAGCTTATGCACTTCATCCACAACCTGCATCCTCAGACCACTTTATATTATCTCAGCTATAACACATTAAGTTAATGGGCTACAATATCAACCACTCAACAACAAAGCTTTATATTCTCACCAATATAAAGTGGTCTGGATGAGGGAGAATGAATAGCCACCTGCCTGCCAATGCTAGTGAAATAAGGCTCTGAAAACTGAGAATTTATATTCCTGTTCCTATTTTTATACCGTTTCCTGTGAAGTAGCTCTGACGATCACAATATGGTGGGTTTTATTTTAATCAGCCATCAAGTTCCCATTTCATTTTAATCATAAAAATACATGCATCATGGATCCAGATTGATTAAGTAAACGAAGAGCTTAAAAACATTAAATGGGTAATGCTAAATGAGCCAAAGTATTTTCCCTCACTCGACTCACCCAGTTGTTCTTGATTGGTGCCATCCTCTAGGAAAATGATTCTCTCCAGCACAGCCCAGAAAAGAACACCCACAGAGAAGATGTCAGCCTGGGCTGTATAACTACGGCCTGCCCAAACTTCTGGAGCCATATAGAAGTCTGAGCCGCATGTAGAGGAAAGAGACGGGCTATTCTGGACGCCATCTGAAGGATTGTCCACCATCTTACTGAGGCCAAAATCTGCCACCTGTAATTCATGAGGAGAGAGGTAACGTTGTTAATAACTAGAACCAGCTTTCAGACCTGAGGTTATTGTATTATTTTCATTAAAATTAATTTACACATTAATATAAATTTAATAACAATTAAAATTGTTGTATAATAAAAGTATTTAAATAATATAATATTAAAAAAATATATTATATCTACTAAACCATTTATATCTATTCAGATCATTTCTTCGTCTCTGCATAGGACAGTTCCACCAAATAAGGAAAAAAGGTCAAAATATAATCAAATATTATTGAAATTCTTCAGTTAGAAAATTAAACTACAGTAAATATCATATACTTGCAAAGGAAAATATTGTAAACTACAAAAGCACTCATTCAAATAGTTAAAAACAGAAGCGTTTTTTAACAACTATAGACAACTCAAGCTCTATCATTGTGTGATGCCTAATATTTGACTGGGTTTAGGGCAAAATGGATCAGTCGCTTCAAAGCACACTACATTGATTGTCTCTACATGCAATGAAACGTAAAAAACTCATTATTTGAAACTTTAGAAGAATGGATTTTGAGACGATCCATTTCTAACTTTATCTGTAAGCTGATTGTTTTGCTAGACCTTTTTGCATTGAAGCTGACATTCCCAGTCTTTGATATTGATTAACAGAAAACGCTTAAAAATGGTCAGGTACAATTTTGTGACTATACATAAAAGTCATTTGTGGGGAGAAAAACGACAATTTTCCAAATGATTTACATCATAAACTGTCGTTTTCTTATCTTATGAAATGTTCTCCAGGCACTATTGGGAATAGTCCAAAAGTACGTTTGTATTGCTTTGTTATTTATTACAGTCCAGCTATAAGTGGAACAATTTTCATGCTTACGGACTAAAAAAAGGGAAAGCGGTAGAAAAAAGACAATGTGGCTGGCTCCATTAGCAGTGTAGGCTATATCAAAAGCAAGATGAAAGCATGGAAAAAATGAAAATCGGGCCCATGACAAATGCACTTAGTTTGACTCCAAATACTTCATAAGCTTTGAGCATTGAGCATGTTAACCAGTATCATTGTAAGATGTCGATGCTTATATAACAGCGTATGTTTGGACTGCATCCTTTTTGTACCTTCATGACCGGTCCCGCTTTAGTAAGACGGACAAGAACATTATCTGGCTTTATATCACGGTGCACTATTCCACAGCCGTGCAGGAATGTAATGGCACTGCTGAGCTGCTCAAGCACTGCATGGTTGCACTCAGCAGACGGTGGCCTGGACAGAATATACTGGTTCAAATCCCCTCCATCGCAGTACTCCATCACCAACCAAAAGGCAAAGCAGCGCCTGGGAACCTCCTCTGTGGACATCAGTCTCCTCTTTGACCTGGAAGGATTCCTCATTTGGGTTTTTGAGTCTCCGTCCACCACTTTCCCTTTGAGAACACTCTCCACCAAATCCAAAGGCACCCTCCCTGATCTCAGGGGCTGCAGTGTTCTAGGTCCAGTCTCTAGAAGGCAGTTGTGTAGAGAGATGACATTGGGGTGGTTCTGTGCAGTGATTCTCATAGCCCAGAGCTCCTGCAAATACAGCTCTATACTCTCTGGGTTACAGCATGGTAGACGTTTAATGGCCACTGTGTCACCCCTATCGCCCCACCAGCCAGTCTCTGTCACGTGTCCCTTGAAGACCACTCCATAGTTGCCTCGTCCCACTTCATGTTGCAAAGTGTAGATATCATCCATCCCAGCAGCCTTTGTTGTTCCCTGAATCAAATGCAAGATTCACTGGTGTCCTCAGGTGTTGAGTGTTTTATTCCATTGTTCTAATATTACAAGGAGGGGAAAAACAATAAAATTAGTTAAAAATATGCAAATTATATTTATATATAATTATATATATATATATATATATATATATATGTAGTGGACATAAAAGTATTTCTATATAAGTGCAAGTAATAGTGGTGATGTTAGTTTATATGTTTGACAAAGGTAGAGAATTGAACATGTAAGCTCACATGTAGTCATTTTTATAGTTTTATCTTTTGATTATAAAGTTTACATATATTACCTTTATATATTTATAATAATTTATACTAAGTGCTTAATAATATCTGCTAAACTAAAATTGTACACGTGTAATGGATTAAGGGTATAATTACATAAATAATATCTAGATCTTACAAAATTATTACTATAAATAAGCATTGCTAAAAGCCAGACAAATTTGTCTTTAAAAATCTTTTACTATGTAATCATGACCTTTAATTTGGAGTAGAAACAGGGGGAGTGACTTTATCGCATCAGACATGTGTCACTTTGCTCACAGCTGATTGGTCCAATTTCGGTTTAGAGATCGTAAAATACACTGCTAAAAGCCAAACCACTTTGATGGTGCCTAAAATAAAAACCCAGAATTGGCGCAAACTATCCATTTAAACCGGCTTCATGGTGTAACGTTAGGCCACTACAGATGACATATTATAACATATGAATTAAATATCTTTTCAAAAATGTTTTTCCCCAATCTGTTTCAAATATATCTATATATATATATATAAAGAAAGTCCTTTAACTAGACAACACAAATGTGTTTACAGTTCCTATTAAGACTATTAGTCAAATTACCGGTCTTTACAATATAAACATTTATCTTGCTTTAAAATAACAGAGAAATGGACGCCATCAAATTATTACACAACTTTAGCATTTCCACTCCTGTTGCTTTTTGTCAATAATGTGAATACACTTACCGATTAAATCGCGTCGAATGTAAAGTGTAACGTTAGTTATTTAAAAGTTTTTTTTTGTTTTTATACAACATCTAATTAATCTAAAACCTCTTTGTCAGTGTCCGGCCTGAAAGTACTCATAATACAAATCAAATGTAAACAGCACCTCATTTCCGTAAAACTTCCGTATTTAGATCTTCGCGCGTCTGGTGGTGTTCTGCGTTTCTATTGGTCAATGCCGTTTCAGATGATGGCGTTCACCAATGAGATACTAGAACGTCAACACCCATTTCAAAGTGACCATTGAAGCTCAACAAGTCTCGCCTTGATACAAGTCTTTAAATGCCTTTATTAGTGTTTGAAAGTCAAGAAACGTAATTGAATTGTGTTTCTAGTTTGTTTCTAAACGTGTATAGTTTTGTAACATTTATTAGTTTTGACAGGTTTTGCGTGTAATTTTGTTTGGTTTGAAAATCATAACGCAAGCCCAGTACAGTAGACCTACTAACGTTACACACTAATTTGTTTAAAACTCAGTTAAATTATATAGTTATATATATAATTTTCTAAACTTAAAATTCAATATAATCATATTTTTGTTATTGCTTGTAAGTGGGCACAACAAAACCACGCATAAATTGAGACAAGACGCAGCTACATAATGAAGGTAGGTTGAAATGCAATCAAGAATCGGTGGCAAGTTTCACGTGTTTTAAATGTTATACATTTATACAATTTGTTGGTCAAAACACTTATTCGACATGACAGTATATTTCATTTTACACTGTTGCTGTTAAGATTTAGCTGAAAAAGAAAATAGCCTAATAGTAGTCTAGGTTATATTATGACAACTTACCCCTTAATGTTTTTTTTTTTTTTTTTTTTTTTTTTTTTTTTTTTTTTTTTTTGCAAGGGCAATAACAGAGGAAATATTCAATAATTTGAGGTTTATGTTCTTTCTTTCTTTCACCTCATGGTCTCCCCCTATATATACCATACCAGAATCAAGGATTATCTAACTTTAAAAATGGGATAGAACAGTAATTGTATAGCTATTATGTGTTAAAATCACCAAAATCCCTCATAAGAATCCAAAGTCCTTCCGACTTTTCAAGTTTGATAAAAATCCCAGACACAAGGTGGCCCTTTAATGCATGCCTTAAGTTACCAAAATGTCAGACACAGATAAGGAAACCTCTATGATAACACAAGAGCATCCCCTGCCCTGACTGTCTGAACATGCTGTCACTCCCATTCTCACATTACAGAAAATACCCATCCAATTATTTTCTTCTAATTTTACTTCTCTGCTATAGCAGCACCTACATTATGTCTAACCAATGACCAAAGAATTTCTCGTTCCTCATCCAGTCACTGTCCTGAGATATATTCCGACTCGTGCCATATGTTATCTAGTCCTTTCAGATTATTTTTGTGTTGATTTTCTACAGCCTTGAGAAAATTCTATAGCCTCAATCTCTCTCACCCACTGGCTTTATATTTCCCATATTTTATAATTATTGAATAATATCTGTGGGTCATTCTGTTTAAATCAATTAAGTGTCTAGAATTAAAAGTCATCATTGAAAATTATTGCCACGAGCTTCCCATAAAACATAGTAGTGTCTCACAGGGACGGACAAGCCTCAGTGCTCTTCATCGCCTCATATAACAATAAAACTTTGCCCTGGAATGATGAAGGGAATAAAACAACATCGAGGCCCCCCGATCATTCTGCGTCACAGAGGTGAAAAAGCCTACTCGTATAATTGCATATCTTGCGTAAACTGACTTCAATCTTACTCTGAGGTGGTATCTCTCCACAATGCGTTCAGGTGCTGGTTCTGTGATTCAGCCACTGCTGTAATATGATATGGCACAGAATCTGATGAGTTTCTCTGTAGCGGCAAGGCGCATTTCTGTTTGTCTGTGTATAATATCTCATTCCAGACTTACTGCATAGAACAGTATGCAAATGCATGGGACAGGGACTCAGGTGATGGGTTATTTTGGTTGTCTATTATTTAGGAACGAGTTATCAAAGAATGAGTACTGGACGCATGAAATTAATAATTGTGATGTTTATTGGTTCATTTCATCAGTGGCACACATGCTTTTTAAAATCACTACGTGCATTTAGAGATTAATTACAAATCAGGATTTGTGTTTATTTTTGCATCTAATCCATGTTATTTAACAGCCTCTGAAATGACATGATTAGGAAGATCAAAGCAAGCTATTGTACTTAAAGTGTGCTCTTATCCAGACCTACATTAGCTGCTGGTCTTACCCAAATTAGTTTATTTTTCAACAGGCTTTTTCTAATGTTGAACCACTTACAAATATAATGTGCTCATTCACAGTAATTATCAGCTAGAACACAATGTTACAGTATTTCAATTTTCCCCAATGCCTTTTGGGTTTCGTGTGTTTTTTGTTGGCTTTGGATGCTTGTATGCTCATCATGTAAGATCACAACATCCTTTCTGGAAAGACCAGATCCAAGCTGATTTTTGCTGGTCTACCTGGTTTTGAATGTGAATTGATATTAGCAAACTCCAATTTGAATTTTAATGCAAGTTAGTACAGTTACATTCTTGTTTCATTTTTATTTTTGTGGATTTTTAGTTTAAATCGCATTATTTCTTGTGTTTCCTTCTGTTGTATCTATACATATATATATATTTATATATATGTGTGTGTGTGTGTGTGTATATATATATATATATATATATATATATATATATATATATATATACACATATATACATTTTTTTTTTTTTTAGTTTTACTTCTAAAGTTAAGAGTACTTTGATTAAGAGAACTCGTCAATTGGATTAACACACTAAATTAAGTTTAGTTTAGTACTTGTCACATATATGGCCAGGAATAAGACGAGGTGAGGCACAGATGATCTAATTTGCAATACTATTAATTTTAATATACTAAACAAAGCAAAAAAAAAAAAACAATGAAAACAAACATACAGTATTTCAGTTGAGCTTGTTCACAGTGTAATTAGATATTTAGGCTAATAAATGGAAGATTTGTCAAGAAAGACTGAATATTGACTTTATATGACTTACAGATAGAAATTTTAAATTACATCATATTTAATAAATTAGCTTTTGTGGACCAAAGTGTGAAAAATTGTTCCATTTCTCTGAATTGCAGTTCAGTACATTCCTCTTCCTCTCATTCCTTTTGAAATTTCAAGTCAACTTCCTGTGGGTTGTGGCCAGTTCAGATCAATTGTATTTCAAATTGCAACTTGCAAGGAACCAATGAAGTAAATATTAAAAACAAATACATTTTATTGAAATGCTTTATAAAATCAAGTTATTTTTACAGTTGTATTATTCATTACTCTTTTAAACATTGCTTTCCTTTTTGTCTTCTTATTCTTGCATGAACAGTCCCGTATTTCCTTTTGGAGTGGATGTGAAGTGTCAGCGTCCACCGAGACTTCCCTTTGCCTCTGGGAGATTTTGTTTTTCTCCTGTATGCACCGCTCAACTGTAAATTGCGTCTCAGGCTTAATTTGCGATTCTCACTCCCAAGTTAGCGCTTATCTTGTTAAAGGAACGTTATCTAAGTTTCTTATGGTCAGTTAATAGATGGGAACCATGTTTGCACTTATACAGTCAATAGATAAAACCAATGATGTTTTGGTCCATGACAAGAATGGATATACAATTTGAATGATGCATAATTTTATCTTTTGGGATGGTGGTGACGTTGATCTGTACGTCAGTCTTGACTAAGGGTTGTGTGTCTGTACAGGTTGTGCGTAATACCCTCCATGGTGTAGCCCCATCCACCGACAATGGGGGGGCTGAACCAGTGGAAGGGGTGTGTCGTTATAAGAGGGGAGAGAAAGGGAGCCGGCAAGCAGTTGAACAAACCAAGAAGCTGAAGATTGGACATAACCACCACACCTCAAGACTGAAAGTGACAGAGAGACTGACAACAACCTCTTATCGCAGACGGCAGGTAAAACAAGGTGTCGTGGTGATGCCTGTATTTTTGTATTGATTCTAATTCCACAGTGAAAGAATGCAGATTATACATGTTTATTGGGTCATTTGGTTGTTTTTAGCCTGATGTGACTAGTATTTTGTGATTACTCACTTTTTTTTTTTTGATTGCTTTTCTATTAATGTTAATATTTGTAATAATGACTGCAATTGCATTCACAGTCATTGGTTTTCTTATGGGGTGCAAATGAGCTAATAAGTGCTGCTCTTTAAATAATAGTTTTTTCCATTACTCATGGCTTTTCCTCGTTAATCATCTTCATGGTTACCAATTAACCGAGATTAACCTTTGTGGCTGGAATTTCTTGATGTTGCTTGTAAACTTTTTGTTAAGTTTTTCATTTGCAGACGTCTGTCTTTCTTTTTTTTTATTCTTTTAAATATGTTTTTGGTTAATAAGCCACTTTTACAAAGGATGGATTTGTTGTAAAATTAAAACATAAAAATAGGCTCTCTCATTAGGCTCTCTCACAAATTTTATGTCCACTTACAATTGATTGAACTTGCATATAACACTAGACAGCATTACTAAACAAATGCATTCCATGCAAAGCTTTGATCACAGACACTTGAGTGTCTGCGCTGGGTTTGCCAGCAATTCTGATACAGCTGTTTTTACAGCCGTAATTAAACGAAACCTAAAATGATGTGTCCACTTAGACTCCCTTTAATCAACTAGAGTATTTTGTGCTTATTTTTCATACCAATTTTTTTTATGAAATTTCAGCCTTGTACAGAATAGCAACAAGTGTGCTATTCATTTAATATTTTCAGCTTCTAAGACAACATTTCATTTATACTAGTAAATAACATTATCAATAATAAAAAAAGACTGGAATAAATTATTGATAAATGTAAATTTGATTGTGTGGGTTAAATATATTTTATTTTATATATATGTATATATATATATATATATATATATATATATATATATATATATAATATGCATAATGCAAAGTATTCTTTGTGAAGGCAAGGCTCAAAAAATGAACTGTTATCTATCTGTGGTGATTTAATTTAACTCAATTTAGTTTTTAATTATGGTTAATTTGATTATATTTTGTGTTTTATAAACAATATATCATATTTAACAATACAAAAGATAATGATAGTTGAATCATTATTTGCAATGATGTAAATTAAGATAGATTACTGGTAAGTAAATGTTATTTTTACCCAAATTAAGGAATATAACAATATTTATTATAATTTTATTATTTATAACAATATATAGCAATGCAATATATTTATTATTTATTATAGTATTTATTATAATCATATATAAACAAAACTTTATTTGTCCTTTATTATTATATTCATTATTTGCAAATTCTCTGTTAGAAGCACTCTCTCAGTAGGAAGCACTCAAATGTCTCTTTTAAGGCGCGCAAAATATCTTCATGCATTCATGAATGTCATTAAAAAGTGGACATCTTAAACCAATATCTTTCAAACCAATGCATCTGAGGACTAAGGCAAATTCAAGATGAACAAATCTTCCAAATTGCACAGATTATGCATCCCATAATAAATGCTTGCTCCATTCCTCTGAATTGAAACATGAAAGCTGCTTGTCTAATTTTATGTAATTATTTTAAAACTTTGCACTGCATGCATTAGGGATACTAGTTTGCCTCAGATTAATTACCTGAGCCATGTTAAATTGATTTTTGACCCTAAAATCCATTAGAGCAGAAGCATTGCATGCATAATTACGTACATCTATCAATTAAAATTGTACTCTCTTATAGTGGCAAGATAAAATCTATTTAATCAATTAATGCCCTCACTGGATTTCCAGAAGCCATCAACTTTTACACTTGTTATGCATAATTGTGAGACTTAACTGATTGTATTTTATCCCATTCTAAGCTGCTCCTTAACTTGGACCCTAAGACTGTTGACTAAATGACTAAATGTAATAGAATTTAGAATTTTATACACCATTATTATTATAACTGCTTCTGATGCCTATATCATTTTAATATTACATTGAAATCGCAAACCCTGTAAAGGAATTGTGACTTTCCATGAGTCAAACCATCTCACCCTTGATTTGAAAGGTGGTGACAGTGGCATTTATTGCATTTTCTCCTCGCAATTGAAATATCATGCAAATAGTTCTTCAAAAATAAATAAAGAAAGAAACTTTTCACTCCCTCCCCCTTCTCTTTATGCTCATTGTCATGGCCACGGGGAGGATAATGCAATGATTGCTGCTGTTCTGCCAGTGAAGAGGCAGTGTGTGTGGAGGGGAACCATGATCATCTGCAACGGGACTGCAGACTCTGAGCCCTCTGGCTATCGTTGTGCTCTCAATTAAAGTAACCATGCGAATCCCCCCATTCCTCAACGGAAATGGTAATGACAAAGAGGAGAACCTAGATTATTTTGATACGATGCTATTGCGAAGGAGGAAAAAAATTTTGCTAGATGTAGCAAACAGGTGAGCTATCATTTACTGTGTAATAAATCCGAGATGAAGTGCGTTCAGTGGATGATATTAATGTGGATGAGAAATGAGTTCTTCCGTCTGCTGTGGAACAAACAAACAAAAGTAATTGTTAGCCAAACAAAAGTTGAATTAATTTCATGTCATGACACAGTTGACCTACAAAAATAGAAACGGGGAAAAAATAAAAAGCAGAAGAAGAGCAGCAGACTTGATTTTCAGAATCTGGTGGTGACTCAGTTGAAGCCAAGGCGCGGGGACAGAATAAGAATGGGGTTTGGTGTTTACCGTGGAGGTGATACGATCAGGTGGCTGTAGGAGAGAGCGAGCAGACTGATCAAATCAGATTAGTCGCATTCCCTTAGATTAGTCAAAGACTGGACAGGGCACCTTCCCTATGAGGAAATGTGCAGCTTTCATAGACACAGTTGACCCAAAAATTAAGTTTCTGTCATCATTTACTCGCATATTGTTCCAAAACTTTTTTTTTTTTTCAGTACAGTGGAAATCAATGGGGTCCAAAACAACATCAACACTAAGATATATTATTATATATTATTATTACTATGAAACTGGGGTCAATAGGTACCTTAGGTCAAACAGGAAAAAAAAATACCTATAACAAAATAAAATACATTTCTTTCATAATACTACAAATACCATTAACATATTGATTGCTTGAGACTTACTGATCTAAATATTATAATTGAACTTTATTTGGAATATATTCCTTTACTGCACAATGCACATTTCTTAATGGTAAGCCTAAAATGCATTTTAATATCACTATTAGTAAGGATAGTATGATCTCTGTATAATGCAAGATATTGAACGTGTACCTAAATTATATTTGCAATAGTACCATTTTAGCACAATCATATATACTTTAGTAGCTATATCTTTAGTTTGACCCAAGTTCTGGATAACTAAAGTGCATTTAGTACAAAATTTATTTCAATTTAGCAGATTTGAAGTATATCAATTTAGTATACCTAAAGTACAATTGCAGGGTATTTATAATAAGTATAAATGTGTAAATGTATTTGTAGTTTACTTTTGGTATATTTATTTTTTCCCTGGGAATACAGGCTCCGAATTAGTATTGCAGATGACAAGTTGCTAAGGTTGATGCCTTTGCACTCTCCCTCCAGCTGTTTTCATATTTCCATTATCTCCGCCAAACACTTTTAATAAGAGATTATACCAGGGGATGATCATAAAAAGTTCCATCAAATCATTCTCTAAATTGAACTGTTTTAATGATGCAAGGGATTTAATTGGTTGGAAAAGTTTTTTTGTGTAGTGTTTTTTGATGGTCCCTTCCCTCAGAGTGCATTGGATACCCATGTCCACACGAGGGGCTGTAATTATACTTACTCACTGAGCAGAGACATCTCAAGATGCTTTTATTGTCAACTTTTCATCACAGCTCCACCGAAAGATTTTTTGGCTTTCATCAAAGAAAGCTTTTAGAGGTGAGCGCATGTGTGCGTTTCTATCCTAATGCGGTCGTGACTAATGTGTGCTGGCGCAGTGTGTGACTCAGAGTTTGATGGGAACTGCATTCCCGCTCTTTCTCTCCCGCACTCATTTCCTTCTCATTATGCCACACTCGCTAATTCAGACATTAATTAGGGCCTATGATGAGTTTCCTTAATGAACTTCAGTAGCCTATGTGTGTGTGGGGGGGAAAACAGATGGTGCGTATTTTGACATGTGTCAGTGGTGGTGGACTGGTGGTGGTGATCCACATCATTACTTTATACTTTCATGTGTGAATTTTGCAAATAGGTTTGATTCACTTTGAGACTTTGCTCTTCATTGTGATTGTCGTGACTTGATGTTATCTCCAGAGGGACATGAGTTTGACTTCTGGAAAGATGACAGATCTTTAAAGTGCCAGATTATCAGTTCTAATATCTGAGATTAGCAGGATTCGTTTAGTTGATTTGATTAACAAGGGTGAAAAAAAGGTGTTTCCAGAGCTGATTAGCTTATAGGTCAAATTGACATTGGATGTGCACGGGAACGTCCTTGTAAAATGTACTAGACCTCTCAAACTTTACGTACCCCGGAAATTGATTGGAAGCCTAACACTTCATTGCTTTCATTAAGAATATTACCCATTTAGATAAAAAATATTTAGCAAATGATCATTCATATAGTCAGAAAATTTGTGATAAAGTTCAGAGCCGAAAAAGAAAGAAGCATACTCACATGCTCACAAAGGCTATACATTTATTTAATCAAAAATACAGTAAAACAGTAGTTTTGAGAAATAGTTTCTATTTCAGTTTCTATAAATTACATATTTTTTTATGTAATTTATTCCTGTGATTTACCTGAATTTCCTCATTACTCACATGATCCACATGACTCACATGATGACTCAAGGATCCTTCAGAAATCATTCTATTTCTAATATCAAGAAAAAAAATCTTATTATTATAAATGCTGAATTGTGCAGTTGAGATTTTTCAGGATTCAAACTTTTCAACGGTAGTTAGAAATGTAAAAAAAACGAATCATTTTAAATATATATATATATATATATATATATATATATATATATATATATATATCCTATATATATATCCTATATATATATACCCTAATATAGAACCTCTGGAAATCCCTGGAAAAAAAGTTCTGGCAGGTCACGTTAGTCAAGCTTGCATCAGCTGACTCTCAGCTGATCCACTTCTACCTATAGGAATACAACGCCTATCACTGTATACATATATAAGCTCTTTCAATATTATCAGCAGCTCTTGTGTTTCTCAGGAGCTAATAACCCTCCTCCATCCCAGCTCCTCCTCTCGCCCAGTCAGGATTTGACATTTCCCCTGATTTCTGATTTTCCCCTTGAATCAATATAAATTCTCGAATTATGTTGTATTTTAAAATCTTGAATGAATGATATCTGCAATACATTCATGTTGGTTCTGTTCTGTTTACCCTATGGGGGTTATTGCTGCTCTCCTTGCTCTTATCCATGCTAGGCTGCATGAATACGCAGGGAGTTCTCGCCCAGAACAGAACCATCCCGCCAATCCAAACTGTATGCTAATTGTCAATAGTATTCGACGATAGTGGTCCTGGCAGAACTGGAGACATAAAATAAGTGCACAAGATGAAGCCAAGGGGCAAATTAAGGAGAGTTTTTCTTGGAACCACTTCAAATTTGATGAACCTATGCTTTCTTAGTTACTATAAAGTGCTTAGAGTATCTGTAGAAGACTTTAAATTCTTCTATAGACTTTACACTTTACAGCCAAAAGTTGTAAACTGCAGTTGTTTAATGCTGAAAATGATTGCCAAACATCTCACCCCTCTTCTCTTTCCTTCATCAGAGCTCCCAGTGGCTTTTACTTCTGTTTAATCCGGTCTGTGTTCTGTGAAGAAGTCATGAAGTCCCCTTTATGGACCCTGCTGCTCTTATGCTTGTGCTCCATGGGTCACAGCGACTGCCAAGGGGACTGTTTAACCTGTGGACTCATCCTGCCTGAACATCAAGCTTTTAATACATTGGTAAGTGCTCCGTCTACTAATAGAAAAGTACAAACTCCCATGGTTTTGAAATGAAATGCTCAGCGAGCACATATGTGTGTGGTGTTTGTACTAAATCAAATATGTCTATAAAGCAGGAGTGGATGAGAAAACTGTAATAGAAATCAACTTTGTCAAAAGTTGGTCTTTGTCACAATAGTGGCTGTAATGAAGTTGCTAATGACTGTGCAGACCAAACAGCTGTGACTGGGGTGATTGGGGTAATGCCTGCCCATAATTGGCTGCTGTGGTGCCGTCAGCTGCTGATGTTGTGGTAGTGATTGACACTTGGTAGGGGCTCTCTTTCTGTGACCAGATGGGTCCCTTTGGGCATGGTTTTCCTCTGTGACACCACAATAGTGTCAGACTTTAATATTTCATCAGCAGATGTAGACAGTATATTTACACTCACATACAGTCCATGCTAAATCTGTTTTTCTTATCCCCATATATTGTCTTTTATGTTCTATCTGATTGTTTTTCTGATGGCATCGACATTTAATTCGCAATGGCCAATTACTTTCCATGCATGCAGCTTCTAGTTTCACTCCACCGCTACAGTATAAGCCGCTACACCATTTATGATCTATTTTCCCATATAAATGGGAGATCATAAAAAAAGGCTAATGCTATATGATTGTCTTTAGAGAGGGCATTACATGAACATTTTGAGGAAAGAACATTTGTCTGGAGCTGAGCATTGCTGTGCTGATCACATACATACATAATTTTTATCCCATTCTAGTCACTCAATTATCATATAATTTCTTGCACCAATGCTACATATCATTTCACATCTCATTGCACCGGTAAGACCGTTTGCATGCAGCATTGTGCCACTAGGAATGTTTTATACTTAGATTTTTTTATTAGAAAGGGCAAATTCATATGACATAAATCTCCAAAAGAATAAAACGTATTTCCATTTTAAATGGAAATACGTTTTATATTCTTCTATCCATTATTTTAACGGAACAAAATATAAACATACACAACAAAACCAAGTTTTTTATAATATTAATTGATAATAATATTAAAGGTTTCTTGAGCACCAAATCTGCATATTAGAATGATTTCTGAAGGATCATGTGACACTGAAGACTGGTGTAATAATGCTGAAAACTCAGCTGTGCCATAACATAAATAATATAGTAAATAATTAAGGCTGTCAAACGATTAATCGTGATTAATCGCAACCAAAATAAAAGTTTGTGTTTACATATTATATGTGGGTGCACTGTGTATAATTATTTTGTATGTATATAAATACATACACAAGCATGTATATTTAAGAAAAAAAATATGATTTATATATAAAATATTTATATTTACACATCATATAAATTATATATAAATCTTTATACAGTGTATACATTAAAATATTTCTTAAATATATACAAGCATGTGTGTGTGTGTGTATATATATATATATATATATATATATATATATATATATATATATATATAAAATAATTATACACAGTGCACCCACATATATTATGTAAACAAACTTTTATTTAGGATGCGATTAATCCCGATTAATCGTTTGACAGCCCTAATTTTAAGAATACATTTTAATATTCAAATAGAAAACAGTTGTTTTAAATTGTAATCTTATTTCACAAATTACCTGTTTTTACTGTATTATAGAGAGGGAAATCATTTCAAGATTTAAACTGTGTTCAGTTCAATCCATTTTGATGAGTATTTGTCCATTTTAAATAAAAAAAATCTCTATTAGGAAACTCTTTTTCATGTCATGTAAAAAAAAAAATCTGCTATTTTGCAGGTATGTATCCTGGAATGTGAGGCACGGGCTTCTCCTGCATTGACCTGGGATTTGTGTTACCAAGCAGCGGGTCTGAAGCAGCTACCGTTACAGCAGGAGGAGACATCAAAGCGCTCTGATGATGAAGTGGAGCCTCTGGCCACAGTGAGTATAGAGAATGACAATGGTGTCGAGTATACTGAGGCTTTGGAGCGGTTTCGACACGCCGCGCAAGCACTCCGCAGCCAAAAGCCTTCAGAGGAGGAGAAACTCGGAATTTCATATGACCCAGACCTTGACTCGGGGACAGAGGAGGACCAGGATGGTGTAGGAGAAGAGAAGAGCGGTGAGGCAGCCGTGAGCGTATCCAAGCGTTTTGGAGGTTTTATGAAAGGTCGTCACGGTTTCCGGAAATTGGTGAGCTCCGGAAGGCCTTTGCAGAAACGCTATGGTGGCTTTATTGGGATAAGGAAATCTGCCCGCAAGTGGAACAACCAGAAGCGCGTGAGTCAGCTACTGAGGCAGTACCTGAGCTTGACGGGCCGCTCGGGGCGTAACCTCTCCACCAGTATCCGAAGACAGAACGAAGTTTAGATGGCCTTATAGTAGCCTAGCCTACAGGCCCTGGTCTTTTCACTTACCTCAACTCCACTGCTCATCAGCCATTAGTAACTGTGAACATCTGTCATGCACCACAGCCAGGCCAGAACTAGATAAATCTGTGTTTAATCAAACAAGAGGAATATTTTGTTTAGCGTTGGTTTTTATCATTGACATTTCCATGGTGCCGTTCCAGACATCAAATACATCTCAATCAAGTCGTTAGGACAAATGTTGCTGATGAGAACTGATTGTTTATTTCAGACTCAGAACTCCTAGAATTAACCTTGAAGCATTGTGAAAAAAAATCAAATAAAAGGCAAAGCAGTGAAACTTGAGCTCGTGAATCAGTTACAAATGAGAGCGGTGGGTTGTAGTAGAGGATCGGGTTTTCTTGTTCTGTTTTGAGGATTGCTGACAGAAAAGCACTTTATATTTTTACCTTGCACACTGTATTGTGCTAAGATTGATTGTTTGCACACATCTGTGTTCAGAAGCAATTTGAGGAAGCAAGATCAGAAGTAATCTGGGATCAATCAGACTGGTTTTCAAAATCAAAAACAACAGGTGATTATTTTTATCTCCAATATATATTCTTTAGGGTTTGATGGTTTTGTGAGCCAATGCTGCCCCCTAGAGCTTACACTCGAAATTATTGTCAATATTTTGTGGAATACCACTCATAAAAAATCCAGACAGATATCACTGAAAATAGCTGCATTCACGCCATGTTATAATTAGCCTAAGTTCTGAATGCTTTCGAATCGCTCTTGTGATACTTTAACATCACACAACGATAGGTATGCGCAGTGCCGCTTCAAGTTGAACACACACACTTTAAAGGGTTAGTTCACCCAAAATTAAAAGGATAAATCCATCATTAATTACTCGCCCTTATGTCGTTCCAAACCTGTAAGACATTCGGTCATCTTTGGAAAACAAAGTATTTTAATGAAATCTGAGCGCTTTCTTTTCCTTGATTGACAGATTAGGCTACACTACTACTACTTTCAAATCACAGAAAGGTAAATAAATCATTAAAGTTATACATATGACTCTAGGAGTTTAACCATTTAAGTACTGAGTAATATTAATTAACTACATGTACTACTTGCTTAAGGGATTACGTTTGATTTTGGGTTAGTTGCAAGTAATCATTCATTACTATAGAAACTACATGTAACTCGTGTAATAAGGACACTAAAAGAAAGTGTTACAAGCTTTTTACAGTTCAGGATCATCAGGGTATTTACGACATGGCATGAACGCATCTAATATGACAGATAGGCTCAAAGCAGAATCTGACCATGGCCCGTACATGTTAGCCAATCAGAAAATGTGGGGCAGCTCTCTGTCCTAACAATAGCAGCTGCGGAGTGTTCAGAAAACTTGTTGGAGAATAATTCATAGTCATTATTTTTGAAATTCGCAGAAATAGCACATTTAATTGTTTGCTTCCAACTGATGAGAATTAATGTAGCATGTGTTCCAGCTTTCTGCATTTATTTGTGCATGAACATATACAAATGAGATCATCTTAGTACTTGACAGATTCTCCCTCACATTAATACTCATCGGATGTCACGGAATAGGTTTTGAAAACTGACACCCCGACATGTAAAAAAAAAAATAACAGGTAGTCTTTCAGCATACTTTACAGTATTCTGCTAATAATTGTATGGTTTTGTCTGTGTAGACATTTTGGCTTTGTGAATATTTTTCATTTCAAGCACATTCTGCAAGCATTTTTGGAAGTTTTTTCTTTTAATCCTTTCCACTTGTACATGAAATGCACACAAAAGGCCAATAAAATAATTTTACAATTGTTCTTGATGTTTGTCATGCACTAATGACAAGCTTATGACATTTGCATATTTTATCTTGTGTCTAGTTAATTATACATAATATCTTTTTTAAATGTGATGTTATCCTTTCGAATCTTTTTAAATGTTTCCAAGGGGATGATCCGGCATTGTACAAGACCTTTACACTTTTTTTTTTTTTTGGAAGGATTTAAAAAAACTTACAAAAGGAAAAGAGCCCGATCTATTGTCCGGGCAGTATTCAGTCAAGCTCCCTTTAACTCTTTGCAATAGCACTTTGGTATTCAATCGAAAGTTTATAGCTGCACTTTTATCTCCAGACAATACTGTGACCACAATTGTGGTCAATATCATTCACTCAACATCACTCTTAGCTTTATATCTGGCAGTTTAGATTGATTAGGAAGAGCTGTGGCAAACGATAGTCAAACCTTGCGAAACTCAAAAGTTGTGACTAAATTCTGAGTAAATACATAGAAAAAAAAGACAATACATGACATTACACTGTTACACCTTTCAGGCTAACAAAACGGCAATAGAAAAAACATCATGACAATGCTGAGAGCAATACATTGTCCACAGTATACAAAAATCAACAATCACTTAAATATCTCAGGTATGGATGAAGTGCAGGACTGGGGTAGAAAAACACCTTGTTCAAATACAGGGTTACACCTTAGTCTCGTGAGAGGGCAGAGTTCACCCTTAAGAGCTCGGGGTCCTACTACTCCACATTCTCGACAGCTAGTACCAGCTTTCACTTTGTAGGAAATCATAGCCAAAACACTTTTAACTCTAATAGGAAAACAAAAAAGGTAGAAAAGTGAAAAGAGGGATCCTCTACAGTGCAGGAAATAGTTGGAGAAAAGAAAGAAAATGAAGATTCTTCCTTCCTCTCCTAAAGTCTTTGAGTTTAGTCTGGGAACCGCTGACAGGCTTTCTTCCAGCGGCAGGCGGTGCACCATTGGTCCCTGCGCTCCACACCGTACACTTTCCGGCACTTTTTGGCCTCACCGCGGCCCTTCCTAAAGAAAAGAAACAGTAAACACTTATTTATTCTTGATTTTAATTGTAAAATGACTTTTTTGTTGTGTAATGTTAAATTAAATTACATTTTTAAGTCATTAAACATTTTACAATGTATCTGAAGTACCAGTCAAAGGTTTGGAAACATTGCTATTTGAATGTTTTTGAAAGAAGTTATATGCAAATCATGCCTGCAATTATTTGAATCAAAAATACAGAAAAAAAGTAATATTGTCAAAGTAATGTTGTTGTTTTTTTATTTAACATACTTTAAAATATAATTTATTTATGAGATGCAAAGCTGAATTTTCAGGATTTTTCAACTTTTTTCAGGATTTTTCAAAGGACAACTTTTTTCAAAGACTTAATAATAGTCCTATTATAATTATTTATTATACAATTATATATTTTTAAAGTATATTAAAATAGAAAACCATTATTTTAAATTGTAATAATATTTCACAATATTACTGTTTTTTTAGTATTTTTGATCAAATAAATGCAGGCTTGATGAGCATAAGAAAATTCCAAACTTTGATCGGTACTGTATGTATGTTTTGTTCACATATGATATATATATATATATATGCACTATTTGTGCTGCTAGAGTTTTAATTAGAGACCTTTTTCTTGACTACAGAGGTCAGTATTAAACTAAGCGGTTCACCTGAATGAACAGTGCCCTCTGGAGGGAGATGCACTCATGGTCTGTGATCTGGTGGGGGCGCTGTTCCGCTGTAGCCACTGCTCTCCAACACTCACTGACCGGCTGCGAGATGTTGGAATCTACAGAGCAACATAGTAATAAAAGGCCAGATGGCATAAACTGTATTAAAATGCATCACTTAAGTGCTTTTGGAGAGGCAGACCAACCTGAGGTTTCTGCTGGACATCACCAGGCAGAGTCCAGGTGCAAAAGGTGGGAGAGCCTGGAGAGACCTGAATGGGTGCGCAGGCCTACCGTAAAACAACACAGTGATGGAAAAAAAAACACACTAAATTAACTGACAAAATCAAATGCAACAAAACACACTAACATTCTAGACAAGATTTCTATACATTTCCAAACAGCATCAAGCCAGTCATCTGTACCTGATAGAGATGTTCAGTGTGGATCTGCCACACGCTGCTTGGAGCTGATTGGCTGAGTGGGGTTGACTGGACTGAAATATCTTGGTGTCCTGGGGTGGATTGGCTTTGAGCCGAGCTGCAGGACGTCCAGGCCCCGCTTGAGAAGGAAGGAGCAGGAGCTGGAGGTGCAGTTTCCTCATCTTCAGAGGAGACCTCTGTGTAATAGAAGTCTTCCTCCCTATGCGACTGCTCTGAACCCCCACTGTTTGAGAGAAAATCGAATAATGGGAACAATAAGAAACCTTATTTGTTGCATATTTGCAGACCAAGTAAATAATGTAAAATATTATAGTATACATGGATTTTCAAACCAATAAAACACATTATTAACCCTGACATATGAAATAATAGTCAGAAAAATCAGTCACACTATAGATTAGGGTCTAATTATCCCTATTAACTCTTTCCAAGTCAGTGTTTTCGAAAAAGGTTGCCAGCCACTGCCATTTTTTTCTTTTCTTTTTTTGAGTATTTTATTTACACCAGGCTTTCATGGCTCATTTTGAATGATAGTTGCATATAAGATATAATACAGCAGGCTTTTTAGGGTTAAAGATGCATCATAACGGTTCTGTGCCACCTCAATTGTTCCAAGAGTTCGCTATGCGTGGACATACTCACCCCAGGTGAAGAATGCGAATGTGCCGTTTCATTCCGACCCGTGATGTCAGCACTTTCCCGCAGCCAGGCCACAGACACCTGTATGCTCCCCTGCTCAAGCTCTGAGAGTGAGACAGAAAAACAAAGAGTGACTCACATGTATTTTTACAACATCAGCTTAAAACGCTCTCCGTTCGCCCTCAGGTTCAGCAATCTGACAGTCTTCTCATTCTCACCTTGCACCTCCTGGCCTCCGGCTCCTCACATGCGGCTTGGTCCAGCTCCATGTGCAGTCCTTCGTCTGTCAGTTGGCCCGAGCTCCTGTCCATCTCAGTGACCGATGGAGAAGGGGCTGGGCTTACACTGCCATGGTCCCAGCTCCAGTAACCGCTGCTGCCGCTGTCAGACAGCTCACCTCCGCAACACTCCATGTCCCCTATGGTAAAAATAGAGGAAAAGTGTAAATAACACAAGAATAAGCACAGAATTGCTACATTCATTTTTGGCTTGTGTGACATGCTGTACAATAAAAATATAGAAGCGCATATTAAAAAGGTGAAAATAATCAAGCAAACATATTTCAAAGAGTGAAAATAAAAACAAAAAGTCGTTTTATTTGTTTAAAATAAACGTTCTGCGTTGGTTTGTCAAGCAAATACACTGAAAAAGTGTTCCTTGTTTTGTAAGATATGGTTTCCAGAAGAAGCCAGTTCACCTGGTAGGAGGTCCCTCTGCGGGGGGCTTTGGACCACTGGACTGCAGGACAGACTGGTGAGCACCATTGCAGCCATGATCTCATCCATCTCCACCGACTCAGGACTTCTGATATGGCAAAGAGTAAGAAAACTGTTCACGCTACATTACACTGCATTATAGATCTATCTATGAAGAACATGATGCACACAATAAAATTACACATAGATAAATTCTTCTCGAAGAGAGCCAGGATTAGAGTGATAAGATTTTGTGTGCAAGACAACAATTAAAGATCTGTAGGTTAACCTGTAAGGTGAGTCCACACCGGAAGAGCGTGAGAATGATAGGTTTGTTTGCTGTGCGTTGACATCAGCAGTCCACTCGTTCCCGGGTCCTGAATTCATCTTCTTCTGCATGCTCACCCCTTCCTGCCCACAACACTGGATGTAGCTCTGCTGGATTGGAAACAAACAATTATATACAGACTATCCACACTTTTCTCCTTCTATTCGTATGTTGAAGGGGCTATACATCAATTATTGTGATACACACCAATCCGTCCTGCCCTTCTGTGCCCACCGGTATTGGTGTGTCCAGTCCTGCTCTGAGTCTGGATCTCACCGCTGCCATGCTCTTTGGAAAGCAGGAAAAAGCATGTTATGACAACACCATTCATTTAATATTGCATGTTTTAATCTGAGGGCCAAGCTGGCTAATAATAACACCCATTCAATGCGACAAAGCCAAGAGGCCATGAAAACGTGCACAAATAATTAATAAATACATTTAGTAATATCAATCTCTTTAAAAAACAAAACAAAAAAAACTAATGCTATCATTCCCGAAATTCAGGGGGAACCTTAATAATCAGATATAAAAGGCAACATTTAAATGTAAAAATACCTTTATCGAATAGCTACACGCGGTAGATTTTTGCATATGGACAAGCAACGCAGTGGGATCGGTGCCTTTACTTTTTTTTAAGGGCAACACACCCCCTGACTGTGAGCCTCTCAGATACTGTAACTCCGGATTTAGGGAGTGAAATCATGGAGAGATGCAAATCCCGCAACGGATTTCGGATTCATCTCAGTGACTCGAATGTTTTGAATCCATTCGCTCACTAGATTCTTGCAGAGTTCCTTTCTGTAAGTCAACTAATCTATCACTTTTTAATCTATTTATTAGTCAGACTTTCTTTCTTGCGTCTATTTGAATTGCGGTTGTTTTTAACGTATTTATGTCCTCCTTACACTTATGTTGATTCTTGTCTCGATCACTATGACAGAAAATAAGATGCTTGCTGACAGCGTTTAATTTACACAAAGCCGACCACATGTCTTAAATGTAACGATATTCATTTACTGTCATTTCTTATTTAGTATGAAATATTTGAAACAGTTCAATTGAACCGTGCCATTTGTTTATGCCAGATCCATACTTTAGCTGGGACGCTCGCAATGGGCGTTTACGTCCAGCAAAAAACAACCTTCCCACTGGGGGCGGAAGCTGTGCTCTGATTGGCTGACACGGCTCCCCGAAGGACACACCTTCGCCCAACAACGTGTGCGTACACGAGTTTCTGCTCAACCCCCGTTAATGTACACAGTCTAATAGGCAAAACAACAGACAGTTGAAATACGATAAATCACATTTGTGCAAATTACTCTCGAAAATGCAGGCTACAAATATTTTAAAAGACATGCATTAGATAGCCACGCTAAAACAGCTCATTTTAAACACCGTAACGTTACTCACGAAACGACCGCAGTATGATTGAAATCAAAACAGTTCACATAAACACAGGCTACATGATTATAGTAGGAAAAGTCTGTAAACATGCAGTAACATAAAATAACCTGAGTATCTGCCATACCGTCAATGAAAAGCCGGCGTGTTTAATGATGTTAGGCTACCTTGAGTGTTATCGGAGGGAGAGATGCAGCCGCTGCCTGCTGCTGACGTCACGCGCGCTCCTCTCTGCCTGTGTGAGTGAGTCAGTGAGAGAGGGAGGGAGTGACGCTCGCAACATTGTTTACATAGCTTAAGACGGTGCTACACAAATGTCTTATTCTATATAGGCAGTCACTATTCGTAGTATTATTACAAAATTGATAACTGTGTGAGGTTTATATCTCGTTGGCTATTTTAATAATATAGTCTAATAATAGCCTATAATAAAGTGCTCCACACTTTTTTTCATTTCTTTATTTCATACATATACACTCTAAAGTGTACCTAAAGGATTATTGGGAAAAACTGAAGAATTTCGCATTAATGCAATTATCACTAATCACACGGTAGTTGCTTCAATGCATTTAGGGGTTTGGTCCTGGTCAAGACAATCTCCTGAACTCCAAAATGTATGTCAGAATGGGAAAGAAATGTGATATAAGCCATGAGAACATGGATCTTTCATGCCTTGTTATCACTGTGCTGGCTGGTGGTGGTGGTTTAATGGTGTGGGGGATGTTTTGAGCTTTGTTTCTGACCATGTCCATCCCCTCATGGCTACCACGTACCCATCTTCTGATGGCTACTTCCAGCAGGATAATGCACCATGTCACAAAGCTTGAATCATTTCAAATTGGTTTCTTGAACATGACAATGAGTTCACTGTACTAAAATGGCCCCCACAGTCACCAGATTTCAACCCAATAGTGCATCTTTGAGATGTGGTGGAACGGGAGCTTCATGCCCTGGATGTGCATCCCACAAATCTCCATCAACTGCAAGATGCTATCCTATCAATATAGGCCAACATTTCTAAAGAATGCTTTCAGCACCTTGTTCAATCAATGATACTTAGGGGGCTTTTACACTGGGCTCGTTTGCTGCGGTCCGAGCCCGAACGCGGTTGTTTCCGGCGCCCCCCGCAGCGTTGGTCTGGTTTCACACTCAACTTGATTCTATCGAACCCTGGTGCGCTTGCGTGCATCTTACGTCATCGCGAACATGCGCGTCGCATGATAGAAAGCAGAACGTGGTTAAATATTGTGGGTTTTTTTTATTAATTTGCAGCTATTATGAGCAGTTGAGTGAACAATACAGGTTTACTATGCGTGTGTCACATAAGGTGGACTTCTGCTGCTTGCAAATGGACTCTTGAGGAGACGGTAGATTTCCAAGTGTGTTGCTCTAATTCCACGCGCAATGCACGAATTCACTGCAGGCTCACACTCGCTCGTATCCAAGGTAAATCATCAACACTATCATCCCTTACAAGTGTTTTATTTAACTGAATACATCACAATAAGCTAAAACGCATGCGCAGGTTACTTTAGCTACTTCCTGAACAAGTGCGCACCCGAGTCTTGTGTTGCTTGCACATTCACGCGAACCACGGTACGGTTCGGGAGCAATCGAACTCAGACCACCTCTTCCAGGCAGTCTCGGGTTCGGTACCCCAGTGCGCACCCGGGTCCGATCACAGCGTTCACATTAACGATTTTTCTCGCCGTTCGAACCGTGCCCCGTTCCGAACTAAACTGCCAGTGTGAAAGCCCCCTTAGAATTAAGGCAGTTCTGAAGGCGAAAGGGGCCGGGTCAAACAGTATTAGTATGGTGTTCCTAATAATCCTTTAGTGTATGTATGTAGACTGTGTGTGTGTTCTTGTAAATATGATTTGAGGACACAATAAAGACGGCTATTAAGGTAAACAACTTACAAGGGCACTTCCTGTGTCCTCGTAAACCATGGCTTAAATTCATACTAAACGGTGTTTTAAAAAAATGTAAAATTAAAAAGTTTTCTGTGATGGGTATGAGGGTGGGTTTAGCTGGGAACAATACAGTTTGTACAGTATAAAAACCATTCCCCTATGGAGGCCACACAAACAAGTGGGCTATGGCCCCGATAAAATGTAACGGAGGTAAATTTGTTGTATATACACCACTTAACTCGTTGATCGGGTTGATTAACAGAGTGTGTTCCACTCTTGTCTAAATAGGTTTGATCTGAATGTGCTCCACATGTGTTTAATTGGGTTTAATTATCTGAACATGCTCCTCCCGAACTTTGTTAATAAAGTATAATTTTGTACAGCATAAAAATCACTAGATCTATAAATATAATATTCGTAAAACCTGAAAACACAACATGCCTGTGTGTGAGTCAGTGTTATTGTCTAAATAGCTAAAAACGGATCCTATTGGTCTGTTCCATCATGTGTTTCTTAAACAAGAACACAAAACATTGTGTTTTTCTACCACGTTACAATAATCAATTTTTATGTTTCGATTTATTATTATCTTTTATTTTCAATATTAACTATACACATGATTAATTATACACACACAGAGACAGTCCCAACATGTAACAAATATCAATATCTTATATATTTCCATATTTAAATGTATCCCCAGGATAAGTCATATTAAATTAAATGTACAGTATAGACAGAAGTCTGCCTGCAGATTCAAAATGTGTCACCTTTCACCTATATCATTTGGTCTATTTCCTAAATATTCAGCATTGTTTATTTGCAAACAGACATTTGGAAGAAAACGTTCATCATGTAAATGTTGTCTGGGGATTATAAGCTTTCTTCTGTCTGCCGCCGTGGCCGACGGACTTCATCCTCCAAAGGGGATTTTAGGTCTGGACAGCACGAGCATGTTGGGTTTCAGTCTCTGAATCCAGTCTGGGTATTGGCTCGAGGCATTATATCATGTGACTCACGCTGACCTACAATAACCCAGACGTGTTTGGCTTCCTTTATACAGTTTTATGTGAAGTTGCAGTGATGCTAAAACAAATATACTTATTATTTATTCATCTAAATGTTTTTGTTTTTAAGACTTATCAATTTTAAAGATATAAAGACGTATAAAGGCTTAAAAAGCATAAATATAAATTAAAATGTTGACTTTGCGTCATACTAGAAATGTTTGTCTGGAATGGGAGGGAGAGCCTCCCTAACAATATCACTCATTTCAAGCACAGTATCTGTAGAAAACGGAGGTTTTGTGCTTTTGTTTTTCCAGTTCACTGCAGCATAAACAACTGAGCTGGTCAAATGTAGATCACGGGTGTGAGGTGAAGAGAGACGCTGCTCCACTGCCTGTTTGTTGAGGGCTGAGACAGAGTGACTATCATCCGGCTTTGTCATTGCTGTGGAAGGGCTCTCATTCCCCCCTTCAGCTTTGTCAGATGGAGGCTCTCTAATGCACTCGTAAGGGTTTTCCTCATTCAGTTCAGCCTCCGAGTATATATGATCAGATAGATCCTTGCCAGCTGGCATATATTCAGCATCCTGGGACTCAGGGAGTTTCTGTAATGAGAATATACCGTTCTGTTTATTATTCTTTACTTTTTTCCCCATTCCACATCACATGCTATATTATGCCAGTCCTTCATGATTAACTTTCTCTATCTGCTCTCCATTACAGTGTCATTTCCCTTACAAGATTAATCTAATAACTCTTTGGAAATTACTTAACCTCTCTAGCTAATTCGCAATTTACCACTAAGTGATTTTAATAGACCATCATACGATGAATATGGTTCAATAGTCAATTGTAATTGATCTCAAAGCAGGAAAAAGTTTCTTCCTCTAAAATCAAATAGTCAGCAGTGGTCCGCACTACTCAACAAAAGCTTTGTTTATACTGTATATGCTAGTCATATATAGTACACTGGGAAAGTAGATTTAATTTTATGCAACCCAATCATTTTTACTGGGAACTTCAGTTTTGAACAATATTGCATTGTAAACTCTAAAAAACGGGTTGGGTCCAAAATGGACAAACCAAACCATTGCTTTATATTTTTAAATAACATTTTAAACCCAATGGTTTGGGTTTGTTCATTTGACCCAAACATAAGTTGAAACAACCCAGAATTTTTTAGAGTGTAGCAACAGCCAACAGTAATATTTGGCTGGGGTGGTGATTGCACAGTGGATAGGACACATGCTTTTGGTGTGAGAGACTCCACCTCTGACATATATAACAATTGTAGTGAGTAAATGTAATATGTACTGTTTTCTGAATATGTGTGGCGTCTTATATCGGTCTCTTACATTTTGTGGAGATGCCAATGGAATATTTCTTTTCTCTTGTCTGTGTAAATTGCTGGATGATGCACTGTCAAACTTACTGGAGACATAAAAAGAAAAGTCACTATTTCAAATGTTATATATAGCATCCACAGTGCACGGTTTTTGCATGCAAACATAATAGGCTATTATCAGTATTCCATCTTCATGGTTTACATAATGTGGTTGACAAACAGGTCTCTACTTTTATGACAATAACACAAACACAAACGATATTCATGCTGTGCATGTGAACTGGGCTCTTGGTGACTTGTGCGTCTGAACCTGTCATTGCACATTCCACTGAGATCACCCATACTCACAGCAATTCAGCTTCTGTTACAATCACTCCCTTCTCTTGGGTGTGTTTTGAATCAGCACATGTGATAATGAATGATGAATTCCCAAATATGCATTTAAATATACAGTAAAGGGAAAATTTAAGAGACTTACCTGAAACAGCTTGTACAAAGGCTGTAGAGTGTGACATAAATGATGATGAAGAAGGCTGACACAATACTAATCTGAAGAGATGAAGAACAACCTGAAAACCAGGGAATCAGACCCTCCTCAACAGGAGCCATGACACTTCATCCAGTTGACTGAAAGGTAAGAATAGAAGGAAACTAACATCAATAATCTGCCACAGTTGATATTCTCAATCAAAACAAGCTATGAGATAAGCAAAAGTAATGAAAGCGAATATAATGTAAGCTGTTATTGCTGTTCTCACAAATATGATTAGCTACACAGGTGAGTACATGTACAAGTCACGCCTCTCTTACCTCTTAACACAAACAGACTGCAATTGTTATTAGTGTTTAAAAAATGAGGGAAAAGTAATGCCAAAAAAGTAGTAAAATGTGACAGTAAAACTTAAAATGCACATTAAAATCCAAATATTTAAACTGAATATAAATTAAAATTATTTAATTTCTTGGATCGGTGAGAAATTTGTTTTAGAAACTTCCTACAAACAGCCTTTTTCTATCACTCTGCATTCAAGAATAAAAGAGAATCTCCCTTTACCTTTGACCTCAGTTATACGATCCTAGATCAGCTGTCATCATCCTGTCCTTACCGGCAGAAACACACAACACAACAGGGATTTGACAGTCACACTTCCTCATTCTGGATTCCAGCAGCCACTCCAGTTCCTAATCCATATCTCCCTATATGTGCCTCAAAAGAATTCACTTCACATTTACTTGTTTGTGTAAGTACCTTAGTAGTTGATTTATGTATAAAACAATATCCTTCTTTTTCAGATGTTTATAGATATATGGTTAGGTCTGTATTGAATTACATTTAAATAATTAGGCTAAATCATTTCAACAAACTTAATTTTTTTCCCCGTTTTTAAATGAAACACTGCTGCCTCCTAATGGACAAATGATGGTGGCTTCTCTGAAACACTAAAAAAATTACTAAATGAAATAGCATGGTAACGTTTTTAATTATAAATAAGCTGTGTCATTCAACTTTGTTAACTAAAATCAAAACTCACCAAAGGTTTATTAGAATGCTTGGATTTTAATGTTAACACTTTATTAAAATACAAAGCACAATCAGAAGTCCAAAGCAGTTTCTAAGGCACCAGGTTTAAACTGAATTTCCCAATGAGTGCAAAATAATTTGAATGTTTTTGAGTTTTCAAGTAAATAGGCCAGGCCATAGAGTTCTGGATTTGAGAGGAATGTCGGCTAAGTGGTAGATTATACTCAGTCAGCAGTGAATTCAATTGTGGGGAAATCCCCGCTTAGTATTTATGTTTGATTTGATTTGTAAAAGTAGAGTTAGAAAAGTAAAATGCTTCCCTGAGACTGATATCTGCCATTTCAGATAAATGGTACAAAAGCTGTCACTGGGGTGCTATCCTTTTTAAAGTTACACCTTTATACTTTATTTACCCAATAAAGGGTACACCCCAGTGTACATATCGCCCATGTGACAGCTTTTCTACCATTTCTTGTGAAAGTGTGTGATTTCAAAATGTGATTGTGGGACTTTTAAAGTATAAAAAAAACGAGAAAGAAAGAAAGTGGCATCACAATTCTCATAATAAATCCACTAAAATATAATAATAAATGCATTGTGGTACTGTATAACTAACAAAATAAAATCTTCTCAAAATGTTTTGCAGTCTTTTTTCTTCAGCTGTCTTTGCACAGCTCCTCTCATTAGAACTGCAGTTAGAACACAGCACAGCACCAATAAGAAGAAGGATCCTCCAGCTAGTAAAATGAAGTGCTCTCCATGCACACCTTCTCCAGACTGCTGATGCACCAGATAGTCTCTAAATATTGCTTCCAGCTGGCACATAGTACACATGGCCAGGAAGATGTGGAAGATTTGATGTCCGTGGCCCACAATGTCACATCTCCCTGGAAAGAAGCGCTCAGGAACTGGGCAAGAGAAAAACAGAGCCGATAACACAAAAAACACCACTTGCAGGGCGTGAAACACCAACACTGGCTCGTCCCAAGATCTGGTGACCAGGCGGTGAGCAACGGGGCTTATGTCGAGCAAGTAAGCCAGGCTGGTGGGAATGATCTGGCAGATCTTGCGGTGGAGGGGATATGGACGGCGGTAGCGGAATTTGGCGTAGCAGCAACTGGCGCAGGACAACCAGGCCAGCACTGCAGCACCGGGTAGAAACAAAGCTCCCACTGGGCTGTGTCTCCATTCTGGCTCAGAACAGTAAAAATAGTGGCCTAGTGCACAGCCATATTGGTAAACAGCTACGCCGACGTAGTCTACGAAAAAGAGGGAGTAATGGGCCAGCTCAGAGTGTGACTGAAGCAGGTGGGCGGCCACGCTGAAACTGAGGTAGGTAAGTGACGACAACATGTACAAAAACAGTGGCAAAGACGCCACATTGAGCGTTAGCCCCGATGCCCCAGCGAACAAAGAAAAGTGAAGTAGGAGCGCAGGGATCGCCAGAAGGTGTGTCCATACATTGAGCGACTCGTTGTGACATTGAAAGAGGCTACAGAAGTAGCTCAGCCATTCCTGACGCACAGGACGATAGCCAGACAAGATGTAGGGCTCACGAAACAGGCTCGGCACATCAGAGGCGAGTACGGTGGCTTGAGGCAAAGGTAGACGGTGCAGCCAGTTCGACAAGTGTGGTAACTGACCCAGCTGCTGTATACTCAATGTCAATGCACTAAGACGGCCCAAGACTCCACTTGGCATGGTGAAACTCTGGATCAATAACAAAAATGAGCTGCAACGAGAAGCAGAAAACAGCACGAGGATAAATTATACTGACAAATCAGTATGCCATGATTCATACCTCTGCCAGACAAAGAGCCAGTTCTTGCTGAACTAAACCTCTTACACTTGGTAAGTTAATATCTGGCCTGGTTGAATTGATCATTGTGTTTGTACTCACATTGTGCCCTGCTGTATATTCCTCCAAATCAACATTTCTCAATTTTAAAACACTATCTGTGTCTTGAAACCTATATGCTGCCTACTGTTGGGGGTTATAGATTTGAGTAATGGTTGCATATGTATGATGCCTAAAATGCTGTCTATAGATTAGGTTATCAATGATTTGTACATTCTGTGATTATTTGTATTCTGTATTTTAAAAAAAAACTCAATACTTTCTAGACTACTGAAACCACACCTCACACACATTTCGAAGTAGGCAAGGCTTGAGAAAGGTTTGCCAAATTTGGTATATTTAATTGTAAACTTGTAATTTATCATTATAAATAATGAAGAATAAAAATAGGCTACTTTCAAATGTGCCATATTAAGTAAAGAAAGAGCAAGAATAGGCAGTGACTTTTATACAATCTTCTGCAAAAAAAAAATAAAAAAAAAATAAAAATTGCCACTAAGCGTTAAATAAAAAAAAAGTTTATATCTCCTCACCTGTTCACCTGGACTGGTTGAAGTCGCTCTTCACTTTACTCAGACTTCACTATTCACTTTTTAAAGGGTTTAGGGAGTTTCATATCATCAACCTAAAGATTAAATCCGGTTCTCAGACTTTTGCATTATTACTACCTTGGCAACTGTGCTGTCCATGTCCAAGCCTCAATCTCAAATGAACTGAGAGACCTGTTGTGTCGGCTTTTTGTGAATTTAGGCGGGGCAACAAATCACACATGGTTTGAAGGGACTCAATCTTGACTCAGAAAGTGACTCAGTTCACTGTTGGAAAAACCTCAAATATGAAGAAAACAAATTATTTAAATATAATTAAAAAATGATTGTAAAATTCAGATAGTCTACGTTCTTATGTCTAAAGACTAATTTTCTCAAAATAAAATTAATTAGAAAAAAAATCTGCCAAATCGGGTTCACTATGATTCAGTATACAGTGAAAGTGAATGCTGACTGAACTTTGTACTGCTTATAACTGTGTACAAAAATGCATTGATATGATGTTTAATAAATATTACATTTGATTTACAGTGACTACAGTGACTTCAAATGGGCACGAGATAAAATGAGCAAACAGCATGGATACATGTTTGTTGTCTCCAGCGACCATTATTTGCCAGTGGCCACAACAGCTCCTCCGCAAAACAATGCGTCTGAAGAGTGAACGCATGCGCAGAACCGGTTCTCTTTTCGCGCGAAACACAGAAGAGGGCCGGGCGAATCTACGCTCTATGGATTTGATTGGACGCCGCAACCCAAAAGACTGAATATGTTAATAAGCCACTGGTGTGTTGACCAATCAACGGTCGGATTCCACAGCGAGAGAAGTCTGTTGGCGCGAAAAGACACACAACAGTACGGCGAACGACACGAGGTGGTTCTACACAGAATATATCTCAACACTTTTAGAAGCTATATTCAAAAATGGCTACTGAAGTTTTGGACGACCAGGAACTGAGAGAGGCGCAAAGGGATTACCTGGATTTTCTTGACGATGACGTAAGCATAACGCATTTATTATATAGTTATTAAATGTTAAACTATTGAAGTTAACGTGTCTTACAAGAAACAAAGGCCCACTCTCATAAACCATAATGTAACTTACTTTAAACTTGTTTTCGTGGGTATTTTTGCTCACGTTTTGTTTGTTGACAACTTTTTTATGTGGCTTTTTACCCTTTTCAGCAAGACCAGGGCATCTATCAGAGCAAAGTACGACAGATGATCAGTGAAAACAAATCCAGGCTCATTGTGAACCTCAACGACCTGCGACGCCGCAATGAAAAGCGAGCAGCAAAGTGTGTTTAACCTTATTTTTAAACCATTTCCCCCTCCCTTACTTACCCTTTAAAGTGTACACATGCATACTTGAATTAGGTCTACATTAAATTATATAAATATGTCTCCATGCATACTAACTATATGTACTGAAAATACAGTTCAGTGTGACAATGTTTTAATTGACATGAACAATCTCTGGTCCTCAGGTTGCTGAATAATGCTTTTGAAGAGCTTGTGGCATTCCAGCGTGCCCTGAAAGATCTGGTGGCTTCAATAGATGCCACTTATGCCAAGCAACACGAAGAGTTCTTCGTTGGTCTGGAGGGCAGCTTCGGCAGCAAACATGTCTCCCCTCGAACCTTGACCTCTCGTCTGCTGGGTAGCATGGTGTGTTTGGAGGGCATTGTCACTAAATGTAAGTCCAAGCCTTTTTATGTGCATTTTAAAGATTTGATATTTTGCATGTCATTGGAGGGTGAATTGATCAGACTGTCTGTATTCACAGGCTCTTTGGTGCGTCCCAAAGTAGTACGCAGTGTGCACTACTGCCCAGCCACTAAGAAGACCATTGAGCGCAAATACACTGATATGACCTCTCTGGAAGCCTTCCCTTCAAGTGCCATTTACCCCACTAAGGTACTTTGATTTGTCCCAACTCACAAAATAGATTAGTGGAATCGTGCAAAGATATTGAGGCCAGAATATGATGATCAGGATCACCTTGCAAAGGGACACCCTTCCTGAAATAGGCAGCGGTTTATCACTATAAGATCTGTTAATATTCTGTGAGAAACAATATGATATTATAAAGACAATAATGTCAAAATATATTAGTAATAATAACATTATTATTATTATTACAAGTTAATAACAAAAGTAATTATTAATATTACCATTAATGCTCGGTGTCTATATTTGATCCATTCAGGATGAGGAGAACAATCCACTGGAGACTGAGTTCGGTCTGTCTGTCTATAAGGACCATCAGACCATCACAGTGCAGGAGATGCCTGAGAAAGCCCCTGCCGGTCAGCTGCCCCGCTCTGTGGACATCATCCTGGACAATGACCTGGTGGACTGTGTAAAGCCAGGGGACAGGGCGCAGGTGATCGGGACCTACCGCTGCCTGCCCGGCAAGAAGGGTGGCTTCACCTCGGGTACCTTTAGGTAAAGCTTCACCAGCTGTGCTTGAATGGTTTTGAAGTTTTACTATTATAAGTAATACTATTTATTACATATCCTAAATATATCTTGTTATCCCATTTGTGTTTGTTCAGGACCATCATGATCGCCTGTTACGTGAAACAGATGAGCAAAGAAATCGCTCACTACTTCTCTGCAGATGATGTAGCCAAGATCAAGAGCTTCTGCAGATCTCGCTCAAAGGTAAGAGAATGAAAGTGTTTCTGAACTAGTTGGATTGCATTCAAGATTCGGACACATTTTTGTGAGGTGAACTTTATGAAATTATTATATGTGTATGTTGTCCTAATATGAATGCCTTATTCGTCGTTCTTCTCCTTTAGAACTTGTTTGATCAGCTGGCTCGTTCACTGGCCCCCAGTATTCATGGTCATGAGTACATAAAGAAGGCCATCCTGTGTATGCTTCTAGGAGGGGTGGAGAAGGTTTTGGAGAACGGCTCGCGCATTAGAGGGGACATCAACTTACTTCTCATAGGTATTTGCCAGCTTAGAGTTGCACAGATAATGAGGGATATTTTTTTTTTTTAACAAATCTCTCTCTTTGCTGGACATCAGATTGTAAACTCCACGATAACTTTTTGTAGCTATATAAGTCGCAAGTATACTCTTGCTTTTTTCTGTTTTTTTTTTTTCTGTAGAGATCTATCTATATATATATATCATATAAACTTTATAAGAAACAATACATATATTATATGTAATTATTTAAGTTGCTAACATAATAGAGAATCTAGACCAAGCCCATGTTTTTCAAACATTTTGCCCCAACCTTGTGAGTTCCCCCTTCCTGTAAGACCCATTCATATTCTTTGAGAGAAATAGTAAGCATGATATAATAAAGACAACAATGTCAAATAATTTATTTAGTTTTGTTTTGACCTGTTTTCGGTTGAACGTGCAGGACTTTAATATCGGTTACAACCACCAGATGCCGCCATTGATCAGTTTACTGGTTAAAAAAAATATATTACTTTAAAAAAAAACAGAGTATTATACTTTTCTGTATACTTTTAAGATGTGTTTAAATTCTGCATAAATCTCACTATTTCTTAGGTGACCCGTCCGTGGCCAAGTCTCAGCTGCTCCGGTACGTTCTGCACACCGCACCTCGTGCCATTGCCACCACAGGCCGAGGCTCATCAGGTGTAGGTCTGACTGCAGCTGTCACCACTGACCAAGAGACAGGTACTGCGTTTTTACACACACCATTGAGCCAAGAAACCATAGGTTCATTAATAACAAATTTGCCTATTTCAGAGTTTTGTTTGTTCTTTTAACATTAAGTTGTGTCTGTCCCTCAGGTGAGCGTCGTCTCGAGGCTGGTGCCATGGTTTTAGGGGATCGCGGGGTGGTCTGCATTGATGAATTTGACAAAATGTCAGATATGGATCGGACTGCTATCCATGAGGTCATGGAACAGGGCCGCGTCACCATCGCCAAGGCCGGCATCCATGCTCGACTCAATGCCCGCTGCAGCGTCCTAGCAGCTGCCAATCCTGTCTACGGCCGCGTAAGTGCCTCATTTAGTGTTTGTAAAATCTGAATCTCTGAGTAATCCGTATCTGTGCATCATTTCATAATGTTATTCTTGATAAATATCCAGTGTAGTTCAAGAATTCACCCAGACAGCACCACAGTGTCGGCACAGATATGTTGCTGTCTGGGCGGATTTAATAGAACAATGTTTATGATTTTGTCTCTCTTCATCTGCAGTATAATCAGTATAAGACCCCCATGGAGAACATCGGCCTGCAGGACTCGCTGCTGTCTCGTTTTGATTTGCTCTTCATCATGCTGGATCAGATGGACCCAGAGCAGGACCGGGAGGTATCCGACCACGTCTTGCGCATTCACCGCTACAGGGATCCCCATGAGCAGGACGGACAAGGTACAAGCTGATAGATAGCATGTTATACTATATATTTAATGTTAAGTGTGTCACTTCTGTGCAGTTAATGCCACCAAAAAGAGTTAGATAAAGATGGAATGGGAGGAATTTTAACATTAAAAACTTAATTTGAGAACTTGATTTGTCTGTGGAATAAAACGTGATATATTCTGTATTAGGATAGAATCATGTTGAAAGTATTTTGTATTAGTGTTTATTTAACTCGCTTGTGTTTGTGTTTCAGCTTTAGCTCTTGGTGGTGCGATCGATGCACTGGCCACTGAAGACCCTAATGTAGTTCAGGAGGAAGAAGAGGAGCTACAAGTGTATGAGAAACACAATCCACTTCTCCATGGAAGCAAAAAAAAGTATGAAGTACCCACTTTTTTTTCTTTTCTTTACCTTTTGTTTGTTTGTTTCTGTCAAATATGAACACCGCATTATTATTATGCTAAATGTTTATTGTATTTTTTAGGGACAGAGTGGTGAGTAAAGCGTTCATGAGGAAGTACATCCACGTTGCCAAGGCTCTTTCTCCTGTTCTGACCCAAGATGCAGCCAATCACATCGCAGAGGAGTACTCGAGACTGCGCAATCAGGAGCAGCTCGGCTCTGACATTGCACGGGTAGATACAGACCCATTTTCAAACTACTCTGATTGGTTTTGCTGGTCAGGTATTAGTAAATGAAGCTCTTATGATAACTAATTTGAAGAATATGTGCTGTGTTTTGTACCTCAGACGTCACCGGTCACTGCTAGAACCCTGGAGACATTGATCCGTCTTTCTACAGCTCACGCCAAAGCTCGCATGAGCAAAGTTGTGGAACTGTTGGACGCAGAAATTGCTGTGGAGCTCGTGCAGTTTGCCTATTTCAAGAAGGTTTGTTTGTTAATATAGCTCATTAGTCACATTTGTTTACCCTATGATGGACAGATATATAGATTTAAATCCATTAGACATTTTCTATCAATTAAATGAATATCTTTTACCCTCATTTCCCATTTCTCAGGTTTTGGAGAAGGAACGTAAACGCTCTAGAAATGGGCAGGACGCAGACTCAGAGGATGAGGAAGAAGATGAGAATGAAGCACAAGAAACACCTCGACCACAGAGAAAAAGGTTTAGTGTTTTTCACAATAGCATGACAAAGTCGATTTTTATTAATTTTCATTATAAATGTAAATGTATAAATGTTATAAGTGTTATAATTTACATTATAAATGTATTTACTGCAACTTCCACTGCTGACTCCAAACAGTCATTATTAAAATCATCAGGTGTAATGATTCCTTTATGAAATAGTTAGTTTACAGTGTTTTCTAACAATTTGTAACCCTAACCCTTTAATGTGTTTAAGTTATGATTATGATACTTATAGAATTTAGTAATAAATGAGAAGTCAATGTCCCCTGGTGGCTACCTAAGTGAACAGAGTTGACCAGGGAAAATATTCTCTTACTTTTTTTGTCCTGTAGGAGGCGCCATTCTGAGCGCAGACCATCTCAGGGCAGTGAGTCATATGACCCTTATGACTTTGATACTGAGACTGACATACCACAGAGTAAGAAAAAACGGCTTTTTATACATATTACAATAAATAAGTTAAATAAAAAAAAATAAATACATTTAAGATATTTTAAACAAAAAAATAAATGTTTTAAAATATACGTTAAATTGGTAAAAAAATAATTATAGATCTATTATAACATTTTCTTTATTTATTTAAAATTTAAACAAGCTTAAAAAATAATTTCAAGTTATTTTTCCTCAGTTCAGTCCCCAGCTCCTGCAAGGCAGGGCGAGGAGCCAATGGACACACCTGATCAAAATGGTTACACGGAGTTGTCTGACGACAGGTAGGCGTTCAGGATTTGTCTGCTGAAATCACACTCAGCGTTTTCAAAGTGCAGCCACTTTCTTTTTGAAGTATTGTTTCCGATTGAGTTCTAAACAGAAACTATCGCGGGCAGGTCTGCTGATTGTTACAAGTGCTGTTTGTCTGATGCCCTGTGTGTGTGCTTGCTGTAGGCTGAAGGAGTTCAAAACCGCATTGCTGGAGGTGTTCCGCTCTGCTCATGCTCAGTCAGTGGGCATGATCGCTCTAATGGAGAGCATCAACAAGAGCTGCCCATCTCCGTTTAATGAAACCGAGGTCCGTGCCGCTCTCGCCCGCATGCAGGACGACAACCAAGTTATGGTGGCTGATGACATCATCTTCCTTATATAAATATGTTTTCCGGTGAATCTATTTCAGAAGATTTTCAATATGTCTGCAATGTTCATGTTCTAATTTTTGTACAAGCATATGCATGTATTAAAAAAAAAAATCTCAAACATATCATAATGTACGTTTTTCCCTTTCTTGTACATGCGTACATATGCAGAAAACAACCAAATGTATTCTCTCAAACACATTGTCTGAAGGTTTTTCATATTGTAAATGTTCCCTTGCTTGTACATGCGTACATATGCATTTAAAAAAATAACTCACTTTCAATGTTTTTTTTTAAACATGCACGCATTTTAAACATGCATTTGTTTCATGTTTATCACTGTTTTTAGACTTGTTTAATGTTTTACAGAAATTATTTTTTCTCTGTTGGTTTAACTTCGACCAGTTTTTTTTGTGTGTGTGTGTTTTTGACAACTTGTAAATAATGATTTATTGTTTAAAAAAGAGAAATTTGACAACACTGAAGAAGAAGAAAAAAAACCTGGTGTCAGAATAATGACAATACACAAGCTGAAGATGCAGTTTCCAATCCAGTCTTTACCATATCTCAAACCCAATCCCCCATTTTCATCCCAATATCTGTCTTCTGTCCATTGCCTCTGTCAATAAAAAGCAAAAAGGAATATCTCACTTTTGTTATCTCGTTGACTGTATTTTTCTACAATAAACTTTCTTAAGTTTTACCTTTCACTAAACATATTTAGATATATCGAAATAGTCTTCCATTGCGATTTCCCGTATATCTAAATATGTTTAGTGAAAGGTAAAACTCCCGAAATTTCCCTGTAAACAATGCGTGACTTGGACTTGACGCGCGAAAGATCACTTCCGGCGTAACTGGAGGCGGTTCAGTTCGGTTCAGTTGGACATCTGATTCAGACAAGTTCGACGGCTGTTAACCAGAGGTAAAAACTATATAAATACTGGTCGTTTTCTTACATAAACCGCTCGTTTCGTGTATTAGGCCATCATTGTGTAGCTACTTAAATTCACGAGTCATTAAATCATGTTTAATTTTGATTTCTCTGTGTGTGACGCTGACTGACAGACAACAACGGTTTGACTAAAAAATGCTGTGGAAACAAAGACACCTACATCTTGGATACCCTTGAGGTAAGCTTAAACATATCAAAAATTAATTTCAAAGTGAACCATCATCCCGTTAATGAATCACTGCTCTTTTGCGTAACACCAAAAAGCCACATAACCTCAAACTAGTCATGCTTCAGACATTCCAAGTCATTATAGCTTCCGTTTGCCGCATTGCCCTTTCAGTGCCTGTGTCTGTACCATTATGACTGGGTTGTCTCATAGATGTAGGGCAAATGATGATTTAAATGCAAAGTGCAGCTCCTTTACAAACCTTTCTACTTGAGCATGCAGAGATGCGTCTCATTGCTGTAGCTGCTACAGTTTCCCGGTTCTTCAGAACTGTTGTTGATTGATCTAAACTTTTTTTGCATGGGAGCTGGAGAAACCCTAGCAATGGTTGCAATAAAATATGTAATGTTCATTCTCATTGCATTGTAAATGGAATTATGGTTTCCTGATGTACTATAAAGCCATAGACCACTCAAAAATGAAAATTCGGCCATCATTTACTCTCCCTCGGGTCGTTCCAAATCTGTATATATGGACAAAAAGATGAAATGAGGGTAAGAAAATGACTATGCCACTTGTTCTTGTCATACAATTTGAAACATTCCATTGTTGTTGTTCTCATCTGCTTGTAATTTAATTTCTTAGAATGACTCAGGAGATGTTATCATCATATGCTTGTGGTCATGCTAGTGTTGGCTGCTGGAACGTACTGTTATAAGAACCAAGTCAGCACTTCTGTGACCTAAATTGAAATTAGTTGGAGAGTGCAAGAGCATGGTGTAGTGCTGCAAGTATCAGTTGGTGTACATGGGGCAAATTTAACACTGATTTTCCAACAAGAGCCCTTACATCAAGTGCTCTTAATGTTAGGTGATGAAATAGATAACATGAAGTAACCATACTTTCATAGCATTAATTAATACTGGTCAGTGTTTATTTCTGTGTATACGTGATCACAAGTTCGAAGTTGGCATTTATTTATGTTTTAGAAATAGTCTTATGCTCGCCCATGCTGTGCTTAGTTTGTGAAATAATGTTAGAAATTAAAATAACTATTTGAATATATTTTAAAATGTAATTTATTCCTGTGATGGCAAAGCTGAATTTTCAGCATCGTTACTCCAGTTTTCAGTGTCACATGATCCTTCAGAAATCATTTTAATAAGATGATTGGTGCTCAAGAAACATTTCTTATCAATTTTGAAAACAGTTGTGCTGTTTAATATTTTTTGTGGACACTGATAGATTTTTTTCAGGATTATTTGGTGAACAGAAAGTTAAAAAGAACAGCATTTATTTGAAATATAATTATTTTTAAACATTTTAAATGTCTTATCTGGCGTGTTTGATCAATTTAATGTCCTTATTTAAAAAAATAATAATAAATGTGCAAGTGCATAAATTATAATTAACCCAGCCCAGATTAATAAATTAAGAAATGCTGTACATTGTTAATTCATGTAATTAAAGGGATAGATGATAAAATGGAAATTCATTTACTCACCCTCAAGTTGCTTTAAACCTGTATGAATATTTTTGATGCAAAAGGAGATAAAATAAGGGTACCATTTTTAGGTGAACTACACCTTAAACTAAAGTTAACAAATTGAACATTATTGTTGGTGTAAATCTATTAAAGGTGGATGAAGTCCATGTGTTGTGCCAAGAAAGATTCCTGTCTTGAAAATGTAGTCCTATATCCCTACCCCTAAACTGAACCCTACCCATAACCTATCCCTAAAATCTGAGGGACATGATGGGTGAACAACTGATGTAGAAGCACCTAACCCTTGTTGGAAGTTGTCCCTCAATTCTGATTGGTTATCAGGAACGTTGTTCTAGGATCAACAAAGATGTCTATCAGGAACATGTTGTACCCGGTGAAACCATAACCATAACTCAGGCTCACCCTAAAACACAGTACAGTTCTTGTAAGGTTTTAGCAAGATGCAAGATGTTAATCTGTGCAACTAAAAACATTAATTAAATGATAAAATTTGAAGTTTTCCCAGCTTCTCAATAGCTTTCAAGACACACTTAGCTTAGGTTTAGCTATAAAAGTTGCCCACAATCAGCATGTATTTGCAGTGCATTAGATCACATATGGGCCACTTTATCTTACATTATCACGATCAGCTAAAGCCAGTCTTTTAGAACATTATCGACATATCCTGTCGAAGCTGTTGACCCATATAAAGTGCATCTCAATGCACTGCTGGTATAAAACTGTGTAATTCATAAGTCTACTAATGTGTATGTAGGTGAGACATGAAAGCGTGGGAAAGCACAGAGATGTGTCCGTGTCTGTCAATCTGATTACAAATTACATGAAGAAAATTGTAGATAGTTACTCAATTTAAATGACAAATTTTTTCATATATTCAGGCTAATTTTTGATTACCTTTGTTCAAACTTATTTATCACTTAGAAAAAAAGGACTGATGTCATAGAAAGAAATGCATTGCAGGTTGGTCTATGTCAGGGAGTTCAGTGATCTGAAGATGACTGTCTACTTTGCATTTGTCTCTCTGTCTACGTCAAGATCGGGAAGTTTCTTTCTCTTTCTCACCAGCCCATATAAACAAGCAGATTCAATGCAGCTTGTATTTTGAAGATGCAGCTCTCATTGGTGAGTTTACACCCTAATTCAGTTCACTCTAAACTTTCTTTCTTTTTTTTTAGCAGTGACTAGAACGATTTTAGGAATGTTATTTTCATTTTGGAGGAGTATAATCTAGATATTATATCTACTCGAAATTTGATCTGCAGGACAAAATTTTGTTGTGAGAAAATGTTAATTTAGTTTCTTTTATTGAGTTCTTAGGATATGCAACACTTCATTTATATAAATAAAGAAGCTTAACTGACATTCAACTCAATAACTAAATACAATCTTTAAGCCTTTTCTTTAAGATTTACGATTTTCAATTGTAAAATTCCATCAAATTGAATTTAATAATCCTTATATATTATTCATATCATGGATTAAGAATTTTAAACGAGTATAAATCTTAATGGAATAAGGGAAAGGACCATTTAGATTAGGTGATTCATATTAATAAATTTTAATATAGAAAATATTTTTTTATTTTTTTATTTAAATTTAATTTACATATATATATATATATATATATATATATATATATATATATATATAACAGTAATTTTTATATATATATGTGACGTGTGTGTTTTTTTTTCAATTTTAATTTCAAATTATGTTTAAAAAATGTCAATTAAGCTCTATTTTTTTTATTCGATAAATGTTTTTTGAGTGTATTTATGTCTCATAACATAAGATGTCTAAAAAATGGATCTTAAAGATTCACACTAAAGATTTAAGGATTGAATGCTTTTTTGGGTAAAATGAACAATATCAAAACGAAAAGTCCCTGAAACACACGGCAGTACTCGACTCTTTGTCTCCATCCCCTTAGGTTTTCAGAGCTGTGCTGCTGCTTTTCCTGCTCGCCCTTATACTAGGTGTAGAATGTGATTCTTCTGAGAAAAAGTCTAAAAGAAAAGGAAAATCGAAACGTTTAGGTGCTGGACGTAAAAAGAAAGGACTGTGGGTCGTCCAGGACTCATCTCCGTACTACAGCTCAATGAATGCCTCCCTGTCTCCAAACAGATCTTTGTCACCCTGGACATATGAGTGAGTCTTTAATCTGATCAATCATTACTGGTGTCTATTTTAATCTCAATTATGTGAATCGTACCAGTTTTTTCACTTGAAGGTAGATTGTGATTCAGTACACAAAAGGCGGTTCTGTGAAATTTTTATAAATGTTTCTTCTTCCAATTCAGAACTTCCTTTGACGATTCACGAATCCCACAGAAAATCTCTGAGGCAAAATGTGAAAAAAGAGGCTGTATAACTAAAGATGGTGAGGAAGACTTGGGACTGGAGTCTAAACCCATCTACTACCAGATCAATATCCTGAGGAGAGTGAAGACCAAAAACAAGATGCACTACGCCCTTAAACTGGACACTATAAGTGTTAGTCTAGGCTGTACATGCGTTTTACCCATTGTTGTTCCTCAGAATTAGTTCTTTGCTGTACTTTTAACTCTGTACTGCTATATTGTTGTATTAATCTGCCAATACAGAAAACGTCTGCTGTAATCCTTTCATGCAGCTTTGTATTTATTGTAATCTCGCTTAATAAAATATTATTGTAATATTTATTGATTTGTGATAGTTTGTTTCAGTGCTTAGACATGTTGGAATGCATTAAACAAACCTTCGTTTTAGTTAAGAGCATTTATTTGACTGTTTAGAGAATTTAGTCATCTGGAAATTACAAACACAGTGAGGATTTACGTTCCATTTTCTCACAAAATCAGGTCGATTAACATTAATTCTCATCATTGCACATACGACGGCTCTTTTTTGATGCTGCACACCAACATCAAACTGCTTTGTCTTTGTATAGAACGAGTAAAAGAAACAAGACTATACGGTAAAGCTCAGTGGCATGCCAAAGCAAAGTGCACCGTTCATATTTAATACTTTCAAACTATTTCCCGAATACAAACCGGATCCTTCTCTCACACCTGAGTGCTTCCATTCTTCATTGTCTGAGATGCCACTATGTGTCTATCTACTGATAAGCGTCAAAATATAATAAATGTAAAAGCTAAATGTGCTTCTGAGTTGTGCTTAAAGTGTCACTGTGCTCACTGTGAGAGAAGAATATGAGCTTTCATATCTATAGGCATCCAGAATGTTCTAATAATCTAATATTAATTTTATAAAATGTTCACCTTGCATCAACACAGCAGGAAATGTGATAGATATTGTACCTCTAAGCCATTTGCCATTACCAATGCTTTATAATACATATTGTATAAGCATGCCTGAGGTTCTGTGAAACCCTATTGATTATTGAATATTAATATCAAACGAGAATTAAAAAAGCTCGAACCAAAGCCTCAGTAAATGGCACATGTTTTGGAAAAAGATGCTTTTGTGACTGTAAAGAGGATGACTTTAAGATGTAGTTAAAACATTCATGTTTACTGGATATGGAGGTTATAAAAAGCATCTCTTCATGGATTTCATTTCTAGTCCTCCTTTCCAAGTCATTTCAACAGATCTGTTTGGTATATTCATTCTTCTCCTCTGAAGCCACCTCCTGTTCTCCACCAAGCAACATTCCCTTAGTGCACCTTGCATTGCCATCAAGACAATATTTTTTCTGTTTTTTGCTAACCTTAAGTAGCTTTCCAAAAAAAGCATGGTGTGTTGCAAATTGTCATTATCAATGTCCAATATGTCCCCTTTTTGAGGTATATTGGCTACCTTTTGTTTTATTTTTCAGTTATCAGTTTCATCTCCATAACTTTTCCCCTTGACCACATCAGTCCTGCGCAGCAGGCGCTCCTCTACCGGCAGGCCTCCTCTTTCAGCTCTTTGTTCTTCCTCACCTCCTCTGCGTGTTTGTCCTAAATAGACACAAAACAGAAAACTTACTCGATGCATGTATTAGTGTGCCTGAGTGCAGCAAAATACAACAACATAAACAAAGGGGAGAAACTGTCCACACCATTCTAATGCAATATTCATATTTATTCTTTAGTTAGACTGGGAAGGGACTCAGAAGCACAAAGGCAAGGAACACACCGAATGTGTAATCACACACACACACACACACACACACACAAATTAAATATATATATATATATATAATTTATGAATTATTCTAATTATGGAGTAATGGCTACAGAAAATTAGGGTTTGCCATCACAGGAATAAATTATATTTTAAAATCTTTTTAAATAGAAAAGATTTTTTTAATAGAAATATATAAATATTATACTGTTTTTTTTAAAGAAAAGCAGCCTTGGTGAGAATGAAATAAAAAAAAAAACATATCTATCAAAACCTTTGACATTTTTTTTCACATAAAATGAAAAAGTTTTCTCATTTTGATTTTGATGACGTGTTTAAAAGTTAAAAAAAGTCTTAGTTTTAGCTTTTAAGCTACACAGTCTAATAAAATACATTTCCATTCAGAACAAATATGTCAAGTAATGCCCTAAAGTCCATTTATTCTTGTTGAATATCCTGTTTCACTATATGTCTCATTATGAACGAAAAATGGGTTGTAATTGTAAACAGCCATTCACACATAATGAAGTTGCTCAAGTACTTCACGTCCTTGTCATTTAGTTTGTACCTTTTCCTGTAGTCTTTCCAGCATGGCAGCAAGCAAAGCCTCACGGTTCTCTTTGATAGCCTCCATCTTCTGCTCCAGCTTTTCTTTAGCATTCTTAATGAAGTTGTTGTTCTCCTCAAATGCTTTCTGGATGACCTCTCTCTCATGCTCCCTCTTCTCAGCAAGATGTTTTAACATCTCTGCTTCCTGGAACTGGAGAGAATACAGTTTTTAGCATCAAAATCAGACAGGAATAGAGTGACGGTTTGGGCATGCGAGTGTACTCTAAATACCAACCTTCCGCCTCTCCTCAGCGGCTTCCAGTTTCTTCTGGATCTCCTCCAGGGAGGGGTCCTTACGCTGGGGCATGGAAGTGTTAAGCTCAGGCACACCGTCAAAAGAGGGAGGTTTCAGGATCACCTCAAATGCCTGGCCCGAGGCCCGCTTGTTCAGCTCAATGACCTCCATGTCTTTGATCACACACCAGTTGAGATCCACTGCATCTTGAAGAATGATCACATAGAGTACTTTCTGTGAGCTAAATATGTCAAGGCCTCATTATATTTATGCTCATTGCATGTTAGTGGTAAAGATGTGTCTATTTTGTTATTTACCCTCAGCCTTGTATGTGGGATTCTCTGCATTGTTTGAGTTGATGCAGGAGCACAGAAATGACACTAGAGGGAGCTCCTTCACCTTGTCTCGATATGCTGTGTGGAGAAACGAAAAGCAGGCATTTCTCTTAAAAATCTTATTCATACTTGATTGGTTCAGAAAAGTACAGATTCCAAAACCAAATAATCTAATTAAAAACACCTGTAAGCAATTCCACATAAAATATCTAACCAGCTACCTGAGAGATTTCACTGAATTAACCGTGAAGCGCATCGTTCCCAGGGATTACTTGAACTACTGAAATGTATTCAATGTATCTTGAACACAATGTAAGTCGCTATGGATGAAAGCGTTTGTAAAATGTATAAGTGTAATAAAACCTTTTTTATTTCAGCAATTTTTAATCACAACTCGCGGATTCGAAAACCTGAATAAGGTTCGCTGATAAACCAACCAATCGCATGATTTTTGGGGCGGAACTAGCTGTTTGCTCGACCAATGGGAGTCCGAGGGAGCGTTTGGGAAACCTGTTTGGGGACAGGTTTATTTAAAATAAATTATGTTTATGATTAAACAATTTACACTTTTACATAATTTAAAATAATGTAGAATATTTTAGAAAAAAAAATCAAGCTGAATTGCTCAATTTTAATTATCAACGACTTGAAAATGTTTGTATTGGATTTTTTTTTAAAGTCTGATACTCTGATTACGTTAATCATAATAATTGTAATTGATTAAAATCAGTTTCTTCTGATTTCTCTATAGGTTTCAAAAAGATTTAAACCAAGCATCAGTGTTAACATTTCAGGACAAACATTTCATACCCTGTGCCTTCAAATGTAGATTTTGACAATAGAGGCTTTGGAGTTTGACAATCAGGGCTGACTTTTTGTTGCTTACCTGCCAAGGTCATGTTTATGCAGTATCGTTTACAACCTTTCACTCTGTCCTGTTTAGAGAGAGAGAAAGAGAAGAATAGGAAACAGTGTGTTTTTAGTTTACTGGTCACAAGGATAAATCACTCTGGCCTCAAGTAAATGCTCTGAAACATCAGAATTAGGCTATAAAATAACTCAAATTTATCCCATTTGATTAATACACTAGTGTCTTGTACTTTCAATCCATTGTGCATGAGATGTGTCTAAAAGGCGCTTGTTGTGATGTGGCGGGACACTGGTGGTGAGAGGGGAGCATGAATTTAGATGAGGGGCAGCAGGGAGTGTCACGCACAATCTCTGTATTGTTACTCCGCCTGAAAGCTGCCACTTATCAGTACAAGACCATTTTAGAAAGCATCACAGACATTAAAGATTACATTAGTCTTAAAAATAAAAGATATGATCTTAAACACCCAAACTGATCTCAGCCCAGATGACATTTCATAGCTTAGTGAAAGGACACAGTGATGCTTTGTTCAGCTTGGGGAGCACTTAAACCTAAAGAGATAGTTGGCGGTCACCGGGTGGTGGTGTGTATGTCTGTCTCAATCTACAATCATGAGCAAAACTGAAGAGACCCCTATGGAGAGAGAAGCATTGCCCTGCCCTGTTCATACTGTACAACTACTTTTGTCTATACACACTTATTAGCATTTGGATTAATAGCCCCTTACTGCATGGATAGCTGTGTATTTACAGCTTGTTACAGAAGCAGATACCTGTTTATACTTCAATATTATACTGTCTTTGCCATTATATTCTCACATGACCGTAACAAAACAAATTCACATGACTCCTTTACATAATTGTTATCTGTTGCCCCAAATGGCATATTTGCATAATTTCAGACTAAACACTTGAAAAGTCAATACAAAACATTAGCATTAAGTAACAAAATTACTCCAAATCCAACCGTAAAAACTGCAGTCAGTGTGTATCTTTGTGAAAGGTTGTCAGACTCTTGCCTTTGAATGACATAATCTAGTGCACTCTTGAATTATGTCATCTTTTAACACAATAATGCATCTCTATACACACAGATACAGATTTGTCAATACAATAATTTTTTATGCATGTAAAAGTAGCATGGCATACATTATTGATGGCAGACACAGCATGCTGTAAGAACACTGAGTTCCCTCTAAATGTCTGATGCGGCACTTTCAATCTCTGAGTCAAAGGTAACCTTTTTCTTTTTAGTAATCAATGTTCAAATCGCAAAAACACATCCGAGCACATGTAGCCTCTCGTTTGATTTTGTGATGCCCACACTTACCTTTTCTTCTTGATGAGGTGTTGTCCCTGTCTCCCCCCTCTCTCACTTCTGTCTCTTTCTCTGGTATCCTCTTTTTCACCTCCCTCTCTTCTGCTCCTCAGATACAAGAGCTCAGCAGCATCAGCAGCGGCACCCCTCCTATCGCATGACATCATCTCCCAGTGCTGCTATTGGCCGAGGTGAGTGGCAGAGCACGGTGGGCCAGCATTTCTCCATCACATAGAAGCACGGGCGGTGTTAACTCTTTGTGCCTTACTGCAGGTGTCCATGCAAAATAGGAGACAAGTGTTCCCTAACACGTACTGTAGATGACAAGAGACAGAAGACAAAATTAGAGTTTACAATATTACTATAATATATAATACAATAACATAAGAACTATTATTATTAATTATACAACCAAAGCAATAACAAAACAAATGTTTCATTTCCCCCATATATTATATTATATTATATTATTATATGTATTATATTATATTATATTACATTACTTTACATTACATTACTTTACATTCCTATGTGGAATAAGTGGTTTGGAGAAAATATGAATTTTATATATATATATATATATATATATATTATGAACTCTATTGTACTACATCCTGTATTTTTATTATATATATATATATATATATATATATATATAAAATATGGTTTTATATATATATTATGAACTCTATTGTACTACATCCTGTATTTTTATTATATATATATATATATATATATATATATATATATATATAAAATATGGTTTTATATATATATTATGAACTCTATTGTACTACATCCTGTATTTTTATTATATATATATATATATATATATATATATATATAAAATATGGTTTTATATATATTATGAACTCTATTGTACTATATCCTGTATTTTCATGATGCATAAACTGCATTTGTCACATTTGTGAACCACCGCCCAGTGTTGCCAGGTTTGCTAACAAAACTAGCGCAAATGTCAATCAAAAAAGCCCAAAAATAGCCTAATCACACTATACCAAACATAAAACCTTAAAATCTGCCACTACCAAATACATATTTTACAGTTGCTGTTTTGCATTATACACAATATCAACTTAAAAATCACTATAAAATAGTAATTATAAACACGTTCTGTTTTCATTAAGGAGCTATGTGCCCTACCAGTTCCCTCCCTCACAAGACCCATCATTGTTTTATCAATGTAAAATGGGTAAAATATTTCAACACAATCATTTTAGTCAAATAAAATGCATGCAATATGTCAAACATTTGACCCACTGTAATTAAATCAGTTTAAAAAGCCCAAATCTGCCGTGAAAATCACAGACTTGGCAACCCTGCCCCTGCCCCTTTTTCTATTGCCACTGAACTCCATTCCCATAACCTCCTAAATGATGTCACCCAGATGTTGGTGTGCACAACAAAAGAAGAAGACAGAAACAAGTGAAAGGGAGTGTCTCTGTGCTGTACTGCAATGCAATAGACAGAATTGTTCTGATACCAGAAAAGATATTAATTCATGATGATGTCTGAACACTGTTATCATCATATACACTTTCCAGTCTAGTCATAACCACTGACTGGAAAGAGAAAGAGAGACAGCATCACATTAAGAGATTTGATGAAATGATTTAGGCTTTATAACCACATTTACAGTCTATCCGGGATGTGCACCTTGGCCTCAGGTTTTTTTGGTATAGTATATCCCCAAAAGGATTACATTTAAAAATGTATTGCTGATTAATGTATTCGTAATGAAATATTTTGAAAATAGTGTTCCATAAACATAAATATATCTTCTCAACTTGCCAAAGTCGTGACTCTTCATCTTAAGCACCACATGTGATTCTGCAGACGTCCCCCAGGTGCTGTCTGTGTATCGATCTAAGGGGAAGGGAATAGTGGAAGCATAATGGTTAAGAATCCTTATTAAATCCCACTGAGGTGTGACAGATATTACACAGTTACTGGAAGCACAGTCTCGCTCTAGCACTGCACACATCCTCTGCAAGTTGTTTGGGCTGAAAAACACCTCATCTTTTGTGTTCAAATGCTCAATATTCTATACCTACTTGCATGATTCGCCTTTTCAGCTTCATGTAAGCGCACACCTCTTATGGTTTACAGCACAAAGCATGACTCACTAAGGTAGACCTGTGAACACGTCTGACATCATCCTGTGCTTTCTGATGACTTCACCCACACAGATATTGATTCACTTGTCCGATAAGATTACATTTTTAAATCCAATATCAGTGCCTTTCAGTTATGTTTTATTGTCTGCAATTTTCGTGTAGTCAGCCAAGCCACTTTCTCAGACCCACTTGAAAGTTTTTGTTAGTTTGGTTATTTCTTCTGGTTAGAGTGGTTATTTTTTCTTTCTCTGCAGAGTTTAGGTTGAGATTACTAATCAGAGGAGTAACATCAGTGATGTAATGGGGCTGGACAGCGGTGGACATTGAGAGAGAGAGGGGGAGGGAGAAAGACCGATAGGACAAGATTAAAGGGCAGGAAATGGATTTTTATCCCCTTTGAGATTTGTAATTAAATCGGGCGATTTAAGTGGTAAGATCTTTACTCGGGCGTATATGTAAAATGGAGAGTATGAAAGGACATAAAATCTCAATTACTCCAACTATATTCTGAGAGTCTCTAAATTATGTTTGCTCGACTTGCTAGCAGCCGTCCCCTCCATATGCCCCTTTTTTCCCACTCGGACCTGTTGACATGCCAGATGCTCTTTTCTCAGGCTTGTTGCCATGGAGACAGTCTTTCACCGTCTACAACTGTCTGAAATTATTGGCAGCTTTGGTAGAGTTTTAAATGTCTGAAATCATTAAACTGAACGGAAACTTTTGCAAGGTAATTTTAGGCCCAACACAAACATCAGGCTATGTGTCTCAGTTGCGGTAAAACCAAATGTTGTAATACAAAAACAAATCTGATTTTAAAGGTCACATATAGGCCTGGACTTTATTAAATCTGATCCATTTACTTTATGAGTGGTTAACCTCAGAGAAAGGGAAATTCTTTGCTTTTTCTACTATCCCCGATTCTGCGGATGTGAAGATCATTTCTGTTGTGACAGAGCAGAATTTGGTTCCTCTAAATGTCAGCTTTTGAGGCATTTTAGACTTGTTTTTCAGACTTAAAAGAAATGAAATGCCTTATGTAAGAATTGATCGTATAGTCTCGCAACACTTTTTCCAGATGTTCATTATGACTTCCTCCTGTCAGTGACCTTAGCAGGTAAAAACACAAAGGTGGTCTGGAAATGCACCACTGCTCACATAAACTGGCTTACAGGGCCAGGGGAATTACGTTTTGATGGATCACTGCCTAGGGTCATAGTTTATGGTTGAATTAAACTGCATTCAAGATATGGACAGGATCTCCTCAAGATCCTTGGGATCTCTCTTGATCTTTTGATTTCGAGCGGCAATGGCCTGATACCTAAATCAAATTTCACACTTCCAATTCTTTAGTGTTCGAAGGCTTGTTTTGTTTAGTGTGCACAGAACTGAAACTAATTTGCTTAAATGGTAGAGGATGGTGGGTAATTCAACAGCTTGTGTTTCATGTCCCTGTCAGATACCAGACAGGCAGGAGATTTGCAGATTGCGGGAATCATCATGATCAGAACATTAATGTTGCCACTCTGCCAGCTTGGATCTCACTCACTCCCTTTTCCACCTCTATCCGTCAATGTGGACGGAGAAGCCTGGGAAAAACATGAATGCTCTTTGTGCAGATTATCATGTCATACTGTTTTATATCACATACAAAATATATACGCTATTTTTAACTAAATTATATCTTCTGCAATCTAGAATAGAAGGACAGCTGAGAGGTTTGTTTGAGCTGCAATCTACAGGCGTGGATTTACTTTTTCTTCAGCCTAAGGCTTATTCATTTCACTTATGGTGTGAAAGCTGTGCCTTTACATTTGACAAAAATAGAACTTTTGTTTAAAAAATAACTCATCCAAGCAAAAACAACAACACCAACGCAAAAGTAATGTATCTTTAATGTACTGAGTTACTTTCATATATACAAAGTAACTAAGTGCAATTGGTTAGTACTTGTAACGCATTACTTTTAAAAAGAACTTTCCCCAACACTGAAAATGACAGTAAAGGCATTTATAAGGTTACAAAGGATTTCTAATTCAAATAAATGCTTTTCTTTGAAACATTAGAACCCTGAAAGTATAGAGTGTAATATAAAGTATAGTTCCACAAAAATATTATTTTCAGCATTGATAATAATAAGAAATGTTTCTTGAGCAGCAAATCTGCATATTAGAATAATCTACTTCTTTTAAAAAAAATAATTTAATACTAAACAATTTTAATGACAGACCCCAAACTTTCATAAATAAAGTAAAAGTAAATCTATACTATATATTCAATTAAAATTTAAGCATTTTCACTTTATATATATATATATATATATATATATATATATATATGCATATTTTTATTTATTTTATTTAAGCTTTTAAATAAAGAAGCATAACCATACATTTCTTAAATGTATTTAAATGCCTGAGCTTCATCTTCTGAGAACTTCAGTCATGCCTCTATAAATCTGTCTCCCCCTTGTGGAGAAAATAAATGTTACATCTTTGACTACTATCTAAGAGCTATTTTGTAAGGTAGAGTGTAACACATTTATTAAATACCCCTTCCGGGTCAACATCCAGTGATATGAAAAATACCAGCTTTTCAATGACAGAACAAAAGTAAAGCACTCTAACAAAGAGCAATGGAGTTCTAGAGAAAGGGGAGGCAGTGATGAATACAACAAAAGTGACTCTACCCGCAGACTTCCATAGAGTCTGAGCTGAAGTTGTAGGGGCCACCGCAGTGGGTGACTGAGGACAATGTACCACCCTGTGACTCGCTGCCCTCTCTATGTCTTTGACTGGAGGTTGTCAAGAGATTCTAATCAACAGGGTTGCAGATCTTGGTCTTAGACCTATACTGGCCAATAGACCTATACTGCACCACAACACTGCAATATAGATTGCAGCACCTATATTCTCCTCGTCCTATATTTTATAAAGTATTTTATCACTTATTATCGTCAATGTAATACAGACAATAATATCATATATTTGATCCTATTATTTGATAAACCACTGGATGTGATTTAGAAGCTGATTTTGCTTAGTCTCTTGCTCATCAAGGATGCATTTGTCTCATGATCAATAGTATTGTGAAATATTATTACAATACAATATAACTTTTTAATTTTAATATAACGTAGTTTATTTCAGCGATGACAATATTTCAGCAGCCATATGATTAATGAAATTAAATTTCAAAAGGACAGCACTTATTTTGAGATTGTAATCTTTTGTAACACTATGCCTGTACTGTCACTTTTGGTTCAATTTGCTTGCTGAGTAAAACTGTTAATTTCCGTCAGTAGTGTGTTTGTATGTGTGTGTGTGTGTTTCCCATAAGTTTAGTTGACACAAAGGATCTCTTTTGGGGTTCAGGTAGCTCAGTTCACCCTCAAGACTTGTGACTGCCCTCTTGATCAGGGTTAATAGAAACCAGATCGCTTCATTCCACAACCTCTGTGTGGAATCTGATCATTTCAGCCTGAGGTCTAAAGTGTGTGTGTGTGTGTTTTGTGTAACAAGACTCCCATCCACTAAATCAAATAAGATGTAACCCTCTTCCATTGTTCAGGCTGCGGCCCAGTGATGACAGGAATGAACAGGAAGGGAAAACCAAAGACACCAGAAGAAGAGTTGAAAAAACAAACTTTTCTGTTTGGGTAACCGGTCAACCTGCTAATACTGTATCTCTGGAATATAATTGGAATAAATTAGCAAAATGCTAAAAGCATAACAATTATCCCACTTGCATTCTCAAACAGCAGCAAAACATTCCTCTACTTGCAAGTAACTTTGATCATTGAAGCTATGTATGAATAATACATTAAGCAAGGCAACTGCTGAATTCATTGTAAACTAGGCTACATAAAAATGCTGAGTTCACTGTAAACTAAGAAGAGTGGCAGGCGGCCTTATCTCAGAGAGCCTCATCGCAGTAGACACATCCAGCTGTAATTTTCTCAGATTAATATCCTTTTCCCTGCAGGCCTATTATACAAATCCCATACAATATATGAACCCTCATGTGCTCTCACTGTTGTCTTCAGGGAAAAGAAAGCCCTCCATTTTCAGATCTACACCAGTGCTATACTGGATTTTAGAGGGGAGATAAGACAGGAACTCTCTAATTGAGATGAAACTAATTTGTCCACTCATGACATCTGTATTCTGTGCAGGCCGTTGGGGAAAGTTCTCAATGAATAGATCTGAGAGCAAGCCAAACTGTTTATACAGATTATAGGGAGGGACAGGAAACTCACGGAGTACAGGAACCATGCTGCCAGTATCTCTCTACAACTATTTGACCTATGACCTGTGAAAATTTGAATCTATGACATGTTGCATGCCATGGTTTGCCAACACCTCTAAATGGATAAAGCATATGATGAATTTAAACACGTAACGTTTACACCTGCATCACAGCCCTGACCATTTTATTTAAATTACATATAAACTATGAAGATAAAGGGTGACTTTACCTGAGCAGCAAATCTGCAAATTAGAAAGATTTCTGAAGGATCATGTTACACTGAAGAATGGAGTAATGATGCCGAAAATTCAGCTTTGCCATCAATTAATACCTTTTTAATAGACGATACGATATATTAATATAATTACGACAGAAACGTTTTTTCTTAATTTTTTTATCAAATCAATGCTCACATGCTTAGATTTAGAAACAGGGTCAAATAAAATCTTAGTGGACCATTGGTATTAGACCGGGAAGTGTATTATTTTTGACCATTGAATATGCACATTCCTAATTAACATTCTCAGAAAGGGTTAAAAAAAATGTGAGCACAACTGTAACCGCTACACATGTGAAAGAAACTAAGTTTATAGGTTTCATATTTCCTATCCTTCTTGCTCATCCTGGGAATCTGCAGCTACTGAAAAGATTATGGATCATAACTCAGATACTACAGCTTCTTGAAGGCCTTTAAATAGACTGATGTGCCTGTATGGAATGTATGGTGCGGGATTAAGGGGAACCTGAAAGGGAAAGACAGATGGAAGGAGACAGGGAGAGACAGAAGATGATGGGTGATGGAGAGAAAAAAACGCGTAGTGTCATACATGAAAAGAATGTACAGGGTATCATAACATTGAACAAAGACTCTACTGTTCTGCAACCTTTCATCATTTCTATCTTTCCTCTCTCCCACAAATGCATTCAAAACCAAACTCATTAATTACAGATTGCCTGCAAACCAAGAAAACAGAATTGAATAATAATATGGTTTTGACCATACATGGCTTCATTATCACAGCACAGATCCAGACAAAACACTGGAGAGCATTGGCTTTTAAAATGAAACATTTATTAACCAAATTGTTTTTTTAGTAGATACATTACAGACTCACTCAATAAAAATGGTTGTTAAGGAGCAATTCAGTTCTTAATACTGCTGCTTTTAACAACAGTTGGCTGTGTGCTTTGATAATGGGACATTTTTGGATTTTGACGTTCGCAATTTCATTTATATTAACCAGGATTTTATTGTAGAAATTTGTTTTAAAATTTGATGCTGTCATTCTAGTGATCCTGATTGTACGTTCATCTTATATTACTCTGAATGTCTTGAATATTTTGTTGTCAGAATACCATTATTGATTGACAGCAATCTCCCTGTTGTCAATATGTAAATCATGTTGTCATATTAATAACCAGTGTGTCATAAGATGTTGTCCTATGACTCACAAACCTTTAATATGATCATAATAATGATTTACGCTTAATTTCATATGTATATATATATATATATATATATTTTTTTTTTTTTTTTGAATTTGAGTCAGTTTTGAACTCCGTAACGACTCTGAACAATTCACTGACTCCGAATTTGTGGCTGTGTCATAAATCTTTTTGACTGTCCTATTAAAACGAACCAGTTCATAAGAGTAATTTGTTTGTGAATCAGACATTATGGCTGGTTGCAGTTAACACTGTGTGTGCACTAACCAAATGATGTCTCACAAATCCAAATATTTTCCTAACTAGATTTTACATTTTTTATTTTCTGTCCCATTTGTGCCCATTTTCTCAGCAGTCTGAAGTCAATTCAAATAGCCTAAAATAAAATAAAATAAAAATTGAATAAAATAAAATAATACAATATGTTATTACATTAATTAATTACATTTTTTCTATGAGTTTTATTTTCATGTCACTTTGTACTTCAGCTATGAGCTTGTGTCTTTACTGCTATAGCTCCAGAGATTTGGATCTCAAAGTTAAACTGCTTATATCGGCCCCTGCCTAAATGCCGTTACATGAGCTTGGGTTTAAAGGAATGCTGGATTAAGCATGCGCTTTGTCGGCCTTAGAAAAGAGCCCACAAAGAGAGCTCTTTATTTGAAAGACTCTCAGCGCTTGATGCACAACTCCACCCAAGAAATTTTATATTTCTTTCCATCTAGACATTCTCCCCTTCAGCCACCAGGCAGTTTATGGCGTGCAAGTAACGTTCCTGGGCGCTGGAATAGATGTGGTGGTGCAAAATTTATGTTTCCTACCCTTTTCGCTTCCAAATGAGTGTGAATGGGAATTTCAACTACACTTTGGAAAGGTTCAGTGTCTAACACACAATCAGCTATTGAATGAAACCCTACAGATAAAAGGGACGTAAGGGTCCGGGATCAGCTCCAACCTAGTGCCCACGTACTGGGATTCATAAAGAGAATGATTGTTAAATGTCTTTTCCTTTCACATTGACCTTAAATTTGTGGTTGTCACAGTGGTGGGTGAGATCAGAATCAGTATCCGTAGTAAAATTACTTAGCCCTCTCAGAGCCGACTGCTTGCTCATGTGCAGCTTCACAGTGCTGTATAATTAACAGCTCAAATTGGGAGAGTTTGACAGGAGTAGGCCTGTTCTCCATCAATGTGAAGCATTCAAAGCTCAAAGCAACAAGGCAGCATCACTGCACCGCCTGCAGCTGATAAACATGTCCTTGTAAAGAATAACACTAAGAGGACAAGCAACATATATCTAAATGTGTTTCCCAATCTAAGTGGCAGTTCATTATTGGAGTATTCAGACACTGCCTTAAAAGTCCAGTCCCAAGTCCATTAAAGTCCACACAGTCTACAGTCCGCTTTATTGGCTGGGAGAAACAGAATTCATCCAGTGTTTTGTGTAACTTTTCAGGACTCGAAATACAGAAGAATGAATGGGTTCAACATACTCCGGCTTTGAACTTTGTGAGGGGAAAAGAGCTCTGTCGACTAACAAACCATAAAGCTCTTCAGTACACTAAAGTTCTCACTGTCACGTTTTTAAAGAGGATGTTCAGTGTTCTCCTGGATTGACCCTGCATTTTTCTGACTTTCACAGGTGTTCACAGCAGGTTAGGACTCTGAATAACCAACCCATCAGTATGAAACAATAAATCAAAACAAATGCTCTCATAAATTGGTGTTTCTTCAAATATAAGGGCACTTCTGGCCTGGTGGGCTTTATCTAAATTATTTCACCTAAGTTTGGACTTACATGCTTTTCACACTCAGTAGTTCATTTAACCTTAAACGCATACCTCGGGTCCTTAGTGACCCGAGACGTCATTCACTACCTCATCCATTTTTTGACATGAACCGACTATTCCTCAATCAATTAATTATAAACAATATAACAAGAAAAAATACTAAAATTATTTAAAAAATATTTATTTTCCCATTCATTTTTTGTAAAAATTGTATAGGTGTGTGTAATGGTGTAAGTATATTTTTTTTCTTAACAACAACAATTGAATCTTTGATGGCTGAATAAGTGCAATTCACCTTTATTTCACAAGGTGGTGATATCTGATACATATTGATGAAGTGACGTTTCACTCATAGTGACCGCAGGCAGAAAACAATAGGAGGTATCATCAGCAAAACTTGAAATGGCTCAGCGATTCACAGCAAAGCAAAACATCTACTCAAACTGAACCCTTCCAAGCTCCAAAAAAATATCAAAATATGCTTAATGTTATTCTTCGTAATTGTTCTCTCTTTATATTATAAACATTAGAGAGATCCGTCCATGTTAGATATAGAGCCGGGTCGCTAAAGGCCCGAAAATGTAATCATGATCGTCGAGGGTTATTTTGTCCAGTAATTTAACATGGAAAAATCGTTGTGTGTGAAAAGTCGATGTACCATCTCAAGGGTTGTGGAAAAATATTATAAAGGTTGAAAAAGTTACATAGTGCTGCTTTAAAAAAAATAAAATAATAAACCCCTAGGACGCCCTGATTGGGATATGACATTTTATGCTTCTGTTGTGAATCCTCTGATTGCATCTGTCTTTTCTCACAAAAGCTGTGTTCACCAGCTCCCCCAAGTTTAATGGAACAAAAATAATGGAGCTGTGAGAATGTCCATCTGTCTGTCTGTGCATTGGCAAAGGAGAGCATTTCTTATGTGAGAGTCTTGCCCTGCCTCTGTAAAGAAATTGGCTATTTAGTCAAGATGAATTATATGAATCTCTGTTTTCCAAAGAATGTCTGTGTTATCTTATTTTGTAGTGGGATGAACCAACAGATTTCTGAGAAACAGGGATGCATGTTTTCTCTAATTTTGAGGGGATTTTGACAGGCATATTTTGTAAATGCTTTTTAATGACCAGAATGGATGGTGTATTGTTTAGTTCACCCAAGAATGAAACTGCTAATTGCCAACCTGCATGTTGCTCTTTAAGCGTCTGTTTATGTTCGCAATGTTTATATGTGAATAATAGCCTAAATTCAGTCAGTTCATAAAGTAATTGTCTGTTAAAAAAATGTTTTTTTTGACTAAACTGCTCAATTCATAAGGATTAGATTTATGATCTCTTTATAAACTTTTTGAAGCATCAAAAAGGTAGTTATGTAGCTTTCAGAACTGACTGAAAATATCTTCATTTGTGTTCAGAACTAAAGTTTTTCAGGTTTGGAACGGCACAAGGTTGAGTAATTAATGATCGAATTTTCATTTTTTGGGTGAACTATCCCTTTAAGGCTGTTTGTAATTAAAATTATAATGTCGCATACTGACTCTCTAGGGATTTAGATTGGTAAATTAAACAAAAACTGGCTCCCATGTACCAACAGTGCACACAGTCATGAATTCAATCTTGGACAATAGGGGAGTGCAAAGAGAGGTAACACATGTTTCCTGTCGTGCTACTTTATAAATTGTGGCAAGTGGAAGTGGGAAGGTCAAGGGCTATATTCTCATTTCACGAGGGAGCAACAAAGAGATTAAAGCTTAGAAACTTAAAGCAGGAACTCTTAAGTCACGTGTTAACTTAACTGAACAAAACGACCAATGGAATCACATTAAAAAAATACACATAACCTAAAACATTTCTAAAACATTTCCTCATGTTTCTAACGTAACATTTTGTTAGATTTAAACTCACATCACCCAAATTAGCATCCCGTTTCTTGATATGTACTGGAGAACATGTTAACAAAGTGGGCCACAGAAGCTTTTGCTATTACAATGATGTGTCATTTAACACAGTTGTTGTATAAACTATTCCATTCAAAAGATTAGATTCATTAAACATTTATGAAAGAAGTCTTCAATATGAGATCAAAAATAAAATGGTTAATTTATTCCAAGATAAAGCTGAATTTTCCGCATCATTATTCATGATCCTTCAGAAATCATTGTAATATGCTGATTTGCTGCTGAAGAAACATTTCTTATTATCAATGTAAAAAACTGCATGTGCCGTTTGATATTTTTCTAGAAAAAGTTATTAATTTCTTTCAAGATTTTTTCATGAATAGAAAGCTCAAAATAAATACTTTTTATGTATATTTTTTGTAACAACGTCTGTCTGTCACTTTTGATCAATTTAATGCCCCCTGCAGCTGACAAAAAACCCTTTTGTGCGAAAATCTTGTCAGGAGATATAGGCCTACAATGTTTTTGTAATGCTCAAACATACTGTATGTCTGAATATTTGGATCTCTATGACAGATGAATATAATATTTTAAATATTTATCAACTAAGACACCAGCATGTAAAGGTTTGCAGTTTTGTTGGACATAAACCGTCAATTTTGTAAAAACAGAAGGACATTACTTAGAGGCTATAAAACTCTTTTCCAACAATAATATTTTCCTCCAAATAAAGTCTGTGCTCCTTTAATGTAGGGTGTCTGACAGCAAAGTTGTTTGTGCAGATTTAGAAAAAAATTGCAGAGCTGTTAGACAGAAGTAATTGGTCTTTAATCAGCAATAAAATACAGAGGTTTTAAGCAAAACATATGCATACTGCCAAGATCATCCATCAATGAAATGTTTACATGAAGCAGAGGAATTGGCTTGACAGGACATTGCAGAGAACATGGCATGAGGCTTTGATCATATTTTAACCTCTGTCCTCCACTCGCCCCCATATTGTACAATACAAAAGCAGATGGTAACAAGGTAAACTGATTATACTCAATTATTTCTGGTCATTATTTTACAAAGAAGCCTAACCTCTAACAGTATTGATTTAGTTCCTGTCAGTATTGGCCACCCCAACTTCTATAAAACAACTCAAGCCAATTCAAAGTCTTTGATATTTTCCCTTGATGATAAATCGCAGCCAATTCATCACCCAGTAATGTTTTAAGCCTAGTTTAACACCATTTTATGATAAAAGTAGAGGAAGGACAACCAGTGGTTCACTACAGCATTCCATGCACAAGTCATCAATTTAAATCAGCCCACAGGGACTTATGAGCTACACAGAAACTATAAACCATCTGAAGCATGACACTTGCAGAAGATTGGGGAAATGCATTTTACCTCTTTAGACGCTAAAGAGAAAGTCCTGAGGTTTGGGGGCGAACAGTGAATTTAGAAGCGTGCCTTATAGAATTAACCCCACTGCCTCGACACTACCCAAAGGGACACATGTCAGGGTGATCTAATGGGGTTAACCTTAACTATAAAAGCAGCCGGAGTACGCTTATAAAGGAAAAGTATCAGAAGATGAGAGGCACTTCACTTGACAGACAGTTTTAGAGCTTCTCGGTTAGCTTCTTCAACCGATGAAGATTTGAGTGGGTGCTCTCAGACAGAAGCCAAAGCAATACGATCGTAAGTAAGCACAGCAAGTGCCAAAACCGACAAAGGTGAGCCGTCCGGCTTAAAATTCACCGTGCGATTAAAACTTCTGGTTCTGCAAAACTAAGGTGCTCCTAAATAAAATCGAAACCCATTTTGTTGCACATATTTGCATAAAAACTGCTGTGACAGACAATAAGGTTAAAGCCACATACTATATGAAAACCAGTATTGTAAAATAAGTGCAGCATTTTAGCGGGTTCTTTTACAACCACAACATTTATAACCCAAATCTGTCATTTTTGCAGTCTTATTAAACATATTGTGGTTTGAAATATTTTCTGCTAGCCGAAAATTCAGATTTATATGGTTTGCTGAGCACCATTTGTGCGTCAAATGATGGAGGATGTTATAAGATTGTGTCTTTGTTCTTAATCTGACATTCGTCATGGTGATTTGTGTGATGGGAGTGAGAACATATGAGTCTCTCACTAAATGAGAAAAGCACAGATAAAAAAGAATTCTGGAGTGCAGCAAAGTATTTGTCCATCTTGAGTGAGAAATCAGGCACTTAAGACCATTTAAGCAGATCTGCGGCCAATTTCTATTTTTTTCTTTTCTTTCAAATAACATTTTTGGCATTGCTATGGGTTCCCAATAGGAAAGGCAAGTGAAATCATAATTTTCTCTGTATGTGTACAGCCTACGATTTAATGTCTGGGATTATCTGTGCAGCTTAACTTCATATAAGTTAAGTATTATGACCGTAACAAAAGTTACAAATAAAAAAGTAAACAGTTTGACAGCATCTGCATCACAAACAATCTTTATAAAAAGTTGATCAGTTTAAGTAAAGACATTTAAAGCAACAAATTCAAGCAATTTATCATTTGACAGTGGAATTCATTATTAATGAAATAGCAGTATTACAGCAAACCATGCTCAGAAACTTAGAAGGTAAAGATGGGGTTGGGTACAACAAAGTTTTCAACTTACATACAGGAAAGGCCAGCTGTAAATATCTCAGACTATGCACAGACCGATCATGCAGGGGTCTGGTCTGGATATCTGCTGATAAGCATTAATACACAAGTCTGCACGTCCACATTCTGACATGTTTCCACTGTCACTGCTCCTCACCCTGTCTTTGACATAGTACAGGACAAGCCCTGTGACCTGCTGTAAACTATTTATTTGGTCACTTGAGCTATACAAAAAGGAAACATTGGCTATACTTTAAAACAAGCAATTCCATTAATATATAATAAGTAAGTATGACCGTATTTTATGTTTATAATGTTATTTCTGAATGTTAATTGTGGTGGAATTGTTAAATGATGTGATATTATCTGATATCTGTGTTCAAGTTTGCAACCAGGCCAGTAGCTTCTGTGATTCTCTTTCTACGGCTGTTTTATTGATTTGTTGCTGGAATGCTGTCAGGAACATATCAAAAATGAAGGTGCACAACTCCCCCAGTTTGCCAGGCTGGATGTTCCATTCCTTGGCAGAATTCCCAACTAGGCCGATAAGACCTGATATATCTGGACTAGAAAGCTTTACACTCCTCTCTCTTTGGGAATGTTAATAAATATTAGGGACAGACTACTAATTCAGTAGAATTTTGTGTGAAACTTTGCATGAATATAATTATAGATCCATTAAATATAAATGAATGTTTCACCTGAAATGAATTATTCACTCATCCTCGTGTCGTTCCAAACCTTTCTTGCTTAATATGAAGAGAGATTGCATACACATTTGAGGAGGGGTGAGTAAGATGACTTCTTTTTTTATTGTTGGCTGAAATGAAACACAACGTCTACAGTTACTTGTAATAAAACGGAGACCACTTCTCGCTTTCACACCCAGTATTATACATTTTTGTCAGGATGTTGACACTCCTTGACAGTCTGCGTGTGTGAGCTTATGAATGCTGGTCTTTATACCAGCCATGCAGTGGAGTACAGCCAACTCCCACCTTTTAATTTAAGGTGGAGGAAAAAAGAAAACAAAGTATCACATGGTCTTTGTGACAGCAGTGTTGAAGTCTGTCTTTCTTATGGCTCTTGGTTTTGGGTTCCTCTAAAAGAAAATATTGTAATGCATCCCATAATCAATTTCAATGTACTTTAAGTTACTCCTAAATTTGACTGGTTTGATTTTTCTTAAAACATCTTAAGGTACTCAGACTTTCACATTCGCATTTGAGATTTGGATGTAAGCTATACTTGTTTTTTATTTTATTGTATTGAATCCGACTTTAAAATGTATCCAGAAAGGAAGCATTGGGCTTTTGTGGGTTTTCAGTGCTCATTTCTCCATTGATCTTGTGTTTGGTTACGGTAGTCCAAAACGATAGTAAAGCAAGAGCAAGTGTTGGGGCGGGGGTGGAAGTCGAAGGTTGTGGATGGTCTCTCCCCTCATCTACTTGCACAAAGAAGGGCTTTCTTTCCTCATCCCTTTGCTTTCTTAACTCTTACTGCCATTAAACCCCCAGCACTCCACGGTTCATTGAGAACACAGTGGAGCACTGCTGCTCTGGTTGGTTTAAAGACACAGCAGGATCACACCAAAACCCCTTCCCAGGCCTTGATCCCTCTGGGCAGGGTAAGAGTGTCTCACCTCTGTGCCATGTCAAAGTAAAAGGGTCTGAATCATTCATAATATTTATATAATTAACCACCATGTTCTATTAATACCCTATGATGTATGAGCAAAATATTCATGGCAATTTTGAAACTAACTTGTTTTCCCCCCTTAAATTATTCTAATGTGTTCCTCTGAAATAATCAAAAGTAGGCGTAACTTTATCCTAATATTTTACCAGTATTTTATTTTAGTAGTGTTGTTTCTGTTTGGAGTGAATTTGACCATGCAAAGCATTGTGGAAAAATACAATACAAGACCACAAACAGAACATGAAAGTTAATCAGCCATCAAGATCTTCACTGTAGACTATATGGGCTGGTGCTTTTCATTTTTATTTAGTTCCTGAATCAACATTGTTGTAATGTGTTTCATTCTCCCAGGATCATTAGAAGGTCATAAGTGTAAGCCACAAAATGTTTCGCTTTGCATTTCCAAAATGAATAGAAAAGCATATGCTTGTTTGAAAGCAAAACATAGACAAAATGTATTTTTTCCCACACGAGAACAATGCCAAAAAACAACATTTGTGACCACTAACTGCGTGACTGCTCCAGCATGCAGATGGTAAACATTAAAAGGAATACAGCGTTCTCATACATGAAAAGAGTCGTTTTTCTCACAGTGGTTTTCTATTAAGTCTTCATATGTAAACCACGCACTGTATGTAATTGGCAATTAAAACAGAGGTTAACAGGAATCCTGGTGCATGTGTGTGGTTGGATACACAACACATATGATACAGGTGGCTGTTCTTTTGTTTCTTTTGCTTTAGTATTATCATGCTTCTCTGGAAAACAGTTTAATTGAATCCTATTTTAAGTAAATTATCCCTCATTTTAAATGGCTACTTAGAAAATGGACATGTGGTATTGATTTGATTTGACTTATGCCCCCTGTATTTTTAGGAAGAACATTCATTATTTATACATTATTCATTCACAAAGAAAATTGGTGTCCTCAAAGTTTGGATTTTTGTGATTTTTATTTTTTTAATAAGGCATAAAGATCAATTTCCAAAAGAAATTAATAGTCAACGTTAGTATGGGTGTATTCACTTGCACTGTATACTGTAAGTTTATGAATAGATTCATCCGCATTTTAATATACCTCCGGACATAGAGCTTTTCAGATGGATGCCGAGGCTTTTTAGGTCAGGTAGAATCTGCGATCTCTGACCTAGTTTGTTTGCTGGCCTCCATGGCTATACAATACGCTGTATTTTCTGCCAAATGGCAATCGGCTGTCGAAATACTATTGGGTGAATAAATTTGGCAATGAGCAGAATCACACAGACCAAAACAAAAACAGACATTCTGACACGAAAGTAGAATAATTGGCTGTAACATTGTTTTTCAGATAAATAAATATGTGTACTTAGATGGTTTCCTAAATATCTGAAAACTTTTTATGGTAATTTTGTGCTTTAGTACAGTCAAAAAGTTACATACAGCACCTTTGATGAATTTAACCACTTGTACGCATTATACAAAAAGGAGAATTGTGTTTAATTGTTTCTAATTAACCAAATTTTCTTTCCTAATAACACACAAAACACAAGCTATTCACTCGGTCCGGACCATTGAATCAGTTGCTCACTGCTGTTGGATAAGTTGAATTCACAAATCATCCGATGCGACATAATACGATTCAATAGTTTCAATAAAAATAATCGGCTAAAATTATGATTTGTTCATAAACTGGACATCGTTATCGAATCGTAGAGCAGGTCTTTATTTATTTTTTTTACTTTAAAGTCTGCATGAAACAGAAGTCGTGAAGTTTCTTCCCTATTTAAGTGAAATGGCTTCTCAAAGAAAAAAAAATGTCACTTGATTGTGACCATTTGTTATTATTTGATCGTTGGTTCATCATTTTAGTTTGCTATTGCTGTGATGTAATGTGAGTGACAGGTTGTCCCGCCCTCACACTAGTAAACACGTTATCAGAGAAGAGATGCTTCTGCAAGTGGGAGTTAATTACGAGGGCACATGTCATGAATTAAAAAACAATAATAATGATGTGCACCGATACATCATTTGTGATGAATCCTGCAATATTCCATAAATAAAGAAAAGAAAGAATTGTTCATTTTGATTTCATGGTGACGTTTCCTGTTTTAAAACACTTAAGGCCACCTAAATCACGAGTTAAGGATTATCCCACGTCTGAGGAGGCAAGCAGCAATGTCATGACACAGTGAAAATAATCCCTTCTAAGACAGACACGGTGACTGTGCTCTCAGAAGCAACGAGTCGAATCCCAGAGATTGGTTTTAACGGGACTGTGTTGCAGGGAGTGCAGCTGTCATTGAGGTTGATTGAATATATTTATGTTAACTTTTGGAATGTGTGCAGAGACTCTGACAGCCTGCTGGAGGCAAACCATAGGGCAGTGCACTGGGGTTTAACGGCTCTCGATGACTCCTATTAAACTAACCGACCATAAATTCAAGTAGTATTTTATTTGTTTATTTTTTATAGTGCAACTACTGTGATCTTGTAAAATATAAATTGGTGGTGGGTGGCAATCACTGGCATTCTTAGGGTGTTTCTACTAAGTGTAAAAAACAACATAAAGAGAACACACACAATGCCACGACCCACTGGTGTTAGGATGGCAGGTCAAGACTGAAAGAATGTAAACATACATCAACTTCAGAAAAAAACTGATTCAGGGAAAGGAGGCTGATGTGTATAATAATGAGGCTCTGTAAAAGGCATACACTAAAAAATTATCATGATTTTAACGGTAAAAGACTGTAAGAAGTTAGAAGAAGAAGAAGTTAGAAGACTTGGAATACAATGCACAAGATATATAGATGACTTCTATGATCCGTTGGTTCTCAAGAACTCAAGCTTTTTATTTTTGGTTAAACTTATTTCTTTATAACTTCTGTGAATATAAAAAATTCATATATTGTCAGAGCAATAGCCTGTGCTTCAGGCGACCCTAGTTCAAGCTTGAACTTTCCAGCTTCCCTTCCCATTGCTTCCTGTCTCATATCATAAAAAGCCAAAAAATAAAGCTCAATAAAACTCAGAAAAGATGGGGTGAAGAAATAATCTTCATCATTTCTCAGAAATCTCTCTGTGAATCCCTGAGAAGAATGTGACTACCACAACACCCCCAGTTTGTTTCGTGTTGTGTACCACAGTTTTTGTTCACTGATTGCAAATAAACTGTCCCCTCAGGAATTTTAATCTGTTGTACAAAGTCCAGGGATTTAATAGTGCTTTCAGTTTCAAAATGAAAGTCGGGAAGATCCAGTGTTGGCTAAGTTCTACACAGGCAAAATTGAAGGAAAATCGGGGTATACAATGCAGACTAAACTCAAACTCAAATAGAAACTAGAAAATGCTGTCTTGTGGTTGAATGACATTAAAATGCAATTAATATTAAAACGATTCATCAAAAGTGTCTTTCGCTCTCTGTGGTAGACAGACATGGATTAAGAGAGATTTGAATCTGTCTGACGCAAACAGAGTTTGGAAAAAAAAAAGAAAATATTACTAATAAGATGTGTGCTTACGCACAGATTTTAGATGAAGGGAATTCAAAACACACCACACTTTTTCCTTACATCTGGCCAAGAAGACCTCACTCAAACTAACCTTGAATGTTTCAATTGCTGTCTGCCTGGGTTCTTACATTACCACTGCCATAACTGAGACACAAGTTGTCATACTCCTCAATGCTGATGTCTAGCCACTCCCTTAAGACAAAACTTGACTTAGACAAGAGATTCTGTTAGAGATGAAAATTTGCTGAGGCAAACGTTATTCTGGTCCAGTAGACCGGAACAATCTTTGATGGTTAGGGTAGGTTAGGTCATGTCTCTTAGCAGCTTGGATCCTCCCTTCGGCATTGCTTTAGGATCACAGCAATTATATGTGATGCTATCTCAGCAACCTTGAGATCAGAGGAAACTGTCCAGTGAATTCCTGACCCGAACTGGGACAGCTTGGGTCTCTTCTTTCCCTTTTGTGCATTTCACGTTTTTTTAAACCAGGGTTTAGAAAATTTGAGAGAACAGAAACTTTTTTTAATCTTTTTCTTTTTAATTTCAGGGCTGTCATGTTATAATAACTTTAAAGGTGCATGACATTTTTTTTTGACTGTGCTAAAGCATCAAAATATCATAATATGTTTGCGATTTAGGAAACATGCTGACATACTTGTTTCTCCGAAAAACAATGCTACAGCCAATTAGCCTACTTAATTGTGTTTTTGTTTTAGTCTGTGTGATCCCACCCGCTACTTGACAGTTGGCGGGAAATACAGCATATTGCAGCCATGCAAGCCAGCAAACAAACTAAGTCAGAGTTAGCAGATTCTACCTAACCCAAAAAGCTCGATATCCAGAAACTGAAAAATCAACTCATCAACTTATCCGTCGCCTTCCATTTTTTTGATTGTGCTTGTTTCTGTTGTGTGTCCCAATATGGCAATCTGCGTGAGCGTTGCATGACTCGAGGCGGGAGAAACAATAATTTATTTATTTATTTTGGACTGCAGTACCAATTTCAACCTCTAGCTTTCAGTCAATATTACATACTGCACTTTTAAATAATTATTATATTATTATAACTATTTTAGCTATATATATATATATATATATATATATATATATATATTTAACACAGGGCTTTACAAATATGAGTCTGAATTTAGTTGAAAATGTTTATCTTCAGGTTTATACATCTAACGATAATAGCAGGTTGAATAAAATTCAATGTCATCTAGCAAATATTTAAATGCAACAGTATAAAAGCCATTGAAACCACACAACACTACATGAAAGTATCTATCATCATATTAGATCTTATTAGACATCAAAAAGTATGAAAACCCCTGGTATTAGGAATTTACAAACAAATGTGAGCAGTCAAAACTGATTTTTTTTAAGTGGGTCAAATTCCAATGTCTTAAATACCACAGATGAAACAAAAACAGAGTAATGAAAGGACAATGGGCTAAGTAGATAACAGTTATATGTCTGTTATAATTAGAGTTTATAGCCTACTGGAGTCACGTTTGAAAAGAAATCCAGGAGGGTCCCCAAACTTAAAAGCAGAGCGTGGTTCCTTCCTGAGAGAGAGAGGGAGAGAGAGAGATAGAGATAGAGAGAGAGAGAGAGAGAGAGAGAGAGAGAGAGAGAGAGAGAGAGAGAGAGAGAGAGAGAGAGAATTTTGAATCCGCATCTATTCAGGGCAGTTTTCACATTATGACTGGGCAGACAAGAAAGAAAAAAACCGGACACTTCTCATTAGGGTTTGAGTGTGGACCGTGTGTCATGGGGAAACTGACGGGAGCATCTTTTGCGATTAATGAACACTGCGCACAATGATGACAGCGGGGCAAAAACATTTAGCTACACAGAACTTTATGAAACATATCAGTGCTGAACATCGACTCATGGAGAGTTAGTGGGGCTGCTGAACTGCGCTCGGTGTGTAGGTACAAGTCGGATTTTCTACGTTGAAGTTTTTGGATATATACTTTTCTTTAGCCATCGCATTTTTACCTCTCCGTCATGGCACTATATTTTGTATTATTCGCTCTGTTGGCTCTGATTTTGCCCGGAGATATTTTGGGAGCGGGAAATTACGCGTCACGATTCACTCAACATGTGGATGAGGGTCAGTCTATATCTGCTGCACAGAGTGGATCTAAGGTGACCAGTAGACACAGGTAAGATACAAACGAGTTTTCATTTTAGCAATAACCGTTCTGAGTTGATAATTTGATCATTTAATCAAATTAATAATTATAAGTATTAATCCATTTGTACACTGAAATATGTTTTGTCATGTAAAAATGTCCTTCATGTGGTGGGCCTAACAACTAAATTAAGATCACGTGGTGTGTCACACGTACCTTTTTTACACGGAGCTTATATGCTATTTCAAATATAAGTTCATTGTGTGATTTTACTAGTTTCTAGTCACTAAGACCAGTATGAAATCACAGACTCTTGCCCTGTGAGCGTGAGCTACTGTTGGACAGGTCTTCCCTTTTTTGGCATTACTAGTAAGCAGACGTCAATGCATGTGCATTGGGACAGAGGCCAAACGATGAAGACCTTAAGTGCACTTATCCTGGCATTAGCACAACCCAGTGGTGTACAGAGGTTCTGCGGGAAAGAATGTGTTGGCCCCTGGTACACCACTGCTTAAGGCTGTTTGAACTCTGTTTTGTTTTTACAGATGTGTGAAATATTACACGACTTGTGGTAGCTGAAATCCTCCTTCACAGTGTGTCATGTTTCCTGTCTGTCCAATATCTTGGATGATATAATTTGCCCCTCTACTTTTGATCAAGTTGCAGGCTACTGAGTCAGTCCACATTATGCCTCATGAATAGCTGGTATCCTTTATGAAAAATAAGTATACTTCAAGTTCATTGTATGAAGTATACTTAAGTAATGTACAAGTATATTTTTAAAGGGATAGTTCACTTTGAAATTAATTTTTGCTATGTTTTAGCTTACCTCAAGGGCATCCAAGATGTAGGTGTCTAAAGTTGTTTCCGGAGTAGTTTCAAATTTTGATCTTTTTAGGTCAAACCGTTCTTGTCTTTCAATCGTATAATGCAGGTCTATGGTACAGGACTTCTCTGTGCCTGCTCTTTGAGGTGGTGATCATAGACCTGCATTATATGACTGAGAGACAAGAACGGTTTAAAAATATCAAAATTGAAATTACTGCATGCACAGTCAGCTCTAGTAAAATAGGGCTGACAGGGTTCATTCATAAAATTCCCAACATGGTATATATGCACTATCAAGAGTTTGAGCTCTACTCCTGTTGGCTTTCTTCTCGAGTGAAGAAAGTCAAGATTCTTTGGCTCGTATCTCGCGTTTGCCGAGACGGTCACCGTGATTTTGCCAAGTAAGACATGGTCTTGGATCAACATATTTTGTTGATCCTGGATCAACATTCTGGTCCCAAAATGTAATCCTTACCCAATCCCTACCCCTAAACCTAACCCTATACCCATAACTTTTCCCTAAAATCAGAGGGTAATGAAAGGTGAATAGCACTGATGTTTAAGTACTTCACACTGGTTCTAAGCCTAAACTTGACATAAACTATAAACTTGTCCTGCAAATCTGATTGATTGATTGATTGGAAAGTTAATCCAGGATCAACAAAGAAGTTGATCCAGGAACATGTGGTTCTTGGTGAAATCACGTTCACCTGCCGATGGCAGCGGGTAGATTACTGGTGTGCAATAACATTTTGTGACTTTGTTTGTTGGGAGATTGTTTAAGCATCTCTCAAGACAGTTTGAGTTTGCTGAGCTCAACTTTATGTAAATCATTCTGATTTCAAATGGGAAATACAGACTTTCTTACCCTTGATTGCAAACATTTGTAAAACTGGATATAGCAAGTAAATATGATATGGGAGCAATGTTGGAACACTGACCAAGCCAAATGCTAATCTTTGTACGGAGATATTTTGGACAATGTAAAAAGGTATTTGATATGAATTTCTGTGGTTCTGCACATTAATGATGTATCAGTATCATTCAGTGCGGGAAAACGTCTGAAAATAAGCCGGGGGAAAACCATGAAAACAGATTTTTAAATGATGGCCTTTAGATTGCATGCAGAAAAACTAATCTGCCTTTAGACAGCCTGCTTAAATATATTTGAGCTTTGTTTGTATGGATAACTCAATTACCCTGCAGGCATATCACGGTTTCTCTTTTGAGCTTATAATACATCGGCCTATGTTGCTGTGTATTCTCACTATTATTTCTGTCCAAGTCCATGTTGAAGGAATACTTCATTCCTTGCCAAATTGGGTCCTGTGGATTTTTATCCTGGAGGAGAAGTGTTTATATTCAGCCGCCTTAAGATGGATGTTCTTGAGTCTGAGTGACACAGGCCTGACACTTGCGTCTGGGTCTTCTTGTTTATATGACTAGTGAGCAGTGAATTTTATTCTTGTATAAAACTGTATGCTGGCAGGTGCAGTGCCTTAAACATAATGAGGTGACTGGAAGTGTTTATAGACAGAGTTCCTTCCAAAACCAAAAAAAGTATCCTGCTTCCAATCCTGAGCAACCATTGTGGTAATTAAACCGGGAGCGAGAATACAAGAATGCTGCACATAGGAACTCATTCTTAAGGCTGATCTTGAACACAATCAAAATGGATTTGTGTACATATGAGACAAAGACGCCATTGTGGCCCCAAAGTTTTTGTTTACTTTTCCTCCCTCAAATTTGATAAAGCTGAGAACCACTATTTCCTTTTTTCTCATTGGTATACATGGACCCAGGCCTTTGTCTTTCTTTTTTTTTTCTTTAACCACCCCCACAGACGACAACAGAAACAATGGCTCAGTGTTCTACTGCCATCACTCTTTAGTTGTATACCCCAAATACCACAATTTGTATGCATGTCCTAATTAATGCATGTGCACACGTCAATGAATCCATCCATAAATTTGCTATTAATGTTGGCTTATATTCAGAATGTCTATACAAGCTCTTTCATCACACCCCCAATCCAAACTCACACACAGTAGGATATGCATATAAATAGTTCACTCTATTTTACAAACAAACACAACAATTTGTATTTATAATGCATGACGAAAAAGACTTAGTCAATATTTAGGTCCACAGAAACACAAATAAATTGCTTGATTGTCTGTGGTGAAGATGTCCGTGTTGAACTTGTGTACTCGGAGTGTCTGGGCCCCATTTATTTGTATGTGTGAGAGCAGAGCACTTGCGGTTGATGCATCGAGACATTCCAGTCTCAGCACTGCTCATGATAACGAATGACTAACCAGGCTCAATGAGTTATTTTAATGAACCAGTAACATTGGATTCCAGCCTGGTTTCAATCCCATCTAAACAAGCTCCCTGAGAAAACAGCATAATTTATCACTTTAATCAGAAAATTTGTTTTTAAATCATGCAGCTCTCTAAGGTGTTGGGGAAACTACATGAAATTCTCATTGAATATGAAAACAATTCCACATGAACAAAAATAAGCATCTTTTTTTTTACCATAATACCATTTTTTTAAAAATATAGTATTATTATAGTTTTTTTAAAACATAGTATTGTATGAATATGTGCCCAGAGCAGATTTATATATTTGAGCAGAATGGTGATATCTCTCACCTCTTATATTTTTGATGAGCTGGATAGGAATCATAAAGAATCAAGTTTCCAATTCTGATTCCTCTTAGCCATTTCAGTTCCTTATCGGTTCAATTAACAATTTTTGTTTTCAGTTCTTTGAAGGAATGAATATTGTTACATTTTTTTTTTAAAAGAAGAAAAAATTAAATAAACACAATGCCAAATGATGAGATAATTTAAATAATAAATAAATGTAAAACAACTCTTGCAAAAGTTGTGTTTACAGAGACTTTTTACTTTTTTCAAATCATTAATCTTTCAAATCATTTATCAGGCTAAATACAAAGAAGGATAGCCTTTATTTTTACCCATTTAATAACTATACAAGAACAACAGCAATAATAATAATTATAAAATTATTATTACTATTGTTATAAAAATATAATTTAAATTATTAAAAATACAAAAATTTATAAAGAAATGTATTACTATTGCACTGGTAAGTAAAAAAAAAATATTTAAAAATAATAATCGTTTTACAAGGTTTACAAATTATTGCTGTCTTAATTTCATTCCTTTCAAACTTAAACCTTAGAGCTTTTATTTGGGTGGAAAAACCCAGGAAGACCTTAAAGCTCTTTTTTGTGACAGATTTATAAACGATTCACATTACAAATTTGGAAATATGGCTGTCATAGTAAGTGACCTAACAGCCATTGCAAAGATGTACTCCGTAAATGCTCTGCAGTAGCATTTACTGGGAACCAAGCCTCTCCAATAAACTGAAAACACCAAATTATGAAACATGATGTGGCACGTCCAACTACTTATATAATTACAGTACAATGCAGGCTTGCACGTAGTAATAATAAAAGCCATAGTTGTGTGTGTTTGATTCATCATTAGAGTCACTCATTCAGGAATCGGACTACACTGATCAGCTGTAAGTTTTGATTTGACGCTTTGTAAGCACTGATGGGATGCTTTGTTGGTGTCATTGGAGGAAAGTGTTTGTTTTGAAGGGCAATTTTTTTTACTTTACTTACAGATAACTTTTTTAATTTAGTTATGTCTACAATGAAGATGGCAGTCCTCAACCATTTGAATTGAAGCCTTAAGAAGAATAATTTGCCCATGCTTTGTACACAAACAGAAACTGGTGTGCCTACGTAGTGACACGGACTGTAAGCTGTGTAATGGAAGATGGAGTGGAGACCTATGTGAAACCTGAATACCAGCGCTGTGCTTGGGGCCAATGTCCCCATGTGGTTTTGTAAGTATTCATGAGCAAAAACACTGCCAAATTGCATTTAATCTTGGTTACCACTCGCTGTTATGACAGTGTCAACCCAGAAAGATTTGGCCCATGTCCCTCTCTCAAAAGGATGCATGTCCACCAAATTATTTAGTGGAATGAGATTGGAGAGAAGTTGAGACAGAAATCTGTCTCTGATGAAACTGCTAATGTACAAGTTGCTTGCAATGTTTAATCATTTTTTAGAGAACAAATTCCAGCCATAAGTCCAAGATGAAGTTGACCTTATTCTTAGGTCTTAGTAAACCTCAGTTTTATCTAAGGTCTTCAAAGACAGCCATAATACCAGTCCCCTATACAGAAGCCACATCACAAGTATGAATGGAGTATAAACAATGTTCTAATAATAGCAACAACTGCACTTGAAAGTTAAGTTAGACACACAAGAGGGTTGCCAGAGCAAAGTAAACACTTTCAAAGATTTTAATGATCTACTGAAAGCTTTGAATGAATAAAATAACAAAAACATGCCCAGAAACAACAGCTCTAAGAAAATGGAGAACAGGCCTTTATTGTTTCCTAGCAGAGTTTTGGCCTCCTGAAAAGCGATACATAGCCTAGGATATGAACGTAACAGAAATATTTTCTATCTGCCTACTTGAGCAGAGACATTTTATGGACTACTTGCACTGAGCTTCGCGACGCACTTCCGTTTGGAAACACTATCACCAATACTTCCGGTTATGTTTACTTTCAATGGACTGCGGTCAATCGTCAATGAGTTGAACAAACACCACCGAAAATGAGTGTATGTAATAAAGTTTAAATCCAAACCAAGCCAATCCGAGAAAGCTGAGGCAGTAAAAAAAAAAAAAAAAAACGCCATTATTTCACCACAGGGTGTCAGTGTTCGTCTACGTTGGTGAGAACAGATGACTATCAGTACGAAACACGAACATTTATTTGGATTAAATATTGTAATCATTCAGTGTCATTTTTCAATGTCAGTCGTTTTATTATTTACATGTTCATGACCAAAATGCTTAGTTAATTTTCAGAGAAGTTGACTCGAATGATCATTCTCCTCTATGCTGCGAAAGACAAGACTGCGGCAGGTTAGTGGATACATATAGACGAATCCGACGAGCGTTCTTGTGTAGGCTGCCATCTTGTGGCGACGCCATTACTGAGCTGTCACACCGGCATAGACATATGCACCGGTATGTAAACAAACCTCGGAGATAAGATGATAACGCACCCTCGATGACAGCTACAGCCAGGCAGACTTGTTGGGTTGATGATGTTGGACATTAGCCTCCAGTCACAGATGAAGGTACAAACGATCTTACAGATTATTTAAGAAAATAGCTTGGCAAGCTAGCTAGGCTAACGTTTGCTACCGAATAAACTAAAAAAAGATCTGTCCATTTGGCAACAATAAATAAATAAATAAATTAAATCAAATAAACAAATTCATGTTTTTCATTTGTGTTCATTATTTATCTCATTTTTACATTGCAACGGGCATGAGTAAGGTAACGTTACAGCTAGAAAGTATACACAATATCGACCAACTAGTGTTTTTAAACCATGGAAAGAGGTCAATATAACAGCAGGAGAACAATTATTTCACATAACGTTACATTTAGCTCAGGAAAGCCATTTATGACCATAGCATGTTAATTAAATAGAAAAAATAGCAAGAGAGGAGATGTTGCTGATCACTATATCACACATTTATTATATTTTTTTTTACTTATGTCATTAAATAATTATTATACGCGAATGTCCGCCTCTTGTACTCGCCCAGGAAATCTTTGTAAACCGTACGGCACCTGACAGGGGCAGTCGACCCGGGGTATTCACAATGTTTTCTCTTCAAAATTGAAATTTTACTGCCACCATTGAAACAATTTATAACGGAAACTGTTTACCCACTCGACACTATACAAGGGGTAACGTTGTAACGTTAGTGACAGTCGTAAATCGCGGGCTGTTTATTCCTGTGGACGCAAGTTGCAAATAAAACAATAGAAGGCAATGGAGCAACGCTACCCAGTAACATCTCAGTAATGGCGCCCGCTTACTTCCGGTTTTTTCGCCGGATTCGTCTATATTGTAATGACCTGGCAGTCAGCGCTAGCAGCTGGGTGCATTATGGGTAATTGTTTATTGAGAGTTGATTTATGTGTTATTGCAGGAAGATCTTTAAGTTTTTGTGATAGTAAAGTTATGTGTGTTAATGTTCAAGTTAGATCAGGTGTTCTTGGTTCATTTACTGCCTAATGTAAAAACGTGTCTCTCACCGTCATGGAGAGACATGTGAAAGGCAATGGGCTCTATGCACAACTGCACTACTTCCTGAACTTCAGCCAGCTCCTTGTTTCCTGTCTAACATTATTGGACAATTTGATTAATTCAGGTGTGCTTGACCTCATTAGTCACGGTAACAATAATCAAACACACCTGAATTAATCAATGTGTCCAATAATGACAGACAGGAAACAAGAAGCTGGCTGAAGTTCAGGAAGTAGTGGAGTTGTGCATAGAGCCTATAGGGTCTTGCCTGAGTAATTCTTTCGGTTGTTTAAATTGGAAGAGAAGCAGTCAGTGTTTCTACTTCCTATTGGTTTATTATTCAGTCAATATTCTCCTCTTGGAAACACTCTGGGTCGTGCGGTGTATGGGACATGAGTGTTTTGATTTCAAGTTAAAAAAATTAGCGTTGTGACATTAACCTAATGTAGCTCGGGTTAGAACTACGATTATTCGATAACTACCAGTCATTACAATATTTAGCCTATTAATTATTCAGAATGGAACAATTGGAAAGAAAATATATGGGAACATAATAGCAGGTTCAAGATAATTAATACAGAGATCATTATTCATTGTTTTAATCTATTGACATTCATAAAACGTTGTGATAATCTGCATTCTCATGTATGGACATGCGATGAACACTCTAACCGGAAACTCCCGATATGTAATAAGTATAACGCGGAAGTAGTTGTGCAAGTAGTCCATTAAATGCCCCCATTACTAGTGTTATACTCTAAACCGTTTTTAGAGATAAAACTCTTTACATTCGATTATCATGAAAACAAATCTCAGAGGACGGTTGACTAGGTACCAATGTTTTATTAGACCAAAGGTTCATTTTGCGCTGGAGTTCTCCTTTAAGTCTCCATTTTTATCAATTTCAGGAAAGTACACACATATTAAATCTTAAATTTTACAACAAAAAGTCAAGTTGGACTAGTATACATATAGTTTATATTCATTGTTTCAGCTCTTGTTGGAACCGAATATGACAAAATTTCTCACACCACAGGTATCGGACCGTTAGAAGACCACGGTACAAGGTTGCCTATAAAATGGTCACAGAGATGGAATGGAAGTGCTGTCATGGTTACTCGGGTGATGATTGTAGTGAAGGCTCCTCTGCCACACCGGACAGCAGTGGCAGAAATACTGGTGAAGAAGGTATGGCGTTACACTTAACCCTAGAATGCATAAAGGGAGTCTAATTGATCTGCTAGGTTGTGATTTTAAGAATATTTTAATTGCTGCAGCATTTCATTTTCATTTTATGTCTTAATCAAGAAACATTATTGGTATAATGGGTCATGCATTCTAGGATTAAAACAGGAAGATAATATGCTTACTGAATTAGTAAATGTTAAATAATGTCAATGCTAATCAATGTTATTCATAGGGAGAAGTGACAACAACAAGATTAGACAACTTGAGGAACAAATTCATAGCTTGAATAAAGACCTTCACAACCTCCACTCAACCGTACACAGCATGAATAAGAAAATGCATGAGGAATCTCGAAGGGAAGGCATCAGTGGCAGCAACAATCTAGCTGACTCTGCCCAGTCAGGGATGAAGGAGACCATTCACAGCATCCAGACCAAACTGGACATGCTGGACAACATGACACAGGTCCATGACAAGACCCTCACCAGCATCAACAACCACCTTGTGAGCAGTAATGGAATTGGGAACGAATTGGACAGTCGGTATGGCACATTTAAAGAGGAAATTCTCAGGGAGCTGGAGCGGCGAGTGACACTGTCGTGCTCGTCTTGCCAAACTGGAGTGGAGAGCATGCAAAGGCAACAGCAGGAAGACAGAGAGAGGATCCGAGCGCTGGAGAAGCACATCAGTGTGATGGAGCAGCACCACCGTCAAACTGTAGAGATGCTTGAGAGGGAACTATCACGCTCTCAGAGTTGCTGTGATTCCCTGAGCGATCTTGACAGGAGACTTAGCGCCATTGAGAGGAAGGTCAGTTCGACTGCAGAGACATATGATATCCTTAGAGGACGCCTTGAAAAAGAGTTGAGAGGATCAGGCAATGGAAATGGTGGTCGGGGAAAAGCGCTTGAAGAAAAACTGAACAGTCGTCTTAGAGACCTGGAGAGAAGACTGAACGGGACTGTGAGAAAGACCGAGCAAAAATGCTTCCATACTGAAACAAGTATGAAGGAGTTTGTCCAGAGAGAGATCGGCCAGATAAAAAACTCTGTCCTCAATCGAAATGATGATCATGGTTATAGAATATCTACCATGGAAAAAGGCATCCAAGACTTGAACCGTTTCTTTAACGATCACAAAAATAACCTGGAACGGTTAGGGAACAAAACAAATGATCTCGACAGCGGACTTAAATCAGCGATTCATTTGTGCACAGAGACGTGCGGTCCAAAAAGGAGTGAGACGGCAGATACTGTGAAAAGCCTGGAATGGAAGGTTCTTGGCAATGAGGAGGACATTAAGAAGTTTGACACCAAGCTAAAGGAATTAAGTGTGTCTGGTGACTCCTTATTTGACCGTTTTGAAGATCTAAGCCATGACGTTCAAAAGATTAAGGATCTGACAGGACACAACGGAGAACACTTTAACCAAATCATCACCGATGTGGAGAATATGGGGCGTGATTGCGACATATGTAGTACGATAGAGAGCGAGCTCAAAAAACTAAGAAACATAACTAGCTATTCTTTTAATAAGTTCCAGGGAGAACTTACAGACTTACGCAAAAAGGTGGATTCAGATGAGTATGTTTGCTCGCAGGTATGCTCAAACCTGCAGGAGGAAGTGGGCAAATTGAAAGAAGAGGTCGAGAAATGCACAGGCCAATGCATGAACAGTATGATTGACCATAGAAGGAACATAGACAATCAAAACACCTTAACTCGCAAGCTTGGGAAAGACCTCAAGTCCATTCAAGGTGAGCTAACAGGAGTAATCCAAACGTTCAGCTCCATCAATGACACTCTGAAAGGCTTCAGGAACACCATACAGAGGCACGGCAACTCCATTTCTGATCTGAACCGGTCTAAAGACGAATTTAACTCAGAGTTAGATCGGATTGAGGATGATTTTAACAAGCACAAAGAAGACAGTAAAGGACGTTTTGATGGGATCAGTAGCTTTAACAGCAATTTGATGATTGAAATGGGAGAATGCAAACTTTCTCGAGAAGGGCTGGATAAGAGACTCTCGAAGTTGGAGGGAGTCTGCACTCGACTGGATTCCTTGTCAGTGAACCTTCAGACTATCAAAGATGGCCTGAGCAAACATGTCTCTGGGCTTTGGATGTGTGTTAATGACCTAAACTCCACAGTTATCTCACACGGTGATGCCATCAACAGCATTTATGATGTTCACTTAGAGAACATTCGTGGCAGGATGAACAACTTCAACTCTTCCATTCTGCATGTTCTCAAGGAGTTCCAGATCTTCACTGAACACGACTTTACTGGTAGGTTCTTATCTAGTTTGGAATAATTAATTTTAAATATTTTTTTTTAAAATAAAGAAGTCTCTTATTAACAGTTTTCGATTTGAATGTATTTTAAAATGCTATTTATTCCTGTAATGGCAGATTTGAACTTTCAACATCATTACTCCAGTCTTCAGTGTCACATGATCTTTCAGAAATTATTCTAATATGCTGATTCGGTGCTCAAGAAACATTTCTTATTATTATCACTGTGGAAAACAGTTGTGCTGCTTAAATATTTGTGAAAAACGTGATACACTACCATTCAAACATTTGGGAAAAATCATGGTTGTGATACTCCTAAGTGTTTCTTGTTTGGATTTATTAAAGACTGTTTTGTTTATTATCTCCGCCGTGCGCTTATTACTGTAACCAGCCATAAAATGACATTTGGGTGGGAAAGTACATTAGTGTAGTTAAAATAAAACACTTTCCTGTTGTGTGACATGCTATACTCCATCTAAAATATTAGCCAGCATTGACTTTTGGGGCAATCCTCAGGACCTCCTGGAGTCGCTGGTCCTCAAGGAGAGAAAGGATCCAAAGGACCTCCTGGGCCAATAGGACCTCCAGGCAGAGAAGGACCACAAGGGAAAGTGGGGCCAATAGGACCTCCAGGTAAATGAATGAATAGATTAATGTTTTTTCCCTCACAATTTTAACAGAACTGGCAAAATTAATTATATTTTCCAATACATTGTTCTTATTTATTATCTCCTATTTAGGCCTCAGAGGTGAACAAGGTCAGTATTCTTACTTTTACTACTGCCATGACTTTTTCTTCTACTATTAAAATGATCTTGCTTTATAAATATAAATTGTTTTTGTCTGTTCTTGTCCTTACCAGGACCTCCCGGAGAGGATGCCGATGTTCCAAGACTGTCATTCTCAGCAGCACTCACAAGACCACAAGACTATGCAGGCACTATTGTCTTCAACAAGGTCTTTGTCAATGAAAAAAAGGCTTACAATCCAAAAACAGGTATGCATATTGAAAGAAAAGCAAATTGTATGTGAATTAAGGACTGTCATAACCATAAATGCTCTTACCAAATGTATTTTGACAGGTATGTTCACTGCTCCAGTGAATGGGCGATACTTCTTCAGTGCAGTCCTGACTGGTCACAAGAATGTCAAGATTGAGGCAGTCTTGTCGAAATCCAACTATGGTATTGCCCGTGGAGATTCGGCAGGCTATCAGCCCGAGGGTCTTGAGAAACCAATGGCCGAGACAAGGCACACTCCTGGCTCCCTGGTCGTCTTCAACATCATACTTCCTCTGCAGGAGGGAGATACTGTCTGCATTGACCTGGTCACAGGTAAACTTGCCCACTCAGTAGAGCCCCTGACCATCTTCAGTGGGATGTTGCTCTACGATTAAACAGAGAACAGATTGTAAGACTCATCTGAGACTCAGTGAGGACAATGTCAGATGTAAAAATTTGTATCTGGACAAATCGTGATTTGAAGAACATTTTTTACATATTCAATGTTGAATAAGGATTATGATACAAAATGAAGGCAGGTTTCATTTTTAAAAGGCCACAAGGACACACAAGATGATTATATTTATCTATTATCAGAACAATGAACTGAAATTTGTATATGGTTGTTTTTTACATTTTATTCTTGAATGGCAAATCATAAGTTCATATACTGTGAGTGACCATGTTTGCTTTTATTAAAAAGCAGCCGGGTGCAGCAAAGTTCCTTCTAAAAAACTAGCCCATCCACATCATTTGTTTTCCTGAAAGAAATGAGAATGAGTAACTCTCAAACTGGGAATGAAAACGTATATTACCATATACCACGCTGAGAATGATTTTTCCTGATAATATTTCAGCAATACTGTCATTTCTATCAGCTATTTAGAATCTGAACTAGTCATGCCAAATTAATAAATTAAGCCCTCCTCTGATTTAATAGTTTTGCAGAAATTCTAAATTGTTCACGATTCAGTTTGATTCAATTGGATGGTTTGCTCACACACTTAATTTTTTGCAGTGGTTTCTCAAACTGTTAAAGTAAACAAAAAGTGTGCTGGATGAGGTGGATATATACTTAAAATAAATTATAACAAACTTCACAAACGTCTTTTATCAGCAATTACACAGTGCATGCATCTTGTGAACTCCGTAAAGACAATTTACAGTATAAAAATGTTAAATATAAAAATTACATTTCAAAAAGAAGGAACTCATTTTAAAACAAGAAAAGATCTTTTCTCGAGATGAATGCAATAAATATTACACATGACATGATATTTTCTATTATTCTCCATTTCCCCACTGCGTTATTCTTTCATATTTGTGGCACATTTCTTCACTTAATCTCCAAATTTGGAAAAGTAACTATAAAAGGATGAATTCAAATAAAGCTGGCTGCGCAGAGAGGGACATTTTTAGCTCTGCCAGAGGCTATAGATCAAGAAACTTCTAACCCATCCTCTGGTAACTCTTCCAAAGAAAACTATCAATGTTGTTTATGCTAGATGCAGAAAAGATTTCATCCTGGCTATCTTTTTTTCAATGGATTTTTATTTTGTCTCTTTGGACTGCAGATGTTCTCTAAAATAGACCGACTCTAACAGCTCAGAATCTGCATCTTTGCCAGACATGTATTTGTGTGACCTTAGCTGTCTTGGTGGTCTGCCTTATGTTTTCTTTAATACAAAGGGATTTAAAGGACTTTGCACTAGAGTCCAGGAGTGAGATCAAACCTTGACCATTTAGTCCATTTTAACCTCCAGAAGAGAGGAATTACTTAAAAGGCCTTTATAATATTACTTCAGAATGATTCAAGTTGATAAGCTTAAATTGCAATTGGGACCAGGTTATATCAGCTGTCTAAGCATAATCTGAACCATATGTTCACATTTGACAGTTTCACCTTGCTTCTCACTAAAGGTATTACATTGCAGTATTATAAATCAGTAATGTATCAGACTGTTGTGCAATCCAAATAGTCCTCGGATTATTTTCTTCTTCCAAACTGAATGTTTAGTATTGGGTATACATCACTATATTTGCAATGCTGGTTTTTAATAATAAAAATGTATTTTTTAACAATTTTCTTTTAAAGATTTTTTTTACATTTTCCTAGGAAAAGTAGCCTACTATGTTCCGATTCCCTTCAACCATCCACAACCTCTGCCAAAGCCCCGCCCTCCAAAGTCTCATTGGCTAATAAAAGCGCGGGCCACTCCACAAATTTATATAAAGTTAGCGCCCTCTAGTGGACAATCTTAAATCTTTCCCAAGTTTTTCTCTTGAACCCTACCTTCTTCCTGATAAGGATTGAGTGCTGGTCGTTGAAGTGATAACATTAAATTATGGATGAGTTTGACTTAATGGTAAGGGAATCATATGAGCATGGCGCGAGGAAGCCTCTCTTTGTGATAGATGTCAGTTACTGTCACTCATTCAAACAACTCTTGGACAAATTGCCATGAAATCTGATAGGCGTTCCTCGTCAGGCTACTGAACCCTGGTCAAGTGATCACGTAAAAGTGCGGTAATTCTACCTCTGAGGCCGCTTCTACATAAAAAAAGAGGCGGGGATAATGAGGCGGAATTTAGGCTACTTCTTGAAGAAGCTCTCTGAGTTCACGAGCCACGGCGTGCTGTTGCCATAGACACAGCGAACACAGGTCGACAAGTCTGGAAACAATGTAACATTTATTAGGCTATAACCAACATTATACTGTTGATTTTGAACATCGACTACAGGTAAGGGAATCTAGCTGTTGTTTGACGTTGAATATAGTCTTGACACTCGGGGTCGCATTTGTTGGGTTTAACAAGTATACTTCATACGTTCATTTTATAAAGTAAAGTGTATTTTAAGTTTATTTTATGTAGTCAGTGTATTATTATCAATGTAACTACTAGAATTATACTTGTAACGTTAAGTGTACTATTTCTATTGTACTTGGCACTAAATAGGCCCACTTTTTAGTGTATGGAAGTACATTGTGAAGTAAACTCAGTAAACTAGCCTACTAGTTAAGTAGATTTATACTGCATACTGTATACATCTTACAAGTTTACATCTATACTGCAAGTAGATGTATACTTGTAAGTTATCTTTAAGTAAACTTAATCGTATAGTTTACTATTTAAATATAAAATCTTGCACTTTATACTACTATGTTATTATTTAGATCATTTTTTTACCTTTAACTGTACTTTAAATAGATTATAAGTAAATTCCTATGTACACTTCCAGTGGACTACACAACAATTCACATACTCGGAATTAGAAACACATCCGTTTTCTTTATAAATCAATATTTTCAAACAAATCTATTGTATTGGATGCCAAAACGTGTAAGTTTATGTAAAATGATGTGGGGGAAAGTATGTAATAGACTACTCGATCAAATTCTTACATGTTATTTGCACTTTGATCAAAATATATGCATTAATTTATGTAAAAAAAATATGCAAATTCAGGTTCAAAATGTCATGCTCCCCGGCCAAGGGAAGGCTTGAAGTTTTGCAGATCTACCGGCTGCTTCAGTGCGTCCAGGATGGAGAAAAGCCGTACATAGAGAAATTAATCAGCATGGGTGTTGATGACCTCATCAATCTCACCGAGCCTCGCGAGGGGTACGGCGTCTTGCACCAGGTATCAGTGGCCAACAATCCCGACATGCTGGAGTTCCTCATAGCTCTGGGTGCCCGTCCAGATGTGCAGGACAGGAGGGGGCGGACACCGCTGATGCTGGCCGCAGAGCTCGGAAATGATGGTATTGTGTCTCTGCTGGCCAAGAAGAATGCAGACATGAAACTTGTCGACAAAGAAGGGAAAGGTAACTTTTAATCATTTTATTTTATAAAATAACTGCTACTTTTTATCCATTACAAAAAACAGGCACACAACTTTTAAAATAAATAACTCTTCATAAGACAATTTGACAGCAGCCACGTAGTCAACAATTGATCATCAATGGCTGGCATCATCATGCCAGTTATGTAGATTTACTGTATGCAGTCTATCTAATTACAGATCAGGGCACGACCAGTTAGTGTGTAAACCGATCTGAGTAATCCGTACTCTGGCTTCTCTCCCAGGCTTGCTCTTCTACTGCATCCACCCAACCAAAAGGCACATGCGCTGCCTTCAGGTGGCCCTAAAAGGCAATATAGACGTCAACAATGTTTCAGAAACTGGGATGCCAGTGTTCCTGCTGGCCTGCGAGCAAGCTCAGGACTGTGAGGAAATGTCTCTCAGTATCCTAGAGAGAGGAGCAGACCCCAATGCCACAAATCAGGTATGCAAATTTTGTGTAATTGATAATGATATTTGAATCCTCTTTGGATGGATTCAAACAAACCAACTTTCTAATATCGCAGGCATGTAATTTAAATGCCAAACCATTTGTTCATACACAATGGTATTACATTGACTACACAGAATAACATGTAGGCCTCCTAGCTCTGTTGATCTGTTGACTGGTGTTGGTGAGATCGATTTTGTGTGTTTGATATCCCAGAAAACCGGTTTGACAGCTCTGATGGAGGCCACCAAAGCAGGAGCAATAGGTCTAGTGAGAGCCATCCTCAAGAAAGGAGGAAACGTCAATGCTCTGGATAAGAAGCGATTCCACTCAGCTCACTTTGCGGCTGAAAAAGGCTTCTTTGAAGTGAGTGTCACTTCTGTTGTTGTATTCCTCTATTATATAGAAAGTGATAGAATGGATATAAGCCTAAGTATTTCTCCCAGTGTTTATGAACACTGTTTTTAATTCTACGTATGCTGTTTCCAGATCATTATGGTGCTGTCTGCATATGGAGCAGATTTTGGAGTGGTAACAACAGAGGGGGATACACCGCTACACTTTGCTGCCTCTGGTGGCTACACAGATTGCTGCAGGTTTCTAGCTCAAAGAGGTAAATCAGTTCATTTTAAGTCAAAACTATTAGACAAAATTATTAAACCAGGGGAGAAGGCTGCTTATATTTGCATTTTGTGATTATTTTCCCAAAAGTTTAATTTTGAAATTTTAATTCATAAGGAGTTTAGTTTATTTTCCTTTCCATTCTCATTCTAGAGAGAATTTGATTGGAAAGAGATCTGTGCATTGCAGGATGAGTAATCAATATTCTTTGCTCTGTTTTCCTGAGAGAAAGACTGGATTAAAAAAAAAACATACACCCATACAATCGTGATATGGCTTTGGCTATAATAAATATATGCATATAATTGTTAGTATTATTTTATATTATTTTTCCTAAATACTTAATTGTTTTATTTTACAGTGAAATATTACAATAGTATTCCAACAGCAATATATCATATAGCTTCATATTTTAATTTAGTAATAATTATAATAAATTGTCCAGCCCTACAAAAACAAAGCATTTAAAATTGCAATAAAAAATGTTATCTGAAAAACCACAATTTTTCCCCCCAAATCATGCAGCCCTATTATAAAAACAATAATGCTTCTTGATGTCTAACGTGCAGAACTTTATTATATTAAATGCAATTTCCAATTTCAGGATGCAATCCTAAACTGAAGAACCAAGAAGGTCTGCTTCCTCGTCAGATTGCTAAGGAATTTGGCCACAAAGCCACTGTAAAAGAGCTTAAGAAGGCAGAACGACTACATGGAAAATTCTCAAAAGGGATGGGCAGCACAAATGAACCATGGGCTCTGACACTTCACGACTGGTCTCATGAAAACGAGAATGCGCTAAGAAGTGCTTTCGAGTCTGCATCAGACGGCATCATGGGAATGGAGGTGGTGTCCAGGATGACGTTTGTGTCTATTCTTCAGGAACTGCACGCTCCTCTAGATGATAACCAAATGCATACTCTTCTGCTTGCTCTCGATAAGAGAAGAGAGGGTTTTATAAATATGAACGACTTTCTAAGAGGACTCAAATATCTTCCAAAGTTATATGTTATGGCATCTTATGGGCCTAAGAAGAAGAAAGCAACCAAGTCAGGAAAGACCAAAAAGAATAAGCTCAATCTACCCATGCCCATCTGCACTGTCCCACCGGATCTCTTGCAACGCCGTGATGATGGTGGGCCACCGCATTTTATGATTGAAAGCTACCAGCATTTTACAGATACCCACAGATATGACCGGGACCATCGACCAGCACATCCTATCGAGGATGATACAACGTGGTACATCGATGAGCCCGAAAAGATATACATAAACATGAACTACTGTGCTAAAACAGGAGATATTGAGTCTCTTAGGTTAGCACTCAATCAAAAGGTTCCAGTCGATGTGAAAGATCGGTTCTACAAGACACCACTCATGGCTGCATGTGCAAGTGGGAACTTTGAAGTGGCAAAGTTCCTTCTTGATAATGGGTAAGACTTATGAACTTTTAAGTGTTGAATTAACTTAAGAAAGGTCCACCCAAAAATGAAAATTCTTTCATAATTCACCCCCATATCATTCTAAACCTGTTTGCATTTCATTTTCTGCAGAACATAAAATAGATACTTTGAAGCATGTTGGTAACCAAACAGTTTTGTTTCCTAAAAAACAATGGAAGTCAATGGGAACAGAAACTGTTGGTTACCAGTATTCTTCAAAATATCTTCTTTTGTGTTCAACAGAATAAAGAAAGTCATACAGGTTTTGAATAAATTAGGGTGAGTAAATGACAGATTTTTTGGGGGTGGACTATCCTTTTAAGGAATAAATTAAAGTATATTTACATTGGCATATGTACAGTATATTATAAAAAAAATTATACCCAAATGATAATCTCATTACAGGGCTGACATCAATGCATGTGATCAGTTCAACTGGACTCCTTTGCATCATGCCTGTCACGCAGGACAGCTGGACATAATACAGTTGCTGCTGGAGGCGGGAGCTTATGTGGACCCGCCCACTCTCAACGGAGCCACTCCCCTAATGAGAGCCATCGAGAGCTGTAGGCCGTCCTGTGTGGAGTACCTCATCAAAGCTGGAGCAAAGATCAATGCAGTAAATAAGACAGGTGCAGTCCACTTTCTAGGAAGGACAGTTATTTTACAACTACATCTGAATTGGACATTAATCTATTGAAGCAAATTCATAACTTTTCGCAAACCAGTGCAGACTGTTTTTACGTCATTCCCACAATGCCATCTCATCTTTGCTGGAGCGCTCTTATGAACACCCAGATTTACAGTGCATTAAATCTCTGAGATTTATCAACTGCTGTCATTTGAGTCAGGAACTTTCAATCTTTTAATTGCAGAGCAAAATTGCTTGGACGTTGCCCACGCTTATGCAGACTTCAGAGTGGTGGATTTGATCCAGGCTAAGATTAATACGCTACCGAGAACTAAGGACAACAAGAAGCCACAGCCAGTCAAAGTCCATCGCAAACCAACGCCGGCCTCAACCCCTAGCTCTACAAAAGAAAAGGTAGAGTAAGCATACTGTATGTGATTCAGCATATCAAGTCACCATGAAATTAAAATAGACATATACTATGAGACTAGGGATTAATATTTTTTTCTTTTAATATACTTTAAAGATGATATTTTAGTTATTTTTTGTTTGTTTCTACAATGGTCCTGGACTTTATACTGACACCAATGATATCAAATAATAATATTCAATATTGATACACTTAATATTCAACCATATTATTGATTTGACTGCACTGACATATTGGATGAGAACTCAACTGAGCTGGATGATGACATCACTGTTATTCTGCAGAACTGTTTTATACATGATATTAACTAATTTAATAATTGATGATTAAAGGTCCGTTCACACTGATAACGATAACCATAAAGATAAATCTAAATTTAAAAGAATAGCAGAGGTTACACCACAGCTATAACCATAACAGCATCAAGAAACAATATCGTACAATAATAACAATAACAATACTTTTTCCAGTTGATAAATGATTAAAACTTTGGCAGCCAATCAGTATTCACCCTGCTTTAACGAGCATGAGCAATGAAAATGAAATGAAAACCCAAGCAAAGAGTAAGTAAATGAGTCCAGACGTGTCATATTACCCCCCAACAAGGCACTGGCTGGCTGTTAGTGTGCTTAGGGAAAGCCTGCTGAACCTTTGTTGAAAGTTACACCATTGTCAATGTGTCATCACGTCCACTGTGTCTTGATTACGGTGTTAGCGCTTTATTTTCTCAGCAGGGCACCGTTCCCACTCCCACAGCCTCCTCAAACTCAGCAGTCAAGAAAGCATTGAAGGAAGACAGTGTTATCGTGCACAGCACTCAGATCACCAGCGGCAAGCTCAACAAATTGGACATCAGTTTTGTGCCAAGAACGGTAAGCTGGACACCACACACAGGTATGCACAGAGAGAAATGTGAGCTAGGCCTGTGTGAGCACCACAGTGGGCCTCATGTACTAATAAGTGTTTCCACGCAAAAACAGGTGTGTGTGCGCACATACATTTGCTCTTACTCTCATTCTACTTCACATTCTACGTTTATTAATCATAGATATGTCTCCATATACGGGCTGTACTCACAGTAAGGATACATTCTTCTTTGCAAATGTTTCATCGCACGAACATTTTGCATGAAAGCACATGCAGCAAGATCTTAAAGTCCCGCTGTGGTCAGTTGTATCTCTTAAACCCAAAATTACATATTTAAATGTTTTTTCCTTGAAGAAAATTCTTCATGCCTTAAAATAGTTTGAATGTAACTCTTTGCCTCATTTAGTATATGTGGTTCTATGAATATGCAAATTAGCCCCGCCTCAACTCACTTACACCAGCTCAGAGATCCACTCGTTGACGTGATCGGTTACAAGGTAGTTTGTGACAACAGAAACACCAGCGATTTCAAACCGCATTTTTGAGACTGTCTTTGGTTCACTGCAGTTTTAAGGAGAACATACTCAATGGTGTTGTCTTATGAATTTACACATGGTTAATAAGCATAAAAAGCATATTAAAATCACTACATAGTAGCTTAGTGTTGCCACTAGTGGATTATGATATTTGTTTTTCCTGCTATTTGTTGTAGACGTGGAAAAATCAGCTAACCACAAGCGAGCTGATGGAGAGGAAGGCAAGGAGGAGGCAGCGATTCAGTTTTGAGGTGGACTTTGATGACTTCAAAATGCCATTCAATAAGAACATTCAGAAGAAGTCCGTGGAGTTTGAACTTACTGACTGAAAGGTGAAAACCTGTCTTAACAGCACTGATGCACAAATAATATTACTTGCTTAGGCAAATTTGCACAGACCCCACAGAACAGAAGGGATAATAATCTTTGGCATGTCCTTTACGTTTTAAGTGATTAGATAAACAATTTCTACCTGGCAGACAATAAAATGGACAAAATAACTAATTGTATATACATTTTATTGTAGATAATCCATAGATTGTAGATAATCCCTGTCCCATCTGGCTAGACTCATGACAACATGACAATCTTCTTGAAGAAGAAGGCAAGACATTTTTTAAGATAAAGATATGTTAAGAATTCTTTAGGAATTTAAAAAAAAAATCTTAAGAACATCTTATTTTTTTCTTAAGAAGAACATGACAGGCATCGTGTGGCGTTATCTAATTGTATGCCGGTTCTTGCCAAAGATATTTTTATACTGTCTGCAAACTGCCATAATAAATGATTATTAATACACACTATCTTAAAATGGGAGCTCAGCACTTACCGTTGCATTTTTTGAATGTGCCATGTATTATATATTTTGTGCTGAATGCTGCTGAAAATGATGTTGTAATTCTAAAATTAAAAAGAAATCCCTGTTTCAGTTGTTACTGATTGTTACTTGATTACCAAAAAATCACTTCACGCATAATAATGTGTTTCACTTCAATGTACTCATGCACATCCCTAGTAATAGTGGTATGTATTACAAGCAGCTAGTGTTATGCTGTAATGCTCAATAATCTAAAAAAGCCAAATGAAACATTAAACATACCTTAAGTCAATTTAGGTCAAGTTGGATGTTAACTTATCCTAAGAACATTCTTTTCAGGAATTCAGTTTTGTCTTTAGAGCAATTTTAATTGTTTTGTAAATCTGGCTCCAGAACATCATATAGACTTGGGGGTCAGCCGTCTTAGCAACCTGATAGCAATGTCCTCCTGACAACCTTCCAAAATGCCTTGGCATCATAGCGTCAAACTTTGCATGGGCATCAGCACTCTAGTCTTGGTATCATTCTAATATACAGTGTGTTTTAAGCTGTAGATGAGGGATTAATACTGCATATCTCACGGCTGTTTCTCTGTCGCCTCCGAGAGGGAGTAGGTACGTTAAGTAAGATTGATTATGCGTTTAGGAGAGGCAGGAGATGAGCTTCTGCCTACGTGCTGGCATGCAGTTTGTCTCCTCCATGTCTCAGCGTCTGTCGGGCGTGCTGAGTTCAGGCCTTTCACCATAGGCAGTGCTGCGCAAAACCCCTCATGTTGTTTATCTCAGAAAAAACCCAAGCTATTCTATCCACATGCTTTAACAAGAAAACATTATCTGCTGATTAACCATGTCTGATATATTCATAGTGGAAATGTGTGATTGAAACTAAGATTTCCAGTACAAGCTGTTCTTATTTTCTGTACTTTACAGCTTACTAAGACGGCAGTGGTTTCAGAGTAGATTCTAGATTCTTTCTGGTATAAGGAAATGCGCCATTCGGCTGTCCTTTTTACTGCACGGTTCCTCTGTTTGGCCAACAGATGGAGTAATAGTGTTTACATGCGAATAGTGTCTGTTTTGGATGGCTGTTGTGAGATCCTCAAGAGCTCTTGTGTTACAGCTCAGCACTGCAAAATAATATTCAAAACTATTGTGATTATTCAGAGTTGTAATTTGATAAACCAATAGAAATGTGGTGGATTCTTACAGCATTAAAGAAATAAATAGCCACATCAGTTCAACGTCACCATGTTTTACTGTAACCACAGAGTAAGATCTGTTTAAAATGTCAATAGTGGCATCTGAAAAACAAAGATAAGGCGTTTTTTTGTTTGTACGACATGGATCTGATTAAATGCACATATCTATTGATGCCAACGTTAACCACCGAATTCGATCATTAGGATTGCTATGCCTTCAAGATCTTTTGGGCATGGTTACATAACAAAATAAATGGCTAAAACCCAGAGCAATAAATCAAGGGTATACTGAAGATATGAGGTTTTTACATACCCATCTGATATTCAAATAAGATTATGGAGAATTTATGTAAATTATCAGATACTGTTACTTGACATTGGATTTTTTATGCATTTCTAAATAGTCTTTTTTTCTAGGTTTGTTTCAGAAGCTGTGAAAGAGATGATAGACAACAAAAGAGCAAACATGAGAGTGGCAGAGAGAGATATGTGGCAGCTCGGAGAGTTAGTGCATCAGAGAGAGAGAAGGACAGGGCGAATGAAAGCAATAGTGTGAGTGAACTCGTCGGTGTCATTCATCCCTGTAGACATGAGTAACAGTGTGGGTGAGTCAGGGATGGAGGGATGGAATTAGAGAACTGAATGTTTTGTAAAATCAATGCTCTTGGCTTCAGTGTAAACTAGATCTTTCAAGAGTGATGAGCACACGCACATGCAAATTTTGTTTTTGTGCGTGCATGTCGAGTAATCTATCTTGATGTTTTTCTTATCTTAATACTTTGTTCATTTTTATTTTTAATAGGATTTGTCAATTACATTTTTAATGTTTTTTTTGTGTTTTATGCTGCATTCTTATTCTGTTTTTTTGGTCTTATGCTGCATTCATTTGATCAAAAATACAGTGATATTACAATTTAAAAGAACTGTTGTATATATTTTCTGTGCTAAAGCTGAATTTTCAGCATCATTACTCAACCTTCAGTGTCAAGTGATCCTTCAGAAATCATTCTGATATGCTGATTTACTGCTCAAGTAACGTTTCTTATTGTTATCCATGTTGTAATCCTTCATAAGTGTTTACCCATGATAAACTAGGGTAAGTACTCTTTTCTATTCATCAAAGAATCCTAAAAAAATATATATATATTTAGATTTCCACAAAAATATTAAGCAGCAAACAGAGTTTGCAACAAGAACTCTATTTAATAATTGAGCATCAAATCCGCATATTAAAATGAATTTTAACGATCATGTGACACTGAAGACTACTGTAATGATGCTGAAACTTCAGTTTTGCCACAATCACAGGAATAAATTACATTTTTAAATATAATCAAATAGTAAACAGGTTTTTTAAACTAATAATATTGTGAATTATTTTTACTGTATTTTTTTTTTTACTGCATTGGTAAAAACAAATTATTTCAACTTATTTATCTGTGATTTACTTTTGTTAATCTGATCATATAGTCCTGTGCTAAGACTTTGTTTTGCTCCATCTGAAATGATATGCTTGTTTTCGGGGGTTGAAAGTCTTTCCTTGCAGCACTGCAGTGTTTCTACTCATACACACCCCCACACGGAGCTTACTCAGCATTCTCTTTCCTCCCGGGACCAAGGGGAGACGGAGTACTCTGCTGGCCAGGCTTGGCCTGAGCTGTGTTTGTTTGTGTTTTATTCAGTGCCTGTCACAGCTCTGCCCCACTACCAGGGGCCGCTGATCTGAGCACAGCCGACTGTCTCTGTCCTGACAGAGAGTTAATACCCTCCTGCAGACCTCTCAGACTTCTCAGTTCAGAGACTGGGCATCCGCATACACTCGAGTAGACACTGAATAGCCATATAAACATAAGTATTAGTGTTGTACAATTTCATACGACCCTTAAATTTAGTGTTTTACAAGGTCTGCAGAATACGATGTGACCATTTTGTCGTAATAAATCCCCTGATGCCCATGTACAGCAACTTTCTTACACATACTGGTGAAGGGTACAGTCTGTCGGTCCCAATAAAACAGGTCATCACTGGTTTATTTGGGTAATTCTTGTAAAGTGGAGATGTTTACAACCTCCTATGTGAAGCACTTAAAATAGTGCTAATATATATGGACACAAAATCACAAAAAATTGTGCTGCTTATATTTTTTTTGTAAAGCATGATACATTTATTCATCATTCATTGATGAATAGAAAGTTCAAAAGAACAATGATTATTTGAAATTGAAATCTTTATTATCATAAATGCTTTTACTACCATCCATCCTTGCTGAATAAAAGCGCTTATAATCTTAATAGAACGTAAAAATTTAAAAATCTTACAAACTCCAAAACTTTGAATGATATTAAAATAAAAGTACGATTTTCTTTCAAGTTAGTACCAAAACAACTCTTTTTCTTTCTCTGATGTTCAGTGAGATTTTCCTACCAGCAGCCTTAAATAAAGTTGCTGTTGTAGAGTGAATATTATTTTGGTTTGAGTTCCTCCAGTTCTTTTCCCAAATGGTTGGTGCACAATTTCAGTCGATAGAAGCTGATGGCAGAAGTTCAAGTATCTTGCTGTTGAGCATTTTTATGCAATTACCATTTGCATTTGGCATCCATTCTTTGTCCCTTTGCCTTCCCAGACATCTTTTACTTGCTGTCCTTAGTTTATTATGGTACCCAGTCAGGGGAACATGACAACAAACAATACAGATGCAGACACAATTTTCTCAGCCAGGTTACTTTCATCGGTTTTAAAATTGACAAGAAACCAATGCCAGTGAAGACCCAGTAATACGATGAGTAATGTAATCACCACGGTGGTCATTTAGCATTTGAATCAGGCATGTGCAAGAGCGCTCTTGAGAATGCCCAGGCAGACATTAATCTTTAATCTCACTACCAGATGCTGTGAGGAAAGAAATTATATTGTCTTGTTGCCATTTCAGCAGTCTGAAAAAAGCAACCCTCCAGTGATAATATCTCTAATGTATGATTGTGTTGTAGTCAGGTCTAAGGCACTGGGGTTGAGCGGTATGCAGTGTTGGGGTAAGTGCCCATATATCAGTGACATGGTGCCGAGGAGGAGAGCGTGAGGCTTGGAAATGCGGAACCAGCAGGGTGAAGCTGGCAGAGATCTGCTCTGCACTCCATCGATCCGGTTTTTCTGGAGTGGGTCACGGTTTCAGTGCTGGGCAGTTTCATTTTCACTGCAGTGGAGGCGTCTGCTGTTTCACCTCTGGGCATAAACAAAGCCACATAAAAACACACGCACACACTTGCATCGCTGGAAGCTACGGTTCATTAAGCGGCAGGAGGCACTGAGGTACTAGTTTCCCTTTGAGCTGCCTTTAAGGGTAAGATCTGCCATTAACAGCATGGCAAAAAATGCTGCATCAGGTCTGCAAGAGATACTGTTTGTGTTGCAGGCACTAGACATGACAGTCTGGCTCAAGGTCCTGGTGCTCTACACTCTTACACCGTGTTTAAGCTGCACGATGTGGAAAAAAAGACAAATGAACCCATTGTAATCAGTTATGCTGATTGTCTTGTTGCCATTCCAGCAGTCTGAAATCACTGACAGTGATAATATTATTAATGTACAGTTGTGTTATAGTCAGGTCTAACCTACTGGGTCGAGCGGTGTCTACATTGGATGCGACATGACTTGACCTTCACAATAAGAAAAAAAATATTTTAAAGGGTTAGTTCACCCAAATATGAAAATGTTGTCATTGATTACTTGCCCTCAAGACTTTCGTTCATCTTCGGAACACAAATTAAGATCTTTTTGATGAAATCTGAGAGCTTTCTGTTCCTTCATTGATAGCTTTTGCAACTACCACTTTGATGCCTCAAAAAGTTCATAAAGAGATTGTGAAACTAATCCATTTGGATTGAGCGATTTAGTTCAGTTTCTGAAAAGACACAATCATTTTATATGATGAACAGATTGAATTTAGGCTTTTATTCATGTATAAATCAAAAGATTTCACAACTGACTCCTTCAGTGAAACAATAAGTATTTTTAAATGTCAGATTCTAAATAAATTGGGAACCTTGTACTGGAATACACACTTATGGACCTTGGGAATAAAACTTAAGTATGAGCTATAACCAATGGGATATTTCACTTTGTTTAAAAAAAAAACATGACAAACTTGAATGTATTGCAGATATCATTAATTCAAGATTTTAAAATACAACTTAATTCGAGAATTTATTCTGATTCTGATATTTATTCTAAACGCGAGAGCTGCTGATAATCCTGAAGGAGCTTATACATGTAACAGTGATACTGTAGGTGTTGTATTCCTATAAGTAGACATGGATCAGCTCAGCTGAGAGTCAGCTGGTGCAAGCTTGACTAACGTGACCTGCCAGAACTGACACTATACGCTTGATATTTATATGGCAAAATACAATCATTACAATGCCATATTCAAATAGGTACTAAACTTCTTTTTAAAAAGTCATGACCCTGAAATTTCATATAGAATTTAATTAAAAAGTAATTAAACAGTTTTTCCTTTTAGCTCATATTGTATTTCTTAAAAAAAAACTGAATTTGTTAAGCCAGGCATTCATTAAAAATAATAATGTAATTACTCTGCCTTAATTTTTTTCTTAACTTTCTTTTTTACAGGTTTTACAAAGCAACATCACAATCTTTCCAAGTACTCCCTGGGACCTGATTCAGTACTCTTGGTTGGGAATCGCTGCTCTACGGCAACATAATCAAGCAGGAAGGGAAGCGTTCATCAAATTCATGCACATTATGACACAACGTGGCTTGAGGACATCCGCTTTCACCTCTTCACACGCCTTCTCCATGAACGTGAGGATCTCTGCAGGGAAAAAAATGAAGCTGCAGGTGACGCATGGGGCGAGAAAACCCCCATGTTTCCATGGCAACATGCAGGTGAAGTCATCAAGGACTGATCTGGTGTTCAATCTATGAAGCTTAAGCATTGTTACACTAGTCTTCCCTTAAATCCATCACACACACTCGTTCACCATTATATGGATTCTGCTGATGTCTCCAACTAAGCCTGAAATGATATTGATAGGCAGGTTTGCCTCACCAATCAGAACACTGCACTACTCACAGCGGAGAAGGAGAAAGGAGAAGGAGAAAAAGACCGAAAGACGGTTAGCTTTAGTAAAACTCTTCCCCACTTCCAATCTATTTTCCAAACAATAACACACAGACGCTAAAAAAGTGCAATCAGCTGAAAACGTTCATGCTGTAGCAAGATGCAAGTCTGCAAGGTCTAACGCTGTGTATCTGTCCCGATGTCCTTGTTTTGAGAGTGTGGTCATTACGTCTGCTCACTAGACACATCAGATGTAGTCATGCAGTAAGAGCATCTCAGCTGTTCCACAGTTCTTCCCATGATGCAAATGAGCAAGTGCATCACTGCAAAAATCAGTGACTTAATTAGTATTGTCTTGATTTGCTGTAAAAATCACGTTCTGTAAACTACCTTTGAACAAGATTAATTTACTTGAGAAGAGGTGTCTTTAAAATGTAAATGTAAAATGAAGGTGTCCTGTGTTATCAGGCATCAAGTTGTTAGCAGCAGATCCTTCAAGTCTTGTAGGTTGCGAGGTGAAGCTGCTGTGGATCACACTTGTCGGTCAAGCACATCCCAAAGATGCCCAGTTGGATTGAGATCCAACACCTTGATCTCTTCATCATGTTGCTCAAACCATTCCTTAACAATGTATGCAGTGTGGCAAGGCGGATTATCCTGCTGAAAGAGGCCACTTCCACCAGGGAACACCATTGTCATGAAGATACCTGGTCTGTTTTAGGTAGGTCTGCTTTTTTCTTACTGTACTTCATTTTATTTTTGATTCTAAATTGTTTTAATTATTTACTGTATTTTATTTTTACCATTATTTTTATTTCTCGTTATTTCTTTTTTTTAATTCTAAACTGTTTTAATTATTCTGATTTCTTTTGATTATTTTAATTTCTTCTATGTAAAGCACTTTGAATTGCTATTGTGTGTGAAATGTGCTATATAAATAAACTTGCCTTGCCTTGCCTTCCCTAGGTTGCACGTGTCAAATTTACATCCACAGAATGGCCAGAGCCAGGGTTTCCCAGCATAACATTGCCCAGAGCTTCACACTTTCTCCACCGGCTTGTCAAACGGTGAGTACACGGCCCTCCACGTGTTGTAAAAGAAAACGGGACTCATCGGACTGCTTAAAGGTTCAGTTCAGAGTCGCTTTCAATGGTGGACAGGGGTCATCACAGGCTACACAGCCCCATACGCAGCAGAGTGTGATGCACTTTGTGTTGTTACACATCCCTCCCATAACATCTTTAAAGTTTTGTGTGACTTGTGCCACTAGACCTTTTGTTGGCTCAGATGGGATAGCCTTTGTTGCTCTTAGGGTTAGGGTTAGGAAGAAAAATCGCTGCAAAAGATGCTTTCCAACAGGTGTTTTACCATTCGTTGTAAAACTTTAGACCTATTTTTCGGAACGCCTCAAAACCAGACATTCTTCCATTGAGAGCTTGAATAATAGACACTCCAGCCCAGTAGGTGGCGATAATGCACCTTTGCCAATTGCAAGCAAACCACTTGTATAGTGTAGCCTACGATACCGCGACTGCATAAGACTACAGAAAGAATACAAACAACCCCATTTCCGTTTTCGGCGGTGGAGTAATACCGTACATCACAGAACATACAATACAAGTCAATGGAGTTGCGATAAAACCTGTTGGAAAGCATCTTTTGCAGCGGTTTTTGTGTGAGCATATCAGTGAACACCCCAGACTATTCGGTGAGTTTCACGTCTTTGTAAACTAAAGTTTTATGCGTTTTATAAGGGATTGTTCTGGTGCACCTATGCAACCATTGTAGAGGTGTGGGGGTGTCTAAAAACAATCTTAACCATTCTATTTCATCAGAAACGATCTTAAAACAGGGCTTTAATTGTAAAATACCGAACTTGTCCTTTAAGAGTAATTTATTATGATTGCTAGTTAAAAAATAAAACAAAGTAAAGATAAATTTACTGGGAAACCAGACAAACACACTGATTAAAGGGATACTCCACTTTTTTTTGGAAATAGGCTCATTTTACAACTCCCCCAGAGTTAAACAGTTGAGTTTTACCATTTTCAAATCCATTCAGACGATTTTATGAGAATTAGAAGAATATCAGTAACCAGACAGTTTCTGGTCTCATTGACTTCCATAGTATATTTTTTTTCCTACTATGGAAGTCAATGAGACCAGAAACTGTCCGGTAACTGATATTCTTCTAAATATCAGAAAATCGGCTGAATGGATTCGAAAACGGTAAAACTCAACTGTTTAACTCTGGGGGAGTTGTAAAATGAGCCTATTTCCAAAAAAAGTGGAGTATCCCTTTAAGAAAATCATTATGTACTGTGCACACAAGCATTCGTTACACAGCCATGGGTGAGCAAATGGACATCACCACTTTACATGTTGAGACTGGAAAGAGGAAGTGCACACTTTCAATTGGCAAAAGTATAAGACGTCCTGTTAATTGGCTAGAAGGGATATCACATTCCAGCCTAATGCACACATGGCGTGTTCAGATCTATTCTCTAGTCTACACATTATCACCATGGCAAGAATTAAACATTCTAAGTCTACTCAAGATCCACTCTGGTTACAACCTCGTACATATACATAAATACATATTGATGTTACATGACTTTGGATCAAATCAATTTAGGTAGTAATTAACCTTTGACCTCAGTGCTAAAGCATGCTGCCTCAGTGCCCAAGGGATCAATGCGACTCTTTCCTGCCCCCACAACACTTAGAAAGAGAACGACAGCAGGCATAAATTTAGGTACTTTGATACTAGTCTTATGGATCTAAGCACATTAATACATATTTTTGATAAAAATCTTGTTTTTTATGTTTATTTTAATTACACATTCTTGTTTGGATTGAATGAAAGGGTGAGATGAAACCAGAGTCCCTTATAAAGCCCAGATCAATACGGATCAATATTTCTTCTGACATACATCTGCATCAGTGCATTTTAGACCCTCGGTCACACACTTATCTACATCGCCACCCATCTCAAATCTAGCCGCTCATCAATTATCAGACTCTATGTCACTTTCCCGAATTATCAAGCTTGCAGTCTGGCATTTTCACTCTTCAGGGCTCAGAGGAGCAACTAGAGAGAAATCTGAATGAACCTCTGTGGAAAATAGGTCATGCGCGTCTTGGGCAAAAGAGACCGGATGTAATGAGCAGCTAGAACTATATTGTCTGCTGGAGTGACAAGGCAGCCAAAGCAAACTTTTGTATAAATTCTAAATGAAAACAAGTCACCGGATTAGAAAATACATGAAAAAAATAATAATTTGTTAGAAATGACTTAATAGTTGTGATGAGACTTAAAAGATACTCCATCCAAATGTAAAAATTCTGTCATGATTTACTCACCCTCAAGTTGTTGCAAACCTGTATGAGTTTCTTTCTTTAGTTGAACACAAATGAAGATATTTTGAAGACTGATTGGAACCATACAGTTGTTTGGGACCATTAATTTCCATAGTAGAAAAAAAAAAATACTATGGAAGTCAAAGTTCCAATCGTTCTTCAAAATATCTTCTTTTGTGTTCAGCAGAAGAAAGAAACTCATACAGGGTTGCAACAACTTGAGGGTGAGTAAATTATGACAGAATTTTCATTTTTGGGTGGAGTGTCCCCTTAAGCAATGTCACGAAAATGCAAGGCAAAACTGATATGGTAAACAAACATGCTACTATATCATTGATTTTTGCAGGGATAGAATGCTGTATTGACAAATCAGAAGCCAGGACTGGAACAATCTATTTTACATAATACACAGCTCTCTAGAATACTTGATTCTGATTGGTCGATATCCACATCCTGCAGTCCAAAATTGTTGTATAATTACCTCTAAAACTTATATCACACATATTGGCAAAATAGATGTGCTATATTCACTTCTCTAACATTTCTATCCTTCTCATTTATTTATTTTTTTAAAAATTGAATCTCTACTTTTATATTTTATTCATTCCAGGAAGTAGCTGTGCACTGTAATGCACTGATCCTTAATAAAAAAATAGATTCACTCTAATATTGCCTTATGGCTAAAGCTGGGTGACCAAACACCACATGCAAATAAGAGATTTAAAAAAAACAATACAGTCAAATCAAGTCAAATACAGTTGATGTCTCGATGCTGAGATTTTCACATTCCTCTGAGTCATATTTTAAAGGATTCCTTTGTAGCAGCAGAGAATAAACATGTTTTTAGACTGCTGAGTCACTGGTTGAATCCATTGCCAAAGCGTGCTCCCCCTCCCTTCAACAGCTCTTCTCCTCATTCGCTCACTTTCATCCTCTCCCTGGCCTGTTCTCTCCCTCCATCCCCCTCTCGTGTTCTGATCTACACCCACCCACCCGCTCCAACCCCAACTTTTTCTCTTCATCTCTGTCAGCACCCCCTTGCCCAGCTCCCTGTGCTCTTACTCTCCTCTCTCTCTCTGGTTTAATTAAGGGGGAAATGAGTCTGTGAGTGACGTGTAAGAGAGCAAGGTCTAGTCACAAAGAGAGTTGATAATGCAACTACTAATTCTTTTCTTTCTGCCTCTCTTCCAATGGTGCAAAAATGCAGCAAAGTCAAATGCTACAGACTAAAAAAAAAAAAACCTTCAAAGGCTTCAAAGATTCAGCGAGGCTTTTTTAAAGATTCGCTTTAATCTTAACATAGCAAAAAAAGAGCAAGATCTGCTTTGTTTCAAGTTAGGTTATATTCCACAACAAGCAACTGCCTTTAAACTGTCTTATATTTGAAGGAACTCAATATTTTTGGGGGACCTGCCGGTGTATAATAACATATTTCATAAATTTATGAATATTTTTATTTTACAAAAAAAAAAATCACCATTAAATCTTCACAAAACGTTTATTGTACTAATATATTCTCACTCCATTACCCAGTAATAGTATACTAAGATGATGAAAAAAGCTAAGGCTATTAAGGGGGTACATATCACATAAATCTTTTATATAGTCGAGTTTAAACTGTGCATTAAAAATACATAACATCTCTGTAATTCTTGTGGAATCAGGAAATATGCACAGTGGCATAAGCTAACATCAAATCTAAAAATATTACATCTGTCCAACTTATCTCAAGAGCACCTACTTCATCTTTTGCAAGCCATTCTGTCAGTTTTTAGGTGTTTTTGCTGTAGCAGTTTGTCCTGCTGGTTTCCCTATGTTTTCCAGAGGGGTTTCCCTAATGAGCATGATGGCTGTTGTCACATGAGACCTCCTGACATAACAAGTCAGTTAAACCTCATACATAGGGAATATAAGAAACTATGTAAATTATATATATTTGTTTTACCTCATTGCATGTTACTGTGAAAATCCCTTTCCTGATTGGCTTTCAAGACCTGCCATTTGACCAATGGTTGAGACAGAGTATCCTCTGTCTCTGGAGCTTGCAATAGTGACATGCCCAACATTTTAATCTTAGCTATCTGACTTCTAATTGATTGATTGAACGTAAAATAAACTACTGGTATGCTAATTTCAACAAAAAGAACAAATTCACTTCACTCTGTGAGAGAAAACGCCACACATTCAGAGGTATAACATCTCAAACGTTAAAAAAAACAAGTGTGACATTTTCATTTTTTCGTTTCTCAACAGTTCTGTGAGTGATACTCAGACCAAATTAGATTGGACGAGACTTGTTGTTCTTGTCAACTCAACATTCACATGCTGCTGCCAAACAATGTTCCACGGCAGGTGATACATTTTATTTGGGCCTCCCCTCCCCGACAGATTTCTTTTAAACGTCGGTGACGTCAAAGCGGACGCCATCTTTGTCGAGGGCAGAGTTGCTATCCATTGAAGACGAACACACACGCATAGCCGTTGCAGCAACTCAGTCCCTACAGAAGGGATTTTGATGGTGGTTCGCTGTTGAAATTCGCATACAGAGACTTCCTTACTGACGGTCTAACAAAGACTACGGGATCAGGTAAGCTTTATTTAAAAGAGGAGATAATACAAAAGATTTGATACAATATGTCTTTTCTTCTTTTATTTTTTTGGCCATAAAGTGGTTGAGGCAGGGGCAGCATTGAATGTTTTTTTTTTTTTTTTTGTCAAAATGAAATATGAAAACTGAAGGCTAATTAAAAGAAATAAGTACCCCTTCGTTATCGTATCCGTTTAACTGATTGAATGTAAGCTTGATGCAGTGTTTGGAGAGCGTCAGATTTTAGGGATGACCATGTGTTTTTTATACGCATTCGAATCGTGTGTTGGATGCGGCACGATGTGGGCGGTTTCAGCACACTGGACAGCGACTGCGTTTCTGTCCTGAATTCACATCCAGGCTCTGCAGCTAAATTGCCATTATATGTCTGGCAAAGTTTTGCGCATAGGCGCCATCTAAGTAATGGCTGCTTTTACCAGATGTTTACCCGTTTTAAAACCAGGCCATTAATCACTGTGAAAACTAACGCCAATGTTTCATTTTGCAGCATAATTTTATGAGCAGGTCGGCTCATTGCTTTCCCTGCCAGAAGCATTTTTATCTCAGAATATAAATAGGCTATGTAAGGTTTGATAGCATAGGGTGGAGATTTAACGAAAGTGATCAGCGATTGATAGTGGGGGGGAAGTCAATATGGAAAAATGCGACAAAGTAATTGTGCCGCATGTGCGTGTTGCAAAGAAAGCAGAGTGGGGAAAGTCAGATGGGATGGTGCAGTGATCTGACTTATTAAATTTAACCGACGTATTAATTGTTTTAACCAAATAATCTCAACCTTGCCGTATGTATGCGATGGGGCAGCGGTAATGATCAGTTCGTGTCTTCCTGGTGTTAGACGATGGGCGGGGGCTTGAGCAGAGGCGAGCGGAGGCGGATGCTGGAGATACCCTCACTTACCATGATTCTTTAGGCTCATGTATGATGATTAGGGGTAGCAATCTTAAAGCATTTCGTGATTCCCTTACTCCAGCTACTTTTAAGGATGATATTTTGAGGGTGAATCAAATAATGAGATCATTTCAGAATTAATGGATTTCAAAGACTTTTAGAGGTGGCATAAATGCAATATAATAACCTACAATAATTGGTCTTAATAAAAAAATACTAAACGAACATAAAAAATAGTAGCCTAACGTATTTCATTAATTTATTTATTATTGATTACGACTAGACTCGTAATATTAAGCTACGTGTCAACTCAACATTCGACGTAGCCTACGTTGTCGTATGATCAACCAGCCAGTTGCTACACTGATAGACTGAGTCTCACGAGACTTGACAACATACAATTCTTTTGATTAAACTCCAGTCATACAAGACGAAATAAAGAACGTTCTGTTCAGGTGTGTTTCATTCACTTCATAGAACTGAGTCGTGCTGTAGCCATATTGTTGATTCACTAAAAGAATCGACTCATAGGATTCATTCTTTCGACTACCTGATCTAGGATGTTTTTGATTTTCTAAAAAGATCAGGGTTATATAGAGAGGAATCGATTTCTCCAGAATAAATCGACACGGGACGCGCTGTAAATTGTTGATTCACTAAAAAGCATCGGCTCATATGAATCATTCTTTCGGCTACTCCTTGACTCTCTAAAAAATATCCGACTCCCAGGCATTCGTGTTTGCTGTACATTCTGAACACTATCAAAGCATTTTATTGTTCTAACCACATTGGCAAAAGAATTTCACGCTCGAGAACTGAATGTCACCAAAGTAAAACTCGAATGGTTCTCCAAACCCTTTGTAGGCGATGATGCAGATTCCATTCTTCGCCACATTGACTCCATCCTCACGTGTTAAACACTTTCTGGCTCACAGAATGTACTGATTACACAATAGTATTATCGCGTGGGTAAAATCCCTACATTCACCGGATGTCTGTAACAACCCGTCCCGAAATATCATCAAATCATCCGGTCAAAATGCCGGTGTGACTTCAGGATACTGCAGACGAGCTCCCTCTTTTCAGTCACGTGCCATCATCTCGCACCTGCAAATGCTCTAAAGCCACGGTATTGTTCAACATCACTCTGTTTTTGGCCATCCCTCTGTTGCTGTAAGGTTAGTAAATGCGCTTACTGTGACTGCCGCATATATGAGCAACAGAAAACGATAGTGAGTAGCGTTCAGTTTCGCTTGTTCCGGTCTGTATTTGTCTTGCGGCGGTTGTGAGAGACAGGTTGGCAGGCACGCTTCTGTTGTTGAATCTGATGGTTTAATGCGGCTTATTATGGCTTGACTGCAGAGCGCAGGGCGGCAGGGATGTTCCCCTAATAAGTGGTGACTCACGCGAGAGCCCAGCAGACCGCGATTCTTGATTCATCGATGGTTATTGATATTTAACATATTTAGGTACCTAATTTTAATACATTCTATATAATATAGCATAATACAATTTGAATTGTAGTAGCTTACACATATTCGAGATAAACAAAAAGATACAGTGATTTGTGTAGTAGGATACCTATTGATTGTTATGGGCTATGTATGCAAATTGATTGGCGTATAAGGATAAACAGCTACATGCAAATTCTAAATGAGCCTATGTTCTATGTATTTTAGAACAGCACATCTTCACACATTCTACTTTTAATACATTCTCAATTAAATAAGTTCACAAATTCTACTTTTAATAAATGGCTGAGCTCAGTCAGGAGTGATTCACCTAAATAACTCATAAAAACCAATTAATATGTCATTTGGAAATTGTTTCATCAAATCTTGACACTGAGATAGCGAAGTGCTTTGTTATGGTTGCTCCAATGTCTTGATTAATCACATACACTATCATTGTATCAATGAAATGTTGTGATGGATATAATGGAAAAAAAAAAGAAAATCAAAAGCTTTACCAGCCTATTACTGGAAATTATATGTTATTGTCAGCTACAAGTATAACTATCACCCTAAAGTCCTTGATTTCATATTCCTAATTACATATTGCCTTTTCACAAAAAATTGTTTCAGATTTAAGCACCAGCTGGGTAAAAAATGGAAACTGATTTGAACTGATGAACAGCAGGTAGTCTTGGGGAACACTTTACATCTAGCAAATAATAACAAGTACAAAATAGCCACTGGATATCTCTGCGACAGTCCTGCACAAGTGCACTTGGCTGAACACCCACAGATTGAAAATATGGACAAATGCGTCACAAGAGCATAAAAGACTGAAGACTATGGATAAAAAGATGAGCAAAAGAAAGAGAGGGGATGATGTTGGTCGAAAATAAAAAACAGATAAAGTACGTCAGAGGAGGGCGGCTGAGGATGAAATGAGACAAGACAAGATACCCTGAAGAATTAGCTTGTATGATGCACAATGACAGCAGAAAGAAGCACCCTCATGCCAAGCATCTCAGCCTGTAAACTCTGCCCACACATGTGGGTTTCCCCTCCACCATTTATGAATATCAATAGTGCTGGAGGTTTCTGAGGGTGGAAAGAGAAGCAACATAAATCAGCATAAGGACTGACACTGTCCTCCCTCTCTCTGTGTGTGTGTGAACACAATGTTAGAGAGGTCACAGTGGTTAATAAGTGCAGTCTTAAACTTACTGAATAAAAGTTAGATGAAGCAAAGGATTAACAGCTAGCTGATGTAAATAACTGTAGTTTGTATTTGTCACGTAATACTGAGAGCTGAAGCAATTTATTTTGTATTTGACATCTAATTTTTGAAAATGCACATATAAACTCCTAACCTCATATCTGTGTTCGTTATGATGTGGAAATAGAAAATGCGTCATAGGACGGGCATTTGTTTATTAAAATACAAATGCGTTTTGTGTGCTCAATATGGTTTTTCTTACCTGCGTCAATTGTCTTTTGTAGGCATCTTAATGTTTGTACCAGATCAGATGGACTTTGTATGAATTTGGCTACTTTTGCAAGCTGTTATTGTGAGCAATTTGGACAAAATGTTACGGCATCTGTTCATTTGCTCATAGCTGCAGTTGCAGTCTGAAGCCATTTTAGAATGGCGCTCTCTCAGATAGTTCAATCAGTTCATGTCATGAAGTTTTCTACTGTGTAGTGCATATATAAGAGATAAGATGATGAGCTCATGCAGATGATTCATACTTTCTCAGTTTACATTCGACGGTCTGATTCCATTAAAGTGGAATCGTATTTCAGTATTAAGCAGCATGATAGTAAATGCACCTCAGAAATTCAATATTAGTCTTTGCTTCATGTTTGCATATTTCTTGTTAGGATTATTTGACTGTTGACTTATGTTTGAGATGCCAAACAGTCATTTGATAATAATACACACTGGTTTAATGGGATTTAGAAAGACAAACTTGCTATAGTTGAAGTTTAGATGCATGTATTCAATCTTTGCTTGTCAATCACCGATGTTTCTATTTTAGAAAAAAAAAATGTTAAAGAAATTTTTGTGGCATTCACTCTTGATTATAAATAATCCAAAAATAAACCTTTAGATGGTCCTCCAGTGAATATCTATATCATTATACATCATTAGGAATATATTTATTAGTACATTGTTTGGTACATTTTTGTAGCACTTTTCACTAGGCGTATTGTTCCAAATACCACTTAAAATAAATAGTGACCTAAAAAGTACTTTTGTATTGAAATATTTAGAAATATTTAAATTATGATATACTTGAGATGCAAAATTGTATGGGATATTAAGAGTAAAAATGATTTGCTAATGTGATAATGCGTCAATATATTCTCTGAACACAAACCTTAATATATTTTTATTACTTAGAATATCTTTATACATAATAAATATGGTAAACGATAATTAGATGGTGATTTCAAAATGAATATTCAGTATACATCATTTAATTGAACTGTTTATTTAGGAGAGATTTACTTTCTTTAGTTAAATGTACCTTAGGAAATAGAGTGGTGCAGGGATGACGTCAAAACCCGGACTAATTCACCAGCGCTTCCCGTGAGATTTCCCTATACGGTTTTTATAATGGGGTTTTTCAATCGATGAGTAAAATAATGACTGTGATAATTGAACACACAAAAAAAAAACAAATTTTGAAGCTTATTTTAAAACAATTATGTTTCTAATAAGTAACAAGATATCATTTGGAGTGAGTGTCTATAACATTGTAGAACAAAACATCCAAGTATCATCAAATTATGTTTACCACAGACCTTATTTTAATCATTAATTGAAAAAAAAAAACATTATAAAAACCCATAGGAAAATCTCGAGCGAGCCAGTGGCAAATTAGTCTTCCAGATTTCCAGATAAATCTGTTAATCATGTTTCCGTTCAGCAAAAGCTTTTGCCTGCTTTCTGGATTCTAAGGCTTCTTAATGGTTTTTTAATGTCTGTTGTTTATGACTCCTCATATTTTGAACACCTGCTGATGCTATCATTCAGGTGTCATTTTTCTGTGCTTTCTTCAAACCCCTCCTGTCTGATCAACAAAACAAATGTCACAACCACATGATACCATCAGTGCAGTTTATGAGATTTTCATATAAATTACCTCTGATGGTACCCAATTCGTCATTGATGCAATTTGACTTTTCTGCAGCGTCTGTTGTTGAAGAGGAATATTATGTAAATGCAATAACCGTATGTTTGGACGCCAATATTAGTGGAATGGCAATGGCAGTTGAAAACAGATCTAGGACGTCTGAACGTTTCTGTTTTAAGTGGGTCTGTTTCTATAGAAAATGTAAAAAGATTGCTGCACTCGCTCTCATTCCTCTACCGCTTTCTCACCATCATTTCTACGAAGCTGCAATAAAAATGTGAAGGTCACAGTCAAACAGACTGCATAGCCAGCCCTCCAATCCTCCAGTCAAACTCATCACTTCATCACTCGTCATATATCGCCAAGAACCTTGGAGCCAGATGGGGAGGCGAGGGAATCAGGGTGTCAGGTGGGGAAACACACAGTCAGCTTTAATGGCCCCGTTGTTAATAAATACATCCCAGGGCATCCCTATGAGTGGGAGTTTACAGGCGATGAGATGGGAGGGCTCTCTGCAGAGGACCTGATGCTAGTGTTGCTGTGGAGACAACAAATGGGCTTGTGAAATGGACTCTGTCAAATCAATTGCACTGGCCATTGGATCCCCCCTAAATCACAAGACCCTTCAACCCAATGTAAAAGAGGGGGGATATAGATGAGATTCAGAGGCTGCTGCAGTCATTTATGGTGCAGCAACATGAGTGCGTATTCTGCTATGAAGAATACTCAGCATGCAGCCACACGCACTCTGAAATGTATCATTCAGATCAGTACTAATGACCGCCACAGATCACAAGCCTAATGATTTTCTGTTGGAGAGTATAAGGTTTATTTCATTTATTATTTTTTGGCTAATTTATTTAGTACTCTTCACTATGCTTATTGATATATTCTTTGAACGCAAGTCTTAATGCCTTCGATTTATGTTTAAGGATGTGTAGATATTTTTACTGGAACTCACCTCCTGAGGCTGGGTAATGGAGTTTTCCCAATTTACGGCAGTATAATCAAATTTGAACTAGAGTTCTTTTCACCTTATAGGATTTTCTATTTCTATATATTATATACATGATTTATATAAGAAGTGTGAACAGTTAGAGGTTATGAGACGTGTTAATAGAACCCTGGAATCACTCCACGCAATCCTCCACTCAGGAGGAAGGGAACTGATGCTATTAATCACTGTTCATGAGAGGAGGGGGCGGCATCGCTCAGGCCTGTCCTCCTCATCGAGTTGCATTGCGAATAATAAGCCATTGCTATAGTTTACAGGTTGCCAGCTCTATCCTTTACTCTTTGGTTTTCAATCAAGGCATGGCTGGAGACAAATAGAAGCATAAATTAACTCAGGGACCTCCCTAAATTATGCATAGCTAACTTCAGTTTATATTTTACATTACATTTTACATTAAATGCGCTTTAGCTACACTCTTAGAAGAAAAGGTTCTATATAGAACCTAAAAAGGTTCTATCAGCGATATACAGAACCCTTTTTAAGGGTTCAATAATAAGGGTTCTATACGGACCATTTTGAGCTCATTCATTATCATTTGTTTTGTCCTTTCCGGATTAAATATTTCATATTATTGACAAGACCCTAAAATGCATTTATGAATGCATGTGAATGATAACAAAATTCAAGATATGGGGGTTAGAAAATGACTATATTTTTATCATTTTATGTAGTTAATATCACACGAAGACTGCCATTTCAGTTTTTCTCATCAAAAATCAGCATGATTAAAATGTGATGTTAAGTCACTACAACAGTTTAATAAACAATATTTTAATCACAACTACAAAATGTTCCAGAATAATGTAATATATGAATGAATAATAGCCTATAAAGAACCTTTGTGTTAAAAGGGTTCTTTCTTGTCATTATAGAACCTTTTTAGCATAAAAGGTTCTTTGGAGTTGAGTAAAGAACCCTATGCTTCATAGAACCCCAATTAACCCTTTTTTTCTTTCTGATGCGTTATTTTATGACAAACTAAGGCTAGTCTGTCAGTTCACTGTGGAATTTAGTTTGATGGCCATATCAGATGTCGATCAATTTGCCAAGCATGAAAGGTAGTGAAATGAGTAACAAAATGGCATATGGCTTGAGTCTCTGTCCTTGCATCTGTAAATAAGGATTCTCTTGGAGATTTTAAAACATGCCAAGCTCAATAACCCGCTCTACGAGAGTCAATCTGTTGCAACAAACATAACACTGTAGAGGGGAAATACCATAACCCGATTTCAAAGGTAATCTCGTAAAACACGTCTGTTTCGCCTGACTCGGAGATTTAGAGGTCAGGCATGATAAGTTCATTCCGTTTGACGGGATATAAGGGGACGTTAGCGTTTAGCGAAGCTTGTGAGGGGGGGAAAAAAGAGAGTGCAGCGTCAAGTTTTGGAGGAGGACAGTTTTTGTGTGGTAACTGAAGTGCTGCAGTGAAGGGAGAGGCTGCATGTTTGAGGAGAGAAAACAAAATGGCAGCCAGAGACGAAGGATGAGCGAGCTCACACGCGCACTCACACACAGCTATTCTAAAAGAGCATGTTTAAACCATAGGGCTTCTCATTGTCTCAGTAAACAAACATAGAGCTATAAACAACTTCCAGTAACCAAATGAATAAACATTGCTCAGTAGCCTATAGTTTAAGAAACAACTTTTGATATGCTTACTGCTTTCAGAGGCATCACCGTGACGCTTTTATTTCAGAGCTCCAAATGGGGGTCCAATCTCAAATTGTTTAAGGAAATTTTTTTGTTGTTGAATTTTTCAAAGCAACAGTTCTGCTAAATGTTTCTCTGTCTCTCCCACTTTAAAATGTATTAATTAAAAGTTAAATGTGATGCTTATGTAATTGTATACAACAGTTCCTAATTCATGGCAGTATAATCAAATTTAAACTAGTTTGTTTTTGCAGCAGAGGTCTTTTCATCTTATAGGAATTTCTATTTCTATATATTATATACATGATTTATATAACAAGTGTGAACAGTCAGGAGGAAGGGAACTGATGCTATTAATCACTGCTCATGAGAGGAGGGGGCAGGATCGCTCAGGCCTGTCCTCCTCATTGAGTTGCATTGCGAATAATAAGCCATTGCTATAGTTTACAAGTTGCTGGAGCTATCCGTTACTCATTGGTTTTCAATCAAGGCATGGCTGGAGACAAATGGAAGCATAAATGAACTCAAGGACCTCCCTAAATTTGCTTATGCATATTGGGAAGCTTTTATTTCAGAGGTCCAAACGCGGGGCCAATCTTAAATTGAAAAGCAACATTTCTGCTAAATGTTTCATTGTCCCTCTAAAATATATGATTTAAAAGTTAAATGTGATGCTTAAGTATGTAATTCTATACATCAGTTCCTAATTCACAGCAGTATAATCAAATTTGAACTAGATTGTTTTTGCAGCAGAGGTAATGTTTTATTTATTAGTAATGCTTATTTTACTGGCTAAACATCACACATTTTGAAAATACGTTAATATGTTATTCTGTTTGCATAGTTATAGGCCAGTCTTGAAAGGTTGAAAGCTTGCTTTATTTGCATACCAGTATTCATTTCTTTGAATCCCCGTTCATTCTTTGTTGATAATTCATACATTTGCATTGTAATGTTCTGAAAAGATGCACACAGGTCAAATGCATGTTCGATGCCTCAGAATTAGCATGGACTGCCATCATTCTCAAGCATAAAAATAGTGATAGGCATCAATAAAGCACGAATGAGATCATGTACATATTTGCATTGCTTTTCTTCTATATTTAATGACTGATACTGATTTTTTTTATAGAAAAGGTTACCAGTACCAAATGCATTATTAATAATCTTTGGATATATGCAACAAGTACAATTATTTTAACCTGAAAGCAGAAGTGAATTGCAAAATAATTTAAATTCGTGAGCACCTGCTAACAAATCAACAATCGAGGGTTCCTCTGTTCAGTTCTCTGACGTACACTGATGTTAGCTGTTCATATTTTTCAGGTTTAGCTAGCCTACAAAGTCCAAAGGAGTGCTAGCAGTGCCATTCATGTTCATAATACGGCAAATAACATTATGTGCTCAGTTAAAAAATGAAAAGATGTGGAGGGAGAAGCAAATCAAAATATTGTTTTTCAGCAGTAGAGTAAATTAACAGTAAACATAAATCCTGAGATTTCACTGGCCTAGTTAAGACAAAAAAAAAGACGCCTCTTTGTTTTTCCTCTGGTCTGGTCTCTCAAATTGTGCTTAACTTTTTGGTTATTTCAAGAAAACTACCACAAAGAATTCTCTATGACAGTCATTCACTGACCTGACATTTTTATGAGTTCATTCATCAGAGGTTGAGAGCGAGGATGTGTGAGGGATGTTTCTGTATTAGTGCGTTTCACCAGCTAGAGACATAAGATACCATACTGCAAATTCAACACAAACATGTTTCTACCCTGAGAGAGCTTGCATCAGAAGCCTTGTTGGGTCAATCAATTTTAGATTGGTGCTCCCTGATGTTTAACCAAAGCAGAAGATGACATTCACTAGTCGAGATGGGAGTGTAATATTTCAGCCTTTAGAGTCTCTGGAGTATTTAGCTGGGAAAGGTCAGGCAGGCGTGTTAAATTTAATCGCTTGAGTACAATTATGCAATTAATGGAAGCAGTATTGCTCTTTAATGCCTGTTTGGAATTCATTGGATAATTCACTGATAATATTTTGGATGGTTGTGTTGGAGATATTTGCCAAAAAGTCTGTAAAAAATCTTTTTATATTGCTTTTTCTTGGGCAATGTCTAACCTTGCATGCAGGATGGTTTTGCGAAAGCATGTTTACTTTTTGCTTTGAATAAGGATGGAATAAGTTAAGGTCACGTGCTTGTGCAGTTCAACACACACTCACAATTATTCAGTAAGCTGTTCTTATTAGACCTCTTGGGATATCTTTCTAGCTGTCAAGCCAATCTTTTCAGGAATATATCTGTCAAGCTCACAGTTTCCATGGCAGAGCAGGGAATCATTTCTCCTGGAACACCCAGAACCTCAGGGAAGAATTTAATCAGCGAAACACAGCAGCCACCACCTCGACGCTCTTCGAAAGAGTGCACGAGAAGGAGGCGATGGGTTCTTTAAGAGCAGACAACGTCCTACTGTCTATTTCATGACATTTAATTAGCCTGTGTAAATGTAATTGCTTTATTAGCTGTATAACTCTATCTGCCCTATGAATTTAACATCCGTGGCTGTTTTTTTCTGGTGCTTATGAGTCTGGGATTTAGGAGTTTAGGATGAGTATATTGTCTTTGTTCATTGTTAAAATCTGGATGACACTTCATTATTCAAATGAGCTCCATTGTTTAATGTTTTCCTTTTATCCATGTCCAATTTTTTCAGCTTCCCCCAGACTTCCAGTAACACCCACTCTTCCCAGTTGGAGACCAACTCCACCCAACACACCCAGCAGCCATGGCAGATGATTCGGATATGCGTAATGAGCTCTCTGACATGCAGCAACGTGCAGACCAGCTGGCCGATGAGGTGAGGTCATTCACTTTCTGCCTTTATGCTACACTCACATAAACAACAACCTTCAAACATTAACGGATTGCTACCAAAGATTAATGTAGTGCACTAAGAAATCAAAATGGAGCTTTGTGCAACATTGACATGTTTTATGATCATGATGAATATACTGTATATGAGTATACTACAGTAAATTAATGTTCAATGTTTAAAAATGCATTCATCAATAAGGGAATTAATCGTTTTGTTTGTTTGTTTTAATAAAAAAGAAGTGTACAATCAAAATAAAGCTTTGTTGCTGCATTAATGTTTTTGACTACAAAATGGTACTGAAATTAATAACAAATTTGAGAGGGAAAAAACATACATTCACATGACATTAAGACTCCAGTCACATCAGTAGCCCAATAAAAGCTGATTTATTCCACATGGACCAGGTCTCCACATGGAGGCGGCCATTTTGGCCTGCTGATTACCACTTCTTTTATCTTGGTAACTTCCTGTTATTGGAACTTTTTTATGTGATGCTGCATCAATGCCACTAGTCAATGACTCAAATATTTAATAATAATTATTTAATTTGCTAATTTGTCTGGAGAGGTCAAACTTGTTTTGCTCTTATCCAAGTCTCCAAAACAAGTTAATTATTTCAAGTCTTTATGCTCTGTTGATTGAGAAAGAGGATTGGATAAATTGTTGTAAGTTATGCTTCAGATTTATTCATTTGTACACAGCTTGTTCTGTAGGCCGTGACTGTGAGATGTCAGAGTCCATATGTGAATGTGTGTGTATCATGTGGAGTGTGTGTCATGTGGAGGGAGGTTCACCTGCACTCTGCCTTATATAACGCTGCAGCATTTGGTGTGTGTGTGTTTGTGTGTCTATTTGTGTGTGTGTGTATTTGCGTGTGTGTGAGAGCTGGGGGTGGCGGCTGTGTGTTTGCAGGCTGATGGAGCTGCTCTCTGCCACCCCACGCTATGATTCTTACAGCTGAGCAGAATATTAAAACACAAACAGCACACTGCAAAAATTTCCTCCAGCCTTCTGATCCACAGAGATATGAATTCATAATATCCAGTCACCCAGTCCATGATATTTGTGTGAAAAATGCAGTTATTTATTCATATATATTGCATATTTTAAATGTAATCTGAATGTTTATAAAGATATTTAAAAAAAAACTGTTTCTGTCCAGCTCTGACAGAAACAGAAATATAATGGTGGATGGATTAATGGATCTAGAGTGGAGACATTATTTCACACAGATTGTTTAGAATGCATTTAAATAATAAAAAATAAAAAATAAGTAATGCAAATTGTATATTTTTTAAAATGTTAAATCTGTTGGTGCAATATTGCTGCAAAAAACGTCAATTGATTATTTATTGATTATAGTGTGTGTTAAAAATCCTCCCACACACGCTACAGCTTGTGGAGGTTTTTATTTCTGTCAGTTCCTAATGAATTCTGGTTTTAACATCTTTTTCCTCCCCCCCACAGTCACTGGAGAGCACCCGTCGTATGCTCCAGCTTGTGGAAGAGGTAAGAGAAAGACGCTTTAATAATATTTATATAATATATTTATTCATATTTATAATCAAAAATTACATCATATGCATATGTTTTCTGATCACAAATGTTTAATATATGATCTGACATATCTCTATACATACATTACAATTTAAACATTTGGGTCAGTACAATTTAAAAATTTTATTTTTTATTTGGTGAGGATGCATTCAATTGATCAAAAACGACAGTAAAGATTTTAACATTGTTAAAGAGGTTTCTATTTAAAAAAAATTATGTTCTTTTAAACTTTCTATTAAAAGAACTTTAACAGTTTCCATTAGTTATTTTAAATTGCAATAATATTTTACTGTTTTTACTCTATTTTTTTATCAAATAAATGCAGTGAAAGGCGACGATATTCATTTAGCATTTACAATTATGTTCAGTTTCTATGGCTGTCAATTTAACATGTTAATGTAGTAGATTTATTCTGTTAGCCACTTTGGATAAAAGCTTTTTTCAGATTAATTGTACTAAATTGACAGCCCTAGAAACTGAACATAATTCTATGGTCAAACTAGAAGAAATAGATCAATATAAGGATAATAGGGATCCTAATTTTACCATTTTTGTTCTGTCGTGAGAGCTGAGCACAAGCTGGGCTTGACTATTCTAGGCTTGATGGGTTGAGGGTGTTAGTCAGTGAAAGAGGAGAGAGGTGTGTATATCTAAGAGAAAGAACTGTGATGAAGTCTCCAACAGCATATCTCAAGGTCATATTGATAATCACAGCCCATATCTCTGCAAGGAGCACTTCGCCATGTCCATTACTGGCAGATCAGAGAAGCGATAAGTCGCCTCTGAGTTGACAAATAGACAAAATCGCCTGAAGACTCTTGAGACTGACAGACAGAAGAAAACATGGAGAGGGAGGGTGCACACAGATGGGAATATGTCTCAGTCAGGTCTAATAAACTATGTCAGTCTATACCAGCCTTTTCATGCTCTAGTTAGACTAATCGAACGTTCTCGGCACTTATAGACGATCAGCAGTATTCCTGTTAGGCCAAAATGGAGGTAAATCACATTCATTATTTATACTAGTAGAAGCATTGAGTTTGTTCCAGGCTTTTACTGCTGCATGAAAATTCAGCGGTTTATGGCACAAACAAATTAATCCCCAAGGATCCATTTAAGGCACATTGTGATCCCATCCAGAAGGAGGGGGGGGTGCTACTTCACGTCCCGCTGATATATGCACCACCGAGCCTTACGATTATCCCAAATATCGATATCCCGTTCCCATCAAAAGGCTGAAGCTGCATTTTCTGAAATATATCTCGTCTGCCTGTTATTTTCCAAACACCAGGGGGAAAAACGGCACAGTAAATTTACCTCGCTGATCATTAAGTCATTTTTTTTTCCCAAATATGCTATTTCACAGCATATTCGGAAAAGTCATATTTTGCAAGTGTTGAGATCTGGGATGCCAATGACCAAATAGTGATAGAAATAGGTTACATTTCTCATTGAAGACCAGCACAGTAGGAGCTGATTTATAACGCAGACCTTTTCAGGGCACTATGGAATATACGTCTATTGCAAGATATTAAGAACTTCTGTACTGGCCTTTAAGATAATGTCTCCTAATAATTTTTCCAGGGGTTTGGGAGGAGTAGGTGTCCTTTTGTATGAGTGTAACTCACTTTATAAGCTTTAATAAAGTTCCAGATGATTTGTCGTCATTTTAATGGGCACACCAAATAGTGTGTGCTAAATCTGCCCTCAATAAGAGGAACGAAAAGGCATCACTCGTTCTCACCTTCAATGAGACGACCAATCTGTATTTGTTGCATTGCCTAAATTGACTGTACTCCAACACTCATTTATTCTCTTAAACAAACAAGCGTAGAGTACCTTATTCATTTTTACCTGTTTTCATTTTTGAATACAGGTACCTGTATTCATTTTTGCCTCAATCCGATCATGTTTCAGCAGAATATTTCATTGATGGATTGTCGTACTGTTTAAGGATGTATTAGAATTGCCTCAAGCTATGAAAGCTCAGGAACGACTCGAAATAGATTCTGCCTCACATTAGCGAAGAGAGTGCACTTACAAACTATATTGATCATGGCTATATGCTCCACAGTAATTAGCGTCTGCTTATTTAGTCTAAGAAAAGAGAGAAGAACATTATGCAATTTGAAATGTCACGAGTACAGCCTTAAAAATGTAGACAGCCTCTGAATGAGCCTTGTTTTTGTGCTGAATCTCACCTCTTTTTCTTTGTCCTTTATTCTCCACTTTGTTTTCCATGTATTTCACCCTCATTTCCACCCTTCTTCACCATGGTTCTTGATGCGTAGAGTAAAGATGCTGGTATCAGGACTTTGGTTATGCTGGACGAGCAGGGAGGTAAGTGTGGATGTGTTTCAGATGACGACAAAACAATTTTCTTCCATTCTTGGCACATACATATTTAAATAAAATTGCATGTCTAAAATTTAAATGTGCCAATGTGTCATTATAATGTGCAACCAGAGTATGTATTATAAATTGATTTTTATCTTTATCTATTTTTTTTGTTAAATCAGTTGCTTAATTAAATGCAGTAATGTCTGTGCAATGTCATTTTGATTTCTTCTGCTTTTTCTGAAGTAACTCTAAATCTTTCACCCTTTTAACACACTTTTCTCTTTCATTTAATATTCTTTTAATATGCTCTTTTACCAAATAAACAGGACTGGCCACTGCAACTGTCCATTTAATGTTTGCATGTCAAATATATTCACAGTTCAGTTTTAAAAAGTAGTTGCCATCAATAGTTTTTAGGCCAGCTTGTAACAATACAAGTTCAAATAAACAAAGAAAGCAACGATCGATTTAGCTGGTAATGACAAATGATACTCTTTCCCATAAACTGCACTAATACTCTTTTGTATAATCCCTGGCATAATCCTAATATTGAAACTAGATATTAAATACTGTAACAGTGTCATTTGACTCAATAAAAAGTCAAAGTGGACCATTAAATAAACAAATCGGCAAGGCTGTAACAAGCTTTTTCCCATTTTAAAAGCACACGGTTAGCTTGTTTGGCTTAGTGTGGTTTTAAAAATGACATAATTGGCCTTGCTTTAAGCATTAGCTTCTTAGAAGCACTCTGATTGGCCCCTGTGTGTGAGGGCCCCGTGTCTGTAGCCAATAATTAGTCTTTTCATTGGGGGAATGAGATCTCACTTCTTCATCCCCTCAAACTACAGCCTAAAACCTATTTAAATACTCTCAGCCCATAGGTGACACTAAGCTCCAGCTTTATCAAGGTGTCAAAAGTTCATTTTCTTGTTTTAAATGAGGGTCTATAGAATTTTGACACGAGGAAATTAATCAAATTTAGGTTAATTTGCTTTGCCTAAACGAAAGTGTCTTTGAATGCCAGGGATTAAACAAACGCAACTGATGTGGAAGGCTTGTTTCCCTCCTGAACCATTTCCAGTTCGCCTCTCTCTTTCCTGTGACTGATACCTTTACTAAACCTCTTAACAATATCGAACACACCCTGTCTGCACGACAAACACGCCAGACTGCATCACCACGGGTCACTCCGCACCTCAGCCATATCATCCCCTTACCACACAGAGACAAACAAACCATTAGCTGCTGCCTCCATTGTAACAAGGAGAAAAAGAGGCCGTCCGCTTCCAGCAAAAGGGCACTACAGCCTCTAAGCCTTGAGAGAGATCGGGAGAGTGTTTTATTCTGCCCCAAGGTCTAATTAAGTTGACACTGTTGCCCTCCTGCGGTGCCCCTTGTGGGAGACACTGTCTGCTATTGGCTGCTGGGATCAAATTCAAGTTTTCCATGTGTTAAATGTGAAAGTCAACGTGAATTGCCATTGCAACCCGTTTTACTTCTGTAATGTGACATATTTTGAGTAATGATTAAAAATGTTCGAAGGGGCTTGATTCTATTTATTGGGAATTAGTGAAAAGTGAGTGTTACATATCAGAATTTAACCAAGTAAATTTTAGTTTGCAAAAAAAATGCGATAAATGCTAAAAAAAATAGCAATTTGACTACAGGTTAACATTATCCAATAGCCTATGTGGCCTCAGTGATGTCAGCTGGAAACTTTTAATCTCTTTTCATTCCCGATAATACCAGGAAAGTGCATTAAGAAAGTAAACAGGGCCTGTTTTGATTTCATGTTGACTTTGATGCGTATTTAGCTAAATAAAGAATGAAGTCTTGCTTCTTTAACTCTTTCCTCATTCTTTTTTTGCATATGTAGGTTCACTCTAATGCATGCGTCCCCTCTAGATGCATTGAACAATTTCGCATCCAGTTCAGCAGTGCTCATTTCTCATATATTCTTGTCAAACAAGGGCCAGTAAAATTCATTCCACTGCTGTCATCCCTTTGTCCTGACCAGAACAACTCGATCGTGTTGAAGATGGCATGAACCATATCAACCAAGACATGAAGGAGGCCGAGAAAAATTTAAAAGATTTAGGGAAATGCTGTGGCCTTTTCATATGTCCATGTAACAAGTAGGTACTGACCTATGTGGAAGAAGGGTCTTACATATGTGGTGGCGTCCGTTTTTTTTTTCCCCCTCCTTTTTTTTTTTTTGAGTTTCTTTTTGTCGCAGTGACTGTCTGAAGTTTTGTCTTCTCTTCTTTGTCCTCTCTTTCCTCCCTCCTTTATTTTCCTGACTCCTGCTCTCGTTCTGTGGGGGATAAATTACTTGTTGTTTAATCAGAGCAACTGGAACGCATCGAGGAGGGAATGGACCAAATCAATAAGGACATGAAGGATGCAGAAAAGAATTTGAACGATCTAGGAAAATTCTGTGGTCTTTGTTCCTGTCCATGTAACAAGTAGGTGCTGCTTGCCTGCCTGCCTGCCTAAAAAATAAATCTCATTGAGAGGCCTGTAGCCCTAGCCAGGCGTGCCCAACTCCTGCCAAGTTCACTACCCATGATCCCAAGCACAGACAGTGAGCATGAGGCATGGTTACACATGCTCACAGAAGTACAACAGTCCAATAGTCTTAGCTCTGGGTCCTTTATTAGACAGTTTATCAATGAAATGTATGAATATAAGGCATGCTGCACAACCCAAGAGCTAGTCAACATATTATGAACGCAATATAAACCACTAAAACTGCATGGATGTGCCAAAGTTGAGTCACTAAACATAGCTTCAATACAAATGAATAGAAAATACTGAACGAAAAGTAAATTTGACTCTTTTATCAACTTTAGTAGCCCATTTTATCTTCCGGTAAATTATTATTCCTTTCCAGTCTATCAAGATTAGCATACATGACGCATGTTACGAGCTCGTCATTTTGAGTCGTTTTAGTTACGTAGAAATATCTTAACTGTTTTGTCTTTTATTTAAGTTTTAATTAATTCAAACGCTAATTTTAAAATGAATCCAAATAACAAATGTCGTTTTGGCGCTGAGTTTTGTGTTACATCTACGTCTTTACTATTTATTATAATCACGAAAAACATGAATGATCATCAGAGCCCCGCCCCTTTTCAGCGCTGCGTTCGTTGTCTTTTGACTTCCGGTCTGTATTTTCACAGCGATTTCGCATGGGTATGAAAGAACTGCTCGTAAAAAAATCTCCCGGTCTACATTTGTTAAGACATCTGCTTTACAATGCTTACGATAAACATTACAATGCTCATGATAACTTTTGTTAACTCTACAGCGATGCCATAGAAAGATACAGAGCGAACGCTAAAACGGAAGTTCAAAGACAATATTCTAAAGATGACGGCGCCCACGTTTCTCTGGTGCATAAGGTCTTACTAAAATGTAGTCATTAATTACTAAAATGTAGTCATCCGTCGTGTTATCAGCGTTTTTGACCGTGGAAAGCGCTTAATAAAAACAGCGAGTGAACATGTCATGTGATGTTCCATTTACCTCAGGAAACGTCGAGAGGATCATATCGCTAAAATTGTATGTATATATACATAACTTATATACACTATATTATAAATGAGTTATAAACAGTTCTAAATAGTTATGTCTTGTTTAATGTTTGAATTAATTCTATCTGAAGACGATTCATTCTGTTTGTCTGAGCCATTTTTGTCAGCCAGTGCCAGTAAGTTATTTAAATGAGTATATAGCTAACAGTTTGGAACAGAAACATAATTTTATCATTAGAAAGCACTTTACTGTTTCATTCAATGCATGAAATTCAGGAATATGCTTATTAGTCTAAAATGACTCAAAATGATAGAGCAACTCACTTTATCCTGGCTATAGGCCTATATTAAACGACAAACATATTTAACAGTGTCTGCTTGAAAATGTACAAGCATACACTAGCTTTTTTTACAACTTTGAAAGCACATCCATCAATGCTACCTGTATGACTATAGCATGTCCCTGAATGCCAAATGCATGCTCATGCATCTTGCTAATGATACTGACATTGCTGCTATTTGTTATAAAGAGCAATTATGCATAGTAACAATGCTGATGACCAACTCCTACTGAAAGTCACTCAGATGATCTAACAGTTTCAAGCCCGTCTCATTATGTTGGCATTGATAGTTCGGCAAAAGAACAGGACACACAGTCCTGTCTATAGCCGCAGTACAGTGGAGAGAACCAATGCTTTTGCTGGTTCCCCAAGGGGAGCAGACGAGATCTAGGTCAGACAGAGAAAAAGATACAGTGCAGATATTCAAGGCTTTTTTTTTTTTTTTTTTTTTAATGTGACAGCCTGTCATAAAGTCCCGGACTGGTGCAGAGGAGCAAATGAACCCATGCACACAGGGAGGTTGAATTTGGGTTCAGATTGTGTGGTTCACATTGAACTCAGTCCATAGTTTTATCAAAATAACAGTCTTTTTTAAATAAAATATTATTTTATTTACATCATTATTATTATTATTATTATTTAAAGTTTCAGGTTCTTTCATAGTTGGACAGCAAAAGGTATATTTTTGCTCTTACAGAATATGTAAAGGAAAATAAGATATATTTTGTAGGCAATTGTTTGCCAGTTTGAGTATTAACTGCTCCTTCACATTAGATAAAGCTCAACATGCTGTTCAGAGAGAGAACGGAGGGAAGGCAGCCGGGGGAATTGTAGCTTTAGTCTCTATAAATAATACTGCAGTGGGAGGCTTGGCCATCTCTCTTTAGATAAATCAAGAAATATTAGAACTAAAATCAATATCAACAACTCACAGCAAGAACAACAGATGATGAATAAAACCGTGTTTATGCAAATTAAAGATGCAATCTAGATTAGAAGTTGCAAATTAAGTTTATGATTTTCTTGACGCTATTACAATGAATTCAAGGATGTTATGTTGATAGACTATTACATAAAATTGTCTGCAGTGATTTTGAAACTGCTTTCAGTCTTTAAATGGGCTCTTCTCATGCTTTTGATTATTGGGTTGCACTAGTTGTAACATTAATTAACATAAACTATGACGTTCATTTCAACATGCACTAATACATTTATAAAAGTTGTGTTAATTAGTTAATGCTAAAATGACTATAATGAACATACATTGACCAGTTATATATTTGCTAAATATCATTTACAAAAATAATATTGCTCATTATTAGTTCATGTTAGCCAATGGAAACTTATTGATAAGTGTTAACCTACCAATTATTGTTGTTCTAAAGCTCACCTCTGGCCTCTGAATGATCAGCAGATCCCAGTAGCATGTCTACAACAATATATAGTAGTAATCATCTATTATGATGGGTTGTTGTCATATTTAATAAGATTTTATATGTTTTGGATAATTAGCATGTAAACATAGCAGTAATTGATTATTTGGTTGCTGTGGGCTTGTAATCTCATAACAGTATTGATCTGACATTGCTTTTCTTTCATTATTACATTTGTTTAACACATTTAAGAGTCGGAAACTCCGAGCTGAGAGGTGGCCAATGAAAGGGCAAGATAGGATGCGCTTCTCTTCCTCCAGTTTCTTTTCTGTTGAAGTTATTTACACTTGTCTCCACTGATGTGGCAGTCCTGTTACTCTGTGTTGTCTGTCGCCAAGGCCTGTGCTCTTTGTTATTTGTCATAATTTGAGAGGGGGACAGCTCATGTGCCTTGGGGCGGGCAGAAGTGACCTCCGATTTATCTTTGTTTATAAATGGCATTCCACCTCTATTGACGTCCCCCATTTTCGGAAAGGTATGTGTCTCAGCATCGAGTACATGTATGTTAAATCTCCGCAGGATATAGCATTACACATAACAAAGCCCCTAGGAGAATGAGCCCATCCCTGTTATGCTTGCCTGGTAATTCATGTTTGTTGTTGATCTGTGGACACACTGCTGCTGATATGGAAGTGTCCGGTTACCCTAGTGCTCACGCTTCCCCCGACTCTGTGCAGAATGAAGAGCGGAGCCAGCAAGGCCTGGGGAAACAACCAGGATGGAGTGGTGGCGAGCCAGCCCGCCCGTGTGGTGGATGAGCGCGAACAGATGGCCATCAGCGGAGGCTTCATCCGCAGGTGAGACGCCCTGGATTCCAGGACACTCAGTCAAGAGGGTTGGCTATAAGAGAGAGGTTTAATCGTGTAGCCAAAAGCTCAAATAAAAAGACTTAAGAGGTCAAATGTGTAGGTAGCCTGCTCATGTGTATACGTTCTGGTTTGAGAAATGATTGGTGATTTAAAGTGACATTCTACCGTTCTTACATGGATGCAGGGTAACAGATGACGCCAGGGAAAATGAGATGGATGAGAACTTAGAGCAGGTGGGCGGCATCATTGGTAACCTGCGCCACATGGCCCTTGATATGGGCAACGAGATTGACACCCAGAACCGCCAGATCGACAGGATCATGGAGAAGGTATGGATTGGCTCTCAAGGACAGTTTCCCCTATTGGATTTTCCAATGATTAAACAGAATCCTAATGTGCTATTTTAAAAGTCAATTCAACAAATTAAGAGTTGACCTGAATATCTATTTGCAACATGTTTGACTTCCATAACATAAATATTTGAAATTTACTAAATTTATATTGATTAATATTACTAAATGTTGTATTTTGTTATATATTTCATATATAATTTAAATATGAAATAAATATCTAATTATTTTATGTTATTATTTTACAAACATATATTACATATTTACAGTATGTATGATATTATTTTGATAAAATATGAAGTCAATTTGGATTTACTATAAATAATTGGGATTTAGTAAGTTAATATCAATTAAAATTACTACACGTTGTATTTTATATCTAACTTTAATTATTAAATAAAATCTATATTTATGTTTTATGATACGTTATAGGCTATATTTTGATTAAAAATGAAAAGAATGTCAATTTTGATTTGACATAAATAATTTGATTTGGATTTACTCAGTTAATGATTAATATTATTAAATTTGGTCATTTTTTATATATTTTATAAATAAATTGAAATATAAAATATCTAAATATTTATATTATATGTTATATATAAATATATATGCATAATTTTTTCTATATAAGATATTTAAATTATATATAAAATTATTTTGATTAAAGATTACTTATGATGACTTTAAAAATAAAACAATGTAATGATAATAATAATAATCTATAAAACTTGTTTGACTTCCATAACTTAAATTTTATTACTAAATTGTACTATTATAATTACTAAATTAGATAGATAGATAGATAGATAGATAGATAGATAGATAGATAGATAGATAGATAGATAGATAGATAGATAGATAGATAGATAGATAGATAGATAGATAGATAGATAGATAGATAGATGAATAAAAACATCTTTGCTAATAAAGCACTGTTTGGTCTATTTCAGGCTGATTCCAACAAAACCAGGATTGATGAAGCCAACCAGAGGGCCACAAAGATGCTGGGCAGTGGCTAAAGCTCTGGTCTGCCTGCTTTTACCAACCATGCAGTTTGTCAAAAGGCAATGCGCTTATCATGGTATTTACCTTCTAGGTTTGCACACATGCACATATCACCCGGCCCCCATTGTAAATGTCGTTCTATGTGTCGTCTGTCAGCTTTTTCAATGATTGTCCTCGTAAAATGATTTCTTATACTCTGTACCATTCTTTCCAAAGGTTGTATATAGTGCTGACTCGATGGCTCTTGCTCACTTGTGAAGTTTTTATTATCTATATTGCCTGTATACATATATGTATGTATGTATACATATATCTACTTGTATGTGTATGCATATAGCCTATATGTATCGACTTTTTGCTGGAGGAACTATATAGGAATGCTATACAAGTTGTCTTTCCTTTTCAGTATATCTCAGTATCGTCTTGGTAAAACTGTCACACCACTCAGCTACTGTCATGCTCCTTATTTTGATGTTGTCATGACAATGAAAAATGGGAAGAAAAAAAAATATTTTGCAAATGATACCAATACAACAAGCACTTACAATCAATGTCCTTTGGTTCATATCCCTCATCACAACCATAATCAGTTACTGTTTAGACGATGTGCAACTAGATTCTGTAGCTGTAGTAGTAAAAACATTGCATTCCGAGTGATTTGTGAATTGTGCGTTATGCATGACAAATGGTAGATCTTAGCGTCTTATAAATAAAACTTGTTTTAAAAAGATGACAAAAAAATAACTTAATCATGGCAGTAGCAAAATTGACAAAAGCATGCTCAGTATTAGGACACAGTGGAACGTTCCATATTACTGCAAGTTTGCAATAGTGCCACCATTTCAGTCGATAATATATATTTACAGACTGTGACCTTTGTTGTAAAATAATGCAAAGTGACTTAAAGAGGAAAAGCGATGGAAACGAAACAATGCTGGTGTGGTGGTCCTGCAAAAATGACTTGTTTTCTAAAAATGAATATGCAGTTTGGTGTAGAAAATGATGTTCTGAAAGGTGGGGTCCGGTTGTTTACTGTATCATAGGTTTTGGATGCTCTGAGAAAAAAATAAAAAATAAATCATTTGCAATGTAAAGCAAAGACGCATATTTCTGAGAGAACTTACTTTTATAAGATGACTGTATCCTGTTAGTTTACTTTCCCCGTGTGGTTTGTTATTGGTAAAAAATTATAATAATTCATAACAAAAAAAGGATTTTTTTTTGTTGCTTCTGTACTTAGAGCTATGCACACCAAATCACTACGATATTGAATAGTTATTATAAGAAGTCAAATAAATACCTTACCTGAATGACATAGGTTAAACTGTGAGATTGATGTCCTCAACGCATGTAATATTAAAACTCCCTCTGTATCCTGTCAGTCTGTGAAGTGGTTGACATTTTGTAGCTATAGCTGAATTGATTAAAAGTAATAAACCCCTGATCGCTGTGGGTTTTCATTATTGTCTCAAGCAAAACGTCATTGTCGCTTGACAGAGCTGCTTTGTGAGAAAAGAACAGGAGATCTGACTTGAGTTTTACATAGCTGGCAGACGCTTTTAACCAAAGCAACTTGCAACTATGTGTTTTCTGGAAATAAAACCCTCCAGCCTCGACGTACATATTAGTACACGTTATGAAAGTTATGCATTTCTAATGAGTCAAAACTGGCACTGAATGATACGAGACAGCAATCGCAGATTGGAGTAAATTGCTTTCAGACAAAGTCCATTAAGGCAAGTCAGTTCACTCAGCCGCCATATTGGTAACAGCCCCGGGGCTGTTGTTTTCAGTAGGTAATAGACAACTTGAATGGGGAACGAACTAAATATCTAAATAAAATTATGTTTCAATTACCTATTTTAACTCGACTATGAATGACAACCATTGTAAAATAAACGTAGCTTGTTTAATTAAAATCATGCAAAAAAAGACTTAGTCCAGTACATGAAGGTGATGACTCTATCATAAAAGTGATTGGCTCTTTTAATTAAAAAGCAGGATTACTTATTGTTGACTTCTCCTATTCCTTTTTCTACAGTCTCTGTTTCAGATCGTCACCTTAAGCTTTCCAGTTTTGGCTAGAAATAATTAATATAAGGATGAATTTGTTGCTGCACTGAAATAATCAAGACACATCAGCCTCATTTAGTTCCATTAGGCAAGAACAACAACACAACATGTTAATGCTTAGCGCAGCCAGCAAGATGCCTTATGCCTGGTTCAGATTAGAAGATTTTAGCCCGATTTTGGCACAATCCTTTGGACGTAGGGTGTCGTGGGGATTTGTAAACGACAACGGACTCGGGACGCAAGTGTGTCATAGTGGGCGACAACCTACGTCGCATTTGCGATGCTTCACAACGTCACAAAAAGACTAGCATGTTTAATTTTTTTTAATAGTCGTCCACAACGGTTCCGTCACAAGTATTAGGTTGACCAATAGGAGCACAGAAGCTTTTCCGTACACAACTTTCAAAAATGGCGAAACGAAAGAGAGACGATGGTGCTAACGTTAAAACTAAAAGTAAAAATATAAGAAAACAATATTTTACCTCAAGTTCTCTTTGGAGGATTGACAGCCCATACTGTCCTCTTCATGCAATCCAGGAACGTGTCCACGTGTCCAACACAGGACAGCCAATACAACACTCACCGCTTCATCCATTGTTTGTTTACGTTCGTCACTCGCTACTAGTTTCGCCTTCTCGATGACATCACGTGCGCCGTTATAGACGGCATTTGATGACTGGTCAGGAAGCAACATGTAGTCTGACATGTGACTTGTCCACGACAAGATTTTAGGAGTCAAAACCGCGTAATCTGACACAGTGACTATCGTAACAGACAAAAAATTGCATAATTTGAACCAGGCATATAGTAATCTACAAGAAGATATATGCTGTCACAGTGTATTATAATGAACCGATAAACACTACAGACAAAACAAAACAATGTAGGAGAAATTAAAATCATATCATGCAAAACAAAAGAGAATGAGACATAGACATCGGAAAGGCTTTGTTTCTAATCATTTTTATAGAAGAAATGAATAAAGTCATCATGAATCGGAAGTTGCAATAGTCTTTCCCTCCCTATTGTGATGTGTATCCAAGTGAAAAAGCTTTTTGAACAAGAGGAAATGTAGGGATTTAGTCCATCGGGAATTGATTGAATAGTTGGATGGTTGTGGTTTGCTATTGCTGTGATGTCATGTGAGTGACAGGTTGCCCCGCCCTCGCGCCATTAAACGCGTCATCAGAGAAGAGATGTCTGTGCAAGAGGGTGGGGAAGATATTTTGATTAAAGATTACATAAGGGCACATTAATTTTTTTAATAATGATGTGCATGCATAAATCATAATACATACTGCAATATTCTATAAAGAAACTAAAGTTGTCCATTTTGATTTCATGGTGACTTTAAACAATAGAGCAGGAAACAGGCTCATGTCTCTTGTATCATCACACATTCTCTGTAAGAGACATTTGGAAAAGGTGTTGCAATATCAGGCAACACTGAACCACATTAAATATTCATTAGCATAAAAATATCCACACTGCAGGCATAGAAAGCCTCTGTGTTTACACACCATTTTCAAAGTGGAGTCGTTTCAGAGAAGGGAAAAAAAATGTACATGTGGTCCATCTAAATATTGTCTCCGCTGCTGGTTTTCCATAGGCTTATAAACAAACCTGCGTCTGTTGAATGATCCTAAATGTGATAATGCCAGTTATAGTCAGCGTGACTCGTGTTGTATTTCGAATTTGTGAGTCGATAGACGTGTGAGACAGGGAATGGTGCATTTCCCTCAGTGAAATCCATCCCTTCGGGTTAATAAAATGGAGTGCTGTGAGCTGCATTCCCTCCTGAGGAAAACAAATGTGATTTTCTTTCATTTTGGCCTTGTGTGAGGTTGGCTGATGAACGAGGTGCTGTAGTGTGCTTTTCTGCTGACCCAGAGGTAATTAAAGATGCTGGAGATTTACGACGAAGGTGCATCCTCTCAGCCACAGAGCTAATCTGAGAGAGCAAAATGCGTTTAAAAAGTGGCTGCTTGTTGCTTTACGGTGTCCAAAATATTCTGCGTCTGTGTCCCATTCCCTCCAAAGTTTAATGTTATAATTAGTGACAATTAGTATCCTCATTGCCTGATATCTATATCTGTCTTTAGGAATATGCGTTTAGAAATTATTTCGGTAACACTTTACAAAATGTAGTAGTAAATGCATTAACTAACATGAACTAATGATGAGCAATGCATTAGTTACAGTGTTTATTAATCTTTGTTAATGTTAGTTAATACGAATACAGCTGTTCATTGCGCGTTCACGTTAGTTCACAGTCCATTAACTAATGTTAACTAATACAACCTTTGATTTTAATAAAGTATTAGTAAATGTTGGAATTAATATTAACTAAGATTAATAAATGCTGAAGAAGTATTGTTCACATATTGTACATGTTAACTAATGCAGTTAACTAATGAACCTTATTGTAAAGTGTTACCATTATTTCTTAACACAGCCTACACTGTAATTTAGGTTCAGTTTTTAATTTAATATTTTTATTCAGTAAGGAAGCATTAATTTAATTTAAAAATTACTGCAAAGACTTTTAAAAAAGATTTCTGTTAAAAAAGACTGTTAAAGATTTCTATTAAAATTAAATTAAAATAAATGCTGTAATTGTGAATGATATATTTATCAATGAATCATATCACATTTTTAAATGAAAAATAATAAGCATTTAGTTCACAATGCACTTGAGAATATTTTTTGGAAGTATGGAAGTACATTATTTCCATAATTAATACTCTTTTTTTCAAATAAATGCTGCCTTGTTTAGCATTAAAAACAAAACAATCAAAACACTCAGCATACTCTCCCAGCTAATTTGGTGCCGAGACCTATATATCAGTACAAAAATTCAAAAAATGATCTGCGCTCTAAAAATACTTTGACAAATAGGAGATAAAGATTATACAAACGTTTCAGGTCTTTGCCTTCGTTAGTGTGACAATCAAATAATCAGTCCATAGACTCCATCTGGAACAGTACATAATGATTCAAAATAATGTTGGGAACAATTACACATCAGGACCACCCGACTTACCCCTAAAAAAATGTATAAACCCAAGCTTAAACAGTCAAATAAACATTTTATTCTATACTGAGAGCCAAATTTTCAACATTAAGAATTAAAAACCAAACGTAAAAATAGATTAATTTTCTTTCTTGTGGCAAGGGGTTCATTATATTACTGTTTGTATTAAAAGTTAGAAACTTCTAGAATCCACTACTTATTTTCTTCTAAATAGTTTTAAACTCGCCTCAGTGCTCTGCTGTTTACACTGAACCAACATGTTCTCTTCCTGTCACAAGTCAAAATGTCACGCCTTCAGTCTGCCTTTCACTCTCACTCCGGCTGAATTTCACATATACTCTCATATACCGTCTCATCCCTCTCTTCTCATTCACCCTTTGGATTTCAGCCTCCCTGTCTCGCGTTCTCTACACCTCCACCCCTCCCCCTCTCTCTCCACTCCTCCCCCCGTAGCTGTAACTGATGCTGCATAGCCGCCCCATGTCCTGCGACCACAAAACAAGTCCGCTATTAAGGAGTCCAAATCATACAGCAAATCCTTCTCTTCCGCCCCAGCGCTCACTGCAACACATTAGCAAGGCTTCGCCGGATCTGGCCAGATCTTTGACACGTCCCTGTGGCGAGCCGAGAAAGATCACACATATAGTCCTAACCCTTCGAGATTACGCATGCGGTCGTTTCGTGCAATCCGTCGGACGGCTTCGGGAGGGGCGGAGGAGGACTGAGATTCAGGGTGATGCTTGGGCGAAATGAAAGCGTGAGAAGGGAGGGCGACTTACATAAGGCTTTGCAGTAGACTCGTGAGTACCAGGCGCTCTAAAACATGGCAAGAGAAACAATGTTCCTCAGAGGACTGGAATGAGGGAGGGAGGGAGAGAAAGAGAAAGACAGAGTACAGAAGACTGATAAGGGTTTTATGTATAATGCATACAATATGCCGGAGAGAGAAGCCTTCGGACTGGATCGCGGGCTTGGTGGAAAGGCGGGGGGAAAGGAGGAATGGGAATGGCATTTGAAAGATAAAGATGTGTTAAAGAGCTCACGAGTGTGGGGGAAACTGGCTGAGGATGTGACGGGAATATGGGAATAGCAGCGCAGACAAAACAGAGAGAGAGAAAGAGAGCAGACCAATAGGACTCTCAAATCAGGATTTATTAGGAATAGAAATCTTTTGCAATATTATTAAAGTCTTTACTGTCACTTTTGATCTATTAAAAGCATCCTTGCGAAATAAAAGTATTAATTTCTTTCAAAAGAATCTGCTGGACCTCACTAAGAAGTCGCTGGTTTTAACTTTAAACATTAAAAACATTTTTAGAATTTATACATTCCAGGTCTGTATATACAGTATACATATATATATAAATTTATGTTTTAATTGGTGGATAATCTACAGATTTACCCGTGTCCTCAATATCATCGATTTTATGTCATATCAAATCCGGGCCCACATAAGCAAGTAAAAGCAATGGATTTAATTAATTATATGATCATTTATGGTTTTAGTTGTATTGTCTTACTTCTAAAGTCGAAAAAATCCATCCTATAGTTAAAATTACAGGAATTAGTAAAATATAAGATTAACACACATAATACTGTTAAAAAATGTGATCAGATAACTCTCAAACCCTCAAGCTATGACTAACTTAAGCTCTTTATTTCATTTTTACAACATATGAGGAATCCCTCACCTTTGTCTTTCTATATGCCATCCTATCCATTTCTCATATATTCTACACGTCCTCAATGCATGTATGCAAGGTCTGTGAGTTTACAACAACTGTTGACGCCTCTTTAGTCAAGTGTGCTGACAACAGATTAAAACAAGCTCCGTCCCAGCATCTCTTGATTTTCTGTAAGACTAAAAGCAGCTGAAGCTGAGTCATACTGTGCCTGCCAAGCTGCTTCGTCCTTGGCCTGTATCTTTCAGCCCCTGTTCTTCATCCACTGCGACCCCCAGCCACCTCTCGTCTTTCCTTAAAAAGATATATTCACAGCCTTTCCTAATCTCGCCAAACAACGTCTACCCCTCTCACAACAAATGACCTTTCCTGTCATCTCCACACAAATAACCGGCAGATGTGGAAATGGAAAAAGGAGACACCTAGTGGCAGATTTCTGTGTCAAAAGGCATGTTAAAACAGAATAAAAAAATTAAAATGGCCAAATCAATAACTCACTCCCAACCCACAAGACTTTCATTTAACTTCAAAATACAAATGAAGATATTTTTCTTTCACCCAAGCTTCAAAACGTTCAGAAAAAAAATAAACAATAAATTAAATCCAAATCCAAATGAATTGAGCAGTTTAATCCAAGTTTTCTGAAGAAACACAATTACTTTATATGATTAACGTATTTAATTTAGTGTTTTATTCACATATAAACATTGATCAACAACCACACAAAATACATACAATGAACAAACCTCATTGGTTCTTACAGAAACTCAAATGTGCGGTGTGTGCTTCTATGACCAAATTTGATCAATGTTTATGTGAATAAAAAGCCTAATTGTCTCTTCAGAACATCAAACCTCTCTTGATTTCTTTTGTGACCTCTTTATGACTATTTTGAAGCATCAGAGTTATGGATGAAAACATATATAGATAGATATTTAGACATTTAATGCAATGACATTCGAAGATTTTTAAGTGACTCGAGTCAGTGTTTTAGGGGCACAGTATATACTTTAAGATCTGAGACCTTTAATAGCTTACAAACAAAGAAAAGACCTACAGCACTCGATTCACAATCCTTTTGGCTAAGACTGCAAAATTTCAACTGAGATGAGCTAGGCTGAGTGAATCTGACAGATTACTCATGTCTACTGTCCGCTCTTCAGTGAGAACTGGACTCCATGTTTGTTCAGACGCTCTATTAGGGTGGTTCTTGCAAACGCTGAGCCCGGAGTGAACACGCCACCTCTGTGAGGAACAACAAAAGGACAACAGGTAAGAAAGGACTTCAAACATGCTACTTGATTAACATTCAGCATCAATTTCACAAAAATGATCGTCTGGTGTCGTTTAAAGCCCTTTGGAGCTGCACTGAAACTCTCATTTGGACCTTGAACCATTTGGTTCCCATTGAAGTCCATTACATGGAGAAAATCCTGGAATGTTTTCATCAAAAACCTTAATTTCTTTTCAACTGAAGAAAGAAAGACGTGGACATCTTGGATGACATGGGGGTGAGTAAATTATCAGCAAAAGTTTTTTTTTTAAAGTGAACTACTCCTTTAAGTTCACCAAAGTGCAAATAGCTGAAGAATCATCCGTGTATTATTTTGAGGTCAGACTACTCACTTATTAGGGAGACAGTGAGATTCGTTCAGGAGTGTAATGGCTGCCTGCACCATGATAATCGGTGTGGCAATGTATCCTGGCTCTGCAAAATACGACAGTAGTGACCATTTAAGTCGAAGTATTTAAGATGAATATTTTGTGTCAAATCATATTAGCAGGACAATACCTGGTCCTGTTATTTCAGTGTTGATAGTGGCATTTGGCTTGCCAAGAGAGGGGTCCTGACCTGTAGTGTAGCCCTCCCCCATAAACCTCAGGCAGAAGGTGGTTTCATCCATCTGAAATAAGACAGCAATGGCAGAGAGACACCAAATGCATCTTCAACAAAACAAATAAGGGCTTAGTCATTTGTTCTGTGAATTTCAATGCATTTTTATTGTACCTGTTTTTTTGACGGTCCAGACTTCGAGAACAAGCCAAATGAGAAAAATTTGGGAAACTAGAAGAGATAATTTAAAAAAAAAAACACACTCAAGTTGATATTTATGTGTTCATACAAGCAGTTCATGCTGCTCTATGGTATGAATGCTAGTTCTTTTTTAACAGTTAAAATATAATCAAATGTTTTTTTTAAATGGTACTGGACCTGAGAAAGCAATCCCCTGCCAAAACTAAATTTGACCATGAACCAGAAGAGCACGCCTGCAATGAGGGTCTTCAACACGGAGAAGGGACCACCGATACCTACATATGCCATGTACTGCACCTGAGGACAAGAGGGCAGATGAAAACAAAACAGTGAACTGTTGACAATTGATTTAATCAAATGAAGGCCATATATACAACAACAACAAGTGGGTTGGACAGTGAACTGCACACATTTGTGACAGCTGAATTATTAACACATTATGTTTGAGTCCTCTGCAAGACATCAAACAAAAATGACCAGATCCTGACAGCACCCTGTTGACCTTCATGACATCACCCTGTACACAGTGGTCATCGCTATGGAGATGAAAGAACAGGATGATGAATCACAAAGACTGTGAATCATCCCCAGCTCTTTGCATGAAGGCTTTCAGCGCACGATCACTGTAATCATGCTCGCACAAGACAAATTGAGAAGAAATGTAATTAAAGGGATAGGTTAACTTTGAAATTAATTTTTGATATGTTTTAGCTTACCTCAATGGCATTCAAGATGTAGGTGTCTTTGTTTCTACAGCATTTTCAATTTTGACATTTTTCGGTCAAACTGGTAGGGGTCCACCTTAAACTTTGAGGCTCAAAGAGAAATCAAAATTAAACATGATTTAATGACTCGTAAATGTAAGGACACACTGATGACCTAAGACACGAAAAGAGTGGTTTGTGTGAGAAAACGAACAGTATTTATATAGTTTTTTTTTTTACCCGTCGAACTGATGGGTGACCATATTTTGATTACCAAAAACCAGGACACTCGGCCCGGGCAAACAGATGGGCCTGCTCAAATGATACTCAAAGTTTACTCAGAGATACCTTATTAATTTCAATACATTTAAAGTAGGTTATACCTCCTCTGTATGGATAGAAAATTGTTATATTGTTATAAGAAAACAGGACATGTCCTGGGAAAACAGGACAGGTGGTCACCCTAATACTGATCTGAATTGTCCAACTGAACCGTATCCAACATTATGCTGGAAGTGATCTCTCGCGCATCTACATCACGCAATGTTTACACTGAGATTTCGGGAGTTTTACCTTTTACTAAACATATTTACATATATCGAAATCGTCTTCCATAGCGATTTCCCGTATATCTAAATATGTTTAGTGAAAGGTAAAACTCCCGAAATCTCCATGTAAACAATGCGTGACGTAACGCGCGAGAGCTTCCGGCGTAACGTCAGGAGACTGTTCAGTTCGACGGCTGGTCAACAAGAGGTAAAAACTATATAAATACTGTTCGTTTTCTCACACAAACCGCACAAACTCGTGTCCTAGGCCATCAATGAATGTGTACTTACATTTACGAGTCATTAAATCATGTCTAATTTGGACTTCTCTGTGCATACTCTTTGAGGCGGACCCCCACCTTCGCTATATGACTGACGGACAACACCGGTTTGACCGAAAAATGTCCAAATTGAACATACTGTGGAAACAAAGACACCTACATCTTGGATGCCCTTGAGGTAAGCTAAAACAAAGTGAAGAAGGAAGTGAAGAAACTGTCAAAGTTTGTCTTTTTTAAGAACCAATTGGATCTACATTCCAATAACAGTTAACTGACAACTGAATGCTAGGTTTGGGTTCGAATTTGTTCTGCTCACAAAAACTGATTGGCATGTTTTTTTAAAACAGCAGAAATTTGGAATGAAATTAATATGAACGGCAAAAAAAGAATGCATAATATTCATAATGCCACCTTGTTGAACATACGACATTGAAATATACAATATAAAATATTTTATTACATTTTTATTCATTTTGAAAAAATAATTTAATTGTTTAAAAAATATATATTTTGATATTTTAAATATACATTACAAAATTTGAGATTATATCGCTATAACCTAAAAAGTAAACTATAAATGAATAAACTAAAAAAAATATGACAAATTGCTAATATGATGACAAATTGCTAAATATAATACAATATAATTTAATGTGTTATTTGTAATTAATATGTATGTAAACATATATAGTATAGTGGTGAATGGGAGACAACAGCCAATGTTCAAAATAAATTGCATTCCCATTTGCTATAATAGCAAAAGAAAAAATATAACTGGAAATGTGTCATCACAGTCTTTGAAAAGGGTCCATTTCATGGTAAACTATAAAAGATTACTATAAGTATATATGCATACATATACACACACATACATATAATTTAATAGAAAATTATAAACAAAAAATTGAAATATTTTATTAAATTACATTGGTATCAAAAGTGTGTAATTGTTTTAGACTCACAGGGCAGTGGTTATGTTCCTCATGCATATAGCGCTGAGTCCGGCGCACCACAGATGGATCCGAGCCCATGAAGGGAATAGCATACTGCTCAATCTCCTTAGTGAAGAAAACAGCTCCCCTGGGAACACCAAAATAGCAAGCAAATTAACACAAGTACAGATTTTCATCCTGAGAACAATTCTCCTTCACTCCTTTGGGAGTCAACTGCTATATAAAGCACATGAAACATGATCAAGATATTATTAATAGAATCTAATGTCGAGAAATATTTTACAAGTACATAGAGCCACCTCTTTTTAATTCTAGCGCCGACAGCCGGGAGAGGTTTATGCCCAAACTTTTTCCTTATTCTTCTGAGACTGGCACTGTCAGCAAAGCCAAAGATGGCCGACTGCCATGTCGCATCATGGCCACATCCACCCTGATGAAGAAGACAAGACAGCTGAACAAAAGCCAAGACATGTTTTGCTGTTTTGAGGGCATGCAATAGGTCAGATACAAACAATCTGCTATAGCTCTCTCCATACCTGATTGAAACAGCAGGAAATATAATTTGATAGAGGGCTTACGAAATACTACAAAATATGGGCCATAATAGGGATATACTCTCTTTATGCCATCTGCTACTCTAACAGTGGAATTTAATTTATGTACAGTTTTATATAGTGTTCAGAATGTATTTAAACCTTTTCTTTCTTTTTTTGTGAGCAACCAAAAAAAAAAAAAAAAGAATCTCTCCTTTTAAATCAAGTTACTCATTAGCATGAATTCCCACAAATTCCTAGTTTGCTCCTTCGGGATATGACAGTTAGTTGCATTATTTATGAGCAGCTGCAATTGTGAATTCCCAGAGCTTAATATAAGCACTGTTTTAATGCTAGATCACACCAGAGTTTGAGAGCTCATTTTCAATAACCAATGGACTTAATATAGTTGTGCAAAATAATGTATACTGTATACTGCTCACCTCAGGTCCCGTGTTGATGGTTAAAAAGCTCTCCACAGCAGTGAGCGTTCCTGTGGAAGACAGGCAGAGGAGTTGTCAGGCATCTGCAGCTCTCTACAGGCACGTTTGCCCACAGCTGCACTTCAAAGGCCAACCACAGACACTCACATCCGGTGAGCACTGAGCGCCTTTGCCTTTGTCACTGACACGTCCCACTAATTGAGATCAGATTAAAGAAACCGACTGCACAAGGGTCGTGTGAAGCAGGGGTCAAAGTTCATGCACAGGGCGAATATTACAGTAACATATGTACGTTTTAGCATTAGGAGGACACTGATGCAAATCGCACCTCTAAACCTGTTATAAGCCAAGTCAGGATTAGAATACTGAATGGTACAGTAGGTTAGAAGTAATTGCAGCATATATATATAATCAAATATTCTAATTTAATTAGACTTTTAAATAATCAATTATTAATAATAAAACATTATCCAGACATGCAACCAACCTTTGAAGTGATTCTGTGTATAAAGGATGCCCATATCTGCTGGTATTGAATCAAACCCACAGCTTCCAATGATATACACACCATTCTCCTGAGCCTTATTGTGGTACTTCAACTGCATCCCCTCTAAAAACTGCATAATTCAACAATCAAAGAGATCTCCATTCAAAGTTTTGTGGTGTGTTAGATTTTTCTTTACATTTATAATGTTACAAAAGATTTTATTTTTTTAAATGCTGTTCTTTTGAACTTTCTATTAATCAAAGAATGGAAAGTCAGAGTTTACACAAATATTTCAAGCACCAAATCATCATATTAGAATGATTTTTTTTTAAGAATCATGTGACTGAAAATTGGAGTAATGACTGCAACAAACAGTGATAAAAGCATAACGGTACCTGTGGTTCTCCGCAGATGTCAATGTAGTGGGCCCCGTTCTCTACGCAAGCCTTCACCACAGGCTCTCCATAGAATCTATACTGTTGAAAGAAGACAACTCAGCACAATCTACTTCCGTATATGCAGAATGGCATTTTACAGTCAACAGTTCATTCAGAATAACACAAGTCCATTTATCTTTTTTTTTGTCATAAAGCTATCGTGGGACTATGGGTGTGATGGGGCAGGTGTGAATGCACAGATGTGTAAACGGACCCCTTCCTGTGCTTTTTTACTATAGTTTTTATGGACTTACTGGTCCCACGCAGTTGAGCACAATGCAGCCTTGTTTGCACATGATGGCCAATGACTCTGGCTCAGCTACATCTGCTACAATAACCTCCACACACTTCAGCTCTGGTTTACCTGCAGACAAATGATGCAATGTCAGAGATTGATGTTTCTCTCTTATCTAACAGCTCAAAATGATAGATAGATAGATAGATAGACAGACAGACAGACAGACAGACAGACTATTGTATTGTTTAAAATCATCTCAGTATGGGAAATTCCAGATTATGATGGGATTGTCAGAACATTATGCCTTTAATCAACAATATTCTCATACCTTGTAATCCCATCAGATAATCTCAACAGACAAAATCTGCTGAAACTCGTCTAATACCATGATCTGACTGCCTCATGTCTAGCCATGGCTCTATGGTTATTCAATCTGTCATAAATAACGTATTTGAAATTCTGTGTAGCTTAGCAAAAAAAAAAAAAAAAAAAAAATTAATAAATAAAAATTAATTTTAAGCACTGTGGCAGTTACATTATGGTAGAGGGTAAACATATTGTCCTTTGATATATTCATAGACCAATAAATTAAAATATAATATATAAAACAACGAATTAATTATTTTTGATGAACTATTCTACAATTTGAGATTATTTTACAATTTAAAAAAATAGTTGACAAACATGATAGTACAGGGAAAAACATTTTAATATCATGTTAGTTTTATTATTACTAAATGGTCACACGTAGGCTATTGTATAATGTAATCCAAATGAGAATTAAAATAGTTCGTATTTTTGTAGGCTACATAGAGTTACTGCTTTATTTTATGTTTATTATTTTCTGTTGTAATTCATTATTTTATATAATGTGAACACCTCAACGTAAAGTAGCGTACAATTACGCCAAAATCTAAAAAGTTGTTGTTAAGCTTAAATGTACTGCGTCAAACACGTACACAGAGCGTCGGCTGCCTGAATGAGTGTTTTTTCCAGTCGGTCGCGGTTCCGTCCGGCTACAGCCCATTGTAACGACCCTCCTGGACCCTCGGTACACGTCCTCGCGACCTCCTCCACTACAAACTGACCGGTAAAACCAGTTGCCCCGAACACTATGATATGGTACGGTCTTTTGCTTGATATTGTGAGCGTCGCCATTGTGTTTGTAATCCGTGTGCAATCGACACAGACGAGGTCAGAGCGACCGCTGGCGCTGCTGCTGCTCCTCTGGTGTCACTGTACAGTGTACAATATCAGTGTAAAGTACTGCCTAAGGGGTTTAAAAGCTCAGGTTGTGCTTCAGATATATTGTAGCTCGTAATATGTAAATCCCACTGTTTGTGGGTGAAAAGTCACACTTTGAAGTAGTAGAGAGACATCTTGTGCTGGAAAGGTGGTATTACCACAACAGTAGGCTACTGCAGTGTAAGCTATATTTTGTGACCATTAACATATTATATACAGAAAAGCAAATCTATGTAAATATACAGAGCTGTAAATAGCATTTGAATGTCAATTGTTAAATTGTTAGAGACTGTTTTGAAGAAATCAGTCAAAAATGTCAAGTTCAAGTCAGACCGCTTGTGAAAACAATTTTCCTTTTTTTCTAATTCTTTTTTTATTATAATTACAAATGATTTTATCAGCATAATTACTTCGTTTTTGCTTTAATGACAGCAGCACCAACTTTGATCTTTTGTTCGAAGGAGTTCACATATTCACAAAATGAAAGAAATGGTGCTGAATCTTAGACATTTTTCATCTTAGACATTTAAATTTGTTTTTAAAAATTTAACACGTTTATAATTACACTTTGAACCCTATATATTTTCTATGCGTTTCTAGACTTTTGGTCCCCAATGTATGTTTTTGTGATTAATCACATATTGTAAAATGAAATTAAGCAATATGAATTTCAATATGCACTTTACAATTTACTTTAAAGTTCAAGCATATTGTTCTTCTGGCAAGATAACAATGACAGTACAACGATCAGGTACGAAGTACTTAATCAGGGCTGTGACACTATAATATTTTTGTTCTGTGCATCCTAATGCTTCATTGTTAGAGAAATTGTTATTGGATTCTGAAATGAAACTAGCTATGAGTCAGTCTACAGATGACACACTGGTCTCTTCTAGTTCTGAGAATAACATTAAAAAATGTAGGCCTGGTTTCACAGAATATGGCTTAGGTTAAGCCAGGATTAAGGCCATTTAAGTAGCTTTTATAAACACGCATCAGATAAAAATATTACTGGTGTGCAATGTGCATCTTGAGACAAAACAATGCCACTGAAATATTTTAAGATATATCAGTGCATGTTGTTTTCAGTTAAAACAGCTCAAACATGCATTTGAGTCTGGGACTAGGTTTAAGCCTTGTCTGTGAAACCGGGGGTAAGACTATTATTGAAAACACAAAAACCCACTTTAATTACTGAACACAAAACATGCTTGTAAGTAAAAACTTGATTGCTTGCTGTCTAATGCGATTATACAATTTTCATATTTATTTTGTACCAGCTGACCACAGAAGAAGTGCCAGAACAAAACCAAAGTGACATGATCTAGTCAGATCTGATCGATCCTCATTATTCAGCCTGGTCATGTGCTATTCGTTATTCAATATAGTAAGTTAATATCCCATAAGTTAACATTGCTAGATTTTTGCTTGTTCATGTTGATAGTGTGAATTTCTGTGCTTACAGCACCATTGAAAAGTGCCAAGTCAATATATCCCAAAATAAAAATATACATAAAAAGATAATAATGGAATGTAGTGTATCGGAGTACTAAAATGTACAAAAACAATGTTGTGGCTCCAAAGGCAATTCTTTCAATGCATGGAGTTATTGATCAGTCAGAGCCAGAGGAATAGCTGTGCTATATTAAAATTCTCTAATAAGCATGTTTTAGTACCAGTATTAAACACTTTATACAGATGCATTAGGAAGCCCTGTGATGTGTACAGACTCGCTAAAGAAACATTTATTAAGGCCTGTCTGGTAATGTGCATTTGTGCATATTATCTCCAGAGAAATACTGTTGTTTATCATTAGAAATGGTAATATAAAGAAAGAGTCCCACTTAAGTTAGCATAAAATAGCTGCTATGATGCACCAGAAGAGAGCCACCGTGTGAGAGCGTCCACTCCTCGTCGTACAGGTCCAAAGAAAAACTCTACGTTTTGCGAGAAGTCGACACACACATTAGAGTACGCCTCTCCAATGAGACAGTACAGAGCAGTCCCACCCATGCTAATCACCACGGTAGCCAGACACAAGAAGAGAAGGACGAGGCAAGAGTTTCCAGACACCTCATCTGGAAGCATGAGAAAGATGATCAATCTCACATTAATACAAAACAGAAATATGAAAATATAAAGGCCCTGTGTGACCATTTGTTTACAAAAATGTGATGAAATTGTACCTTGATCGAAAGCATCATCTGGCTCTCTGAAACGGACTTTGCGTTTGGTCGAGTCTTTTTGTGGAGTCGTATTCTCTGTTTCCTTGACGCAGGGTCTCTTCTTTAAAATAGAGACTAAGCCATTTGAGGGAAACGTCTATGAAATAGACAACAAAATCAGAGGTTGAATTCGTTTTAAAGCATGTACATAGCAAATAGTGTAATAACAACTAATAACCAAAAGGGGTCAGTATGTGCAACATTATAATGAACCGAACTAGAATATTGTGATCCCTTGTGAAGAGTACTTTTTAAAAAGAACACATATTATGTTAATAATAATATACTTAAATGTTAAACAATGTGTTTATAACCAATTTATTATAGAATATTTTTAGTTGAATTTAAGAGTGCTTTTTAACCCACTTAAATAGGACTTAAAGAGACAGTTCACCCAAAATTTATTATTTACTCACCCTAAAGTTTCTCCAAACCTTTTTTTTTTACAAATACCAGACAGTTGATGAGCCCCCATTGACTTCAATACTATGGAAGTCAATGGGGTCCAACCAACTGTTTGGTTATCAACATTCTTCAAAATATCTTCTTTTGTGTTCAGCAGAGGAAAGAAAGTCATAGAGGTTTGAAGTGGCATGGTGAGTAAATGATAACAGAAACATTTTTATAATTGTCAAATCAGAGGCCTAAACAAGTGATGAGAGTCTTTAAATCACTATAAAATAATTGTGTTCAGCAAGCAAACAAACACATGTAATCATCATTCAGTTGTCGTGTTTGTTGATCAAAAAAGTCAGTAACTGTGTGTCCAATACAGTTCTGGAGAAGGTTTTTTTCAGTTGGACTGTTATTAAAACAACCACGCCCAACAGCTTTAGGAAACCATACACTCCCTGAACGCTTCTTTATAAAATTCCTGCAGCTGGCTGCCATAATGCTGTGGATGACATCACACTATTTTGCTTTCACAAACCAGAGAAACCCTGTGGCTAAAAAATGTGGCTCGAGAATTGGAAGAAAGTCCCATTTGACCTTTCATAAAGTCATAAAAAGAATCAATTTGAGGACCCATATTAATACATCATTGCATATCTAAGCTCTGAGGAATACAAATCGTTCTGTAAGCGGTTGATTTGGAAAGATCGCCGCAGACGGATGGTGTCTCAGCATGCTTATTTTTTCTATAAGCAGATGGTAATATGCAAGAGATTAACATCACTCCTACAGCGTTCTACCTCCTTTACCTGAATGAGGCTGTCCAGCTCATCCATGGGAACTTGGCCGTCAAAGTCTGTGTCGTCCTGCAGCTCCTCATTCCAATACTCATTTTCCTCAAGACCTTCCTCCTCCTCATCCTCCTCATTCAAATCACAGTTCTCTTCTGGCTCTTGTTCAGCTTCCAGCCATGAGCTGTCGTCCGCCCGGTTTTCTCTCCCGGTTGAGTTCACTGAAGCTTGTTCTTGTTTTGATCTTCGGTGTTCGGTCACATGGGTCGGGCTGCTCTGTAGTTTTATGTCATCCATGTTCTGCAATAACGAATGAATGACTGCTTTAATCAGACTTACGGAACCATAAACCGCATTGGTGGATAATAAAACAATTGTAATGTTTTTGACTTTACCTTTTCCAAAGAGAAGTTAGGCCTGAAAGAGGAGTAGAGTTTGTCAAATTATTAATTAAGGAGTTATTTAACTTCTGTAGTGTTTTGTATTGTATAAAAAATGTGTATACAATAGCAAATAATGAATAATTATATATATATATATAAATAATTACACATATATGTGTGTATGTATATATATATTACTGTTTTACTGTATCTTTTACCAAATGACAAAAAGGTCTTAAATATTACAGTAAATGAAGACAAAAAAAGTGAAAAACAAATTTTGTTTAGAAAATTTTCAAAATTCATATCCTTCTTTAGGTATTTCCCTATAAATCAGTTTAATTTGATGGCACTTGACAAGGCCCTGGTTCTGTCAGGGTTAAAAAAAATTAACATTGGTAATAAAGTGTAATGGTTATTCTTGTCTTTTAGACTCTACATACAGTCTCACCTCTCGTGTGTTCTGCAGATATGACTCAACACTTCCATATGCTCTCGCTCTCTGTCAGTTCCATTAGCGTTTAAAGTAGAGTTACTTTCGGTCTGGATGCTGATTTTCCTCTGGGACTCTGAAACCAAACATATTGATTTGAGTCTTAAATAATTGGACTGTGTGTCTCATTTTCTCTCCATCTCTCTCTCTCTCTCCCGCATATACAATATGAACTCACAGATTATCTGAAAGCAGTCTAAAAACACTGATATCATTCTCGCTTCATGAGACTTTATGAAAAAACGTTTCAATTTCCACAACAAGACCTTGTTGACAGTTAATCAGATAAGGGAAAGTCTGACCTCTGTACTGCAGTGATATCAGTGAAGTAACAGAGACACGTGTGGTGTGGGCAAAGAAGCACGGTTGGGAAATGAGCAATTTCCTGAGATCAAACCATACCACTGCGGTTTACTTATGAAGGATGAAGCTAGCAATTCAATTTACAACAGTATTGTCCTATTTATAAAAGAATTATCATCTTTATAAGATAAAATAATGCTTTAGGAAATCCTCTCACATGCAAACAATTTGACCTCGCCTGGTTAAAGTTATTATCCATGATCATCTGGCATTCTTACCCCATTTCTTTTGTATGGAGGCCAGATTAGACAATAGTCTTTCATGGTACAGCTTCTCCAGATGAAGAAACTCCACTGCCCACTGATCTGAGATAGTCAATGCTTAAAGAATGCAACGTTTAAAAGTGTTTATATAGAGAGAATACCATTCAAAAGTTATAATTTAAACAAATTATTTATTTTTATCATTAAATTTATCAAAAGCGACCATAAATACAACTAAAACACTGTAAAAAAAAATTTAAGACTTGCGTAATTATACTTTCACAGTATTTTTTATCAAATAAATGCAGCCGAAACTTCTTTCAAAAACATTTAAAAATCATACCGAAGCCCATTATGACCAGAGATAAAACAGTTATAAATAAAATCTCTTTTTTAAATTAAATATCTATCAACATCCTTCCTTTTTCCAACACCCTAAATGTTAGCGTGGAAAGACAACCCCCAATGAGCTTCCCCTTGGTTACGCTTGCCCTGGTCACTAAGACAACGGCATCAACAGGGACCATTTAGTGACAGTAAAGGAAAGGCAAAGAGGAAACGAGATCAGGAGAATAACAGTGGTGCATTTAATATGCAAAAGGATACAGTCCTCTTCAAGGAAGTAGCCCTCCGCTATCTGTTATGGAAGAAAAATATCAGCGAGTAAAATATTACATCTCCTTACCAATTCCTGGTTTATCACAAAGATAGTTTCATCAAGCGTTTAGTTAAAAGACGATCAAAGCCGCATTTCATGTAAGACCTGAATCTGGATTTCATGTCAATTCCCTGATCAAGAGAAGCTCTAGTGAAGAGCACATTTCAATGAAGCACATGCGAACATGTTAACGGGTCTGACAGTGAGTGGAGTATGATGTTTGAGAAAATAACTGCCCTATCTTTGCCCATCTAATGCATTCTCTTACATGGATCGTCTATATTTAGTGTATGTAGGAAAATGAATTGGTTTTCCTGTACTCTTGATTTTATCTAACTACAGTAATCTCATTGGGAGGTAATTTACACCCCTTTATTTATAACTCTACGGGGAAATTATAACAACAACTCGCAGAGCACATTTCAGCAGTTTGTCTTGATGACAGATCTGATTATAAATGTGTATGGTGTTTTTGTCAAAGCTTTTTTACATGCAGGATGCCTGGAAATGCTGACAAAATATGGAAAAACAAGAATAGACTATTTTTGTACTACTTATATCACATTTTGGTTGAAATTAAAGAGTTAGTTTAACACCGAAAGAGCTTATAAGAATAGAGTTCATTAGCGTCCGCAGCATTGGTGCCGTACTTTTTCCAATCATTTCTACCATAGGGATTTTTTAAAGAGTCTTTGTTAAAGCATTATAAGCCATGAACCAAGCCAACCAACTATGGGGGAATCACAACATTACAAACTTTGATTCGAAGCAAAAAAGTATTTGAAAATCTGACAAAACTGTGAATTTAACAGCTTTAGTAATAGAGAGAACTACTATCCCATGAAGTATTATCTTGGTTCGACTGCGATTGGTGGAATTTTCTGTACAGCATCATGGGTAATGTAGTTTTCACCACAAAGTCTGCTGTTAAACAGGATTAGTTGAAATAATGCGGAATAACAGCTTCAACAGAAGCAAATATTATCGTTCTCGTGGCTCACATTAAGGCCGTCTTTATTTGTTTATATGTTACCCATAAAAATCTATTTTCCTATGGAGAAATACTATGTATACTTGTATACTTTCAGAACAAGACTGTTGCACTCTATAGATTACTGCTTTTTTCCCTTTAAAATATCCTTTAAGTAAACAACAAAAGTTATCAACACTCTTAGAATAAAAGGTTCAGGGTTCTATATATAACTCTAGGGTTCTAGAATTTTAAAGAACTCTTTATGATAAAAAGCCATATAAGATATATAACCTGATTGCATAATACTTGTTTAACAGGTTATTTAAAAAAAATGTACCAATTTTATGAGCTTGTTAATTAATACATTTAGTTAAAATAAAAATGCATTGAAACAAAATTAATTCATTGAATTTAATACATAAAATGATCACATGATGGGAACCCCTAAAAGGCCCTTTAACATCTTTTCATGCCAATTTGTGTTTTGGCAAGGGCCTTTTTGTGGGCGTAACCTTTTCAAACTCCCAGTGGTGTCCCACTCACCTGGTGTAAGGAATGAGGGAGGAGCATGTGATCATTTTCTTCAACAAGGGACTGCAGTGAAGCCAGAAGAGAAGGACTAGGTCCAGGTGGCACAATCCCAGAGAGAGTACCTGTACAAAAGATCACATCAGGAAAAAAACAAGGAACTCTGATGCAATTGCATAATTATAAATTTAGTAAGATTTGAGTGCATTATGGTTACTTAGGTTTATGATTACTTAAACTGCTTAATACCTGCTAATAATTAAAGGAAAGATTTTTTTTGGAATGTGGTTAGCAGTTGGTCTAAATTTAAACTTAAAGAAACAGTTTAGCCAAAATGACATATTTGTCATTATTTCCTCATGTCATTCTTAACCAGTAATCTGACATTTTTTTTTTCCTGGAACAAAATAATCTTTTAAAAGGATCTCTTTTCCATACAACAACATATCATAGTGATTCCTCTCAATCCTCAAAAAAGCTCCATCAAAGTGATCCATATAACATGTGAGCTATAAGCTAGATATACAGTATAAAAAAATGTTTTTTAGATGCTCAACAAGGATTTAATTTAATAAGGATTTAATTAAGGATTTAATGCATTTAATTGAACAAAAGTACAGTATTATTGTGAAATTTTAAATAACCGTTTTCTATTTTAATATATATTTAAAATGTAATTAAACCTGATTTTTTTTGCATCATTACTACAGTCTTTGTCACATGATCCTTCAGAAATGATTCTATTATGCTGATTTGCTGCATAAGAAATGTTTCTTTTTATTACCAAATTTTGAAAACATTTGTCCAGCTTATTAAAATAAACAAAAGCAGCAATGTAAGAATGTAAGTGTCCTTAGTACTTTTGTTAATAAGGACACTTTAACATTGCTGTTTACATTGCTGTTCTTTTGAACTTGAATCATTTGAATAGTTATTGAATAACTTAATAACGCCCATTGCAAATTGAGAAAACATCTGTTTTGCAGATGTGTGCTGTTGTCAGGGATTGTATTCAGAGGGAATTAAATTTCCAGTTGAATTTGGGGAAACCACTTGAAACATTTGTTCTGTCGAGCTATTTCAATTACTTTTGTCATTGAGTCTGCAATGGGGGGTTGAATAATTTCAATTACAACAGTATATAGATAGATAAATGTACTGACCCTAAACTTTTGAACAGTAGTGTATGTCACTTCAAGCGGCAGAGGTATATATCGCTGTCAGTATATTCTTAAATATTTCTACCTTTTGTGCTCCAATGAAAAATGGAAATAATTCCATTTCATGTTTTTGATTGAACTGTTTATAACATTTTAAGTAATATTTCTTTCATCGAGACAAGAATTACAGCGATACAAAATGCCTACCATGATCTAAAGAGCAACTGTGGCTCTTGATGTTTGTTGGCGACCTCTCTTCTGGGTTCATTATCTGCGAGTCGAGTTTAACAGCTTCCACGTCCATTACCTCGGCCTCTTGCAGCTTGTTCTGATTCTCATCAGAGGCTGCTAGGTAAGACGTAATGATGTCCTCTGCGGTCTGACTTATTGTACTCGTCTCTTTCCATCGTACAGACTTCCTTGTAATGGACTCTCCCATAACTGCTAGGTGATCACAAAGAAGATAGACGATCATGAAAATGAATCTATATCTTAACAAGAACTCAAGAAAAAACAGTAAGGACTAAATATATCCACCAATTGGGGACAGGGTGGTTTTTCAAGTTCTTCACCCTACGCTGTCCCATACTGGTCATATCTGTCATCAGTGACATGCATCACAGTGATCATAAATTGAAAGAGGAAACGCAAATAGGACATGTTTGGTGTTGCTAAACATTTTACAGACAGATCTTGGGCCTTACTTAAGGAAAACCTTGTGAAGATGTGTGAAACAGGGTGTCCTAAAACGAACCAACACAAGACAAGCTCAAACTGACAGGTGTGTTCAAAAACAAGAGCTGGTTATATAGCAGCACTGCATAATTCATGGGATAGGGGTGCTTGTCTTTCACTCTGTCTAGGCATTTTGAGTGAAACCAGAGACGGAGATTGAAAATGGCTGAAGTGTGGATGAGTGTCCTCACAGTAAATTACTTGTCACTGTCAGAGTGGTAACAGAACAGGGGGAATGATAAAAGGCTGACAGAAAAGTTTCTTGACATAACATGACCATAAGCAGATCCATGTCAAGTTGAACCTTAATGAAAGCTGAACAGGGTGGTCATATAATGAGACATGCTGAGATTATACTGTACCTGATGCAGCAAAAGTATAAGTTTTGTTTGCAGAAATTGTGCTGAAATGAATTTCATTGGCATATGTTTTTAGCGTTGAAAGGTTTGGGTACAGTAAATACAGTGAAAACATTTATATAGTGAAATATTATTACAATTTAAAGTAACTATTTATTCTATTTGTTCTATTTATTCTAATGGAATTCATTCATGTGATGGCAAAGCTGAATTTTCATTTTCAGCATCATTACTCCAGTCTTCAGTGTAACATGATTTTTCAGAAATCATTCTAATATGCTGATTTAGTTCAAAAAAACATTTTGTTGTTGGTTTTTTTTTTGGAATAAAAAGTAAAAAAAAAAAACATTTATTTGAAAAATATCATTGTACTGTCACTTTGTATACCTGCTGATTAAAATTATTTAAAAAAACAACAGTAGTGTATATTGCAATATGCAGCAATAATGTAACTAAATTAAAGAATCTTAAATAATAACATTAAAAATTGCTACAGTATAACCATGTTTTTTAATATGGAAAAATAATATTTCATTTTTTTTTTACATGTAACTTGAAGTACCATGTAAAAATTGTAATTTTCATATTTGAATCATGGTATATATCAAAAATGCACTATAACATTCTGATCATGTACCATGACACCACCACGGTTTTGTTTTGGTGCTGTTATATAACTGACTAATTTATTTTTATTTATAAATTTAGGCTATTTATTTATTTTTTAGTGACATACAGTCACATCAACATTGGGTTTAACCATAACTTTTAGTTATTAGTACACTAAATTAAATAATTAATTAGCATAATGTGACAGGCAAAGTGATTGTGTAGTAGCCTGCAAATTTAGATGTCAGGACATGTCATGTCATGCTAATGTTTAACAACAGATAGGTATTCACCTGAGGCTTATCTTAAAGAAAAGCACATACTAAAACTGACCCATTTTAATAGAAAAGAAAAATAAAGATAAGAAAACTCTGTTCTCTGCCCCTCTTGTCAACTTTGAAGATTGCACTGTATTGAACTTCTAATGAATCTTCACCATTTATGAATGAGTATGCTAAATTAATAAATGTAAATATAAACGGCTTCAAAAACCCAACATCACAACGTAGACTAGTAAAATATATTTGTGTTTACGTTACTGCTCTTGTAGCCTAATATATTTCTACTGATCTAGTTTTGCATATACCTTGCACACAAATGAAAAATGGTGTAAAGGGCGCGTGCTTTAGTGTCCCGTAACCATTTCACAGCATCTTGTCTTTAGTCGCTATTTTATTTTCATCGGAAACATTTCAAAAAGAAAAACAGACACACGACCCATGTCGTACTTACGTTTACGCTCTGTAATGATGTTACAATAGTCCGCATCTGTCAACGCGTGCACGCGCAGCGTTCATATCTGTTCCCAGAGCTGCTCAAGCAACCACCCCAGACCCCTCTTTGTGAAATACAGACCGATCTCAAATCAGTTTCGATGCCTTGTCTTGTCTCTGCATCTTTGCAGTTGTTTACAATCCAAACAGGGGCGTTTCTTTACAAGGTTTCGATCTTGCTGGACGACAGTGGACGTTAGTGCCACCCATCGGTTCACATATGGCACTGACATTGAAAGTGTTTGGAGACATAAAATTAGACATCAAATTGGCTGCTGTTCACTTTACCGCATTTTTTTTCAAGGCGATAGAATTGTCTATTTGCCCACATAGCGGCAAATATGACAAATTAGCTCTTAAAGCAATTAAATATTTGGTCGTGACTCGTGACTCCTGTCAGCTGACAGAGAAAATAAAGGTGGTTTTGTTTTTATATTCCATATTACTTTACAGTAGGCCTACTTGCGTTGTAAGTTTTTACTCACTGCCCAAACTAAACAGTACAATGTTGAAACCAGTAAGCTGAATACAATCTCTTCATATATTTATTTTTCTATCAAATTATTCATCATCAACGACAAGAAACATGCTGGTAGTTCAGTTCAGTTTCAGTAATACATCAGCATCATATACAAGAATATTACAAATATTTTCAAAAGTCTTTCCCTAAAATATAAATAAACTATGAGAGGAACATGGAATGGACATTAGAATATGTAAGAATTGGAGCAGAAAGTAAACCCAACCCCTGAAACGTGCAGTGATTATGGTGGCTTGCTGTGGTCTGTAATGTCTCTGACTTCATATTAGGATAGATTTTATCCTATTTTACTGTAGCTTAGTGAACTCTAAAGGGGCTGCACTTCATCTCAGCCGGTAATGGGCCTATGTGTTGTGACAGCGGAATGAGCTGAACATTTGACTCATTACAATGCATCTAAATGTTTTCTTAATCCTCTGTGAACAACACAATGCACAGTTTTCAATGTTTTGTAAAAATTAATAATAATTCAAAACCATGTCATTTCAAAAGTGCATAGCAAGTTTTTATTAGTGCATACAAATAAGGATTAAAGACCTTAACAATACAGCTTCCAAATTATTTGCTCTTACAGCAACAAAATAACCCCTGGGAAAAAAAGTCAGTCATTTTTTTTTAACCCCCAAAATTAATTTTATTTCACACTTGTAAATTTGAAAAGGCGTAAGTACGAATCACAACTTTTAAACTTGTGATATTAAGCCCAAAAGTATATTGTGTGAAACAGTAAGGTGCGGGAATGTTACAGCAATTTGTTTAACAACACGTAACAAATCATAAAATAATGCTTGGGAGAGAAACAGATTAAAATATTGTTCATTTCCACAGATAGACTAGCAGTTTTATTACAGGTCATCTAATATAGGCTACTTAAGGTTAGGGTTAACCTAGCAAACATGCCAGTAGGAAATTTACAAATGTACAAAGGGAAATCTTGAATCCTAACTACCCAGAATTAAAGCCAGAACAGTGGAAAAACAAGGAATAATCTAGGATTTCAAGTAATACTGCAGTCCAATATGTTGTTTTGATCCCTCCCAATGCTAATGCTAATAACACAAACATTTACAGCAAATTACATTTCAAGTATGCCCGATCAGCACCAGCGGAAGCTTCCGTATAATGTGATGATTTTAAGATGCTTTAGGGACATGGACTTGCATATCATTTCATATGTTGCATAACTCGTACAAGTGATCATTTAAAATCTTGGCATGCTATATTCCTACAAACACTGAATGATCTACAGTAGGCCGGCGCCGCCACTTTCGTCTGCACTTGGGTGTAACATCAAAGCTGGTGACCATCAAGACATGTGCTTTACAGAGGTTAACGTGACGCTCTAGCCGTTCAGTGACCATCTCCAAAGCCTCTAAGTGCTCCAGGGAGTCTACCTCAAACGTTTGCCATAAGTCAACTGCAAAATACATCACACAAATAGCATTATAATTATTGATAAGACAGGAGTTTAAGCAGAAGGAAAAATAACCCTACAGTTTTCTATCCTGCATTGCTTAATATTAGGTAATATACATAAGCAAATATCTTTAACCCTTACATTCACGGGTCCATTTTCCTTGGTCCACCATCAGATGATGCTTGGCATGTTCCAGCTCCCTCTTGAGAGCATTATACTTGAGTCTCACCTCTGCTATTCTCTGCTGTCGATGCTCCAGGAATTTCAGCTTTGCACTAAAGAGGACTATACCCTGGAAACGTGGATGACAAAATGTCAGTTTCCCTCTATATAAAATGTGAGAGATTTTGAGATTAGCATTTGGCCTTCAATCACATCACAGGTTTTTATACTAATGTAATATTACAGTTTTTCTATAACACATTTCATATACGTACAGACAAAATCAAACACTGTATGCAGCTAAACTATCTTGTGTCTAAATCAAATCTTGCGTTAAATAACCCACAAAAACCACCAAATACACTGAATTACACACTGTGAGATTTATTTAAAACAAAACGACCATGGTCGTTTACTACAGTGAATGAGCAGCTATACATTTTAAACTCTGCAACAAAATAGTACTACATAAATTAAAGTGAATATTCACGTAAAAAAGCAATTCCTGAACATACAGTTTTGGTTTTGTGATAACAAGATTGTTTTGATAAAATGAATCATCATTTGAGAAACAGCATGTTTGCTACTAGGAAAAAAAAAAACATTGTACACAACATTGTCAAATTTTCCTAAATGTGTGCAGTACATTGTTGAGTGAAAACTGTAAAAATATACATTTGTTAAACAAAATAACAAAATATTTCCCAAATATTCAACAAAAAGTTGCATATTTTTCAGTAATAGAAAAAAAACCCAGGATGTATAAAGATTGCAAAATCACATTTACTCTGAATCAGTATCTAGTCTCTTATTTGTGTGTGAGTAAAAAAAAGGAAGAAGAAACAGATTTGCAGCTTGTGTGAAATGGGAATATTTAACGTTTTTAGAAATTAGTCTTAAGGCTGGAATACACTATTCAGTCTGAACAAATTTAGGCACTTTTGCTAGAAGACGCATGACAGATTAAAGTGTGTTCTAAAAATCGATCAAAATATCAAACATGTTTGATATCCTCTGATTGGATGGAAGCCTATCCAATCCAGTGCCCACACTACACAATTTTCAGTGAAATTAGTCAACTCTGACTGCCCAAAATCTGCAGATTGGCTCTGACTTTTACCAACTAACGCCGACTCCTCCAGACTGCAAATCGGTGAAAAAAACGTGAGCAAAAGTCATGTAGGGTATTCCAGCCTTAACTTTTAGAAAACGGCATTGCAAGTCAGGATACCTGGCTAAAGAACAGATTTTCATGTCTAAGCAATTGAGTCAAGCGCTACCAATTTAACGGACCATACAACAACAGCAGTTTGTGAATGAAATACAAAGCAGACAGACAGACAGACAGACAATTTTTATTGACACATTTTGAACCTCACCTTGTTCCCTGCCCCACCTCTCTTCTGTACGCCATCTACATTATCAATCTCATAGACTTTAATTTCATAAGATTCAGAAACACCCCGATCCACCCTGTGCATTTTGGGCCCACTGAAGGATCTCTTCAGCGACTGGATGTTGTCTTGAGATGGGCGTCTTATACTGGACCCTGTGGACAAAGACAATCCAGTGAAAACCATGTTGCTTTTATGCTAGAATACACTGAATTAGAAAATTCCTGACCTATGTTGGTTCTTTTCTTGGTACTTCTCGCCCCTTTAGCAGCACCGAGTGAGCAGCTCTGATCGCTGATGGAGTTGTGTGTTGAACTGCTGCTAATTGTAGCCTCGCTGTCTCTTAGCATGCTTTCATAGCCACTACTGACCATACTGCTTCTGTTATAGAGTAAAGCCGTTTTACACATGGCAGGAGGCAGCTCTCCACTGAGAACACTGGTGGTGTCGCTGGCATGGCCGCTGCAGTGGTGTGGTGTCCGTGGAGCTGTGATCCGACTGTACGGGGATGGCAACGTGTGAACGAAAGGTTTCATCGTCCCCAGTTCCTCACTTTCATCTAAATCAGACCCACTTTGACTAAAAGCGGAAAGAGAGTCTCTACTGCTTCTTAAAAGTTCAACTCGTCCCTTCCTGACTGCACCAGGCGACTTCAAACCACCGCTGTCCTGACTTCGGGATAGGGAGTGTGTTGACCAGAAGCTTTGGTTGACAGGTGCTCCATTAGGAGAAAAGCTTGAGCTCCTGTTGATTGAGCGTCTAGTGGGTTTGGGGGACAAGTTTGGCATCTTCTGGATCTTTGAACTGGGCAAGAATTTATTAACAGCTGTTGTCTTAGAGTGGCCATTTTTGGATGGCCGGGATGCATCGTTGGCATCATGCATGGGAAAGAACTGCGGAACCCTCCCAAGACTCTGACTAGCTCGACACCTTACAAAGTCCTCAAAGTCTTCTTTAAAACCAAGTGGGCTGGGTTGAGCTGGAAAATATTGTTCATCTAAAAGGCCTTTAGGAGGCATATCGATGAAAGCAGTCTCCTCAAGGTATTTGCTTTTAAGTCTTGGTGAGCTAGAATTACCTTTCAAGCTTCCTGTTGAGTTCCCGATATTACCCTCGTCCCAAGTTTGGCTCCTGCCGGATAATGCTTTCAGTTTTGCATTAAATAACTTGCTGCTCTCTTCAAAATGAGATTTCGTGTTGGTCTTAGTTTCACTAGCCTGGTTTAGTGTTGCACTTCTGGCTATTGCAGACTCTTCTTTTGTTTCTTTCCTTTTAAGGGTGGGACTGTTTGTGTATGTTGATGGCACATTGTTCTTGGCTTGTTGTTTCTTCTTAAGAGTTTCTTTTGGATTCTTGTGTTCTGTGTTCATTTGTGGGCCATTCTTGATGTCTTTCTTTTTGTTTTGGCACAGCCAGCTCTGCTCGGGTGTAATTTCACAAGCATTTTGTCGTGACTTCAAGACTTCACAGTGAGGGTCAAGTTTAGCATTGGCTCCACTAGGCATCTCCTTCACATCTTCTGTCAGGGGCACGTCAGACCAACTATCATGCTGCGGCCGGTCTATTGAATCAATGACGCCGCTTACCTTGTCAATACGTGGATTGATTTTTGTGGGTCGTCCAGCTGCATCAGATGAGGCCATGGAGACTTCATTCTCTGATGTTTTTGCATTAGAGGTGCTATAAAAACTTGCTGTTTGTTCTTCACCTATGCTGCCGATAATCCTTACAGACTGACTTCCTGGCGTTAAAGCCTGGAGAGAGTGAGACTCATGAATACTTAATATTTTCGCCTTTCCTTGCTCATTGGCCCCATTTATTGTTACCTCCTCAACCACGGTATACACAAGCTCATCATGTCCATTAAGATCGAGCGGCTGCTGAACGGTCACGGTAATGGTGGCCCTCATCTCTCGCTGGTTCTTTGCTGTGCAATGTAAAACATCACCATTCAAAGAGGCAGAAACAGCCGGTGGGGAGCTCAAACTGGAAGATAGGGATGATGAAAAAGATGAGGACGAAGTAGATCTCGGAGAACTCTTGCCAACAGGAGAAATTCGTGTCTCGGGTTGCATTGGGAAATCTGATAATCTTTTCTTTCCTTGGTCTTCTAATTTCAGAGATAATGAAGTGGGCATCATGTCAATTTTTTTATTGTAAGTCTTATATTTGCTTGGAGATTGGCCAGACAGCATAGGACTTAGGATAGCATAGTCACTTGGTTTGACTGCATCTAGCTGTGGTGGACATGTATGAATAATCTGGGAATTGGAAGTACTTGGAATTTCCTCACTGCTGTGAATGATGGCAAATGTTTTTGATAAGTTTCCTTGTCTGGTACTATCATATTCCCTTTTGCTCAATGTTTGGATGTCCAGTGAATTAGACCTCTTTTCAATTTGGCCTAAGTGAGGTGCTTTTTTCATTGTGTTCATTTCCGGATCTTTGCATAGATCCAACTCTGTTCCGTCTATGTTTCCCAGTCGATTCTGGAGTTCTGCAAATGTGTTGCACTTCAGACACTCAAACTCTGATTTATCTTGCAATATTGTTGGTGTTGACTCTTCTCTAGTCTTTTCTTTTGATATCTGCTTCATGCGATTGGCAATTGGTGGAGAGATTTCACAAAACTTCATCAACGAGAGCTTCTTGGACTCTAATTTGCTCTTGAGTAAGGACGGAATAATAGGCAAAACCTCTCTGCTTCTATTTGTAACCTCTTTATCTAGGAGGCCAGAAGGATCAACAGAGATAAGGGTATCACAGGACTTGTCACTCCCAGGGTAAAATGCTGGATCACTAGAGAAACCAGGAGAGGAGAGATCTTGATCCAGTGTTCCTGTAGATTGGAATCTCAGCTTGGGTGAATTATTAACTTTCCTCTCATTGCCTAAGCTCCTTCCCCCGGGCGAGCTTGAGGAAGATTTCTGAAAGAAAAAGTACAACTCTGCCTTAAGTTCACATCACTTGAAAACTAGAGAACAGAACACATCCATAATAATACATATATTTAATAATATTTAAGCATACCCTTGTCTTCCTTTTCTGCCTTCGCATTCGAGACACAGTCTGCATTGTACAGAGGCTTTCTGTAATGTCTTCAGCCGAGGTGGATATATGGGCAATAATTGTTGTGGAGCAGTTGACATTGCTCAGAGAGTCTTGCAGGAGCATGGCTAATTTACTTTCCCTGTTTTGAACAAATTATAACTGGTAATTAAATGTAGCTACTTGAATACATTTTACTTCATTAAATCACTCTGCTTTATGTTCATATACTACTTTTATAATTGAAATATACACAAACTTACCTATTAGGGACATGTTTATGACTGTTGAGGTTGGCTGTGATAAAGTTTCCAAGCTCAGCGAGGCAAACACCACAGTTGCTTTCACCCCTCTCCCCCACACAGCTCCCTAAATCGATCAGGCTCAGCTTGCTTTGATCCACATTCACTGAGGAAAATACATTTTTAATTAATACAAGAAATTAAACAAATAATATCAAAGAAGCACTGGATGTCATATCATGAATGCAAACCAATCTCTTTTATTATGCTGAAAATAAAAATTTCACTCTCCTGGGTCAGTATTGCATGAGAAATGTTATCCAATAGCCTTTGTTTACCAAGTCGAGTTTATCAAGAATCTGCACATGAACATACATAATATTGAACAAAATATTAGAGACGTGAAAATGCAACTGAACTCACTCCCAGACTTGGTGCTGCTTCCTATGTGCTGTTGGCGAACATGCAGGGTGAAGAACATGTGACAACAGTGTTGCGGTCTCCCTCCATTCTCCAACGTCCCACTGCGAGATGCAATAGCTGCATCTAATAGGAAAGCTGCTCTTTCTGGGGTTGGAGCATTTAGCACACTGTTGTTGCAGAGCTGGAATCGAGATAACACAATCCAATAAGGAGACTCTCAAGTAAATGGGAATGTCTCAATTAACATATCAATGAGTATGAATTAAATTTGTATTGACTGCTCATGAATATTGATAATATGCCATGCAAAAGGGTTATAAACAAAATGTTTTTAAAGGAATATCATGGGTTCAAGTTTAGCTCAGTCAACAGGATTTGTAGCATAATGCTGATTACCACACTTGTCTTGATTGTCCTCTTTTCTTTATAAAAAGCACAAATCTGGGTACGTTGAGGCACGTACAATGGAAGTGAATGTGGGATATCCACAAACATCAAAATGCTCCCTTTTTTAATAGTATAGACACAAGAATCAAATAATATTTGTAATACTTTTTATCCAATTTAAGAATGTGAGAATTATGCTTTAAAAAGAGCAAGTGCCTCCTTTCACTTTCATTATAAGTGAAGTGCCTAATTCTTTTTAATTTATTTTGAAAGTAATAATCAACACAATGCCATAAATGCTGTCGATTGCACTTAACACTTAACCCTCAATATTCCTTTAAATGCCACATATGAGCACTCGCTTGAGGCTTTTCCAACAGTCAAACTAACATTATAGGGAATGTTTCCATGCAATTATTTTTTGCAAAGCTGCTTTTGAACAATATGCATTGTGAAAAGAGCTGTACAAATAAAAATAAGGTAAAATGAAATGAATTACCTGTATTCCACAGACAGGGTCCTCTTTGAGGAAAGCATCTGGCTTATAGGTCTCCTTGCAGTTGCTTGTGTCAACATCAGAGAATAAATCCCTAATGGTATTGTTTTCCCCACAGACCTCTACAGCTGAGACGGAAACTGAGATGTTTGCCCATGTCTTGTCTTTCTTCCTGTTGATGAGCTTGAAAAGCCAAGAGATAGCACATGGAATGACTCCAAGGCTTTGAGTACAACCATCATGACCAATCATGGTGTAAGACATTCCTGTAAAAAGAGGGTAAGATTGCATTTTTCATAACATACCATCATGAGACAGAAAAGCCCCCCATAAGGGTTTAGCTAAATAAATCATCATTTGGAATGACAAAAAGCCACAGCTTGCAATATGGTTAAATACATGGTGAATGACTTTACAAACTGGGGTGTAAAATGCGTTGTGGCAATGTCATGACCAATTAAATGTAAAGCACTTTACTGGCAGTCAAGCATGGGCCGGTTTAAAAGATTTATGATGTCTGGCTGGGAGCCAAGGGCCAACATGGAGGCCGGGTAATTCAATCTAGCTAATAGAGAATGATGTCATACTCCAAATGCCATGTAGAGATTGTTGTCATGATTTTAGGAGGATAACAATTAATAACCTTAAAGGAGAATTACCATGATGACCTACTGTGTAGCCTCTATGCCATCTCTTGAAGGAACAATATTTAATGCATATTCATTGACAGGGCCCACAAGTCACATGAAGTGGCAAAAACATTTGAATCTGAACATTTCTGCCCCAACACCAAATGACGTGGAGCTATGGAAGCCCATTTCTACCCCATAGTAAAAAATTAACAGGTAATTGTGAAATAAGACATACTGCAGCATATAGTCGCAGAGTTGCATTATGAAGATACAAATATGAGAAACAAGGTCATAATCGTGAGATTTAATGTTACATAGTGAGATGTATAAATTTGTTAAAATTATATACATTTGTATATATATTACAATAAAACCTCTACAATTAAAACTACAGAGCGTTGAGCACTTAAATATTATTCAACTAAAACATTATTGGGAGATAAAGTAAAAACTGATATGTATAAGCTTTTATACTGTAATTACAAGCTATCAGAATTTCAATTGCATATTTTTGCTCAGTTTGATCGGTCTGACCTACTTGTCATTATATCATACTATTTGGGTCATAAAGGCCTGATGTATCAAATATGTTACAAAACATAAAACACATTTGTATTTTTTTATTTGTTAGATTTTCTTATATATACACTTACATATATTTTGTCTTAAGGTTCAATAAACAGTCCCATTTAAAAAGTAAATCTTATTTTTCTGACCATTTCCATACGCCAGGCTTTATAGGATAAAAACGATTCTGTTAACTCACTTACCCACACTGGTTTGACCAAAGCTTAGGATGCAACCATCAGCCCCTGCAACCACACACTGAAGCACCTCACACAAGCTGTTCTCACAAACTTCAGCCTGAAAAATAATCAACTTTTTTATTTGTATTTTTTACGACAACACTGTTTAATCATTTGACTGTTGAACTGTAGACATTTCATGTACATTTTAATGACCTGCATTTAGAAGAAGTTCATTTAATACAGGGAGAAATCAGCTCAATTGATTGCACTGGAGAAGAATATCCAGATATTGAATATCTGCACTCAAGTGACCAAATCTGAAAGTGTTGCAGATGTTTGGATAGTATGACTCAGATAGGCTCCAGACATTAGACAGATCAGTTTTCATATCATGAGACAGAAATAGCAAAGCAGTGGCCCTGACCTGGGTTGAATCGTGGCCAAAGGCAGCATCAAAGGTGAAGGTCTTCGAGGAGACTGTAGTGCCAGCAGTCTGTCTCTGAGGGGTGAGGGTGGGTACATTCAGCAATGTGATCTGTTTCTTGTGCGGGTCCAGTTTGAAAGAGTAGGACTGGGAGGGATCTGAATCAGGAACCGAACAGACTCGCAGCATCACTTTGACCTAAAATTGGGGGGGAAACCCAAAACAATATACTAATTAGACATTAAATATAAATCTAGAATATTTTTTTAATCTACATAAAAGTGCTCAATCCCATAAGGCAAAAATACATATTGTCAAATTTATATTTTAAAATACAAAAAATGGCCAAATATATTTTGCTAATAGTTTTTAAAAGAATAAGTTTAAGTTATTTAAGTAACTTACTTAAGTTTGTTACTTAAAATTTTACTTAAGTTTAAGTTACATATTATATATAATCTAATTATACATATTTTGTCCATCAATATACATTTATATATCCAAACTAATTTTTTTTATCAATTTTGCACATTACCCAAAATGTATTTTAAGACTGAAAATGTATACTTGCTCCTTAAAGTACTTTTTGTAATATATTTAGCATTTGAATGTTTACATAATAGTTAGTGATGTTAAATCGATAAAAAAACGATTAATCACATCTAACATAAATTGTTTTTGTTTACATGTGGGTGTATATATATATATAAACATATATATATACTGTATATACATGTATATATATATATATATATATATATATAAACATACTATATACTATATATATATAAACATTACTTATGAAGTCCTAAACCAGAGAATAAGATAGCTTAAACCACAGAGGTCAACATCAAAATCATCAGTGCCATACTTTTACTTAGACAAAAATGTCTTTGCTTCTGAAACTATACCTATAACAGTAATATTTAAAACATAAAATATTTTTTTAGAGCATGATGTCATTGAACACATGACTAAACCAAGTTTAGGTTAATGCTTTGTCTGATATCGAATGCATTTGTGATATTATCTTCTCTGTTCTGAGTCTGTCAAATCATATTTACACGAAATGAATTATTTAAGAACCCATTATCTCTGCTACAGTGGCTAGATGTGCAAAGCTGAGTGCGAGCTTTCTACCAGGTGGTACCCTGAGAGCGATAATTTGAAACTCAAGATGAGTACCATCAGTGTGAACTGTGAAGAGTGAAGTCAGTATGAGCTACAATTAAACTAAATTGATTTCCCTTCCTCTAGGAGGTGGTGTGATGGAATGGGAGGGCCATTAACATCACGTTCAAAGGTCTTCTCTAAAATGTGAGGCATCTAGAGATCAACCACATCCCAAGGTCAGACTAAAGGACATCTAAACCATCTACATTTTGTTACACTTTTTCAAAATGTTTGTGGTCAGTAAGATTATGATACCTTATACTAATACTTTTATTCAGCAAGGATGCATTACATTGATCAAAAGTGACAGAAAAGACGTTTAGAATGTTACAAAAGCTTTTCTTGTGCACTTTTTATTCAAATATTAATAAGCACAACTGTTTTCAATGTAAAGAAATGTTTCTTGAGAGCCATATCATCAATTTTTTGCATTTTAGAAGCGACTTCCAGAGAAACTCATAAGAGACTTCATTCAAAAAGCATTAAAATATCTTTCCACAGTAGTTTTTATTTCCACAATAAATTTGACTTTATTTTCTCACAACTGTAATTGCCTGGCAACACTTTAGTTTAGGGTTCAATTCTCACTATTAACAACTCATTTCATCTCAGGTACAGGCTTTCATATTTATACATTCAGTAAAAATCATAAACAATATTACTACATACAATTGCTATTATTGTCTCTAATTTATTAGCAAATGAACACGATAATCTAACAATGCAATATTACGTAATAACAGAAGCACCCATAAGTTTAGGTGTTTTTTAGTAGCAAAATTAAACAATTAACTTTTGTGGTAAACATTTCAGCCATACCTTCCCCATCCCAGGTGTTTCCTTGCTCTTACTAGCAGGTAGAAAAATGCTGGCTGGTACTGGAGGAGGAGACTTCTGCATGAGGCTACTGAAGTTTGTCAGCTGTTGGGAAGCACCACTTTCTGAGAACTGCCTCCCTCTTCTAACCATTACATTCAGCTTTTGTGCAGCCCTGTGAATATATTTAAAGATGACAGAGTTTAGCTTAGATGCATGTACATTATCAAATCCTTTCTACAAATCGCACGTTTACATTTTTTTAAATTTTCTGGTCTGCTCCTATTACCTGACAAAGAAAGACAAGGCAGCAGAGGTTCCCGAAGGGAGCAGAGAGGACATACTGGAAGAACGGGTTGGCTGTGAGGCGCCGTAGTTGCATAGTGCTGTAGAGGTCACATTCTCCTTCTCAAACACCTTTCTTGCAGGTAAAGGACTCTGGGAGGACTGAGAAAGAAGCATCTTCACTGATATTGTCAAGCTCAATAACTAGAATAGGTTTTCATGCTTGAATGTCCAAAAAACATTATATATTTTTCACATTTGCAGCACCTCTTTATCCAGTCTGTCAGTAACGCTCAGTTTAGTTTCTGTCAGCCCCTCTTTCTGAACAACACAATGTGCTCTGATTGGTTGGCTGGACCAGTGTGTTGTGATTGGTCAACTGCTTCGAGAGAGTTTCCGAAATGTCATGCCCCTTACAACAACAGCGAGTTTAACACAGAACTAACGCAACTCAACCAGACCTAGTCCCATTTATTTGCGTAAACCTTGGGCGGGAATTTTTTTTTATGAGAAATATTGCGACGTGTACATTCCCAGAAGAGAAAAACCGCAGTGTTTCAGGAACTTCAGAAACAGTGCTTATTCATAAATAACTCCCTTTGGAGTGCTTTGTAACTTTTCAGACCCTTTTAATGCTCAAACAGCAACATTACACATTTAAAATGTAAAAAAGGTCCTCTTTAATACAATAAACTGTGCAGACAATATGTTTATTCAGATCATTGTTCTAAATAAATAGCAAATAAAAGTCTTTCTGACACTGATGCTAAAATGACGGCTGTGTAAACACTACACCGTGAACATGAGTGTGTTTGATGCACTGCAGTCAGACACTATTATTAGCTATTGCCACTACAAGCTGAGTCATATGAGCAGATGAAGTCATGAACCTTCTTATATGTGTATCAGCATACAGGCGATGAATGAGGCTGCAGGCGCTGACAGGACGAGTCATACTTCAGTCCAAAATCTAATATTCAGACTGAATTTTGCCTATGCTTGAGAAAACCATTGCTTGCCTGCAGTCATCCACATATCCAGAGTCACTCCCTGCCTTTATGTCTCATCAATGCTTTTATCCAGCCATGCGAAATAGGAGCCCCCTCTTTACTCCCCTCCATTGGCAGAATGTAACGCCAATTAGCACTGGGAGCAACCCTCGGGCAGAGACGGCAATATTGCCTCAACTGTTATTCTTTCCTCTGTCTCTTCTTTCTTACTCTCACTTCTCTGTCCTCTAGAGAGAATCTAAAACTTAATTATGTGCACATCTTATTTCCGCAGTTACACTTTCCATTAAAACATTCCTGTCAGTGTTGTGTTTTCGCTATTTTAAATAAAATACTACAAAAAGCATCTTGTCTGCTTTTACCTCATGCAATAATCTTTTTTTTATTTTTTTATTCCACTTCAAGGACAGTGAATTTACCTTGGATGTTTGTCTAATGAAATGGAGCTGGACTAATGGACTAGGTCTGCCGTGGAGCTCTCGGTCAGCGTCGCATAAAGATCTGGTGAGTGCTTATGGAGCTGTCTGAGACGTTCACTCTCTGCCGCACTTTCATAATGCATTCTGGTTTCATCTGTATTTACGAGCGCTGTGTATGAATATTTCACTGGTCATTAAATATTACAGCGATATTGATCAAGATTATTTTTTTCCTGATTGGCTTCTCTGTGGTATGGATAAAATGTGGGTTAAACCGTTAACCAGAAAAGTTCTGGAGATAATCAAGGCTGATTAGAGGGTTGTATATCATAGATGGCACACATGACGTGTGTTCTGGTAAGTCCTGGTGGGCAGACATAGCTATGTATATTTAATTGATATACTCTTACATTATGCACACAGATGGTGTACTGGATATAAATATATGAAGAGCACATAAGGGCTTCTTTCTTAACATTATTTGGAAAAGGAATACATACAAGGCTGTGTGTGTCACAGATGCTTCATAAATCATTCTGATATGGTGATTTGATGCACAAGAAATTGTTAATATTATCAATTTTGAAGTGGCTGTGCTTCTTATTATGCTTATTTTTGCAGAAACCACACTGTAAAAAAATAATTTCCTGATTTGTACTAATCACAACATTTTTTCTTTTGTCAAATCAACTTAGATAATTTAAGTAGTTCAGATAACATAATATTTTCAGAAATTACAAAAATTACAAAAAAAAAAATAGTTTCTGGTGATTAAATTAATCTCCTTCATTGTATTAACTCAATTTTTCCATTTCAATGAACTTAAAATTTGAAGGCAACCAGGTTACTTATTTTTTTTAAGTTAAACCAACAAGGATTATTTGAATAGAAATTTCAAAAGTACAGCTTTTATTTGACATGTAATTTTTAAAAGTCTTCTTTACTATTGGTTTTGATCGTTTCATGGCTATACAATTGTTTATTTCTATCTATCTACTTTTTGAATGGTAGTCTATGTTTAGTATTACGAAAATTCACCAAAAGTAGTTTAGCCAAAAAAAAAAAAACTATCACACTATCACTATCTATTTTGCTCACTATCACAACATTTTAAACTTGTATGGTTTTCTTTCTTCTGTGGAGCACAAAATAATACAATTTGAAGAATGTTGAAGAACTGTTTTTATCATGAAACACATTTGGGTCCAAAACAACACTGGACCTAACTAACTTTCAATGTATGGACAAAAAAGCACTGAAACATTTTTCAAAATATCTTCTTTTGTATCCCACACAAAAAAGAACGAAATAAGGCTGATTAAGTGATGACACGATTAACATTTTTGGGCGCACCATCCCTTTAAAGACTTAAACGGCAAAAATATTATCAAATACATATAAAAAATGCTTGACCTACCTTTTGAGGTATTGAATTGATTCCTTTACATGAAGACAGGGGCCACAGGGACTCCAAATGTTGACGTCCTTTAATCCAGCAATCCGTCCTTGCATTACTGGGCCTCTGATGGGGGTCTGAGACAACAGATCGGTGGCTTGAGGTTCTGGGGAGCGTTTGTGAGCCTGAGTCAAGGCTTGTGGATGAGATGTTGGCAGTGGTAGGTGGAGCCCATATGGCCCGATCCTGGGTGAGGATTGTGCGGATAGCCTCCTGCTTCAACTGGCTAAAGTGAGTGGAGCAGACGCCACAGCGTCCGTCCACGTTGCCCCAGGCGTCTACAGTACTAGCAGGTGGTTTCATGCTCTCATAAAGATGAATGAAGACTTTGGGATCCTGAGGCACAGAAAGAAAAATGTTGTTGGTGACGGTTAACTACTAAGTAAAACGAAGTAAAAGTAACTACACAGATTATTAGTGAAAATTGCTGATACAGTACTAATCAAAGTTTACTTTTATTGTTTTATCCATACATAAAATTATAAATAATTCATGAAATTTTAAAAATTATATTATTTAAATATTGTTACATTATATTCAAAAAACAAACCCCTCTGGTGACATGACAAATAATCGCATCCTTCAGTCTTATAGGGATGGTTCACCCAAAAACGAAAATTGTGTCATCATTTACTCACCTTTGTGTTGTTCCATATCTGTATGTGTTTCTTTGTTCTATTGAACACAAAAGAAGGTATTTTTGAAGAATTTTGGTAATGACATTGGTCCCATTGACTTCCAAAGGAAAAAAAAAATACAATGGGAGTCAATGGGTACAATCAACTGTTTGGTTACCGACATTCTTCGAAATATCTTCTTTTGTGTTTAACAGAAGAAAGAAACTCATGCAGGTTTGGAACAACAGTAGGGTGAGTAAATGATCTTCACATTTTTGGGTGATCTGTCCCTTTAAAAATCTCATCCCTCCTTTATCCTGAATTCAGTAATTGCTCAAACATCTTAAATTTCGTGAAAAAAGAGGTCAGATATTTTGAGGACAAGAAAGCATCCACTAACCTATTTCTCCCCACCACCAAATAAAAAGACACATGCCAGCCGCAAATACATCTCTATCTCAGCTGATCACATTATAGTGTAATTTACTTTATTTTTCTCCTCTGTAGGAACAGAGTTTTCATATTCCTTCCATTATGCCCCATATTCCAGTGCAATCAGGGCTAGACGAGTGTCACATGAATCTCAGACCAACTGCAAAAGCTAATCGATTTAAACTCGTTTCAAGGGAATGGGGGGGAAAAGCATGCGCCTCATATGTAATTGAAATATGAGACATACTCTGCCTGATGACGACGGACATGCAGTCCATCGGAGAGACCACCCGACACATTTGGTCCTCAACTCTAAATGCATTGAAATGCTTGTATTCCTTTCTAAATGCATGCAACTTGATGATATAAGAAATATACTTACTTTGGTAGAAAGGTTTCCGTCAATTACTTGTTTAAACGCTTCTCCTTTGAATATGTTGAAATGAGAGATGCACTTTTTGCACAAATGTCCCGTGTCGAATGACGTCTCTCTTTTCGTCCCAGTGGACTTCATGGAGTTGTATTCAGGAGGGTAACCGTTTAACGATTCTTTGGCCCATTTTGACCGTGAGAGAGTGTGAGTGAAGGGTGTCGGGAGTGAGCCCGCGAACCCTGTCCAAGGTGCTGCATGGGAATCATATCCTGAAGAGCCAGCGCCTTCGGGCGTGGGACGCTCCTTCTGCGCTGCATGTCCCTTCAGCACGGGACTCATTTTAACGTTGGTCATCTGTGAAATATATGCAACCCGTGCGTGCTACATTCATTTTTAAGGATCTTGGGCAAATTATATATTTTAACATTTAATTAATTAAATAGGCTATAAATCATATTGAGATATTATGGAATATAACTGACCTTACAAATGATGCATATTACTTATATTCAATAACGAGGCATGCAGAAGTATAGTTACCTACTTACCATAAACCGCTGACTGCCTGTTGTTTCACAATATCCTGTTTGATTCTTCATATTTGCTCAATAAAGCTCCTCCACAACAAGTTTCCATTCGTTTTAAATAAAAAAACAATTGTGTTACTGAAAAATCTGACTTTACTTGGTTTAAAAAAAAGTGATCTCCAAGAGACACATGCAGTGATTTCGCGCACCGCGCCTTTATGTTGTTGGACAACTTGGTGATCCGGTGAGTAGCGGTGAATATTTGATTTATATTTACGCATATAAAGTCCTTGAATTAAATCACCCCCTGCGAGCTGTTATTTAAGTTACCGTTTTTTATTTTCTACTCCTTGTTAACTTTCCTTAGGAAAACTGTGCATGCAAGGCATATGATAAAAATTAATCTATTCGTCCTTGGGTTGTTGTTGGATTAGGTCTTCATCTTTTTTGTTCTCCGTTTACAGTACCACCCACTTGTCATTGCTCTAAGGAATAGATCGCACTGTTGTGGTTACCGTATGTTAAGATTAATCATGAGATAGCGCCACCCATCGACCAAAATGTAGATCTGCAAACGGCAGTGCTGCCCACATGCGGATTGACTCAAGTCACTAACTTTGAAAATGAGCAAAATGAGCACAGCAAAATAATTTTGAATGACTGTGTTGAATTATAGAGGGTTGAATTTGATCGAGCATTGTAAAATGATCATTTGTAAAATGATTGAGACTTATTTTGAATTTCTGGGTATTTTGGGGAAATATTTTAAATACATTGTGTTCAAGGTGTTTAAATCAATAGTTTTTCAACAATTAAAGGTAGTCCACCCAAACATTTAAATTCTGTCATTAATTAGGCCTACTCGCCCTAATGTCATTCAAAACCCCTAGGACACAAATGAAGATTCTTTGGATTAAATTTGAGAGATTTCTGTCCCTCCATTAAAGCAAATACCACTTTGACGCTTCAAAAAGTTAGAGATCGTAAAACTAATCCATAATTGAGCAATTAGTCCAAATTTTGAAGACTCAACCGCTTTATATGATGAACAGATTTAGTTGACTGGATTGTGACGGGGCTCTCTCCCTCTCTGCCATGCTCTCTCACTTTCTCCTCACAATCATGACGTATAGATCCACAGCTTTCAGAAGCACTATGGTTACATATCACCACCTTCATAAGATCTAACCTGTTAACTCTTCTATCGCTAAATATTCTGATATTGATGAAACTTGCTTCTTCTGAGGTTTTGTTGAAGAAACAGCTGCTCATTTATTTTGTGAATGCAATGTAACCAATAGATTTTGGACTAAATTAAGTTCTTTTGTTTTTAGCCCTACAAATAACCCACACTTCACTCTCAAATAGGTTATTTTTTTATTATGAAAATCCAAAGTTGCTTTCCCTTGAGTATGTTGTTAACTTCTTTATCTTGTATGCAAAATTCTTTATCCATAAGCAAAAATGGCTTAAATCTCCTTTGAGCTTTCCTCTTTTTCTTGCTGACTTTGACTCTTTTATTTCGTCCCTTAGACTTATAAATAACAAGAAAAGTGAACAATTTTTGATGTATTTTGATGATTTATTCAAAGACATGACTTGACCTTAATATTATGCGTTTCTTTTCTTTTTTTTATGTATTACATAATTTGATGTATGCATACCCAGGCTTAACTTCCCTGAGTTGGTAGTTAGCCTATGTATAAGTTCTGCAATTAAAAAAAAATGGTTACAGCAACCTCCAATAAGTGTAACAAAATTCAGAAATTATCGTTTATCGACTTTTTTAAAGACCCGCAGAAACCCTGCTTGTATGAGCCAAAATGGATAGTCTTTATGGTCGTTAGCAAGCATCTCTGAGGATCATTACGATTGAACACGCCCATGTTCTCTGTGTGCAGTTTCATTGGGAGGGGTCTAGCACCAGGCGCCATTGAATTGTTTTGCCGGTGGACACCCACAGACGCAGAATCACCGACACACCGCGGCTGTGCGCAATTCAGAGAAGCAAAGCGGCCGTCGGCTCTCCCTGGATTGTAATAGTCTTAACAATCGAGTCTTTTAGTTTTTATAGACCACATTAAACCGACAACATGAGTGAAATCAACGTAAAAAAGCTTAAGGTGAACGAGTTGAAGGACGAGCTCAAGAAGCGTCAGCTCTCCGACAAGGGGCTGAAGGCCGAGCTTATGGAGCGGCTGCAGGCCGCGCTCGATGCAGAGGCCCAGGCCGAAGAGGAAGAGGCTGTCGCGGCAGAAGCACCAGATGAAAAGGAGGCAGATGGAAACGGTGTTGCAGTCAAACAAGGCTCCACTGGTGAAGAGCCAGATGGCGAGAGCATGGAGGCCGAGGAGCAAAATGGAGACAAGGGTGATGCCGCTGTTTTGGGTGATGGTCAGGACGACGAAATGGGTGAAGAGGAGGAGGATGGGGACGCCGGCGTAGAAATGGACAAAGCCTTCGAAGAAGATGATGAAGAGGAGGACGAAGACGACGATATCATTGACAAAATTGACGATGAAGACGGTGAGCCTCAATCTCATCCATTAGAGGGTGAGCTTTTTGTGTTAAAAATGGCTTTCTAGACGCCGGGAGTATCGTGTTCACGTGCGCTTTTAAGCCGGTGAGATCATCATTTAGCATACGTGGCTAACGGCTAACCGGTGGCTATTGTGTGTCTATGGATAATGAGCTAATCCTGTCGGTTTCACTTTACTAGCTTGCTTTTCCAAGTGGTCTAACTCGGTTGAGTTTAAGATTTTGATGGTTTCTCTGTTTTTAGCCGTGTCGGTAAATCTATTTAAATCACCCGCGCGAGCCTTTTGTTGTTAGGGGTAACGTTATGTTGGTGGTTGTTGATATTTCGTTACGATAAAAGGTTTATTTATATTCTAGTCTACAAATAACGTTTTTTCTGCTTTATTGTACTGTTTGGTGGGTTTAGGTAGTTTCAGAAAACTCGAATTGTCTCGCGGGAGGATCGCCTCGTTGCATGCTCATGGCGGGTCGCCCTCGCGCGGATAGAAATGTTGCTCTGCACAAAGCCTTACAGTAGACAATGTAGAATTGCGGGGGTTACAGTGAAATAATATATTCTCGGCGGGTGATACGGTTAGGTATGTTATATAATGGCGAAAAAGTTCTTATAGCCTCCAAAGAAAGGTGCATTGTGTAGTTTCGGTTCAGATTGCTAGAAGGCGCCATTTACTTCCGCACAAGGTCAGTTCAGGAGAATGTGTTGATGTTCCCCAGTTATTTGTCATCAAAGATGTGAACATTGACTGGTTAGCCAGCTACAATAGGCTATAGATTTATAAAAAAAAAATGTGTTTGTTTGTCAATGCATTACATATTGTAGAGAAAAGCACTTAAAACACTCCCATTTTTGTCTGATCTGCTTTATGCAATCAGATCAGTGCTTGCAATTTGAATCCTGAATGCCATAATGACATAACCAAGCAAAGTATTCTGTCTGATCAGAGGTGGTCGGTTCATTATGTAACTCTGAAGTCCGAGCACTCCTGTCGTGTGGGCCACCCTTAAAACCCAGGGTCCAACACGTCCGGGCATTTCATTACTGTTTGTTTTATTTTCAAAGGGGATGCGGACAAAGACATCAGTGCTGATCAGAAGAATAAGAAGGGTGTTAAGAGACGCCGAGAGGAACATGGAAGGGGCTACTTTGAATTTATTGAAGAAAGCAAATACAGCCGGTAAGGATGGAAGTAATGGCCTTCATTATCCCCGAAGTGCCACTTTTAATATATTTATATATTGGCTTTAAGTGCCAATGCCTTACCTAGAAAAATGCAACCCTCATCTACCTCTTAAAGTAAAACTTTGTTGGGGGTCATTCCTGGCTAATACAAAACACCTTACCTGCAGAAAGCTCATGAAACAATTGGAAAGAACAATGTTATTGTCACACACACTCGCGCTGTTGTCAGGCTGACTGTATGCGCGTGTGGCGATTCAGACAGCGACCAAAGCAATGACGATAGCACAAGATGCGGCTTCTGTCATGGCGGGGTGGGGGTGATGGGGCAGTGGCGTAGAGTTTGTATCGCACAGTGCATCATTACGTAATGGGTCCATTAAGGTAATGGAAATGAAGCAAATTGTTGTTTCAATCTTCAGACGTTCCGTCGTCGTTTTTTTTTTTTTTTTTTTTTTATATATATATCTAAATCTGAAAGTTTAAATGATGTTTTTTTGTGTGTGTATGTGTATTTAGATAAAGTGTAAAGTATTGTAATAACTCTTCCTTTTTAAGTTTTTCATTTGTGGTCATCAGGTAAGTACAACCATTTGCAATCTCTTGCAACTCTTCACATTGGATTAAGAAAAGCAAATATATTTATTTCTATAATGCATGTTCTTTCTCTTAGTGTGTGGTGCTCAATTCCAGACAGAATGCATTCATTAGGAATCTTCTGTCTAGATTTAATTCTATGTGAACTTTGGATAGAACATTCTCAATCTGCTTTTCTTTCAAAGGAAAATGTAAATAATTTAATTTTATCTTAGTTACAATGGGTCTCAAGCCTAAAAAAATCTCCTAAGGTGTTTGATACTTTTCGAGCCATGCTGTAGAAGCTGTTTTTCTCTAGCAACCCAGTTACCAATGGCTGCCATTGGTTTATTGAAGGGATGATCTAAACAGAGCCATCACTTGAATTTATGGGGCCTGGGAGAACATAATGGTGGCAACTCCCATATACTCAGTAATGTAAAGACTTTAATGACCCTGTCATTACAGGGCCTGAGATGGCATACTCTTACTCTTGGTTACCACAGAAAACAATTTCAACTTCTCCTTTAGTTTGTAAAAACAAGTGCTGTAGAAGTCTATGGGGCAAATATACTGTTTTCTGTCTACATGCTTGTTTTCTTTTAGCAATCTAAAACAAATACAGGATGGTTACATTTCTATTTTGGATTTTGTCATGACTGCAAAATTCCTCTGTCCCTTAGTTTTCTATATATTAAAGTCTTTTAAATTGTTTGTATAGTCAAAGATTGGCCAACGCAGCTTTATAAACTTTAGTTTGTTTTGACCTTTCCAGAGAGATTTGCCTAGATATTATCTAAATACCCAAAGAGCTTTTCAGACTTAATAAAACGAAAATGTCAACTATCTCTTCACGTAGCAATTTATTTCCACTTTCTATTTCACCAAGTTTTCTTTCAGGCTTCATCATGGGGTAAACTGGTAAGCAATGATGGCCAATTTTGCATTCATAAATGTGAATTTACAAAACAGCAAGAATGTTTTGAGCAGTCAATGTAAGGTAATGCAAATCTACTGTTGGTGCTGCAGTGGCTATGAGGAAGGACCTCACCTGGACATTGGAAGCATGCCAGTCCATCAGTCCAATTTTTGTGCTTCACTCGTGGAATTAATGGCTTATTGCCTCTATTTCAGGGCTAAGTCTCCCCTGCCACCTCTGGAGGAAGAGGATGAAGAGTTTGACGACACACTGGTCTGCCTGGATCCCTGTGAGTGTTTTCAGTCCAGTGTTCTCAAGTTTACTTACTTTATTGAGTGATACAACGTTTTCTTAGAAATATCAATACAAACCATTTTATAGTTTTACCTTGTATAGGTTTTTAAATGGTTCTTTTATATTTAAACTTTTTACTTACCATAAAATTAGCCAAGGAAGCTGGCATGGTGTTTAAACATTAACCAACCATCATTATATGTTAAGAAGCTCACTGACTTGTATTGTAGAACTGATTAAAACTGTGTAAAGTTGCTGTTCTTGGACTAACAAACTCTTCAATGTTTGTTTCGATGTCTCCGCAGACAATTGCGACCTTCATTTCAAAGTCTCCCGAGACCGATACAGCGCCTCGTCCCTCACCATGGAGAGTTTTGCTTACCTTTGGGCAGGTGGACGTGCCTCCTATGGCGTAAACAAGGGCAAAGCCTGCTTCGAAATGAAGGTGAGTACTGTGATGAGGAAGTGATGAATTTTGGATCGATACGTTATTCATTATTTGTCTCCTGCATTCACAGATCATTGAGAAAATCCCAGTCAAGCATTTAAACAGTAAAAACATGGACTTTCATGATGTCCATGTTGGCTGGTCCCTGGCTAATGGAAGTCTTTTGCTGGGTATGTGCAGTTAGTTACTCCTAACATGGTCCCTGTGTGGCCACAATGTATGGTTGTGCAGCTTTATTTAATTTTTTTTAACACTTACGACTGTTATATTACTGTTGTAGGTGAGGAGGAGCATTCCTACTCTTATTCGGGCAAAGGGAAGAAGACTTCAAACTGTGTGACTGAAGATTACGGGGAGAGTTTTGATGAAAATGATGTCATCGGCTGCTTCATTGTAAGCCCTGGAGTTCACAATGCTCTCACAGCAGTTGTTTTTCCCCTTTACTTCACATTTATTCTTATGTACTTTGTTGTAATTTTGTTCCCTGTCTCACCTAGAATTTTGAAGCTGATGAAGTGGAGATTTCATTTTCCAAAAATGGCAAGGACCTTGATGTGGCTTTCAAGGTCAACAAGGAGTCATTGGCCGGACAAACTCTGTTCCCCCATGTTCTTTGCCACAACTGTGCTGTTGAGTTCAATTTCGGTCAGAACGAGACGCCATTCTTCCCTCAGGTGGAGGGCTTCACCTTCCTGCAGCAAATTCCTGTGGATGTGCGTATCAGAGGACCTAAGGGACCGGAGACCAAGAAAGATTGCGAGGTACTATCCTTACAAAAGTTTAAACGTTTTATTCATCAACTGAAGATTCACAGTTCATATTAGAATGTTTCCTGATATGTTTTATCTTTTATAAATTGGATTTTAAAATTGTAATGTATTTGAGTAATATTATTACTAATAATAATTAATGTTTTTATTTGTATTATTTATATAAAATTGTATTATATTGCTCTAAGATGTATTAAAATAGAAAGAAAAATATTTGAAATGGTACTTTACAATACTAATGTTATTTCAGTTTTTGGTCAAATAAATAAGAGACCTCTTTTAAAACATTTTGAACTCAAGTGTAAAAATAACACATCAATAAACGTTCGCAACACATGAAACAACATGACGGGTTAATAAATGTTGTGCATTCATTAATGATATGATTATCATTGTTGTTTTCAAGGTGATTGTCATGGTCGGCCTTCCTGGATCTGGAAAAACTACTTGGGTGAAGAAACACGTTGAAGAGAACCCTGGAAAGTTCAACATCCTCAGCACCAACACTATTTTGGAGAAGATGATGGTGAGTTTGTAATTTTTACATTTTTATCCAGTCTTTCTTAATTTCTGTCTTATTTTCTCACCCCTTCTCCTTTTTTGGACTTGCAGATTGACAGCATGAAGAGGCAAAACAAAGACACCGCAAAGCTCTCGGCCATCTCTCAGCGTGCTCCTTTGTTCCTGGGCAAGTTTATTGAAATCGCTGCCCGCAAAAAGAGAAACTATATTTTGGATCAGACTAATGTCTCTGCACCGGCCCAGAGAAGGAAGATGTGTCTGTTTGCTGGCTTCCAACGCAAAGCTGTAGTGATCTTCCCTACAGACGAGGCCCTTAAAGAGAGAGCTCAGAAGAAAGCGGAAACCGACGGCAAAGATGTACCCGAGCACGCCGTTCTAAAAATGAAAGGTAAGATGTGATGTGTTATTTCCCTATTGCAAATCCAACCTGGTATGTAAAGAAAGAATACAAAATGTGTTTTTTTAACCTCTTTACAGGCATCTACACATTGCCAGAAGTAGGAGACTGCTTCTCAGAGGTCACCTATGTGGAACTGCAGAAGGAGGAGGCCGTCAAGCTCTTGGAACAGTACAAGGAAGAGAGTAAGAGTGCTTTGCCACCAGAGAAGAAAGCCAACCAGGGTACCCTGACCCCCAGAAAGGGAGGTGGACGAGGCAGAGGGCCTAAAAACCAGTTCAATAGGGGTGGTGGTCCAGGACCACGTGGAGGCAGAGGTGGATTCCAGCCCCGTGGAAACTTTAGAGGATGTAAGGGGCTTTTTGTGCGCTAATACAGAACTTTTTTACAAGGTGCTCTTCAGTGAGCTGCCATTGAATCCGTATAATTGAAATATTTTTTCCTTTCAGTACCGGTACCACCTCGTGTTGGCGGTTTTAATCGTCATCCACGCGGCTACATGCCCCCTCCACCACCACCACCTGTCTTCCGAGGCGGGTTCCATAGTCGAGGCAACTTCAGCAGAGGTGGAGGTGGTGGGATGCCCAGCCGGGGAATGTCTCCCAGGGGTGGCCACATGAGGGGCGGGCACATGAGAGGCAACATGGGCAGCAGAGGTGGAGCGATGAGCCGTGGAGGGCCTGGAAACAGAGGGAACATGCAACGCGGCGGTGGACCCAACAACAGAGGACAGTTCCAGCAGGTTAGTTCCTATATTTTGCAACCAAATACACTATTATTTAAAAATATGGGGTATGATTGTTTTTTGAAAGAGAAATCTATCGACAATATTCTGACCACGGCTACATTTATTTGATTGAAAATAGTCAAAACCGTAATGTTGAGAAATTATTACATTTTATAATAATCATTTCTATTTTAATATAATTAATTCAATATATTTATTCATGTCATGCCAAAGCTGAGTTTATCACATGATCCTTAAAAATCATTGTAATATGCTAAATATATATAGATAAAACATATAAACAGTGTTCTTTGCAAAAAATCCAGTCTTTACTGGCACGTAATTTAATATATGCAATTTAATGTAACATTAATTTCTTCAGGAAATTTACTGACCACAACCTTTAGAATTGTAGATCCTTATGAACCTCAATTTGATGGACCTTGACAATGGGAGTAATTTAGAATTTTCCCATTTTTAGAAGTTCCGCGGCAGAGGCGGCCACCAGCAGAATCGTGGGGGTTTTGGCAACAAAAACGGTTCTTTTGCCCAAAACTTTAATCAGAGTTGGCAACAAGGGGTGAGTAAAGTTATGTATATTGTTGAGAAAGCTAACATTTGATTGGGTCACAAACGAGTCATACATTTTTATACTCGTCCAATGAGAAATCCAACAATATATTGGCTATAGTTTCCAAAATATTTTACAACAAAATCAAATTGTAGTCCATTTGACTGATGAAACTTTCTTTGACCCCTTAGTTCTGGAACCAGAAGCCATGGAATCAACAGTACCACCCAGGATATTACTAAGAGCACATTTGTATTAAAGACTCATGGCCTCTGTTGCACGGAGATGCACAGCCACAGAATATCCATCCACTTTTATGGTCCTCGTTTATTGTAATTTTTTAAGGAAGTCCATTTTTAAATGAGAAGCAAGTGGCAAACAAACATTCCGCCTCAGAAGTAAACAGTCTACGTTCTACATAGATGTGTGACGTCTTCACTCTCAGATTTTTGTAAAATGCATTTCCTCCCCCCTTTTTTGTATCACAGCTTTGATATTGTTATATCAGGAATCACTGCATGTCTTGCTTTGAATTTCAGGGTTGTGAATTTTTATTCTGTAAAATGTCATTTTTACTCATTGTAAATTATTTTATTATTTTAAGGTTTTTTTGCGCAAGTTGTAGTGTTAAAAAAATCCCTGTGAACCTAAAGATTTTCAAAACTTTTGTCAATAATCATTCATATTTACTCAGCAACTTTTCATGTTCAGTGGAGGAGGGAAAATATTGTTCTCTATTTGCATTTTCAAGTTTTTCTTTGTTAGCCCAGACTGTAACAGTTACTTCATAGGTTTGCAATAAAATATGTGCTTGCTTTTCTATGACTTTTTATGGCTTTTGACTGATATCTTGAACAATACATTTAAAAAAAAAGCTTTTGAATGTCAATCAGATTTGTCTCTTTATTCAGCACCGTAAGACCTTTCGGTGTCTTCCTGTCTCGTACGGTGGAAATATTTGTAAATCAATTTAGTTAATGTGACTTTTTAAATGCACTGCATAGTTTCAAAAGTAAATTTATGCATTTGTCAAACATTGACCTTATTTACACAATTCAACATTTTAACAACAACTTCAAATATATGTTGTAGGTTAACCTTACTAATACTTTTGAGTAATATTTTTTTGGCAACACACTTGTTCTGCAAAATCTAATGCGAGTAACCTCTAGATGGGTCTATTTGATAATGCAACACTCCCATATCTGGTCCACAATTTGATTTTATTACAGGATAAAATGTTTCCGTTGAGATTGACTGGGCAAATAGAGGCCTTGATGACAACGGTTTTGGATTTAACAGCCAGCACATGAGCAAGTTCTCTTCTTAAATGCATTATAAATGTTACATAGAGCGAGCAGTGAAATACTGCAGAGTTAAAGGTCATATCAGAATTTTCTAACCGATATGGATTTTCTCAATTTAAATGACCTGCATTTTGATACTCAGACCACATTTCACACACCCCATGAACGCATCCTGTTTTTCATCAAGACAGGTCCTTGTTTCAATGAATATATTTCTTAAAAAGTGCCAAATAAAAAGGGCAGCTATTTTTGACTTAATGATGTAATAGTTCAAGTGGATTTTTTCTTGAAATGATTTCATGTGGGATAAAATAATGACCCTGTCCCTTATAAATGTAGTGCATGGCATGAGAGATTTGCGTCGATTACTACGTAGTCCTTGCTTGTGCTGTTTTGAGGACGAATGTGACTAAATTTTACTTAAAATGTGGCATTATGTGTTTAGAGATGGCAGGTGTTATGATTTATGATGTTTGTGTTTGGCATTGTTTTATTTTTTTCAACGAGATGAATGTTAAAGTGTTTCATAATGTAAGGAAATGTGTCATTAAATAATGTAAGAAACGTCTGAGATGAATCGTGTTTTGTTCTCTAATGTAAAGCATTTCACTTAATATCACTTAGTATAGTTAAATAGTTACTGCGGGAACTTAAAAAGACAGCTAGATTCTTATTTGATTGATGAAAACTAGTATTGACTGATATTTTTTTAATGATTACCACCATACTTTTTGTATGTATCATCTGAGCCCTTGTGCTATTAGGCATATTTAAATAAGGATCTTAACCCCTTTTTAAACTACAAATTGTTCTGTTTAATAAGTGATTGTGTGTGTAGAGTAAACAAAAATATAACTGCCTTGTGTAGGCTATTTGCGTCTGCTCTCCATGTGGCCATCTGCAAACACTGGAATATGCAAAAGTTTATTTGGTTTAAGAAGAGGAAAAGGTCACTAAAAGAGAAGAGGTTTCAATGAAAAATAGTTTAATTTATATTCAGTCAAAGTGACATATAAAACAAACCCATTCTATTTACTGCTCAAAATATAACATCTACAACTCAATCTTTTCAGTTCATATGGCATCATATACAAATGCAAAAATAAATGCATATCAATTTAGCAATATTTACAAATTTATACAAAGTGCTTAAGGTATGTCATGAAGGCTAAGTTGCCAACACCCTTTCTTAGCCAGCCTATAACAAAGTACAGTGCGTCATCGCGATGACTGAGGTCGATGGCAAATGGCATATTCATACAACTGAAATATTATCCATTGCGCATCCACATTGTTCAACAATCATGTTTGGGAATTCAGCCACCTCGATTTCAGTATAATCTCCCTTTTTCACTAAATACATCATCGGTAGCGGCGCGCTCTCCACAACAACGCACTTTCTCTCTCCGTAGCCGTAGTTGCGCTTGGGCTGCCGGCAGCCGCCGTTGCACCGGAACGCCTGATACCCGGACGGTTCGATGATCCAGTACTGGGTCCAAGTCAAGGCTCGGAAATTGATGAAGTATTTTTCCCTGCAGCACCTTTCACTGTCTTTATTGGTTTCACAGTCTCCACTAGACCTGCAACGTGAATAATAAAAGAATATTAACACATTGTTGAGCGTTTTAAATGAAACATCCGTTTTGTTTTCAAGAAATTAATTCCGGAATGTTTTACAGACAGTGCTACACAAATCACACGTAAATTTTTTTTAATTATAATAAAAATAGGACAATTCTTTTGACTATTGACAATTTTGAAAAATCCTGCATTAACAATGAAATTATTTAATATATAACATAGATCTATGTATAAAATATTTATTAAAAAGTAGATATTTTATTTACACTAGCCTATGTAAATAAAGCAAATTAGCCTAATATGCGACTTTTTATTTAAAAAAAAAATAGTGAGTTTGTTCTTTAAAACTAGAATACTTTTTTTCACAAGGTGTAGCCATAGAAGGGAGTTGCTAATAGAAGGAAGACCAACTCCACAAATGAAGCAAGTCTTACCCAAATTCTTCGAGGTTGAGGGTGTAAAGAACAAGCTCGGGTTTTCCCAGAGTGTTGTCGTTTGCATCTTGAGTTGTGAAGTGGACACACTTGGCCATCTCTGCCGCGTAACTGCCTGGTCTCTCGCCCTCGATCCACACCTCAAGGTGCATGGGCATCTCCATTCGGCTCTTCGACCAATAGTGTACTGCCTGGGTGACATCAAAGCTCTTCCAGCCGGTTTCGTGAATGGGAATCAATCTGGGGAGGTAATGGTTGTGACAATTAGCATGCATGTTCCTTAACGCCAATCAGCAGTTGAATTAGCATAATGAAGAACGAATAATGCCCGTCTGTGTCCGTCTCTGCTTACCTGGAATCCACTAGTGAAGTTCTGTTGGACCCGTCTTCCAGAGGTTCTACCCAGTAGATGCTGACCCTGGCGTTGTTGACGGGCTTGTGGCCCTTTCTCTCTGGGACGGAGCGCTTATGTGGGGCCTTCTTGAACAGTTTCAATTCTGCCATGGTCACTTCACTGTTCTCAGGGATCCTTGATGTCATCTCAAAGACCACACGTTGACGTGTCGTGTCAGAATATACAAATTCACCAGAAATGTCTGGAATAGACGAGAGCAATTTATTTATTTATTAAAAATTAAGTTAAAGTTTTATTTTTTTTTTAATTGCAGCGCATGTTCATTTGCATGGCACAATTCATGCACGAAATTGGTTCTTTGTCTCTAAATTTTGCATTAGGCTATACATTGTTAAGTTAATTAAGCAAATGATTTTTACCTGCATTGCCAGGAATTCCCCTCAGGATGCCGGCTAAACTGGGAAGCGAGCGCCGTTTCCTTGCGTGGTGCAATTTCAGCATGGAAATATATTTGTTCTTAATGTGCGCTGGAATCACAAGGTTCTCCAGATCCCTTTTGTGAATTCTCGGAACTTCATTAAGTCCCAATTTGTTCAGCAGAGCCTCTTTCATGTCTTCGTGGGTGAAACCCCTCACCATCGCGAAAAGTGCTGCGCAAAGGAGGCAAACGGAACGGATGGAGGACATCTTTTACGCGGAGGTGCAGGAGAGGTTCTGAGTCTGTGCTGATGTTCTCGGTCTGAAATGAATCTGCTTTGACAGCGGCCCGTCCTTATATGCACCCGTTAGGGGGGGTTGGGGGGGTTACTGACATCAGAGGGAAGGTGAATAAGTGATACATGAAAGCCACGATTCATCGGAGAAATTAACGCAAAATGCACAACTTAAAACTAGAATGATAATTCAAATAACTAATTTTTATAGGAACAAAAATTAGATAGATAGATAGATAGATAGATAGATAGATAGATAGATAGATAGATAGATAGATAGATAGATAGATAGATAGATAGATAGATAGATAGATAGATAGATAGATAGATAGATAGATAGACTATGAATATATTTACAGACATACTATATATACAGACAAATACATAGATAGATATATAGACAGATAGACAGATGTATGGATATATATTTTTAACATCATGCAATTTAACAAAACATGTCACAAGTAATATTTTTTTTGCAATACAATTAATAAGTATGAGTGAATGTAGACTTGCTACTTGCATTTTATGTTATCTGCATTTCTGACATACAATGTTCTTGTTGTATGGATTTACCGATGACCTTCCAGACATGGTGAACCTAGAACGCTCCCTCCTTTCCAGTTTGCATGTGCACGTTGATGTAGCACCCTTGTTCGTCATGTGTACATTCCCCTGGACATTGTAAAACATTCCTAGTCTGGCAAGAGTCTGTCAGTATAGAGTTTTCAGTCTCTCTGTTTAAGCACCATTCTGATCACCCTCTCTGTGGTCCCATCATCATTGGGTGGGCTGAGGGATTAGATGTTGATTCGAAGACCACCATCCTTCAGTTTGATGCTCAGATTAAAATTATTAGGCAAACAGACTGTTTAATCCAGGGCTGCAGTATAGGATGTGGATTGGGAGGCTCTTCACAGGTTGGTGATTATCTGATTCCATTGCCAGATTTACCATTCCTTGTTTGGTCACACTAACATTAGAAGAGGGGCTAGTGGCACTGAGGGCCCAGTGTCTAAGTATGTGTATTGGCCCCTCTATTTGCTCTAAGATGTCAGACAGACTAAAGGAGCTCACAGGAAGAACAGATGACAAATGACTGGCTGGAGATGGAGGCAAATTAATGCAATACAAATGCAGAACCAGACAAAAGAGCTCACTGTTTGAGCCCAGAGGACCATATCTGCTGCAAGAAATCATTAAATTGTCATCCGTTAATATTTGTCCTATTCAACAACAACAAACAGTAAACTAGATACAGGTATGTTTCTCTAAATAGTTTAGAAACAGTTTGTTTGAACATCTGGTAATAAGTCTGGAATATGAAATGTGAATAAATATAGGTGGCTAGATATTTAAAAATGGCTATATTCAAATTGAATCGTTTATTCTTAAAGTCATGCTAGTTTGATGTGAAATGAATGGCCAAAAATCCTCAGTCTAGGGGCCTGCTTGACTCATTTTGTACAATACACATGGTGCATGAGTAAACTGAAGTCCATGGATCCTTGTGTGATTACTGTCAGTCTTCTGTCCTTCCTTGTCGATTATTTTGAGGCCCTTTTGTCAACAGAAGTACCATCTAATTCTCACAGGTAGTATATCCTTAATCAAAGGATGGAGGTACGCGCCAATCAACAAAACATGTGCTAATTAACACCTCTCTACTACATACGAAAAAGAGCACTATTCAAACGGATCCCGCCTCGGTTTGATAAAACAACAAACATTTTACAGCGAGCGACGTCATAAGGTAGGCCCTAACGACGTTGAAAATTCGTCAGCGATTATCGATATCGTAAAAATGCATATCCAGGATACATATAGTTTTTCTTTTCCTTTATTTAAATGTGCTTAAGGATGTTTATTGTTTAAAAGGTCTCATGGTCAGAAATTGAATAAATTAATTGAATGTTAACTTCCTGTTCAACATTCCCTACATCCTGCCGCAGTTTGGTTCTAACAACAAAAGTTTTGACATGAAAGACACTATTAGCACCTTATTAGGTTTGGTGTGGCAATTGTCAGATTCAGATTTATTGAAGAATGTTTATGAAATACGCCACCTTGAGAAGAGAAGATGTCACGTTCTCAAACGTCAAACGCTTACACGTGAACAGCTGTGCTTTGACATTTTCGTTTGATGTGACAAAATATGCTTTGCTACTCTATCGAACTAAACAGCTTGTTTGTATAAGACATAGGCCTTATATTTAAAAAGTGACATATCGCCTATATTATAGGCTATTATATCTTATTATATTATATCTTATTATATCTTTAATATTTATTTGTAGACATAGCCCTACAGTTATAGACAGTTTTGACTCTTAACTTAAATGTTACATTTACAACCATATCTGCTACTCAAGAAACGTTAAATAAATAGGCCTACACGGGCAAATAAATATCAGAGACCTTCTTTATTGCAATTGCAATGTAAAATATTGGACACAAGAGGGCGGACTTGCTCATATTTTCCTAAAAAATAACAAAGTTTCTGCACTAAAGACCTTTCCCAAATAAGAGAAAACGTGTTTCTTTGGGTTACATGCCCTTCAGTATTCACTAGAAATTAGGAGTACTGTTTGAACGAGACAACAATCACCATTAGTTGCCATGCATACATTGCTTTTTAAAAGTATCACGTTTATTTGTTTTATGGTTTGTAGTGTGTTTTATTTTGTGAATGTAAAAAATGTATGTCCAAATTCACAGTACTCATAGAGTTGTCAAAAGTACCCGGATAACCAACTTCTTCTGGGCTGATTCTGAAGTGTCATTTATCATTTATTTAATCAACATATAGCATCATATCGCCCTCATTTTTTAAATCACTCTGAAATGCAGATCTAAAATTATTTGTATTATGAAAGTATGTATTATTAAAGGAATAGTTTACACCAAAATAAAAATGACTTATTCATCCTCAACTAATTTCTTACTTCTTCTTAACACAAAAGAAGGTATTTTGAAGAATGTTGGTAATCAAACAGTTGACAGAATCCATTTGACTTCCATTGGAGAACAGATACTATGGAAGTCAATGGGTGTCTGGTTACCAACATTATTTAAAATATCTTATTTTATGTTCAACAGAAGAAAGACACTCATACAGGCTTGTAACAACATGAGCGTGAGTAAATAATAACACATTTTTCATTTTTTTGGGTGAACTATCCCTTTAAATGGAACAAGTAGGACCTAGTTTCCTTGCCTAATTAAATCCCACAAGAGACTCAAAACAATGCATTAAAAATAATATACTGTTACATAATACACGCGTAAAAAGCATTTTAAAACGAATGAGTAACCAAAAAAGTTAGTTTTAGCCAAAGACAACTACTATAATTAGAAGTCGCGTTGGCCTGCAGAGGTAACCATAGCAACAGTAACGTTACGTTGTTCGAGCTCTTTCCGTCACCTTCAGACCTAAGTCAACAAAAAAGTCCTGCCTTAAAATAAAATCACTTTATTATTTATGTTCCACGAGGAAATAACTAAACTCGTGTGTTTTGAAAGTGTTTAAATACTTAGCGTACTGCGCTAAAAGATAATTGGGGTTAAGCGAAACGAACCTCAACGGCAAATTACTGACTGCAATTCCTTCAAAAGGTCGAGCCCTCTGAAGGTCAGTGAATAATTGGCGGATAATTTTGCTCTAGTATACACTACTCTACTATTTCCCACAAGCATATCCCACCATTCCCCGCAGCAGATGCCGTGACAGTCGCCATGATGATGTCGGGTTTTGCCTGCAGCAGCAGCAGCGAGCTGTGAGAGAGAGAGAGAGAGAGAGAGAGAGAGAGAGAGAGAGAGAGAGAGAGAGGGCGACCGGGAGCAGAGCAGGCAGGGAAGGCAGGCAGCAGAGCTGAGTCCTCCACCGACATGTACGAGGGCGCATATTTTCAGCCCCTCGCCGCAACGCTTCCCTCGACAAGTGCAATATATCGCGTAACAGTTGTCGAACCCACGGCTTGCTCTCTCCGCCAGCGTTTTGTATATACAAAGAGAGGAATTTAAAGGAAAAAAAAAGCTTGCTAAGGCTTTCGCAGTCCTGCCAGAGGAGGGGCATATGGGGCTTTGTAGCAATGCAGATCCCGTGCTGCTGATGCGCTTTTGTTGCTGCATTATGGATAACCACAGATATCACCATATCTCAGGGGATTGCTTAAAACTTCTTTGGTGACTTATTTTGTGAAAAGTGTCCTTCAAAGGAGAAGCTGACATCGGATATACATAAGCCTAGGTTATATACGTCAAATCCACCGGCCAGGGCAGGGTCGATGGCTGTAAGTTCTCTGCATCTAAGGACTGCGAATTCATGATGTTGTGGATTGATATGGACGCATCGGTAAGAGAGGGACCATGATTGACCCACTTAAGCTTGACTATATATTTTTGAGCCTTTAAGTTTTTCGACCATTCAAGTGTGCCACTGGCCCGGTCCCATTTGCTACCGTGGGGAGCAAATCCTGACCATACTGTGAGACACCAGCACCATTTGAAACCATGTCTGGAGAGGTGCGTTTGAAGAAGCTGGAGAAACTGTTTCTAGATGGCCCGTCTCAATCCAGCGGCCAGTGCTTTAGCGTGGAGACCTTGTTGGATGTTCTTGTCTGCCTTTATGATGAGTGCAATAATTCCCCCCTCAGAAGAGAGAAAAACGTCCTGGAGTTCCTAGACTGGGGTAAGACACATTTCATGCACTGCACGCCTTGTCTTTCACACGTCCCACACGTCAGTTGTTTAGCGATTCACTGTGACATGCGGGAGCCAAACAAACTATTGTTATATTGTGTGTGACGTTAGTCAGCTGCTTAACAGACAAAGTTGTATGGAAAACACATTGAGTTGTTTTCGAGGGGGGAACAGAAATGAAGATGACATCATCGCTAGACTGGTTTGTGCATGAATGTGGAATGTGAAGCTCACCTTAATGAGTCCCTACTTACATTTGAAACAAGGTGGATACTGTGCTGTGGGCTTTCGTTTTGACATGGGCCACAGATAAACAAACTAATGTATGTATGGCCTCTGTGCATTTTCACCAGCAGAATAGAATGTATATTCTTTCTCGATGGCCTACACTTATAATTTGCTACATATATTTCCTAGGCAATAGCTAAAGGTGCACTCAGTAATGGTTTGCTAAATTGTAAAGTTTTGCAATTGATGATCTATCTATCTATCTATCTATCTATCTATCTATCTATCTATCTATCTATCTATCTATCTATCTATCTATCTATCTATCTATCTATCTATCTATCTATCTAGGCACTTTACAAATCACACAAAAAGTCTCTCTCTCTCTTTGAATTTGAATAACCCCATGTATTAAATCTGCTATGTAAATAAACTAATTGATGGTATGGATCAGCATGCAGTTAGTAAATACACATCATGCATCCAAGCTTATACATGTCAGTATCACATCCAAAATCTATTGAAATGAGTAAGATGCTGTATGTAAACAAAAACCTACTGAGTGCACTTTCAAGGGAAATGTGCCAAGTTTTATGGGGCAGAGTTCATCCTGCATCTGTAAATGATCTAATTGCTAGTTTAAAACAGAGCAGAATGAACAGCATTCTCTCTTTGGAAAAAGTTTGGCTTAACTAACTGTCATGTTATGCAACTCTGAGAAATAAAAGAGATTGCAGCAAACAGCATGGGTTTAGATTCATTGACCATCGTCTGAATGCAGTGCCAATTCACAGCACAGTCCCTGCTTAGTTTTTTTTGTATTGTTTACAATCCTCTGGTCCTTTTATTTGAATGAAAATGCAAATCAAACTAGCCTTCAAGCAACTTAGTTAGGCCTGTATACTTTGACAGTGCTGGTCAGTGTTGTTGCACACTTGCACACAAGCCAGGACGTTTTTGAGATTATTGTGATTTTAGCTATTGTGCATGTGCGCTTGTGTGAAAAAGTGTAAGTGCACCTTTCCTGTGGGGAGTCTCAGTAGGGCAACGTCAGGAAACTCCACTGAGCCACTGGACACATGATGTCATTCGGGGAAACGGCTGTGCATTGTGTTTGTCCCCTTTGTGGACTTGACTATTTAAAGACCGACTGGATGGGTCACTCAGTCATGAGCTCATTAGCACACACTCACTCTTTCATTCACATTTCAATGTGACAGTCATTGGAACGGAGACCAAAGTCGCAGTTTATTGTCACCAAGGTCAAAGTTAGCTTCACAAGGGATTTTGTGTCTTTCTTTTTGTGACACACTAACACATTTTCATATTTCAAAAAAAGAGGCTGGAAGTCCAGTGTAACTTTATAAGGGAATGAGAGGATAAATTTGGCTGGTGGTGGCTCTGGATTTCCTCAGCGTCTGAGGGCAGTTCATAAACAGAATTATTGAGGAGGCATCAACCACTGATGGTTTAGGTAAGGGCAGTGATGAGTATTCCACATTCAGCGTTGATGGTTTGTAATTGGAGCCTTGAGGCCGTCACTATGTACTACAACATAATGAGAATCACATGTATGTTGGGACAAGGCCACTAAGCTGCAATTATATGCGAAACCCCCTGGAATGTCCCAGTCCTCCTGAGAAATGTATGCATAACCCTACGAGACACAGAATGAATGATTCATTCGCATTTCCTTTCCTTCCTTCCATTGCCAACCAAGTCTAGACCAGTGACCTAGAGCCATATTTTATTGTTCTGATTATTATTTTATTTTTTGTGAAAGAGTGAATTCATGCCGACTCCCTGGGCTTTTCACTGAAATGAATCTAGAGCCAGTTGGCAAAGATGCTTAAATACTTTCTCTTTACTGGCTATAGAAGATTGGAGGCAGCTTGGGTAATGGTTTGATGGGGTTTCCCAAATGATACATTCATAACCAGTGCATTGTTTATAAGGTATTCCCACTGTCAGTACAAAATCAAATTGGATCAATGGCCATATGGCTTTGACCTCATGTACTTCTCATGGTTGATTGGACATGGTGCTTTGGTGATATTGTGATATTATTTGAATTTTGTTGGTGAATAGTGTAAATACCATGGTATGCAAATAAGATTAGTAATTTAGATATTAAATTGAAAAGTGAGGTCAGTCAATTATTGAACATGTGACAGTATTTGACAGTCTATTATCCTGCTAAAATACAAGGCATGCCAGAAATTGAGCTGTTCCACACTGAGATGTAAGATCAATGCCAAACTCCCAAAATAATGCCTCAGCAATGCAGAGATCTGGATGCATTGTTCCTCCCTGTCACATGATGTTTCTCCTGCGGAGGGCTTGGCTCGGATCGCTCGGCTGTAATAGTATGGTTTAAAGCCAAAGAATTCACCTCTTCTCCCTCATTCGTCTCCATTTCCACTCTGGTCCCTCATTCCAGCACACCCTCCAGCACAGTCAAACAGGAACATCTTATTTAGTGCTAACATTATACACTTAGACACCCACCCATGCCTGAAGCTGTAGTATGCATACACATATGTGGGAAGAGAAGAGAGAATGTTTTTGTCATTGTACTATAATGCATTCTAGACATGTTTAGGGTGTGTTTCGCTAATAGAGATCTGTTATTTGAGATAACACTCGGAAGTAGCCAGCTAGTCAATTCTGCAGTGCATTGGTGCTCTGAGACCCTCCTTGTACACTGTAGATGAAGATGTGCTGCATTCAGCTCAGACTAAGACCAGATTTGCATGGAAGTGCTGACTCAGAGTTCTGTTTGCCGCTCTGATGATGTGCAGTGTGAAGAGGTTCGTACGGCAGCAGGTTGATGCCTTCTCGTCACCATTCTCTATATCTATCTTCCTCTCAATGCATCCAATTTCTTCATTGGTAAGCATTTAAATCAGTCTGCCGGTTCGATAGCTTCAGCAGAGGAAAATAACAGACACCCTCAGTTTCATTTGCCATTTGAGATCCAAGTAAACCAATGGTTGCAGGTGACAGTTGAGCATGTTGTAAACAAATGCTATGAAATGCTACAGTCTGCTGCTGTGTAAGTGTAATGCTGATGGATTTAATATAATGCAATTACCTTAAAGCAATAGTTTTTGTCATCAGTTACTCACCTACAACATTGCAAATCAACATGGGTCCCCATTGGCTTTCATTGTAAAGACAAAAAACAGAAATAAACATACAAACAAAAATACAGATAGGCTTAGGCCCCATTTACACGAAGGGAAAACGCAGATATTTCCCTGCGGATTGGCCTCTCGTTTACACGAAAACCCTGTTTTTATCACAGAAAATTATTATTTCTAAAAACTCCGGCTAAAGTGGAAATTTCTGAAAACGGCGGTTATGTGTTGTCGTGTGAACTGGGAGAAATGCCGTTTTAGGTTCTCTCTTGTCGATTCTGATTGGCTTGCATGGCTTTATCCTTAACCCCTACACTGCCGCCAATAGGTTTGGCATAGTTATGATGGCACTTGATGGCGTATTATGCAGGTGTGTGAACGATGTTATTTTTGAAAACGGAGAGGGGGGAAATATTCGTTTTGCTAAATACCCGGCTTTGTGGCCTTAAAATTTTGATTCCAACTAAAAATGGGGTAAATAATATAAAATTGATAGATCTAATTCTATAAGAATTAGATCTATCAAAGAAGAATTTTCTATAAGAAAGTCATAAATGTAAATGATGACAGAATTTCCATTCTATGTGAACTATTCCTATAAATATGGGGTAGTTTCATGATTTACAAAACGGTTGGCAACTTTAGTAGCAGTGCTGATCGGCCAGTGTCCTCTGACATTGCTGACCAATTATAATGCTGCTTGCTTGGTCTTACTCTGTGCTGCTTCCTGATTTATGTGCCTGAATACTTTGTGCGTGTATTTTTGGTGTATGCCCTTGAGCTTTGATGCACTGGAACAGTAGACCATCCTATCAGAATGCTACCACATGCACCACTAAGCTGTGGCACAATGTGACCCAGAGATTTGACCCCAACATTCAGTAAAGACTAAAAATATGACTTCCAAAACCATCCCGACTGTAAATTAGATAGTAAAATTCAAAGCTATTGTAAAATGAATTTGCACACTGTCTAGCAGTGGTAGCGTCTAGCACACTTTTTATCCTCAAATGAAGAGCAAACGTATATCTTTTTTTTTTCCTGAAGTGTTTTCAATGTAGACATGAAATATCAAAGTGATTTGCTGGTTCAGCCGTTTTGGTTTGGTTTCTCTTTCAGTAGGCGTGCATTTGTGTTTTGCCTCATAGTTTCCAGTCCTCGAGGGTCACGGGAAGCTCTCACTGGCCATGCAGCACGATGAAGCAGCCTCGAGTGACACAAAATGAGGAAATCCTGTGGTTGGAGTGATTTTTGTCTGTTGGTTATCTTGGCTGACCCCGTAAACAAACACTAGGCGTGTTTTGAGTGCTGCTGTACATAACGTGCATGTCAGGCTACGTTTCATACCTCATGAGATTTCCAAATGACAAAAATACCCTCACACTTCAGTAACTATCACTCTTGATCAAGATTTTACGAGCTTTCCAAATTGTAAATGCCCCGTATTTTGAGATAATTACTCTTGCATGCAAAAAATGCTGCACCCCTGAGATGAATAGTTAGGCTGAATTGCTGTAATAGCTGGCTAGCTGTAAAACACACGGTTTAGTTTGGTTTGTAAAATGGAAAATACAGGCAATTAAACAGACATTTTTATAGATTGAAATCCACCTCAGACAGGCGATAAACATCATGGAAGATTATCTGATATCATATCACATTATGTTGATTGGTCTTGTTACCGATCTGACCTTCAAGATTTCTTGTCTCCACTAAGTTAATTTACTTTGCCGCTCAGACTGCAGCTCCATTCTAAAAATGAGTCAGCTGCATCATATGGTCTGAGCATGCTTTTTGTTTGAAAAGGTACATAATTCTGCTGCCTTCTATGTTCTTATCTATTGACAATCCAAAGTGGCATTGTGACAAGTGAAATATTGTTAAAAATGTAATTGATAAAAGTAATTAAAAAGTGATCTTTATTTCCCTCGATTAATTATGGTATGCTGCATGATTTGGGGAAAAAATCTAAAAAATTTAATTAAAAAAAAATATTTTTTGTCTGTGTAAAATGTTTTTTTTTTTCTTCAGTCCATCCCAGTTCTTTTTTGGCGAGTATCTCAATCAGACTGTTAGTTCAGGGTGCCAGCTTCAGCAGAAGAAAACTCATCATTTGCCATATGAGATCTAAAACCATGTGATGACCCAAGACTATGTTCACACTTGCAGTTCGGTTCTTTTGGTCTGGACCAAAAAAAGAAATAATAGGCCTAAATTTAGTCCTACTTTTAGTCCTTCTTTGCTTCGCATTCACACTGTCATTTTTTAACGCCAAACCTAAAGACATACCAACAATCATATACCAACAACAACAAACAGCTTTTGTGATGTACAATTTACGGCTGAACTTCAAACATTAAAGCTAAATGTGTGTACATATGAGAGTATTTTGACCAGAGTCTGAGATCATTCCAATCTGGTAACAGAATCTAATTGTGATTCTTCTCTGCTTCCTTTTTTTTTTTTTTTTAGATAGACTAAATTTAAAGGCACTGTTGATAGCTGTCACATGTCAAATTTTCAAGGTCATAGATGAGTCCTCTCATTATGAGTGCTGTCAGCATGTGTCTGACCTGCTTCGGGGGATTAGGAAGAAGGGCATGGGTGCGAGGAGATGCTCCATGCATGGGGGGATGGGTTTTAAAAAACACATACTGATGACTCCCATGTATAATTCATGTTGGTGTAGGCAGCAGGTACCCGTTTGAATTTAATTTCAGTAAAGCTTTTGCTTTGATTGTTTAATAATTCTCTTCCGTAATTCACAAAGAATCCAAACAAAGTGCGTGCTCGGAAGGCTTCGCGGTTGAGACAGTATTTTGCATGTCGGCTGAAAGAACACGCCCCCCCCCCCCCATCTGTCTGTCAGTCGATGTGTTTTGCAACATCTTTCTTTGAAAGCCGACCCACTTTTTGAACTCTTGTGTGCATTTCTTTTAGTCTTGTCGAAACATGTTTCGTCAAACGCATATTTTTGGGATACTTACGGTTTCAAGTCCTAGCACTGACACCTTTCCTCTGTAAGTTATAATTAGTAGTTGTTTCCAACCTAAGGGATTGGCTGTGGCCCAGAAAGTGTCTGCACTGGAGGACTGCAGAGGTGTGTGCGTGTGTGTAGCCTTTTTGTCCCTTTCATGTATTTTTGCTGCTGAAAATGTGGGCTTGTGGCAGCTTTAGACCATGACTGCTTTCTGTCATTGTATATAAAGTGTTCACATCACATGATTTGGTTTCAGTCAGAGTTAAAATATTTGATTTTCAACATGCACTTATGTTTATGACTTTAGTCTTCAGGCCCTTTCAAGAACAATAACTATAAAGATGTCCATAACGATAACTATCTTAGCATTCACACCAACAACGATAACCATAACGATGACTATTTTAGCACCTTCACCAACGAATGATAACGCTCTTTTTAAGCACGCACTGCTGATTTTTCATCTGCCGCTTTAAATTCTTGAGCTCTTTAAAGTGGAATGGTTTCTAATTGGCTGTCAATGTTTTTATTGTTTATCCGCTGGAAAAATTTGTTCTTAAAGTTTATGATATGCAGTTTAGCCAGACTTTTGACTAAACACTATTGTAAACTTCACCCTATTATGTCTTTGAGTTGCCTGCTTAAATAGAAATAAAGTCCATCTAATAAATTTTAGTTTGACATGTAAAGAAACCAGCCACTGGTTGTTTTGTTTTTCTTTTTACCAGAAAGCTATTATACAGCAATACTCTTGAAATAACAATAATAATTTGCCACTTTCTGCGAGTGGTTGTACAGAAAACACTGGTCAGATATCTTTTTCATCTTACCCTTTAAGTGCCTCAAATGTTTTCAAAAAACACATTTATTGTTATATTTATTTAATAAGTTAGAATGAAATAAACTTTTTATTTTCTAAATGTCTTTTGTTGGTTTTATAAAATTCATCCATGCATGTTTAATTTGTAAAACATATGTTGTCATTTGTGTCATTAGGTTACTCACCCTCATGTCGTTCCAAACCTGTAAGACTTTTATCTTCGGATCACAAATTAAGATCTTTTTAATGAAATCTGAGAGATTTCTGTCCCTCAGTTGACAGCTATGCAACTACCACTTTAACGCTTCAAAAAGTTCATAAAGATCGTAAAATTAATCCACATGAATTGATTGAGCGGTTCGGAAATTTTCTGAAGAGACTTGATCGCCTTATAATGAACAAAAATATTTATTTTTTGAAACACACAAAAAAAGACATTTTGAAGAATAAACTGGTCTTAATTACATGCAATTACAATGAATGGAAATAAAAAGCATCATAAAAGTGGTCATTACAAGCTTACAAGAATGTATTCTAAGTTTTATTAATTTATACGGTAGCTTAAATTCAATTAAACGCAAACTAGTAGGCTACATTCTCAAAAATGTTTTTACTTTCATAATTTAAGGAAGACATGCTGAATACCATACAGGTTTGGACCAAGAAGAGGTGAGTAAATGATGACAAAACTTTCTTTTTTTTTTTTTTTCAAGTGAACTATCCCTTTATAGGCTTATGTGAACAACACGGTGAGAAGCATGTATGAATCAGATTACTAATTGGGTTTGCTTTTAATGGAGAGTTATTTGACAGACAGTATCTAGCCCAAATTTGAATTTCACAATGGCATGTTCCAACAAAGTTGATTAGTGATTAAGATAATGACTACAATGACAGTGATGATAATCTGAACATATTACATGGGTGGTAAAGTTTCAACAGTTCCGACTGCCTCCGGGTTTTCAGTCAGTCGTAAGGCAACGTCCAGCAGGATTTCATTCACTCCTCTGTTCTCAGAGAATGCAGTAGGGTAGAGTTACATCTACCGTGACATATTTTGCCGTGGGGAGGTGACTGGGTGGTATTATGTTGACTGAAAAACTCCTGCTAAGCTAATGCTGGTATTTTTACATCCCTGCCAATTGAGCGTAAAAGCATTGCTTCTCTGTGGAAAGTTTTCACAGCTCTTGTGTCAATGTCAATGTTGTTGGATGACTACTGATGTCGAACATGCTTTTGACGTGTTTACCATTTCATTTCATCTCCGTGTTTTGTGCGGAGAGTTTCTGTTTATGTCGTTTGTCACATAACCTTCTTGCATTCAGTAAATTTTTTACATAGCTGTCTGCTAAAAGGGCCGTGTGATTTGCACTTTTCCACCATTAATACACTTGCAGCATGGTGCTTGAGTTTCGGGCATGTCTAGTGCGTGATTCTTCATCTACCCCGTCTGTTTGCTTTTTTCTTGATGAACATTAGCACGGAAACCTTGAGATCGTATTGCTTTGTTTGTACTGAGTGGTCTTCCTCTGGCTTCATTGTATTTTGGGAATATCCTGTTTTTGCATTGCAGTGGTTGGACAATTGTAGTTTTTGTCTTGTCTGACACAAGACATGCCATAATGCTTCTTATAGCTGAGGATGCTTTGGGGGCGATATATATTGCTTTGGGAATTTGGCCGTCATGGGTGCTCACTCTAGCATTAAACACAATTTATCGCCCCATTGCATGTTTATGCAGTATGAAAGTGATTCTCAGGGATGTTTATGTATGTTTGGTACTTATTAATGATTTAATGCTCTCCCCTCTCCTCACGGACGGTTTCATCTATCACCCCCCGCTAACTACATGGTACTCTGAGCCATGACTTTGCCTTGGGGATTGAAAGCACCCATTACTTTTTAATTTTTATATTCATTTGATATCCTGCTAGCTTTTTTAATAACAGGGCCTGCCATCGCATCTATTAAGGAAAGCCCTGCTCAAGATACCTTCATTTTGTAAATGTAATTTCTTCAGTCTGTTGGGAATCGTTTTATTTATGACCTTTATTAGCAGTACTAGCAGTTGTGAGGCACTGGGAATTTTATTCCAGATTAAGCAAGATATTGTTGTAATTGCAGGTCATATAGTTACAAAACAACATGAATAAATAATAATGACAATATAAATAATATATTTTTTGACTTTATTTACTATTTAGCTGGAAACATGTTTTATATTAAGATAAAAAAAAAACAGTGACAATATAAAAAATTGGCTTTGCCCATTAAAAGTTTTCTCTTTGGCCTTATTAGTAGTATTTTATTCACAGAGAAAAGGTGGGGACTGGAAATTAAACTAACCAATCTAAGTCACGTGCAACATGTCTGACCACCCTGTTTATTTTTGGTGAAATTGAATTATCTGTACATTTCTTGCTGGGGAATTTTGTGCAGGCTTTCTGAAAACTGATTACTCCCATTCCTAAGATTTTTGTTTGAAATATTGCACCTCACAGAACTTTCTCAATACCTTATATTTAATGTACTTATGTTTAAGTGCGCTCGTATGGGCTACAAAAGTGTTCACATGACGCCTATGTTGAAAAGTAGAATTGTATTTCACTGTACTCATCCTTGTTAGTGCATAGCCTCTGCTTCTGAAAGTTGTAGAGGTCAGAGCACATTGTCATTACTGTACTATTGTGTTAATGCCCTCAATGCCTTATTAGCCTCTCTGGTTATGAAAGAGGAAGGCCATCTTCAGGTCTTTTAGCTCCAGGAGCCGGGACGTGTTCTTCTGGAAGCGGCATTTTTGCGTCGTTACCTCACCATGGCCGTAAATAATCCCTCTTATAGCTTCCAGATGTCCCCTTGCCAGAGAAGTGGATGTGGGAACACACTCTCAGGGCCTAGTATTCCTCTTTGCATCCTTTGCACACACTCCTGTCCCTGAATACAGCGGGGAGGGCAAATTTACACAAGCTCACGCAGATTCTCATGAGCGCAGTGTCACGCACACCCTTAACCAGTCTGGTAGGAGACACAAAGACGGGACGTGTTTTTCCAGTCCCACAATGCCAATGAGTTTACTCTGACACTTACTTTCAAAACCTCAGTATTTGTATTTTGGATAAATTTCATCCTTTTGTACCAGGGTTATTATTGATAAAACAAAAACTATAAAAACATGAAATAAAATGAAATAAAAAAAACAACTTATTTTAGTTTAAAATTAAAACGCTAAAATGAGTAAAAGAAAAATTACACGCACAACAAATAGAAACAAAATAGAAAAAGAAACTTTTTAATAGGATATCAATGATACTAAGTAACACTGCCTTGTACAACCTCGCTATTACCATGTCAACCATTCTTTGAAAGGATGATAAACATCCATACAGTCAGTAATGTGGCGAAGGTGTTTACATTTACAGCACTGCAGATTACCTCACTCTCATTTGTCATGACAACCGTTGCTATGTTTGACATGCCCGTGTTGTTTTATTAGGTTTTTAGGTGAGTGATACTGTATAGCTATTGTTCGCCTGCCAAAATTACACAAGAGAAGCATCACTAAAACTATTATTGTTAACCCACTGATCCTTAGATACATAGGGCGGAGCTGGCTTCATGATGCACAGGTATCACATGCGTTTCTCCATTGATGGGCCCCCTCACTCGATCCACGTTTATTTGTTTTTACTCTATAAAGAGCTGTGCAGCTCCAATTATGTTCAAGATTCATGCTTGCAGAGTATTTTATTCAGTGGTTGGTTCACAGTCCATACTGTCTGTGGAGCAGAGGAGTTTTTTAGGACCCTAGTGGTTATGGTTATGAGCATTATATGCCTGGTTGTATGTTGTCAGTGGGGTGTGTGACGTAACGCCCGACTCCCACTGCTGTGGCACACTTATTTTACAAACATATGGCTGATGTTAATGTGTCACAACTGTTGAAAGTTTCTTAGAGGTCAAGCGTGGCTGATTCTATCTAGGGATGTCTGAAGTTATTTTTGCCCTGTCTCAGTGGTAAGCCATGGGCGATATGAATTTAATACATCCAGTCAAATAGCACGTTGTTGTGACTGTTTTTGAACTGATACCAGACCTACCTTTGTCTTTTGGTTTGCAATTTGCATCCATCAAGGGGTGTAACGATACACTCACGTTTTGATACAATTCACAATACTGAACTCACAATATGATACTATGAGCCAAAATAAAGAAGAGTTGTTGTTTTTTTTTTTAAAGTAAGCTTTTGAACATCCATGTTTACTGTGTCGTTGTAAATCTGTTGATCATATAGGCTAAAGCCATTGGTTTCTTCAAAAGACTTGGATTTGGATTAGACTGCTCAATTGATTGTGAAAATAATGCCTTATTAAATTTGTGGGATCTTTTAAGATTTAGAGGAATGGACTTTAATTGGAAGGGACCGAAGTCTCTCAGGTTACACAAAAAATCTTTATATTTAAAACTATCATTTCTGTTTGGAAGATGAATGAAAATCTTTTAGTTTTAAAACAACATGCGGGTGATTAGCCTATACATGATGATAGAATTTAAATTTTTGGTTGAATTATACCTTATAATTCGCAATTCTCTATATCGCAAATATCAACGATAAAAATTTTTATATCGCGAATATCTAATATAACAATGTGTCGTTACACCCCTAATCATGTACTAAATAAAGAAAAATCTAATCAAATGTAATGAACTCTTTTCTTTTTTTTACTAGATTATCTAAAATATCCAGTACCACATGTTTATTTAATATGTAAGCCATATTTCCAGAAAGAAGATATATTGTCAATGTCATGGACTCTTATTTTGTTTTGTTTTTGTTGTGTGTTGATTAGTTCTTGTTTCTCTGCTCTGTTCTGTTTTGGTTACTGATTATCTCCTTGTTGTTTCTATGGTTACGTAATACGTATGATTATCACCTGTCAGTCATTTGGTTCGTCTTGAATTTAAACTCGCTGTCTTGTCCAGTCCCTGATCGGTTAATATCTTAGGTAAAAGTGTTGTGTAATTCTGTGCGTTCATGATTAAAGTGTGATCTAATACTTTAGTTATGCTGCCTACCCTTACTTAACGGTGTTCACACATAGTTGGTATCGTTGGCATGTTTTTAGCTGTCATTAGGGTGTGAGATAAACTACCTGACCTGTGATATGTGACTGTGACTATTGTTAGATTAGCTGTGGGTCAGTGCTTAAATGTAATCACAGTAGTAATGTGGTACAGTTCTGATGAGATGTAATGACCTGGTCGGGTAATGAAGGCCTGCTAGGACCAGAATGCCTTGGAGCCACCAATTGTACCTTGGTGATCTACCCACTGATTTGCTCTGAAAGACAGATGCTGTAACTTCAACAGTGAATGAACCCTTAAAGGGTTAGTTCACCCAAAAATAAAAATTCTGTCAGTAATTTTTCACCCTCATGAGATTTTTCATCATTCATTTATCAACTTTGAAATAGTCAAACCACCCCCCCCCCCATAACATTTCAGTTTGACTTGTTTGTTGTAGTCTGACAGGCATTTCCTTATTTCTCAAAGGGCCAGACTTTTTTGAATTTCTCTCCTCTGCACAATCCAATATTGCTATGGCAACAGAGATGTCCCACCCCACGTGCATGATGCTGATTGGAAGAGATTTAGTGACAACATTGTGAGTCTGCGGCAGAGGCAGTGCATGTGCTCCGTGGAAAATCTTTGCTACTGCACACCTCAGTAATGTGTACAAGACCCTAGATGAGGTCGAGCTTTGATATTTTAGGGAGGTCAAGCTTACCTCATTCTGAGGGTTTAGAGCTACAGACTGATGACGGCAGGTGTGGGTGGTGTGTTTGAACTCTTGTTGAGGATAAACATGGCAGATTTTTAACCTTATCGCAGTGCGGTTGAGATCATCTACTTCTCTGTTCCCATGTTTTCCCACTAGATATCTGAGCCAGGGATGGTCTCCGTTTAGGATTGGCTACACCCTGTGAATAAATAGCACATACAACATTGCTGTAGTAAAATAATTATTTATTTTACACAATAATTGGAAATGTTCTGCATTTTTTTTCCTAAATAAATTAATTGTTTGCTTGGGGTAAGCTTTTTGTATGTTTTTGAAGTTTTACTCAGCAAAACTGCATTTATATGATCAGAAATACAGTAAACAACTATTTTCTATTTTAAGTCCTCTGATGACAGAGCTGAATTTTTAGCATCATCATTACTGCAGTCTTCAGTGTCACATGATCCTTCAGAAATCATTATGATATGCTGATTTGGTGCTCAAGAAACATCTTATTATTATCTTGAAAACAGTTGTGCTGCTTAATATATTTTTTAAATAAGATGCATTTTTTTCATTATTAGAATATAAGAAGAAAGTTTAGAACAGCATTTATTTAAAGGGGTGGTAAAGTATGATTTCACTTTTGTAACTTTAGTTAGTGTGTAATGTTGCTGTTTGAGCATAAACAACATTATCAAAGTTACAACGCTCACAGTTCAAAACAAAGGAAGATATTTGCTTTTAAAGAAAAGGACTACAACAAACGGCTGGTAGGGACTACATGACATTCCTCTAGGGTTAGTGACATCACCAACCCTAAAATGTACATCAGAAACCCCGCCCCGGGAACACGCAGTCGCTGTCCATGTTGAGAAGAGTGGTTGTATAACAGTACGTATAGGACATTTGTGAGTCAGCTCAAACTTTAGCATCCATCTTTTCACATACAATAGAAAGTCACTCTGTGTGCATCTCACAACAGTTCCTATATGAGTGATTTATAGATTACATGACAGAATATCCTAATTGAGGATAGTTAACTCCACATCAGCAACATAAATTCATCAACTAACTATTCAGAGACGTCCTGTTGTATTCTACATGTTGTAACTTCTTGAGTCTCTCCTCCTTTGACTGACTTTCTGTCATTTTAGTGTGTCTGCATGAGGAAATCGCAGATGCTAACATACGCAAGCTCTTGAAACCCCGCCCACTGCAGCAGCTCATTTGCATTTAAAGGGCCAGGGACAAAACGGTGCATTTTTGCAAACCCTCAAAAAGTGACAACTTTAACATGCTATATAAAAATGTCTGTGGGGTATTTTGTGGGGACATCAGAGATTTTACATCTTGTGAAAATGGCATTTTACCACCCCTTTAAAATAGTCTCAATTGAATGTGTTTTTGCTCAATAAAACAAAGTATTCAATTCTTTAAAAAAAATCCTACCCCAAACTTGTTTTTAACAATTTCATAATTTGGGTAAAATAATTAAAAATAGTTGCTTGCTTGTTTGTTTGAACTGATTTAGTTACATTTCTTTTGCTTTGTTTTTACAGCCAAACCTTTCACATCCAAGGTGAAACAGATGCGTTTGCGCAAGGAGGATTTTGAGATCCTGAAGGTGATTGGACGGGGAGCTTTTGGAGAGGTATTTATTATTCTTGTTTTCTTTGGAACATTCTTTATTTAAGATCTTGTAATTGCCCCATTGCGATATTTAATTAGAGTTAGTATATTGATTTACCATAAACACAGGTATGTTGCAGAGTAAAGATATTCTTCATGTAGTGCTTTAAGAGCCTGAGGCAGTTGATGTTCTTTTGTAATGACAGACGTGTGATGTAGTCACTGGGGAATGTGTGGTGTACAGGTAGGCCAGGAAACCAGTACTATTAGGTTACTTCGTGAGGCCTGGCTGATTAGAATGGCCCGTGAAGTGGGAACCCCAGCAAATGGTCTTCCATTGAAAAAAAAAAGCTAATCCTTTAAAATAAAGATCTGCTTTAAAACGATTGCTCAGAAATCAAGTACCTTATATTTTCCAAGAAGTGAAATACATTAACAACTGTGTCTGCAAAAAGACAGTTTAAACTTTCTTAACAACAGATGGCAACACATTTATTAGATTTGGTGGATGGAAATACATCAAAGATCCTTGAGGTTAAAGTCGATTTTATAGGGCAATATTTGTCAGTCCTTGGGTTTTTCTCCACTTGTCAACGTCTGGTGAGCTATGATTCATCTATGCCCGCCTCAGTGGGAACGTTTTCGTCTGACACACCACTCGACAGGGTTTCCGGCCTCACTTCAGTCCAGCTGGAATCAACAGCTCATGGAAACCTAGCAGAAAGTCTGTTCTGCTTGATGTGAGTCTGTTGCCAAAATAACACGAGAATGGAAGCCATGCAGCTGTGAGAAAATGTGCGAAGGAACAGATTGAGGATCAGTCACACACTTTCATCTCCTCATAGATCAGGAAAGGCTTTGGCGAGAAGAAGGGCCAATGACATCATTTCCTGTGAAGGTTAGATTTCTGAGCCAGTAGCTGCTACTGAAATTCGAATTTGAAGACAAAAAAAATCATTTGAAATCATTAAGATTTTTTTTTTTTGCATCACACTTCAACACATTTAAATGCCACTCACTGAAGTGCAATTTTTTAATTAAAACTGGGTAGGGTGTGGAAAGGGAAATCACATAATGTCATTGTACACTGGATGGCAGGAAGCGAAGAGCAAAAAAACTTTTTCAGAGCCAAGATCAGTGTGCTCTTTCCTGATCAAGTCACTGAACATTGCCAGAACACTGTTGTGTTCGCTGATCATCATTTAATAGAGTGAAGACATCACACATCCAACTGAGCCTAATGCTTTATATTCCCTCTTTAAGGCAGATGCTAGAAATGATCATTATGTTACTTTCCTGGGACTATGATCTCATGATATTCACAGGCATCTGTTTTTCCTTGTATTTGAACTGTACTGTTTGTGGTCTCGCAGAGATTGAATTTGCTGCTTATTGTTACAAATAATTGCCCACTTAGGCAGGAATAGACTGTCTGACTAACATTCATAATGTTATAAAAAAAATCTCTTTCAAATAAAGGATGTTCTTTCTATTCATCAAAGAACCCTGAAAAAAATGTATCATGGTTTCTACAAAAATATTAAGCGGCACAACTGTTGTCAATATTGATAATAATAAGTCATTGTTTGAGCCAAATCAGCATGCTAGAATGAATTCTGAAGGATCATGTGACGCTGTTGAAAAAATTAGCTTTGCCATCACATGAATAAATTATATTTTTATACATATAAAATACATTTAAATAAGTTATTTAATTTTGTTGTATAATTATACAGTTATTTTAAAAAAGTACCCGGGTGACCTACTACTACCCTGCGTGATTCTAAATTGTGCATATACAATGGCTGCTTTACTATCCCATGAGGCCACTGGAGAGGTTTTGTTAATGACGGTGAAGCGACATAACTGACACTGGGAGGTCACATGATTATGAAATGTGTCATTGGTGAAGCGCTAATGAAACGTCACTGTAATTTCAGTCTTTAATTTCAGAAATAAACATAATTTCGGTGCATTTCTTCTTCATTAGTTGCATTTAGTTCCTGCAAACTTTCAGTACCATTAGAAATTAGCAAATCTGCTGTACTTTTTTTGCTAGGAATGCGAATGGGAGCACTTTTTACAAACAAGTTAAGTAGCACTTGTGCAAATGGTAATTAAAAAAACACTGTTTCCAGGTAGAATTATGTTTTAACATCACATCAAAACTGATGTTCTTGTCTTCCTTACAGGTTGCAGTAGTAAAGGTGAAAAATACAGACAAAGTATTTGCGATGAAGATTCTCAACAAATGGGAAATGCTCAAAAGGGCTGAGGTAGGCTGATGTTTTTATGATCTCTTGCTTTTATTCAGCAAATTTGATCCAAATAAACTAACTGCTTTAGCTGCAAATTACAGCAATGTGTTTCTCAAGACCGATTTTCATATAATGTGCAAATCTTGATCCAATTAGCATCATGCCGATGCAGTCGTTTCTCCTATATCCCTAGCATGTCATTCCTTAGCTTCCTACTAGAGTGTTACTCCCTCTGTCTTTACCAATTACACGAGAAACCACTTAAAAACAAACAGTCTTTGCTCTATATGATTCAGAAAGCATTCCTCACCGTGGAAATAGACCCCTTGGTTGGAGTCATTCTAAGTATGTGAGGCACATTTTTTGATCGCTGACTCAGAGAAGTGGTTTTCTTTGACATTTACCTCTTTTTCCTTCAGACGGCATGTTTTCGGGAGGAACGGGACGTGCTGGTGAATGGGGACAGTCAGTGGATCACAACGTTGCACTATGCTTTCCAGGATGAGAACAACTTGGTGCGTGAGAACTCTCAAGCTCACATTGGGTCTGATTCACATTCACTTGATAAGGTGCAGAGGGGGAGATACTGTGATCATCAATCACGGCTTATAGAGTTTCAAGGGACACTGTCTTACAGCCGACTATATATTTATCCGTGCCGTGTTGTGTATGTAGCGTGACTGGAGAAGAGGGTCTTCGATATGAACTATTATTTTAGTTTATAGCTTGGTGAGTGGGAGTGTGAGTAAATTAAACTGGAGGAAGAGGGTGAATGTCATAGATAACTGACATTGGATGGGTTAATCCGAGGGTAAAGGGAATTTAAATTGTAAACCGTTTATGATTGATATCTTTGTTTCCCATAACTTTTGGTCCCTTTCTTCTCTTATTCACTCCCTGTTTTTCTCTCCTCCTAGTATCTGGTGATGGACTACTATGTAGGGGGAGATCTGTTGACTCTGCTCAGTAAATTCGAAGATCGTTTGCCCGAGGACATGTCCAAGTTCTATCTGGCCGAGATGGTCTTGGCTATTGACTCTGTGCATCAGCTACATTATGTTCACAGGTGAGTCCTGGCATCTTTAAACCAGTGGCCAGTTACATAAACATAACCATTATGTTAAGACTATGTCTTACAAAATAATATGACCAATTAGCAGTTAGTTGGGTGTAAGTCTTACTTTTCGCAATCAAATTAGACCAATCTACATTATGCAACTGACTTAAAGTTATAAACAGTCTTAAAGAAACAAATTTGATGACTAACTTAGCAGTTTATGCAATCGGCCCCAGGGTTGTCCGTCAGTTTCAAATGTTGACTGAATTAATTAAATGATTTACTCGTAAATGAATCACTATTATTGCAATATATCAATATTTTCTGAGCCTACAAATAGTAAAAATTTAAAGACAGCTTTGTGGCAGACAAAAGCATTGAATATTAAAAGTGGCTTTAAAAGTCATTATATTGGTTGTTTTATTTCCATATCCCTGAATATAATCCTATTACCGTCCACAACAATCCATTGTGCAGTCGGGTTTGCCTGTAAATTTTTTTGAGACTACACAGATTCTTTTGATGCTTAAATACATTGACAGATGTCATGGCAGAAAGATGATTCTGGTAATATTTGACAGCTAAAGCCATGTTGACCAGACAAAATATGACCCCTTTATTGAAACAAAAAGGATTAGGGAGGGTTATCCTTATTTTCTAAAAAGCCAGTATGCTTTAGTTATGTCACAGCAATAACCCTGTTTGCTTGTTCGTTGTGGTTTTAGGGGAGGGACGTTCTCATTCTCGAGAGCATTTGATTGGACAACAACCTGTGTGTATTATCAGTCATCATTATATTTGAAAAAGAAGACTATACATTTTAAAAGCGTGTCTGCTTAAAGTGAAATTTGTCAATGTTTAGGAGTACACAACCGTTCAAAAGTTTGGGGTCAGTAAGATTTATTTGAAAGAAATTAATACTTTTTTATTCAGCAAATATGCGTTAAATTGATCAAAAGTGACGTACATTAGTAAAGACATTTGTTACAAAAGATTTCTTTTTCAAATAAATGCTGTTCTTTTGAAACTTTCTATTCATCAAAAAATGATTCTCCTGAAAGAAAATATATCAAAAGAAAATATGAAAAGAATATATGTAAAGAAAATATGAAAGAAAATATGTTTCCACCAAATTAACTAGCACAGCTGTTTTTAACTGATGAGTATATATTAAAATAAATTAAACTGAATATATTAAAATAAAAATCTTTTAATAATAGTTTAATAATAGTTCACAATAATATTATTTTTCCTGAAATAATCAAGTAAATACAGCCTCAGAGAGCATAACTTCCTTCAAAAATATTAATGTTTCCGACCCCAAACTTTTGAACGGTTGTGTATATTAGCATATAGATGAACTCAAAGCTAATACACATGAATTAAAAGCCACAAAACACCCACTTTGATTTCATGGGGTTTTCAAACCAGCTAAGCATGCACTGAACCAGTGCAATGAGTTGGAAAAAAGGCTATGTTTAGTCTGAGGGATGGCTGGGTTTGAGCCCATCTTTGGTTATCATACAGGAAGTGGCTTCTTCATATTTGCATAATAACAGGCACCAGTTGCATAGAGCACTCAGTGTGATGAATGTGTTTGTACTGGGACTTTGGGTGTGCTTCACTCCCACCGAACACTTCATTTAGGTACAAACACACACGCTTTCTCTAATGCACTCGTGTTGTCTTCCTCACAAACTGATGTGCAGTCTTGGTCTGCCAATTGCAGGCTGTTTTTGGGGCACCCAGAGGGACAGGCAGGGGAAAGTTAAAGGCAGTAATCATGGGGTTAGAGGTGTGGTCAACTCTCCTCTCGTGAGAGTTTGGCAAGCCTGGTTTGTGGAGGGTGGGGACGGAGTGGATTGGTCTCTAGGGATGGGGTTGGTGTGGGTGTGTTTTTGTATGAGCCATGGCCCATGTTATAGGGTGTGCATATGAGAATAAGTGCGCCTGTACATTTAAGGGTGGATTTACTGTGTGAAAATAGTTGAGACACCACAGTTTGCAAGAATGCACAGTGATGGGTCCATGATTAAGAGTGCATCATCAAAAAAATATTTAAAGGGATATTTCACTTAGAAATGAAAATTCTATGTATTCAAGGTTGATTTATTCAAGACTATGTGATAATTATTATTATTTATCTTTAAATATATCCAACAAAATAAGAAATATTGTTATTGTAAAGTCACTGTGAAATAAAAAATGATGCATTTAATAAATATAATGTAATAAACATAATTTTGTTTTACATAAAACATCCCGGAGATATATACCGGGCACAATCAATCACGGCGCGACAGATCAAGACTTTTTTTTCTTTGGCCATTCGCTTCACTTCATTGCGTTGTGCTCAGTGTGAAAAGGCCTTAAAGGGATACTTTTTTTATACTTTTTTTTGGAAATAGGCTCATTTTACAACTCCCCCAGGGTTAAACAGCCGGGTTTTACCATTTTCGAATCCATTCAGACGATTTTCTGATATTTATATTATTATATCAGTAACCAGACAGTTTCTGGTCTCATTGACTTCCATTGTAGGAAAAAAAATATACTATGGAAGTCAATGAGACCAGAAACGGTCTGGTTACTGATATTCTTCTAAAAATCCGAAAATCGACTGAATGGATTCGAAAACGGTAAAACTGGGGGAGTTTTAAAAACCTATTTCCAAAAAAGTGGAGTATCCCTTTAAGCCATAATGCATTTTCAGTTATATTTCACTTAACCATGCAGCTCTAGTTGATACTGAGCTCTAGCTCTGGTTGAATTTTGTCTGTTTATTAATTCACGTTTAGATTTTTAAATGCATGTTTCACACATTGTTTCTAGTCTTCAGATCACGTTAGTGGGCTCCTGCCCTGAAAGCTTCTTGCTTTCACCCAGCCCTCATTAGACTAAGTGGGCAAGCTGTTGTGTTAAAGTGGAGGATTTTTAGAGATTGTGCTTGTAAGTGGTGTTAAGTGCCCGGTTCCTCTGCCAGATATTTGCACAGGGTGAGCTCTTATCCTTTCACTGATGAGGTCTGGCCCATGTCACAGTCGAAGTGCCAACCGGACGCACTAGCATCTGTGATTTTGTTTTGCATGACTATTGCATGATTATATTCAGTTATTGATCAAGGCCATATGTGTGTCCTGTTATTGATTGTCTCAGCTGATTCCTAAGGAAGCTAGCTGGAATATCATTCGCCACAGAGACATGGCTGATCGCACCTTAAAAGTCAAGAGGGAATCTCTTGTTACCTGTAAAGATCCCCTATCAAAGAGAAGGATCCACAGTTGTTGCCTGAGGATTAAGTCACATTCATTTGAAAGAGCACAGGTGATTGGATGACCTCATAAAGAGCTTTGTTTGGTGACACCGGCGGCGGTCTTAGTGCTTGTAGAACAGCTTTTTTTCAACCAGAGGGCCTTGACCTACAAGTTGAAATTTCCACATAGTCCACTTGTCCTTTTTTTCTTTCTTTTTTTAAATGGATTGAGCTCAATGCTCGAGTAAAGAAAGGACTGAATGAATTGCTGAAATGTATCCAACATCCCCATACAATGAATCCCACCCCCTTCTCTTTCTTACTATGTCCATAGTTGACCAGCTCTTCCTGTGGTAGGCATGAGCCAGGTCCAGATGGTGCTCACAGATGGTTATTGTGGTCTTAAAGTGGGATTACCTCCCTCTGCTTGCAGTCCGCTGCTCCTTAAGACAACAGCCCGGGACAGAGCCACCCAATTATCACCTACACTGCAACCCCTGCTGGCCAGACCGGACCCCTTAATGCACCATTACAAAGTGAATGGCTTTTTGCCTAGCAGGAGGCATGCGGCCAAGTTAACAAAATCTAATGTAGATTTAAGGCAAGCCAAGTTTAACATAGTTTAAACAGAAGCTTAGCTATGTTTGGAGTCGTAGCGCACACATGACTGGAGTAATAGTGAAAATAAAAGTTACATTTACCGAGTTGCTATAGTGTCATTTTCAATGGCTATGTCACATTATCTATGGTCTCTGCAGAGCATATTTGTTTGGTTCGGAGTTTCTCTACTTGTTAATTGGTTAAGCTTGTCCTCCTCTGCTTTCTGCTGTTGCTCTTTGGCACAGGACCGTGGCGATGAGAAGCGCCCAGTCAAGCCAAGACCCTCTTAGAAAGGAAAACCGTTAAAGACCTCAGTGACAGAGTCAGTTAAGGAGTGGTCTGGATGGTCCATAGAATTGGTCATGGATTATAGCTATTGAGAGATTTGCTCAGGATCAGTTTTGTTTTTGAAAATGTACACTCTAAAAAATGTTGGGTTGTTTTAACCCAATTTTGGGTCAAATATGGACAAACCCGAAATGTTGGGTTAAAAATGTAATGTAAAAATTTAACCCAACGGCTGGGTTAGTCCATTATTTGACCCAAAGTTGGGTTAAAACAACCCAGCATTTTTTAGAGTGTATATGTTAAATGCGTTGTTTTGATTAATTTTGAATTAAACCTAATAATAAATCAGTTTCCTTCTGAACAATAGATGAATCAATCAATCAATGAATCAATCAATCAATGAATCAATTAATCAATGAATGATCCTTCATTTATTCGTTCATTCATTCATGAACAATAGATGCAACATCTGCATGTTTTGCAAGCACATTGTCTCATCGCGATAACTTTTTGTTAAGTCAAACAATGCTTTTCATTTTAAAGTAATTAATACTTTTATTCAAAAAGGATACTTTTAAATATATCGAAAAGTGACAGTAATTTTTTTAGAGTGTTACAGGAGATTTCTTAAATACTGTTCTTTACTTTCAATTATTATATGCTTAAAGAATCCTGAAAAAAGTTTCCTTTTTTAGTCTTTTTTTAGTTTAGTCTGCCCTAGGTTTTTAGTAGCTGTGCTGAACGAAAACGTAATTTTTGAGTTGCTGATTGTTGTTTTCAGAGATTAAAATAAATAAAATTATTTATCAATGGTCACATTACTTAATAAAATGACCCCAAAACAGGAGTGATATTACAAACATTGTAGTTTTGACAGTATTGCTTCATTATTTGGTGTGGATGAGGTCAAGTCATTATGGAAATCGTTCCACCACCCACTGAGTTCCTCACACAATCTCAGACAAACCTCTCTGTGTTAAAGTCCTGATACATGGTTCTTTTTGGCCCTCTGTTCAACTGCTTGACAGCGGGGGATGGCTGCCTGCCTCTCACCTCACACATGCACACACATAAATCTTCAAATCTTGCACGATGCTGACAATTAATAATCAACACTTATGTAAAAACTCTGTGTGCTTTCCCCACTCTCCTCACTCCACACACACACACTCACACTATATGAGCTTGTAATGTCTTATTTGAAACATTGGCTATAACATGGAAAAAACTCAGTAGCGCTGAGTTTTAGGGTTTATGAGCTGTTATGATTAATGATGTGCTGACGCTGGTAAATCCCCCGGCTATTTGCGTGAGATAGTGTGCGCGTGTCCTTCAAAGTTTTGCTTATATCTTTTACGACAGCCAGCATTGTACTTGTGCCAACCACAGGACAGTTGCATGATTTATTGATATAGACAAACTTAAAGACTTTGTCTTAAACATTGAAGGTCTATGTATCTCAGCCAGTTTAGAAATCTTGAGTCATGACACAAATTGTGGTGTTATTTGAATAGTGCAAGATTGCAGTAAAGCTTTAGCTCTTTGGTTCAGTCCAATGACATGTAGACCATGACCTTTGACCCTTTGACCCTTATTAAGTCACCAGAGGCCCTTGGTCAGTCCATCTACACACAAGAATCATAAGACTTACACACATACACACACACACAAAATACTTTAATTAAAACTAAATTAATCATATAAAATGTTTTAAATGCAATATATAATTAAATATAAACTAAATATTAAAAGTAAAAATATATTATTTAATTTTATTTATGTGATGTAATTTTTTATACATGCATGCCATTGCACTGAATGATTACTTTATTCATTTAGTATGATGTTGCCAATGGCACACTATCATTCTATTATACTCCTTTGTTATGGTTCATTTTTGTTTTGTGATTGTGTTTTATGTTTAATCAGAGATATTAAGCCAGACAATATCCTGATGGACATGAACGGTCACATCCGGTTGGCTGACTTTGGCTCCTGCCTTAAACTCATGGAAGATGGGACAGTGAGTTTGACTTTCACTCCTAAAGCTGTCAAGGACATGATTTCTTTGCTCAGTAAATGTTGTGTTATAAATTTCCGTCTCCCTGTACACGTTTTCTCATAGGTCCAGTCCTCTGTTGCAGTTGGGACCCCGGACTACATCTCTCCGGAGATCTTGCAGGCTATGGAGGATGGGAAGGGAAAGTATGGGCCGGAGTGTGACTGGTGGTCTCTAGGTGTGTGCATGTACGAGATGCTTTATGGAGAGACACCCTTTTATGCTGAGTCTCTGGTGGAGACATACGGCAAGATCATGAACCATAAGGTTTGTTTGCATCACAACAAGCAATTCTGTACCACAAGTAAACATGCCATTATTTCCTATAATTGTTTAAAGGTGATGTGTGTAATTTTTCAATTTGATGTAAAATGTAAAATACATTCTTTTATCAGAGGCAACTGAATGCAAGCCATTCATTGGTTGATTCCCCTGAAAAGTGTAAAAACACTTTGGCACTATCCTAATCATTACATTTTGTTCATAAAAACAAGTGATTTATTAAATTGCACATTTCACCTTTAATTATGGAGGTGCACTTCTGAAATCTGTTTGGGGTAGAGTAGCTTAAAGGGGTCCTATTGTGCTTTTTTACATTTTCAAATTAATTTAGTGTGTGAGTTTGCTGTTTGAGCATGAAAGGGTCTGCAAAATTATGACGCACAAAGTCCACTCCAAATGGAGTTATTCTCTATATCAGTAAGCACTTTTTATGAACTCCCTGAAATGCCCCTAGAGTTTCTCCTGTACACGTCACAATTTTTCTCATTTAAATATTTCCCGTCCTTGGCATACACAAAAAAAGGAGGCGAAGCTTTGTTGATTTGCTTTAGTAGTGTGTTGAAACTGGTGGTTATTGTTGGAGGCGTGACATTTCTGAAACAATTTTGAAGTGGTTGATCAATCAGACAACACTGGTCCAGCCAACCAATCAGAGCACATTGCGCTGTTCGGAAGGAGGGGCTTTATAGAGACAGAAACTAAACTGAGTGTTACTGACAGACTGGGAAGAGAGGTGCTGCAACTATGAAAACCTATTCGGGGAGACCCCAAAATCAAGTTTTTAAGAAAGTGCATAATAGGTCCCCTTTAATTTCTAGGTAACCCATTCCTTCTTTTAGTTAACCAAGACAATATTTTGTATTTGTATCTTGCTTAGTATAAAACAAGTCATGAGTGAATTGTAGAAGTTTTGAATTTAAAATTCTTTTTGTCTTTTCTTCACTATTTTATTCTGGATTAGTCATCTCAACCTAACAATGAGGTAATTCACCTTTTCATCAAGGTTCATTTAGTTGTGTGTGGGACTTAACTAATGGAGCACATCTTAAACCACCGTAACTAGCGTAGTTAGGTCGAGATAAATGATGGTCTTACTCTGCAATGCTCAAGTATATTCCAACTCTTTCTTTCTCAGGAACGCTTCCAGTTCCCACTTCAGGTGACGGATGTTTCCGAGGAGGCTAAAGATCTCATCCGGCGGCTGATCTGCAGCAGAGAACACCGGCTGGGCCAGAATGGCATCGACGACTTTAAACAGCACCCCTTTTTCACAGGCATCGAATGGGACAACATCCGCATGTGCGAAGCCCCCTACATCCCCGAAGTCAGCAGCCCTACTGACACCTCCAACTTTGATGTGGATGACGATTGCCTCAAAAACTGTGTATGCATCTAGTTTTTTTTTTCTTTCACACAAATACATTTGTATGTAGTTGAGCAGGCCATTATGCAGTGTAACTGGATGACTTTAATGGATGGTTGAGTCTTAGATTGTTTTTTTAATATATTTTAGGAGACGTTGCGCCCACCTTCACACACAGCATTTTCTGGACACCACCTCCCATTCATAGGTTTCACCTACACAAGCAAATGGTGAGCCAGACAACTTTGTATTCATCATGCCTTTCTTAATAAGGTACACTACAGTTCAGTTTGCGGTCAGTAAGACTTTCTTTTTTGAAAAAAATGAATACTTTTATTTAGCAAGATTTAGCGAGATTAAATTGATCAAAAGTGAGAGTAAAGACATTTACATTGTTACAAAAGACTTTGAACTTTCTATTCGTCAAATAATCATGTTTTTTTATCTTGGTTTCCAGATACTGAACAGTACAACCATTTTTAACATTGCTAATAAGAAATGTTTCTGGAGCACCAAAAAAATCATATTAGCATGATTTCTGAAGGATCATGTGACACTGTAAATTGGCTGCTGAAAATTTATCTTTGCCATCACAAAAATAAATTTTAAATTTCAAATATATTGAAATAAAACACAATTATTTTAAATTATAAAAATATTTCACAATATTGTAGTTTCTACCGTATTTTTCATCAAATAAATACAGTCTTGGTGAGCATCAGACACTTATTTCAAAAACTAACCAACCCCAAACTTTTGAACAGTAGCGTATGTTGCTGTGCGGTTTAACAATAGTATTATTTGAATTCAATTTGAATTGCAATTGTGAGATATATATGTGGTTCTTTAGCACACTGTCAGATCGAGGGTGTCTGCGAGAGTCCATTGGACCTGCACAGGTAGATGCTGATCTTCAGCGTAGCCTGGAGGAGAGCTTGGCGTCTGAAGCCTACGAGAGAAGGATCAGACGTCTAGAACAGGAGAAGACCGAACTTACCCGTAAACTACATGGTGAGGCCACGAATGCATCCAGAATAAATCGCATTTTATCCTTCTGTCTCTCTGAAACATATTTTTTTCCCTTAGAGTCCACGCAGACAGTGCAAGCACTGCAGTACCCTGATTCAGACGCCCCTGTGAATACTAATACAGAGGTAGAGATCAGGAGTTTAAAGAGTGAGATCGACATCCTGAAGAAACAGATTGCAGGTGAGAGCTTGATATTGGGTCTCTATTGATTACCCATTGAGGTTAGTGACATCTTTGGACAAAGACTATATAATGTTGTGTCATGTCAGACTCTGGTCAAATGGAACAGCAGTTGCAGGAGGCTAGCACTGCCCGAAGAGACCTGGAAGACTCGTCTAAGGTCATCAGAGGCTTAGAGAAACAGCTGAAGGGTGTCACACAAGAAAAAAATGATCTGCACAAGGTACCCATTTCGTTGTACTTAAAAAAAATAGAGACACAAGATCATACAGTTATCTAGCTATATACGCCAATCAATGGTGGGGAAGCTATGGTTTGAAATGTGGTTAACTGGTGCAACCATGACCACACCAGGTGAACCAAGGTGGTTTACTAGCTTTAATCATTTTTATTTTAAAGGGGTCATGACATGAAAAATCAAATTAGCCTTAGTTTCCTGCAAAATCCTGCAAGTTTCAGAGCTTAAAAAGTCTTCCTTATTATACACAAAGCATTTATTTAATCAAGCTCCGAAAACAGCTTGTTTTGATATTGGAGGACTGATTGGAGTGATGTCACATGGGCAAATACATTTGCATATGCCTGCCTCCAGAACAAGACATTGACGAATAGTTTTAAATCATCACATCATATGCCCCGCCTACTTGTGTTCCATCACTTGAGCATTGTGTCAAAAGTAAACAGAATCCAATATAAAAACTGATACTGTCTATACTGGATACAGTATACAGATGCCCGCTCACTTTACTTCATGTGCTTGAGTCTGTCAACAAAAGGACAAATGGAAAAGTAAATAGAAATGTAAAAGAATGTTCGCTTTTAAAACAGCTTGTTTGCGTCCCTTTACAGACTTCAGAAGGTTACCTATGGTTTTTTATGCAATGACTTTATCCAATCATAACAGTGGCCTGTCCCTAAGGAGCTGTCCCTTAAAAATATATATATTGTGCAAAAGCTTTTATTAAGATCAGAAGTTAACCTAAAGGAACATAGTAATATATTTAAAAAAATGATGTCATGGCCCCTTTTAAACCCTTTTAAGTGTTTTAAAAACCATCCAAACAGACAGCTCTGCTAGACTGGAAGACTAGCTAGCCACTTTAAGCTGCTCCATGTTGTTTTTTTTTTTTTTAATTTAGGGTAATTTTCATAAATGACCAACTAGTTCCCTTGTTTATAGTTAAATGGTCACAGCGACCTGACTTGACTTTAATCTTTAACTGTGCCATTTAACAGATTACTCTTTAACTAAATGACTTAAGTTGATCCTAGAATGTAAGTTACATCAACGTTGATTCTGTAATGAATATGTGAAGGAGCTGCTGGAGTTGGGAGAGAAAGTGAAGACTCAGTGGAAGGAGCTGAAGGAGGCTCACAGTCAAAAGAAGATGGCCATAAAGGAGTTTTCTGAGCTAAACGAACAGCTGAGTGATCTGCGCTCACAAAAGCAGCGGCTGAGCCGACAGTTTCGAGACAAAGAGGAGGAGATGGAAGGAATGTCGCAAAAACTAGAAGCTCTGCGGCTAGAGATACGCAAGGCTGAGAAAATGCGCAAAGAGGTATATGCTTCAAAACCACCCACCCTGCTGGAACTTACTGGTGTTAGACCACTATATAAGCAAAGTCAATATGGCTTTAATTTTCATGCAGTGCCCCAGCAATCATCAGTGCTATCATATTTGTGGATTTGACAGCTGCATATTTGATGTTTGTGGTGTTGTCCTTTCAGTTGGAGGCTCAGGCTGAGGAGCAGATGGCAGAAGCTCAGAAGGAGAGAAAGCTACGAGAGAGAGCTGAACAGTTCAGTAGACAACTAGAAGACGAGCTGGAGGGAATGAAGGTGACAGTGCATCACTACATTAATATACATTTATAAATGAAATATGACTTTTTGTTGAGGAGATTCCCCCCACCCCAATCGCGAATAATCGCATCCAAAATTAAAGTTTGTGTTTACATAATATATGTGTGTGTAGTGTGTGTATAATTATTTTGTACATGTAAATACACACACATGCATGTATATATTTTAGAAAAATTTATTCTTAATATATCAAATATTTATATTTATACATAATATTAATTATGTATAAATATATATAAAATATATACATGCAAATATTTCTTAAATATATACATTCATGTTTGTGTATTTATATATAGAAAATAATTATACACACACACGTATATTATGTAAACACAAACTTTAATTTTGGATGCGATTAATCGCAATTAATCGTTGCCCAGCCCTAATTATTATTATTATTATTACATATAAAAACAGTTTTAGACACTCATTTCCCCCTTTTCTCTTGTTTTCGTACACTGCGTCCGAAATCAAATACCGCTCTACTATATAGTATGCGAAAAAAGTGCACTAAACATTAGTATGTCTGAATACATAGTATTCAAAAAACAATCGGTGAAATGTCCCCGGATGACCTACTACTTCCCCCGAGATTCTGAAGTGCGCATTCGATGGACACTTTCCTGTCCCGTGAGGCCATGGGAGGAGATTTATGGAAGTGAAGTGACGCAACTGACGCTGGTAGGTCACGTGACAGTAACAACATGGCGGATGTAGTACGTACGGATTTCATTTATACTACCCATATTCATACTATATAGAGATTTTAGATTTATTCATTTAGCTGACGCTTTTATCCAAAGTGACTTACAATTGCTTGATATGTCAGAGGTCGCCATCTCTGCAGCAACTAGGGGTTAAGAGTCTTGCTCAGGATTCGAACCTGCGTCTCTCACACTAAAGACATGTGTCTTATCCACTGCGCCATCACCGCCCCTCTATATAGAGCGTATATTTTTTTAATGTTGCATAGTAAATTCAAATTCAAGTACGCGATTTCGGACGCAGCATTAGTCTTTTCTTCTACTTTACACTCACATATGTATGTCTTGGTCCTCTTGCAGCAGTTGAAACAGACTGGGCCGTCTCACGCAGCTCCGAGCTCAGACCAGCAGCAGGAGCTGATGCGCGTGCGGGCAGAGCTGGAGAAGAAGAACGTACAGTACGAGGAGGAGTTGTGTCGTCGGGAGACGCTCCACAGCACTGAGCTAAAGGGCCTCAAGAACTTGCTACATGATGCCGAGGGTCAACACCTCACACTCCAGAAAGAGATTCTCATGCTTAAAGATAAGCTGGAGAAAACCCGCAGAGAAAGGTACATGTCTACTATATCAAAACTCATTCTTTCCATCCTGTAATTATTCAGCTGCTGGCACACTCAGCCTTCGCATAAGTAGATTTTTACAGCTTTTCTTGTCTGCAGCCCACTTACACTGAAAGGCCAAACTGAAGGACCAGAGAAATGGCGTTTAGAGGCATAAATCTGAATTTAAATGGATTGACTATATAATAACCAACTGTGTTCTATGAATCGTTCGCAGAAAACATTTGAAAATGAAACCACCAGCTTTTCTTGAGTCACCAATGTAGATTTGTTTCTGTACATTGAATCGTTTGTGGTAATAAGCTCAATGGTAGCAGAATGTAGCTGTACTGCAAACTTCATCATGTTCATTGTTGTTTTTTGCAATAGCCAAACTGAGCGAGAGGAGTTTGAAACAGAGAACAAGCAGAAGTACGAGAGGGAGAGAGCCCATCTGACAGACGAGAACAAGAAGCTTACTAGTGAAGTGGAGAAGGTGAGATCAGTATCACTCTCAAAAACACACGTGCCAATGTTCATTATTATCATTAGTCTATGTCTCTTTCATCACAAAAAGTATACATCAAATCCTGTCTGAAATTTCCCCTTTCTCTGTTGGCACCCTCTCCCCAAATCCGCTAACATTCCTAGAGAGAGATTGTAACCACTCTTAAACAAAATTGCTTCTTGGCTCAGCCACTGTTTACTTTGGGCCGCGAGGTAAAATCGGAATCAGCCAGTCAAATAATTCTGCAAGTTTGGACATATCAGATATTAAAGGGCTCCTTATTTTTGGTGGCATGGATATTAAACATTATTCATTTCACAAAAAAATACCTGGAAACCCAAAACACAAAGGCAGTTTAAAACAATAGCGCAGCCGGCCAGGGCTGTCATGTCAAATGCCAGATTGGATGGGGTTTTGAAACATAAGCAAGAATGATGGCATTTGGAAGGAATTGAACCAGGATGTAAAAATGCCTGAATAAAGTCACATTCCAATAAAAAGAGCACTACAGAAGTTTTGTATAGACTTGCCGTAACAAAGTATGTTTGCTTCCTGTCTTTTAGACAACATTCACTTTATTTCAGCACTTTACTTTATATTTTATTGTTCCATTCTTGGGAAATTTGTCTTGGACAACATTACACGGTCAGTACACAAATTCGATCACATATCATATCATACAATAATTCGAATATAGCAACATTGCAATGATAAAAACTAGCAGCATCCTACATCAATTTTGAAAATCTTACTTTGGATTGTGTTGGTTTTAAACTACAAAATGTGGATTGGATAAACTACAAAATGTGCTATTACTTTTCTAATCAGTCAGGCGATAAAACAAGCAAAAAAATACATCGATTTATACCTAAGGATGGACTTTTCCAATTTCAAGAGCCTTGTGACTGAGTTATTTTGACTGGGCCTGTGAGTAACCATCTAGCAAACAACATTTGTATTTTCATTTGTTTTTAAGCATCCAACATTGCCACAAAATGGTGAGACCACACATTCAGTAGACCTACTGAAACTAGAGAAATTTAGTTGGCTGATTTCATTTGAAGTCTTTCTATTTTTTTTCTTGTAAGTTTAATTGGATTTTAATGGTTTCAGTTAATAACAACACTGATAACAATGACAACCACTTTAACCACATAGCAATGGCTGTCTTATCCATTCAATCTCCATTTGTATGCTTCCTCCCATCTTTACTCTTCTGTCTCATTGTGGTCTCTTTTCTCTCTTCAGCTGACCTCGATGTATGAGCAGCTCAGCAGTAGTCACAGGCAGCTGGAGGAGGAGATGAGAGAGTTGGCTGATAAGAAGGAAAGCGTTGCCCACTGGGAGGCCCAAATAACTGAGATCATCCAGTGGTGAGTGGAGCCCTCTACCTGCACCCGCTTGCCATCACACCTGCAGAGAAAGAAGACATGATGATGGTGACCTTTACCCAGATCTGCATGGCTGTGCAGATCCAGATCATGCGGATGATGCAGATCAAGTGGCCATCTTGTGACCATTCATCACTTTTCAGTTGTAAATAAGAACACAGATTTTATGCTTAAAGGTGCTCTAAGCGATGTCACACTGCGATGAAACATTTTCAGCTGCCTGTCCCCTGAACACACTAAAAAAACGCTCTCTCACTCTGTAGACAGCCGCCAACCTGGACCACAAAACATAAAAAACAGTGTTCCAGCCAATAATTGACAAGAATGATTTGGGGGGTTGGGGGTTAGTGCGCAAGGAGGAGGGAGGGTCGAGCTATCCTCCGTTTTTTTTGACAATACTTCAAATGTCAACAAGAAATGTCACCCAACATCGCTTAGAGCATCTTTAATTTTGAGGTTAAGCTGAAATAAGCTAATCTGTGCAGGGTGAGCGACGAGAAGGATGCTCGAGGTTACCTCCAAGCTCTGGCCTCAAAAATGACAGAGGAGCTTGAAGGGCTCAGGAACACCAGCTTGGGAGCTAGAGGAACGGTGAGATGCGTGCACACATCAGATAAGGATGAAACGCATATCCTCCTATTCTTGCTCTTCTGATGTGGTGGGTCTCTCGCTTTGTCAGGACATGCCGTGGAAGATGAGGCGCTTTGCTAAGCTAGACATGTCTGCGCGTCTGGAGCTGCAGTCTGCACTGGATGCCGAGATCAGAGCCAAACAGTCCATCCAGGACGAGCTTAACAAAGTCAAAGCATCCAACATTGCCACAGAATGGTGAGGCCACACATATCAACAGAGTTCGTCTCAACTCTATTGAAAACACAGAGATTGTTTGCTGATTTGATTTAAAGTCTAATGTTTGTTTTTGTTTTTTTTAGCTCAATAGAAACAATATTTTATTGACCGTTTATGTGAATAGTTTTGATTTTTTTGATTTTTTTTTTTTTTTATGTGGTGAATAGGCTTAGTTTATTTTGTTCACACTCTCTTCTCGAATGAGGTGAATTTAAATAGAGTGACTTAGTTTTCGGTCTGTTATTTTTGTCTCGCAGTAAATTGCAAGAATCCGATAGTAGAAACCAGGAGCTGCTGGTGGAAATTGAGAGGCTGAGGAAGGAGACAGAGGAGCTGAGGCTGAGAAGAGGTAAGAATCTGTTATTTACATATGTGACCCTGGACCACATCACATGGGTCAAGTTTTTTAAATTGAGATGTATACATCAGCTTTCCATCGATATATGGTTTGTTAGGATAGGACAATATTTGGTCCTATTAAACTATTTGAAAATCTGGAATCTGAGGGTGCAAAAAAACTCTCAAAAAGTAAATGTTTTATATATTTACAGTAGGAAATTTTCAAAATATCTTCATGAAACGTGATCTTTACTTAATATCCTAATGATTTTTGGCATAAAAGAAAAATGTTTAACCATATGATGTATTGTTGGCAATTGCCACAAATATACCTGTGCTACTTGTGACTGGTTTTGTGATCCAGGGTCACATATTTTCTGTTTTATTTTGTAATTTATTTGCTTTTTTTATAGCATTAATTCATTTTTATTGCAGTTTAATTTGAGTAATTTTTAATCGCGATTAATTGTGTGACAGCACTAGTATTATTCAATATCCGCCTTAATTCAATTAACAAAAATGAATTTAGTTAACAATAAACAACACTGGTGACTATCAAATATCCACATGATCAGTGCAGCATTGCTTTTCACAGTGTCACATGCTAACAACAGTTCTGGCTTTGTGAACTTTAAATAGATCTTTTAATAAGATTCTGTCATTTGTAGGTGTTAAGCATCAGGATTCACAGAATTCCTTCTTGGCATTCCTCAATGCGCCCACTTCTGCTCTGGATCAGTTTGATGTAAGTTTGAGATCCCAGGTGTTGTTCATGAGAACATCTTCATAGAAGGTCGCTATGGTTTCCAAAGAAATCATTTGCATCATTTTTCTTGAGTTTTTTTCCATGTTTGTTTTCTGTATTCTTCTAAAACCTCTTGATCTGTTTTATTATTTTCAGTTTTTCTCCTGTCATAATGTGTATGGTTATTGTGTTTGCTTTTTTTTCATTCGGTTGCCAATCAGGACTCATTATCTTCCTCTTCATCTTCTTTAGTTGAATTTTGGGAAGATGTAAGTTCTCCTTCAGCCATGTTATAGTGCAATCAATGTCTTTTTTTTAATTATTCATTTTACACATTTAAAAGCAGACAAACAAAAGCCCTACTCCCGTTATGAAACTCCTACAGGAACAATATCAGAAAACAACAGAAAACTCGCAATTGATTCTAATTGAGTTTGACATTAGCTAGCACAATACTCAAAAAGCATAAAAATATACAATTCAGACAAATTGGGAAATAAAGTAATTTTTTTCACTACTCCAAATCCTTTTTATTGACACTTTTCTGGATTGAATTCAGTATTGAACTGTTTTTACATTCTACTGATGTTGTTTTTCTTATCTGATCCTACATCCTCCTCAGTCTCTTTGGTAGTGACTCCTTGGAGTTCTTTAATGTGAAGTGATTTCTTTGTGCACGTAAACTATACTCAGAAATCCATCCACCAGATTAGACGTGTTCTTACATGCCCTCATTCCCTTCCCTCCGTTTTCCTGCCTGCCGTCCCAGGCCTTTATCCTATCCAGCTGACATTGCACATGAAGTTTGACTCTCTTTTCATATCCTTTCTCTCTCTCCATATGAAGCGGTCACCCTCTTTTGGTCTCGGAAGCAAAACCAGACGTGTAAGACCCACTTTTGTCCTGCGTCACAGTAAAATCCCCCTGTCGTATTGTTTTTGTCCTGTGGTTGTGATGGCTTGTTATGCAAACTGCATCGGTGGCAGCTGATAGTGGTGATATCTGCATTGCATGAGACCTTAAATGCATCTGAAATGTGTTTGGGAAACTTCCTTTCATCTATCCAAATGTGTATATTTATACCATATGAATATACTTCAGAGAAACTGGGTTTTTTGTCTGGGTTGGTTAATTAAACTTTGTGGTTTATTTTCCATACCATGTGCTTTTATAGTACATTTCAAAAGCCGTTTTAAATGGCGGGATATAGAATTCATTTACGTGGCTCAATATTTGGATCTAATTTTATCTTTTGCTCACGTATAAAAGACAAAAATAAGTTTGTCTACTTAAAAATGTACAGGGGTCGGTAAGATATTTTTATTCAGCAAGGATGAATTGAATTTGAATTGGATCTAAACTGACAGTAAAGACATTTATTATGGTACAAAATATTTTATTTAAAATAAATTCTGTTCTTTTGATCTTTCTATTCATCAAAGTTGGTTGAAAAATCACGGTTTCACAAATTTTAAGCAGCATAGGTGTTTTTAACTTTGATGATAATATTAGAATGATTTCTGAAGGATCATGTGACATTGAAGACTGGATGAATGCTGAAAATTCAGCTTAATCATCACAGGATTAATTATATTATAAAAGAAAACTTTACTTTAAATTGTAATAATATTTCACAATTTTACGGTTTTACTGGTAGTAGTGTAATTGCTTGATGAAGAGTCATACAGGTTTACAAAGACATGACGCTGAGTAAATGATGAAAGAATTTAAATTTGAGTGAACTAATCTTTTAAAGATCACTTTAATGTGAGACCCTCATAAAGTGTGGATATGGTTTCCATGTAGTTCCATGTGTTTCTGCCCTTCATTCTGTCTTGCATGTATAGTTGGTGTGTGGTCTCTGTGTAGTGGAAATATTGTCCCTTTACTCTTTGGTTTGGAGCCTGGGTGCACATGCTTTGTTCTGCTTAGAGGGTGTAACTCCAGTAAAAGTGTTATTGTCATGATAAGCTTTATGGGCTTAATGTATCGCTTTGAGTGTGTTTCGCTCTGCATGGTGGCATGTCCTTCTGATGTCGCAGTCTGTGCCGTATGACAACTTTAGTAAAGATAATTATCATCTTTTTGCTTCTTAGCTTGACTCAGCAGATTTCACTCCCTCCAACACTCCATCAAGAGATGAAGATTCAAGATCTCGCCGCATATCACGCTCACGGTCCCCATCCACCGCCAGTGACATGGAACCTATTGAGGTATCAATTATGAAAATCCTGTTAGGATTTACTCTCTCATGTCATTCCAAACAAATATGCTATTTTTTTTAATGTGAAGCACAAAAGCAGATGTACTGGCTAATCTTTTCCATAAATAAAGTGATCCAGCCTGTATCCGGCATTTTTAACACAGAAGAAAGTCATAAAGGTTTGGAACGACATGAGTAAATGATGACAGTATTTTCACTCATCACTTTAACTCTTCCCATGACCTTTGTTTATATAATAAAATGCACTGATATGATAATGTATCCTTCTCATAGTTGATTGACCACACGTCACGTGGTCTTCAGACTCCAACAGGCAGATCAGGCTATGGAAGCTTGGGACACTCATCACCTAAGGTAACATTTAGAGATTTAGGCCACAATATCCGTGTGTTATGCCGATATCTGACTATTTAAGTAATCTGTAAAATGTGTCAACCTCTATAGATTACACTACTGTTAAAAAAGGTATATATATATATATATATATATATATATATATATATATATATATTCCTGTAATGGCAAAGCTGAATTTTCAGCGACTTAAGCTTCACATGATCCTTCAGAAATCATTCTTATATACTGATTTGGTGCTCAAGAAACATTTCTTATTATTATCAATGTTGAAAACATTTCTGCTAATTAATATGCAGAACTATGCAAATACTAATATGCAAAACACAATACGTTGTTTTTAGGATTCTTTGATGAAAGTAAGTTAAAAAAAGAACAGCACCTATTTGAAATGGAAATCTTAATGTAATGCATAACAAAGTAGTAATTTCTAATTTCGTATTAATGTCTTGCAAAATATTTTTATGCTGTAATGATTGTACTGTGCTATACATATGTGTTGCAGAACTTCTTTAAGTATTAATATTAGCAGATTATCCCAAAAAACTTTCTTTTTTTCATGAATTTGCAACAAAAACAACTGTATTATAATATATACTGTTACAGTGATATAAAAGGACTTGCATTGTGTGCTGTAGGAATTTTGTCCAACACTCCTCTTAAGCATTTGTCTATTTCAATTGGGACATCTATGGAAATGGTTTAATTACATCGCTGATGTTCTCTGCTCCACAGCCCAAGGCTCACCAGTTTATTGTGAAGTCCTTCAGCGTTCCCACCAAATGTAATCAGTGCACCTCTCTCATGGTGGGACTTATCCGTCAGGGCTGCGCCTGTGAGGGTGAGGACAACATAAGAAAAATGAAAGCTGGGTGTGATATGTGAATATGACAACAGTGAATATGACTTTTTTTTTCCGAGATAATCAGACCAGTGCAAATTTATTTCCTCAGAGGAATGCATAAGGATAACCAGTATAATCCTTTAAAAATTTCCCTTTTGTGTTCCACTGAAGAAATAAAGTCATTCCAGTTTGGAATAAAATAAGGGTGAACCTTTCCTTTCACATTGATTAAATATGCCCCAATCCCAGGATGCCTTATTGACAAAATGCTCTGTAATACTCAGTGCCTGTGTCCTCAATCTCTCCTTATAGTCTGCAACTTCTCCTGTCACGTCACCTGTGCTGATAAAGCCCCGTCTGTGTGTCCCGTCGCACCTGACCAAACAAAGGGCAAATTGGGAATTGATGCTCAGAGGGGCATTGGGACTGCATATGAGGGACATCTTAGGGTAAGATTTGTTCTGCTCTTCATTTATTAGACACATTGCCTACTACCTTTCCCATTGCTGTTCATTTGTCTGTACACTATGAGCCACAATTTGTTTTTGGCTGCCTAGAAATGAAGATTTGACTGTCTTTTCCAGGTGCCAAAGCCCACAGGGGTGAAAAGGGGTTGGCAGAGGGTCTGGGCAGTGGTTTGTGACTTCAAACTCTTCCTGTATGAGCTTGGAGAAGGGAAAGGTGCCCAGCCTGGTGTCATAGTTAACCAGGTCATCGACATGAGGTGAACGAGGTGTTCGTTCAAATGTGATTTTTAAATTTTTTAGTCAAATATGTCATGAATTATTTCAATATATTGTGCTTGACTCTCTATCCTGAGCAGGGATGAAGAGTTTTCCGCCAGCTCGGTTCTGGAGTCTGATGTCATTCATGCTAACAAGAAGGATATCCCCTGTATTTTTAGGGTAAGAGCACTTTATTAAATACACGCACTTTATTTCTATTTTATTCAAAATAGAAATATTTTGTAACATTCTAAATGTCTTGATTGCCATCAATTTATTAAATCCTAGCTAAATAAAAGTATTAATCTAATTTTTTGTTGTTGTTTTTTAGTGGATAGTCTACCTTGAGAAAAGTAATTTGAATTTCATTTTCAACTTGAACTTTCAGGCTTTGTTATCAAATATCGTACAGGGAGAGAGACTGACTTGGACAACAATATTTTAAAAAGTGCTTAAATATTTAATATTTGCTATCGTCAGTGCTCCAGGAGTGTGCTGAAATGTCTGCTCCGGTCCAATTGTTTTTAATTCACTTTGCACTTTTTGCACAATGCAATCCACAAACCTTCTTGCTCGTTTTTCATATTCCCTTGGCTCTACGCACCTGAAGAAAAAGGATTTTTTGTCAGTTTAGCGCAACAATTTCTTCTAGTTTTCATAATTGTTGTTGTGATTGATACCGTGAAGCTGCTTTGATGCAATCTATATTATGAAAAGCGCTTTATAAATATACTTGACTTGACTTAGAAAAGCAAAATAAAGTATTTATTTTGAGTTCTAGCAAAAATCAGATCTCTAAAACTTTGACCTGCTTGTGACAGACTGCCATTCTTCTCAGTTCAAGTGTTAATGTATTCACTACGTTGCCCCTTTGTAGGGCAGAATAGTGATTTATTTCTGTGCTAAATTCTTCACTTTCATCATTCACCATACTATAACTGTGATTTTCTTAATAATAGCAACCAGGTGATTATTTAATAATCATGACTGAACTCACTATAGGCTTATGCAGTTATTTATAGTTATTTAATTTAAAGACATATTTGAATTGCCTTATATGCAGTGCTATCCATTCATTCCACAGGTAACAGCATCTCAGCTGTCCGCCTCCCCCAGTCAGAAGACGTGCATCCTGATCCTGGCCGACAACGAGCAAGAGAGGTCAAAGTGGGTTTGCGCTCTGAACGAGCTGCAACGCATCCTGAGGAAAAACAAGCTGAAGGAGCGTTTCGTCTACGTGCCTAAAGAAGCCTACGACAGCACGCTTCCTCTCATCAAAACCACCCAAACTGCTGCTATTATAGGTACAGAGACTCACAAAACTCTTGTCAGATCTACACAATGTTAAAGAACAAATGGTATTTCCCTTATCTAGTGTTTAACCAAAAATGTTTGTGTCTAGATCATGAGCGGGTTGCTTTGGGGAATGAGGAGGGCCTGTTCGTCATCCACGTCACCAAAGATGGTAAAACTTCAATATTTAATCCTTTTACTACTTTGTTGTCTGTTAAACTTGGTTGTGTGGTTTAGTGGCCAGAAATCTGGACCGGTAACTGAAAGTTTGTTGATTCAAACCCCAGATATGCTGATATATGAGTTACTAGGTTGCTTCAGCGCAATACGTTTACTCAGAAATGACTGTAATTTCCGAATGTTTAAAACATTGGACATGCTCTCCATCATTTTGACTGGAAAAACTTGGTCTATTGCATTGGAATGCTAGACGTTTATTTAATTCTTTGGAAAATGAAAACGACAGATTAAAATGGAGCACGATTGAAATTTTTTACCTCAGAGGCTGGACTAAAAATAACCATTATCTGTCATTTTGACAGACTGAGTAAACCTTACATTGGATAAAAGTAGCAAAATAATGTTTTTATCTATTTTTTAACCTATTTTTAGCTATTTGTTAGAGCAGTCATAGATTACAAATCGATTAAAGGTTGTAAACTATCAAAATTACTGATTTAGACCACTATTGTTGTTGAACCGCATACACATTTAAACTGAAATAACTGATGCAAGACAAACATCCACTGAACATTTTTGTTCTTTCTGCTAGAAATCGTTCGCGTGGGTGATATCAAGAAAGTGCATCACATAGAACTGATGCCCACAGAGCACCTCCTGGCTGTCATCTCAGGCAGGAACCGACAAGTGTGCCTGGTCCCCATGGCGGGGCTCGACGGGAGGGAGATTGACAAGATTAAGGTGGCTGATACTAAAAACTGCCAGGCGCTGGTGTCCGGTGTGGTGCGCAATGGCGTCTGCTTTTGCCTCGCCATTAAGCGGCAGATCACCTGCTTCGAAATTAACAAGAGCAAATCCCGCCACTGCCATCTCATGGACATACAAGTACAGTATCCAAAACCTCTTTTTTTCTGTAGTGTTCATATTCATTAGATCGCAAAGATTGCCTTTGTTAGCACACACAGCAACATCAACAGCCCTTTCTAAATCTCAGGCTCCAGGAATTATCCAGTGGATGGCGCTGTTCAGCCAGCAATTATGCGTAGGCTACCAAGCGGGCTTCATGCGGTACAGTTTGCATGGAGAAACCCTTCCGACCAGCTTACTCCATCCAGATGACCCCACATTGGCGTTCATTAAGGCTGAAAACTTGGATGCCATTTGTGCAGTGGAAATCTCCAATAAAGAAATGCTGCTCTGCTTCAGCAAAATTGCAGTGTACGTGGACACACATGGCAGACGCTCACGCCAGCAGGAGCTGATGTGGCCCGCGACGCCCACCGCCTGCTGTGAGTACCGAGTAGAGAGACGTTAATCCTTTGCTTAGAAGGTGAGGCAGTGAAAAGGTTTGGTTGGATTGACCTTGTGGCTGCTTTATATCTTGCAGGCTACAACGCCCCCTACCTGTCAGTCTACAGTGAAAATGCAGTGGATGTGTTTGACGTGAACACTATGGAATGGATCCAGACCATTCCTCTCAAAAAGGTTTGCTTTTTTTCTGTCAGAAGAGTTTTAAATATTAAATTAAAATAAATGAACAACTGTTGCACACCTGAATGGTTACAGCTGGGTGCGTTTGACACAGGAAATTATAATTTATAAATAACACCATTCAAAATAATAAATTGAACGAAACATAGTTTTGATAAATACTTTTATTTAGCAAGAAGAACACATCATCAGATTCATTAAATATATATATGAAGAGTTCAGATGCAAAAGCCTCTAAATGCCATTTGAAATTTTCTTCTAAAATGACCATTTTTATCAAACTTGTATATTTAAGTTCAGTAATTTCACTTAAATGACAATTAATAGGTAATCTTCATTGCCATTTAAGTGAAAATACTGAACTTAAATATACAAGTTTGATAAAAATGATCATTTTAGAAGAAAATTTCAAATGGCACTTAGAGGCTTTTGCATCTGAACTCTTCATATATATATATATATATATATATCTCACGGTTTCCACAAAAATATTAAGCAGCACAATACATTTTCAAATATAATATTATAATTATAATCTTTGAATATTAAATTATAATAATTTTCAATTATATTTATTTTTACTGTATTTTTAATCAAATAAATACAGCATTGGTGAGAGTTGGATATTTATATATATATAAAAAATTTAATTACCAACACTGCACATTGCTGAACCTTGCAAAACATTCTATATTTGTAAATATTTAAAAAAAAATAAAATAAATACGCTGAGTAAATTTATATTTCATAAATATTTCAAGTACTTGCAATTTTAAACATTCTCTCAGATAACTAGTAATTAATAAATTTTAAGTAATAAATTGAATTCTGCCATCTCTAAATGAATAAATTTCCAAAAAATGAAATGAATATATACGTTTAATAAATGTTCATATATATATATATATATATATATACCTTCAGAAAAGCAAAAGAGTTGACAATAATGCAGTTTAATTAGACATTACCATTAGCCTTGTTATGTTGTGATTATATTTATGTTGATTTGTTAACAAAAATAATGAATAAAAAAAATCTATTCATATAAAAGATATTTGCAATGAAGAAAAAAATGCTTGATTTATTTTTATTTTATTTTATTTTATTTTAATTTACTGAAACCAAAAATGAGTCATCTAAGTAATCCAAGCATCTCACTGTCTCTGTGCAGGTCCGTCCGTTGAACATGGATGGCTCTTTGAATCTCTTGGGCTTAGAAACGGTCAGACTCATCTACTTCAGAAACAAGACTGCAGGTAACAGCAGTCACTCCATAATTCAAAGGCATAAATCGTGACAAAAATCTTCAGTTGGGTGTTGATGTTGCTGCCTTTGTTTTAGAAGTGCCGTTTGAAATAATGAATAATTCATATTTGAATAATATGTCTGATAATACATTATTTGTGTGTGTTTAGAGGGGGACGAACTGGTGGTGCCTGAGGTGTGTGATAACAGCAGGAAGCAGATGGTACGCAACATGAGCAATAAGAGACGATTCTCATTCCGTATTCCTGAGGAGGAGAGACTGCTGCAGAGGAGGTGATTCTCACACACACAAACACACACTCATGTTGTGTTTTCATGTTTTATGGGGACTTTCCATAGATTTTTTTTACTGTGTTTTATTCCAGATTTTTATACTGTACAAACAATATATTCTATACCCTAACCTTACTCATCACAGAAAACTGTTTATAACCTGTTTTCCTTATGGGGACCAAAACAAATTTACCCACACGGACAAGAAATTCGAACACACACACAAAGTTCATATGACATTTGTTTTTAGGTCTAGTTTCAACATCCAAATTCATTTCCTACTCGCAAAATGTCATTATAATCATTCTAAGGCTTCTACGTACGTATATGAACTGGTGTCTTTGCAGAGAAATGTTGAAAGATCCTGAGAGGAGGAGCAAGCTGATCTCAAATCCTACTAATTTTAACCATGTGGCTCATATGGGGCCTGGAGATGGAATGCAGATCCTCCGAGATCTGCCAATGGTGAGAGGCTCATCTTTTTAAAATAATATTCTGGGTTTAGTACACGTTAAGCTCAAACGACGGCATTTGTGGCATAATGTTGATTTCTATTGTACAACAATTAATTTCACTCCTTTTCAATATAAAATGAAAGATAGCCATTGCTTCAATTGTAAGTCAGGCACTTATGATGGAAGTAAAAGGGGACAATTTGTTAGTTTAAATACTCAAAATGTAAACAATATGCATGTTAACATGATTTTTGATTTTTGAAATTGCTCACTAACCTTTTATAACTAACTAATAATGTACACGTCTCAACAGAAAAAATTATTTTTGAAAATAAGCATTTGCTTTTTTCAAAGAAAACTAGTCAAAATCATTTTTCTGGTAATCAATATTGACACAAATGCTTTTTATTGAGCTTGGCTTGTACTAAGTCAGAATATGCTTTTACATTCTCATTTTGCTTTGTATCTTGGTCATTTTCTTTTGTTTTCTGTTCCTTTTGCTTTGTTTTCTGGTCATTTATCAAGTCACTGTCATATTTTTTTTAATTAATACTTCTATTCAGCAAGGATGCATTACATTTGATCAAAAATAACAGTAAAGACATTTATAGAGATTTCTATTCCAAATAAATGCTGTTCTTTTAAACTTTATATTCGTCAAAGAATCCTGAAAAAAAGTATCCAAAAATGTTTCTGCATAAATTTTTTTTTAAAAAGATGACTTAATACAATAAGAAATGTTTCTTGAGCACCAAATCAGCATATTCAAACAATTTCTGAAGGATCATGTGACACTTTCTTTATATTTATTGATGTGTCATGGGTCATTCATGCACCGTGTATTGATATGTGTTAATAGCAGCATTATATCATAAACATCATAATATTGAAACCCATAATTTGTTTTCATCAAGTCATGTTTGTCTCACTCATTGCATGCTTGTGTCACTGTTCTGTGTGTGTGTGTGTGGTTTTTCTCTGTGTAACCTGTAGAATGTGCGTGCTCAGGACAATCGTGCTGGGTTCAGTGGATCCGTCAGCATCCCATCAATCACCAAAAACCGAGCCGAACCTGGTCGTTCCATGAGCGCAAGCAGTGGTCTAGGAATGCGTAAGTACACACGCATGGCATGGCTGCTGTTATACTTCCCAGATTTCCACGCATTTCAAACCCAAGCCACTTCTTTCGGGTCCTCTTCATCAGGGACGTCCTCTCAGAACGGCAGCGCTCTGAGGAGGGAGCTGTCGAGCAGCAGCTACAGCTCGAAACGCCAGACCATGACATCACCTTCAGAGAGCTCGTTGTCGTCAGGAGGGGGAATGGATGTGGGCGAAGCGCCACTCTCTCAGTTTGATAGAGAGGTGAGTCATGATGTAGGAGGAATCAGGACTGTGGTATCTTCATTACCTCATCACATTAAAGGCAGATTTGCACTATGCAGGGACGTCACAGCACATGACCAGCAAGCTATAGCATCCGTGACGATTCAACTTGAGCCTTATGCTGACTTCACATGCTATAGGAATTATTGTAAATACGAGTTTCCTGGCCTAAAATTGGACATGATTGACAAGTCTTTATTTACGACTGGGAAACTTGGAGATAATCTGGACGGGCCATAAACTTTATCCATGGTGGAGGAGAAAATGATCAGTGTCGTGACAGTTGTCTTAATTTTATTAGTTTTTCCATTAACATCCACATTGCTTTCTCCTGCCGTCACAATCTTTATGTATATCGACCATTTAATGCATTAAAAATAGCATTTATTTGACCTAAATTGACTGACAATTGAGAATTGACAAAGCATGAGTACAATAGCGTCATGTGTATGGTTTTCAATAAATAAGACTGTACATTTAATTTAAATCTAAATCCAATGTTAAGCATGTGAAGTCACATCTTATTATGCACAAACAATTTTCAGGCAACGTGTCCTTGAAAAAACTGGCTACAAAAGTTAGTTTTTGTTCTTTTTTAGGCTCTCTTTTCTCTCAAACACCACTTTTGTATTTGAAAACACCAAGTCAGAAATGACTCTCGATGACTTGTTATTACTACTCAAAAAAGATAATTTGTTCACCCTCATGTCGTTCTAAAACCCTTTTGATTTTTCTGCACACCTCCTTATAAAAACTGCTGGCCCTATCCCTTCCCATGAGGCCTGTGACGGTGGAACACTCCAAATGTCGTTTTCCCAAAGCAGTTCAATTCGTTGTGTTCCCCTCCACCTAGCTTTGTCAGTGCTTACTCCACCTTATGCCTGCCGCCCCATTCCACTACATCCAACAGTCTCCTTAGCAAACCACCCACCCGCGCCCTTATCTCACCCGTCATCTCCCCATATCTCCGCGCTTTGCGCTCCCTGGCCGCCCCATTCTCCTTCAGCAAGTGTGGAAGCCATTCTGGCACTCAGTCTGCCCTTTCCTTCTCAGTGGCAGGCGGTATCGCCCTCGGAGAAGACCCCTGATCTGAAAAGGGCTTTAAGGACCCTGCTTAGTAAGATGAAGGTAAACGCCACACGTTTGCAGTGAAACACATACACACACACACATACACGCCTGCTGTCATCTGCACACTCGGGCAGCCCTGCAGAGTGCTTTACCCACTGCCCATTTTTGAAGCCCTCGTCCACTGCCTACAAGTGAAGCAGAGAGCTTCAGTTGGGAATGGCAAGCTTCCATCCGCATGTTTCGCCTTCATACTGCTCCTGCTGGCCAGCCCCTGTCAAAATGAATGTTTTTACGAGAAAAAATTTAACCAAATATGTCATTTTTCCAGTAGCTAGGGATAAACATTAACAGTATGCTAATGTACTATAGCACCCCTTGTGGCAAAGCTTAGAATGCAACGTCTGCACTTTGTTGTGAACTTTTTTTTAGGTTGCAGTGTTTGCATGAATATACTTCTGAAGAGAGTGTTTCAATTCTGGACTTGATGCACTAATTGCTTCAAAGAGTCTTAACAGAGTTGACAACTGAGAACCCCTGGCCATGAGTGTGTTTTTGAGGATGAGCACTTGAGTTACTTTATAGTGCCTTGTTCTCTGAAACATAGCTGGATCAAAGGACCACCCCCACTTTTATGCTTTTTAGACATGGCAGAGGCCAGTCAGGGAGGCTAATACAATATTATTAAATGTAAACTTTCACTTAAATCAAGCAAAATTCATGTAGTTTGGCACACATTTGTCCTATTTCTATATTTTGGGTAAGTTAAAGGGATAGTTCACCCAAAAATGAAAATTGTGCCATCATATACTCACCTTCATTTCGTTCCAAACCTGTATGACTTTCTTTCTTCTGCAGAACACAACAGATGTTTTGAAGAATGTTTCAACTGTTTATGTCCATTCAATGAAAGTTAGTGGGGTCTAATGTTTTTTGGTGAATTATCCTTTTAATACTGATTAATATTCTCTTGATGGTGGCATGTTAAATGGTGAACCAAGCATGCCATGTTTACAGAGCCTTCCTCGTTTAAAACCTACTGAAAGTCAGATTCCACTTGACTGGGTTTATTTGCACTTTTACAGGATTTGGAGTCATTGCATGTGTACACTACCGCTCAAAAGCTTGGGGTCAGTAAGAATTATGTTTTAAGAAACAAACACTTTTATTCAGAAAATTATATTTCTAATAAATACTGTTTTTTACTTTCTATACATAAAATAAAATCCTGAAAAAAAATACAAACATCATGGTCAAAAAAATTGACAAAAAAAATTAAGCATAACCATTTTCAAAATGTATATGGAATAATAAAAAATGTTTATTGTATACACACACACACACACACACACACACACACACACACACACACACATATATATATATATATATATATATATATATATATATATTAAACAAGAAAACCATTATTTTAAGTTGTAATAATATTTCACAATATTACTGCTTTTACTTTATTTTTGATCAAATAAATGCGACTTTACTGACCCTATACATTTTGAAGGGTAGTGTAGTTAAAGGCTTCATATGTCCATTGTCTTCATCTTTTTCTTGTGTTTTTGAAGTGAAACTTTAGACTTAGGCCTGGTTTCACAGAGCTAGGAGGAAGATTAAGCCAGGATTAGGCCTCGGGGAATATAAGTAGCTTTTATAAACTTGTCTTAGAAAAAAACATTACTGGTGTGCAAAACTATCTTAAAACAAAATCTTGAACAAAACTATGGAAGCTTGTTTCCACCACAGAATATTAAAAATAAAAGATAATTGGAACTTTTTATCTCACAATTGCGAGTTTACAGAATTGTGCGATATAAAGTCAGAATTGCGTCATTTAAAGTCGCAATTGCGTGATATAAAGTCGCAATTGCGACATATAAACTCACTATTGCGTGCTATAAGGTCAGAATTGTAAGATATAAACTCTTAATTGCAAGAAATAAACTCTCAATTCTGACTTTTTTTGCGCAATTGCGAGTTTATATTTCGCAATTTTTTTACTTCTATTTTTATTCTTTAGTAAGCTTCACATAAACAGGGAACCATTTACAGCAATACGATATTTTGAAACAAGACTTCACATTGCCTTCATTCCTGAATGTTATGAGTACAAGTCATACATGTTGTACTGAATACGTAAATAAAGATACATGGTCATTGCATCTTCTACTGCGTCTTCTACTGTTAATGACGTTTTTCCTCAGAATTGCGAGTTTATATCTCACAAATCTGACTTTATAAAACGTGATTGCGACTTTAAATCACACAATTGTGAGAAAAAAGTCGGAATCACCTTTTTTTTTTTTATTCTGTGGCGGAAACAAGCTTCCATACAAAACAATGGCACTGACATATTTTAAGATATATCAGTGCAAGTTTAAAACAGCTAAAACGTGCATTTTAGTCTGGGACTAGCTTAAGCCTAGTCTGTGAAACCGGGGATAAGACTATTATAGTAGAGACTCTCTTGATCAAATTATTCTGTTGGTAGTGTCGCTGTTTTTACAGTATTTTTGTTTGTTTTTGTTTTTCAGGACTCTGATTCGCCCCGGCACTCCACTGCCTCCAACAGCTCTAACTTCAGCAGCCCGCCAAGCCCCGCCTCCCCGCACAAGACAAAGTCCCTCTCACTGGAGAGCACAGACCGCACAGGGTGGGACACATGATGGACTCAACGGTGAACCAATCACAACAAACTCCGAGTCTGCCTGTAACAGTGCTCCGCCCCCCTCCCATACAGTCGCACCCAGGCACTACAGGCCACTCCCACCTAATTTGCATAAACGATCACCACTGGGGAACATACAAAGGAAAAACCACACCAACATGTGAGCGTTTGTATGTGCGCGTGGATGCGGATGTTTGAGCGACGACCCCGTCGGCAAAGCTGATTGGGTGAAAAAGTGGAGGCTACTAGTTCGGGATTTAATTGTTACTGGCGTTTGTACATAGACCGGGTTAGGGGTGAACTTTTATTTATTTATCATTTAGCCATTTCAAGGCGGAAAATACTGTCACGTCCCTCACTCCGCTCTTCAGCTGTGGACCGTACGGGAATGATGATTCCATTATAGGATCCCACTAATTTACCAGGAAAAAATTGCAATGATGTATATTTTTTATTTGCTTTTAAAAGTGATGTGTGCAGTGATTCGTTTGTTACTTCAGCTAACGGAATACCAGGCGACCTCATCTATTGCTTCCTGTCCTATATTTGTAGGAATTTATAGAGGCTTTCTGACATCATCGCCAGTCTCCATGTAATCCGAACCTTCCGTGAAACAACATGACTTGTGAAAACACATCACAGTAATGTACATAGGTTAAAAGTATAGTATAATATATAATAAGGAAATATTGAAGAGATAAACTATGTGGAAAAAAATCTCACTGCTTTTATTTTTAAAGAATTATTTTAATATACTCACGCCAAGACCATTTTAAAAAAAACCTTCAGTTGCGTCCGTTCTTTTAGATTTTTATTTTGTTTTATGAGACGATACTGCCTTGTGTATTTTTATTTCGTTGAATATTTTTTGGGTGAGACACACAAGCCAAGCTGTTTTACTACAAGTGTGCTTTAAAAAAAAAAACGAAACAAAATGTCCGCCCGCTTCACTTCTGCTTTATCAGACCGAAACTGTACAAATATCATATTTCTGCGATCTGGAACTGTTAGGTCCAAATTGTTGAACTTGTCCATGTAATTTGAGGTTTGCAGACAGACAAAAGCCACTTCGTTTTGTTTCTGGATGGTTTCATGGTTACAGTATGGGAAATAGTCAACACACTTTGCTTCACACACTGGAAAAACTTGTTTTCAGAAAATCTTTTCATAGATAACAGTAATTATATCCCGTTAAGTGTTAAAACATTCACCGCTGCTATTAAATGTAAGGTTAGACTTTACCAGTACACTATATTACACTAATCTGCTCCCTCAAAACCAGTATGTATTTGTCATCATGTAGTTTTCAAATTGCTGCTGTTGCAGTTCCAAGGACATTTATTCCATCCAAAAAAATAGAATAGTTTAAAACTCAGAAATTGCATGTCTAATGAGCAACACAGGCTTCACTTTGTTCCTCATTCTGTTTGTAGTTGATTTAATTTGGTTGCACAAGTAAGCGAGTCTCCCGCCTCATGCTGGCTTCTGTTAGGTCCTCACGTCTTGATTTCTGCACCAGGGTCACATCTGTTCATTCCACAAATGGGGAAACTCACTGAATTGGATAATTTGTTAAAAGGTTTACAAGAAATTGGCTTTCAGCTTTGCAGTATCATTCCAGTAGTAAGGAACAGCAAAGGAAAGCCTGCATTTCCGTAACCTCTTACACACACACATTTATCTGAGCTCATTCTCATCTCGGTGGTTTTATTTTTTTTCTTAGGATATGCTTTTTAATAATTTGTACAGTTTTGCATGTCATAAATGTCCATTCCATATGTTTCATGGTTGCATTGTTTCTCACTCACTTGAAAATGGTGGATATCACTTCAAGCAATGAGGAATCGTTTTGCACAGATGTATTTAAGGTTGAAAGGTCAATCAAAGACCGGATAAACTGGCCACTATGCATATATGGAGACGTTACTATATTAACCTGACGCTGATGTATTCAATAAACGGAGGGAAATGACACACACGGATAAGAACGTGTTAAGACTGGTGATGTTTTTATTTTGTACATATGCACATAAAACATGTTTATAAAAAAAAAGCTTTTCACAGTTTTCGGTAAATGACACGAAAATGACTCGGCTAATTATCAGTGCTAAAACTCAACAGAGAAGAGCTTGGTTGTAAAGTATATGCCAATTTCCAATCCCAAAAAATCCTACAATATCTATTCTAAAATGCCTGATGTAAAATGTTTTTTTTTTTAACTCTCTTAAATTCAGCTCTTCACACACGTTTCACACAAAAATGAAAATATTGTCAGTTTCCTCAGCTAAGAGAACCATGAGAAGTAATAACCACCCCATTTTTGGGTGACCTGTCCTTTGAAATTTAACCCCGTCATTAATTTGGGTGACCTGTCCTTTGAAATTTGACCCTGTCATTGGGTGACCTGTCCTTTGAAATGTGCAGGATTTCAGTATCCATCACTAGTTGTGTTCTACAAAACGGTCAAAAGTGCAACAAACAATGGGAAGAAACATTCAAGAATGTAGTGAAACAATTCGGATGCTCAAATCATGGGAGTATAAAACAGCAAGCGCCGCAACACATCACAGAACGATGATGTATCAAAAGCCCTTACGTTTGACCCTGTTTATGAAAGAACCGAGAGGTTCCACACAGATTTAACTTGAGAAAGCTTAAAGGGATACTCCACTTCTTTTTGGAAATACGTTCATTTTACAACTCCCCCAAAGTTAAACAGTTGGGTTTTACCGTTTTCAAATCTATTTAGCCGATTTTCTGATATTTAGAAGAATATCAGTCACCAGACAGTTTCTGGTCTCATTGACTTCCATAGTAGGAAAAAAATATACCAGAAAATATATATATCAGAAATATCAGAAAATTGGCTGAATGGATTCGAAAACGCTTAAACCCAACTGTTTAACTCTGAGGGAGAGGTAAAATGAGCCTATTTCTAAAAAAAGTGGAGTATCCCTTTAAAGAACATGCATACATTACCGTTCAATTCAGGTCTGTAAGATTTTCTTATGATAAAAGTCTCTAATCATAACATTATAAATGTCTTTACTGTCTCTTTTGATCAATTGAATGCATCTGTGCTAAATAAAAGCTTTCATTTCTTTAAGAATAATAAAAAAAAAACTTACAGACCGCAAACTTTTTAACAGTAGTGTATGCACAGTTTTGCTCAATTTCAAGTGTTTGGCATCCTGATCAACTGATCTTATTTAATAGTCCATTTCGTTCCATGTAGCTCAACTAGCAACGGCAAGATTGTGGGTTCAATTCCCAGGGAACGCACACTTTGTAGTTTGAATGCTCTCATGTTTGTGCGATCCATCGTGAGGAGTTCACCAGAAGAGTCCATGTTCTCTTTACTCATTTGGCCCGTTAAAGTTCAGGCCTTGGTCGCGTCCTCCTCTGCGACGCGGTGAATGCCGTTGCCAGGGCTGCTTTGGATGGCCTGCGCGGTGATGCTGAGGTCCCGCACGCTGCTGTGCCGTGATTGGCTCTCCAGGCGCTGCAGGCTTCCGTGCCGTGATTGGCTGTCGAGGCGGTTGACGGCGCAGTGCTGGAGCGGATCGTTAAGGCGCAGGGTGCTTCCCTGAGGGACACGTTCCTCCACACCACGATAACTGCAAGCTGTGTACCTGAATACGGGAAACAGAATGAGATTCAGTGATGCTTAGAAGGCAGCTGTGGGTTTCGTCCAGCTGTGCCCAATGGGGGCTCTATTATCCTGGGACGTTTGCTGAATTTAGTAGGTTTAGTTGTCGATAATTCGATAATTCATTCCACCTATTTTAATGCATCACCATTTTGCTCATTATTTATGTATTTGTGTTTCTATCTGTCTTTTTATTAAGCAGTGACTAATTGGCATTCCACAGATTCACAAAAACCCTGAGAAAAAGTCGTCAGATGAGTCATGATTTGAGTGTGAATGCGTCACCTTCCGTCTCGTGAGCGGTGCAGGCTGCCGTGGAAGCTGCTGGCGCGGCTGGTGCTGGCGCTGGGCGGCTCGTCCAGCATGGCCAGGTGTGTGGACGAGGCGTGAGTGGAGGTGCCCTGCGTGGACGTGCCCCTAGACTTCCTCACCACCGGAGTGTTGGCGTCCCGGAGGAGGAGCTGGGTGAAGTCGGGCTCCTGCAGGACCTGTCTGCTCTCGTGCACTGCTCTGCTGAGGGGGGCAAAGAGGGGAGCGAGCGACAGAGGAGTGATGGAAGAGAGAGGGGGAAGACGGAGGGGAAATGAATGAGGTAGGGGGGAGTGGGACAAGGGGAGGGAGAGGAGGTTAATGCCCTGATATTAGGGATAGGGGTGTGTAGAGAACAAGCCTTAACACTAACCCCTATGAGACAGTACACACTTACTGAAGTATTTCCTCGAACTACTTCCTGTCCTTCATTAAACATCCATATTGCATATACAAATGAAAGAAATGTACCAAAATGTATGCTGACTTAATTACTTTCTGTGGCTGTTATCTGTCTTTCATTAACTTTACATTGAAGCATATGACAGATGCACAATATATCTGTACCATTTCTGTTATTGGATGATACTAGAGATTTTTGAATATTTTATAGAGATTTTATGTAGATTAACTTTAGCAAATCATGCTGTACAATTTAATGTTATGATTCCTACATTTACATAATATAATAATATGTACTGCCGTTCTAAAGTCTTATACCAAGGCTGCATTTATTTGACCAAAAATACAGTAAAAATGTTGCGAAATATTGTTATAATTTAAAATTGTTATAATTTATAATTTAAAATGTAATTTTAAAATTTAAAATTGTATATTATAATTTTTTCTAGTTTAACATTAAAATGTAATGTATTTAAAAAGTGATTTATTCTTGTGATGATAAAGTTGAATTTTCAGCATCATTACTCAGTCTTCAGTGTCACATGATCCTTCTGAAATGATTTTAATATGCTGATTTGCTGCTCAATAATCATTTCTTATCATTCTCAATCTTGTATAGAGTTAAATAATATATTAATATTATTACTATTAATATTTTTGTGGGAACCATAACATGTTTTGTTCAATATCATTTGATGAATGGAAAGTAAAAAAAAAACTGAAAATGAAATAGAAATCTTTTTTTAACATTATGAAATGTTCTTACTGTCACTTTTGATCAATTTAATGCATCCTTGATGAAAATTATTAGTTTCTTCCAAAAGAAAAAAATCTTTCTGACCAAACATTTGAATGGTAATGTGTTTAGACTAAATAAAAAAATCCATAAATCCATTTAAAAATGAGTTTTTTAGGCCATTATCAGTTTGTGTTTCTTGGAAATCAAACCTATGCATTACACTGTAGGCCTAAACAATAATGTTAAAAATCTGCCAAGCATTTCATGGGACTCACTCTTTCTTGCGATTCCCGTTGAAGAAACTGGCCCACTCGAAGCAGGTCTTTTTACTGCCGACCCAAAACACTGACGGGATGCCCACCACCAGCATCATCAGGTACTTGATGAGGAACAAGGCGATATCTGGCCTGCTCGTCTGTTCCACCTGTGAAGATTCATTTTCACACATTTGCTTAGTATGCAACATAAGAACAGGAGAAACTTGATTTGTAATCAGAGCGTTCTTCCCTTGCGGATCTCGGTGTTTGCTCGTGACCTCATGCAGTGTGTGCGTGAGTGTATTTCTGGATGTCAGTTTTGCCCTGGGTTGTGCGTGTGCGATTGTGTGGATGGGAAGTGCTTTATCTCAGCTCACTGCACAAATGCCAAAGGCATAAACACAACTACAGCCAACACAAATGTCTGTCCTCCTCTTTATCTAATACACACATACTCGCTCTCTTTGTGCTCGGGATGGAGCATTTTTTCTGCTCTGCTTTACATTCATTTACATTTCTGTTACATATTTTATTTATATCTCATTTAATGTAATAGGAAAACACCTAATGATACAGTCAATTTAAGCCATTATTAATTTCATTGCATAACAAATATCAAATCAAGAGGCACTTAAAAAAATTATACTAGATATAGACATTTCACTATTTCTACTAAATGTTACAATACCTTTATCTTTATTTTGAACAATATTTTTTATAGTTTAATCAAATGAAACCTAACAAATGTTGTTTGCTTATTTAGCGACTTATGCTTTCTTTCTTTAAAAATATCCCATCTGGTTTGGTCTTTTGTTATATAATGCAATATAATTCTAAGAATTCTACATTTTGAGTGTGTCCAAATGCTTTGTGTGGCTACCGTAATGTATGATGACATCACTTACTGCACTGCTATTTATAGCAATACACTTCATAGCAGTTCATGAAGTACTGTTACAGATATAACATGACACATGACTGTCCTTTCTCTTTCTCTCTCTTTAAAAACAATCGCACACTGCCTCAGGCATGTAGACACACATACACACAGATAAATAATATCATTACTGTGATTTTCATTGAGGTGAAGCTGAAACTTCCCATGACAGTCTTTGGGTTTTCAGTTCTGCTTCAGTTGGTTTGCATCATGTTACACGTGAGATATATTCAGTGCCGCTGTGGCTGTTATCAACTGAGATACAGCTGTGAATGTCTGATGAACCCAAGTTTAGTGTCAAAAGCTATTATGAGGGCATTTTTTCTACACATTTAAGAAAAGACTGTTTACTTCCATTTAAATTCAATTTAAATTTACTGATGGAAATTGCATCTCTTGATGGGAGATTCATTTAGGGCCAGAAATGTTTAAACAACTGTTAAAGTGACCACTTAGTCACAACGGTCAATATTTTACAGACTAAAACATTTTCTAATATAGAGTGAAGACAAAGTTGGCAGGAGCCTGTGGAGGCCTTCAATTATTCACAGCAAGCACAGTTGTAGAAATTCACCTAAGGTTTGTTTTTGTCCTAGTAATTCACCTTTGGCTAAGCCCCGCCCCCCTTAGTTACTGTTGCTACCTCGTCAAACTTCACCTGGGCCCTGGTTTGGTATCAACATGGCTTATGCTGAGACAGCTCTTCCTGCTGAAATATTATCAAACTTTTATAAAGCAGCTAATAAAGTGTCCGATAGAAGTAGGCAAAAGGGGCTGCAATATGTGTTCGAAGGCTATATTCAACACATACAGGTGAAACAACAAGGCATCCAAATAGAGGCAAAAGCATAACGTTAACGGTCATATTCAAAAAAATGAACGACCGCATATCCTGCTAATCGAGATTCGAGACGGAGGCTGGGAGCAACACTGTTCATGCAAAGCTGGGTAAGTTTCTATTCATTTCTATAGCAGCTAATCGTTATTACAAAGCAAACGGACTACACGAGTATAACGTTGTATGTATTTATTAGCAGCGTGTGCTAGCGTATCAACTAGCGCTAGCGTATCAACTAGCACTACCGGTATGAGAACCGAAATCATAACCTAAAACATTTTAAAACGGTCTAACTAGTTAGTATAACTTCACAGTAAGGTTAGAAGATAAAAAGATGTGCTTGTTGATCTTTGAGGGGTTTAGCTGACTGAGGACGTCCACACAGATTAATCCAGACCAGAGACGACACTTGTCAGGATTTGACTTCGGTTTTGGGAAGGGAAAAAACGGACAGCCCCTCCAACCTCTCTGGAAAACGCGTAGCTATCTGTGTTACAAATGCCCCAAGCACAACGTTTAACCATATTTTTGATAAAACTACGACGGTAATAGCCAACCGAGACCAAAAATATGAGACGCCTGTGTTGAAAGTCAATGGAGCGAATTCTGTACAAAGTTCAAAAAATAATTGTATACAAATTAAATGCATATTCAACCATTAAGACTTTTAACTTGCATTAATTTGCTTTAACTATGAAATACAGTACAGTTAAAAAATCTGGGGTCAGTACAATATTTGCTTTTAAAGAAATTCATCGTTTTTAAAGCAAAGATGAATTCAGTTGATCAAAATTAACAGTAAAGGCCTTTACTTTCTAACAAAAAAAAAACATATTTCAAATAAATCCTGTTCTTTTTAACTTTTTATTTGTCAATGAATCCTGAAAAAAGTCTTACAGTTGCCACAAAGATATATAATAATAATACTACATTTTTTATTTGGAACACTAAACCACCATATTCGAGTGATTTCTGAAGGATCATGTGACACTAAAGACTGGAGTAATGATGCTGAAAATTCAGCTTTATCATCACAGGACTGAATTACATTTTAAAATGTACTGAATTAGAAAACAGTTCTTTTAAATTGTAATAATATTTCTCAATATACAGTTTTTACTGTATTTTATTTTATTGTTTAAACAAATGCAGCCTTGAACATGGTTATGCAAGTATTTCATAAACAAGTGATAGTTACCTGAAAGGGGCAGGGGATGTGGTACTCTCTGCAGCGTTCCTGTACCCAGGTGGTCTCCCACACGGATCTGTGGCTCTGCTCGTACAGATAGCATCCAATGACAGTCAGCAGCGGCACCAGATACAGGACAGAAAACACGGCGATCCGGATCATGAACTTCACCAGTTTGTCCTGGTTCTCCTTCTCAAGGGGGATTTCCATTCGGACCCTATTTAGCGCCGCGACACCGGCTAACAGCAGCACCACACCTACGACCACATCCAGTGCGAGAGGCACCAAGAGGAACCAGCGCAAGGCCATGAGGTCGTAGAGCCCCACGAAACAAACGCCGCTCATGCTGTCACCCTCGATTTTGTTCATGGCCATGAGGGTGATGGTGAGGGCTCCCGGGACGCCCCAGGCCACCGCGTGGAACAGCAAAGCCTTCTTCTCGATGGCCTCACTTCCCCATTTGGGAACAGCCGCCAAGAACCAGGTGATGGTGAGAATGACCCACCAAACGCTTCCTGCCATGGTGAAGAAGTAGAGTGTCATGAAGAGCAGCGTGCAGGCCTTGTTGTGGGAGCCCTGGGTGACGGTGGAGGCGCGGAAACGCCCCGGGCTCGCCGAGTTGCACGACACGCGGTCCTCCAGCAGGAAGCCCAGAAAGAAGACCAGGGACACCATCATGTAACAGACAGCGTAGAAGATGATGGGCCGTTCTGGGTAGCGGAAGCGCCCCACGTCAATGAGAAAGGTCAGGAAGGTGAAGAGCGTCGCCGACAGGCACACAATGGATATGACGCCGATGAAATAGCGTGCGAAAATGAGCTCATCTTTGTGGAAGTACATGTTGGGGCAGGGAGGTGAGCAGTCGCGGACACCCATGAACGAGTAGCCCATGTCTGGGTCGATCTTCAGCTCTCGTGGGCACCAGAAACCATAGTCCCGCTGAACCGACGAGGGAGATTCCTCCGTGCTGTCACTGCGCGGGAGCAGGTCTATCGCTCTGGGGTAAGACTCGTCACATTCTGGAAACCTAAGGGACAAGAGTGTCATTTCAGAATATGATCTCGTATCATAAAGATGTCTTAATAAAAGTGATGCTGTACCTGCTACACTCCATCTCATCTGGCCAGCTGACCCCAAACATGTCCATGAGCTTGTAGCAATCGCTCTTGGCACGCTGGCACAGGTGCCGACATGGCAGGGTGACACGGCCGTACTCTGTGCACACGGGTGCGTAAAGGGCACACAGGAATGGGCGTATTTCGGTAGAGCACTCCAAGTTCACCATAGGATGAAAAGGCTGTACGGACAAGAAAAATATGGCATGTTAATAATAAATAATTGTAATTTTTTTATTTTATTTTAAATATTTATTCGTAAACAAAACTCTAATTTGGGGTTTCATGGTTTCATGACAAATTCTATAGCTTTTTTTCTGCGTGACCCATGTGCGATATGTTTAAATAGTGTGACCAAACAAATACGTTTCAGACCATTTCAATACTGTTTGTCTTGTTACGTAGTCTTAACCATAGTTGTAATGCTAAAAATAAACACTGAACAAAATACATTTTATTGGTCTCCATCTAATAACTGATAAAAACAAACCTAATTACTATAACTGGAAATGGTTGTGACAAACCATTTCCAGTCATTTTGAAATCATTTGGAGAATCTTAACCACTCAACAGAACAGAGGCACAATATCCACCAGGCCACGTCTATGACCCACACCGAATTTTATAGCAGTCACTTAGTCACCCTTATGTTAAATGAGAATAATATTTGATCTGTAGTTCTAGCACAGTAACGTACTACCCTCATCTCTCTAAGGAGGCCTTTGTTTGGGGCGGGGAGACATGCTGTTTATTGCTGAGGCCCACTTACACCATGAGGCATTCTGGGAGTAGTACCAGCTTCGGGGCCGGACATAAATATGCAAATCCCACAGGGGAGAAGGAGAAAGACTCCACCCAGGACCAGACAGATAGACAATAATGCCTCCACCCTGCAGAGTAAGGGCTTTTGTGATGGTAGGGTGGGGGTTCTGACATCCCTTGTGTTGGAAAAAAAGGACCAAAACCTACTATCATCAACAGCCAACATGAACACGCTATTTACAGTGCTATACATTTCATTTCTTAAAGCTTTTTTTATCACTAATGGTAAGAAGAAATAGATCATTTAATACAACAAAAAGCATATAAATAAACAAATTAAACAACGACAAATAAACCCAATGAATTACTATTAAAATAACAATAATATTGTTATAAGGGGCTGGCTATTAAAAATCCTATAATAATAAACAATTATAATATACAGATATATAACTTCTAGAGTTTGGTTGTTAATAATTTACCCACAAATTATTTAAATAAATAAATAAATGAACAAACAAAAAAAACAAACAGCAATTAATTACTAAAAAAAATAAAACTCCTGGGGGTTGGCTTTTAAAATGATATAATAAATTACATAATTTTAATACAAAAATATTCATTTTATGGTTTGGCTGTAAATAAAATTACTAACGTAATTATTCTTTAAATATTTTTGGATATTAAAAATGCTATTTGTTAGAAATTACATGCCATGATGACTTTCGTTATCTTTATAAACCACAGATCTTTAACTTAATATGGAGACAATCAAGTTTTCAGGCTGAATCCACATAAACTAATGTCCTAACAACAGTGATACCATTATTCACTATTGCAAAAAAAAAAAGAACACATCCACCCTTTAAGTTATTGTAACAGTCCAACACATTTATGATATACTTGATGTATAATACATATCCATAATGAAAGCATTCAGTCACAGCCAGCACACTAGTAGGCTACCACCCAAAATGTCTGTAAAAAGGGATTAGGATGGATATTATGCTTGCCCATTTTGACACAAAGCTTCTAAATCCAGCAATCATTTCCACGCACCTAATCCATATTTAACGCAGCATATACCATTGAGATGTGCCACTAACATGACACGAGAAAGAGCCCAGAGTAAAAAAGGCTTGTTTTCATCATGTAGCTTCCAAAAATGTGCTTTTGTGTATAAGGATCATTTGAATATTTTGTGGACAATAACTAAAGCTATATAAAATGACATAAAACCTTGAAATTATGGACTTTTATTACTCAGAAAATGTGAACTTCACGCTCCTTGATTTACCATTACCGGCATCTGCGGCTATAATCGGGTACAAAAGGTTTTATGACATGTCTTACACCATTCTGAACTCAATTGACTGGACATACTCTAGCTTTTAGGCAAGATAAAAATAAAGCAAGTGCTTTTATTTGCTGATCTGGTGAAACACATTATCTCATCACTGCTGTCACTTCACATTACATGCAATGGCATGATCTGATGAACTCAAATGTGCGCATCTTGCCCAATGTTGTCCTAAGGGCAAACATACACTTTCTACACATTAATGTCTATTCCAGTGCTTTTGTGTTTATTAAGGGCCTTGCGGAAAGTTATTAAGGGATATTCAAAACATACAGAGACGTCAGGCATGTAAACACACAGAGAGCAGAAGATGCACAATGATTGTTGGTTCTTGTTTAGGCAGAGACCATGTGATTCAAAGCATTATGCATGATGGTTCATGCAGCTGACATATAAACTGTATGGGAGATGTGGAGGCATGCCATATCCCCAGAAGCAACATGGTCAGGTCTTTTAAAATGGCTGGATCTGTGCATTTTACATATTTGGAGCATCACTATTGTCGGAAACACAGATTAGCAAGTTGACTTTCAATGCTTGGCTGCAATGCTTGGCTGCTGTGCGTTTTCACGGTTTGCGTCTAATGAAGCACTCATTTACACCCTCAATTCAAATTAATTTCATTTATAACCTCCTCAATTCAATTTAAATAGCTTTCTCTATTTTTGGAAGGGACTTTTTAAGCCCTAAATTATTTTAGCACTCCAAGACACACTTGTGTAACAATTAGGGAAACAGCAATTTGTTATTTTTATATTAAAAATGTGCAATATTAAAACATAAAACAATCGATGTATGTATAACACTAACAATAAAATCAATCATTTTAAATTCTACGCATGAATTAAGGTACTGCAATAATATTATAAAAACATTTTAAAAAAATGCTGATGACAATGACAATAAATTAACAAAAATAAATAAATAAATAAATAAAAAATGTAATGGCAGTTTTTTTAAAATAGCATTTCACGGACTTATTCTTAGATCCGAGTTGAAAAAAGAAAATGGAAAAATCTAGAAGTCACCTAACCTGACCATTTAAATGTGTCCATTCACAAGTAAATACACTTGCTCTACCCATAAATCCAGAGTGCATGCCTTTCTCTGTGAACCTCCACTTGCTTATTGATACGGTGCTCATCATCCTCATAGTGATATTTCAAGATATCTTCTTAATACTACTTTACCAATTATATATAAATTCTCATAGTCCCTTCTGACTGGTTTCCCTTTTCTACCGGTCATTATTTAAGGCAGTGAATTCAACAGCACTGCCATGGTAACCAGCGATGCATAAACGGCCGGTTTAAGGGAGGGGTGTAATGGAGAGAGGTCAGAGTGCGAGTGACGACCACCTCCTGAGAGAGAAAGCCTGCTCTTTTGTTGCAAAACAATTGGGATCCGTTTCCCCAGCAACCGCAGTACCTTGCGTGGGGGGAGGGATGAAGAGAAGAGAGGAGGGAGTGGAGGGAAACATACAGATAAAAGAGGAAAGGGGACAAAGACGAAGATATGGATGAGGAATGATGGTCAGCCCTGCCATTCCAATAAAGACTCCATGTGCTTAAGAATACAGGCGAACATATTTTCCTCGTTTGTAGAATGAGCAATCATGTTGAACCCTTTATTATATGCAAAACAATATGATTGTACATATTGAAAGCATGTTTTTGCTTCTGCCACTGAAGAAAATGTGAGTGATGTTCAGATAACTTCAAACTTCAAAGTCATAGCACCTCATAAATATCTATAAAAATAAAGAATTTCCAAGCAATGTATACCAGATATCATTTGGGTTTGAGTTGCCAGATTGCATTACAATTGCAGGAAGCCCTTAATGATCACAACATGGTAAAAACAACACAAGGACAAGGTCAAAGTATCTTTGCATGTCTGTCAAATTGGGGCGGAAGTTTAAATTAACTATATGTCAAACTACATCAATCACTGCCCCTGAAATGCTGAACATGATTAGTTTTACCCAGCATTCTCTTTGCATGATCAGTTCAAAACCTTACTGTTATTACTGCACACAATAACAACAATCCCAAACCATCCCTTTAGGCAACTGTCCTACTTCACAAATGAGGTTACCCAGAGTTCAGAGCAAAATGTTGCCACTGTCCTACAGTGGTTTTGAATCTGAAAGCAAGGACGATTAATCTGCTTCTCATGAAGCCAGAAGGAAATAATTGATTGGCTGATGAAATGAAAGATTTCTGAAAGTCTGGTTTCCTTCAACTCGAGATTAGTTAGTTAGCTATTATCATCACCTTCAAGTCATTGATGCCCGCTGTTTGTAAAAAATAGCCTATTCATCAACCAAATCCTGGTTATTTAGCAGACTTAAAGGAATAGTTCACCCAAAAATGTAAATTGTGTCTTCATTTACTCACCCTCAAGTTGTTCCACACCTGTATGAATTTCTTACTTCTGCTGAACATAAAATATCTTTGGATGAGGACGAGGTTGAGGTCTTCCCTCGACATCGTCCTTCTCGCCACAAAGAAATTTTGAAGATATTTAATATTTTGATGATCTAAGATATTACACCCAAAGATATTTTACTGTTTTGTCGGTAACCAAACAGTCGATGAGTCCCATTAACTATTTCCATAGTATTTTTTTCCATACAACAGAAGTCAATAGTGTACATCAACTGTTTGGTTACCAACAATTTTCAAAATATATATATTTTTTGCGTTCAGCATCTCAACTTATTCAGGTTTGGAACAACTTCAGGTTGAACAAATGATGACAAAATTGTAATTTTTGAGTGATCTAGCCCTTACATTCTCTTCATTGAAAAAAATCACATGTCAATCTTACAACGGGTTTTCTTTTTCTGTTAATTTTACATCCTTAGTCATGCCAATTACTCTCTGAGCTATTAAGTTATTTTATGGTAATTTAAAGAACAAAATCCTTTCATTCTTGCAATCCAAACTACTAAAATATTTTCTTAAAGAATTATAAAATAACAATACAAAAAATCTTAAAAATATTATAATATATATAATATATATTTATTAATATATAATATTATATATTAATATAAGTGCTTGGAAAATATATTATGCACAGTGTTACATGTGAATTGTGATTATCATTCAAATGCTTGTGAATATAATCTTTTGTGCAACAGTGGGTTTAAAAAGTATCATCGCTTTCTGTGTGTGTTTGCGCTGGCTACAGTGCAAGAGGTTATGTAACTCCACATTTCCACACGATGTATATGAGGACGAGCAGATGGGTTGCCTCGGCTAAACTCCACCCATTAATTTTTCCTTATCTTTCTTCTTTTTAATTTTCTGTCCCATCCCTCGCTTATACTGAGGTGAATATGTGAATAAGTTAAAACCTTGTGAGTGAGGACAGCATGTTTTAGATAACATTTACAGCGTTGTGTGTGTCCAACAGATACTCTAGCTACTGTAACAAGCTAATGCAGCTGTTGTCAGTTTGGCTCAGCTGAAAAACCGCGGCCCGGTAAAGAGGATTAACCATCGGCTTGAATCAATCCAGGCGTTATGTCTGCAGATACAAAGATTATAGAGCAATCAAAATAAACAACACGTCCAAGCACCATTAACTGCCCATAACATCAACCACTGTGGCTTATACTAGCAAGCCGTTGTAAAGCAACCTTGTTATATAAATATTTTTAAGATGCTTATTTTGCCACAACCACATAAGAGCGTTTTTTTTTTTTTTTTTTTTTCTTTTTCTAAACAGCACGATACTTCAGAAAGAAAGACACAGAAAACAGCCCCGTAGGACAGATTAAAGATTAATTTCCCTTTAAACGTTTCTGTAATGTGATCTAAATGTTCTGAGGGCACAAGAAAGAACTGGGTCAAAGCGAAAACGACAAATCTTTGACGGTGTTACAACATACACATTGAAGCAATGCACTTAAACATTCACAGTTATTCACAGATTCGTGGCAAAGGGTTTCCCTGCATATTTTCGTGACTCAAAAAAAAGTTTTTAATTATTTCACTGCTCTCAGTATTTTCCTCACTATTCAGGAAAGATTTATATATGAACGCATACATGTATAAGCACAACCCACATCTATATGACTGCTGTTGAGGTCACGCAGTTATTAGAGCATGATGATTTAAACTACTCTCAGAAAAAAGGAACTGGGGCGGTACACTTTTAAAAGGTAGTTATGTACCATAGTTGTTTCTGTTAGTGTAGTTTAATTTAGTGCAATTTGATGACATTGTTTAAACAGTCAGCCTGTGTCATGTGATTTACCTCCATGGCGAGAGCAGCGGTCTGCTGGTCATAGTGATTCAGAAGGTTGGGCATGAAGGTGGTATTGTAGGACAGGCCCTGGCACATCCTTAATGTGATAGACTCGCAGGTAAACATGCTATGGCTGCCAGGAGCTTCCAAATTAATGGCCATACATACAGTCAGCATGGAGTATAGAACCCAAAGGAGATCCATGGCATGTCCGTCTGCTCTGAGACTGGCAAAGGACGATTGTATCAAGAAAATCTGAGCTCCGTCATTCCTTCGTTAATTATCTGTTGGTTGACACGAGACTGAAATCGCATGGATATGCTTCTCCATTTTGCTGTGACAGATCCATGATTTTTCAGTGCATGTCCATAATCCGGTGTGGGTATGACTGAGATTGCATTTAGAGGTAAATTTTCATCTGTGTGAGAAAGAGCACCAAATGTCACATTTGAAATGAACAGGCTAACGTGAATTATTCATGAATGCGGTGACAGTTTAGTGAAACATGAAAAATATTCTGGAGATCTCTCAAGGCGTGGGAAATGGTTTCAAAGCTAACAATGCATGATCAAAAGCACTGCCATTTTATAGTGACAGCAAATAAAAGATGCTTATCTATGGGAAACTTCAATGTAACTATGTGTTCAGTGTAAATTAAATTAGAACATTGAAACCTCAGAAACAATAGGGTAGAACAGAATGTTATAACCTGTAACCTCAACATAACTGAATTATGTTCCATGATTTATTTCAACTCTAAATGCAGCCATTAATAACAATTAGTAAATAAATAAGAAACGGTTTATATAAAAATGCAATTATTGTAATATACAATTACCTGATATGTAATAACTTTAAAACTGTTATATTTTGGAGTTACAGTATAAAAGAAGGGCAGATAGTTGATTTCAAGAGAAAATTGTCAACATAGAGGACAAAAGAAGGACACCTCTATTATAGTAATGTAATTACTCTTTATTTCAACGCATTTAACGCTCATTGCAAATACACACACGCAAACCTTTATATATAAGCAATCAGGAAGCAGGATTTAACTAGTGTCCTGTGCTAAAATTATTTTATGATTTTTCTCCCCCTTTTTTCAATAAAAAACCCAAACATTTTTAACATTATTGCAGTCGGTTTTTCAACAAAAATTAAAATAAAGGCGAACAACAGATAGCCCATTTCTTCATTAACCCTATCCATTGGGAGTAGTGTTGCAGCTTCTCTATGATGAAACTCCCTTCAAAATAAGTGCCCGGTGTATTCTTAAGGTGTATTATTCTTATTTTGACTAAAATATGTTCCTGCGCCCAGTTAATTTCGATTATGATAAAAAGTCCTTCTTACCTCTCGAGTTGAAAGCATTCACGTGAGGGACCCCACTCCGCGTCTCTAACAATACGAGCCCTGTGTGTCTTTCTGCAGGTTTTTTTTGCGGATTTGTACGGGCGCGCGCATTTGTCGATGACGCGCGGCGAATATTGCTCTCACTCAATATAAACGCACATTAGAATTTAAGTCACTGGAATGAGCGTGAAAAAAACACAATCAGTAGGCAAAACTAGAATGACTTGGGTTTATCCACCGATATCATCGTTGCATTGGCCTGGAGATGTTGGGAGCGGGGAGCGTCTCCGCACTATAATGAAATGAAGTTGGCGCTGCTGATTTGTGGATGCCCGGAATGATGGGCGTGTGTTTGGTAGTAGGAAGTTCGAGTCAATTTCGCCATTCGGTTCTTTCGAGCAGTTCATTTCGAAGAATTGGTTGAGAACTTGTCATTGATTCTTTTACGTCATTGTGTGATTACGTCATCGCGTGTTTGCTGAGTGATATGTTTACGTTCTAAACGGGTTGTTTTATCTACGTTTTTGGATTAAGGATGTTTATTGTACATTCATGTGTTTCAAATAGTTTGTTGTTGTCACGATTCTACTAATAAAACATCAATTAATTTCCAATATACATTTTATTTGCATTTACATTAAGCAATACTAAAATTAATTCAGTGTATGTATATTTAAGTGGCAGTGCTGTTTAAAATCAACTCAAACACATTTTGGGTTGATAAAGCGTTCATACAATCAAGTAGTAAACTATATATGCTATAAAATATTTATGTTTTTGTTATTCGGCTAATTTATTTCTTCTCCCCAACAGCCAACACCCTTTTTATCCAAACATACATATACACATGCAAGAATAAAACATAATATAATTTAATATAATATAATATATAAAAAAGAATAAAGGTGCATTCGGGAATAGATATCAAATAAATGTTTTGTTAATCTCAGATTTTTGTATTGACAGCTTTCTCATTCAGTCTCTAATACTGTTTACATACAGCTTACTTCAGTGAACAAAATCATTTTGTGAACTGATTCGTTCAAAAGATCCGGCGACAACGATTCGTTTGCGAATCGAACATTTCCAGTGTTTGGAACATGGTTAGAGGCGGGACAGAGTGAGAAGGAGTGAGATTGCTATGGAGACTGGTAAACTTACCGAGCAGGAAGCGCAAAACCATCAAAATCGAATCAGTTAATCTTTAATGGTTTCATTATAATAGCTATCATGAGTATTTTCGGTTGACATTGCTGCAAATGGTAGGTTTGGTTTCTTTGCTAATGTAATGTACTGTGCGTCTAGGCCATTTGATTGTTGCTGGTGTGAAAATCACTGCACATTTGTTTGCCTTACCATCGGTATGTTATTCTGATAAAGCACGCTTGCTAATATGACTGAGGTTTCCGCAGGTATGACTGGATGGAGCTGTATCTCAAACGTCTGAAATTAAATGAAAGATGCCACAAGCCCCCAGCTTAAAAATGCAGACCAAATTGAGCACCTGGACACCTCTAAATCATCCTCTCTCCAATGCTAATGTACCTGCAACACTTAATAATTAATAGTAGCCTATAATAGTAGCCATTATGTTTCAATATATTGATTTAGCTATGGTAACATTGATAGTGATAATATTATTGCACAATTTCATATCAAAGGTAAATTCTGTAAACATTTGTTTGCAGGTTTTTGAAGAGAGAAGAAATCTGCTTGGAAAGTGGGTAAGGGATGCATTTACTGTAAAAAAATTCAATGTTTACACTGTCTTGTTTTTGATATTTGCTCAGTTGACATAGCTACACTCAATGCTTATTCCCTTTTGCCCAGTTTGAGAAGTGGACTGATAGCCAGCGGAAACAGGTGCTACAAGATTTTTTCTCCAGATGTTCTGTTAACCAGCTGAAACATCTCAGACTGACTTTGTGCAGCTGGGTACCAGAGGAAGCCCTTGACTTCACTACAGTGCTTCCCAGGGTCATATCCCTCTATATATTTTCATTTCTAGACCCCCGAAGCCTCTGTAGATGTGCTCAGGTATGTATTGTGTCCATTGTATACATTATTTAATTCAATGAAGAAGAAAAAAACAACAACTTTTATTCATGTATTCTACACTTATTGTGTCTTTACACCACAGATTTTTGGTCACACTTTAGTTTAGGGTCCAAGCCTCACTATTAACTAATAACTTTCAATTACCTTTCAATAAACTGCTAATTACTGCATATAATAGTTTGTAAGGTAGTTGTTTAGGAATGGATATGGTCATGCAGAATAAGGCATTAATATGTGCCTTATAAGTACTACTAAACAGCTGATATCCTGGTAATATGCTTATGAGTATTGGACCCTTAAAACTAAAGTATTACCAATGTTTTTGAAAGTAGTTTCTAATGCTCTCCATGGGTGCATTTATTTAACAAAAAATACATTAAAACTGTAAAAGTATTGTAATGGAATATTGTTACAAATTCAAATGTCTATTTTCAATATATTTTAATATTTAGTGCAAACCAGCTTAATAAATTTATTATTTTCTTTTAAACAAAATTGGATTGTGCCTACACTTTTTTAACTGTACTTTATGCTTGACATTGGTGTATTATCTAATGACTGTAATATTTTAATTCGCAGGTGAGCTGGCATTGGAAAAACCTGGTGGAGCTTGACCAGCTGTGGATGCCTAAATGTCTGAAATTAGGCTGGTGCATAACTTTTGCTCCAACACCATTTGAACAAGGTGTATGGAAGAGGCATTACATAGAGACAGTGCAAGAGCTTCATATTAGCAGGCCCAGGGTAAGAGATAATGTGGAGAAAGAGAGATATACTGTATATCCATTGAGAAATGCTGGAATCAATGTAATTTTTGTGTTCTCTCACATATTCCAGATGCCTGTGAAGGAAGACTTTATTATTCCTGAGGTGAAAGTAATTGGCAGTGAGATCGTGGGGTCACATCCTGTGACCGGCCATAGGGAGTTCAAGTCTGTCCTCTCAAGTCTTCATGGGAAAAGTAAAGATGGAAATGACTTGGTGAAATCAGCCAAAGGCCTTCCTCCATGGAGAGACTCAGACAGGCATCCCACAGACATAATACGCTTTAACTACTTGGATAACCTTGACCCACCTGAACATGCAAGAATAACGTGAGTGAGCCTATTTTGTTTTGCACACACACATAGATACACAACAGTTCAAAAGTTTGGGATCAGTGAGATTTTTTTTTTAAGACATGCATACTTTTATTTAGCAAGAATGCATTAAATTGATCAAAAGTGACAGTGGAAACTTTTACATTGTTACAGAAACTTAAAAAAATGTGATGCTCCAGAAACAGTTCTTCTTATTATTAATGTTTAAAGTTGTGCTACTTAATATTTTTATGGAAACAACTGTTTTGAACATTAATAATAAAAAGGGAATTGTTCTTGAGGATCATGTGATAATGAAAATAATGAGAGTAATGATGCTGAAATAAATAAATTACTTTTTTAAATATATGAAAATATTAAAGAGTTCTTTAAAATTTTAAATAATATCTCGCACAATATTTTTGCAGCATAATTGATCATAAAAGTTGTATTTCAAAAACATAATAAAGTCTTACCAACCCCAGATACATATTTATTCAGTATGTTCTCTATTTGAGTTGGGTCCTTAGGTATATATATATATATATATATATATATATATATATATATATATGTATAATATATGTATATATATATATATATATATATATGTATAATATCACAAAACTGCATGTGACCCACTAACAGGTATGCTGTACTATTTGAGTGCATTTAATGATCTGTAAATATGCTTTCTGAATGTTGAAAAATATTACAATTATAGTAGAAAATGCTAAGCCATGCATCTTTATCGCTACAGAGGGGGGAAAGGGAAAAGTGCTACTTCCAATACAACAAGACAAGAAAAAACAACAAAAGCACCATCTTTCTCAACATACAAGCTGCGCAAGGCGAAATCTTTGGTAAGCCAATGTAACTGTCATGCACAGAAACCATCAGCAGCAGCATGAAAACAATTCTCCAGAGTCTACATAACCAAGAGGCATCATGCATATTGAACAGACTATATGTGGAATATCATGGAAATGTGCTGCACAGAGGCAGAAGGCGGCACTGTGTTGCTAGGGGAAGAAAACAGACATTCTGTTGTATGCATTATATTATGTGCTAGAATTATATGTGTTTTTTTTTAGAAATATAAGGGAAAAAACAAAGGTTTTTATTTGTATTTTCCCAGATGTTTTTATCCTTGGATCTCAGTGCAGCAGGAAAGCAAAAACATAACAGGCCGCAATGGGCAGCACACAATTTACAAGCACTTCCGGATAACAAGGACTCCATAAAGAGACTTTCCCAGACCTCCCAATGGAATGCAGGGATACGTCCTGGTCCTGTAAGGCCTCCAGTGCCCAGACTGAGTATGGAGGGGCTCCGTGCATCACAGAGATCCCATAGGAGCACACCAAGTAAGCCCATATGTACTTTCAATACCAGTATTAAATAAGTGCTTTTATGTTTAACTTAGCCAAACCAATGATTTAAAATATTTTATGTGAAATTGCACTAAAAATATTTAAATATATTTAAATCATTATAACTAATTATTAGTAATTGGTGTAATAAGCATTATTCTGTTCCAGCTGTGTCTCTTTTTGAAGGACAGCCATGAAGGAGACCAATTTATGGAGAATCAAATGAAGCTGGAGCATAGATTGTATAAAACAGCTGGAGACATGAGGCCATCTACTGGATCATGTTGTAAAGTTAGATATACAAAGTTAATTTATTATTATGTATTTAATTAATAATAATTCAGCCTTAATAATAATACTAAGCATGTCATAATTTTATGTTAACAGACAAAGCACAATGCATTCAAATTATTCTGTTTTTATGTGATTGTTATTTTTGTCTCCCCTGAGTCCCTTACTTTTGTTATTGTCCACTAGATGTCCCTGTTTGTTCAGAACGTCTGAGATTCCGATTAAAGGGATATTTCACCCAAAATGTATGATTCTGTCATAATTTACTCACCATCAAGTTGCTCCAAATTTGAGTGAATGATTTATTTATTTATTTATTTATTTATTTTTGCTGAACACGAAAGAAGATATTTTGAAGAACGTGGGTAACAAAACAGTTGATAGCAACCACCATTGACTTCAACTGATTCCTCTAGCAGAAGAAATTCACAAAGGTTTGGAACAACTTGAGGAAGAATTTTCTAAATTATGACAGAATTTTCATTTTTGGGAGCTGACGTAGATTCCCTTTAATCTTTATTCACAGTAACTTTAGTGAGCTATTGTTTGAAATGTCTTTTAAATTATTTTTCATCATATTGCCTTCTCTTAAATATAACCTGTTTATGAGTTTTTAAGCTGGTGATTGTCTTTACCATGGAAATGGTATACAAAAAACAAATACATTAAATCATCATGTTGCACTTATGCCATATTAAAATATATGAAACTGATCATCTCACTGTACCTTTATTCACTGACCTAAATGGTCCTAGACTCCTTGGTGTACAAAATTTAATCAGAGAAAGCCTTAGAGTGCATACACGATTACACTAGGCTAAACAAGAAAATGAAATATTTTATCTATTTTTTCGTTAGTTTATCTTAAATTATAATATCGGAATAATCCGTTAAAATATGTATAAAAATACCGTTGACGTGGTATAGAGTCCATGTATTTCGGCATCCAAACTTCTCAGTCAAATTAGCCTAAAATAAGATGTAAAGCGAAAACATGAAGGTCTTCCAGGTCCAGAAGCTTCTGAATGACCAGTGTCTGATAAACTGTATTGGAGCAGGACTTTTATTATGAAAACGTAAATCTCAAGCGGCCATTTTGAATCGGAGCGCCTGTCGCTGTGTTCACGCGGCTGTGCTGTGTTGCTGAGATGTCTAGTACACTCAGTTGACTGCAACTGAAGTTGGATATTGTAAGGTGGAGCTGTACGAGTGTTGAGGCGGTGGAGTTGACAGAGGCGAAATCCCAGGAAAAACTATATTTGCGGAATTATTGGTAAGTATAATATAACTTTATAGAGCCGTCTACCTTTCTAAAATAAGGGGGAAAAGCATTTATTCACGAATGCGCTTGAATTCACTACAGTCAGCGCGCGAGCCAAGAGTGCGTTAGCTCTGTCAAACGTCTCAATATTCTCAAAGCCGCAGGAAGTGACTTAAGTTCACTCTATAAACAATATAAGTCTAGTCTTACTATAATATCTAGATATTACTAAAAATATAATACCTTGTCTTACTTTTATAGTTGTGTTGTTTACGGACACAGGAATATTTATGATTTACAAAAAGAGAAAGACATCAACGTTAGTAAATAATTTTATAGCTTTGTTTTATGAGTATTTGACCAGTTTTAAAGCAAATTAGTACATTACAAATTGGTTATCTATCTATACTAAATATTAAATATGTGTACTGTTTTTTTCTTTCTTTTGTTTGGTTTACGAGCGTAACGTTTCTGGCATCTACAGTGAAGCCCACCCGCTGGCAGTTAAATTGAGATGTCATTTGGCAGTTTTGTGTGAGCAACGTTGTTGTTTAACTGCCAAGTGCCAACGCTTTATCTGCTTGCTGGTTAAGAAGCAGATTTGTATAGGATTTGAAATGGAAATTAGGATTTGAAAAGAATTCTATCTCAAATTAATGACTAATTCATGTGTATTTGGTCAAATAAACACTGATGACAAACAAAAAAGTCGCTAAGTCGCAAAAAAGTTTTGATGTAAATAGCCAAACGCTTAAAGAGTCTATGATTGGAGCATTATTGGAGTGATTATTTGGTTTAGCATATATCATATGTTTGGCAACAGTTCTTCTTACCCTAGTAGTTGATGGAGTGTGTAGATCAAGATCTTGACCAAAAATGTATGCACCTCTTAATGGAAATAAAGGTTGTGATGTTATTTCCATTAAGATGTGCATACAATTTTGGTCAAGATCTTGTATTGACAATGGAAGAGTCGAGCACACAATAATGTCTACACCAGCACATCCCAAAATCTTGCAATGAATTTAAGGTCTGGACTTCCAAATCCAATTCATGTGTGAAAATTATTCTTAATGCTCCCTTTCTTTCACAATTTGAGCCTGGTGCATCTTGACATCGTCATCTTGAAATATGGCCATGATGTGTTTTCCTACATGGCTGTTTATGAAATGAAAAGCTATACACTCCATCAGTTAGGCCAGGGTTAGAATAATTGTTGTTAAACATATACTAGAAACATAATGATCACTACAATTATGATCATAGACTCTTAAGCATTTGCCTATTGAAATCCAAACAGAGACTTGTTTGGTTTAACCCCAGCACAGTTTACTGAAATGACCAGTGATTTCAATTTGAACGAAGAGTGTAAATGGCAGATAATTTTAATTGAGATGACTGCTTTTCTTTTGCATAGTTTTCATTTTCTTCTGTTGTTAAAGATTTTGACCATTTTCCAAAAATATCCAAAATACTGACATTCCAGACATGGACTAAATGTTATTTTCCCTAAAATGTAGCCTTGGTTCTATACAGTTGCATTTCGCAAGATAAAGCTTCATTCAAAGTGTTAAGCAGAGGAAGAGAAGCTCCAGGTTGTTATTGTCAACCCCAAGTGACGGCAGCTGTTTCTTTACTGACACTCAGGAGAGCTGGGAAACTAAAATCCCACCCATTGGATCCTTTACAGGGAAGGATGGAGTGCCATTTAGCACACCCCCGTAGTTTGAAGTAAATCTGACAAGTTGCCAAATTGTTAGGGGTGCTTCAAGTTTCCTTGATGCTTTAATTTTTGTTCGTTGTGTGCAGCCAGAGGGTTTCTAGCTTTATTATTGTTTTCCCAGATCAATTGTGAAATGCTGCCTGCTGCCAGACGGATGGCGACAGCTGCAGTGCTCTGCGCGCTGAGCCTCTGGCTATGCCTTTGCATGATGTCTTTGAAATGACAGGGATCTTATTTCAGGATAGTTTGACCAGTCTCCCATCCTGACAAAGTTTTCATTGTGGTTTGAAAAGCACAGAAGCACCTGAAGTAAGAATGCCAATGATTAATCGACTGTCGATTAATAATGTAGGCTAATCGATAAAACTTATTGATGCAAAAAGTTTTGCGTTTCACTGTGTGTTCCAAAGATCATGTTTGGTGAACTCTTTACTGTGATTTTGCATCACGTGTCGTGAAGAATAAAACGTAAAACATTGTCATGGCGTGATCTCTTGACTGAATTAAAAGAAAGCAAATTCTTGTCGTAAATTTGAGTAGATTATTTTTAAATTTTCAATTCATGTTTATATAAAAAAAGATGGCATATTCACGTGATGTCATATCACTGATCTAGCTGATTTGGACATTAAGTTAGGGCTATAAAGTAGAAAATAAAGCTTACTGCTGTGATGGAAAGAAGATCGCACAGCTCTAGTTTCTTGCTGTTATTGCTGGTTTGCTGTTTGTCTCCGCTCTCCTCAAAGACTTTCAGACACCTGGTTGAACTGTTAATGTAATGAAGCAGTCTTGTGTGTTTAGCGTCATCTGATCAGCCTTTATCGACCACCGATCAAACTATATAAAGCTAATTTCTGCCAATAATGATTGTAGCCCGATCAATTGGAGCATCCTTAGATTTTACAGATCACGTTTTAATGTAAAGCAGTTATTTTTTATGCTATGAAAATAAGCTTTAAAACAACACAAATTTTGTCTCGTTTAGGCAAGTGGTTAAGTAACAAGATAACTTGGTAGATCGTTCATTTTAACAACGATCGGTTATGAGAATTTACGTCCCTAACCTGAAGATTGATGATGTAGTAGTTTTTATGGACAAGTAGTTCCTCTTACAGTAATATTACTCATGCAGAACTGCCTGAAATACCTTTCTGTTCTCATTCTGATTATAGATTGCTTGCACAAGCCTTTTTTGTACTCTGATGCATCAGTCTGCATCTGAACAGTGGGAATATTAGTTTGCATTACAACTGCACATACGTGCTGCGTTCATTTTCAAGGCCTTCCTTACTGATGAGCTAATTGATTAATTGTTTAATTTTCCAGTCTTTGTTGGGCATCTCATCATGCCATGCCAAGCATGGTGGCAGAGCTTGCAAAAGATCGCCAAAGGGAATGCAAGTGGTAGTAGTGAATGTTCAGTGTTTTGGCAGTGTGTAAATACATTGTGTGTCGTCCAAAAGGCCTCCGCTGCCTCATCCAGCTGGCAACAAGGCCAAGTGTAAAATCACTTGTTAATCCACAGAGGTCGTTTGTCTGTTCAATGCAGTGCACGTGTAGCAGCAAAACAGGATGCTCCCTCAGTTGTTTTAGCTGTCCAGAGTTTTCTAAGTGTGGTTGGGTTAGTCCACTCATGATTTGTCAAGCTTTCAGAGCCGATTACATGATTCATTTACGACAGTGTATTGTTCCCATTACAACATGGAAAAATTAGGAATGCAATGTTTGTCAAATTGGTTATTGGAAAATATATTTTAATTATTGTATTGTTTTTTAAAATATTTTTATTGTTCTTGCTCATATCATTTAAGTTGACATTTACGTTACATTTGCCATCAGTTAATGATACTTAAAGCTGCAGTCCGGCGTTTTTCCTCTTTGTCGCCATCTCTGTTCGAAATCTGCAATTGCATTCGTGGAATTATCAACTTTTCATGAGTTGTACTTCAACACCCTGGACACGGCACAGTGCGGAAGAACACGATGTTTGAAGAGACTGTGAGGCTGTGAAGAAGTGTCCGGTTGAAGTCTCTTTTTTTTCTCTGTAGCTACTCCGAAGTCTGAACGAAGTCTTTTGTATTTTACAGCGGGTGAGTCTGTTGTCACTGGTGATTGTCGTTTGAACGTTTTTAGATCCGCCATCAAATTAAGTTTAATTATATCAAGTGTTGTGAGAAACGGCTATAAATCTCCACCTCCAGCATCCTCACACGCAATATAGCTTATACTAGCCGAGACTCCTTCTTTATGTGTTCAGATTTGATGTAATGATGCAAAAACATGCTCCAATCTCCCACGGAAATCCACCAGCACCACTGGAATTAAAAACATTATTACAAGCTTACCGCTTTGAATCGAGCTAAGGGAAGCAGATAGTTTGAACACTGGCTGGTTATGGATTTTTTCAAATATGTATTTTGGATAATGTTTAACCCAAAAGCTACAGACTGCAGCTTTAAATATTCAAATCACTAATAATCTAATAAAACTGCTTAATGTAATCATTAAAAAAATATGTTTTTATGTTGGGATTGGGATATCTAAAATCACTTTTAGCATTTAAAATAATTGATTTTATTTTTATTTATTTATTTAGACAAAATATTTTAGAATTGTAATATCATATTTTTATTGGTTGTCAACCATAACATAAAATTAATTCTATAGTTATTGCCTATATCTATGTCAATAATGCATCCCTATCAAAAATACACAGTTTTCTTTATTTAATGAAGATTCAGTTGAAATGTGATTTTCCACTTCTCCACTGGTATTTATGCTATATGTGTGTTGCATTTTTTTTTAGTTTGTTTTGAAAAGTTTAAAAACTATTTAAAATCTATTTTTTATAATAGACTATGCTAATTAATGATAAAAAAGGATAATTTTCCTCTTTATATCTGTAAAAAAAATGGATGAGACTACCTGGCTTATCATCGTCATCTGGCTTATTGCATTTGCACAAGTAAACCTGCAGTTCAGTCACTGTTGTCGGCTTGAAGCAGATGGACTCTTAGACTCATAATGTGCTTAGTAACTCTGAGCTCTAATAAGAGTCTTCATCAGCAAATTGCAGCTTGGAGATTTTACTAATATCAGAACAATCCAGTAACCTGATTTGATTTGCATGTCTACTTCTACTCAAGAATGCATTATGAACTATTATTGACATGAAGTAGTAGTAGGTAAATTATCTGCCGCTGTGCCGCGGTTCAACATCTGGTGTCAGTGTTTTCTAAACCTTAATGAAATACTTGATTACATTCTGAAATTTCGCAAGAACATGTCAATTGGCACTGCGTCAGATGTGCTGTATTGTGGAAACCCAGTGTGATCTTTTCTGTTGTTCACTTTCAAGACTTTCCTGCTTGTTTTACACTTACACTTTCTTATTTCCTCCCTATTTGTTAGACAGACGCTTACACTGAGCGAGGGTAATCACAGGGGAAGTAGCTTATGTGAAAAGCAATGATTGCAGAAACCACTGCTAATATTTTTACATAATATATTAAGTAGGATGTTTGTGAAAGCTTGTAGGCCTACTGTTGAAAACAGAAGTGTGGTTTTTCTATCTGCAGGTGATGGTGTAGGTGATAACTCTCTGTGTTCAGCTGTGTGCTGTTGGAGTGTTGCCAGACCTGACTCCTCAGCTGGCATTTGAACTTGACAGTAACCTTGGCTGCCAGAGTTGTCTGGCTCTTCTCAGTGATGCTGCTATTTCATCGAATCGAGCAGCTGCTGGAAGTTAGATTTATGATGTTTTCGTCCATGGTAACAGTCTGTGAAAGCACTGTGAATGAAATTCATCATAGCTCAGATACTCTTTCTCTCTCCCTCTCTCTGTCTTTAATTTGGATTCACTTGTTTAAATGTATGTAACCTGGTCCTTGCTTCACTGTTTATTTGTTGCTGTCTATTTATTTGGACTGGAAGGTTAGCCAAATACCAAGTGCTCTTTTTCCTATGACACCAAGAAACAATGAATTGGTTCATGAAGCCTCCATGACCCAGATATTTTTTTTGATAGAGTCAGTCAGGAATCTAAAATAGATGCAAAGCAAAAACTCCCTTTGCAACAACTACTATGTACTAGGGTGAATAATTAGTGATTTTGTTAAACAAGTAGTTTTTCAACATACCATAGAGTCATGCTAATTATATGGGTCCATAATGAGCCCAAAGGTTTGTAAGTGTATGTTACAACACCCTTTCTCTCCAAGTAGGACTACAAGATTTGGGGATCCAATCTCAAATCTAACCTTTTTTAATTGAAAAAGAAATGTATAAGAACAAGAACAACAATGATTTATTTTACAGTACAACTGTAAGATTATAATACTAATATTTAATATACTCTGTTCATTTGCAAACATTAAACTATCAAGGCAAGGCAAGTTTATTTATATAGCACATTTCGTACTCTGTGGCAGTTCAATCTGCTTTAAAGAAAGTAATTAAAATAATACAATTATTATTTTATAAAATAATAGTAAAATTAACAAAAATTATCAAGCTTTTATTTTGGTGAAAAACTGAAAGGAGCCCTTAACTTCTCTTTACAAGTTTGGGGAAATGGTTGGTGAATGTTGTCCTCCCAAATAAGAGTATAGTCATGCTCTGCGCATATATATATATATATATATAGATAGATAGATAGATAGATAGATAGATAGATAGATAGATAGATGTGTATACGTGTGTGTGTTTATTTAATTGAATCACAGCCTTTGTGATTTAATCGCACTAAACCATATCACAATAACAGTTTTATTTTGATTAATTGTGGCGTCATAGTTGTAAGATAACCAACACAGGCTTTGATGAGGCTCTTCCCCACATGGCTCTTTGTATCTCAGAGCTTTTGAGATGCCAAGATCACAAAACAGAAGTGCTATTCAGACCAAAAGCGGACTGTAAGAAGAATTGTACGCCTCTAAGTCCTACAGGCTTTATGATGGGGTGCGGAGGCCGCCTCTGAATACCAAACCCCCATCGGTTTATGCACTGAAGCTGTTTTTTGTTTTCCAACACTCTTTCCTCTGCCCGATAATCCAAAATGCCAACATTGGCTAGATGAAGTTTTGCACACTTTAATTAAGAGAGAGAAACCATTATCTGAAGGATCTAAATTTCGTCAAACACTATAAACACCCATACTTTTAGGACCAGAGGTTCACATGTGGTGTTTGAATGGGATGCGTTGTTTTGGAAGTGTTGCCCCACCCCTCATGACCCCTCTGAGCACAGTGTTACGGCAGAGGAAGCAAGGCAACCATTGTGGCAGTGTTTATGTCGCCCTGCCTCCTGCCACATTTCCCACCCACCAGTGCCCATGTAGGGGCAAAAATGAACCAGTCTCCTTCAAGCCTTAGTCACATTTGCTGCAGCCCGAGGGAGGCACAGTTCTCCTAACCCAATTTTAGGTTTGCTGTACTTCACACAGTCAAAACAGAGAGGTCTTTAAAAATGGATGAAACCATGAGGTCTCGCCCTGTGGTGTCTCTGTTATGTTATACAGGGTGGAGCAGCCCTTGTGCCTTTTAGCCTTTCATGCTCTTGAGTTTATTGGTTGAAAAAATCATTATGACAGTCTTTTGCTTTTAGTCTTCTGATCCAGCATTTCACATCTGATATGGTGTGTGTCAGTGTAAGAAGCAGGTTGGCGTTCTGAGAGCTTTTTTAAAGCAAACAAAATGCACTTGTGCACGGCTCACTGACCTCTCTGCACTAGGTCGGCACTAAATATTTGATTGTGCTTTAGACCACCCTGTGCAGTTAGCAAGCGGTAGGATCAATTTGGAGCTACAAACACAAGTTATACTACAGTTTTGAAGGTTCTTGGATAAAAAAAAATATATAATATTTGAGGATTTGATACAGTTTTGTAACCGTGTTTGAAGTTGCTATTTGAATCTATGAAGTGTAGGTGTTCTGACAAACAGTATGAGGGTGTAGTGTAATTGTCTAAAGTAGACATGCCCGGTAAAGTTAAAGACACAGTATTCATGACAAGAACTAACATGGTAGCCTTTCGGGGAGTATTTTGATGATTCACTGTTACAGTATCTGATTATTTTCTTTGGCTATGTTTTAGAGCCAGACCGATATATCGGCCGGCCGATATTAGGCATTTTCCATAATATCGGTATCGGCAGTTATAATGGCCGATAAATGAATATTTAAAAATTAAATTAAAACAGATGAAACGTGCTTCAATCATCTCTCCTTGGCCTGTTATATTGAAAATGTATGTTTTACAATTTACAGTATGATGTTCTCTATTGCTAAATTATGGCTCATCATAGACTAGCTAACCACAAAGCAAGCTAATGCCACTATCATCAGTGGAAGTCCGCTGACGTTAACATTAATGAGCTTGGAAACCACAATGAACTTTTTCTGCCTAAATAAAGTAGTGATTACTGTATTTATAACTAGCATATCTCTAGTTACAGTCCGTGCATTGCTAAAGTTAATACTTGCGAGGAGTGAACATTTAGACAGAGAAAAAGTATCAAACATATCTTGTGCAGAAAAGTTAGCTTTTCTTTTACATGTGTGTGAAATCCAACAATATTTAATATAAAAAAAAATACCGGCCGATATATCGGATTTTAAAAAACCCAAAAATATTTGTATCGGTATCGGCCTTCAAAATCCTTTCGGTTGGGCTCTTAGGCCTAGATGTCCCCTTATGAGGTTAGCAAGTAATATTTCTTAAATATGGATGCTATCTCAGCAACAGGAGAACGGAGAGAAACCACTAGTGATGAGCCGCTTGCAGCAAATGGACTTTTTGTGGAGACAAACAGGAAATGGCTGTTTTTACTACTCTGTTATTGGGTAGGCTAGACTTTTGAGGCTATTGTGTGGTGTTATCACTGTGTTTTCTGCACTACTCTGGTGTTTCTCAGAGACCGCACTGAGCATTAAAAGATTACGAACTCCTACACATTGTAAAGTAAGCTCGCTTTGCTACTTTTCTCCTGGTGTGTTATCGCAGAAGAAGCTCTATTTCTCATCTGTGTGTGTATGTGCGAAGCTGACACATTGCAAACAGTAAGTGGCACAATATTTTGACTCCAGATCAGTTTTATGTCGTAATGTTCCTGCTCTGTATTATACAGCATCAACAACATCGTGTTGTTTGTTAGCTGTGTCTACTAATAGAAAAAATGGTGCACATTGAAAGTGTGATTATTTATGACCCGTCTAATGAATGTTTGTAAAACACCAAACCACTAGGCTAAACCGGCTTGCATCAACATTTGGTTTGTCAAAAGAATCAGTGCATTAGTGGTAATTATGTGTGGAGTATGCCGGAAATACAGGCAGCATAAGCAATTTTTAATGGTTTATATATTAAGTAGCCATGTATTGATTTAATGTTTAGTTTATTATTTTCTATCTTGAGATTTTCATATGTTAAAAACAAAGATAATTGCTTCTATTAAGTGTTAAAGCACAAATAATGAGATAACGAGCCGCTCCTGAAAATATCTATTTGTGAATTTTCTTGCTGATACAGCTGATGTAATCTTAGTGTGTGCAAGTTTTTAATTTGTTTTGTGTTCGTTTTATGTGAGCTGCTTCTGAGTTTACAGTACTCTTAAAGGAAACAGGATTACAGGAACCCCCCTTAGTCATACTTCAAATCCCACTGAACCGGCCCATCATTAAAATCACATACTTTTAAGATTAGCCATCCAGTTTATTTTTGCTACTACTTGCTGTTAAAAAAAAGACTTCTCTTGCCCGTTTCAAAATGTTATCATTGGCATGTTACCAGTTCAGAAGGGGGAAAGACCTGTGGTGTAAGCAATAAGGTACGAGAGGCTGTGCTGTTCTGAGTCCCTGCAACCCCTTCAGCCGTTACTTAATCACGAAACAGCATGTGCCTCGAGTACCTTATTGCTTTTATAAAACAGTTACCACACAATAAAAATATTAAGGTAAAAAAAAAATATACTTTCATGAAGTAAAATCACTAAAAGCCTTCCTTCCGCTAGGAAAAAATAGTCCCTGACCGTGAACAGCAACATGTTCCAATGTGAAATATGAATGAAAGCTTAAATAAAAACAACATTGGAACTGCAGTGTTGCGCAGTGATGAATAGAACCGTTGGGTGAAGCGGTCGTAGTCGTGTTTTATTGTGAAATAAAGACCAATCAGATTCAAGGATTGGAACTAATCGTTTATAAACAATAAATTAGACTTAATAATTAGCGTTAATATTTGCACTTGCTTTACTTAAGCCATTCTACTTTGTTGTTTCCTTTTGCTTTTTGTCCATCTACACTTGTTTTCTGTGGTGGTTTTTGAAGATTTACACTTCATTGACTCTTCTTGCATCTTAACCTCTGGATGAACTGAGGGGAGTGGCTCTTAAGAGCTTCTTGAATGGCTGATGTGTTGCCTTTTTGTCTGGGTTAAAACACTTTGCCATTGCTCTAATGATGTTCAGAATGGATATCAGAAATTGAGACCCGGAAGACACCTTTTCTTACCTTTACGTAGCATTGCATGATAATAATTATAAGCTGGCTTCACATGGGTCTTTTTCCATCTATCTTACATCAAATTAAACATCTTAAATTTAGACGTAAATTAATTTTGCCTCATATTTACAACCAGATCTTTTAGACCCATAATGTCATCATCTAAAAGTCCACTCATTGCCTAGAAGGTGCTACAATTTCATGGTGTTGTTAACATTGTTTTTGGGACAGATCACCATCTGTTTCACCACAATTGCTTCTGAGTTACTGAATATAAGTAGAATGATCAAGTCAAGTAATCCATCTTTTAGTCAGCAGCACAGTTTGTCAACAGATGTCATATTATGTTCTTGTGCTGATATGATTGCTGGGACACTATTAAACTAATCTCACTTGTCTATTTGTAGTTAAACTGCTATGTGTGTCAGCCAAGTGAAAATGGGAACTGTGAGTTGTTTGCTTGAATATTTCATGCTGTTGGTCATTTGGCCTGGGTCGTTTGAAGAGCCCATCTGCCTCTCACAGTCAAACAGCTTAGTCCTGGAGGTTAGCAGCTGGTCAGAGTCTAATGCTTTTAAAAAATGGACCCAGCTCCTCAGTAGTCTAGGAAAAAAAGAACTGAACTGGATTAAAATATTAGAAAATGTTTGCTTTACTTTTATATCTTTCGTAAACTCTATACTGCCTTTAAATGGATGTAACGGTGTTATATAGCATCATTTTATATACTTTTCATGGTATTTATTCATATTTAGAATGCTTTTTTTATTTGTATATGTTTACTTTTTAGAGTTTTTTTTATAGTTTTTAACATTTTAATTGGCTATTTTTTTGTATTAGTATTTAGCTTTAATTTGTTTTTTAGTTATTTAAATTTTAGGACTTTGTAGCATTTTCGTTTAAATTGAACTTTTTCTTATAACATTTGTTTTATTTAGATTTATTTCAAACTGGAACAATTTGTTATCGTTTTAGTTAACAATAACAATGCTGGGATGAACATTATTTTCTATTTGATATTACTGTCTATTTGGTACTACTGTATTAAAATATACCTCAGATTTCTTGACAAATCTATTTGTACTGTCAATCTCAAAGGTCTTTCCCGTTTTAGATGTATTTTTTGTTTTTCGTGTGTCCAGTGTTGCCACTCAGTCTTTTTGCCACTTAATGGGCTTAACCGCAGTCACCCAGGCCGATGGTGACGTCACATGCATACCCTCTAACGAGATCTTTTGGCTTGTTTTGTTTTTTCGACTACGATTGGTGGAATTTTCTGTACAGCATCATGGGTAATGTAGTTTTCACCACAGATTCAGCTGCGAAACATGACTGAGCCGTGACAGCCAAACGCCGGCGCTAACATTCAAGCTGTCCTGCCGCTATTCTCCGTGTCATATCACTGTCATTGCCATTTGCCGTTATTCACAATGTCATTTTACCACAGTGTACCATAAATGCCAGCTAGCATGCAATGTTGTTTAAGGTGCAGGATTTCAAAGATTTCTGTCTATCCTGACACTGTAAATATTTGCACGTATTTGGGGAAAAAAATATGTGAAAAAATAAACAAGAGACTTTTTTAGAAAACATAAATCTTCCTGTACTCCGCATCGGTTATCTTGCCACAATTATTATTTTTGAAACTAAGTTGAAATAATGCAGGCTTATGGTGTCAACAGAAGCAAATACTACAACTTCATAGCTCACAGTAAGTCTGTCTTTGCAAGTTTATGAGTAATCGTTCATTCGTTTATTTGTTTATTTCCCCATGCAGAAAATTAATAACATTTGTACTTCTGAAACCTGACTGGCTCTCTAATAGACATGGATGCTTGTTGCAATGCAGAGATTCTCATATTTCATAAACTGAGGGGAAATTTTCGCTTTGAACGCTGATTATTTGAGAGCCGGGACTCTGATTCATCCCCGATTCATCCTTTCAGTTTAATCTCAAATGATAACTGCTATTCAGCAAAGTGCAGCTTGTGTTATTGGGGTCACTGGAAAATTCCATTGCGAGTTCTGAAAAACATGTTTGTTCTCTGGGAATTCTCTTTTCCTGAATCCAGTACCTGGACCCGCTGAGAGGGAAATACCACAGATAAAATATCCCCATGCTGCTTTGACTCGGATCATCTCGGGCTAAAGAAGATCCTACCAAGATACTGTGCACTTTTTGGTACCAACATGGGAATTGATTCAAACACACAGAAAGAATTTATCTATTGCAGTGTTTTTCATTCAGAAATTCCACTGGTTTTGCAGAGCATGGAGAAGACCGGTGTATTGTGATGGCTTCTTTAGTGAGTGAAAGGTGCAGAGGAGGAGGGAAGGGAAGACCACTCATCCGACTCATGCGTTGAGCAGCCGTATGCCCATATTAGGGCGTGTGACTCCATGGCAGAGTCCCCGTGGGGTCTGGGGGGTGTGAGCACTATGCACACTGACAGATGGGAGTCGAGCCAGAGGGAGGCACTTCTTTATCTCTCTATCTGTCTGTTAGAAGGTCTGGGTTTATGAGCACCGTTGCGATGCGCGAGGGCAGAAGAGGCCGCTCTTTTAACTGGGATCAGCGATCTTAATCTTCTAAAGAAAATCAAGGAAAGAACGTGTAACAAGAACGCCGTCTGGTGGGAGGGTGACCGTGAGTATCAGTTTGTGCTGACAAAGGAGGAAAGAAAGCTCATTTCAAGCCTTCGCAGGGAAAAAGGTCAACACATGTTGATATCAGCCTGTCTTTTGTCAGGGGAGCTCTATGGTGACCTGCTTTGTAGATGACTTTATCATGAAGTCTGCTTCCTTTTTCCTTGACAAATGGATTGTTAATTTGGCAGCTTAACTTGTGTGACAAGTTTTTTTGCTTTTCACCATTCTTTGCATGCTGCTGCTATGTTGTTTGAATGTTGAAGATGTAGGCTACATAAGCATTTATGATGTGTCTGTGATGTGTTGAAAGACTCATTTTAACACCCAATAATAACCATACCATATTGTAGAAAGGTGCTGTAGAAACATTATGCATCGCTGTCATGTGCATATGAGCCCCTTTAGAGAGAGTGTCTATGATGGTTCCTGCCCTCCAGTGTTTTTGGGTTGTCATTAGTTACACTTGGCTGAAATTTCTCTTGATATTTAATCATAAAACAGCTGTGAAGTGCATTTTAAATCTCACTGTGAGCTTGAGATTCATGGCATTGTTTGTTAATAATCATTAGCTACCGCATTGCAATCTTTTTTCCCTAACAGTTACAGTACATGTTTCACCCAATAAGAGAGCGGTGCATTCAAACTAGACTGCAGTATACACATTTATAGTGAGATGATTTTTATCACAACTTGCTTGAGTTTGTTTTCATCATTCAACACATCTTGACTGATTTGGCTCTGTTTTGTTTTTCAGAATCAAGAATCAAGTGGATGATCTAAAAGCAAGCGTACATTCTCCTCCAGAAAAGGTAACGCTGAACAGCCTTCACTGAGAGACATCATGTTAATAACGGCAATATCAGATTTACAGCCACGACTACACTTCGATTAGGCTTGTTTGCTGTGTCGGCATATGCTCGGTAAGAAATGGTTCTATTTAGAACCAGAAATGTTTCCATCCCGCGCTTCATATATGGAACTCCAAAATGGTTCTATATAGAACCTTTCTTTTTGGTAAAAGGTTCTATTGGCCAAGTATGGAACCCAGAGGAACCCTTTGATAGAACCTTTAAGGTTCTATATAGAACCTTTTCTTCTAAGATTGTAAACTCTGCTTCTCTTGCCACAATATGTAACATTTCCGTTCTGTGTAAGCAAATAAGCTTACAATAAACAACTGCTGTAAACTCTGAATGAGGGCTGTGGTGTTTAGCCTCTACAAAGCAGGAAGTGTTGTAGTGTAGGCCGGTGCATCTGGTAACATGAGGATTTGATAAACACAAACACGCTCACTGTGGGAACCCCATTAGGAAGTGAATAAACCAGTAATTTGTGAGGTTGTTAGTATTGCGGCTGTATGCGGGACCTGAGCAAGAGCAAGCTCTGTTTATGAGCTGCTCAGCAGGCAGAGGCTAACAGAGGTCTTTTCAGCCACGGATAAAGTGGATTATTGTTCTGCTTGCATGGCCTTTAATTGCAGCATACATGGTTTAATTGCGAAGGACAGACGCTTTTGATTTTATTTTACTCCAGAAGCCATGGGGGTCTCAGCGTTAATGTGCATCCAGTGCTGGGCTGAATTTGTCCAAAAATGAAAATTCTTGCACCTTACTCACTATCTTTAAAGGGATACTCCACTTTTTTTTTTTTTGGAAATAGGCACATTTTACCACTCCCCCAATGTTAAACAGTTGAGATTTACCGTTTTCAAATCCATTCAACCGATTTTCTGATATTTAGAAGAATATCGGTAACCAGACAATTTCTGGTCTCATTGACTTACATAGTTGGAAAAAAATTTCCCATGGAAGTCAATGAGACCAGAAACTGTCTGGTTACATTCTGGTTACGTTCGAAAACGGTAAAACCCAACTGTTTAACTCTGGGGGAGTGGTAAAATGAGCCTGTTTCCAAAAAAGGTGGAGTATCCCTTTAAGTTCCAAACCTGTGTAAATGTCTCTCTTCTATGAAACAGAGAAAAGATCAGATCTTATTTTATCTTAGCTTTATTTTATGTTCAGCAGAAGAAAAGTCATACAATTTTGGAAAGACATAAGGGCGAGTAAATGATTACAGTTTTTATTTTGGGGTGGACTAATAAGGCTATGCCTTTAAATCTCTTATACCTGTGACAAAAAAAAAACATTGTTATTAGTTTACATTTTAAAACCATTCACGTGCAGCTCATGAACTAAATCCTGCACTAATTATTAAAATTAGGCTGTTTGTTCTTACTCTAGTTTCTTTAAACAGGAAGTTATTTTGTGTGACACTCCCTCGCCAACTTTCCTGGTTATTCCGGTATCAAACATGTACTCGTACCCCTCTCACACTTTCCATACTGGCTCTCAAAATCATGTAAGAGCACTTGTGAAATATTCGTCATGGAACAAACTGAAAAGTTTTTCATTACACTGCATAAACGACTGCCATAGATCCTCCAACATTTTTACAACATAAGGTCACCTCATTACCAATGCAGGTCAAGGCCTGTGTGCATGGGTTTTCAGATACATTTGTAATGTTTTTTAATATGCAGATTAGAACGTGGGCAGAGAGTGCTGGGTTTGTGCATGTTGTACTGTGATGATTCACTCTGTATAATGAATAGGGTTCATAACGATGGGCCTATCACACGTGCACGCTCACACAGACATGGTGTAGAAATGGCCAGACTGCTCTGTGCCCGCTTTGTTTCACAGCCACCAGAGTGACGGTTTTCTCATGCTTTTGCAAGTGCAGTTCTGATGGTTGGAGCACTTTAGGTTTGACAGGAAGCTTGTTTGAATCGCCTGCACTCATGTGTGGCGGTTAACCACACACAGCAGAAATGGTATTGTCTTCACATCCTCTTGCGCAGAAGAGCATCTGGAGGATCAACCTGACTTAAGTATGTAACTTTGAGAGGTTGTGGTTTTATTATTATTATTTAAATTACTTATAGATGTGCTACACACTCAACCACCAATTTAATAAATATCCTAGCTGAGATTAGATTCACGAAAGTGCCAAATTTTTGTCTCCACTACTGTACATCTGCTGTTAGAAGCTGAGATTCATTGACACTATTGCCAGATAATGGTGATATTATAATACTGAGCACTTGCTCCCTCTGCTGGAGCAGTGAAGAGACACAGGCACTGCCATATTAAAGGTATAATCCACTTATTTTGGAAATAGGCTCTTTTTATAATTCCCCCAGAGTTAAACAGTTGGGTTTTACCGTTTTCGAATCCATTCAGCCGAATGTCTGATATGTAGAAGAATATCAGTAACCAGACAGTTTCTAGTCACATTGACTTCCATAGTATATTTTTTTCCAACTATGGTAGTCAATGAGACCAGAAACTGTCGGGTTACTGATATTCTTCTAAATATCAGAAAATCGCTGAATGGATTCGAAAACGGTAAAACAACTGAGGGAGTTGTAAAATGAGCCTATTTCCAAAAAAAGTGGAGTATCCCTTTAAGTCACCAAGAAATTGCAGCATTTGTTATAAATTATTTCTGTGCCCATTATTTAAATTTATGTGCCCTCAATTTATGTGACCGTGTTTGTCAATCAACAAAGTCTGTTGTGTGCTAATGATGCTTTTCCTGTAGTTCAGTCTTTTTGTGGTTATTAAAAGGCGTACTTTCACATATGCACATGTTGCATTGAAAAATAGCTAGAAGTAACATTTCAAGCATACACCATTTATCCATTTTCTATAACAAGTGATTGAAACATTTTCTGTTATTGTTAAACAAGTAGTATATTACTGCTCTAATTGCATTTTTTTTTTACCATTCTCGCCATTTTGTTAATGAAGTAACTGTTTTTATTGTGATTCTTTTGGTTTATTTGTATATTTTTTCATCATTATATCTTGATTAGGTTTCGCTGGAATGGGTAATCTGCTAAAAGTCCTTACAAGGGAAATAGAGAACTATCCACATTTTTTCCTGGACTTTGAAAGTAAGTTTTGATGCGAGGTGGAGTCTGGGATTGGCAAGACTCTATAACCAGCTGTTTTTTCCCCCGACAGTGGCAGGAGGAGCTGAACTGATGGTCTCAAAGCTCTTAAGAGACAGTTTTCCCTCTTTGCTTTCTTTTAGTGAAAGTTTATGCTTCCTGCTGTCCAGGGCTGCATTTCTCAAAAGCATTGTTAGCCTAAGTTGATTGCTGAGTCCATTGGTGGCAATTGTTCTACGGTCAACTTACAGTGCTTTTGGGAAATGCAGCCCAATGCAGTTGCGCTGACACTTTGTCTAAAAGCTTTTCCTGTGATTTAACTACTAAAAAAAGCTGATTTCTCAAATTATAAAGAGAAATAAAAAATGTATTTTGTCCATGTTCACCATGAGAAGCTGAGGGAATTCTGTATGTTGGAGCTTGAGAATCAATCTTTAACGCTTCCTGATTACTGTCTTTGACGTGCAACACCTTTCTCTTTTTCTCTTTCTGCCTTTTTTCTTCTCTTTCTCTTCTTGCTTTTCTCTTCCAGAAACCAATGGGGAATCTGTTAAAAGTGCTCACTTGCACAGAGCTTGATCAGGGGCCAAACTTTTTCCTTGACTTTGAAAGTGAGCAGAGCTTTTGCCTGGCCTGGTGTCTGTCACCTTTTCCAGCTACTAACATTTTACTAAGTACCATTGTCAGAATTGTCCTTGAAAATCTGCTCGTCACAACGCAACAGCAAAACAGAGCTTCACAATGCTTTTGCATGTGCAAATGCTTTGTGCAGATGACGGCAATATGTTTACGTCATCTTTTTTACATAGTCTTTAAAGGGGTGGTAAAACACATTTTTTTCGAAGGCTTGATTGTGTTTGTGGGGTGCACTGTAACGTGTTTTACCCATTGATTTCTTTAAAAGCAAATATCTCCCTTTTACTTTAAACTTTGAGCATTGTAACTTCGCAGATGTTGGTTGTTTAAACAGCAACATTACACTCAAACTCTAAAGTTAGAGAAGTGAAATCGTGTTTACCACCCCTTTAATTATAAAAACTCAGATTTCAAATAAGAAGATTCTGAAAATCTGATTTGTTGTTGGCAGCCTAAATGTGCATGACTTACCAATCAGTATTTGTAACTAACCCCATATCTAACATGGCTATGTATGTCTGTTGCATGATCCATTCTCTTTGCAGCTCCTGCTTGTTCTGTGATATTTTTCTGTCTTTCTGAAATCTCCGAACTTTCAATCCTTGCCCTCTGTATACTTATCAAGTTAACATTTAAATCCTCTGTGACTATGTACTCAAACCCAATTATATTACACTAAACATTGGACTTTGATTATTTTTCTGTCTATTAACTTTGAACAGAGCTTTACCCAAAAGGTTCAACATTTCCTGAGTATTTGCTAGCTTTGAGAGAGAACTGACCAAAGTCAGGATGCTGTTTTTTTTTTTGACTGTTACTCAGTGGCAATAACCCATAAACCTTTACTTTTGAAATCTGTGAAATGTTGAATTATTGGGAATCTCTGGTTTAAAGACAGCAAAGATTTGTTTTTTAAATGCAAATGTCACTGTTTGTTTGTTTTTGTTGTGTGACTATACAGTACCCCTAAAAAATTGTTGCAACTTAATGTATGAATCTTACATTACATTAGATGACAAAATATCAAACCAAGTGTCATTTATTTTAAAGAAAAATGACAAACACAAGCCATTTCACCAGACAAAACTTGACAAAAAGATTAACTAACAGCTTGTGCCAGCACAAACTCTCATTTGACTTTAAAAAAAACTACTGTCAGGACTTACTGAAAACACACAGTGACAAATTAGTGCAGAAAAGGTGTGGACGTGTTTATTTTTGCGGCTGACCTTATCGCATATGCATTTGTTGGAGTTTCCCTTTCAGACGCAAATCTATGGTATGAGAGCATTTAAATGAATCATGGAAGGTGATCGACGAAGGTTTGTGCTAGTCAATTTATTGGTATTTGATCCATTATTTACATTTAGTCATTAAGCAGACGCTTTTTTTCAAAGCGACTTACATCTGAGGACTAAAACAAGTCATCGAGAGGAGGCAACAACACAAGAAGTGCTCAAAATACAAAGTTCATTTTTTAGCTTACCGCCCTAAAAAAGTATCTGTTAGACGCTAATTTGCATTGCTCTTGGTAGATTGCGTTGGTCATTATGAAAATAATCTGACTGTGTCTGTGTTCTTTAATTTGGGTGCCATCAGTAGGTCACATGCAGAACTTTCCATTCCCATCGGTGCTCTTTTGGAATTGCGTTTCATGCTAATTAGTCAATCTGACCCTGTAACTCTAAAACAAATGATGTGCACATCAAAAGTGAAGTATTTGGCCACTTTCTGTTTGTCAGAGTTAGTGGTGGTTACTGTTCTAGGACACCAGTGTGAACAGGAGAATGTGAAATGGAGTAAAAAAAAAATAAAAATAAATATTGACTTAGTTACAGACCTACTAAAAATTAAATGGTGATAATGGCTGTTGGAGATATGTAGAGCTAAAAAAGCTTTATCTTCCATTTGTTTCCAGATGCCACTTGGTTTGGTATTATATCTAATGCAGTGAAATCCACTGCATGTAATAACTAGTGTTTGGCAGTGCATAATGAAGTTTGTTTGTGTCAGACGCACAGCCGACAGACTGTGAGAGAGAGGTTTGGAACCAGGTGAATGCTGTTCTCCAGGAGTCCGAGAGCATCCTGACCGGCCTGCAAGCCTACAAGGGGGCGGGTCAGGAAATACGAGATGTACGTCCGATTGTAATATTTCTACCTTTGCTTTTTGGGTCAGTGAGTTGTTTAAAGCGTTTTGTGGGTTGTATTTCTCATGCCACTTTAAATCGTGTGATTTGTTTGTCATTTTAGGCAATACAGAATCCTAATGACATGCTCCTTCAGGAGAGGGCTTGGAACTCTGTGTGTCCCCTTGTCATCCGCCTAAAGAAGTTCTACGCTTTTTCATTGAAACTAGGTACACTATTCATTTGGAATTACCTATAGATACATATTTTTCTCTTTGACCAGTGAAAATGTAACGTACGCTCTGTGTATCCTCTCTTTCATGTAGAGGAAGCGCTGAAGAGCCTTTTGGAGTCTCTGACGTGTCCGCCGTACACTCCTACTCAGCACCTGGAGAGGGAGCAGGCCCTTGCTAAACAGTTCGCCGAAATCCTGCATTTCACCCTCCGCTTTGATGAGCTTAAGGTGCCAGCTGTTTCAATGCTTTTGTCACACACTAAGTTTCATATTAGGGGATTTTTTAAAAGAACTATTTAATGCTCTGTTCGGGGAATTACTTATTAAAATGTGTCATTTGTTTAGATGAGAATTCCAGCCATCCAGAACGACTTCAGTTACTACAGAAGAACAATCAGTCGAAACCGATTAAACAACATGAATGTAAGTGCAGAAACATGAGTCATGACATGACGTGCAATATTCTGTCGACTGCAATTTCAATGTTCATGTGCGTGTGTTTTTTTTTGTTCCTGGATCAAGCTCGATATTGAAAACGAGGTCAATAATGAAATGGCAAACAGAATGTCTCTGTTCTATGCTGAAGCCACACCTATGCTGAAGACCCTGAGCACGGCAACAACAAACTTTGTGACGGAGGTACTGCCTGCTGTCTTTCTATTACATTCTATTCATCTTAATTTTCTCGCTTTTACTACAGTCACAATTTTAGCTCTTTAATTTCCATCACAAATACTGTTGAACACTACCATTTAAATGTTTGGGGTCAATAATAAATTTGTAAAGACATTCATACTTTTATTCAGTGAAGACGTATTAAATTGATCAATTTTTCCTCTGACTCTTACATTTTTAAATATATGCTATTCTTTTGAACTTTCAAAGAATTCATTGAAAATATTTATCACAGTTTCAACAAAAATATTAAGCAAGAGAACTGTTTTCAATATTGATAAATACAAATGTTTCTTTGCACTATATTTTAATTTTCAAATGATCCTTCAGAAATCATTCTGTTTTACCATCATATAAAATAAATTGCATTTTAAAATATATTCAAATAAAACATTTATACACTCTAAAAAATCCTGGGTTGTTTTAACCCAATTTTGGGTCAAATATGGACAAACCCAGCTGTTGGGTTACAATTATTAATTTTTTTTAATCCAACAATTGGGTTTGTCCATATTTGACCAAAAATTGGATTAAAACAACCCAGCATTTTTTTAGAGTGTATTAAATAATAATATTTCACCGTATTACTGTTTTTCATCAAATGAATGCAGCCTTGGTGAGCATTAGAGACTTCTTTCAAAAAATGTATTAATCGCACACTTTTGAACAGTAGTGTATAATAATCGATATACGAAAGTAATATACAATATACAAATGTTTGCTTTTCTTTGTAGAATAAGACATTACCTCTTGAGAACACCACAGACTGCCTGAGTACTATGGCAAGTGTATGCAAGGTCATGCTGGAGACACCGTGAGTACTTCATTGCTTTTTTAACATTGCTGCTTTAATTAACATCATATTTCATGTCTTTATCAGATGCCTTAAAAACAATCCAATAAATTCATGGGAATTTTTAATACTTAATCAAGTATTGCAATGATTAAACATTGACGACTGGAAAGATCATGGAAATAAATTTGTGAAATCATGCCTGTATATCTTTGTAAGAATAAGCTTTTCTTCTGCTAACAGAGAGTACACGAGTCGATTCAACAGTGAAGATACACTTCTGTTTTGTATGAGGGTGATGGTGGGTGTTATTATCCTCTATGACCATGTGCATCCTAACGGTGCCTTCAACAAATCCTCAAAAATTGATGTAAGTCTACATTCTCATGTTTTCTCAATCAACCAAAACGTTTTCCCACATTTGATCGTGTTTAAAATGACTTTTCCACCGTAATATGTGATGTACATACTTTTACTAGATGAAAGGATGCATTAAAGTCTTAAAAGATCAACCAGCAGATAATGTTGAAGGTCTCCTTAATGCCCTCAAGTAAGTGTCCCTCCCTTATCTTTAAAGACAGATACTATGGTTTGTGTTGATTTTTTAAATCTTTTTTTTTCCTCCAAAGGTTCACCACAAAGCATCTAAATGATGAGTCTACTCCAAAAAATATCCGAACGATGCTCCAGTAATGGTTTTAAGTGAAGTGGGTCAATATTCTGACCTCAAAAGATGTATATGTTTACATTTATTTAAGGACTTGATGTTAATACTTGGGTGCATTTACATAATCATTCCCTCCAAGATACTGCAATGTAAAGAAAGCAGACCTTTATTCTAAACAAATTGCCTATACTGTCGACAAGCACAAATGAGTAAAAACCAAGCAGCCTTATGAAAATTCATGGAGGAAAAAAAATCATTTGCCGTTTTGTTTTTAAATTAATAACAGTCATCATGTTAACCAAAGGGGCTGATGCATTGGTTGTGAGTTACAGTTGGCTAAAGTGTTGTCGATATTGAATGAGTAAAGTGTGTTGGGATGGTTGTGCTTTTGTATTTTGTAAGAAGATGAGAAAAGACAAAGAAAAATACCATAATGTGATGTAACCATTTTTTCTATTTGTTTCCAAATCTGTGGTTTGGCTGAAGGTGGAGATGTCAGCTTTTATTTTATTTTTTTGTTATTACGTGATGTGTGTTCTTCGTGTCTTTGTGCCTCTTTGTTTCTAACATATTCGATACTCATCAATACAGCTTTAAAATCTGAAATAAAATTGACATTTTGATTATAGTTTTGATTAATGTTCTCAAACTTTGGAAAAAAAGTGATATTTTTGTGAGGTCTCAGTTTAAAATGGATGTAATTTTTAGTAGTTAAACTATGTTGACTGCAAATCACACTTATAATGTTTCAACACTGGAGGGCAGTGTTTCACTAGTCTCACTTCACAAGACAGTCAGTGAGCATCCCTCCATTTTTTGCCATTAATTATTATTATAGAAACATTTCCACTTTGACAGTAATTTCTGAAGATCACTAGAATTTCCCAGCAATAATTTGCCATTTCATTTGATTTTCTCTATTTCATTAAATGTATCACATGTTCCATTACACAAGCTTTAGTATGATTCATGTCACGTTTGTGTTGTGAAAAACCCATGCAGGCAATGCTCTGAACACTTTTTCATGTATTGATGACTAGCCAGTTAAAGTGCTCATGTGTTTTTGTAACCGTTTAGAGCCACTAGAGGGTGTGAACTGAGAGCCATGAAAACAGGCCCTCATCTTTGCAGCTCCTACAGCAAATGGGATTAGAGACTCCCATCTTTCTTAGTGGTCCCTCACTCTTGTCTTTAGACCATGTCTGAAAACCTTCCATCTCCAGAAACATTAGAAGTGTCAGTTTTATCAGTCTCTCAAATATTGTGCTGTGGTGGAGAAGTGTTAATCATAACACGAGGATAGTTTTATGTGGGTGAGTGTGTCATTTTATTGCATATTTATTGCGATGTCAGAACTGTTTAAGATATTTAAATTTTTAAGATAAATATTTAAATATTTTAAAAATTTAAATATTTAAGATATTTAATTGTTTAAGACGGAACACAGTTTAAGATAGTTTAGAGTTAGTCAGAGAGTTTTCTGTCCTAGTATACAGTACGGTATACTGTCCTTGTTCAGAAAGGAAATAAATACATCATCAAAGTCCATGTGACATCAGTGGGTTAATTAGAATGTATTGAAGCATCAAAAATACATTTTGGTCCAAAAATAACAAAAACTATGACTTTATTCAGCATTATATTCTCTTCCGGTTCTGTTGTCAAGCCGAGTTAATTAATCCATTGATGCTGATGACGTAAGACGCTGATGACATGTTATCTGGTGTGTCCATGTATTCGGGTTCAAATAAATATGGCTGGAAAAAAAGACCCTTATTCATTGTTTAAAGCCATTTGAAACTGCACTGAAACTGTCATTTGGACCTTGAACTGTTTGGTTCCCAATGAAGTCCAATGGAGAAAATCCTGGAATGTTTTCATTAAAAACCTTAATTTCTTTTCAACTGAAGAAAGAAAGACATGGACATCTTGGATGACATGGGGGTGAGTAAATTATCAGCAAAAGTTTTTTTTTTTTTTTTTAAAGTGAACTACTCCTTTAAGGGTTTGGAACGACATGAGGGGGAGTCATTGATGAAATAATTTTTATTTTTGGGTGAACTAACCCTTTAAGAAAACAGTTTCAGTTCCTATTGACATACTTTTTTTTCCCCCCATACAGTGAAAGTCAATGGGAACCAAAACTGACTACCAACATTCTTCAAAATATCTTCTTTTGTGTTCCACAGCGGAATAATAGTCATTCAGATTTGGAATGACATGAGGGTGAGTAAATGATTAGATGAATTTTATTTTTAGGTTAACTCTCCCCTTAAGTTGCTACATAACACAATTATGCACTGTTTCCTCTATTTGTAGACTTAAACCGATATTTCCATTTTCGAAAGATTTTCATTCGAAATCTTCAGGAAATTTTAAATGAGACAATCGCTAGATCCGTTGAAATACGTTTTCCTCAATTTTGTCACCAAATGAAGGATTTCAGTGTCATACATGCAAGCACACATTTGGGCACCGTGCCTTGAGCTGAGGCTGGCAGACATTTATGTGCCATGCTGTTATTGTTTATGGCCCAGCACCATTGCTGGAGTGGCCATGGGCGGCTCCATATTGTTATGCAATCAAGAGCGATGTCTCAGTACGGAGGAGGAAAATCCTTTCAGGTGCCAGAGCCTGATGGTGGCGCTGCAAAGTCATGCTGACTCTGAACAGAAACTTGGCGTCACCAACAGGATCTAAACCCATGAGACTCAGTGTGCAAGGAACATTGCACTAGTCAAAAAAAAATCTGAGTTCTACCTTCCCCCATTAAATCATAAAGTAACATACTGTCCATACATAAAGTTTGTTTGGATCAAAGGTTCCCAATTATTTTTAAATTATCTGTGGTGTTTTTTGTGAGTATAGCCCTCAATATCAATATGGCTCTTACTTTAAAAACATGACCCATAATTACTGAAAAAGTCATATTCATGGTGTTCCAGTCTTTCTTTTATCATTAGGGCCATGCTTACCAAATGTCAATTACAATACTATTTCCAGAAAAGTTGGGACATTTTGTAAAATGCAAAAGTTTGTATATTAATCCTACAATGCCCTTTATAACCAAAACCCAGTGCTACTTAGAATAAGACATAATGCTTCTCCTTTTGTGTTCCAGAGCAACTCAAATGCAGTGTTTTGCCTGTAGGGAGTTAACTGATGCGAAAGCAGTTGGGCGTGACAGTGCAGAAATTGGAAAAGAAAGGATATTTCAGTGTTTTGAATACACTGATTAAATATTCACAGCGCATACTCGACCACTGGGGATATGGATTATGTGAACAACTTGAATAGCTGATCAAATGTTTTCTCCATGGATGGGAGAGCACATTGATGAGAGCTTTGGTCTTTGGACATAAAAGGCAAATAGTTTCAATCCATCCATTTCTGTCCACAATGCAAAATAAACTCCTATATAATCCAGTTCACACGAACGACACGTGACCAAAACGGGTCGTGACCAAAACGGAAAACGGGTCTCATCGCATCCGCTTGTCAGAGAAAGTGTTAACGTCCGTAAGAACTGATCTCGATATCTATGGATTTTTAAGATAATCAGCTAACCTACCAAGTTCACTTTGTTATTGACGTTTTATTCCATTATCTAAACGTCACTGTGAAGAAGAAAAAATATAAAACGTTTAAATATCAATCTGCACATGTGAGGGACATTGCTTATGCTAATATTTGCTCGCTCCTTTTAAGTTATCTTGAGTAAAACCGCAAAAAAAAATCATGAAGCACATACAAAAGACCTGAACCGGAAGCGATGCGATCTGTTTTACAGAATGCGGAAGTAAGTTGTGCGGAGCCCACAGAGCCTATGTTCTTCATGCATTCTCTCATTTGATTTTTTGCCATAGTTGTTAGTTATTACATTTACATATTTAAGTTATTTCACAAAAAACATAGGCAAGAATGATCGACAATGTTTGAAGGAGAACTGCTTTATTTCAGCAGCACAGCCAAGTTGTAGGCCTACTGTAGTTGTAGTCGCTGTCTCATTCTGTTTTGGTTTTTCACCAGTGGTTTGTTTACTTTTGAAGAGTTTATGGAAAAGCTTAAAGTAAAAGTTAAAGCTCTCTGTGCCGTGAAACCGCTTTCATCTCACAGGTTCAAACTAGGTAGAACTCGCTCACAAACTCTCTCCTTCTCCTGAATAATAGATTCCTTTTTCTGAAATATTCATGAAAGCGTTCATTGTGCGCTCTATGTGAAGTGTGGCGTATTACGTAAGCTGCGGCTTGATGAATGATACATACCCAATTCCATCTTGAATTATGTTGCATAACTGGAAGGATTCATACAGAGACCTTGGGGAGCTTTTTTGCCTTTGATTAAAACAAACAGCTTTCTTCATTCTGCTGCCACACATTCCTGAAGTTATTTCCAGCCCACAGCTGCCAACCGTCATGTAATGCCAGATAATTGGTGTTCTTGCTCCCTGCGTGGTTGGCAAAGTAAGGCCATGCTGATTTGTCTTTGTTTTCAAAAGAAGTAACAGCCATGTAATCAGTCAATTAGATGGTGCATGATGTTTGTGTGAAAATCCCATTCATGAGAAAGGACCACAATGCATCTGGCAAAATCTCTTATTTTAATTGCATGGAAATAACTTTCAGTTGTAGGTGTGTATGAATTATACCATTTTTAATTATTTCGATTCCAGATGATGTTTGTTTTCTGGAAATTAGTTAAATGTGTGCTCAAATTGGTCATGTGGATGCTTGGTGGTATTACTATTTAATGACTCAAAAGAGAATAACAATACTTGCACAGCAAATGCATCAAGCTTGATTTCTCAATTCTGGAATTCTCAATTCTGATCAGTCAATGATGTTTAATATTCAAATAAACAAATAAAAGGATGTGCAATGAAAAAATCATTTTTAATAAATACTTCAATATTCCATAAAAAACAAGAATTGTCCATTTTGATTTCTTGGTGACTTTGTAATACCGTAGCAGTGTATGTCTTGCCTCTTGTTGCAAGGCCAATTGTTTTTGGACATTGTGGCGGATTATAAGATAATCATAGATTACAATTTTGTATCATTATAAAATAATTTCACCTCAAATCTATATTCCATGTCCATGCATTTATGCCATGTAACAAAAGTGATAATGTGCAGTCATGGTCATTATCACAAATTAATTTATAATCCACTTAAACCTTTCTCGTTCAGAAAGGTGTGAAAATCACTGAACATTCTCATTCCACATGGATAGCTAGGTGTTAATCATGAATGAGTAATCAAGACATTCAGCTCTGCCAGTGAATTGTATGAAAGCACAGATTATAACTGTAGGCACCTGCGAAAATGTGTGGGAGCACTTTATTGACGTACAACGTCGACCCACCGCCTACAAGATCACCGTCTCATTCAAGGTCAGTTTCCAGCTGCAATTTTCAGTCACCTCAAAGACACAAACCAGAATCTTTTTTTTTCTCTCACAGTGGTTTTGGTCCCATCATGTCTGTGATCTGAAGGGAATGACGCATCATTTTCAAATGCATGGGGAATTTGTCATGTTTGTCATGTTGAATTTAATCATTTCGTGAGTATAATAGCTGTATTACGGCTATTATAGCATAACAGGGGATGATCAAGGCTTTGTTGTTATCCACATCATAGCAGCACATTCAGATGCAATGGGTCTGCAGTGGAAGGGATGCTCCTAACCTCGTCCCAGAGTTCTCCGATTGGTATTCAGCACCAGATGTTTGTGTTCTGCAGTGTAGGCTTGTGAATGCTGGTGTGTGTCAGGGAGACGCACTGCAATAGGGTGGAAGGAGAAGTGAGTGTGTGTGTGTGTAGTTGTTGAGGGGAATACCATGAAACACGCACACACAGCTCCTCTGTGCCAGGAATCCCTGTCTGAAATGTTCCAAGTCATCATGTCTGCACCATGAGTGCACATTTGAAAATCATTTTGCTCAGAGCCGCATTGAAAGACCAATGCATATTTGAGAGTATGTCTCCTGCAATATGTGCCAAAATGGCACAATTATTATGCAATTACACACATAAATTCAGAGCTTTTTTAATCATATAATATTCATATCTTTTCTAATAGCCATACAAAATATACTAAGCTATTGATATAAAAGGAAATCATTCAATTAAGATGTACTGGACAAACAAGAGTGCTGATTGCAAATATATGAAACAATTGGCAACATTTTTGTCTGAAGAGAAAAACGGGCTAAGTTTGCTTGAGATAATTATTACAACAACTCAATTATGAGGTAGTAAGTCATGATTATGAGATGGAAAAAGTCGAAATTATGAGATAAATGGCTATTATTCTGACATAAATCAAGAGTGAAATATGTATTATGACACAAAAAAGTCCTTTTTCATAATTTTCACACAGTTTTTGTCATAAGTGTGACATTTTATGTCATATAGTTATGACTTATAATGTCAATTTTTATGTTTATGTTACTTTTTATGTTAGTCTCATTGCCATTACACATTAGCATTCTTAGAATGTCACTTGGCCAATCAGATTTAAGGACCGGAAATGGCATTATTAATAACACCAGACTGTTAAAATGAGGTATTGTTTCAGTCATTTTACAAATTAGCATGAATTAACTTTCTTATTGTTTTCTAAGAGCTGGTGTTTTGTCTGAAAAATCCCTCTCTCATGCCTGCACAATTCACAGTGAATGTGGGCTGCTGTATAGCCTCGCACACTGCTGACTTCAATGGATTTTCTCTGAGCGCGGGTTGAACCCAATTAATCTTGAGGCAATAAATCCTCACCACTACAATTTTCCCAGACCTGCAGGGTTCCCCCTCTCTCTGCTCTTTTTTGATTGTTTGTTCACTCATGTTTCTTTCTAGAGCCTCATTCACTCTCTTTTGTTGAACCCTCTTCCCCATCCCCTTCCCATCACCTCTCGGCAGCATCCTGCTATATTTTCTTCAGTCAGTCTTCCCAGTCCCCTCCTTCCCTTCCTTCCCCCTCTCACTATCTTTAGCCTCTCCCTCACAGCTCCCCTTTTTACTCTCCTGACAGTAACTCTCTCCCTCCCCACTCCTCTTTCCCTCTGTCTCATCTCATTTCACTTGACTGTGTAGCTCCAGTACCTGTGGGCATAAGAAACCCTGGAACATCAAGGGGCATTAAGAAAGATCCTTTAGCCAGGTCAACCTCAGCTGAACCATAAACCAAACTGAGAGAAACTCTTTTAAACGATAAAGTAGAAACATTTCAAGAGACACCTGCCACTGAGGTAAAGAAATTTGTTCATTAGGAAAATGAAAGTAATTCAGACATTATTTACGTACATTAATGTACCTTTATGGTTATGTTTTATGTGTGTGTGTGTACCTATGTATGTCTGTAAAAATAAATAAAAGTTCCAATATTTTATCCAATCAAAGGTCATGTCTAAATTTCAATCATTTTACGCGTTCTCGGCGCACGGCCCATAACAATGTGACGCCGGAAGTTGAGCGCGTGATGATGAACTTGGAGCGGTTTACTTTGGAACGTGCGTTATGTTCGCAATTTCTCATTGTACAAACAGTTTAACGTCATAATAGGAATATAAAGACTGAGGAAAGTATTACACAAAAAAGGGACATCGGTGGACGAAGATTGCATCTTCAACGCGCCCACTACTTGGCTTGTTTGCTTTGCTACTGGTTTATTTGAAGATATCGCTTGGTCAGCATTATTACGACAGAGCGACGGAAAAAGAGGAAGAGGTCTGAAGGTCTATCTAAAGAAGGTTGGAATATACACTACACAACTTTTGCACAGAATCAGATTTTGCCGCGACGTTTAGAGAGAAGTCAACGTCAGTCAGAGTCAGAGCAAGTTTCCAGATATTATGCAGTCGTTTTGCTTGAAATACTATGTTGTTTTTGTTTGTCACGTGTCACCTAGCAACGTGGCGCATGTTTTTGCAGTTTGTTTGTGACAGATTAACCAATCAGTATATGGGGATTATTAGGCCATTTTGATGGATAAAGGCCAATGGGCAAATTTGGCCAGGTTGCTGGGGTTAAACCCCTACTCTTTTTCAAATGACATCCTGGGATTTTTAATGACCACAGAGAGTCAGGACCTCTGGTTTATCTTCTCATCCGAAGGATGGTGCTTTTTGACAGTGTCCCCATCACTAGTGCATTAGGACCCACACAGACTGCAGGATGAGTGCCTCACTAACACCTCTTCCAGCAGCAACCTAAACCCTGCTTAGCTTCAGTGGGCAACCAGTCTTGGCTACAGGGTGATATGGCTGGGCTTAATTTACTTTATAATGTTTGATACATTAGTACAGTATTATCATCAGCTTTGATTCAGTGGTATGAATGCAATGCCATTAAAAGATTAACCTCTTATTATAGGCCTAATTGTGTTCAACATTACCATACATAACCCTCTGCAAACGTTACATTTTGCTCTCTGTTTACAAACGAAACCTTGATACCAAACCTGTGGGCTTGACACAGCGAACAAGCTGTTAGATGAATTGCCCAACAGTGAGAATTCAGGCTCCCATGAGCACTTGGCAGTAAAAAGTTGAGTACCATGCCTAAAGTCTGTTTATATTGTTGACAATAATAGAGAAGTAGCCTATACAGTCTTCTGGGTGTTTACACTTTCCACTCAAGGCTGAATTGGGCAATATGTGCTGGTTTCTATTGAGATCCTTTTGACTTTTTAACATTTGGTGGTAAACCTGTGTTATTTTATTTATTTATTTTTTGTGGAGATAGTTACGATTTATTTCGTTTTGCTCTAATTTAATTATTTTTTTCCATTAAAAAAAATCACTATAGTGGTACCATGGTGGTCATCAGATAACGATACTTTAATACAGTGGAATTAAATGATGACTATATTTATGTGCCATGGGATTCACATTGTGTTCTTCAAAAGAATACCTTGGTGCTTTTTGGTTAGCATTGTGTGTGGGTGGGCGTATGTTTATTTATTTATTGCACAGCTTTTTTTAATGGTCGTAAAAACTAATATCGTGTTGAATAGCATCTCCCCATGAAGTTCTCTACCGCTCTGTAACCACAATATGCCAGACAGGTAACCAGTATCATGTATTAAAAGTTCCTGAGTTTGGTTTTGAGCTATAAAGGCTGAGGCTCTAATTCTTTTGCAAACAGATGGCATGGGCGCTGTCCTCGTACGCTTGTGTGTGTGTGTGTGTGTAAGCGGGCATCCGTTGGTGTTGTGTTTTGTTGTTCTCTGCATGGCACTGGCTTGGTTCACTCACTGATACCTGATGGGAAAGTGAGGACTGCCAGGTTTTCAGGGTTTTAATGAACTGAGTTGCAGAACAGACAAGGGCTGGCCCAACCCGGAGCATTTTTGCTGCTTTCTCAGCAACGCTGATAATAGATGTTATCGCATGGATCCTGTTGAGTCAGACAGACTGAGCGCTAAATGGTCAAAAGCAGGTGATTCTTAATGACAACATGTTGTATCTTAAAACCTGACATAAGGAAATTAAGCCATTTATAACACACCCACGGGGGCTCATACTGCTGATAAATCACAAAATTCAATTTCTCAAATTAAATTTCTTTAGAGTTAAATTAATACTTCACCCAAAAAATAGTGTCATCATCAATTTATTGTACTCACCTTCATGTTATTCTAAACCTTTATGACTTTATATCAACATTGGACCCGGTTGACTTTCATGGACAAAATATCCAAAGACACTTTCTCTTACATGTTTGGAACATAGGGTGAGTAAATTATGACAGAATTTACATTTTTGGGTGAACTATCCCTTTAAAGCATTGGTAAGTTTTTAGTTAGTTTGTTTACTTTGAAATATCAGTTTCAAAATGATTCTGTTGGTGCACTGACTTCTAATAAGGCGAATGGCTTTCGTTTCTTTCCCATGCTCCCTCAAACATCTGGGAGTATGTTTAAGTTTGGTTAGCGGGTAAATTTTAACTCCAACATAGCTTTAGTGAAGGAGTATTTTCAGGACGGACATCCTATACACCATTAGCAATGGTTTATTTTGTAATAGAGCTAACTAATGCAGTGTTGCAAACCGTTTATATACTGTCTTGATTTTATAATAGTTGTTGTTGTTGTCTGACTCATGAATTTCGTGACGCACATCCGACAGCAGTGGACACTGAGTCAGTGGACACTGACAGTGTTATTTATGACAGTCGGCAACATAGGCTATAACTTTATCAATGTCTTCCGTTTTCAACTTTGCAAACCTATCTCTGCTATCTTGTAATAGTTTATAATGTCAAATGTATATTATGAGCAATCATACGCAATTTATGATCATGCGCATTGTACATCTATCATGTCACCAACATTTAATTTCATGCACGCTCAGCAAAACTGTCAACTATACTGAATTCCACTGTACTGTCTACTTACTCATCTAAAATGTGTTTCACATTATTTTTAATAGAACTATTCCAACCTTAATTGTGCTTCTGTATAATTTCTGCACCATTTGATTTAATACTGTGGGCAGGTAATCAGTCGCCAGTATGGATTCCATTGGATTTCCTGACTAAGATGGAGTGCATGTCACGCTACTTGGCTGTCCATTTTGTTTTTTGATTTGGTTTGGTCTAAAAGGGTGTGTGCATAAAGAAGGTCACATAAATATTCTCTGAGCAGTCCATACTGCCCTTGACAGAAAATTTCTGCATAAATTCTTTTTATAGTATTAGGCCGTCTCATTAATGGACACCCATGAACGTAACCCAGCTGAGCTTGCCCACAGAGTATTTGAAATAGCTTAATTCTGACTAATAAAATTCTGATCGTCACCATCCTCGAGTTAATGAGTTTGGTGTCCACTGTGTGTGTACTAAAAACCTGTGATGGTAAACCAGTGAGCTCATAACGACTGTTTATGGTAGATTTCTGTTCAGTAACATACTTTTGGCACATATTTAGATAGCAGGTTATGATCAGACTAAAATCAATCCCTAAAATTAGATTATTTTATCCATGTAACACAGTGCAATCATTTGTGTTCCATAATTACACAGACTGGGAGGAAAGCAATTGAATTACAAGTAAATACAGTCCAAGTTCCCAGACGAAGTGAACACTAATCACCATAATGGTCACTTTAAATTAAAAACGATTTAAGCTTTAATGCATTGGGATATGGTTATTTTTGTACAGTAATTTGTGTTTTAGCAGAAAATGACCTAGACTGGATTGATTTCACAGTAAAACAGTATTCTATCCTACTGTAATTTTACTTAATACAATAAAATCGTGGATATTTTTACAATTAAGTTGTAAGGCTTCTGCTTTAAACCAATTATCAGACAGGACAGTGAAATCATACCAGGTTGATTGTGGTCAAAATTATCCCCATCCCTCTGCAGTGGGTTTGTTGAGCTTCTCTTTCTCTTTGGGAATTTTATCATCTCCCTGAGCAACTCTCTCTGAGCAGAGTGGAGGCTCCAACTTTCAAATCCTCTCAGACAGGAGCAGGACCTTGAGGTCTCAATGAACAGATTACTGTTGTACTGATGTTGTGTTTCCGACCCGTGCATTATTGAACAAGGGCAAGGTCAGACGTGAAGTTTTTCTTCTTTTGTAGTTTCCTTCTGTGAGGAAAAGACCATGTGTTTGGTTTCTGGTCTGAAAAGGTGTAATAGTAGTAGGAGGTCGTAATTACACACGCTATAATGTTTACTTTTCTGAGATGCTGTACTGTGTTTGGATTTTGCCTTACATGCACAAATGGAGTTTTGGAGTAGTATTTAAATATGTTTACCTTTTTCAAAATGTATTTTGAGGTTTTCGTAGGAAAAAATTACTGAATATATCATAATGAAGTAATTCATAATAAGCATAACACTAATTGATAATACAGAATAAGCTTAATAATACTAATGCCATTGTTGGAAAGATTGTTTTAATGCAATAAGGTCTTCCCACATTTTACAGAACAAGAGCAGCCAACCAGAGCAGAGGCTCCCTGCATTTTTATTTTTATTTTTTTAATTAAAAAAAGTTCTGGTGAAAGAAATACTAAAAGAGAAAATCCAAAATATTAAATTCACTGTTGAGGGAGGGGGGAAATGACAATATTCATCCGAGATTTGGAGCCCAATTACAGCGGGGTATAAATGACATTAGAAAGATGGCAGCATCATTATTTTTTTTTTTTTACACAGAGATTGGTAGGTCTATTTGTAAAATCTGTTGACTTTAGCAATCTTTTTTTCATTATATGCCAACGCTGACAGTTAAAAAATGGAAAAAATCACTTCTTGTGTTTCTTGCTCCAAGTTTGCATGCCTGTAACTTAAGAAGTATTAAAGATATGTTAATATTCTTTTAGATTCTGGTTCTTAGCAAACTTTTCTTTTGGTATCTTAATTTTAAAGGCCATATTCTAATTCAGTCCCAAATACATGTAGCCTAGGTCTAAATGTGGCTTCATGGGTAAATTGGTCAGTTGTACACATCTAGTGGTCGAAAACCAATTATGGGACACTTTGCATATACTGCTGATATTTTTTTCTTTAACATAATGATGAAACCTGAAATGCATCTGTTTTTTTTTTTCTGTTCAACACAATTTCATAGAACATACCTGTCTGAGTGCCTTAAAAAAGAGATATCCAAATATACTTCTAGATTTTTTAAGGTCCTTTATGGTTAAATTGCATAGATAAATGTATATTATAACCAAGTAATTTTTTTTACCCCCCCCCCCCCTGTAATTTGGCTCAATTTCATGCAGGATTGTCATTTTTAACCCAAAAATTTTTAACCCATTGAAAAAAATATTAACAGCATAAAAAGTTTCTGAAATTTGGTTTATTTAACGGAATGTCCCAAAAGCCTAAAAAAGATAGTTCAGGACTCTAAACCGAATAGGCAACCACCATGTTCATTTAAATAAAAGCATAGCAAAATATGAGCATCATGTAGAAATTGTCATCAATAACAAAACAATAGCAAATATCCCATAATAGATTATATCAAAAGCCATGATGAAGAACTCCAAATGCAAATAATGAACAGCAGATTTCTAATACGGGGAATTTTCCAGTAAAACATGAAAGCTTCCACTCCTTACTTTCTTTTTGGAACATTTTGTAGTCTTTCCTTTTAAGATCTAAAGGTCCATCTAGGAAGGCAATTACAGTGACACGCTGAAATGTCCTAAAGCACTAAACTAAAAAAAGGATTTTAAAATCAATCCTAAATGAAAAGGCTTGCTGTTTTGGTGCCAAGACATGGGTTAAATGCACATACTCTCTGTGTTTTTTTCCCTAGGATTATCATTTTGTTCAAGGCAGCACTGTCTCTGGATATTTTGAATAAAAGCTGCATTTACTTGCTAAAGTCAAGAAAATGATGACCTCAAATTCTAAATCTTGTATGAGCTAATCCCTGACATTTATGACAGCTGCATTTATAGTTTCCAGGTTTATTTAATAATTACTCTTTTTTTTCTTTTCTTTTTTTCCGCAGTAGAACTAGATGTGTTGCTTTGCTAAATCGTTTCTTAATTTGTCTTTAAAATTAAAAAACTCCATCAGTTATGGTCTAAGATTTTATAGTCAGACTGGCTACACAGTTAACAGAAGAAAAATAATGATGTTCATAGCCCTATTTATGGTACTGGAACTATATCAGTATGATAGACATAAAAACAGGTGTAAATAAAAGGGCTTTGGGAAATGGAGCAAGTTCTATAAAAAGTATCCTGAGATAACCATTGTGAGTTACTTATTTTGTGTCTGCAGACTAAGGCAAAACCTTGTTTTGCCATGAGCACCCTGCCCAAATAATTCAGAGAATGTCAGAGAGCAATAAGGGACGAGAGGGGGAGACGCTGACTCATGTGCACGGTCTGTTTCTTTGACCCTGACAAACGCTGGATGATTGGCCCCTGGCCTCCACAGAGAAAGGTCTTTGCCATTCTGGGCTTTTTTTTTTTATCCAGCATTCATTTCAGACTCTGTAGTAGATTTGGAGTAGGGCTGGAGCTATCGGTTATTTAAGTAACTGAGTATTCTACCGATTATTCCATCGATTAATTGAGTATTCTGGTTAAAAAATTGGGGTAATAAAAATATATCCAAGTGAATAAAAGCCTTCATGTGGCTTTTATTAGTAGTAATTTAAAATGGCTAATAATATAAATATATAATGGCAAGCAATAATAATTACAATTTATAATTTATCAAATGGGTTTAATGAAACAACACTGTTAAAATACACCACTGTACAAAACACTGATAAATCTACGCTAACTTGAAGCTATCCCAACTGTACTATGCTAAAACTAGGCTACTCAAAATAATCTAAATAACAATATAAAATGCTATGCTAGATGCTAAAATATCCTGAACGCTTTCAATACTCGTAATTCCAACTCTCGACTCGCAGTGGTTTTGACGAAACGAGATGTTTTTTATAATGCCGAGGGCGTGGTAGCTCGTACCAAGGGCATTAATAAAGCTCCATTCTTTATACCCCCCCCCCCCCCCCATTTATTATCCTTTTTTTTTTCATTTACCTTAATAGCAACCTAAAGAGAGAGAGAGAGAATGAGAATGATTTAAAATTTTATGGAGCATACTCCATTAGACGGTGTTGTCCATCTTTGTAAAAAACCCAGAGTCTCAGGACCATCCGAAGCCCATAACTCAAGCACCCAAACAAGACCCAGAGATCAATGAGTGTCCACCCAGTCAACCAATCAGCTTTCACCATGCCAACAATCAATATCCCATCATGATCCCAGAATATCTCCAGGATCTGGAAAACTGCCCTGCCACTGCGTCCCTTTCTATTTCGGCAGCTCCATAGAATCTTATTTAATGAGCTGTATAGTCAGTGCTTTTAGTGGCTTCCAGTGCACAACCTGAAAATAATGCATACACTGCAGGCTTCCCGCAAACGCTATGTATAGTAAAGTACACAGAGATGATCAAATTATTGTGTGGGGATGGTGCAGAGCTGTCTTGTGACTATTGACTTTTGCTGGTGTAATTTAAAGCTACATAGAAACAAGAATACTCTTGTGTGTCTTATTGCAATGCAACATTACTTCTTTTTTTGGAAATGTAGTTCCTTTATTTACTTGAAACAAAACAATCGTAGGCTACCCAGGGAAAAGAAAATGAATCCGTCTGTTGCTCTGCTGGTGTTTAGAGATGCAATGCTTTGCTTTTGAAAACAGATTAACACTAAGGGTTGCTTTTTTATGTTATGCATAGGTATCATAAACTAACAGTGAACAACAATTCTTTTTACAACTTTTGTTAATCTGGCTTAAATTAATTTTTAAATAAAATAAAATAAAATTGTTCATTTGTATTTTTAACATTTTTTTTATAGCAGCTTGAAAGAACACATACTGAAGGAGTAAACTATAGGAAACTAGTAAACATTGATTAGTTGCAGCCACATGAAAATTTACAGATGTTACGTCTCTTAGGTTTATATTCTTGTAATGGGACCATTTCTACACACGATGCACAAGGTGTGTGTGTGCGCGCTCATTATTTGTACTCTGTCTTGATAAATTCTATAAAATGCACCCTCATTAAAAAAGATCTAAGTTCTTGCTCATCTCTCCTTTTGCTCCTTTCAACCCCCAATCTAAAAATTGACTGCAAATCTAATCAATCGGTTCACTTTTTTAGACATATGAACAGGAGAAATTGTAATGCTCAATGTGGTGGCTATAGTATAGTAGAAGTCTTTCGGTAATAGCAGATCTTTTTTAATTGGGATTGTTTGTACATTAACTAGACCAGGCTGAGAATGTTTTTTAGTTTGATTTGAGCTAAAGAAGCTACATTTTATGATGGCAAATCTGTATTATACATACATATATTTGCATAAATGTTTACTGTCAAAAACAAATGCAAAAACTGTACCTTTAGCTTGTCTCTGGGATAGCACTAGATGCATCTAGCCTTTAAGGTGCAAAAGAAATTCTGGCTGGGTTGACTTGAAAGAGGCTTTGATGACATGCAAGCCAATAAAAAATGTTTTTTTTTTTACCCAGAATGCCTGCCCTCTCAGACCACAGATACTGCATCAACACAGAGCAGACTTCACGTTTACCTCCTTTGCTCTGGAGTGCTCAACAGCTCAGGCTTTTTTATATATACCTTCAAAAGTTCAGTGCTTCATGAATTGCCAGGGCAGGAATGAAATCATAGAGTAATAATTTTCCAAAATACACTGACCATGACTCCATCATTTAGCGCATGTAACGCATAATATTATATAACTTAGCTCAGGATGATTTTAATTGAAAATATTTACAGGTAGGCTGTGTTGAATTGACATACAATCCCATTAAAATAACATATTTTGCAGGAAAACTGATTGTGTGGAAAGCTGCTTATTAATTAACATTTAATCTCACACATTGATGGCTTATTTCAGTGGGCTTTTCCATACCAAAGATTATCTAGATATGTGAAGATTCAAAGAGAATGTATGCTCTTTCATTTGGATATCCTTAGCAGCAAAAACTGTGAGGCAAAAAGAGAACATTAGGACAGAGAAGAGCAAAAAGACAAATCGCATCTAGCCAAATGTAAAATGAGAATTATTGTAGGACTTGCAATAGCGCTCAGAGGGTATTGTCATCCCATAATAATGACCAGGGCCACGGCCGCACAGCTGTGGAATCGAATAGTGCGCTTTGCATAGATATTATTAGAGCTCTTCCCCCAATGCCATTTGGGATATTGCCAAGTGAATTGAACCCAGTCGCCTTTTACACAATAGCTGTGATAAAATGCTATGTTCCATTCCAGATCATCTTTATGTGACAATGATGGAAACCGTTGTTTAGTTATCGCAATTAAAATAAGATAAAATACTTGGGAAAAACATTTTACTATTCAGCATTTTATGTTGTTTTCCAATACAGAAGCAAAACTGGGGATAGTCTATTGGAATTAGGAAATATAGTATTGAGTTATTTTTGTTCCATATTTATTTTTTATGCATTTTGTTTAAGAATTTAAAATTTAGTTTTATGCTTACGATTTATGATTTTGAGCAGTCAATTTTGGGAAAGACCTGATGATGAATTGAAACATTTCTACCTACAGTGTGTTTATATTTTCATTTGTATTGCAATTTTGATGTTGATAAATGTTGAGTAGTACTTTATTCCACTCGAGCCAGAATCAAGTTGCAGCAATTTATTCCAATAAGAAGCTCATATATCCGTAGTTCCAAGTGATTGATTTGTGCTTTGAAGGTCATGTTCTTCACAACAGGGTAGCAGAGTGCTTTCCTTTATTAAAGTGTGAAAGGACTCTTTAAATCTCAGATCAAGACACTGAATATTCCTGTAGCTTTCAGTTATTCATGTAATTGTTGCAACTTAGTGTAGACAGCATAATTGCAATGCCATATGCTGCAATGCACATGGAATCGTATTTTTTAGGAAACCTGAATTTGAGATGCTGTGTGATTGAAAAGTATAGTATAGCTTATATTTTAAGGCTGCATTTTGGTGATGTGACCTTTATTGGATATAATGTGTGAACTTGTCTGTGAACTTCACTTCTTGCTTCCATTTAATGAAAGAATTAACCCTCCTATTGACACCAACCTCACAAAATATCCTAATACTCGTGTTAATTTTGTGGGAGCCATCCTAATCATCCTGGATAGTTGAACGGCAATTGACAGTCTCTCTTGGCATTTGAAATTACCATACATAACTGCAAGTGTTTTGTTGCCATGGCTACAGTGAATCATATAAGGGTCTGCCCCTAGTTTGTTGTCCTTGTGGAAGTCTCCATATATGTCATGTTTAGTTCAAGGCTGTTTTTTGTGGGCTGATTGCATTGCCATTTGCTTGATAAATGCCACAGAATGGACAATGATTGGACATATTTGAATGCCATCAGGACAGCCACAGTTAGCATTTATAGGGCCAGAGAAATGCAAAACACGGATAAAATCATCTCTTTTTTTAGTGGAGTTCTGTAGTTTTTATCTAAAATATTGCATGAGACGTGCTAAAACACTTTTCAGCTCCTTTAAGAGTGGGCAGATATATATTTTCTTTAAAGGGCTCTGCTGACGTGTGTTGGCTGTAGGGAAAAAATCTGCATGTTTAATAATGAAACAAGGAATTTGACAGGCGAGATGGAGCGTTTGCCTTTATGCTGCGAACCAGGCACCCTTAGAGTTTAAAAGATTGGCATAAGTTGGATTAATTCATCTTTTTATGGAGAAATAGTTTTGTTACACTTGTCGCCTCAGATGTGTTGTGTGAATTTTTAATGAATTCAGGACTGATTAATGATTCAAGTCAAGAAATAAATAGCTCTTATTGAGCTTTGGAGGTCCACAAAAATCTCGCAGTGAGATACAAATGGCACAAGTGCGCTGACAGAATACATTTGGTCCTACACTGTAACAATGATAAGAGACTCGAGGCTGAAACCCTCTGGAGAATATTTAGGCTTCCTGTCGGAAAGGTCAGATCTCTGAGGAGCTTACAAAATGGAGCCCATGAGTTACTGTAAAAGCTATAAAAGTGTTATCTTTTCCTCCAATAAATACAGAATATATACAGAGAGAGATACACAGATATACACTTACCTAAAGGATTATTAGGAACCTGTTCAATTTCTCATTAATGGAATTATTTAATAAACCAATCACATGGCAGTTGCTTCAATGCATTTAGGGGTGTGGTCCTGGTCAAGACAATCTCCTGAACTCCAAACTGAATGTCAGAATGGGAAAGGTCACAATTTACTCGGTTACTGGGATTTTCACAACCATTTCTAGGGTTTTCAAAGAATGGAGTGAAAAGGGAAAAACATTCAGTATGCATCAGTCCTGTGGGCGAAAATGCCTTGTTGATGCTAGAGTTCAGAGGAGAATGGGCCGACTGATTAAAGCTGATAGAAGAGCAACTTTACCTGAAATAACCACTCGTTACAACCGAGGTATGCAGCAAAGCATTTGTGAAGCCACAACACACACAACCTTGAGTCGGATGGGCTACAACAGCAGAAGACCCCACCGGGTACCACTCATCTCCACTATAAATAGGAAAAAGAGGCTACAATTTGCAAGAGCTCTCCAAAATTGGACAGTTAAAGACTGGAAAAATGTTGCCTGGTCTGATAGGTCTCGACTTCTGTTGAGACATTCAGACGGTAGAGTCAGAACGTGGCGTAAAAAGAATGAGAACATGGATCCATCATGCTTTGTTACCACTGCGCAGGCTGGTGGTGGTGGTGTAATGGTGTGGGGGATGTTTTCTTGGCACATTTTAGGCCACTTAGTGCCAATTGGGCATCGTTTAAATGCCACGGCCTACCTAAGCATTGTTTCTAACCATGTCTATCCCTTTATGGCCACCATGTACCCATCTTCTGATGGCTACTTCCAGGAGGATAATGCACAATGTCACAAAGCTCGAATCATTTCAAATAGGCAGTTCTGAAGGCGAAAGGGGGTCAAACACAGTATATGGATATATATATATATATATATATATATATATATATATATATATATGCACACCAAGTGCTCCTGCTTAATTACTGCAGTAAAAGCTAAAGCAAGAACCCCTTTGGCCTCGCTGTGACAGATTTTTGGTCTCTCCGTCCGTCATGTTTGTTGTGAGGGGAGAGATGATGCTAATTATGAGCGTGATGCATCCACAGGATATTGCAGCCATGGTGCTTAGTTGGCGTTGTGGACAGGTGGCATCTCATGCATATTCAAGGGGCAGGCCTCGTTCCCTGACAGCACCGGTGTGACCGTGCAAGGGAAGTAAGCAAATGGTTCCAGAGAATGTAATGCATGGTCTGTTACCATAGCAATAGTCAGCCCACACTAGGTAATTTGATACAATTTTCCTGTGTGTGTGTATGTGTGAGATACGTGGTCTAATATTCCACTCAGTCATCCTTGACTATCTTGCTCAGGAGCTTATGCTTATCAAATATACCCCTAATTCTCTAAGGCTCAAACCCCAACAAACCTGTTTTAGAAGTGCCCTAGATCACTGATTCATGAAAGGACATAATCGAGCCATTTCACTGGAATGTAATTAAAACTGATACTGTAACATTGTGTTTGCTTGCAAGCTAAATCATCTTTTCATGAGTTCAGAGATTTTTAAGGGTGATGAGCTGCCCACCATGATGAACCTGAGTTTTTATCTGCGTCCCCAGATGGTTGCTGGCATACAAAAAGAAAGAGCAGAAAGCATTGACTATGCAGCGTGCATCAACGATTTGACCCCAACCCACTGAGGTCAGCGAACAAGCCAATGCTTTCCTGCTCCGGCTGTTTCCCGATGCCAGAAATGTTCCATTTGCGTCGACTGCTTTAGAGAGAAACATTGCAGAACTCTGGGTTTAACAAACATATGCTAACAGTGCATGCTTGTTCAGTATTCAAATGTGCACTACCTTTATTAGGCAGAGTAGAGGGGACAGCATTGTCCTCAGTTTGTGTTTCCTAGTGGTTAAAGGTGCTTTATGATTTTTATTTTTTTTCCACTGTACTAAAGCATACAAATGTTATAAAATATTTGCAGATATTTGGAAAATCTGCAAAGTTCACATACTAATTCTCTGAAAAACAATGCAGCCAGTTATTTCTCTGAAATTTGTGTTCTGTCAGAATGTCTGTTTTTGTTTTTGTCTGTTTATTCAGGCAATGTATTCACTCAATAGTATTTCGACACCCCGGGTTGCCGGTTGGGAGAAAATACAGCAATTTGCAGCGATGGAATCCAGCAAACAAACTAGGTCATAGATCGCAGATTCTGCCCGACCTAAAAAGCCTCAGCATCTATCTGAAAATCTCTATGAACTGGGGCATATTAAAATGCATATAAATCGACTCCTCAAATTACAGTGTGTAAGTCCTCCTCGCTTTCCATTTTTAGTTCTCAGTTCCGATTTCGTTTTAACTCCTACGGTGGCCAATGTAGTCCAAGATTAACATGGCTTCCAGTTCGACCTCGTCCATGAGTGTTAACTCAAACGTAAACGCGAAAGGCGAAGCTTGAATTAACGGGTATGTCCCTCTTTGGCTAATGTACTTTCAAGATGGAGGGGCAACATGGCGACCGACATTATAACCCCTTACTTGTATGTATTTTCTATGGCATATACACTCACGAGAATGCATTACTTGAACGAAGTAAATATGCATTAATGAGCACATATATTTTTGAAAGAACTAAGTGTTTTCAGCTAAGAATAAACTAAAAGAGTTACACAGTGTAGCTTTAATAATTCTCATTGATTTATATATATAAGTCATAAGGACAAAAACATAATATATTAATGCAAAATACCAATATTACATTTATTATATTTTTGCCCTTATGACTTATGAGAATTATTTACTTGAATATTAGTGACAAACACTGGTCATCGTGACATTATTATACATGGCGATGACTTGTCAATGTTTTGTTTTGAATGGAGCTCAAGTGTAACTCAGGAAGACCACGGCATGACCGCCTCCATCAGCTAACACTCAGCTGTCTGTAACTCCTCCCACTACCAATTAAGCAAGACATAAATGTTTATCATACTCTCACTTGCCGTAGTCACGCACTCACCCATCCTCCATCCCCAACTCAATCTTGTACAAACTCTTTACAGTACTTGTATTACTTCCGTGTGGAATTATGTAACTGTTGTTTATAAATTTTAATTGCTTTAGGCTTCGGGGGGATAAAACCTCAGCAAGGTTTGCTTAGTGAAGCCTGCTACTATCGTTCAGAGCCTCTACAGTAGTCATGACTGAAATCTACTTTTTTTTGCTTAAGGAATATTCACTAAGGTTGCAGATTTTGCTTAAGGAATATTAAGGAGGTTGCAGGTTTGGTTCCTTGGATAGTTTACTCAGGAATAGGACAATTATTGAGATTGCATTCAACTACACATTGTTTGTTGCAGTCGGACAATCAGAGATTCTTAACTGATTCTCTTGATTTGTTTTGCTGCATTGCAGTGCTCATTGCCTCCATGCCCATGACATGGGAGGGAGGGGAAATAATCTTACGCTTCAAGACTCTCTTTCAGTTCACAAAGCAAGCAACCACTACCCTCCAGACCTGAAGCTCTCGCTGCTCACTGTAAGTCACTCATGATAAAAATTGCATAACTTTGTCACATCTACTGTGTGAACTGTGTTGATGTCAAGTTCCCTCAATGAATCTCTCTCTCTCTCGATCTAAATAGAATTCCCTTTAAAATGACGCTTTACATTGGCAAAATATATTAATATATTAATAGTTCCTAGATATCCTGACCAACTTTAGCAACTACAGAAAATATATTTTACAAAAAATCAATTATGTTTTTCAGCAGAATTGTTAGGGGTGCCAATAAATGTGGGACACATGATTTGAAGTTTTTCTTTTTCTAAATTTTTATTTATTTTTTTTTCCACCAAAGTAATGTACTTAAATAAAATGTTGGATTTTTTGAATTTGGGTTCTATGTTGTTTAAAAAAAAGGAAGAATTTTTAGAAGTCCTCGACCACATCTTAAACAGGGGTGCCAATAATTGTGGAGGGCACTGTATATATATATATATATATATATATATATATATATATATAATTGGATATCTGATATTAAAGTTACTTATGCATTAATTTCAACTTACTATTATCTACGTCTAGGTTGCTGGGTTAAAACCAGCTACATTAAACACAGATCACAAAGGTCATATTTCTAGGCCATTTCATTTCAGATCCATCTTGTGCTGCTGACAGGAGAGTAAATCCTAAAGTCAGCGTTACACCGTAAAAAGGATTTGTAGGGAATTTGAATTACTTACAGATCAATATACATTCTCAGCAATCCCACCTGCTTTCAGGAATAAAACACCCGGTACACACCATGGCCTCAGAGACCGAACATAAAACCACCAACTGGAAATGATTAATGTCCATAGATTTAAAAATATCAAAATTAGCGGTTAGTATCTGGTGTGACACGAGCTGCTTTAACTATACAGTGCATCTCATCTTCATGAACTACCAGTTTTTGTTGTGCGATGTTACTCCACTCTTCCACCAAGGCAACTGTACAGCACCACTGAAAATATAGTTATATGATATTGCATTTCTGTCAACAGATCCTTCTAAATATTACACAATGCACCTTTAAATCTACTGCATGTTAAAGTTAATATCAGAATATGGACATATTTTCACCTCTTTATCTGTAAAAGACCAGGGCCCGTATTCATAAAAAAATCTTAATTCAAAGAGTAGCTCCTAGTGACAAGATTCTAAGAAATGTGGGCATTTACACTTAAAATTTAAAAAAAAAAAAATCTTGGTAAAGAAAAAAGTAATTCAGAGAGTATCTTAACCCTTAAAAGAGGTCTTAAAAGAGGTCAAAATTGTTAGGAGTACAGATGAGGACTTTTAAGAGGCTTAAGAGTTTCTTTAGCAGAGGAGAAAATGGCAGAAAGACGAAGAAGGAGAAGAAATGTCTTGCAGACAATAGATGACAGTGAGTTAATAAGACGATATAGATTGAAACCCGGCCCGAATTTTCCTTTAAGGATTCAAACCACCACTTAAATAGACATGCCAGCAATCAGTGTAATTGGAAAGAGTGGAACAATTTTTAGCATTCTAAGCCAATGAAATACCTTATAGGAAATCAACAGTATGGTTTCCTTTCTCAGTTGCTCTCAGATCGGTCCTGAATCGCTCTTAAGCTAAGACTCCTACGTAAAAGTTTTTAAGCTAAATTAAGAGTATTCTGAGAGGATTCTTAGGAAAAGCATCCCAAAAGCATTGTAAGCCATAGAACCTTAGTAGATCATAGAACCATTGGCCCCAGTCTCTATGATCACCTTAACTCACGATGCTTTTTAAAAAACGCAGTCTGCTACTTTGATATTAATATGTTTAGCAATTTATATTATTTTGCCCACATCCTACAGTATTCATTCTCATAAATGAACATGCTCATGTCTCAAATCCAAATAAAAGCCGTTTTTATTTGACTCTCTGATGTATTCGTAGGCCTGACAACAAGGCAGTATTTCATTTAATCAGTCTCAGTGCCTTTACCTTTCTGTCGTTCAATTTATTAGATACAGCTAAAACTGCAACAGAGCAGGATGCATTAAAATGATCTATTACAATGTCTGATTGTTTTCAGAGAAATCCCTCCAGGTGGTTCAGCAGCTTAGAATTGCTTTTGAATCATTACTCCATCAATTTTTGATTGAATGAACGGTGTGTTTGAGAGGTGCTCCCCCTGAGATAAACTACATCTGGCAACGCCAGACGACACATCTGGGGTTTATGCACAGAGTTGATATCATTCGCAGTTATTCACATGCTGCAAACAAAAATACATGTAAAATAAAATGAGATTATATAAGCTTAAAATATAAAGGACGTTTAGTGCTGGTGATAGTTCATGTTTGTTGAAGGCATGGGTTAATGTCTCAGCCCTGAGACTCATTGCCATAATTGACAGTTAATTTATGAGAAATGGCATGGACACATCTGGCTTATAGACACTCACATTAGCTATCCATTTCCTCTCTAAGAGAAAAGCCTGTGCACATTCCTACAGAGATACTTGGCTATTAAGTGAAGACATTCATCACTCTCACCTACTTCAGTATTTCACTGAACAGCAAAAGCAAGTTACAAAGTACATGCTCGTATTTTTACACTGTGTTTCTACATGTAATCCTAATTCAGCAGCTTCTGGGAAAATCTGTGGAACATTTTGCCTTTGGTAATTGCAGAGGTCCTGCAAAGTTGAAAATCTGTAATTATCTGACTCCCACATATTGTGCATTAACAGCCTGTAGGTTGCACTTACAGAAGGTTTCATTAATACAAATTATGTTGTGTTATGAACCTCTTTTTTTGCATTTAATTATTATTTTGTACAAAAACTCTAAACCTCTCTCTTCCTCACGGAGATCACTTTGCTTTGATTAAATTACTCTAGAATATCATAATAGGTAAAAGAGCCCAAAATATTTTGAATTATCTTTCATTTGTATTATTATTATTTTCTTGTTTCAATTTTAGATTTTTACTCATGAGTTTATTTTATTCAATATTTCTGAGTTTTGTTTGTTCAGTTAATTGCTAAGGCAATGTTTTTTGGCCAAAAAAATATTTTTACATTTTTTTTTTAGGGTTTAGATTTATTCAGTTTTGTTTTGTTTTATTTTATTTAGTTGCCAATTAAGGCAAAATTTCAAACTGTATAATTTTTTTCAACTAATATTTCTATTTTATTTAAACTTTTTTATGTTTTATAAAAAAAAACAATGTTTTTAATAGTTTTAGTTTTAAAGGTAACTTTAAAAATAACAATAATATCTCAGATCATCTGTGCAACAAGCTGCAGTGATTGCAGTCAACACTTTCTCCATCACTAAAGACTTTCTTGGAGCTTTTTCCCCCCCAAAGTCTCCAAATAGAAACCAACCAACTTCATTGATCTTCTATGCTGAATAACCACATTAAATAATTACTGGGCCTCATTATATCAGCAAATGAACGACACAGAGAAGCATCTGCGTGGAGAACGGCTCATCATTTTTAAGAACTTCAAAGGGATGGGGTTACCTTCTGGCTCGGTGGGAAACTTTGATGTCTCCACGTCCCATCAGTGATGTGTCTCTTTCATGTTACAGGCACAGTTTATTGATTTTTAGATAAACCAAATGAGACCATTAATGAAATCAGGGCGGCACACTCCCTGACATCTAGCAGGGGTTGCATCGTTGAATATCACCAGCACCCTGGCACTGTTATTCCTCTAATAATGAATGTGCTTTCTACATGAAAATGACATGCAATGCACCAGACTGCGTAATTTTAGGGTACATTATGCCTAAAACGTTTATCGCAAACCCAAAGAAACTCGTATACGTACTTGTCATTTGTATTGCCCCTTTTTTCTCAAATGTGAAGCAGCTATTATCATTAATAAGAGGGTTTGAATTGTATTTCCATAGGAACCGCCCACAAGAGGCAATGGAGCTCTCCAACCCAGATGCAAATGATCTCAATTTGTTGAATGACATTATACAAGCAGTTACCTTTCTACAAATGTGAAGCAATCAGGAGACAAACCTTCTCTGATGTTAAATCACTCTGTCTTGCAGTTGGCATGAAATTAATAGGTCCTTACTTAAATAGCATTGAAGTTTCATGTTCTTGCTCCTGTTTAATGAATGTTCTGCCAAATGCATTTGGTAGGCTTCTCTCCAATGATACACAACCACGGATGTATTTTCAAAGTTTGCGTAATCTATAAGCTCTAAAAGCCAAAGTGAAGACCTGTTTGTGACAGTTTTAAAGGATTCACCTGAAAATGAAGATTCTGTCATTAATTACTGTGGTGGAAATTTTTAAAGTTAACCATGTTTTAACATTTGACCTCATTTAACCAGCTGAATATCTGAGACAATGTACTAAGACATTCTGTACTTCAGATGAATGTATGTGTGTCAAACACCTGGCTGTGTGTATAAATAACAAATATGGGAAATGGAACTAGACAGATGACTAAGTTAGAAACATTAAAACCAATTCTCCTCTACCCAGTAACAAAACAGTCTACCTATGGAAGAACCAATGAAATTAATGTCATTATGGCATGCCTCCATATTGTATAAAAACTGTTGTGTCAGTGTTTTCGAGGGGATTCTCAATGGAATTTGTCTGAGATTCACCGGCCTTGTTTTTACATGGGAGATTCTCTGAGTATTGCTCGAGAACTCTCCTGGCCGTAATTAAAAGCATTGAAAGGACATTTGCTGGAGTCTGTCTGTTATTTAAGCTGCGCAGCAAGAACAAGTTAGAATTATTAGCACCCGGCGGACGTCGACTGGAGATGCGCTAGGCCAGGGTATAGGGTAGGTTTATTGACTCAGCGGACGTCGATGTGTAGATGCGCTGGTAAAAGTATAAGATTTGGCAAACTAGAGTGAGTATTATTGTAGAGTAGTCAGGTTCAGGGAAAAAATCCATTACATTACTCTCCCTTGTGTCGTTCCAAACCAGCAAAACCTTTGTTCATCTTCAGAACACAAGATATTTTTGTTGAAATCCGAGAGGTTTCTGAACCATCCATAGGCAGCAACGTCATTGCAACTATATTAATATAGTTGCATAATAACTATAAAAAAATAATAAACGAAGCAATTCCAAGAGGGTCCTCTCACCATCGGTGCTCGGGCCCTAATAAGGGGAGTTATTAGTTAGGAAGAGTTATTAGCGCATTCACCTTTTACCGAACGTTTATTTTCCAAACTGCTGCGATACAACAAACGCTATAAAACATTGCCAGATTCAGATTAATCTATTTCGGTAAAATCTCAACCTGCTTTTAGCACTTCTTACTGGACATTTAAATTTGAAAGTGTTGTGCAAGAAGCATAATATCATTTTGCAAAAAATGTGTTGCCACTAGCACTTTTTTTTCAATGAGCTTGTATGGTTACATTTATAATGGAAAAATGAATGAAATGAGAAATAAATGTTATATGTTATGTACCAATAAGCATTTTACAAAAGAAACTAGTGGTAAATGAATTATAGTGACAGCCTGGAGCAACCTGAGATCAATTTATAAGTTTATGGGTTTCCCTTTTTGACAAAACGTTAACATTTGACTTTAACCAATAGACAAATAATACTCTCAATGGATGGTTGTTTTGCATTCAAAAGCTTTGTCCAACGTTGTTGGACATCTTCAGTTTGAGTTTAATGAGGATGTTTTCAGGACTGTTTGTTCACTGTATTAGTAGCAATATGTAAAAATGTAAATGAACTGTTAAAATCTCTTCGTTTCCTTTTATTAATTCAAATGCATTTCATTTTTTGTATTAACGTAGACCTGAGCCGCATGGGTCGTTGTCCTCCGCCTCCACTCCTGCTGGGTCTGGATTAGTCTGTGCCTCTCCACTAACGTCAAAACTCTCAGGCCTTAGGAGAATTCCATATGATGGATCGCCTCCGCTCTGCTTGAATCAGCGGCCACCCTTGTGCCATCATGTTTTTTCCAGTAATAACAGAGCGTCATAATCATCATGTTGAATTTTAAGGTAACCTCTAGTCTTAAGTCATTATTTCATGTGGTCTGTTTTACACAGTTGAAACCCATTTTGGAGCAAAATCCAAATTTAGCTAATTTTTAAAAGTCAAATCTGAACCTTTGTTTGAGCCTTTGTTGTATCAATGTTCTCTCTGTGACATCTTCTCATTTGCAACAGCTGTATTTGGAAACTATTATCCACTCGAGTGGCTAAATAGCAGGCGTCAGATTTTATCAAAGCTGACATATCGTCATCTTGATCTGATTTCTCTATATAATACCCTCAACAGGATTCAACGTGTATGAATCAAATTACTGTGAGGTCGTATCGGTTGCCAATACGATAGTGTTAGTTTGCCTTTGTCATTTGAGCAAGTTTGCATTGAATATCATTGGATTTGGCTGTAGCAGTTACAAACAGTGGAGTGACAAACTCTGAGATGTTTTATTGCCGTTCTAAGAAATCTACCATGATAAAATATCACAACAATACCAGAACTAACTGTTGTATAAAACCCTGGAATTCATGAACCTTTCCTTTTGTGCCAACCATTGTCCATTTCCATTCAAAAGTTAACTCATGAATTGAAACGTAACCAATTCTGAATTTTGCATAGCCCTGCTTGCTGCAATTTGCATATTACTTTTCAGTCCTTATCAATCTCTTTGCTTCTCAATCCAAGGCTTGCACATTTCTTTTCAAAACAACTAAACATTGGCTTTCTTTTTGGCAGCACTGTGATTTTTTTTTTTCTCCCTGCCTGGGTGTGGATTCTGCTGTAGGATTCATATAAAAAAGACGTAATTTTGAGGCTGGCTGATCAGAGAGGTCTGGATAACCCCTTGATTCATTCCCACAGCTCAGATTCTGATTATAATAGACTAAATCCCCTCTTCATTCCTGCCATGACAAACTTTTGCACTTGCCAGGCTCTTCACTTGCACTGTAAGCTCTTAGCAGGAATTTTTCACAAGTGGAATCACGACTGATATGGGAGCTTTGTGATTTCCAGTGACCCAGCTGAGTTTGATGTGATTGACGAGAATGCTTTGGATGTCTGCATGTACTGATGTTTAAATGATGCACAAGGCCTATTTGTCTATAGCTACTAGCAGAATGGAAGCGATTTACAGAGTCATTCTTTAGTAAACAGGCACATAAAAAAAAATATCACATTTTTCTTTTGTCAAATCAACTTAAATAATTTATTTAGTTGAGATAACTTATTATTTTTAGTTTCTGATGATTAAATTAATCTCATTCATTGTATTAACTCACTTTTTCCAGTTCAATCAACTTAAAATTTTAAGGCAACCAGGTTACTTACTTTTTTTTAAACCAACAATATTTAAACCAAGTTACAAGTTAAACCAACAATATTTTTTTACAGTGTGCCATGTGATACTGCATTTATTAGCATGGTGTTAGTAGTTTGCATTTTGCTTTAAATGCTGTAAATATAGTTTTCTTATTGTTAGATTGTTAATTAATCAATTAACTAATGTTAACTATGATACCTTTATTGTAAAGTGTTACCAAACATTTGGCCAAAGATAGTCTCAAAACGACCTTTTTTTTTTGCCAGGCTTTCCATCAAGTAATAGCACACCACAGACCTAATTTTTCAATTTTCTCTTCTGACACTTTTATTCTCAGGTGGGGCGCGAAACGCTTTAGAATTGGTAGTTTCAAAACAAGCTGCAGCAAATAACTTTAAAGGACAATTTGTCATGGGACTCAACTGTCGAACCATAACATTGTTGGTGCTTTAAAAACCACATGCCACATATAATTTTAAAGAAACTGAGGGGCCGTTTACACAACACTGTTTTCTACTAAAAACAGAAAACTTTCACCCCAAAACAATAATCATTTTTAAACTGAACACTACGCAACTACACATTTATTTTTTATGATTATGATATATGATTTTTACAGTAGCCTATTATAACACTTTTTAAATCATTGTTGACAAGTTGACAAAAACAGCTAAGACAAACTTTGTTTCGCTAATTTAGTAAAGTTTACGCGAAATCGAAAAGCTGCTTTGTTTGAAAATTGAACTCACTGTGACTTTGCTTATTGACAATCAGACAAAGCTTATATTTTGTCCGTGAAATGTAACTGCCCTTTACATTTACAATTCACAGGCCTAATTCGAATTAGTGAATTAGTTTGTGTATTATTGTGATCATCATTTTTTAAAACGGACCCCACTGACAGCCATTGTAATAAGCCACACATAGAATAATGAACCAAAATGCTAAATTATAGAAACCACCAAGGAATGTGTGGATCACGAAGACTTTAACATCTAGCTGACTTGCTGATGCCATTTTCAATCATTGTTCTATTCGAGTTGGGTCAGAATTTGCGCGCGCGCGCACACACACACACACAGCACAGGGCAGTGGACAAACACGAGATGGGTTGGTGTGGTGATGAACACAGACCGTCGCTGGCTGAGCTCTATTGTATCTCTATAGCGTTAGCGTAGCGTCACATCACCTCGAGCGCTGCGCGTGGACTGTCCTCGCTGCAGTAATCGCTGCGCTTCTCCTTTCACCCCAAAGAAACCTCACCGCAGCTGACAGCAGATTAGTGAGCACTTCCATTGCGTTTACCTTTTACTGTCGCCCGAAGCAGGAATCGCCAGACCTTCTTTTGGCTCTCCTTTACGGTAAGCCCATCTATGACTATGTGTTTTCGCCGGAATAAGCAACCCTTAGAAAGTCGTTATGGATTGACGTGGCGACTGTTGATCTGCAGCATTGCAATGCATTTATTCGTCACAGAGAATGTAATGTGCATGGTTTATGATATTTCAGAACTCTTTTGCATAACTCCTCACCCTGGTAAACCACTTTATTATGTTATAGGTTTTAGCAAAATGTATATGAATCAGTGATTTCACAAATACCACGAGTTAAAACAACTAAAGGACATAGTAGTAAAGTTGAGGTAAAAAATGTGAGCTTGCTATAACAAATAAAATGGACACTGGTTGACAATGGCCCCAGGTGTACATGTCTGAGACAGCTGTGTGTCATAGCTACACTGTCATACTAGGGCTCTGTGAGATATGTATTTGTCTGCACACGTTGGTGAATGCATAACATTTTTCTTCTGGACAGTTAAAGAAAAACCCCAAAGCCAAACGAGCATTAAAATTAATTTTTGATGTCCTACAGGGCAGTTTATCCTTTTGGTAATCATAATTGCCCTATACTATTTGTTCTAAAATATCAAGTTTTTGTTTTATGATGGATTCCCATTGTCATGACTTGAATTCGATTTCAAATTATGATAATGAAATTCCAACAAGATTACTTTAGGATTTTTGGACTAGGGGGATAATATAATACTGTGTTGTTGCTGTTTTTATAGAGCAGGAAAAAAAAGACTTTCCTCACTACTAATACAGTTTCTTATACACTGCAGGAGCAATGCAGCTATAATGTATATGAGCACAGTGACATGCATTTCCTATAATCAGCTACCCACAATCTTACAGCCTCAAGGTGATTCTTTGAAATAATGAAAAAGTAAATGTTTGTTATATAATGCGTCTTTCCAAATAAGCTGGATGTGCTAAATCACTTGGCTAGCTAAATTCACATGTGACATAATCTGTCAGGCTTGTGTGGATGTGAACACTGTTGTGATGAGTCGACTCATGGTTTAAAACGCCCTTTTGCTCTCTGGACAGGGCTCAGTTTGCATAGTCATCATAACGCCTGCTAGTCAGTTCTTAGGTGACACGAATGCTTGTACAACATAACACAGGATCGTTGTGTTGATCATTCATGAAACAGCATTTTCTGTGGTACAAACAAGATGAGCTCAACATAAGCACCATTTTAAATCCGAATATGGCGTGTGTTCTACCTCGTTTCTACTACTTTGAATACACCACTGCTAGTCCGTGTGTACGCCAAAGACCAGTTTCATCAATCTGCATTACAGCAGTGTCGCGTGAAAAGGCAAAATCATTTTAAAAGATCGATTCAACCTGAGCGTTATAGTCACAGGGGACTGAGTATTCTCTCTGGTCTCCTGTTGCAGCAGAAATAGCACTGATGCAGCCTAAATGGAAAATGGAGTGGACTATTGCTTTGTAGATAGACAGGCTCTTCGGTTCCTTTTATAGCATGCAGTGACCAATTCTTTTCAACAGCATCAGTAGGTAGATCAGTGCTTCATGTACAGACGGACCTTATTGTTCAGACTTACACTTCCCTTTTTTAATTCACCTAGAATGATGCAACGAGTAGCAATATCTAATTTTTGGTTCTTATTATTATTTATGCTGGGCAAGTTCAATTCTAAAAGTTGAACTAGGTGTTGTAAAGCTTTGGGAAATGAAACAAATCTTAGTTTTAAGGAAAAATTTATCCAACCCTGAAACAAGATTCTCATGCATTTGTTAGTGTAAGCTATATTGTGTGTGAGGAAGCTGGAGGTGGAGATTTATAGCCTTTTCTCACAGCGCTTGATATAATTAAACTTATTAATATGATGGCAAATCCAGAAAGGTTCAAAATGACAATCACCAGAAACAACTAGAGATTCACCCACTGTAAAATGCAAAAAACTTTGTTCGGACTTCGGAGTAGCTACTGAAAGAGAACTGTCCAAATTCAAAGTTACTTTCAATAAACTCTGGCGCAATGATCAAAAATAGCTAGAGAAATTGCAAATGCAGTAATAATATCCAATTCCTACTGTTTTTCCTAATGTATTCCTAATATTTTTAAGAGTGTATGTACATTTTAGGTACTAATATGTACATTTTAAGTGTTAATATGTACATTTTAGGTGCTAATATGTCCATTTCATTAGCTAATATGTAAATTTTAGGTACTAATATGTACATTTTAGATGGTAATATGTACATTTTAGGTACTTATATGTACATTTTAAGTGTTAATATGTACATTTAGGTTCTAATATGTCCATTTCATGAGCTAATATATATTTTAGGTGCTAATATGTACATTTTAGATGGTAATATGTACATTTTAGCTACTAATATGTATATTGTAGTACATTTTAGGTGCTAATACGTACATTTCAGGTGCTAATATGTACATTTTAGGTGCTTATATGTACCACTAAGGTACCAATATACAGCCTTTGGGTACTAAAGTGTACCTTTTGAAAAGGTACAGCCCCAGTGACAGCTTTTGTACCTTTTTTTCTGAGAGTGCACCACCCAAAATGTACATATTAGCACCTAAAATGTACATATTAACACTTAAAATGTGCATATTAGCACCTAAAATGGACAAAAGTTTACCTTTTGAAAAGGTACAGTCCCAGTGAAAGCTTTTGTACCTTTTTTTTCTGAGAGTGTAGCCAAGACTCCTTCTTTATGTGTACAGATGTTACATAATGACACAAAGACATGCTCCAATCTCTCGCGGAAATCCACCAGTACCACTGGAGTTAAAAACATTATTACAAGCTTACCGCTTTGAATCGAGCTAAGGCAAGCGAATCGTTTTGAACTCTGGCTGGTTATGTATTGTCTCAAATATGTATTTTGGATCATTTTTAACCCCAAAATAGCTATGAACTGCAGCTTTAATTGGCAGAAATATTGTACATCTTTGAATTGAGGAGAACAAACGTTTTTTGGAATTCCTATCGACCAATTATTGGATTGTTTGAACCTTCAATTTTGCGGCTTGACAGAAATCTTGTAAATCTTTGACAATGATGGGATCATCTTGAGGAAGATTCAACTGATCATCTAATTAGTTTGAAATCATAAATCACTCTCACAAAGAGGGAACAAGCGGTACAACGATGCATTATCGCTGCTGATTCATAGTCAGTTTCAGGGCAGCTGTTTTTAGCACTCTTGAATCTGCTCTATGCTGTGCTTTTTCTCATGGGTGGATCCCTCATTAAGAATGGTATTCCCCAAGGAAACTGGGCTTCCAATGCACTCAGCAGATCAGGGAGGGTTACACTCCTGCCATTAAAAGCTCACAATCTGATGCTGTGCATTGGTTGGTGTTCTCATTTTCACCATGGATAAAACGTAGTTTTGTAGTATTTTCTACATCCATGTCTTTAGAGAACAATCAAGATTTATGTCATTTACTCAGCCATTTGCGCGAAAATAAAATGCTGCTGTGTGGGAAACTAAATTAGCGCTCATTATCGTCAGCATCGCTGCTCGTTTGTCAGTCTCAGACTGAAAATGAATTTTAATGAACTTTGAAGTGCAATGTTCTCATCTAGTATTTACGTGAGCCTCGATGAGTGTGATGAGAGCTCATCTCTATGATTTAGCAGTGGTGAACAAATTAAACAGCGTCAGAAATTACTCAGAATCTCATCCATAGCACTGCTGCCATGCTATGCTTCTGTCTATCTCCGTCTGTCTCTCTATTTTCATTGGATCCAATATTAATGTAGCAGAAGGAATCGGCTTTTTAGATTTGCAAAAAAAAAAAAAAGGAGGAAATGTCACATTGAAGCTTAGGAAGTGATGACCTTTTAATAATTATGCGAATGATGCTTTAATTATCTCATTTCCCTGACAGTTACGCACACATCTAGCCATCAAGGGGGAAAAGGGCTTACAGGCCTCTCTTACAAGCAAATGTGTGCAGAATAAAACACTATAGATCTTCTAAAGGCACAGGCAAATTTATAAAAATTATAATTATAAGCTGAAATTAAATTCACTAACACTTTAGTTTAGGGTCCAGTTTTAGTTATTATTGGCATGGATATTAGGATATTGGCTTTTTATTAATGCTGTATTCTGCATGACCATATTCTAACATCCCTTAATCCTGCCCGAAACCTAAACTTAACAACTACCTTACTAACTATTAATAAGTAGAAATTAGGAGTTTATTGAGGCAAAAGTTGTATAGTTAGTCAGTGAGATGTCGACCCTAATCTGATAATGGATGCTCTCATCCTTAGTATTATGCACTGACTCAGTCTATTCAGGAACATTTTCTAGGTTGTCTCTCACATTCTCTAATGTGTTAAGAGTATGAACACCTACAAATTATGGAACATCCCCATGTTTTGACAAGATCTTTCAAGGAAAAAAATCTGTAACAAGCATTTTCACTGGTGGCCTCAGACGTTTGGTCAGAGTGTTTGTTCCATTGATCTAAGCCTACTTTAAATGTATTCAGCCAGCATGAAATTATATAATCCACAATGAATCACTCAAGCCATCATTTTTATTCAACTGCACGGCTTGCTTAGTCTTATTTTAGCCATGATATTAATTTTGAAATGAGTATTTCCACCCATGTACATTTAGTATATTAGTGTGTGTGCGCTTAGCAAAATGACTTAATATCCCATTCAATTTGTATAGTCCCTCTCATCTACCATTCCAGCCGGATCCGACTCTATTCCATGCCGTACGCGAGAGACCATGAATTTTCTTGGCAATGTTTTTCCGGGGTAGGTTGCCAGGTCTTTCCTCAACTCTTCCCATTTACATGGCTTTGGATTCACACACATGCATTCACACCTACGGCTATTTTTGGCATGTCCAATCCAACCAGAGCACCCGAAGGGAAACCCACTCTGACATAGGAAGAACATGCAAACTCCACACAGAAAGGACTCCTGGCTCAGCCGGGGCTTGAAGCTTTTTGCTGTGACTGACAGTGAGCCACCGTGCCTCCGTAGTTTGTAGTCCTCAACTAAAAGAATTATTAGGAACACCATACTAATACTGTGTTTTGACCCCCTTTTCAAACGTTTTTTTTTTTTTTTGTAAGAATAACTCCAGTGTGCATGCCAAAGGCAACAATGGCAAGGAAAGACCTTCAACCTTTTCTTCGGAACCTTTTCTTTGTAAAAGACAACTTTTTCCGAAGAAAAGGTTCTATATAGAACTTTAAAAGGTTATATCAGTGCTATGTATTTAGAACCCCAAAAAGGTTCTATAAACTCTTAAAAAAAGGATTCCCCTGGGTTCTAACCCTGGGGTTCCATACTTTTACCAAAAACAAAATGGTTCTATATAGAACCATTTTTGAGTTCCATATATGAAGTGGGGGATGGAACCATTTCTGGTTCTAAATAGAACCATTTCTTCTAAGAGTGTTGAAATGTAGAAGAACCCTTGGGAGGATCCAGACTCACAGACTTTTGGCACTTATTGAAACCATTTTATGTTCCATTCTATGAAACATGCCTTTTATTTTAGATTTTAATGGGGTTATGAAGGTGATCTTTTCTTAATTTTGTAAGGTTTTAAATATTCTCTCTTTCTATTTCAAATAAATGCTGTTATTTTGCAATATATATTCATCACAAAATCTTGAATACAGTAGGCTACCATTGTACTACACAAAAACATTAAGCAGCACAGCTGTTTTCAACATTGATATTAATAAGAAATGTTTCTTGCGCATCAAATAAGCATATTAGAATGAAAATTTTACCATAACAGGAATAAGTTACATTTTAAAATATATTAAATTAGAAAACAATAATATATCTCACAGTATTACTGTTTTTACTGTATTTGATTAAATACATGCAGCCTTGGTGAGGATAAGAGGCTGCATGTATTTAATCAATCATTTTACCAATCCCAACATTTTGAACGATATGTGAGGGACTTATATGGCCTATAGTTTATACAGTTAAAATGAATTACAGCTCAAAGTGAGATCACAGCTGTTTTTTTTCTTTTCCTTGCAGAAACCATGGGGAAACAGAACAGCAAACTGACCCCTGAGGTAATGGAGGACCTGGTGAAGACCACAGAATTCAATGAACACGAACTCAAACAGTGGTACAAAGGCTTTCTGAAGGATTGCCCAACTGGACGACTCAACCTGGATGAGTTCCAGCAGCTGTATGTTAAGGTAGAGACCCCAGTCGCTCCCTAGTTGCTCTGTGATACATTTCTCAATGTGCTGGCTCTTTGTTGGTCTTACTGCAGGCTGAAGAGTCATTGAGAAGTGCATCAGATGCACCATGTGATTTACAAGCGCGTGGAAGATCCCTCTGAGTCATTCAGTGGGATAGTCTGATGTATAACTGGCACCAAACTCGATTCAGATCTCCTGGGGTGTGCTAGCTGGCTATGGGTGGCTTATTTATGGCGTGTCAAGCTCAAATAGTTGTTGTTGTGGCATGTTTTGTAGTTTAGTCATTTAGATTTATGAGGTTATATATTTCAGTTTCGACTTTTTTTTTTCAAAGAAACATTTTGCTGCACATAACACAATGTCTGCTGAGTTTATCTACTGTACAACTTGCAGCTCCAATTATAACATGACACTTCCTGCTGCTTAATAGGAATATGAATTATGTAAAGACATTATGCAAGATCATTTACACCATCTAGTAACAGCCAGAGTAAATAACCACAGGTCTCACGGCTCTGCTCAGAAACCACAATGCTTTAAATTGGCTCGAAATGAAAAGAAAGAATGGAAACCTGCTGTAGGCCAAGCCTTTTAGTGATCAGGGATAGCGGTTTTCCGCACAAGGATATCAATAAGAGTTTTATTAAAATCCAAGGGAGAGAAAATGGATGATCTCGCTTTAGCAGGGCACTGAGTTCCTGCGAACTGAGTGATTGTGTGTGTGTGTGGTAGGTTCAGGTTAAGTTATGGGGCACAATGTCCCCACAAAGATGGCAATCATCGTCCTTGTGGGGACATTTTTTGCTCCCCATGAAGAAAACAGCTTATAAATCATACAAAAATGTTTTTATTTCAAATAATTGCTGTTCTTTTGCAATTTCTATTCAACAAAAAATGCTGAAAACGTATCACAAAAATGTTAAGAAGCACAGCTGTTTTCAACATTGATGATAATAAGAAATGTTTCTTGAGCACCAAATCATCATATTTTAATGATTTCTAAAAGATTATGTGACTGCTGAAAATGAATTAATGGGATAGTGAGTCAGCCAGTCATTATTGAAAAGTAATCCATTTAAGGGTGGTATAAGACCCCTCCAACTTGTTTCAGGATTTATCGGTTGACTCGACTGTACAGTTTTACTGAGTTGGTACATTATTCCTTAAGTGTAACAAGCAATGGAATGAACATGGAGTCATGAAAATGGCTGGCTGGCTATTTAAAGAGACAATATGCACAAAGCCCTCATTTCTATTTATAGCATTTTACTCAATACCTCAGTGGATATCTTTTCATACTAGTGCCACACTAACTACAGTACATGGGAAATGATTAACCTTGCGGCTAAACGCTGTGCATCGCCTCTGTGATTAATCTGCCAATAGTATCCAGAGGTGATGGCTGCACATGGTGTCAGTAGTGATCCCGTTTGCTGCAGTTTCTGATGTTAATACTACAACAGTGATGAGGTGCAGTGTAATGGACTTTAGGTTTGTTTTGTGCTAAATGAAGCACTTGAATGGTGCGTGTTCAGATCTAATTGCCTGTTGAAAAGATGAGATACACAGTGATGTGGTTTGGTTGGATACCAAAAATTTGACAGTAAATCTTTTGAATAGATGGGGGATGGGAGGACGCAAGGGACATTAGCTTTACCAGAGGATTCCAACGTGCTCCTGTTTGACACCAGTTTGTTACATCACCGTGAGCAGACAGCTCAGACCTCAATCGTGTGGCCAAACGGAGGGCAGCGGTGGATCGAACATCGGCCTAGATCTGATCTCACATTTGTGGAAAGACAGGATGACGTCTGGTTTGCGGCCCCGGGGTCTCATTTATAAAACTGTGCGCAGGATCCTTACTAAAAGTGTACGTGCGCCAAAAAATATTCAGATTTATAAATCCGTTCGTACGCCAGAACCTGCGCAGAATTCACTTTCTAAATCCCATTTGCCCTCATTTATCATTTTTGCGTAGAAACGGGCGTATATGTTGGCGTTAGATCCTGTACCTGTTTTTCTTTGCAGTTATTTTATATGTACAAAGAGACCAGAAAGATCAAAGCAGGCTTCGGGAGTTTTGAGTGTTTAATTTATAACACAATGAAGACATCACTTTAAATAGGATGTTATTTTATCTGTGTCATGGGAATTTTCCATTCCTCCTTGTGATTAATTAGATTATCTGTCAAATATACCACATACTGTGTACAGATCATTCATTCATGAGATCAAGGCTAGCACAACAGAACAAGAGGACATTTTGCTTTTTTTTATCATTGCATCATGTGGACTGATTCATTGTTTTTGCTGAAAAAATCAGATGAAACCATCCAAAAGGATCCTATATGTCACAGTTGAGATTTGGCAGGTGAGGCTGAAGAGCAGTTCATGTGTATTTAAGGACAGTAGCTGACGGGTTAAATCATCCCTTGTGTCGAGATGCAGTAATGAATGACCTACGTACTCTGGATTTATTGAAGTATCCATTTTGTCTAATGATAGCTTTGTGGAGAAGATGGAGGATCTTGGTGTCACACAAGGTTGTCTTTGTGAAGGAGACAAATTTCCTTTCTGCGATCAATAGGACGCCATCTTATTCCCCAGCCACTGATCTTGTAAGATGACCTATCCGAGATAACAAGCCTTATAGTATGAAATTCCATTTTGAATGTTTATAGAATCATTATCACAAATCCTTGTTTTTGAAAAGACAGTCTATCAGTCTATCAATTTGTTCACATGTATTTAATGATAATAATAATGACTTTTTAAAAACTATTTAAGTATTTTGGAATTACACTATCAAAAGAATATTTGTTAGTCTCACAAAGCAGTGTATGACTCGCATGAAAAAGCAATCATAAGCTTTAATATTAGTGGATTAGTTATTGCTTTATTTTAGATAATGACTGTACTTAAAAGACAAGTTCGGTATTTTACTCTTAAATCCCTGTTTTTTTCCAGATGAAATAGAACTGTTAAGATTGAATTTGGAACTCACCGAGTGCTCTGGGGTGTTCACTGATATGCTCACACAAAAATTGCTGCAAAAAATGCTTTCCAACAGGTTTTATCGCAGTTTTTACAAAAACCACAATGTTCTTATCAGTGAACACCCCAGACCACTTGGTGAGTTTCATGTCTGTGGAAAGTTTAATGCGTTTTAGGGAAGGATTGTTCCAGCATGTGTCCAAATTTCAATCTTAACCGTTCTATTTCATTAGAAACGATCTTAAAACAGAGCTTTAAGTGTAAAATACCGAAGTTGTCCTTTAATTCAATATCAAGAAAGTGACGCTTTTGAGTCATTGGCTGCGTCCGAAAACTTTTGATTTGTTGCCTCGCTGCCCTATCGTCTGCACACCAAAGTTCCTCACGATTTTGGACAGACCTCTGAGGCAGCGTAATGGTGTAATGATCGACACTACATCAAAATAGATCAATCTTTAGTCGTGATAACTAAGCAAATATTCCATTATTTCAGTAGTAAATTCCCGCTAGAAATTACATCAGAAGTGGAAAACATTGGGCAACAACTTACTTTTACACACAACTTTCAGAAAGCATCTTTTTTTTTATTACAGAATGGGAAGCACATGATTGTGAGATATCAATGGCAGTGAAGGATACATATGCTGCCTTCAAAAATCTTTTAGATGAAGGTATCTCAGGAAACGTGAAGTGAAGCTAACATTGGATTTGAATGTCAGGATACTAAAACCAATGTTTTGATGGCTCCACAGTATAAACAGCTTCATTTGGGAGTGGTCTAGTTTGGTTGTTTTGCCTGAGGTGTGCTATCTAGAAATCTAATTTATGACCTATTATGGGTATTTTATTTTATTTTAATTTTAGGGAACGGTCTGGGACAAACAAACACATTGCATCTATTTGAGGGCTTGCTTGTGTTTGTGTGTACCACAGCCTTGCCTCGTGCACTTCCTGTGACGAGGGTGGAAAATGCTCTGATGGGTCTCTTGATTAGCTGTGGCTCACTACAGATGCCCGTTGTTTCTCTTCCCAATGTCACCTCAAGGTCTCCCGCCAGCAGAGAACCGTGCTTGCCTCTGATCTATGGTCAGTCGGGACGGGTATTATACATCATTCAGAGGAGGGCTTTTGATACGCGGACACTTAAAAAGGGGGCTTGATTCCTACTTTATTTTATCCGACATATTAACCTGGGCTTAAGTGCCTTGCTTAAGGGCACAGTGGCTCTCTCCAGTTCAAAGGTCACTCCCACTGGGGTCAGAATGTACAACCTTTCGATTACCAGCCCAGACTCTTAACCACTCCACTATAAACACTCTGTAAAGGGCAAATGAAAGAGCAGAGTTACATAAATACACAGTAGGGGTGCAAAAGTATATTGTGTCACAATATGTCACAATACATACAAATTGTGAAAATATGTATCATGTATAGTTCACCAAAAATGAACGTTTAATGTTACATTTTTGCATCAGATACGGTAGTGGCACATCAAATATGATAAACCCAGAAGGTCACACATTTGAGCTTCCATGTTCGTTAAATATTATTAATAATTTAAAAATAAAATAGATTTCTATTATATATATTAAAAAATAGATAAAATGTTTAAAACATTTTTAAATGTATGTGCATGCATATATGTCTAAAATAATTCTTGGTTTTTAGCTAAGCAAATTATTTATTTATTAATTATTTCTGTTCTGACGTCACCATTGCCTTGTGCTTAGGGGAGAAGGAGCCAACCCTATTTAAGGACATGTAGTACCTCATTTAGCATTTTAATGAATGGTACTTTTTATTAACTGTTTATCATATGTCTTTGATTCTATTTTGGCTTGGTTTAAAGTATCGTGAGATCAGTATTGTGCATTGAACCAAATCATTGGACTATTGTTACACCCCTAATAAACAGTCAACTCAATGTAAAGCAGGGACAACTCAAATAGTATTAGCAGTATGAATTTGAATTTGCTTCTTGTGAATGTTCACTAAAGCCGAACCTCTCATTACAAATGCCAGCCTTATTGAGTCCTCAGTTTTAAATTAAGTTTGATTGCACTGAAAAGAAAAGCAGTTCTCTGAAATGTCAGCAAATCTGTCATTCCCAGAAAATTAAGGAAATTGCATCGCTGCGGCACTGCATCTTTAGTGGCCTTTAAATCAACCCTGACCGTTCATGGAAATAAATAAATGGTTTGTTTTTTTCTTTCCATTCAGAATCTGATCTGAAGTGAACGGTTAGGAATACAAAGTGTTTACATAATGCTATTGGGGGCTGTTGTAGTAATGGAAGGGTTTTGCCAGCCAAGCTCAATTATCCCTTGGGCACATTGCCCATATAATTCAATCAGTAGTGGCGAGGGGAGGGTGATTATCCATGACCCGTGTTAGTGAAGTCAGCTCTGTTTGTGGCGCTAACCCTCCTTAGGACATTACCTTAACCTAGTCCTGCTCCTTTGAGACCTTATTATCTTGTTGAAACGCATTGCACTTAAGAGGCCTAAGGGCTATAGCCGGTTTCATACACTGTATCATACAAATGGGAAGAATGTATTAGACTGAGAGGTTAGTTTGGTCCGGCTACTACAGTAATCAAATGTTGTAGCTCGCAAAACTCACTGATAACGATGGATCTTGGTGCTTTTTTAATCTTTTGCGTCTGAAAGTAAAGGAAAACCGCTGTGGCGAAAGGCAATCAAAGAATTTTTTTTTTTTAACTGTTTTGTCATTTGGTGCGTTTTCTTTCTTTACTCTTGATGCTACAAAAGGTTAGGGGATAAGCAGTGATATTTTTCAGCAAGGACACCTTAAATTGATCAAAACTGACATTATAAAATTTCTATTTCAAATAAATGTGGTTCTTTTGGTCTATTCATCGAAGAAGCCTAAAATAAGTATCTGAGTTTCCACGTAAATTTTAAGCAGCACAGCTGTTTTAGAGATTGATAATAATAAGAAATGTTTCTTGAGAACCAAATCAGCATATTAGAATGATTCATTGCGCTCTATCTAACTGCCAGCCTAATTATTCAGGGCTTCCTTTAGACTAAATAGTCGTTCAGGCAACCCAATATTGATTCTTTGGATGACAGTGGATCTTTTGGCCATTGACAATCTTGTACCTCTTGCACACATCAAGCACACTAATCACAGTGCAGCTGCAACAAACTGAGAAAATCCAGATCTGTAATATGATATGGTATGGCATGACTTCATGACATTGCAACCTCCTCAGGCAATTCAAACATGTCTTTGAGAACCAAATTGAAAACTTTATAGACTGCAAAGAAAAAAAAAGTAATTTTAGGAGAAATGCAAACTGTTTATTTGATATTTTGCATGAAATATCCCTTTTTGAATTATATGCATTATTTCCTGGAAGTGGCTAATTAGACATTTATTGCCAAAGCATGTCATTACTACTCATAACATATGATATACAGTTGATCTGAAGAGCTTGAATTTGTTATGTATTTTATAGCTCCAACTCAAACCCAGAACAACATGCCACCATCAGTTTACATAATGCATGTCTGAGCTTAGCGATGCTCATTATCATGCTCATTTAAATGTAGTACAGATGGTGCACTGTCTTTTGCTGAATCAGAGAGTTCTTTAATTTCACAGATTTTCTCCACCGGAGGATGACATTATGTCGTTGTGGCATTCACCTTCTGAATGCTTTCCTTGGCCTGTCATGAAGTAACTTGTGTATGTTGGGAGGAAAGGCAAGGTTGCATAAATTATAGGACATTGTTTATTCATGATTCATGCACTTGTAGAGAAGCACTTTGCTGCAAAGGAAGAAGAAGGCTTTTAAAATGTTCTTGTATGAGGAGTGGATGAGAACCAATGATGTGTAATTCATTTTCTTGGTACATTTTTGTGCAATATTCTGTGACAAAATGGATCATTTTTCAAATTAAAAATTTTAAAAGGATAAGTGTGTTATTTTTTGTTAAAAAGGTTGTCTACATTTTTTGTTTTAGTTATTTATTTCTTTTAGTGAAGGATAAATGTGGAGAACTTTTTAGTGTGCTGCTGTTTTTTTTTTAATCTAATTTGTGTATTGACTGACAACAATAAATAAGCCACTGCCATTCTTAAGCTGACTTTGTCATGAAGAAAACACGTTACAGTTACGGCCTGACATGTCAACCAATGACGTGATGACATGATAAGTGACAAAGACGTGGGTTTGGACCTCGACTACTTAATTCAATTGTTAACTAAAACTATTTCAGATGTACAAATACATATGCAATAAGGTCAGCTGCAAAAAGTTTGTTTGTTATGCGCCAAAAGAGGGTTTGCGCTGGCGCAAGCTGTTAATAGAGCTGGTCCATAGCGGTTTTTTGTATTTAAAGTCGACATGAAATCAAATTTGACAAATCTTCTTTTTATTTGTAATATTGTAGTGTTTATTATAAAAGATTTATCTGTGCACTTCATTATTTTTTAAAAATGCATGTACCCTTATAATCTTTAATCAAAGACATTACCCTTCCCTCCCCCATCGAAACAACCTCTCTTTTATTTCGGTCACGTGCAATGGCGAAAGGGTGCGGCCAGATCCGATGAGGGTGCGGTGCACCGCCTCTCACAGAATCGCATTCAAATCTGCCTCCATTTTTTATCCAACGCCCAACATCCAACGATCCAATCAATTCGAAGGACGAAATCAAGCCCTGCCCTACATCTTTTCTAATTTTAGAAGCCGTTTCACTCGGATATACGTCACAACAAGGAAAAAATAACAATCTCAACTTCTGTTTCACGCTGACTTTAAAGGGTTAGGTTTTGGTGGTTATCATGGCAATGTTACCCTCTGCTGGTACATGCCTTAATTGCACCACTTGGAAAAAAAAGCATTTCAAAATTGATTAGCATTTTGATTTTGCAAACAACATATCATCAATATTTCATTATCATATAGTAGATGTTTTACCATTATCTAATTACTGTTTATAGGGCTCGAATATCTGACTTATAGTGACTATCACAAGAAAGGGTTTGAGAGTGCACATTACAGGTATCAATGAAAGGTATTCTGATGAAGAATTAATCAGTTTAAATAAATAGAAGAACTCAATTGGTTATCATGAAGTATTCAAAATGAGTGCTGCCCCTATCTTACAGCTGTTTCTCATAGTAGGCGTCTAATTATGTTGACCCGTGTTTAGGTACTGTATGTACGGTATGTGTGTTTTGTTCGAGATATGGCAGTCTTCCAGCAGAGGCATTACCATCCACCCAGTTAGTATTATCACCACTGAGGTCAGACCTGCTGTAGAAGCCACTTCATTTGAACTACACGCTGAGCCCTCAACAGCTGTCTCTCCGTTGCTCACTGTGGAGGTTTATATGTGTGATGACAGTGATGGCAGCTGGCATGGTGACTTAGATGTAGTAGGAATGTGCTTTTGATGTATGTCTGATGGCAAGCAGCAGAATCTGAATCTGTATTTCAAACCGAGAACATTTATACCCTGTTGTGCTGTCTTCTGGTCCTGTAAACTCAGCTAGTAGAGTGTAGCAATCCCACGCTCATGGGAACACACTCAGAGAAGTCAAGAGAAGAGTCATGATGGGTGAAGTAGTCAGTGAGTGAGGTTGAGTAGTCAAAGATATTAAAATGGCCAATACCGATAAGTCGTTAATTGTTTTTTTTTTTTTTTTTTTTTTTTTTTTTATGACCGGCTATCAATAAATGGTAGATCATAAAATTTATACAATTATGTATAAAAATAAAAATACTGTGTGTGTGTGTATATATATATATATATATATATATATATATAGTCCGTAAAAAAAGTTTAAACGGATTTAGATTTTTTTGATTTTTTGATATATATATCAATATTGAATTATTGCTGTTTTTTTAATATATATATATATATATATATATATGGAAAATATATATATATATATATATATATATATATATATATATATATATATTTGTGTGTATATGTATATACACTGTATATGTGTGTAAAATGTATATATTCAATAAAAATATAGGCTACTTATATGGGATTTAAATTGTAAAATTTTAAATTGTAAAAAGTAGCCTATATGGGATCTTTATATGATTTCTTTAGATTAGTCCATAAAAAAGTTTAAACGGATTTTGATTTGTTTGATTTTTTTAATTTTTTGATATATATATATATATCAATATTGAATTTTTGCTGTTTTTAGAAATTAAAAAAAAAAAACAACAACTCCTGATTGTTTTATAAAAGCCTTTGTCAAATGAAGTTTATTAGACAAAAGAAATATAATAGTAATGCTTCATTCATTCCACTGTTGTTTGCACCATCCTAGATGTTTAGGCATTATATTTCGCTGTGCATATTTAATAGGTTCAGTTACTCTGATATCCTATGCTGCCCCTTGAGGAAATCCATGACTTTTACACCTTTAAATGGCCTGCATTAGGAGCAGCGCGACAGGGATGGTGCAGACTGTCTCAGACGTGGCTAAGGTTGGCATCAGTTTGTGCTCTGATTACACAGGCTTTTAGTGGCTGGACTCTCCAGGCCGTTTCTGTGGTCGTGCAGTTTACCTCACACTCTTCATCAGTGTAATTCAACAGCTGTGTAAAGGCAGGCTGTCTCTCTCACCCTTGTATTCTCACCGGGAGGCTTTCTCACCTTCTCGCTCGTTTATATTTATTTAGCTAGCGCATCCATTTATCCAAAGCGACTCACAATTTATTTTCTACAGAGACTTAGAAAGTGTGGGGTTAATTGTCTTACTCAGGGCTTGCTTATCTGGGACACTTAATATTCAACAATATTATTGATCTGGCTCTACTGACTCTGTATGAGAACTGAACTATAAGTTTTTGCAGAACTGCTTTATAGATGAATGAACTAATTTGATAATTGATGATCTTTAAAATGGAACTGAAACTGAACTGACTTCAGCTGAACAACTGCAGTGCAGAAATGTTTCATTATCACTGTAAAGCTGCTTTGAAACAATCTGTACTGTAAAATATGGTCTCACTGTAGTTATTTTTTGAAAACGTCCTTCAGAGTTTTAAATTATGCATATGTATCCATACATTAAAGGGATAGTTTTCCCAAATATGAGAATTTGATCATCAATTATGCCATTCTAACCCCATAATTAATTAATTTCTTCTGCACTGAAGGAGATGTTAAGAACATTTCTGAGCTGTTATGTTCTGGACAGCAAAAGCAGATTCTCTAACTCAAAGTATTCTCTAATGATCCTAAGTTTGAGTTGGTATGATTTTTTTAATTTTGTAAGAGGTCTCTTATGCTCACCAAGGCATCATTTATGTGATCAAAAATACAGGAAAAATTATTATTACAATTTAAAACTAACTTTTCTATTTTCATCAATTTTACAATGTAATGTATTGTAACTCCTGTGCGAGGCTTAATTTTTTACCATCCTTTAGTCTAGTTTTCAAAATCACATGATTCTTCAGAAATCATTTTAATATGTTGATTTGGTGCTCATGGAACATGTCCTAATATTAACAATACAAATGGTCAAACGGCTGTGCTGCTTAATTTAGTTTTGTATTATTTGAGTTTAAATAAACAACATTTATTTAAAATAATCTTTGGTACAATTTTTATCAACTTAAAGCACCCTTGTTGAAATAAAAATATTAATTTCTTACAAAAAAAGTTCTCAAACTTTTGAATACTATGTGATTAATACACACAAATTGTATTTTTCTTTATGGTCCATTTTGGATCTTAGCAACTAGAACACCATCCACTTTCCTTATTTGTAAAGAAAGCAGAAAGCCTGTTGAAAATGTATTTTTGTTTAACACAAGAAATAAAATAATACAGGCAAGGACATTAGAGCGAGTAAATGATGGCATAGTTGTAATTTATAGTTTCCTTTAACACAACCAATCTACTGTAAAATGACATTATAAAAACACAAACAAGCTGGTGTGTTATTCTGCATTGTCTTGAATATAGCAAATTATCTCCTTTATGTACTCATCAGAGAATAACAGATACTTGGATCTGGATCAGGTGGCATTCTCATGTGATAACAACACATCATCTTATACATCTTATATACATGCGGAGGTCTATTTCTACATTCGGATTGCGCTTGGAGAAAACAAAGTGAGAAGAAGAATATTAATGTGATGTATAATTCGTGAATTTCACACAGCCTTGCCCTAGATAGTTATATAAAAAACGCTCTTTTACATAACAAAACATTTCATAACCTGCCAGATTCGCACGGAAATACGTATGCGGGGGGTCGCACAGCCCAGTAGCAGCTCTCCAAGTTCTTCATGACTTGCACTTTGTTTGTTTTCTTTTGCTCTCCTCTACTTTGGTGAAGGGCAAGGCCATATGGAGCAGAAGGGCTAGCCCCATGAGAGAATCATTTTGCATGTGTGCAGGGTACATCACAGTGTGCATTACTTCCTGTCTCAGCTCTCTCTTCTCCACACAGTGCCAGTCTGGCAGGGGCTTATGACCAGACCTGTACTTTCCCAGAGGGCTTTCGCTTTCTGGAGGAGTTAGACACTGTAAACTCTTTGATATATGGGAGCATGCTGCATCTTCACAGTGTGACGCTGTGTCGAATCGCTTGATTTTTCTTTCTTTCTGATGAAATCAAAGACTACTGCGGTTTGTGTGTTGGTGTCTTGTGTTCAAGTATATGTGCAGTGAATTGTATCAGATACAGTGTATCACGTGCTAATATTTTAGTTTGGGTCGCACTGCAAAAAATATAGTTAACTTACTTTGGTCGGTTTTTAATTTATATTTAAGATGTATTATTTAGTGTAGGCTATTTATTAAGCCATTTTCCTCATGAGGACCATCGGCAGCTCCCCACAATGTAGGCAATTTCAAGTTTAGCTGTTGAGGGCACATTTGGTGCACGATCACACACACTTTTCTCCCGTTTGCTGCAAACTATGAGAATCTCATTTCCCAGTCTTTGAGCATGGCATCTGTTCCTAAGTGCTCAGAATTTATTATTAGTTTAGTTCAGCCCTGCCATCACACTCCAGCGATTGCATCGTTTAATATTTAGCAGGCAAATAACTCAAATGTGAGGTTAGGTAACGTTTAAAAACATTTACACTGGCTTCTCAAATATGGAGTCATACACTAGCAATTCTCACCTATTGCATTTGCTCAAATAAGACCATAATGTATTTTTGCATTTCCATTTCGCATTAGAAAACATCATATATTTGTTGTCAGTGGTGCCTATAAATCTTCACTTTATATGAATGTCTGCATCTTGGCGCCAGCATGAAAACACTTTATCTCCCCCTGTCGCTCATTAGATTGGAAATCAGTGGTGTTTTGGGCACTATAGGTGACAAATAGTGCTTTGGCTGGGACTGCATTGGGAATGGGTGAATGTAATATTTGTCACTGAGAGGGTAACAATATTAGAAGGGGAATGATGCTCTTCTTCAAAGAGGAGCCGTGTGCTGCTCTTGTACCGACTGCACAGCTCACGTCCGCATTGCAGGCCTCTTCTGCAATGAGGCAGGCACTGCGCTAGGCATTGATGGCCTTAGTTAACACACATACTGTACACACACTCATCCACTAAGATTTCCTGCATACATTTTGCTATCTGTGACGTTCCTGTTGTTTCTGCTTGATGCAACACAGCACTAAAATGAAGCAGTTTTTAAATAGGAAAAAATATAAAGATGAGCATTTCTGACCAACAGAAATAACAGTGTTGAGATCATTCCTGTGATTCAGTACCTTTTCAACCCTGCTGCTTTTAAAAAAATGTATTTACTTCTGTAATTAAAGGACGTACGCTACCGATCAAAAATGTAGGGTCGGAAGGATCTTTTAATGTTTTTGAAAGAAAAATCTCACTTATGCTCACCTAGGCTGGATTTATTTGGTCGAAAATACAGAAAAAGTAAAATAAACTAATTTTATTCAGTTTAAAATAACTGTTTTCTATTTGAATATATTTTTAAAAATGTTATTTCAGTGATGACAAAGCTGAATGCTGCATGATCCTTCAGAAATCATTCTAAAATGCTGATTTTGTGCTCAAGAAACATTTGTTTATTATATTATCAATGTTGAAAACAGCTGTGCTGCTTAGTATTTTTGTGGATATAAAATATTAGACTTTGAGGAATCTGCTTTGCTCGGGTTCAGGGACTTTGAGAGTTATTTTAGCTAAGGGGTTGCTTAAAATGATTGATTTTAATCTTTTGTCTTTAATGACCAGGCTTTTGCTATTTCAAAGGCATTTTTAAAAAGACTGTCAAGATAGAAAGTGAATTTTAGGACAGAAACAAACAAACAAACATAGACTTAGATGACCAATCAAAAGAATATTGATTATACACTGATTGATTGTATTGTCTTTCCTCTTTTGTAGTTTTTTCCTTATGGTGATGCCTCAAAGTTTGCTCAGCACGCTTTCAGGACCTTCGACAAGAATGGAGACGGCACCATCGACTTCAGGGAGTTCATCTGTGCCCTGTCCATCACATCACGAGGCACCTTCGAACAGAAACTCAACTGGGCCTTTAACATGTACGACCTGGATGGAGACGGCAAAATCACACGAGTTGAGATGCTTGAGATCATTGAGGTACTCCATTCAGTCTGTTCTTCTGTTTACTTGTGTAAAGAAAGATAATCAAAACTAAATTAAAATTTAAGCCACATAAGAAAAGCTGTTTTATTTTAGATCAGTGATTGTCAACCCCAAGGCCCCAACTGTTCAACATTTTTCAAGGCTGCAGTTTTCTGTCTACTACAAAAACTTCATGCTTTACTCATGCTTTTTTTTTTAAAAAAAATATGTTTTACTCACAATTTCTATCAAATTAAATATTTAAGAGCTTGGCATAACTAGAAAAATGTATATTCTTTATAAAAATGTATTAAAACATTTAGATAATTTACATAATTTTTCCAAGCCTAGAAATGGACCATGAGAATGGTTTTCACAGATGGTTTTTACGACTGTGGGAATCTTGGTCATTCAAAGAAAAAAAAAGAAGAAGTTGAGGGGGTTATTTCAAATAAATGTCTTGATTTTAAATTGTTTCTGTATATTTTAATGCTCATATTGTCTTAGAAACCATTGTTCTATGTCTATTTATTCCCAGCTCTGAAATATAATTACAGATGCACGATATATCGGCCACCATATCGGTATTTTAATTTTTAATGCTATCGATATCTGCCCGATAAGAAAATGTGGCCAATATATTAAAGCCGATAAAAATCACTTTTGAATCACTTCAAAAAAAGGAAAATACAGTTAAGTACAACATGTGCAACACAAGTATGCAAGAAAGACTACATAGAATTATAATGAGATCATTTAAATTGTGTGCTTGGGACATGGCTTTTAATGGTGGTGAGACTTTTGTATTTGTAATCAGGCTTTTAAAAAAAATATTTAGGTTTCTCGGCCAATATATTGGTTGTCGGCTTTCAAATATAAAGAATTATCGGCTATCAACCAAAAGGTTTATATTTTTTTAGGGTAGAAATTGTATGTAAAAATATTTCTTAAATTCTTATCCTTAATTCTTATCCAAAAAAAAAAAAAAATCATAAACAACTGTAAAAAACATGGAGCTTTCAAATATTGTTGTGGACTAACTCTCTTGAGTAGCTATTTTGAATAAACCGCAATTCTGTTCCATATAGTATAAATGTGTGTTGTATGAATGTAATCTGGACGTAACTATTGTAACATTGTCATTATCATGTGACCTACCAGTGTCAGTTACTTCGCTTCCGTCTCATGGGATAGTAAAATGTCCATCGAATGCACACTTCACAATCTCTGCGTACTTTTTGCCAACTCTTTTATGAGTACTGTGAATTCGGACACACTTCTTTTGTCTCATACTGTTTTCCACCTACTATATAGTAGTAGGTTATGTGATTTCGGATGCAGCTTAGGAGTCCAAAGGTTTGAGTACCACTGTTCTGTGGAGTGAGTCGCCCCCTAATGGTCAGAGAGAGAGTGTGGATAGGAAATGGAGGGGGATTGACTCCTTTTTTTCTTCAAAAGATTTGAATCTAAATTGTTCTGCTTTTCTCATTTCAAGGCAATCTATAAGATGGTGGGGACTGTTATCATGATGAAGATGAACGAGGACGGCCTGACGCCCGAGCAACGGGTCGACAAAATCTTCAGTAAGATGGATAAGAACAACGACGACCAGATCTCATTGGAAGAGTTTAAAGAAGCAGCAAAGGGTGACCCCTCCATTGTATTACTGCTGCAGTGCGACCTGCAAAAATGAGCGTCTCGGAAAAGAGCCAGACTGCACAAATGATTAATGTTCCATTCAGTTTGCAGCTATTTCCACTGATAAAAAAAGTTGCTTGGACTACCTTTCAATGAATCCGCTTCCTGTGTTTGAAACACTTGTGTGCATGAGAATGTTCTTTGCTAATGAATTTCACATACGCACGCACACAAACACCTTTGCACACACAAATACAATGCAAACGCATACACATACAGACCTAAATAGAATTATATGAATATTAATATACATACATATTAAGTTGTCAAAATGAACTGCCAATATGTGAAGAGTGTGCAAAGTACCTTCTGAATCCACTGGAGCTTGCGCATCATTGATGTGCTGTATTAAATCAAGCTACTATTTATTGTACCGATGCTAGCTATGTGTACCATATACTGCGTAATGTCAACCGAACTGATTCTAATGGTAATCGTAACTATTACGGATTTACCCACTCGTCTGGATGGACAAAAAGATAAGCTCATGTCCATCAAACTTTTCCCTTCAAATGTGCTTGTACTGTTGGTGAATATAAATGTAGTTTCTTTGCATGCCATTAGGTTTGCCTTAAGAATACTTCCCTCATTTGCATCCTGCATAAAGAATGATAACAAGCCTTACTTAAAAGAATAACAGCAGTAGAATTAGATGGATAATTCATTGGTTTTGCAAAGATCTTCAAGTGTGGTGCGCTAGACATGTATTTGTGATGCATTGATGGGGAAATGCTAGTATATTACACCTTTTATGTCTAGCATGTACATCACATGTTAGGGGGGTTAAATGTGGCCGAATGTAATCGATGAGAACAATTCCACCACGGAGACCAAGCATTCATTCTCGTGGTCGAAATATTATGCCATAAAAAATATCCCCATATTAAACCTACAAGCTGTGCATTTTCAGAATGTGATCAAATGAAATAAATTGCATATCAGTGTGCAGATTAATGTGGGGCCCAGGCATGGAATGAATTTGTGAAGATCATTTTTGGGTTGTATCATTGGGTTTAAAGATGATTTTGCCTCACGTATCTGTTGGAACTCCCCAGTCATTCTTGACAGCTGAAACCGTCCAAGACTGTATTTAATCATACTTTTTACACGCCGCTCTTAAGGGAGAATTCGTAACTGAGGGTTTTAAAGGTCAACCCTAATGTTATTACTTTTTAAATCCAGGCATTTGCACCAACTGCACATTTTGAGCACTGACTCGATTTCTAAATACGCACATTTCTGTGCTCCATTTGAAAGTACGTTCTGCCTGTGTCAAGAGCTTTACACAAGCATAACCTTTGTCATTGTAATGTTTACCTACGTAGGCACCGCACCAAATTCATGCAATGGCAAATTTTTCCAATTTAAAAGTTATTTTGTACATGTAGCATGTATTGTGCCCCTGACGCCATGGCTGCACTAACTCCTTGTGTTGTGGTTTAAACTAATAAAAGAGTATATGGGATATTTTCTCAATGTCTGGGTTTGATTTGAAAGGAGATTGGTTGTCAATATGTAGATACTGAAATGTTTTACCTCACATGCACTTACCATATAATTTGTTTAAGGGATATAATAAAATATATGATATAGACCATTTCAAAAGATGTAAACAACACTGGCCCAGAAGCACTTCCTGTTTCAGTTTGTAACTGTTTTCTTTATTTCACATATAAAGAAAACTTCTTAAAGATGTTTGTTTAACTTTTTGATTCAGTTTTAAATGTTCTGTTGGTTGTGTTTTATCCCAGCTTTTATGTAGTGTTAAAAAACTGAAACAGGAAGTGCTTCTGGGCCAGTGTTGTTTACATCTTTTGAAATGGTCTATAATAAAAAATGAATACAATTTCAAGAAGTTTATTATTTTACCCATTACATGATGGGGGCATGGGTTCTGGACCGCAAATCCAGTAAACTGTGATAACAGAAGAGGTCCGTTAGATGGCAGCAGAGTCAAAACAAAAAGTATAGCCAATGTAAATAATGAATAATGAACAAATGCAAATATATACTTGAAAAATTACTTAAAACAGGCCTAAGCTATAACTAAATAAGAAAACACCTCGACAAAATACTGTATTATGAAGTTTAACGATTATTTAGCTTGGATATATGGCCTATTGCTATGTATTTTAAAAGAGCTGAATTTACTACAATGAATGAATAGACCAAAAAGTGCCGTTTCATTGGGGACAGCACAAAACGAGCACCTGGTATCTAATATTATGATAATAAAGTAAAGTTACATGAGCCAAACAGAGTAGAATTGCAGCTTGACGTCACCTCATAGTAACCCAGCCGCAGCCTTCCCGGAAGAACGTCATCACACTGCGCGATCAAGCCAACATAGCAAAGTGCGCAGCTACTTAGCTTGTGCTAGCTGTTACAGATTATAGCTAAATTGAGGACTTTTAACCCAGAGTTTGAGGTTTTGTTTCTTTTAAACAGACCCAACCATGGCGATGCAAGCAGCTAAACGAGCGAATGTAAGTCCAGCTTTGGTTCAGATGATAGTTATGTTGATAGGTTGGCCCTCAAATGGCTAGATGGCAAGATGGATGTTTATTGTTTTTATCTGGTATAAAAATGATCAATTACCTCTAAGACAAACAAGTAAGCGCTATTGCTAGTGGTATGATGATATATATATTCCTTGCTTTTGTATTTATACATTTTGACATATTATTTAGGACTCGAATTCCTTCTTTAGTAAAGAAATGTGGTTAAAATATTTATCATGTTTCGCCCTATTTATAAATTCAGTTTCATTTGAAGCACTTGAGGATGTTCAAATTCTTTAAATGGTGGCTTATTGATGGTTAATGGTTTGGGTTTTAATTCCATTTATGTGTATCTCAATGTTCCTCTTTGCTGCTGTGTTTCAGATTCGTTTACCTCCAGAGGTGAACAGGATATTGTATATACGTAACCTTCCATACAAGATCACTGCGGAGGAGATGTATGACATCTTTGGAAAGTACGGGCCAATTCGTCAAATCAGAGTGTGAGTATTAGTTTATTTCTTACATTAGCATACCGATATGCTTGACAGACATATAAAGTAACTACCCATTGTGTGTCATTAATCACGTTTATATTTGTAAGTGCAGACACTGATTGTTCTTTTGTTCTTTCAGTGGAAACACACCAGAAACGAGAGGAACAGCCTATGTTGTATATGAAGATATCTTTGATGCCAAAAATGCCTGTGATCACCTTTCTGGATTCAATGTCTGCAACAGATACTTAGTTGTATTGTACTATAATGCAAACCGGGTGAGTTTAACTGGTTTTGTCTTTGATTCAATCACAGTGCTGGGTAGATTACTTACAAATTGTAGTCCATTACTGAATACAAATGACATTTTATAAATTTTAGTCACAAAATTTACAATGGTACTTACATTTTTCACATATTTTAAGTAATATATTCTTGATTACTTTTGACCTAACTTTTTTATAACCAGGGCTTGACATTAATATCCAACAACCCACCACATGCGGGTGGATTTCACGCCTGGCGAATAACACAGACACTCCCACTAGACACTTTGGCGTGTTGAAAAATTGTAGTCTTGTCAAAAGACGTCTGACATAACAAACTCCAGTTACTGAGAGCTACATGATGATAATTATTAAGTCAGAGCTCTGAGGAAATGCAAATGCAAAACAAACAATCCAAAGTCCCCAAAACTGTCATATAGGCCTATATAAAGTTGTAATCTTAGTATATCCTAGTAAAAATGCTGCTTGGCTAGTAATTTTGGAAAATCACTAGCCACATTGGCTAATGAGCAAAAAAGTTAATGTCAAGCGCTGTTTATAACGATTCAGAACAATTAAAATAAAATACTAACTAAAAAAAAATATATTTGTTTATGCTGTGCAGCCTCTCAATTTTCCAATTAATATGTATTATAATCTAATTTGATTTATGGAATCTGATTACATAATCTAGAAGATTACATATAATCAGGTACTACCCAACATGTACAACTTGATAGTGTGCATTTCAAAAAAGTGTTCATGTTTCAATAATTATTAAATTAGTATTTCACCAATGAGGATACATAAATGACAATTACGATCCTCTATCCTGTATCAAAGACTGATATCTTTCATCAGGGGAACACAACACAAAGATGGATATTATGCAAAATGTCCAGGCTGTTCCTTTCCATAAAATTAACTATTGTCCAACGATTCATTTTTGGATGAAACTTTGACATGTTATTAGCATAGCAATGAGAATGTGATAATAAGTTGTTACCTTTTCCCCCCTCAGGCTTTCCAAAAAATGGACACAAAGAAAAAGGAGGAGCAGCTGAAACTTCTCAAAGAGAAGTACGGGATAAACACAGACCCACCGAAATAGTCAACATAGTTTTTTTTTCTGTTATTGTTGTTTTTCCCACCTTGCATCCATCTCCTTTTTCCTTCATCCCATTAAGTAATGATATATTTTTTAAATGTCAGTTGAACAGTGTTCATTACTTGTCATTACTTAGTCTTGTTTTATATATTGACCCTTCTGCGAGTTCTGTTAATATTGAATAAATTGGCATTTATTCATCAGCATTTGTCTTATTAAATCAGTGATTTCATTTTTTAATATAACTGTCTGGTGTCTTATTTGCACATTTTTATTTATCTAGTTTCACAGTTCCAGAGTTTAAAATCTAGTGTTTACAAATTAAATTGAATATAATGACTTTTTATTAACACTTGGATTCACATTTCTCTGATTATCTGATTCTTTTATTAATAAAATATTTTATAAAACAACACAATGTATATTACTTTACTTGAAGACAACGTTTGTCATTAATTGCAAATTAAAGAAATATTCAAATAATACAATTGCATGTATGGCATTGGTTATGCAGTAACAAAGCTGGTTTAGAGATGAGATTGAGAAAGAAAGAAAAAACTTTTTTTCGTCTTAAAATATTTTGTATACTTTATGTCTGAAATTAAACAATATATATGTTCAGTAATCAAGCATTATTATTCAGTAGATTTCGTTGGATTATTATTGGACATTTGTTGCTTCCGTTTTTAATGCACTTCCGTCTGACCATTAATGAGCAAATCATCATCGGCACGCGCGAGCACGAGGCGCGAAAGCGACAGTCGTATCATACTTTCTCCGTTTGAACAAACAACGTAGTTTGTAGAAACAGTAGCTACGTACAGTTAGTGCTACGCTCATCCTGATTTTTGTAAAACTGATTTTTAGTTGTTCGCTATAACTAATTAAAGTATCACGTGGTCAAAACCCATTTTTCGGTTTGCGTGCCTTTAATCCTCCTCGACGTTTGACAAGAAGCCAAGATGTCGTCGGTCAACAGTGAAACAAAAGCGGAATCTACCCTAAAGTGGTGAGTGTTCGTAATAAGTGTTCGTTTTATGTTGGGTATATATATTAAATGTTTGCTAATTAAAATGAGCGACATTTGTCGAGATTGTTCTGTCGTATTTTAGTCATTCGCACAACGCTGGGGAAAGTCACTCAGGAACTCTGGATGGGTTTAACAGTTAATTTATTGAGTTAACGTTATTTAATCTCATTCACTTGTTGTGGGAGAGAGTTTTGTAAGTCATACATTTGAATGTAAAATTGTTGCGTTTTGTTATCCTAGAGGCGGAATCCAGTTACGTTAACAGTTACTCGTTGGCCATTTTTTTTTTATTCGCGCTCTTGCTTGTCGACCTGACGCTTTATTGCGTTACCCTATAGCGATGTAAAATGTTGATTTTCAATTAATTGAGGATTCTAATATAGAATGCCAATTCGTTTTATGTTACTTGTTTATGTCGTGTTGGTAATCAGAGGCCGCACCTGTTACAATCTCACAGATCTCACCTGTGAGAGGTCAGCTGACAGACTCCTTCCAAAAGCACATTTTCTAATTTCCTCGTGTTTCTTTACGTTTATACTGTTAAATGTCAAATTGTTGTAGCTTCCAAGTTCCACCTGGTGTTTTGAGCTAAACTGTGGCTTATGTAACAGGCCTTTTCAGTATGGAAGCGCATGGGTTGCAATATTCAATTTGAAATGTAATATGGAAAATGACAATGCAATATGTTAAATGGCATTGCATTCTGTATTTAAATTTACATTTTACATTACTATTCTAGCAACGTTTGGTACAAAATGAAATTACATTTGCCATTTCATACACTAGTTTTAATATGCCTATTGAAACACTTTATAAGTGGCAAAATGATAATACATTACAGAAATGAATGATTAGATATGTGTAACCAGCAAAAACCTTGGCAGGCAAGCACTCCCCTAATTTCTGATATAACTTGATCAGAAGGTACTCCTAAAAAAATTGTAAACCCACCTTCTGAACGCAACTGCCTCTGACTCAATTCAGTACATTCATAATCAGCTTTACAGTCGTTAATTGTGTCTCCGGCTTAAGTCAACTCAGAGTTGGTTGAACCTCCTTATTGAAATAGGCCCTAGAGGTTCAAATAGAGAAACAAAATAAGTGTGCTTTTAATTTAAATCCTACAGAAAGAGAAGTTTTGATAAGCTTGGTAGAAATGTCTTGGTAGAAAAGCCTATCATTATATTTAGTGTGACTCGATGTTTTGTTGTCAAAGTGCAGCACATCTTTTGGGTTTTCAATGTCTTTCTACCAAACATGACTGTTCTTCTTGTCTTTAATAAATATGCCACCATTCTCAGACAGGGCTATTGTTATGTGCTTTTTATAGTTGGTTTTCAAATAATTTTAAAATTAGGAGTGGGGTTAAAGTTAAGACTAAAGTTATGATTTCTTTATCGAGTTAGGGTGCTTCTGTAATACCCTTTTCCTATCTGCAATTAAGATAAGATTATGCATTTAAGAAATGCCGTTCTGTAACAGCCTTTGTCGTAAACGATGTCCTTACTAAAATGACCATGGTTGCCAAACAGATAAGAGAGGATTTACCTCTGATGGGATGTTTTTTTTTTTTTTGGCAAATATGAGACTTGATTTTGGACTAGGATTAATACATTTCTCTTTTCCCCTCTCTTTCTAGATACACCTACATACCAGATTGAGTGAGTCGAGACGGAAATCACAATGTGTTCTATACCGGGGCTCCCATCAACAGGTTCAAATGTACCTGTACTTATTACCAGAGTTAACCTGAATCCATCATGTGTTCTCGTAGAGTTTTGGGGAAATTTTGACCAAGACCGGAAATTTGCTTATCAGCAGCTGAAGAAGGAGATACAATACCCCAGAGAGAGTTTCTGTGAATCAGATGGAAACCCTGGTGACTTGTGCCTTGTACAAGTGTATGAAACATGGTATAGAGCCCGTATAGTTTCCAGAGACACTGAAGAGTACAGCGTGTTTTTAATTGATGAAGGCCGAACACTGTGTGCCACTGTTAACACTCTAGCATGGGGAAAAAGTGACTTTTTCTATCTTCCCCCTGAAGTCGAATTCTGTGTTCTCAGCAATGTGTTACCACTGTCTCCTGAAAACAAATGGTCAGCAATGGCCTTCGAGTTCATGAAGACCTTCTGTGGTCGAAGAGTCAATGCTTTGGTTCAAGATGTTCTTGTGCCTCACCGAACATTCCTTCTTGACATTCCTTGTCTGTCCAGACAGATGTTTGAAATGGGCTTTGCAAAGAAATTGTCCAGTGATCGGTTCAAGGAGTTTGTTGCAAGATCTTTACAGACCAACAATGGAACTGGAGAACCTCAGAGAATTTCTTCCATTAGGCCAAAACCAGTCGAGAGTATTGAGCAAATGGAGAAGCAACAGGCCTACATGTACCCAGAGCTGCAAACTGATACTGTTGAGACTGTCATGGTCACAGAAGTAACAAGTCCATTTCGAATATTCTGTCAACTTAAGGTTTTCTCTCAGGAGCTGAAAAAGTTAACCGAACAGATAACTCGGCATTATGAGGGAAGAATTGGCGGAAATTTTGCAAGACCTGAGAATTTGGGCAGCCCGTGTGCATCAAGAGGAAGTGACGGCAAGTGGTATCGTTCAGTTCTGCAGCAGGTCATGTCTGCCAACAATGTGGTTGAGGTTTTGCAAGTGGATTATGGGAAGAAACAATTTGTACAAGTTGAGAATGTCAGGCCTCTTGCCTCTGAATTCTTCAGGATGCCTGTCGTAACATACGTGTGCTCCCTTCATGGAATAGTCGACAGAGGTGTCGGTTGGACAGCTTCACAGATTGATTATCTGAAATCGCTCCTGCTGAACCGCACAGTGATTGCCAAGTTTCAGTATCAAAGCCTTTCTGAAGGTGTTCACTATGTCATGCTTTATGGAGAGGAGAACACCAACATCAACAAATTGTTTGAACTGAAACAGAAATGTTCACTGGACTCTGAAATGACTCTTGCAGATTTCGCTGTTCAGAAGAGCCCATCTCTAAAGAGCAAGATTTTGGAGACAACAGAAACCTACTCTGGCGAAACCTACTCTGACCTTAAAGGGAACAAACCAGTCTTTTTCACAGAAAGTCTTGCACCTAACACTTCACATCTGGCTGTTGTGCAGCACGTTGACAGCCCTGGAAAGTTTTGGGTTCAAACTCAGAATTACGCTGATGAATTCGACCAGCTAATGAATGACCTTGGAAATCTGTACATTAATCCAACAAGCGCTGAAGGGTTGATAAGAAAGCCTGTTGTTGGTCTCCTCTGTGCAGCTAAAGCCCAAGATGGTGTGTTCTACAGAGCAGCTGTCTATAAGGTCATTGACAAGAAAGCAGAAGTTTACTTCCTCGACTACGGCAACACAGAACTTGTTGATTGTTTCAACCTCCGACAGTTGCCTCTGAGATTCCAGCATCTGCCAGCTGTGGCGGTAAAGTGCTCCCTCCATGGCATTAAATCCAGACTGAAACAGTGGGACGAGAGGGCTACGTTGTTCTTTTCAAAACTTGTCGAAGACAAAAAACTTGAATTGCACGTACAAGACAAGCATCAAGACACTCACATGGTTCAATTAGTGGACCCGAGTTTAGATGGAGAAAATGATGTGAGTAAGTTGTTGTGCAATGCAAATTTTGCCGATAGTGAAAAGAGCATTGTGGATAATTCTGTTGTAAGATCTTGTGGTTTTAAAATCACAAACACCTCTGGCATATTCTATACAGACACTCAATCTCAGACGCCTTCCAGTTCTTCTGCAGTGGCGGAAAGTGCATCGGTTTTCAAGGAATACTTGTTTCCAATTGGAAGTTCACTGGAGGTAACTGTATCCTACATTGAGAGTCCAAATGACTTCTGGTGTCAAAAAGCCCGAAATGCTGCATGCTTAGAAGTGCTAATGCAAGATATTCAGCGTTTCTATGCTCACAGTGAATTTCAGCCACCTTTGGAAGCAGCTTGTGTTGCTCGTCATCCTGAAACTGGGATATGGTACAGAGCCTTGGTCATTCAAAAGCACCAAACGTCTCATGTTGAGGTCTTGTTCGTTGACTATGGGCAGACAAAGAAGGTTGCCATTGAAGATCTTCGAAAGATCAATCCAGCATTCTTGAAGATGAAAGGACAAGCCTTTCGATGTAGTCTGTACAATCTGATCCACCCGGTTTCCCACTCAGCTGTAGACTGGAGCCCTGAAGCCACATTACAGTTTCAAGAGTTTGTTGATACTGCAGCATCCATGAACGTGCCTTTGAAATGCACTATTTTTGCTGTAATGTATGATTCCCAGAAAGTTGTGTTTAATGTGGTGGACTTGGAGACCCCATTCCAAAGCATTTGCAATCTCCTTGTCCAGAGGCGTCTAGCTGATCGTGCACCCTCTAAGAAAGCACCTCTCCCACCCTTTCGCCTGGACACCTACTATTATTCAACACACGGAGTCAAGACTGGATGTGAAGAGGAAGTGACTGTCACCTGTGTGAAAAGTGTCACTCAGTTCTTTTGCCATCTCGCCAGGAATTCAGATGAGATTGAGAAACTGGCAGGCAAGGTCAATTCCCTATGCCGTCAACTAGAGTTGACCAAGTGTCCTCAGACTTTTGGAACGGTTTGCTTTGCAAAATACACCGATGGACTTTGGTATAGAGGCCAGATAAAGTCTTCAAAACCGTCAGTCGTGATCAATTTTGTGGATTATGGTGACACATTGGAAGTTGAAAAATCAGACTTGCTGCCAGTTCCAATTGAAGCAGGAGAGATTATGTCTGTCCCAGTGCAGGCAATTGAATGTGGGCTGTCGGACATGCCAGAAAATGTGCCATGTGCAGTGGAAAATTGGTTTCAGAATTTTGCAGACAGCCATTGTTTCACTGCTTTGATTGTGGCAAAAGAACCTGCAGGAAAGCTTATGGTGGAACTTTATGAGGGAAAAACTAAAGTAAATGCACTGATCAGACAGAAGTTTCACAATGAAATCCAGACAATTGAACCAAGCCCACTCAAAGGATATAGTTCAAAGAACCGTGCACAAGGCAGAGAGCAGGCAGAGAGCTTTGGAAAAGAAAGTTCCAGTGGTCTTAAGAGAGATCGCACAGACCAAGTTCAACAGTCCCGGGAAAGTCATGCGGCACAACGAGGAAACATTGAATCAAAACAGCCACAAAGCAAGTGGGGATTTCATACAGATGGTAGACCAGAACCAATAAGAGATTTTGGGACAATCCATAATTCTCAGAAGCAAAATGAACCACAAAGAAAGTCCAATGATAGAGCTGATGTACGCCACCCATGTGCATCTGTCAAAACTGATGGTGTTAAACCAAAGTCCCAGGCTCTTCTCAGAGAATCGGCGCTCCCAGTGAAATTAATAAAACCTGGTCTAGAAGCTGAGGTATTCATCTCTCATTGCAATAGCCCTTGTAGCTTCTTTGTTCAGTTTGCAGCAGATGAGGATGACATCTACTCACTTGTAGAGAAGTTGAATGCTGACCAGCCAAGGTGCGCAAACATTGATTCTAGTGAGATTCGTGAGGGAGACCTGGTCTGTGCAATGTTTCCTGATGATAACTCTTGGTACCGTGCAGCAGTGCGAAAAAACACTGACAAAATTGACGTTGAATTTGTTGACTTTGGAAACACGGCTGTGATTTCTGCCTCAACAATTTGTCGTCTTGATCAATCATTTGCTTCGTTTCCTAGGTACAGCATCCACTGCTCTGTACATAAACTAAATGTTGACAGCGTAGACCAAGAAATTGCACCCAACTTCAAACAAGTAATTGATCAAAACATTGAAAAGATCATGTGCACGTTCGTTAAAATGTCAGGGACCGTGTGGGAAGTGAAACTCAATGTTAATGGTGTAGTGCTGGGGTCCACCTGCAGGCATGAAGTTGCACCAGCAGCTGAGCTTTTGACTACAGATGTCAAGCATCAGATGTCTGATACCAAGGTCTGTACCAGTTACAAGCACCCTGACATATCAGCTGGTCAAATGATCATTGGATACCCCTCATTTATCAAGGGTCCTCAGCACTTCTGGTGCCAATATGCGGAAATGGACAAACTTCAAGAGATTTCAGATGCTTTAAAGAATGCTGGTGATGCATCAGATACAACTTTGAGTGAGGACTCTGTGCCACCTGGAAGTGCTTGCATTGCTCTCTTCAATGAAGACAATTTGTGGTATCGAGCTAAAGTAACATCTAGGGACCTTGACACAGTCTCAGTTACCTTTGTAGACTATGGAAATGAGTCAAAAGTCAATGTGGGTGACATCAAAGCACTTCCACCTGAGTTATCAGATGTGCCCCCTCAGGCATTTAACTGCCAGCTTGAAGGTTTTGATCTTTCCAAGGGTTTCTGGGATAAGAAGGCAGAAGATGCCTTTTTTGATCTAGTTAATGACAAGCTTTTTAATATCACTGTTGAGAAATTGGGGGACTCTGAAACACCACACTTCGTCAAGCTAGATTGTAATGGTGTTTTCATCAATGATGCCATGAGAAGCTATTGGAAAAGTCAAAGTCCTGAAACTCCATCAGATGAACTCTTAAGTGAAGCAGAACTGGTGTCTGCCAATGACTTTGTGGCTGCTGAAGTTAATATTGACTCTGAAGTTACCCTTGATACAGACACTGAGCTTGTTGACGACAAAATGTGCTCTTCAGTTCTTGAAATGCAACTTTCCGAACAAGAGAAGCTTGATTTACTGAAAAATAAAGAAGATGGAAATGAAGCTCAAGATGGAGCACTTGAGATGACCACTGAAAATGTTGCCTCATCTGATACTTTGAGTATAGTGCCCTCTGAAACACAAAGCAACCTGGATACAGCATGCATCACAGAAGATGTACCAGTTTCAGGTTCCACAAGTCCATCTGACACAACAAACCAGCATGACTTTGCTAAAGAGACAGATGTTGACCCGGAAACCACATGCATCACAGAAGATGAAACAGTTTCATGTTCCACAAGTCCATCTGACACAAAATACCAGCATGCCTTTGCTAAAGAGATAGATGTTCTCCTGGATACCACATGCATCACAGAAGATGAAACAGTTTCATGTTCCACCAGTCCATTTGACTCAACAAACCAGCTTGCCTTTGTTAAAGAGACAGATGTTGACCCGGATACCACATGCATCAAAGAAGATGAAACAGTTTCAGGTTCCACAAATCCATCTGACGCAACAAACCAGCATACCTTTGCTGAAGAGACAGATGTTGACCCAACACCTTTTCCTGTAGTTTTGCCACAGCAATCTGAGGGAGCAACATCTAGTATCTCCTCAGAGAATGTAGAAAGCTCCTTGATGAATAACACTGATTCTCAATCATGCATTGTTGAGGAACCTGATTCACCATCATATGAGATCATTCACTCAGGTAAGTCTGCATTTGACACTTTCAAAGATAGTGTTCACTTTATGCATGAAGTCTCCCTTCTTTAATCCTTTATATTTTATCTATATAATAATATATTTTTTTAAAGACTTGGGCTATTTGAGGCGATCAACAGAGAAGAAGCCTGTTGGGTCAGATTGTGTGATCTGGTGTCATGTAAGGAGGAGTTGGTGCCCAGCACGAGTTTTAAAAGTTTCTGAAGATGCTGCATTGGTGAGTGTATCTTTCTCCTCGAATTCACAAATGTTTGTTTTAAGAGCTGCCCTTTTTGTTTTTATGGTAAATAAACTTATACTTGGTCTTGTCATTCATCTTCAGGATATTTTTTTTCCCTCTGTATTTTTCAGGTTTTGCTTGTGGAGCATGATTCTGAGGTGGTGGTAGATCCACTTAACATTTTTGAAATTCTGCCAGAGAACTCATTGCAGGTGCGGAACACTAGAACCTACTTTTCCATTTGCATGTACAAAATTAGAAAGCATGTACTCATCCAGTGTTTTTAATTGCAGACTTCAAGCATTGAAGCTGCAGTTCCTAGTGGTATGTATTATATCTAAATCTATTATATGTATTTTATCTTTTAACTGGAGAAATAGAGTGCACAATACTTATCATTCCCTTTGTTTCCCCAACAATGCCGTTAAGTGTGACAGAATTTTTTTCCCTCTCTCTATCTTTTAATTTGAAACTATTCAAGATCTAAGCAAGGGAGCACATATCTCATTGAAGAACCATGCTTCAAAGGTAAATGTATGTTTAATCATGGTAAGTAGTGTGTTTACAGTAGTGTTGCTTTTGTCAACGAAAACTATGACTAAATATCGTCGTCAACGAACCTTTATCACGTGACGAAAACGAGACGCAACGTAAATGCTGGTCATGTGACTATGACTATAATTAAATGTATAATGGAATATTGTTGACGAATAAAAACGAGACTAAATGTGGTTTACAAAATAAAAACTATGCTAAAATGTCTTCATTTTCGTTGACCAAAATGAGACGAAATGTTATGGCTACTTATTGCTTACTTATACAATATTGACTGGGTTAAATATAATTGCATTACTAAAGAGACTAAAATACAATTTTCATTGACTAAAACTTGACTGCCTTTTGTCGACTAAAACTAGACTAAAATGTCATCAGTTTTCGTCGACTAAAACTGGACTAAAAGGAGTGTGAACAGGACTAAAAACAAATAAAAATTCAAATGACAGCTTGACACGGACTAGACTAAAACTAAAATTGAAACAGGGCACCAAAAACACTAGTTTACAGCGGTTGGGAATAGAACAACATGCATAAACCAATTGTATCTCTGTATTCATTAGGACGAAGATGCAGAAAATGCAACTACGGTCGGTTTGGATTCTGAACCAAATGGTATGAGTTTATATACCCATTTACAGAATTATTGCATCACATGCCACTAAGGAAATTAAGAAAAATCTATGTACTTGTGTTACCATTTTATACTATAATGTAAATCATAAGTGTAAAATGTAGTTAGCATTTTTAATTATTTCTAGATGAAGAAGAAACTCTCATTGACCAAATGGATCCAGGTGATGAACTTACAGACCAGGTACAGTGTGAAGCTTTTTTTTTTACCAATTAAAAGCAGTTGAATGACAGTAATTAGATAGCTTATAGTCTCAACATGTTCATGTAAATAAATGCAGCCTCAAGACAAGGGGTGTGGGTCCTGCTCCATTGTTTTGGTTGAAGATTCTGGGGGTAAGTACACTTCTTCTATGAATGTTCTATAGTAGCTTGTATGTGATGTCTGTGTATAGAATAATTCTTAAAGATCGTTCACCCAAATATGAAAATTGTAATTTACTCAGCTGCATGTTGTTCCAAATCCGTCTTCGGAACACAAATGAAGATATTTTTAATGAAATCTGAGAGATATCTGTACTCTATTGACTGCTACGCAACTACCACTTTGACACTTTAAAAAGTTAATAGTGATCATAAAACTAACCCTTATGAATTGAGCAGTTTAGCCCAACTTTTCTGCTGAGATGATCACTTACATGAACATAATGAATTTAGGCTTTTATCCACAGAAGCATAACAAAGCTCAAACTTGCTGCGTAACATGAGAGTGAACCTCATTGGTTCCGTTAATCATAACTAAAATGTGCATTGATTGTTTATGTGAATAACAAAATTTAAACTGTTCATCATATGATGCAATTTGTCCCTTCAGAAAATTTGGACAAACCGCTCAATTCAAATGAATTAGTTTTACGTTCTCTATGAACTTTTTGATGTCAAAGTGGTAGATCCATAGCTGTCAATGGAGGGAAAGAAAACTTGGATTTCATTATTTAATATCTTCATATGTGTTCCAAATATGAATAAAATCGTACGGGTTTGGAACGCCATGAGGGTGAGTAAATTTTTGGGTGAACTATCCCTTTAAATCTATTAAATCTGCACTTTATTAAAAATGAATATCTTTGTATTGTAAGACATTGAAATATGAAGTCATTGTGAAAAGTTTTGATGCAAGTATCTTAGATCTGGATGCATTTAAAGACTGTATTGTTTGTGTTTAGTTGAAGAGGCATTGGGGGAAGGTGCACTTGTTCAAGTACTGAGTGTAAGTACGCATATTATACACATGCTATGCTTATAGCCTGAATCAAAGAAGCCTGTATAGGTTTCTTTGACTATTAAAAATGAAGGTAGCCATTGACTTGAATTATATGAATCACTACTGAAGAAAAAAAGTTAACTATATCTGGGATGGCCTGAGTGTGAGGACATTAACAGAAAATATTTTGGGGGTTTTTTGGTGTTCTATCCCTTTAAATATGTTTGCACTCCAGTCTAAACCGAATGACTCCCAAGATGACTTGAATGCTTCAGCTGGAGAGCAAAGAGGTTACCCTTTATACTTCATATAAAATATACTTTAGCTTTATGTTTTGGTGTTTTTATCTACATTTTTAAAATGTGACTGTTTAGGTGAATGTACCGAGATGAGTACCGGTTTGGATTTACTGATGGATTTCCTTGATGTTGCTCCCCATGATAAGGTGTTATGTCTTTTCTCTTGATTGTCTTTCTAAAGTCCTACACCACCCTGTTGCTGAAAGTGTTTCCCTCTTATATCATGTTTTTATAGGTACAGGATGCATGTCAGACTGAGCATGAAACGAATACCTTACCCAAGGCGTTTAATAGTATGTCATATTTGAAATCCATATTCAATTAAAAATAGTTTAATGTAAAGCTCTTCTATTTTAGCAAATATAGAATGTATGTGAAGCATACTAACAGAAACGATGGATTTTTTTTTTTTTTTTTTTTTTCAGTGGATGTTACTGAAGATCTCATTGTTCTGACCAGTGATGATGGAGCAGATTCTGACACAGGATCTGATGGCACGGTATCATAAACTTACTGTTAATTCTTGAACCACAAACATATTTGTTTTACTCTTTAAATATTTCTTAATTTACTAAATTATTACTTTTATTAATTTCTCCTTTACTTTGAATACCTCAGCTTCAGGGAGATGTGATGGACACGGAAATCTATCCTGATGCTGAAGAATCTTCATGTAAGTAATTTAAGCATAAGTGTAATAAAGAGTCCTAATGAGAGAATTTCTGGTTGAACTGAACTGATGGTAGTTTGCTTCACAGGCTTACAAGATAAGTCAAATGCATCTGATTGCGCCAACTCAGAGAATCTACAAGTCACTCATCTGACCCTGAGAGTTGAGGACGCATCTGACGACGATGTCATTTTTGTTGGTGTTTTGCAAGAATCCCAGGCAGAAGTAGGTGAGCCGGAGAGCGAAAAAGAAAAACAGAAACGTGACTAATGTAAGCTTTGTCCCTTAAATATTTGATTTTGTATGTGCATGTTTTTTTTTTTGCTAATCACATTTAAATTTGTATTAAGTGGTGTTGTATACTTGTTACCTTAAACCGTATAGTAGCAACAGTAAGCACTGCTGCTTGTTCATTGAGTTGATCTGTTGTTTTCACCCATTACTGTTCACCAATTTCGCTTTGCAGAGATGAAGGCTGTTTTGTGTTTCCATTTATTACACAGCCTTTCATTGTGTTCCTTGTTGGATTCCTAAAACAGTTTCTAAATTATACTTTGTACAAGGATTCTGTTATTTGTTCAGGTGCTCTTAAAAGTTTACACTTGTGGTGAAAAAGCAATTTGCGGTAACTGGTTGAAATTTTCTTTAATAAATATGCACCTTTAGTGTGCAGCACTTATACGAACATATCTTAACAGAATGTTATTATTCAGACTTTTTGTATTGGAAAAAAAAACATACCAAAGGTAAGATATGTTTAATAAACAATCACAAATACATAAGAAAAATTGTGCATTTTGTGTCTGTGCTGGAATCCAGTGAGAAATATTGAAATCCTACACACGTTTTTAAATTTCTTACTGACCAGAGTAGTGTAAAAATTGATTTCAATAACTTACAAATTAGGAAATCACAGGTTTTAGTTACAGATCCAGAGTTGATCATAGACTCTAAAAAGGTTATTTTTTTATGATGTAAAATTCTCAATATATGGTAACATAAACATGCTATGGTGAATACATTTCACAGTATGGTATTTATATTTGTAAATGATTCTCTGCTAACTGCCTCCTTGTAATGTTAGAATCCACTGAAAATTAAAAAAAAGTTTAAAGATAAAAATTTTGAAAGATAAAAAAAATTTAAATTTTAAATTTGAAAGATAAAAAAACCCCTCTGCTTTACATGGCTGTAAAACATTAAGGCACATAACAGGTGTTAAATTTATTGTTTCGCAATGTAGCTGGTAGAAATCCTGTAGTTTAAAGTTTTCCTCTGTTTAAAAAAATACTAAATGTAATTTGCGTAGGATCACTGTATCTAATCCATACTGCAAATTCAATCGTACTCGTACACCGCATTCAATATTAAGTCTCTTATTTAATTTTCATAATAGATAGGCCCTTTCTCATTTAACTTGATTCTTTTTCATGTGAATTTGCCTTTACATTTGCATTGCACTTTACAAAATCATTGTACTGATAAAACATTCGATGTCACTTGATTACATAGATGATTGTGGTATAACAATATTGGTTCCTTGAATCAAGTTGTCATCTTTTCCATCAATTAAAGAATCCCACTTATTGAAGTCTCTGTCCAGAGCTGGAAAATAAAGTTAAAAATTAAATATTGCAAACAAGTTCACAGTATTAAGTACACTAAGCATGGGGCAAAAAATACTCAAAAAGGCTGAATTGATTTGGTCAAAATCATATAGTCATTTTATGAAACACTATTAAAAAAAATTGAATTACTGTTACTTTCACATATTGTCAAATCTTCTTAACAATTTAATGCATCTATTGATTTTGTTTTTCTAAAATCTTGACCCAAACTTCTAAACGGCAGTGTATCACAAACGATTAATCGGAATAGAAAGAGCTGAAACACTGAACCATTCGTACTAAAAAAGGTAAATAACTCACTTAAGTGGCGTTGAAGAAAAGCCAAAGTTGCTTTGTTGGAAAGATCCATGGCTATATGTGGATCAATCTCTCCTTTCAGCTTCAGGAGCTTTCCAATCCAGTTCCCAGTAAGAAATGTGAAATCTGGGAAGCTCTGATGAACTGTCCCCCTGCCAAAACATTGTAAAGCATAATTAAATGAAGCAAAAAAATATTTTGTGGAGGAGAATGAAAAAAATTATAATGAATTACTAACTTGATGGTTATCATTTTTCTGGGAATCATGGCAGAGTCCAGCTTCTTCATACGAATGATATTCCCAATCCACTGGAATTTTTCAGAGTTGATAAAAAAGATTGGCTGCTTCACTCCTGGGAAGATCTCCTCATCCAAGGGAAACATCCAGGAGTCCAGTGCCACGCCACACCTATGAAGCAACATTAATGTGAGGATGATCATTTTTTTAATCTCTCTTCACAAGCTACACTATTAACATCTTATTATAACTTTCATGGCTAATGCGTGTAATTTCTTTCTGAAAAATCACCTTTAAATTCACCTAAAATCACCTAATGCAAATACTGTTTTTTTTTTTTTTTTAAATGATTCGCTCTATAAGGGTATTCAGAGCGATAACAAGGTTTCAAATAGTGTGGGTGTATGACAAAGCTTGTAAAGAAACAGGAAAGTAGCAGAAGTTATCAGATATCAGTGTGGAGGATAAAATAAAGGCCAAACGCACATATGCGGTTAATCTACCCACAATATCTTGTAACTGAAAATGCATGTCACGAACACGATACGTATTGGGACACACCAGTCAGCACAAAACGTACTTGAATTTGACATCCTTGCACAAACATTCGATCACTGTCGCGCCTCCAAAGGAATGCCCCATAACCGCTATTCTACACAAGTCCATGGAATTCTGAAATGCAGAAAAGCTCATTACCACCAGCTCTTCGTCACTTATTTACATATAATAAATACTTATTAACTATAATAAATATTCTTACGGAATATGATCAAGCAATTTATTTTTACTTTGTTCTCACAAGTTTAAATTCATTAGTAATATTCACCTCCATTGTTGACAAATCAAAGTTGGACTGTAAGACGTTCTCAACAGACTTTCCTGAATTGATGTCAAAGAGAATATCCAAGGCTCTGATGCATTCATCTGCTCTTTGCTTTACCTGAAACATAAAGGATATTTGATTCAATTACATGGAACACAGACAGTTTAATCAATTGTGCACTAGCCAAGACAACAATATATTTCAGTAATTATTTACAAACAATTGCCACTACTACAAATAATAATACATTCCTATTATTGGTGGGTTTTCAATGCAAACCAACACAAAAATCAAACGTTTCAGGGGGAAAAAGCGACAGCAAATTCAATCATTTACGGCTATAAATATCAGACTAGGACTGATTAGCATAGGAAGACTGTGTTTTAGATATCTGAGTATTGAGATTTTCCTCACTTGCTTGTTTCTTAGAGGAAACTCATTCTCCCCTGGTTTCAACGGCCTGTAGTACATCCAAACCTCCTCCAGATTATCAGACACAGGCTTGGCAATGTCACATGACGGATGCTTTTTTGTTCCTGGCTCAGTGTGTTCTCTGAAGTAAAATGTTGCAGAGGCAGATTCATCCCTGAAATTGAAAAGATATTTTAGTGGAAGTAAAACACACCAGACCAAAGAAAGACAACACATGGTAAAATGGCCCGTCACTAGCTGATTAGGCTTCATTTAGTAAAATATTCATTTCATAACCATAAGTGATCTTGAGAGATTTTTTTTAACAGTGTTAAAAATCTCAAGTGTTTTATAGAAGCAAAATCAAATTTCTAGTTTATAGAAAGGCTCAACACACTTCATACTCTTTATAAAAAATGTTTCCCAAAAAATTACAAAGCATTTCCATTGTTCCACTTTGATTTAATAGTTTGCACTACTTTACACTAGTTTGAATTCCGATCACATTTCCATAACTTGAAAGGCTGTGTTACCGTCACTGCTGTTAGTCCTGTGTGGTGTGTCAGACCACTGGTAAACACTGTTAAGAATGTGATGACCTAGTTTATACTATTGTTTGCACACTCCTAACACTTTGACTTTTACAACATACAAAACCTTTCAGGGCAAGGAACATTTCTGAACAGTAATTGTGACCATGTCAGTTTGTGGTTAGCGGATATCTCTTATCTCAACACACTGGTCGGTTGGAAAGCAAAAAAGCTATTACATCTAATAACTAAAAGCAAGCACCTGTGCTCCACGGCTGCAACAATGAAGCCCTGCGACGCCAGTTCAACACATATGGCTGAATACAATGTCCTGAACATACAACACACAAAAACACAGTGGGAATGTAAAATACAGCATCAGTGGCCAGGCTTTTGTGCCTAAATTTTCAAACCAACCAAACCTGAAAGCTCCCAGTCCATGAGAAAAGATAATGACGGGATATTTCCCATCCGGTTTAAATGATGCACTCCAGGCTGCTGGGATTTTACAAGACCCTAATGTGAACAAACATGCATAAATGGCCATAGCATGACAACAGTGGCAACCAATGTTTTGACCACATATCTAAATGTCAGGAAGTGGCATGGTGAGCTACTTTTGCATCACGACAAAAACAAAATTTTCTAAGGGCCAAGCACTGAATAGCCCAATTTTTTTACCAAAGAGGTAGTTGAAAATTCTTTCACTCAGTGTTCTGTTCATCTTCATAAAGTCTGCGAGGCCGTTGAAATATTCTCTGCACGGGACCCAGTCTGGCCGTTGAGGATTTTCGGATGTTTGGCACGGATAGTAGAGTCTCAAGAACGTACCCTTGAAAAAAATATATAGGCTATATATAAATCTGGTAATCTGGACACAAATACAATTCATGTACACACAATTCAAGAACACACTTACATGTACTGTGTGGCCCACCATCAGGTCTGTGCATCCCACTTGATGGGGTCCTTTTCCTGGCGGGATACTCATAGAATTGTGGCAACTTGAATTACCCATTGCGAAAACCAACCAGTTCAACTTTGGCATAGATTTTAAACCTGAAAAACATGAACCATGTCACAAGATTTCATGTCACAGCATGAAATGTCATGCCATTTTCAAACAAGCTTGCTGACTCAGTTCACACTATGGTCCTTTTAGTTAACTCAGTGCTTGTGGATAACCACTTTTTTGGTTTATTAGTCATATGGATACTGTATTTTAGAGAAGTAATGTGAGTTCACTGTACTTGTCAGTGTATTTGCTAACTTACTGCTTCCACAATAGCAGCTTACATAAATAAAAAGAAATTTAGTTAAAGCGATGGTCTGACAGTTCAAATATATGTATATATTTTATCAGTGACGTAATAGGAAGTGGCTGTCAAAACAGCGAAACCAGTGACACAACCAGCTTGTTTACAGTTAACTCAGCATACTAGCCATTGCTATTGCGAAGTGCCGAGCCACTTTTAAATCTAATTCGTAATGACTTACCCGACGTTGACTTTGACCATTCATTTATCTTCTTGACCAGAGTCAGATGAACAAGTCTGCCGACAAAATACATCGACGTTAACAGCGCTAACTTACATTAAGCGTCAGCTGAAGTCCAACAGGCGGAGCCTCATCCTGACCTCAACTCGACAAGTCTGTAAATTGTGTCACAAACACAGAACATGCTGTTTTGGATCAGTTCCTTTGTGAAAGTGGTTTTGAACAAATCTGTTAAGTGAATGATTCGTCGAGAAAACGATTCGCACTAAAAACGAAATGCCTGCGTTCCTGCCCTAAAGACGGACTGTAGCGTAAGCCAATAGCATTTGAGTGCGGGTTGTGACGCCGCATTTCATTGGTTGTACGTATTAAACGAACACGCCCCCTTCACTGAACAAATCTGTTCATTTCAGAAATGAAGATTCTTTTTCAGAGTTTGAACAAAATTCGGACCGGCGAAACAGCTGGTTTGTGAAAAAAACGGACTGGCAGAGTCATACTGAACAAAAGCAGGTGTGTTCGTTCCGTTCATCATGCGAGTCAATTTCATGTAAAAGGATGAAAGAAATGAAGATTTATGAAGATGTAAAGGCTGTTAGTAGGTTTGTAGACAATAAAGGATTTGTTTTTGTTCGTTAACGACTCGGTGTTTTTGTTCAGTGTAACTGAACCGTCCACAGTAAGACTTCGTCTGAATGAGTTCTTCAAACTCCATGTATGAAACTAGGCAATAGGCTGCATCACGTTTTTCTTTAATTTAAATATTCATATTTTGCGTTTAACAGTGTATTGTCTTGCCAACGTTTAACACACTTTTAGCATTGATTTGACTATCTTCTTGAGTCATATTTTCAAGTAGCACGGTGCCTCATTGCAGTACACGAGATCCAGGGGGCGGAGTTGGATCCAGATCTAAGGGGTGGCGTTGGGCTGGATTAGGGGTGGGTTTAGGGATCAGGGGGTGGAGATTACTAGGATAAGGATTGTTTTGAGCAGCATATATATATATATATATTATTATTATTATATATTATATATATATAATTTAACATTTATGAAGTGCAAACTGATAACTTTATTCAATTTCTGTATAGTCTATTTCCTATACATGTTAGACAAATATTTAAATTTGTCCCCCCCCCCCCCCCCCCCCCAACAATGTTGTTACCCAAATGTTGACAGGTATGGTTGGGCTGTGTTTGGATGCATAAGGTGAAACTACACACTTACACTGCATTATGGGAGACACGTGTTCTTTGGGTTATCACAAAACTACTGTCTGTAATAAGACTTCAAATCCATTGTTCCAATAAACATGGGCCATGGTCAAAGGCTAAAGTTCTCTTTATACAATTTAAGCGATGGCAATATCTCCTACCTCACATACTGTCAGTAAGTATGCTTTTACAGAGGCTGCTCATCTTTACAGTGCTGGCTGTGGCACTTCATGCTGTGAGTGATTTTCTGTATTTATAATTTGCCCTTTTTAACATTATACTTTAACAGGCTTTGGTCTCTATTGCTTATGCAATTATCTGGACATCTACAGTGATTGTTATCTTTAAATGCATTGGGATTAACCATATTCCTGCCATGACTTTCAGATTCCAGTTTCAACTCGTATTCATGGTAAGATTAATGATTTTAATTAAATACTGTACACATTTTTTGATTTCATTCATCTAAATAAATGTTTATTTATTACAGAGGTTGAAGATGAACCAAATTTCAACCCTTTCATCAACCTTGGTAAATTGTTGCCTCTGTGTTTTGCATTATAATGTATAAAACAAAGTTCATTTTAATGCTACTGTATGTTCAAAGAAATACTTTAGTTTGATTACTTTGCAAAATATTGCACAAATGCATTATTTTAATACTAAACATTTTTTTAACTTGTTTGTCAGGAGCAAAAACCCGACTGATTGAGGGAGACATAGCCCTACCCGTAAGTGCACATGTCATGTCATAATTCAGTTTTGTTGCACATGCTGAAATCTTCTTAATCTTCTTAATTGTTGATTTAAAAAACTGTCTATTAAAACCTATATCCTTTTACAGCCTGGTCGAGTTGGTCTTATTAACACAACTTACAGATGGAAGTTCCCTATTCCATACATTCTGTCTGACAGCCTGGGTAAGTGATATTCACTTGTTTTCCAAATCGTACAAAAAACAAAAACTGACTAATTTGTGTTTTTATAATACTGATTTTCTTCACGGATAAATTCTCCCCATTTTACACAGACCTTAACGCAAAAGGTGCGGTCCATCAGGCATTTGAAATGTACCGTCTAAAGTCGTGTGTTGATTTCAAACCCTATGAGGGAGAAAAGACATTTATCAAATTTGAGAAAAGAGATGGGTATGTGTGCAGTCAAACATTGCAAATAACATTTCTGTTATAACATCAGAATATATATGTTGAGCATGAGCGCATCCAAAGAATTTTACCATAAATTCAGTTAATCTGGGTCTGATGAAAAGTGTGTATGATATAATAATAAGCTAATGATTTCTAATGATGGTGTTTAGCAAATGGGATTCCGCCATCAGACAATCGTATATTATAAAACAAAGGAAGTCACAATAACAGGACTTGTAATTGCGGTAGGTGCTGGTCCTCTGTTGGAGATCAACAGAACGGGCAGGTGCTTTCTCTGGGGCCGGGCTGTGACCATAAGGCTGTGATTGAGCATGAACTTCTGCATGCCCTGGGCTTTTACCATATGCAGTCTCGCCAGGATCGAGATGACTATGTGAAGATCTGGCTAGATCAGGTCACTGAAGGTTAGTTCATTTGTTTTGCATTATTTCTTGTGTAGTTTAATACTCATTACTTACTCGTACAATTTTGCATGTGGCTATTTCTAACATGATGTTTTTGTTTCTAGGCTTGGAGCATAATTTCAACAAATACGATGACAGTTTTGTCACAGATCTAAATACACCATATGACTACGAGTCTGTCATGCATTATCGTCCGTTTGCTTTCAACAAAGACCCCAGTATTCCTACCATCACAACCAACATCCCAGAGTTCTTCAACATCATAGGGCAATACCTGGACTTTAGTGAGATGGATGTTGTCAGACTGAATCGAATGTACAACTGCTGTAGGTTATTAATATTAATATAGAAATATTAATGCATGTATATATGTTTACAAAATATATATATGTATATATATATATGCATTTTTGTCCCCAGCCTCTTCCCTTACCCTGCTGGACCAGTGCGCTTTTGAAAACATAAACATTTGTGGGATGGTACAGAGTTTGACTGACGATGCCGATTGGGTCCATCTTAAGAGCTCACCTGGCTCCGAGGATCATACTCTCAGTGGGCTATGCAGAGGTTATAAATCTCCATTGCCTGAAATAGACATTTTCCATTGTGGCTGCAGTTTAAATAACTTAATTTAAATAACTTTTAATTTTATTTTTAGATTTAGGATATACCATGCACTTTGACACCTCCACTGGAAGTGCAGAACAATCCGCTCTCCTTGAGTCCCGCATCCTATATCCTAAGAGGAAGCTGCAGTGCCTGCAGTTTTTCTACAAAATGACAGGAAGTGTAAAGGACAGGCTAGTCATTTGGGCCAAGATGGATGATGGAACAGGAACTGTGCGAAAACTAAAGAAACTGCAAACAATCTGGGGTAATTGTTTTCCTTTTTGAACTACTTGTATCGTAGACTCCTGGGGTAAATTGCAGGAAAGCTTTAAGATTTTACATATGTAATTTTAACCCTCTGATGGTGCTTAGTCACTTCTGACCAAATAATTTACTGTTTTGAATTTTAAAAAATCACAGCTTCATTGGAAGGTTATGATACTTGGTGACTTTTCAGGCATTTGGTATGTGAAAACAAAAAAACAAAAAAACAGAGATCATGATCCGAGCATGCTAAGTGGTCGTAAAAAAAAATGGTCACGATTTTGGTCTTCGGTCAAAAATGACCCTCATAGGAAATGAATGGGAAACACTTGTTTTTGTCACTATCTCTAAAAAAAACTTAATAAGAAATCGTTTTTGAGATTGTTTTAAATATATATTCAAATCCACCAAAAAAAGTAAATGTGTTCATAAACAGCTGTACATGCCATCTAGTCGTTACACCATGGTTCTACGATTTTTCTCTATACTGTAACCAGATGGTGCTAATTTTCTTCAAAAAATATTTTTTTTTCTGAAGGCCTAGACTCTATATTAAACTAAAATACTGCATTAATAATTATAAAATTGTATAAAAAAACAATATATATTTATATATATATATATTACATAGCAAAAATAGACCATAAATATTGCATAAATATGAATAAGTTCAATCAAATTTTCTCAAAATACTAAATTAAAAAGAATAAATATTATAGAACAAAAATAAATTGCATTGGTTTTTACTGGGATGGAGGAGGTTTCATTTTTAGGAGTCCGGTCACTTCTGACTCCTAAACGAAGACCATCAGAGGGTTAAATTAACATTTCATGTCCACACATTCATGTATTAATTTAGTGAGTGACTGTATAATAATCAAAATAATCTGCGTAATCATTATCCCTTAAATGATCCTTTATGTAATCCTTTATCATAAAATGAATGTGGTGGTAACCAAAGGCTTATCTTACCCAGCTGACGAAGACAAAACCTGGAAGATTGCTCATGTGCCATTGCAGATTGGAGCAAAATTCCGCTATGCATTCCAGGCAGTAAGAGGAGACCCTCCTAACTCTGGAGGAGGCGTATTCATCGATGACATCAGCCTGACAGAGACCCACTGCCCAGCCGCTGTCTGGCGCATCCAGAACTTCTCGAGCATCCTGAAAACAGCCGACTACAACACCGTGCTGAACAGCCCTCGTTTCTACAGTCCTGAGGGTTACGCTTATGGGATTCAAGTACGCCCAATCTCTAGCTACTCCGATTACACGGGCAACTACACTGGTTTGTACTTCCATCTGGCCAGTGGGGACAATGACATTGTGATGCAGTGGCCTGCTGTGAACCGCCAGGCCACCATAGTGGTGATGGACCAGGATCCAGACATTAAGCTGAGGATGTCCTCTGCTCGTAGCCTCACCACTGACCTGGCCACAGGTATGTGATGATGGCTTCTATTGTGATATATGTGAATATATATATATATGCGATATAACATGTTTTCCTGTTCTTTAGTCAATGGAGACCAACTAATATGGGACAATCCAAGGAAGTTCGGGACCTTTGACCCAAGCTGCCAGTGTTATCGAGGAGAGTCAGTGGGATGGAGGAATTTCATAAAACACTACGACTTACACAGACGGAATTACCTGAAAAATGATGACCTCATCATCTTTGTTGACTTTGAGGGTACGTTTACACTGAGTAACACATTCTGTCTTAGACATTAATAGTGTTACTGTCTAATAATTTGCTTTTGTGTGTCTCTTTAAAGACTTAACAAGCCTGATAAAGAGTGAAGTTCCGGTGGCACCAAAGGTTTGACGCCGATAAGTATGTAAGTGAGCTCAGATACCATAAACACAGTAGTTTTTATTCTTTCAGAACAAAAGGACTTGCAATAAGCTTTAGTTTACACTTTATTTTAATATTCCTCTTTAGAAATTCTACTAAATACAAATAACTTTGCAACCACATGTCAACTAACTCTCATTCATTTGCAATATGTCAACAGCAACATCAACAACAACAACAACAAAAATTCACTAGAGTAAAGTAGACTTTTAGGTCAGGGTTAGTAGTTGAAATGTACTGGCAAAATAACTTATAGTCAGTAGAATGTCTGTTGGGAGAGCATTAAAATAAAGTGCAATCAGCAGATATTAAACAGACAATCTGCTAATACTCTAATAACTAGTTGAGATGTATTTTCAATATATATATTATTCAGGAAAATATCTAAAGTGGACTTTCGAAATAAAGTATTACCACTCAAGTGTTATTGGGTTATGAGCTTATGATCTTGGTTTATGATTGCTTTTGATCGACCAATAACTCAAGAGATAATCAGTAGTTTGATAAATGACATACAGTATGATATGTTTGTGAAACTGTATGAGAGAATTGACCTTTTACATCTCAACAGGTGCCTGTCTGAAGAGAGAAAGCTGTGTGCATTCAGCTGTAGAACATCATCTTAAAATGCAATTATGATTAATACAAAAATGTGTTTGATATACTCACTCTGTACACTAACTTTAACATTCCCAATAAAGTCTAAAACTCTTTTACCTAATGTCATATCAATGCAGTCAATAATTGTGAACATCTTACACATTGCACTGGCATCTGAAGTGATACAATAATGTGCATTAAAAAAGAAGAATTGACGATTTTGATTTCATTGGTGACTTTAAAGCACAAAAGCTTATGTGTAAAAGGACTTTTTGATATCCGATCTATCCGATACATGCGTGCAGTTGAAACCTTGTTAGTTTTCTGTGTGCACTTTACTGTTAAAATGGAATAATATCTTAATCTTATCTGAAATCTGATATGACTGTGTTGACCTATGTTGCAGTGCTGAGGTTATACTCATCTTCATAAAATGGCATGCAGTAAACCTTTAACTCTATTGCTCTCTTATCGTTTATTTTGAGTAGATCTGATATCAAAAAGTCCTTACACATAAGCTTTTGTGCTTTAAAGTCACCAATGAAATCAAAATCATCAATTCTACTTTCTTAATTAAATGTAACAGTATTTATTATGAATGATTTATCGGCGCACATTAATATTAATGTTAAATTCATGTGCCCTCGTAATCTTTAATCAAAACTTCCCCTCCCACTTGCAACACCTTCTCTTCTCTTCTCTTCTCTTCTCTTCTCTTCTCTTCTCTTCTCTTCTCTTCTCTTCTCTTCTCTTCTCTTCTCTTCTCTGATGATGTGTTTAATGGAGCGAGGGTAGGACAACCTATAACTCACATGACATCACAATAGCAAACCACAATGATCCAACAATGATTCACTCAGATATGCATCACAATAGTGAAGAAAAGTCTTTCACAACTTCTGCTCCTTGCTGACTTTATTAAACAAAAAATGGGTCACCAAATATTGATTTAAACTCAGGAACATGTTGTTGTGGCTTTGCATTTTTACCAATTCAAGCAGAATCAATGCGTGTTTTTCTAAGATTTCAGTTTTTAGTTTTGCCCATTACACTCTAAAAAAATGCTGGGTTGTTTTTACCCAATTTTGGGTCTGGAGTAAAATATGGACAAACCCAAATGCAACTCAACGGCTGGGTTTGTCCATATTTGACCCAAAATTGGGTAAAACCAACCAAGCATTTTACTAGAGTGTAAATACAACATTGCTGCTAATTTAAATAAGTCTGAATCACATTTTTCTTTGCTCATCAGATGTTATGAATGACACAGTGTAAATATATCTATTTTGAGAGATTGAATTCATGATACTGTTATCATAAAGAAGGATAAAGATAAGGGAGAAAGAGATAAAGATAGATATAGAAGAGCTGATGCATGCAGTAAACAGACACACCATACACATGACTGGCCACTAACCAACTGGTCCATCCCTGTGTGTTACTTCACCTGGTAATTGTATGTGCTTCTCAGATCAAAGTTCTTCTCCAACTCTGACTTTACTGGTATGTTTACAAGTGCGCTAAAACCGGTTGTCGTCTTCTTGAGTTAACATGGACTCCGTGTGGAGAATCATTTTCTTCACAGTACTTCTCACGTTCAAGGTATTTAAAACTTTATTATTATTCATTTTTAAATGTAAAAACGTCTCGACACGTCCAATGAAAATGTATTAATCTAATCTATAATCAATCTCTCTTGCAGGTGCATGCCCTTCCAACACAATATGGTACAACATTTTAGACATTTTAAAGATCTCGTTCAATTTGAATTTTATCTTCTTAGAGATTCTTACAAGTTTGTATGCTTTATTACATATTAGGCAAGGATGCAGATGCAGGTGAATTACGGGAGGACATTCTTGAAATCAATTTAGGTCAGTAAAAATACATTTGTAGAAAAGTTTGGTTTTTTAAATGCAATACAATCGTATTATACATATAAAAAAAGGTTTTTAAATGCAATACAATTGTATTATACATGTATTTGTCTGTTCAATAAGAGAAAAACATACATTTTAAAGTATCTGAATTTATCCATTTAATTGAAACATTTCAGATTCCCAGAGAAATTTGTTCGAAGGAGATATTGCTGGAGATGTAAGTCTTTCTTTTTTAACAAATGTCCATTGTCCAAATCTACTGCCTTTTGTTTTGTTATCTTATTTTATGTTCAATATTTTAACTCCTAACACGAACTCTTATCTTAGCCACGAAGAAATGCAATATTAGATGAAAACGCAAGATGGGAGTTTCCCATTCCATACATACTCACAGATAGTTTGGGTGAGATTATTTATTATTTTCAAATGCAAAATCAACCAACTGATTCCAGGATGAGAATATTCATAGCTTCTCTTGTTTAGATCTTAATGCAAAAGGAGTGATTCTTCAAGCGTTTGAAATGTATCGCCTCAAGTCTTGCGTGGACTTTAAGCCCTATGAAGGAGAGAGCACCTATATTTCTTTCACAAAGCTGGATGGGTAAGTAAATCAGCCTGGGCTGCTTTTCCCAAACGTTTCGTGAGGCCTGCAACAATGCTTTTGGAAAATGCAGTTTTGTTATTGTGATTGTTGCAGATGTTGGTCATTTGTGGGAGATTTAAAGAGCGGTCAGAACGTCTCCATAGGGGACAGATGTGACACCAAGGCCATCGTAGAGCATGAACTTCTCCACGCACTGGGTTTCTACCACGAACAGTCTCGCTCTGACAGAGATGACTATGTTCAAATTTGGTGGGATCAAATCATTCCAGGTTATTTGCATCTATTTTAATTATAAAAGTGCATCATGAATTTCTCTTTAAGTTTGGTGCAAATTTGTGATTTGCATTGCAAAAATGGGGAAGGATGGAACAAACGTAATGCCACTTTCCTTTTGTCATCCAAATTTTTTCAGGAAAGGAGCACAATTTCAATAAGTATGAGGATGATTTTATAACCGATTTGAACACGCCCTATGATTATGAGTCCATCATGCACTACAGGCCTCTGTCTTTCAACAAGGACCCTGATGTTCCCACCATAACCACTACCATCCCTGCCTTCAATGACGTAATAGGGCAGCGCTTAGACTTCAGTGCTCTTGATCTGGAAAGACTGAATCGCATGTATGAATGCAGTAAGTTCTGATGTAACAGCTGCCTCAGGCTCTTACAAACAATGCTTGACATATTCATGCATGAAAAAACATTCCATACTTGCAGTATTGCCATCTCAACTTGGTTTCTTTCAGCTGAAACCCACACTCTTCTGGATCAATGTGCCTTTGAGCAGATTAACATTTGTGGAATGATTCAGTATGATGAAGATGATGCTGACTGGGTCCAGACTTTGAGCTCTACGGATGTAAAGGACCACACACTTGTAGGAAACTGCAGAGGTAATTTCAGTTGAACACTTTTGTTTTACAAACTTACGTACAGACTTTTTGGAATAATTTTATTAGCATTTTCTTAACATCTTAACAAGGCCAAGAATGGTAACTAACACACCCTGAGCCATGGAATTCTATTTTTGCATAAACAATGTTTTTATTATTAGATGCAGGCTACTTTATGAAGTTTGACACCGCTAACAAGGCTAAGGGACACTCAGCTTTGTTGGAGTCACGGATTCTTTACCCCAAGAGAAACCAGCAGTGCCTCGAGTTCTTCTACAAGATGACTGGAGGCTCTGGTGACCAGCTCATCATTTGGGTCAGAAGGGATGATGGAACTGGCACTGTTCACAAAGTCAAAAAAGTTCACACAATCACAGGTCAGTTATGGCCAAACATTACTGTATGTGCACTCACTTAATAGATATATATATATAGCAAATCTCATCTGTCTGATTGTTTTTTTATTTAGTCGCATAATAGAACTATATTAATGCCCAGGTCTAAACAGCTACACTTTAAAAAATGCTTGGTTGTTTCAACCCAACTTTGGGTCAAATATGGACAAACCCAGCCATTGGGTTAAGTTTTTGCATTACATTTTTAACCCAACGTTTGGGTCTGTCCATATTTGACCCAAAGTTGGGTTGAAAAAACCAAGCATTTTTAGATTGTGTGTAAAATGAATTATTTGGAAGTGAAATTGCCCCTGTGCGAATGACAAATGATAGTCACTCTTCAGATTAGGGTTCAATTTCACTATCAACTAACTAACTACGACTTTTGCCTCAATAAACTCCTAATAACTGCTGATTAATAGTTAGAAAGGTAGTTGTTAAGTTTAGGTACACTCTTAAAAATGCTGGGTTGTTTTCCAAATATGGACAAACCCAAACGTTTTGTTAAAAATGTAATTAAAAAAATTAACCCAATGGCTGGGTTTGTCCATATTTTACCCAAAGTTGGGTTAAAACAACCCAGCAATTTTTAGAGTTTAAAAGCAACCGTAGAGCGTGATGATATAAACATTAACATCATGTTTTTCTATGAAGCTGCTTTGTGCAAACAACTGATTTGTCTTGACAATTGACTCAATATATCTCTTCTGATAGCATACTATGATTATGTATTAGATTTTGAATACTGTGCACCTCTTTGATTTCTTCAGGGGATGGGGATGAGTCATGGAAGATTGCACACGTCACTCTAAATGTTGAGGAAAAGTTCCGGTACTTCTTTCAGGGTATTGTTGGCTCCAGCAAAACATCAGGAGGGATCTTTATAGACGACATTACTCTGACTGAGACATCATGCCCAAATTCTGTCTGGAGGATTCAGAACTTCACCAGTCTCCTTAAAACCATCCCACATGGTGACAGAATTCAGAGTGCTCGAGTTTACAACTCCGAGGGTTACGCTTATGGAATTAATGTGTATCCAAATGGCAGGAATAACTCGGCTGAAAATTTTGTTGGGATCACTTTTCACCTCTTCGCTGGTGAGAATGATGCAGTATTAGAATGGCCTGCAGCGAATCGACAGGTCACTATTACGGCTATGGATCAAAATCCAGACGCAAGACTTCAAATGTCTAACAGCAGAAGCTTCACCACTGGTGCGTCTGTCTGTCTGTCTGTCTGTCTGTCTGTCTGTCTGTCTGTCTGTCTATCTATCTATCTATCTATCTATCTATCTATCTATCTATCTATCTATCTATCTATCTATCTATCGTTTAGTCCATCCGTCCATCTATCCACCGTTGATTTCACATTGCAGCATCAAGAAATTTTGAATGATTTAATGACCCCCATTAATCACTGCCTTAGATTCTGACATGCGGTGGAGTAAACCATCTACGGTTGGAGAATGGGACGAAAGCTGCTTTTGCTTCAGAGGTCCAGAGTTTGGTTGGGCCACTTTCATCTCACACGATCAGCTCCGTAGGCGGGACTTCCTCAAGAACGATGACCTGATCATCACTGTTAATTTCGATGGTAACTTTGATCATGCAGAACTGTTCTACCCATTTCTATAATTAGTTTGTTTACAGCTATTGGGATAAATATGTTAATTGTTTAAAGTGTGTTTTACTTTAACAACCAGATTTGACACATCTTGTAAAATCCGAAGTTCCAACCAAGCTCCAACTCTCAAGCAACCCCCAGCCTGAAGAAGAAAGCTTTGAGAGGCTGAAAGTCCGAGAGCGGCGAGCGATCAGCGACCCATGTCAGCCAAACCCCTGCCGTAATGGAGGAGCTTGTGTCGTACTTCAGGGGATGGCGACATGCAGGTTAGTGCAGATCTGACCGTCATCATGTCTCAGCATGTTTAATTTATAAAACCACAGTTTGTTGCTTAAAGGGTAACTAAACCCCTGGTCAGAGCCTGACTCCACCCACTGGCAATATTTGAAAATGCTGAAAAAGTGGGCAGACCCCAGCGGAGATAGAGGGGATGAAATAGATGCTAAAAGACTCTATCCTGATCGTTTTTAAAACTCGCAATTTCAACTCCTGACTGGTTTTGACGAAACAAGCTGGTTTTTATACTGCCAAGGGCGTAGCTCATATCAAGATCGTGGTGAGCTGAAACCTGCGTACGTCACGAAGTGCGGAACATCCAATAGAAAAATTCAACTGCAGTAGCCACCGTTCAACCTGAAGAGGGCAGCACTAAGACGTTTTTACACCATATATTGAAGAAATAAAACACTTTAGACACAAATGTCAAAAAAGTTACTCTAATCAATGACTGGTATTAATAAAGATCCATTCTTACAGATTATTAACTAAAAAAAGTTGGTTTAGTGTTTTAGTTACTCTTTAAAAATGAAAAAAAAAATTCTTGTGTTGTCCTCTGCAGGTGTGTCTCTGGACAGGCCATTGTGTACACAGGAGACACTTGTGAGAAACAACACTTTGATGGAGGAATTCTGGGAGTTTTGATCGGTGGTGCTGCAGGGACTGTAGCTCTTACTGTTGCCATTGTAGCGGTGATTTACAGGCAGAACTAAACCTATTTCATCATATTTGACATCTTAATGACCACTCTGTGATAAGCAAAAAGAAATTTATTTTATTGATGAACCATCTTACAATAGTATGCCCAAGAACTTTTATTGATAATAAAACTTGTGATATTAACAATCTCATCTCTCTTTTTGTTTCCATATCCCTTTACTGTACATGAAAAAAGGAAATTGGTCTAAACAAAAATAAATTAAAAAAACATTATTTGTCAAGCTCAAGAATAGTGCATAGATGTATTAAATTATCTTTGGTTCATCAGATATTGTCAGAATTTCTAAATAGCAGAAAATGGTGTCATAATTCCATATGTTTAGCAAAATAGAAGCAGAGCTAAAACTATCAGATTACAACCAAGGTAAGTGACCACATTTTACATTGCATTTAAAGAGACAGACATTTTCAGAACTGCTTTAAATTAAAGACAACAACAATCAGGGTATCGCTCCATATATACAGCAGCACCTTACATTGCTCTTTTGAAAACACAAACGCGAACATCTATTATATATTTTTGATTCTCTTGGTTTGTTCCTAAGTTTATGCAGTAAGTAAAAAGGGACGACCACAGCCTATACTTTGTTTCAAAGATGTTAAGTCTTTACAAAAAGAACTTTTAGGTCTTCACCAAGCAGTTGTGCCTCCTCTTCTCTTTTTGTTTCTGCTGTGGGTTCAGAGGTGGATCAATGTTCTATGCTCCTTCTGCAATACAAATCAGAAACACTTTCATTTAAGAAAATTTTTTCTTCAAGTAAATTAGCTGCCTTTGAATTGAGAAACTTTGCATAATTGACATTGTTAATTAACACTTTACATATTTGTATATGCTTTTTATACAGATTTAATTAAAGCATATATAAATATATGTAGGAGCCATTTCAATGTTTATGTCCAGGTTTGGCCATTAGGTGGCACTATAGCGATTGGGGCTTATCTACTTGGAGGTTAGCTGTAAGGACAGGTGTTGCGAGAGGGAAGAGGGCAAACTAGTTTTTGACCGCCACTGAGGATGTGGTTGAATGTTTGTAATGTGAAGGTGTTGGTGAAAATGGAATAATGTTCCGTGATAGAAAAGGAAATCCTTGGGTAAATCCAATAAATCTCCCACAACAGAGAAGAAAAGAGAACTTTAAGCTTTGTTGTATAATTATTCAATCAAGCCAAATCGACCACGGTAAGTGCGTCAACTATAACCCACTTCAACCCTCTGCATAACCCTCGGCTGTTTTAAGCTTAGCGGTTACAAAATATATAAAGTGTTATATGTATATAAATTCATAGGTATACATACGTCACTTTTGAAATTTCGTCTAAATCCAATGCAAATGGCACCCTTTTGCGTCAATGTAAGCTTTGTTCGGTTATGGTAGGTTTAGTTCAGGGGTAGGTTAGGGTTACACCACTAGGAGGCGCCTTCTGGCCCATATATATCTGCGTCTCATTGACGCTAAAGGGTGCCATGTGCGTTGGATCTAGAAAGCGTAAGTATATGACGCCTTGGGATGAGAATGGGCTGAATATACATATATAAATAAAAGTGATTTGATTAAAATCTTCCTCACATAATAATTCCTGGCTATAAAATCAAACAAGGGAATAAACTGTATTTAAAACTCACCTTGTGTGCATCCATTTGTGTGGATCATTTATTTTGCGGTGGATGTTGCTGTTCCTTGTTCTTTTCCAGATTTCTGGGGGTGGAGGTAGGGGGTTGTTATAATGTTATATTTCATAATGTTATTTTAAAGTATTTTTCTTTTATTTTAACATTACATTTTGCAATTAATATCTGTATTATAATTTTTCCCTCAAATTGATTTTTTTTTCTCCTAACTTTGCAGTGGCATGGCATTATTTTTTCCCGAACCCCTGGGATTCCCAAAACTTACCCCGAGAACTATTTTTAATATTTCATCTCGGACCTGTAGGAAAAAAAGAAACAGGTAAGTGTTCTGTGGAACTAACATCTTTAATGTCAATTATGATGCTTACCCTTTTTTCTGCAAAACATCCTGTCAACAAGATGAAGAAGCCCTAGAAGGTATAAATGATAGAGGCATTAAGTATAAATGAATCAATATGTAAGTTGTACTATTTAAAGTGTAAAAAATTTCGTGTAGAGACAGGAGTACCTGCAGGGAGTTGACTATGGTGAACGCGTAATGCACTACGTATGTAATAAACTGTGTAAAGTCGTCCATCAGAAACACAAAAATCCCCAGAATCCAAGTCCCACCAAAAATAGGAGTGAGAAAGATAATCACTTTGATTATGCTCTTTGCTGCATCATTGTCCCCTTTTTTGTTGGTCTCAGCTCCAGACGGCTTTAAAACCGTCACAATGACCACCACCATGGACGCCAAATTCACCAGCACTATGGTCCCAACTGGAAAGAGAAATGCATGGATGGATCCCTGCATGGCTGACTGATAGGTAAGCCAGCATGTTTTCGTGCTGTAATACGGGATGTCAGTTGCTTGATCGTAGTACACGTACGTAACCGCCACAGTCACTGTCGGACAAACATAGCCAATGGTGAATCCGAGGATCATGTACGTCTTTTTCCCAATGTGGCTGAAGACGAAAATGAGCTGGTGGACCAACATGATACTCAGACACAGCATCCAGAAGAACATGGCCAGGAAGAAGTAATGCTTAGCCACCACCAAAATGAGGCATATGGTGTCATTTAGGATCGACGGGAATGAGGAAGCTAAGAAGCTGCAGTCGGCCAAAAGCAGACACAGGGAGATGTTGAGGAGTGAAGTGTGCCGGAAGTGAGAGAGGGCGGATTTGACTACGGCGCTCCAGACCAAACACTCGATGATGATGTAGACGATGAGAGAGCATATGGAGATTCCCAGTCCGATGTATGTGAGCTGATCTAGAAAAGGCATGCTTACTGCATGCTTGGACATGAGCATGGAGAAGGAGGTGAGATGGTTGCATTCACAGAAGGCGGTGTTCCCAGGACCTTGAACGTAATCACAACCTTCGTCTGACCATCTATCCTCTGTGACGTTCCAAAACACACATTGCATGGTGGCACTGCCGCCCTCGTCATTGGGAAAAGCCAGTCTGATGTTCACCGAAGGCTGAGTGTTGTTCACAACTGTGCTGGATACCACTATGCTAGGAAAAAATGCTTCCTCATAACCCACTTTTGGCATGCGGTTGGCCAAGTTCTGTAATCCCACTGTTTTCACCATTTCTGCTGATGCGTTCAGCTCAACTTCCACGTTGAAAACGGTTTTGTTGCAAGTTGGACCGCTTCGGCAGATCTGAAGCTGAATGTTTGTGGAGTTGTAGCCCTCACTGTTGTTTATTTTGATGCTGTTTACAAGGCCTTCGACAGAGGACAGATATTGTACGGCCAGTGAACTGCTCTCTTCCTCATCTCCCCCATCCCAGGTTACGTTCAACATGCTGCTGGCTGATTCGAGGAAATCCTTCAAAGAGAACAGATTTTCGACTGAAACAGCAAATATCTCAAAGCAACACATTCTCACTCCCAGCCTGTCACACATTGACACTTGGTCAGGAATTTTATTTGCATGTTTTAATTTACTGCATCTAGACATGTTTGAACATGTAACCAAACCCCACACCTAAACCTACCCATTTGTATGATATAAAACACAGGATATAACAGGCATATACGACTACAAGCACAATGTATTAAAAAAGTGCAAAGGCCAAACGCTTGATTTGTGTGAAGAAATACTCAAAAGAATAAGTGAACACACCCATGCTAAAGTTGACTAAAAAGAGGAATAAAAAAATCTTCTTTTGGAAACTGATCTAAATGCCTTAAAAATGGGGAAAACACCAATTTTCTTTGTGAATGAATAATGTATCATAAATAAATAAATGATCTTCCTTAAAATACAGGTTTATAAGTCAGGACACTCTATGTTAGATTCCCATAGAGGCAGGTAGATTTTTATTTCAGTTTTTTTATTTAATTGATGCAGGATATGCATCCTGATAAAGTTTCCTGGGCCTTTGGAATTAAAATAGCCCCACATCACCACATACCCTTCACCATACCTAGAGATGGGGTACTTTCCATAAAATCATCTCTCAATGCAATTCAAACCAACTATTAGGCAAACTGAAATAAAACCATGCCAATCTCTAGGTATGCTGAAGGGTATGTGATGATGTGGGACAATTTTAATGGAAAAAAATAGTCCCTGACCTTTAACAGCAATAGAAGTTACATTATTTCGCCGTTAGAAGGCAGCAAAGATAGTCTTTATGATTGAGTCAGTCAGTAGTCAGTATCCGTCCCAGATAGTCTAGTATTCGAAAAAAGAATTAGTACGTCCCAAATCGTAGTATGTTGAAATCAGAGACGTTAAATATGAGAGTTGAAACACTCTTTGATCTCGCGCGGTCACGTGGTTTGTGACGTGTAGCCGTCAACCAGTTGAATGATTGGTTTTAAGCGGGGCAGACAGCTGCAGCTATATTTGCAGCAATTAATGGTAAATATTGACGCACAATGTACATTGTTTATTAAATTGTATTATATACATTTACATATATATTACTTTAAATGCATATATTAGCATTTTACTTTCTTGGGAGTGACAGAAACACAGCATTAATGCGTTTTTGTGTTTAATTTTGAAGGGAAATGGACTGAGCGGAAGAAGATGGATGGATGGATGGATGGATGGATGGATGGATGGATGGATGGAAATGGACTGCTCCCATGACATGACGTATACATTAACAGCAACGACTATCCAGCAATGTTCGGTAAAATTTTAACTTAATAAAATGAAACTGGAGAGATAGTTAATGAGTGAATTAACTATATGTTCCTAAATAGGCTATGATCTATGTAACTGTTATGTTTTTAACATAGGATCCATAGGCTAACTGTTAATAAATATATATATTTAAATCACACATAACTTACCTAACCCATACACATAATATATTAATTGTCTATGTGTGTGTATATATATATGTGTGTGTGTGTATGTAGCCTATGTATGCATAGAGATACACCGATTAAAATTTTTTTAGGTCGATTCCGATTCCCAATTTTCATTGAGTTTGACCTGCTGATACCGATTTTGATTTTATTTTCTAACCATTTTTTTTATTTTTAATAATACAAATATTTATTTTCTATTTTTCTATTTTTATAAAACACCATATACTTTTACTCAACACGATAATAAAAACAAGTTTAAAATTTCTTTTCTGACATAGCCTACTCCAGTTCTTGTTAAAACACACGACATGCAAATTCTGTGCATTTTGGGCACTTTTAAATACTTTTTTTTTTCATCAAAAGTGTGCTTTCACTTTAATTGAGTGTGAGCAGCACAGCAAAAATAGACAAGGCGCAGAAACTGTGGTAACCGTTTTATAAAAGCAATAAGGTACTCAAGGCAAGTGCTGTGTCTTGAATAAGTCACGGCTGAAGGGCGTTGTTTGCACAGCCTTTCGTACCTTATTGCTTACATAATTTGTATTTTTTGAATTCATTATATAATATACTTATTTAATATGTGAGCAGCTGTCAAAAGGGAGTGAAATAGTTGAAATGCTTACTGGAATAAGGTTCTCGCCTAGTGGCATGTTTACTGATGCCTGTTTCATAGTTAGGAAAACATTAACTGCAGTTTTGACATCACCAAAACTGTTATCAGAATCTTCGGCTGTGTTGTTTTTCAGACTCTGAAAGATTAACGTAGCGACCTCTTGTGTTGCTCCAAGTCCTTTTTCAAAATCCTGGAGTGAGATAAAAATGAGACATTTTCACATTAAAGACATACGTTACATGTCACATGCCATAGTTGTGTCAGGTCACTCAGAATCATTCAGGTCTATAGATTTCCATACCTTTGCTTGCAAAGCTACATTATTCAGGACTGCTTTAACACACAGAGAGACTTCTTCACCCCATGTTTTCCCATTGCATTTGCGTTTCATTGTGCCCTGTCTCCCTGATGCAATACAGTCTATAACAGCTGTTTCATTATTCTTTGTTTTCGGCCATGTTCTCTCTTCAATTACTTCCACTGCACAAAACAGGTCACTGGCTACAAAAACAAACAAACAGACAAAAATAAATATATATATATTCGAACATTCGTTTTTTTAGAATGGCATACATTTGGATTAGAATATGACTTAAGTACTTACGGTAAATGATTGATACTCTTATTGTGTGATTTCGCAGCTGATTCAAAGTGTTCTCTAAAGTGCAACTAGCCTCAAGTGAACTTGGTTTGCCTTCTGCCAGACAATTTACAGGGAAGTCTGCTGTATACTTGATTATACCACTGAGCACTGTAAAACATGGGTAACATTTTTACGTACATGTGTTCACAGGTTCTGGATAATTGAAATAAATAGTGATGTGGACACGCCCAAGTTTATGGCACGCCCAAATCAGGAACTAGGGTATCAAAATGATTCCCGATCTTCGCACTGGTAAATACGACTTGAGAGGGCGTTGTCCAATTTTGAACTAGGAAACTCGTATTTACGATAACTCTGATAGGCACATGAAGGCAGCATAAAACTATATCGAGTTGCGAATTATCCAAATTTGTGTTTTGAAACCAACGTTCGAACAGTATGACATAGTGAAGCCTCATTTGCTGAAATCACTTGACTTGGTGAGTTTGACCCAAGCTCCGGACCAAAAAAAAAAGTTTTTTTTTTTGTTTTTTTTTCCCTCCCTAAATTTGTTGATAAAACACCATGTACGTACTCGGTTTTGGAGCCACTGCAAGCCAGATTTTATTGATTGCACTTCACAAATGATGAGATAAGATACCTTTTAACAAAGCTTGTCCTGGAACATGTTTACGTTTGTGCTACTTGGTAAATTTTAAATATATTTTATAGAATAAGTATAACCTTATGTGATTTGAAGCTTCAGTTGATTTGCACTGTGTAAGATAAAAGTCAGTTTCATGTGCCGTCAAACGGAAGATTTACATATAATATATTGATAATTTAATTACGGCTTTACCTTCTTTAATTGGTGTAGCATTTTCTAAGCTTCCGAGTTTTAGCCGGGCTATGTAGGTTTCACTACTGTTGTCGATGGAACATGAGATGGTAACTTTGGTGGATGTTGCTTCAGAGCAATCAATAGTTTGTGGATTGCTTGTCACATTAATGACTTCTGGCAGCAGTGCAATTTGAATAGGTGCCATGGCCATGTGAGCTATGTTTCCGCTGACAAAAAGGCAGCTGTATGTTCCTGGAATATCAAAAAATGACAAAAGTCACAAACAGTAATATAAACGGAACCCTGTTTCACTCATGATTGCATTAAACAACACACCTGACCAGAATCCACTTGTCTTCAGAAGTGCGACTGTTGATGTTTCTGTACAAGTATCTGACAGCATTACTTCACTCCCTGGTCCCAGAATCAATGGCACTTCATCACCTCTTGACATCTGCCACACACACTTGCTCATAACCTCTATACTGGTACAATTCAGCTGTTGTCTTGAATTATAACACACTTTTCCTGTAGGTGCCTCCATGATTACCATTCCTGTAAATTATAATAAAATACTGTGATGGTGAAAAGATTGGTAGGAATGGATAGATAGAACTAGTGATGAAAATATTGGTGTGGTTGCAGTGTTTTACCTAGAGACTTAACATTGAGACTGTAAATGGTTGGATCTGTCAGTAATGTAGTAATTATGCCTTGAACTTTGGAGGTGGCAAACACAGAACTGAGAGACACTGTGAAATTGTGAGCGTATGTATATGCCCCTGTGAGACTGTGACAAAAGAGGGGAAAGAGTTTCTCGGTTACAAAAACTTTTGTAAGCTAGATGTAATCAAATAAAGAAATGAAAATAACAGAGTATTTCAAGTGGTTATAATTACTTGTTTGCTTTCAAATAATACAAAAACATGTAAAAAGAAATAATGAGAAAGATATCTCACAGGGTGCCTTGTATAGTCAACGAGTTGAAGGCATTTAGCACACTAAACGCATTCTGCAGCTGAAAAGCAAATGGGTTAGAACGATGAGTAAGAGATTTGTCAGAATTGAATAAATAGCCACTCTGCATTAGGGTTTCAAAATCTTTTCATTAAAGAGATATATTACTTTATTACATGGCTCTCTGGAATACTTGATTCTGTTTAGTACATAGCGCCATCCAGTGGTAGATATTTCCAAATACTCGCTCTATATGAGTTTGCTTATCTGAAACCCGTGCTACTCGGACTCTGTTTCATTCAAACTCTGTCTGGTGCTTCCCTCTGCCTCAGTATTCGACTGTATTGTAAATGCTATCAGAAAACGTCAGTTAACAGGTTATAATATTTAGTGACTGGAGAAACGAGGCGTTCCAAACTCTAAAAAAGCGCATAAAATATCTTCCATTTTTAATTGAAAATAGTGTTGTACACAACCTCTAGTGTAGCCTATAAATTGCCTCGCAAAATGAGTTACTCGAAACAATGTTGGCGGCACCTGCTGCTCAAAACTGTGTAAATCCAACGATAACTCTGGCCAAACATGTATAATGGCATCTTTCAAAAACCAACTGCAAATATTTTGATGAATATGTGTCTATGAAAAATAACCTACAAATAAAAATGCTGAGTTTTGCCATGTTAATAAAGCTGCTTTCGAATCACTCTCGCGATACTTTGAAGTTATACACCGATTCGATCGGAGAGGGGAGGAGCTAAAAAAAAGTAGGACACTTTACGCACAACCTAGAAGCGTTGCGCTGTTACACTACATGAACTATCTCGAGGCCCACAAAAAAGGAAATGAATAGATTTTGTTTGTTTTTTGTGCCCAAAAAGTATTCTCGTCGCTTGATAAATTTAAGATTGAGCCACTGTAGTCACTCGGACTATTTTAACGATGTCTTTAATTACTTTTGGGCCGGCCAGTTTCGATCCCTTAGAACCCTATGGAGGAGTGAGACAGCTCTCAGATTTAATCAAAAATAAATAAGCGCAAAATAATTATGCATAATTTGCATATGTACTTGCCCTGAGATGACTAAAAAGCATAGGGAGAGCAGCAGCTTTAGTTTCTGCTCTGACCGTCGCAAGACCAAGCCGAACGCTGTGAGTGTGTGTTAGAAATCAGGTTTAAATCCCATCTGTCTAGCGCGCTTCCCATATGGTTAGGTCAGTAGGTGGACTTTTGCGGCTGTTTGATCATGTGAGCGTTTAATTTACGAAATCAATCTGGTCTAATGTGTTTTCAACTACCTCTAGAAGTGGTCGAGAGTGGACAAGCTCAAAACATAATACCAGGTGTAAACAGGGCCTGAAGTTGTGAGAATAAACACATAACACATGTGACTGCTGTACTGCGCTGAATCTGGCCAATTGGCGGACGACCCGACGTGTCAACGCGTCTTGAGCGGTCAAATGTGGAATCTACATATACAGGCTATATGGTTAATGCTGTTGTCATGTCCAACCAAAAATTGGTCCCCTCCACCATGTTTAAAGTTTATGCATTGGCACGCCCAACTAAGGAACTTGGGTATCAAAATGAACTTTGAGCTTCCCAGTGGTAAATAGGATTTGAGAGATTGTTCATGTCCAATTTTTAACTAGGAAACTCGTATTTTGATAACTCCGATAGCAATGTTCGAACAGTATGATATCGCGAAGCCTCATTTGCTGAAATCACGTGATTTGGCGAGTTCGATACAAGCTTCGAACCAAAGAAAAGATTTGTAAATGTTTCGAAGCTTTAATTATTAGTGTTTGAAAGCGCCAATCACTAATAATTTTGACACAATATTCATGTTGTTCTACTCGTCAGGTTTTATTTTATTCATAGTGGTAGAAGTATAGCCTAAAACAATTTCACTAATTTCATCTCAAACCAACATTGATCACTTCTATTTTTTTTAAGAGTAGCCATGTTATAAGCAGGATAACGTCTAATCATCTGACATTACCGCAAAATAAATGCAAATACGTTGGCGTCCTGACTCCTGATCGCCCTGTGGGGCCCTATAAGGACTGTCTGACTCTACGTTATCCCCTTTTACATATTTAATATAATACTAGTCATTTCTGCAGCTGCTTACATATGCCTTTCAGAAAAAGTAATCCACTATTAAATGAGTAGATGCATACGTACCATGGTTACGACTGATGGGGGGCTTCCAGTGAGCATGCCAATGAGTGAAACTATAAGGATCACAGCAGTGAAACAATCAATAATGTTGTTCAGAGGTGATCTCGTGCAAATTATGAATGGTCTAACAGACTTTAACTTAAACTTACCATTCACTTTGGGCAGACACAAAGGCGTGACGTATGATATATTTGCCACACATTTTTCCACGTTGCAGCATTTATTTACAGAGTCACACACTAAATTGCTCCAAACATATTCTGGTCCACACCAGCATGTTGTATTTTGGCCAATTATTTCACACTCTACAACACATGATCACATAATGACTTTACAGCATATTTATTCTGTTTTAAAATGTAAACTGGCAGGCTGCTTTAATGATACTGAACATTTCACATAAAACTCAACACAATCTACATCAGAAAGAAAAACCTGGCACATCTCTTACCTGCCGCAATTTCAGCATTTGTGATAGTTACCCCCGTTGTATCTAGAATGGTTCCTATAAGTCCAGACAGATGGGATGCAACATCTAAGGTTTTATTCCCCTCAATCATGACCTCTGCCCAATGGGTCACTTCTATGGACCCTGAAAATATAAAATGCAAAATTATAAATTTGCTACATGCTTTGTTTATGTTTGATGTAACTTTCTATATAGATTAAAACAAGATTTTTTTTATTATTATTATTGTGAAAAGGACTTTCTGGTGAAATGAAAACTTACCCACATGTGAAGTCTGATGGGTTACAGAAGAAGAAGATAGTCAGTACTTTTGTTTTGCTTCTGCTTTTTTATTATAGTAAACAAATGATCTTGATGCGTAATGACAAGAACTTGATTCTTATGTGTCAGAAAATATTATACAGCATAGACAATATATTTAAATAAATTAGCAGATTGTAGATGGCATTCAGTCTATTACTACAGTATTTCTTGTACTTGGGACAAAATCTGTTATCCTGTATATTTTCGTTATGGATTTACCTGGCTAAAAATGAACAGTGCAGCAAAAAGCAGCATTCCTGCACCAGACAGTGTCCTGATCCTATTAGGGAGATTGCATTCAATTCTTTAAAAGACAATCAAAATGTATGCCTACCTCAAAAACAAACTTGAAAGTGATATCAACGTTAGTAGTAATATCTATTTTTCAAATTCTAAATAAATAGTACAGTTTATATAGTATAAACTGTCTGTGTCATCTCTCACTTAATCATCATCAATCCACAAAACTGCAAAAAACTTCAACAAAGCTAAGTGCTGCCTTTCAGAACACATTTAGTAGCATTTCCTTTCAATAATTGTCACAAAAGCGGAACAAAGATCTTGCATACAAAAAATCCACATTTGTTTGAAGATTAAAAAAACCCCAATGAGGATTACAATTATTTGGTGAACTGATTATTCTTTGAACATCAAAATTACAGTATTTATAGTGAATGAGAGTATATTGTGAGATTATTTTTACACCATACTTGAAATAATCATATTTAGCTTCTGTACCTGTATAATAGACAAAATAATATATGGACATACAAACAAAATATATACATACTGACCTTACAATCTGCATTTTAAAAGAGAGGAAGTTTTAAGCAATGCTATCTGTCATAATATCATGTTCCCCGAGAAGAACCTGTTTCTTGAGTGAAATGGGGTGCTGAATGAGAATTAGGGAAAGTTGACAAATGCAGTGGGGGTGGCGAAAACTAATTTACAAAGCTCTCTCTCACATTTGCATTTCACATTCTCCAAGTCCATAGGCCACCTGGATAAGTTAGCGCACCATAGTCATAGCTTCAGACTTTCCATTGAGATTTGGCTAACAAATGTAGCTGAGAGCTGCATGCCTGCCTTGTCCTTTAGTGTTTGGTTAGATTGTCATTTGTGGCTGATTTAGATAAATAATTTTCATGTTTAAACCTGCTGTACTTTCATAAATAAGATTAAAAAATAAGTTCTGCTGTTTCTGAATGTTGAATACCAGGTGGGAGGTGTATGCAATTGTCCCATTTCAGGTTTACATATAGACACAATTCAAATTAACTTTTTTGTTTAATTGGGAATATACTATAAAGTGCTCACTTCTGCACACTGTAAGTAAAATTAAAACCCTGAATTTTGATATTTCCAATCTGAGTCCAATTTTTGCACTCAGTTTAAGGGGAAATTGTATCTTCTCATAGATTAACACTAATATAAAAATATTGTATACATTTGTTGTTTGAAACCTCTGTGATATGGTTATGTTTCCCCGTTATTCTGACCACTATTGCATCTAACCCACACATGACTATGGTAATATGTGGTAACACACAGTGACCATGTTTATACAGCCTGCGGTGAAATCATTGAGCCTCCTGCTGTTGTGGAAAGCATGAATCTGGACTGTTGCGTAATGTTATGAAAAGTGATTAATAGTAAATTAAAACCATAATAATAAACACTATTAATGTCTATGTTTCCATCATAAATTCAACATAATAATACTTTAAAATAATAATAACTGATTACATACATTTAATAAAAGTTTAGGTTTTAAGAAGATTTATTGTTAGGGAGCACACTTGCAAATTAGTTTCTTGTTTTCTTCATAAGTATTTGTTTGTTAAATAAGCATTTATGGAAATGTGTCTGTTTTGCATGCTCATTCAAAATGAGGAAACATCCCTATGAAGGTTTAATTCCATTGAAGGAACCAGGTAAAATCATTCATATATTTCCTATTATTTTATTCTATTCCTGTAATTTATGATATTGAAAGGCAATCTAGCATTTTATTCAAATTTGCAACATTCTTTGCTAAATGAGAATATCTTCTTCCCTATGAACACTACATTTATTTATTTTTAACATGAGTCTCTTTTCTGTTTTTATTCTCAGCGGCATATTCTTCATTCATCATATGACTTGTACATTACAGAATAAGAACAGTCAGCGCAGTCTCATCCCAAGACGTCATATAACTGACATCTTTTGACCATACGTCAACATCCACCGTTTTAGGGTACCCTTTAACGTCGGTTAGATGACGTTATCAGATCCTAACCCTACCCCAGACCTAAACCTACCCCTTTAACTGACGTTAAAGGTAAAACGTCAGTTGTATGATGTCCCAGGATCGTCATTTAACTGACGTTAAAGGGTACCCTAAAACGGCGGATGTTGATATATGGTCAAAAGATGTCCCAAGACGTCAGTTATATGATGTTTTGGGATGAGACTGTGTTGGAACAGTGCTTGTACAGAAGTCAACTTTAGCCGTCAGATTATGAGGGGGAGTGTTTTGAAAATGAGACATTAGGTGCATTACAACCACAGTATAAACGAACAGACAGCACCACAATTTACATCCTTGTTATCAGTATATTAATAGCATATGCTGAAACCTTCATTGATGTCAAACCAGAAGCTAATCCAGCAATGATCATCTTCTAAATGTGTAAACACATACCTAAAAGGCACACAGCAGACATATGCAAAATTCACTCTGTGTGGCCATATTAAAGTTAAAATCTGCTGTGGATTGGTACAGAGACTGTCGAGGAAGTAATTAACCAATAGCAACCAATATAAGAGCTTAACACAATTATTCAAAATTCTGTATTCTAAATTTTTTATAATTGAAAACATTAAAACTTGAACTTGAAATATTAGTAGCAGCCCTTATAATCCCCCTTGGTCTGAGAAAGGTAAAAGTAAAATTACTACCTAGAAACTTCAAATATAGAACTGAGGTCAGTTAAGTTTCCAGTTAACTATTTAAAAGAGATACAGATATTTGACAAAGCACAATTTTTTTAATTAACCTGTTGTTGACAATGAGCGAAATGCAGAGGTGAAATGAGAAAGGAAGAGTTGACAGGGCATCTCATCGCTTTCATATTCTCATCATTACATTGTACACTATTTACTATAATGATTATTATAGGCTTAAATTAAAATATCCTGACAGTGAGACTTTGTAACCATTAATGGCTCCAGGGCCTGAAGTTAACTGGCCTGTGAGACTTTTTACCTGCCATTTTTTTTGCCTCATAAAGGTGAAAAAACCCAGGGAATTTCACAATATTGTTCTTTAACTTGTAAGAATACACATTTAAGTGCTGTCAAGTAATAATAACAACTCCAAGAACATACATTTTTATTCATTGATTTTGACACACACACACAAACAACATATATATATATATGTCATATATACATATATACATATAATCATTATAGTAAATAGTGTACACTGTGATAGATGTGACCAGTAAAGGATAAAAGAACACGGAGGCAGCAGGCTACTGCAAACGTTTAGAGGTTTATTTCCACAGGATGGGGTTACAAAAGTAAGTCCAATGCTAACCCAGTGGTAGTAAACCAAACATACCAAAAAAAAAAAAAACCATACAATAACAATGGGTCACTGCATTTGCCTCTCACTTAGACATAATGGCCATTACACACAATAAACGGATATGAAAACACCCAATATACATAAACAAACACCTAAAATAATACTATCAAACGACTTCACTTAATAAATATACTTCTTATAAACAAACAAAAGAAAAGCACGCAAAATAGTCCTTGGAGTTCCCCCGGAGAAGAAACTGGAATGGTTGTGGCCCGATCATCGGCCGGAACCATATAAATACGTCCAATGTTTCCACGCGAACCCCTTTTGATGGTGCACCAGCTCACGGAACTGAGACGTATCAAACAAACAAACAAAAAGGACGGTAAGAATAAACTTAAACTAAACGTTAAAGAGTGTGCGCACTTAACTCCAAACGAAAGTTTAAATAAAGTTTATTAAACCAAAATAGTGCTGTTGTATATTCTTTACTGTAAACAAATTCCATTAAATAAAAACTCAAACTGACCTGACCCATGCTCACCGCCAACGTCACGTAGACAGGTCTTAACAGCTTTTAGTTACAGCGTTCAGGAACCGTTATCTATGAACTAAATTAATATTGTTATTACTGGTAGAGTTACCGGGTACCAGACATTTTCTCACCGGTTCCCAACCACTTGTGGTTCGGGACCATCAGCGGAGTGGCGGCCATCTTGTCTCAGGCAGCTCGCTCACTCGTAACATTGTGGTAATGGTACATGTACTATTTAAATAACCATAACTTGCTCAATTTTCTACCGATTTTCAAACGGTTTGGTTTGTTATAAACCTCAGAGATGTAGCTATGACACGGCATACTTATTAAGAAAAAGTGTATAAATAAATAATCATGCAGATAATTATAGCCACATTAATAAAGTTTGTAAGAAACCAAACCGTTTGTAAATCCGTCAAGATTTCAACGAGATAAGAGTATTTGTGTTCATGCTGACCACTCATCTTACATCAGCTTGTCTGTGACAAGATGGCCGCCAATGATGACGATAGAAACTCCGCTGTAACACATCTAGCCTTAAAATCTATGGTCGGGACCCCGCCTTTGGGAATGACTGCGTCCATTGCCATGATTTTTGGAATGACTTATCGCGAGAGGAAAAAAATGATGTTTTAGTCGCATAACCTCTGTTAATGGAAACGCCGTCATTTCGCAATAGTTTTTTATCGACATTTAGAAAAAAATCGCAAAGTTTTGCGCAAATCTGTAACAGGACTCGAGGAACAGGAGAACCAATATACAAACAAGTAAAACTACAAAGGACTATAACATGACACACGTCAGGAAGTGACAAAAAGTCCACATAAGACAAGGGGAACACAAGACGGGTATTATGACACATTTTTTTCCTGTGATTTAATCATGATTTAAAACACTTATTTTGTAAATTCACATTTAATATTCTAATTAATGGGGAAACAACATAAAGACAGTATATTTTAAATCCTTGGCTTACTACAGCAATTGATATCTCGATCCCACCCCCAAACATTACAGTGCAATTGAAAGCTATCAATTTTTTTAAACATTTATAAGGCTTAAAAAATACAACTTTTAGTTTAACTTAAATCAATCTTAACATAAATCCATAATGAATATCATATTTAGGCTACTTAGGAAATATATTGCATAAATTATAAATGAAATACAGATTAATTCTTATTAAAGCTACAAAGCTCTTTAGTCAAGAGCAGTCAGTCTCTGATTAACATGAATGACAGTATCCCTGGTTTATTAAGTGTTACAAAGGTAGCGGAAAGGCGCCATCTAGTGGTCATTGGCGGATGCGCCGTAAGTGATTGGGCAAGAGAAATGCGCATGAAATAAACAGCTGCGCTCCCCAACATCAAGACTGTTCCAGAAGTCGCAGTAAGTGTAACGCTTTGCATTACCACTGTAATGATATGCCACTACTTGTTTCCACCGAGTTGTTTCCAGCCAACATAAACACACAAGCATGTTTTGCAACTCCTGTGTGACCTGGCAAAGTGACGTCACCATAGAGTTTGCCTGTGAGCATGTGCAGCTCCACACCTGGAGTGATTCACTATCACTTTCCCTTCTCTGAGTGTCCTCATCCTTTTTTCCCTCGACCTTGAAACTGATAGAGGCAGAATACATGGTATTGCTAATTTTAAATTTTGAAAATGTCATATAACTTTTATAGATTAGAAAACTTTTTTAAATATTACTAGAAATAGTTTGTACTTATTATATATGCGTCACCTGTAATACTATAGCTTTGACCAGGAGCAATGTGCTGTATGTTTACAGGTCAAGAGGTGCATAGTGGTGCAGGAGCCCTCTTTTTGACCACAGGATGATGCACAAAGATGGTGGGAATAGCATCTGGTCTCAGCCTACTCTATACATTTTTTTGTCATGACAAATTGGTTTGCCCTCATTGTGCCTGCATAGTCACTTGACTTTAGTTTCTCCACACACACCCCTTTTTTGTCTACCCACATACTGCACATATCACATTGTGGTTAGAGGCAGTTATATGTAACACTGATATCTTTCTGATTATTGACTGCACATCAGATGAATTAATGGTTTTCCAGAGTAAAAAAAAGTAAAACTATGTACCCTCACTGTCAAAAACAGGTTTTTCTTGATGCCACAGCCTTCTTCTGGATTGTTATTGTGTTGCTGTATTTTAATGAAAGTTAGTTCTTACTCTGCAATATCAGCCGACACCCATTCAGATTATTTTTATACACTAATGTCCAATTGGCCGTTCGCAAAAGCCATTGCCCCCTAGTTATTGTTACTATCCCCGTCAAACACGACCAGCGGGAACAAACACGGTCAAACACGACTACTGTCATATAGATTGTCTGCTACTGCCGAGGCGAATGCTTATACCGGTCTCAAGCGAAATCATGAGAAACCACATGACCTGCGCTTCAAATGCAACCAGCACAGCCTTGAAGATTTTATATGCTGGTTCATTGGCTAATTGTCTGGAGTTTTAATAATTTTAAATAATAAAAAAAATATTATTTTAATAATAAATTAATAAATTAGTAAATTAATAAATTTAAATAATACAAATATGTAATAATTTTGCCTCAGATACAGGATTGTACATTAACTTTAACAAGGTTGTTCACTACGGCAACCCCAATAGAACCCCATATTCTGTATAGAACCCCAATGAACCCTTTTTTTCTAAGAGTGTACTTCATGTACCTTGCCACTGCCATGCTGTGATAAACTTCATTTTTGAGATCTTTGTCGCCCACTTCATTTTTTCTTTCATGCATGACTCTACTAAGGTCATTTCCAGTCTCACACTTAAACTCCTCGGTTAAAGCAGAGTCTGGCAGCTGTAATATTCCTTTACTATAAAGTCCCACTCTGCTGAGGCAACGGGGAACACACAAACTTATTAAACTTATTAATTAAACTTATTATTAAACCTATTTAACTGATTCCTGCTTATCCACTGTTGTCAAAACAAAAATTGTGCACAGTCAGTGGCCAACCTTGGCAGTAGACCAAACTGAAAGGGCCAGAGTTTTAGTTTGCTTGGTAGAGCACAGTAATTTATGCACAATATACAGATAATGCGTGGATGTAAATATTGTCTCCATTCTCCTGCTTCTGGCCTAACAATAAATTATTAAATTGACAGAACTTTAGTTTAAGAATTGAGTTAGGTTTTATTTTGGTGTATAGTGTTTGGTATGTCAGCAGGTGTAATCTTTTTGCTGTCGTCTTAAAATCACTGATAATTTGGGGTGATTTTCCATCTTCTGTGCATTATTTTATAATATAAAAATGATACTAACCATGGGTCCTACAAAATTCATTCCAGTTCAAAACAAACACACAAAATAATGAACAAAAAAGACTTATATCTGCTGTTTTTTGGCAGGTTTGTCAGTTTAACAACTGTGTTCAGAGCAACGTTGCATAACAGAGCATAACCTTGATGGCCCTTTTACATGTGAATGATTACTGAGGTAAATAGTTTTGAAATAAGAATGCTGTATGTCAGGATTTTTATCATGTCTTTATTTCCTTCTTCTCCCAGAAGAAGGCATGTAGCCGAAACGCGTTGGAGTTTTTTAGATGGTTAATTTGATGGTAACGCTTCCTTTTACAGTCCAGTTACCCATGCAAATACTATGTACTTATTTTAGTAACTACAATTACTGGGTAATAACTAGTACTAACCCTGAACCTACCCCTAAACCTAACCCTGTTCCATGTACTTACCTTATCTGAACCAATACTTTCTAGGTAAGTACACTGTAAGTACCGTACTGTAAAAGGAAGCGGTACCAATTTGACCAAGCCATAATGATAAAGGCTTTTTAACTTTTCCACTTGAGAGTGCCTAGCTACATAAACTATGAAATGTTTACTGTGTGTCATTCATGTTCTGAATATGTTGCTTCACATTAGCATTCTCTTAAAATCTTTATTCCAAGATTGTTGTATAATACAATATGCCTCTGAATTAGTTTAGTTCGGTTATAGGACTATGTACAACCGCAAACAGCACATGTTGTCCCTGAGCTCCGTAACGACATCTCTATGGTTTGCGACTTTAAATAGTTTTAAATAGTGCGACTCTAATAGTTTAAATAGAAAAAAAAAATATCTGAAAAACACCTAGCCTCTTTGCTAAATAGCACACAAAATACCATTGGTATGCTACTTCCGCGCCCGACCAGTTGCGACCACTTTATTTTTTTTTACAGTAGCGGCCCCCGGAAACAGTTGGATACTAGCCGAGACTCCTCATTTTTAGGTGTAGGCCTACAGATGACACAAAGACATGCTCGAATCTCCCTCGGAAATCCACCAGTAACACTGGAATTAAAAACATTATTACAAGCTTACCACTTTGTATCGAGCTAAGGCAAGCAGACCGCTTTGAACACTGGCTGGTTATTTATTTTCTCAAACATGTACCCCCAAAAAGCTGCGTACTGCAGCTATTTAAATATTTAAATCTATTTATTCTCAGCTGTTCAGATATGATACAGTGTTGATTGAATTTCAGAGACAAGGCATGAGTGTATAACTATGATATTCTCTTTCCATAACATACCAGTAATGAATATTTTTCGAAGGGTATCTGATATGTGATAATATAGCCCACAAGACCTTACACTGTTTCTTTTTTAACTCAGCCCACTTCTCTCTTCTTTTCACACAAGAGAACAAGGAAATAATAGACAGAATTAAACTGGTCTAGCAGGTGATCCACGCAGTCACATTATTGTGGTGACCTGCACAAAGAGACTTTAATTCCAGGAAGATTTTTTTAGGTGGATCATTTGACAAGGAAACAAAATCTCAGACCCTGAGAAACGAGTTCGGCATCTCTTCATGATTGTTTCCAGAAGTAAGGTCAGTGTGACGGATCAATGTTTATTCTTTTGAATGTATAACTGCTTTAAATGTCCTTTTTGAAGTAGGTCTTTCATAGAAAACCTTGACTTTAAAATGTTCCGTTCAGTGCTTTACTTTTGAAAGTTGTCATTACTGTCAGTCATTTATATATAAACGAGCAGAAATTTGACCTAAATTCAGGTGTGCTATTGCTGTTGACTGGTGCCAGCCAATACTTATTTTTGCTTGAAGTTTGTCATTGTAATTTATTATGAAACTATCCTTTTTTATTGCAGGGACTGTACTTCCATTAAATATTTGACCCTAATGTAGATATTTATAATTAATGGATAGAACTGTCAAACATATAGTTCCTCTGATTTTTAAGAAATGTAATTTTTAAAGTCACAGAAAATCCTGTTGTCATCACAATTTCTGCTTATTTGTGACAAATAGCACGGAGACTGGACATAACAAAAGACCTTAAACATCTTTAATCAAAATAGTCTTATCATTTTCCACTGATTATCTATGACTTAATTTCCTATTTTACAGGTATAAGGTGTCTGGATGAGCCATATCATTGCCCTTTGTTCTGAAGAAATATGTTGAAGTGACTTTGACTAACATACATCAATGAGAAACATGGCCGCTCAAGGTACGATCAACTAAATTATTTTTGGTTCACTGTATACGTCTGTCACAAAAATGCTGTAATGCAACTCATTGTAGTCAATTATCTCAAACCACCTTTAGGTTTTACATCTTATATAATGCTAAAAAATGTTTTACAATATCTCACAAAAAATGGAGAGAATATGGTGCTCTTACCCTCCAAAAATGCTTGCTGTTGAAACCATGAGTTTACATTTGCATTGAAGACAGAATTCAAGCAGTATATTTCATTATTTCATTATTTTCCAAAACTGTACCAATAAATGTTTGTTTTTCCTGATATCTGTTTATATGCTAAATTTTTTTGTGTGTGTTTTATTTCTCAATTTCTAAAATACAGGAAAAATATTAAAGTACTTTGCAGGAATCATAATGACGCTCCTGTTGACCCATGAATGTGTTGTGGAAACACTTGATTTCCCAGAAACAAGTATAGATTTAGAGGTAGGATAAGATTTTTTTTTTCACTGCGGGAACATAACACAAATCATGTACTTTATGAAAAACAACAGATTCTTGTCTTTTTAACATTAACTTGCTGTAAGAGTTTTCACTAATAATGGAATATTTTTGTAACAATCAAAAGCACTTTTAAAATGTTTAACATGAAATTTAGTACATAAAACAAATGTATTGTATAGAGCCGTGGTCCAGTGTTATTTTAGTTTTATTATTGTTGTTTTCATATTTTGAATGTGCATTTATTTTTATAATTTATTTATTTTTTAGTAAGTTCATTATGTGCTTTTGTCTTTTTATTTGTCTTTCTTTAAATTTTGCTGTTTAGGTTTAATTTAATTTATTTTTTGTTCATTTTCAATTATTTTTAGTTATTAAACCAACATTTCTAGTTTCCATTTAGTTTGTTTTTCAGCTAATTTATATTTTATTTTATTTCATTTAGTTAATGGTATTAACCTTATCATGGTCACATGATCAACTCACATGATAAAAGTTTATGTATAAATAGATACATTTATTTTTGTGTTTTATTTTTACAGTTTAACTACATTGATGGGCAACTGCATCATAGATTACCAAGAAGCGCAGGTCGGATTCATTTTGCCCTCTTCTCACACTGTTATAATAATTTTTGATGTTCTATTTATATAAGAATCAAGACACTATAACCTAATATGCTTTGTTATTTTTATCTGGGATTTTGTCTGTCAATGGTTTTGTCTTGTCCTTTCCTTCAAGAGTACATGCCTCCTTATGAACCCATGATGATTAAAATCTCATTCATTTTCTCATATGTATAGAGCTATTGGAGTTCATTGTGGTCATTGAAGTGAATGCATCCCAAGCTGTGGTGATTGAACAGATCAGAGCGTCATTGGCGTCCATCACATTCCCTCTTCAATTGGACAACAGTACTGAAATTACTGCTGCGAACATCACAACAGGTGAGCCAGTTAAACCAGATCAAAAGCTATTTATGTAATTCTTACTGATCCACTATCATCTTTAATGTTGTGCAAACATTCTGTTGTTAACCCGTTTTTATATTTACATTAGTGTGCCAGCCAAATGTGACCGAATACCAGTGCGTATGTGAAGATGGTTATGCGTGGACATACAACAACTGCAAGTCATATGAGGCCTGTGATGACATCAGTCTGGGCTCATGTGGATGTATCAGTGGTATTCCGAGTGATGGAGAGTTGTGTGTGCTGGAGAGCGGTAAGAATCATGACCAAACAAGTCAACTGCAAATGTTCTCTAAAAAGCTGCATTAAAGTAAAACGAAACTGTTAAATGCATATACAGTAAAACATATACAGTAAAATGTATAATTTTGCATATAAATTAGTTAAAATCTATATTTTATTTAACATTATTTTATTGGAACTACTTTTGATTTTTTTTTTATGACGGATTACACATTGCTATTGATGATATAATTAATTAGCCTACATAAACATGTATATTATAATAAAACATACAAAGTACAATAATATGCTTGTTGTCTCTGCCACAGAACTGCCCTTCACAGACTTATTGTTTGAAATCGAGATGGAATCATCAAGCATCTCTGTGATCGATGAGATGAGGAGATATTTGCAGAACGTGACCTTTCCACTTCAGTTAGATGAGCTGGTTGAAGTATTAGATGTGGACATAACAACAGGTGATCATCAACATCACATGACCTTCATGAGCTTCTGAACACAAACACAGCAGTTCTGATCTGTTAAAAATGACCTTACATTTATGTTTTATCCTTTCTAAGTGTGCAATTTCAATGACAGTGGATACAAGTGCGTATGTGAGGATCAGTATTTCTGGCCGTGTGAAAAGTGCACAGAGTATGGGAGCTGTGATGACATCACTAACAACACATGCAGCTGCATCAATGACATTCCAACTGATAGACAGTTCTGTCAACCAGTCAACGAGATAACAAGTAAAATTGTTTTATACATTTCTTTTTGCAATCACACAGAAGTCCTCAGTTATTGTTACAGATTTTTTCTAATCCATTCTCATCCTTTTCCTGGAAGATAACACGACATGTGGTAAACCACCAACAGGTATATAAAAACATCTGATTTAAGTCTATATAACTGAAGCATTTTCATGCACGTTGGAAGAGAAGAGTAAATATTCTCTTTTTACTTCTTATCTTTCCTACACACTCCAGTTCCAGTTGAATATCTAACTGAAATTCAGATAGATGCCACGGATAATTTCATCATTGATCAGCTGATGAGCTATTTGATGGCTTTCAGTTTTCCATACAAAGTCAGTGACAGCACCAACATCACAGAAATCAACATTACTACTGGTACGAGCTTTGTTCTTTTGACTTGTACTTTATACATCATATATACTGCTAAAATTAATGATAAATTTGTGGATTCTGCTTTCCAGTGTGTTCATTGAACCAAACTCAGTATCAGTGTAAATGTGAGGGTCTGTTTGTTTGGCCAAATGACACGTGCCACTCATACGGGGCCTGTGATGACATCATTGATGGTTCTTGTACATGTATCAATGCACTTCCAGTTAATGGACAGTTCTGCCAGTTAAAAGAAGGTGAGCCATTACATTCATAAATCTTAAAAAACAACAACAACAACAACAACAAAAAAAACCACCACGACAATCACCAAGTAACATTTTATATTTGACATTTGATTTGTAACAACCCAATACAACTAAATTTCATGGAAGTGATTTCACACTTTTAATCTTGGTAACACTTTACAATGTCAGTAATAATCATGTATTAATACCTGAATTAATAATTATTTTACTATGAACTAATGATGAGTTAAGACATGTAGTAAATATTATACCATCTTAACTACACGTTAGTACCATAGACTAAAAAAAAGACGACGCCCCTTCGCTCTTTTCCATCAGAGAGAACTGAAGCCGCCAATGTCCCGATATGGCGCTGACATCTTGGAACTTAAGTCTGCGCACTTGCATTTTCGGCACCAGACATGCGCAGTCGTGAGCAGGAAGTAAAGCAAAAAAAAAAAGGAAACGAAATCAAGGCTGCGCCTTCACTTTTATTAAGTGGCCTCTGTCAGCTCTGTTCTTTTCCAATGTATAATAGAATGGATTTCATAACCCAAAACATAGATGAAAATGAATTATTTAACAAAATATTGGCAATGGATATAATGTTTTTTTTTATATTGGTAGTCAAATGATCATACAGATATTGTGTAAAAAAGCAGAAATCACATAAAATTAGTTCAGTGTATCAGCAATTGGACACTGGTGTATGAAAATAATGTGAATCAGAATCGGCTGATCTCTATTGCAGAGTAAGAACTCTCATAAAAATACAGCAACACAACAACATTCCAGAAGAAGGCTGTGGCTTTAAGAAAACCTGTTTTTTTTCGTTGTTTTTTGCAGCACTACCTTCTAACTACGAGATTGACATTGATGTGAGATTCTTCGACTTGTTCCTGGTGAACTACTTACGAAATCTCATCACAAATATCAGCCTGCCTTTGACTCTGAGCAACAGCATAAATATCACAGATATCGACATGACTACTGGTGAGAGCTGAATGTTTCATCACGTCACATACTAAGATGAGTTCAGTATTAGGACAAATTGACAGTTTGAACGCAGATGAATAAATCCTATTCTATTACAGTGTGTGGGTTAAATGGAACACAATATGAGTGCAAGTGTGAGGAGCGTCATGTTTGGCCCAATGACACCTGCAGGGCCTATCATGAGTGTGATGAGATTGTGGGAAGCACTTGTGGATGTATTCAAGCTCTCCCTTCAGAGGGTCCGCTTTGCCAGAGAGGTGAGAAATCACATTAGATCACAATTGATTTTACTCATTGACACTTGACATGTTTTGGTGGTTTATAAAATTGTAACATTTATGCAATAGCTTCTCACTATTCTTTTTTTTTCAGACATCAATGAATGTGAAGATGCAGTGTCAGTTTGTGGTCAATACTCAGACTGTATTAACATCATTGGGAGTCACAAGTGTTCATGCCGGAGTGGATTTATTTCCTCCAATAAAGACAGTCCTGTGAGCCGCAACAACTCATGTCAGGGTGAGTATTTTCAACTGATTTTGTTTTCTATTTTTATCTCATAAGATTGAGAGTGCAGAGCTGCTATATCTTTACAGGTTGTGTGAATACTTGTCTGAGTTTTAACTATTCCTGTTTAATGTGTTACATCACCTAACAAAATATATTTTTGTGTATTTTTCCCATCTAGGAAATATAATGTGAATAATTTAGCTTAAATACAAAAAGTCTTTCATGTCTTTAGCCTCTTTGTCTTATTTAATAGAGTAAAAATTATATATATATATATATATATATATATATATATATATTTTTTTTTTTTTTCCCCATAGATATAGATGAATGTCTGGTCAGTCCATCTGTCTGTGGTCCAGATTCCAACTGCACAAATGAAATAGGAAGTTACAATTGCTCATGTTTGAATGGATTCGCTGTAACAAATTCAAATCTCACCATCAGCATCAATAACCCGTGTAGAGGTAAATCCTATAATTACATTTATTTATAGTCTAATTTTGAAAAAAATAACCTAATGTAATTTTTTAGACATTTAATTTTTCAGTGAAATTATATTTAACAGTTTGTTGTTTATTTAACAGTGGAACAGCATTGTTTTTTTCAACTGTTGCAAACACAATTGTATGCATCCTCCATTTATAAAGTTATAAAAACATAAGAAAATATAGATTTGTGTTAAAGTGACATTCATATTTCAGTGTTCTTAATAAAAACAATACCCTTTTCATATCTTCCTGTAATATAGATGTCTATGAATGTCTAAATACATTAGAGGTCTGTGGTCCAAACTCTCGTTGCACCAACTCATTAGGGAGTTACAACTGTTCCTGCTTGATTGGGTTTAATGTAACAAATATGAATCAACCAATCAGCACCAGTAACCCATGCAATGGTAAGCATGTAGAAAATAAACTTCATCATGATGTATTTATTTACATTGTAAGTAGATTTGACAGAAATATCAATTAAATCTATTATTTTTTTGGTGTGTGTTTATGTTATTTATGTTTTCAGCCATGATAAAAGCTGCAGAAATACATAAATGAGTTATTAAAAAACTATTGAAAGAAATCCTGAATGGTTGAAAAATCTGTAAATAGTTTCCTTTGTGAACTTCGATTATTGTATTTGTAGATGGAAGGCATTGTCATAATTTATGGATGTTTTATCCTTTTTTTCTACAGTGACTCTACCTTTGACTGAATATCTGATTGAGATTCAGATCAATATTGTGGATAGTAGCGTCACTGATCAGCTGAGGACTCTTCTGATGTCTCTTAATTTGCCCTACATAATCAGTGACAGCACTAACATTACAGAAATCAACATAACTACTGGTACGAGCTCTGTCTCTGCTTTGTAATGTTAAATAGCTAAGAATAAACTTTATACGTCATGAGTACTGACATACATTATTTGATGTTTGGACTCTTCTTTTGCTTTTCAGTGTGTTCATTGAACCAAACGCAGTATCAGTGTAAATGTGAGGGTCTGTTTGTTTGGCCAAATGACACGTGTCACTCATACGTGGCCTGTGGTGGCATCACTAATGATTCATGTACATGTATCAATGCCCTTCCAGTGGATGGACAGCTCTGTCAAGGTGAGACACTGGCGTCATTCTACGACAACATCAGTTTTATCCCTTAAAAATTTCAGTTTTTCTTGCTTTGATATTGGAGTTTTGTCTTAAGGATATTAATAACACATTGATGTTCTTTTAAATGATAAAGCTTTAGACTACAAAGAACATCATTAAAAACTGGCGTTTTTGTTATTTCAGAAATGTAATTAATTGCATTAATTGTTCGGCTCAACCTGCTTCTGTTTGTTCTTGCAGTGCTGCCTTCTAAGTACATGATTGACATTGATGTGAGATTCTTCGACTTGTTCCTGGTGAACTACTTACGAAATCTCATCGGAAATATCAGCCTGCCTTTGACTCTGAGCAACAGCATAAATATCACAGATATCGACATGACTACTGGTGAGAGCTGAATGTTTCATCACGTCACATACTAAGATGAGTTCAGGATTAGGACAAATTGACAGTTTGAGTGCAGATGAATAAATCCTATTCTATTACAGTGTGTGGGTTAAATGGAACACAATATGAGTGCAAGTGTGAGGAGCGTCATGTTTGGCCCAATGACACCTGCAGGGCCTATCATGAGTGTGATGAGATTGTGGGAGGCACTTGTGGATGTATTCAAGCTCTCCCTTCAGAGGGTCCGCTTTGCCAGAGAGGTGAGAAATCACATTAGATCACAATTGATTTTACTCAGTGACACTTGACATGTTTTGGTGGTTTATAAAATTGTAACATTTATGCAATAGCTTCTCACTATTCTTTTTTTTCAGACATCAACGAATGTGAAGATGCAGTGTCAGTTTGTGGTCAATACTCAGACTGTATTAACATCATTGGGAGTCACAAGTGTTCATGCTGGAGTGGATTTATTTCCTCCAATAAAGACAGTCCTGTGAGCCGCAACAACTCATGTCAGGGTGAGTATTTTCAACTGATTTTGTTTTTTTATTTTTATCTCATAAGATTGAGAGTGTAGAGCTGCTATATCTTTAAAGTTTGTGTAAATACTAGTGTAAGTTTTAACTATTCCTGTTTGAGCTGTAACACCACCCAACAAATCATTTATGATTTTGTATTTTTTCCCATCTTGGAATTATAATGTGAATAATTTTGGTTAAATACACAAAATCATTCATGCCTTTAGCCTCTTTGCCTTATTTAATACAGTAAAAATAATATATATATATATTTTTTTTTATTTGTCTTTTTTCCCCCCATAGATATAGATGAATGTCTGGTCAGTCCATCTGTATGTGGTCCAGATTCCAACTGCACAAATGAAATAGGAAGTTACAATTGCTCATGTTTGAATGGATTCACTGTAACAAACTCAAATCTCACCATCAGCATCAATAATCCGTGTAGAGGTAAATCCTATAATTACATGTATTTATTGTCTAATTTTGAAAAATAATCTAATGTAATTTTTTAGACATTAATATATTTAACAGTTTGTTGTTTTATTAACAGTTGCACAGCATTGTTTTTTTAACTGTTGCATCCTCTATTTATAAAGTTATAAAAGCATAGGAAAATATAGATCTGTGTTAAAGTGACATTCATATTTCAGTGTTCTTAATAAAAACAATACCCTTTTCATATCTTCCTGTAATATAGATGTCAATGACTGTCTAAATACATTAGAGGTCTGTGGTCCAAACTCTCGTTGCACCAACTCATTTGGGAGTTACAACTGTTTCTGCTTGATTGGGTTTACTGTAACTAATATGAATCAACCAATCAGCGCCAGTAACCCATGCAATGGTAAGCATGTAGAAAATATACTTCATCATGATGTATTTAATTTACATTGTAAGTAGATTTGACAGAAATATCAATTAAATCTATTATATGGTTTGGTGTGTGTTTATGTTATTTATGTTTTCAGCCATGATAAATTTGCTGAAATACATAATCGAGTTATTAAAAAAGTGTTTAATGAAATCCTGAATGATTGAAAAATCTGTAAATAGTTTCCTTTGTGAACTTCGATTATTGTATTTTTCAGATGGAAGGCATTGTCATAATTTCTGTATGTTTTATCCTTTTTCTCTACAGTGACTCTACCTTTGACTGAATATCTGATTGAAATTCAGATCAATAGTGTGGATAGTAGCGTCACTGATCAGCTGAGGACTCTTCTGATGTTTTTAAATTTGCCCTACATAATCAGTGACAGCACTAACATTACAGAAATCAACATAACTACTGGTACGAGCTCTGTCTCTGCTTTGTAATGCTAAATAGCTAAGAATAAACTTTATACGTCATGAGTACTGACATACATTATTTGATGTTTGGACTCTTCTTTTGCTTTTCAGTGTGTTCATTGAACCAAACGCAGTATCAGTGTAAATGTGAGGGTCTGTTTGTTTGGCCAAATGACACGTGTCACTCATACGTGGCCTGTGGTGGCATCACTAATGATTCATGTACATGTATCAATGCCCTTCCAGTGGATGGACAGTTCTGTCAAGGTGAGACACTGGCGTCATTCTACGACAACATCAGTTTTATCCCTTTAATTATTTTAAGTTTGTCCTGCTTTGATTTTACTGCATTTTGCCACTAGGATTAACACACTGATTATGTGCTTGTTTTGTTTGCTAATAACTCTGTGTAAGACACATGGTTTATTGTATGGAGTTCTGTCATAAAAAGATATTAATAACACATTGATGTTCTTTTAAATGATAAAGCTTAGACTACAAAGAATGTCAATAAAAAACTGACGTTTTTGTTATTTCAGAAATGTAATTAATTGCATTAATTGTTCGGCTCAACCTGCTTCTGTTTGTTCTTGCAGTGCTGCCTTCTAAGTACATGATTGACATTGATGTGAGATTCTTCGACTTGTTCCTGGTGAACTACTTACGAAATCTCATCGGAAATATCAGCCTGCCTTTGACTCTGAGCAACAGCATAAATATCACAGATATCGACATGACTACTGGTGAGAGCTGAATGTTTCATCACGTCACATACTAAGATGAGTTCAGTATTAGGACAAATTGACAGTTTGAACGCAGATGAATAAATCCTATTCTATTACAGTGTGTGGGTTAAATGGAACACAATATGAGTGCAAGTGTGAGGAGCGTCATGTTTGGCCCAATGACACCTGCAGGGCCTATCATGAGTGTGATGAGATTGTGGGAAGCACTTGTGGATGTATTCAAGCTCTCCCTTCAGAGGGTCCGCTTTGCCAGAGAGGTGAGAAATCACATTAGATCACAATTGATTTTACTCATTGACACTTGACATGTTTTGGTGGTTTATAAAATTGTAACATTTATGCAATAGCTTCTCACTATTCTTTTTTTTTCAGACATCAATGAATGTGAAGATGCAGTGTCAGTTTGTGGTCAATACTCAGACTGTATTAACATCATTGGGAGTCACAAGTGTTCATGCCGGAGTGGATTTATTTCCTCCAATAAAGACAGTCCTGTGAGCCGCAACAACTCATGTCAGGGTGAGTATTTTCAACTGATTTTGTTTTCTATTTTTATCTCATAAGATTGAGAGTTCAGAGCTGCTATATCTTTAAAGTTTGTGTAAATACTAGTGTAAGTTTTAACTATTCCTGTTTGAGCTGTAACACCACCCAACAAATCATTTATGATTTTGTATTTTTTCCCATCTTGGAATTATAATGTGAATAATTTTGGTTAAATACACAAAGTCATTCATGTCTTTAGCCTCTTTGCCTTATTTAATACAGTAAAAATAATATATATATATATATTTTTTTTTTATTTGTCTTTTTTTCCTCCATAGATATAGATGAATGTCTGGTCAGTCCATCTGTATGTGGTCCAGATTCCAACTGCACAAATGAAATAGGAAGTTACAATTGCTCATGTTTGAATGGATTCACTGTAACAAACTCAAATCTCACCATCAGCATCAATAACCCGTGTAGAGGTAAATCCTATAATTACATGTATTTATTGTCTAATTTTGAAAAATAATCTAATGTAATTTTTTAGACATTAATATATTTAACAGTTTGTTGTTTTATTAACAGTTGCACAGCATTGTTTTTTCAACTGTTGCATCCTCTATTTATAAAGTTATAAAAGCATAGGAAAATATAGATCTGTGTTAAAGTGACATTCATATTTCAGTGTTCCTAATAAAAACAATTCCCTTTTCATATCTTCCTGTAATATAGATGTTAATGAATGTCTAAATACATTAGAGGTCTGTGGTCCAAACTCTCGTTGCACCAACTCATTAGGGAGTTTCAACTGTTCCTGCTTGATTGGGTTTACTGTAACAAATATGAATCAACCAATCAGCGCCAGTAACCCATGCAATGGTAAGCATGTAGAAAATATACTTCATCATGATGTATTTAATTTACATTGTAAGTAGATTTGACAGAAATATCAATTAAATCTATTATATGGTTTGGTGTGTGTTTATGTTATTTATGTTTTCAGCCATGATAAATTTGCTGAAATACATAATCGAGTTATTAAAAAAGTGTTTAATGAAATCCTGAATGATTGAAAAATCTGTAAATAGTTTCCTTTGTGAACTTCGATTATTGTATTTTTCAGATGGAAGGCATTGTCATAATTTCTGTATGTTTTATCCTTTTTTTCTACAGTGACTCTACCTTTGACTGAATATCTGATTGAAATTCAGATCAATAGTGTGGATAGTAGCGTCACTGATCAGCTGAGGACTCTTCTGATGTTTTTAAATTTGCCCTACATAATCAGTGACAGCACTAACATTACAGAAATCAACATAACTACTGGTACGAGCTCTGTCTCTGCTTTGTAATGCTAAATAGCTAAGAATAAACTTTATACGTCATGAGTACTGACATACATTATTTGATGTTTGGACTCTTCTTTTGCTTTTCAGTGTGTTCATTGAACCAAACGCAGTATCAGTGTAAATGTGAGGGTCTGTTTGTTTGGCCAAATGACACGTGTCACTCATACGTGGCCTGTGGTAGCATCACTAATGATTCATGTACATGTATCAATGCCCTTCCAGTGGATGGACAGTTCTGTCAAGGTGAGACACTGGCGTCATTCTACGACAACATCAGTTTTATCCCTTAAAAATTTCAGTTTTTCTTGCTTTGATATTGGAGTTTTGTCTTAAGGATATTAATAACACATTGATGTTCTTTTAAATGATAAAGCTTAGACTACAAAGAACATCATTAAAAAACTGACGTTTTTGTTATTTTAGAAATGTAATTAATTGCATTAATTGTTTGGCTCAACCTGCTTCTGTTTGTTCTTGCAGTGCTGCCTTCTAAGTACATGATTGACATTGATGTGAGATTCTTCGACTTGTTCCTGGTGAACTACTTACGAAATCTCATCACAAATATCAGCCTGCCTTTGACTCTGAGCAACAGCATAAATATCACAGATATCGACATGACTACTGGTGAGAGCTGAATGTTTCATCACGTCACATACTAAGATGAGTTCAGTATTAGGACAAATTGACAGTTTGAGTGCAGATGAATAAATCCTATTCTATTACAGTGTGTGGGTTAAATGGAACACAATATGAGTGCAAGTGTGAGGAGCGTCATGTTTGGCCCAATGACACCTGCAGGGCCTATCATGAGTGTGATGAGATTGTGGGAGGCACTTGTGGATGTATTCAAGCTCTCCCTTCAGAGGGTCCGCTTTGCCAGAGAGGTGAGAAATCACATTAGATCACAATTGATTTTACTCAGTGACACTTGACATGTTTTGGTGGTTTAGAAAATTGTAACATTTATGCAATAGCTTCTCACTATTCTTTTTTCTTTCTCAGACATCAATGAATGTGAAGATGCAGTGTCAGTTTGTGGTCAATACTCAGACTGTATTAACATCATTGGGAGTCACAAGTGTTCATGCCGGAGTGGATTTATTTCCTCCAATAAAGACAGTCCTGTGAGCCGCAACAACTCATGTCAGGGTGAGTATTTTCAACTGATTTTGTTTTCTATTTTTATCTCATAAGATTGAGAGTGTAGAGCTGCTATATCTTTAAAGTTTGTGTAAATACTAGTGTAAGTTTTAACTATTCCTGTTTGAGCTGTAACACCACCCAACAAATCATTTATGATTTTGTATTTTTTTTTCCATCTTGGAATTATAATGTGAATAATTTTGGTTAAATACACAAAGTCATTCATGCCTTTAGCCTCTTTGCCTTATTTAATACAGTAAAAATAATATATATATATATATATATTTTTTTTATTTGTCTTTTTTCCCCCCATAGATATAGATGAATGTCTGGTCAGTCCATCTGTATGTGGTCCAGATTCCAACTGCACAAATGAAATAGGAAGTTACAATTGCTCATGTTTGAATGGATTCACTGTAACAAACTCAAATCTCACCATCAGCATCAATAATCCGTGTAGAGGTAAATCCTATAATTACATGTATTTATTGTCTAATTTTGAAAAATAATCTAATGTAATTTTTTAGACATTAATATATTTAACAGTTTGTTGTTTTATTAACAGTTGCACAGCATTGTTTTTTTAACTGTTGCATCCTCTATTTATAAAGTTATAAAAGCATAGGAAAATATAGATCTGTGTTAAAGTGACATTCATATTTCAGTGTTCTTAATAAAAACAATACCCTTTTCATATCTTCCTGTAATATAGATGTCAATGACTGTCTAAATACATCAGAGGTCTGTGGTCCAAACTCTCATTGCACCAACTCATTTGGGAGTTACAACTGTTTCTGCTTGATTGGGTTTACTGTAACAAATATGAATCAACCAATCAGCGCCAGTAACCCATGCAATGGTAAGCATGTAGAAAATATACTTCATCATGATGTATTTAATTTAAATTGTAAGTAGATTTGACAGAAATATCAATTAAATCTATTATATGGTTTGGTGTGTGTTTATGTTATTTATGTTTTCAGCCATGATAAATTTGCTGAAATACATAATCGAGTTATTAAAAAAGTGTTTAATGAAATCCTGAATGATTGAAAAATCTGTAAATAGTTTCCTTTGTGAACTTCGATTATTGTATTTTTCAGATGGAAGGCATTGTCATAATTTCTGTATGTTTTATCCTTTTTTTCTACAGTGACTCTACCTTTGACTGAATATCTGATTGAAATTCAGATCAATAGTGTGGATAGTAGCGTCACTGATCAGCTGAGGACTCTTCTGATATTTTTAAATTTGCCCTACATAATCAGTGACAGCACTAACATTACAGAAATCAACATAACTACTGGTACGAGCTCTGTCTCTGCTTTGTAATGCTAAATAGCTAAGAATAAACTTTATACGTCATGAGTACTGACATACATTATTTGATGTTTGGACTCTTCTTTTGCTTTTCAGTGTGTTCATTGAACCAAACGCAGTATCAGTGTAAATGTGAGGGTCTGTTTGTTTGGCCAAATGACACGTGTCACTCATACGTGGCCTGTGGTGGCATCACTAATGATTCATGTACATGTATCAATGCCCTTCCAGTGGATGGACAGTTCTGTCAAGGTGAGACACTGGCGTCATTCTACGACAACATCAGTTTTATCCATTTAATTAATTTCAGTTTTTCCTGCTTTGATTTTACTGCATTTTGCCACTAGGATTAACACACTGATTATGTGCTTGTTTTGTTTGCAAATAACTCTGTGTAAGACACATGGTTTATTGTATGGAGTTTTGTCATAAAGATATTAATAACACATTGATGATCTTTTAAATGATAAAGCTTAGACTACAAAGAACATCAATTAATTTTTTGTTATTATAGAAATGTAATTAATTGCATTAATTGTTCGGCTCAACCTGCTTCTGTTTGTTCTTGCAGTGCTGCCTTCTAAGTACATGATTGACATTGATGTGAGATTCTTCGACTTGTTCCTGGTGAACTACTTACGAAATCTCATCACAAATATCAGCCTGCCTTTGACTCTGAGCAACAGCATAAATATCACAGATATCGACATGACTACTGGTGAGAGCTGAATGTTTCATCACGTCACATACTAAGATGAGTTCAGTATTAGGACAAATTGACAGTTTGAACGCAGATAAATAAATCCTATTCTATTACAGTGTGTGGGTTAAATGGAACACAATATGAGTGCAAGTGTGAGGAGCGTCATGTTTGGCCCAATGACACCTGCAGGGCCTATCATGAGTGTGATGAGATTGTGGGAGGCACTTGTGGATGTATTCAAGCTCTCCCTTCAGAGGGTCCGCTTTGCCAGAGAGGTAAGAAATCACATTAGATCACAATTGATTTTACTCATTGACACTTGACATGTTTTGGTGGTTTATAAAATTGTAACATTTATGCAATAGCTTCTCACTATTCTTTTTTCTTTCTCAGACATCAATGAATGTGAAGATGCAGTGTCAGTTTGTGGTCAATACTCAGACTGTATTAACATCATTGGGAGTCACAAGTGTTCATGCTGGAGTGGATTTATTTCCTCCAATAAAGACAGTCCTGTGAGCCGCAACAACTCATGTCAGGGTGAGTATTTTCAACTGATTTTGTTTTTTTATTTTTTTTTCTTATAAAATTGAGAGTGCAGAGCTGCTATATCTTTACAGTTTGTGTGAATACTAGTGTGAGTTTTAACTGTTCCCGTTTTAGCTGTTACACCACCCAACATTTTTTGTTTTGTTGTTTTCCCATCTTGGAATTATAATGTGAATAATTTTGTTTAAATACACAGAGTCTTTCATGCCTTTAGCCTCTTTGCCTTATTTAATACAGTAAAAAATAATATAATTTTTTATTTGTCTCCCCCCCCATAGATATAGATGAATGTCTGGTCAGTCCATCTGTATGTGGTCCAGATTCCAACTGCACAAATGAAATAGGAAGTTACAATTGCTCATGTTTGAATGGATTCACTGTAACAAACTCAAATCTCACCATCAGCATCAATAATCCGTGTAGAGGTAATCCTGTAATTACTTTTATTTATAGTCTAAGTTTGAAAAATAATCTAATGTAATTTTTTTAGACATTTAATTTTTCAGTGAAATTATATTTAACAGTTTGTTGTTTATTTAACAGTTAAACAGCATTGTTTTTTTACTATTGCATGCACAATTGTATGCATCCTCTATTTATAAAGTTATAAAAACATAAGAAAATATAGATTTGTGTTAAAGTGACATTCATATTTCAGTGTTCCTAATAAAAACAATACCCTTTTCATATCTTCCTGTAATATAGATGTCAATGACTGTCTAAATACATCAGAGGTCTGTGGTCCAAACTCTCATTGCACCAACTCATTAGGGAGTTTCAACTGTTTCTGCTTGATTGGGTTTAATGTAACAAATATGAATCAACCAATCAGCACCAGTAACCCATGCAATGGTAAGCATGTAGAAAATATACTTCATCATGATGTATTTAATTTAAATTGTAAGTAGATTTGACAGAAATATCAATTAAATTTATTATATGGTTTGGTGTGTGTTTATGTTATTTATGTTTTCAGCTATGATAAATTTGCTGAAATACATAAACGAGTAATTAAAAAAGTGTTGAATGAAATCCTGAATGGTTGAAAAATTTGTAAATAGTTTCCTTTGTGAACTTCAATTATTGTATTTGTAGGTGGAAGGCGTAGTCATAATTTCTGGATGTTTTTATCTTTTTTTCTACAGTGACTCTACCTTTGACTGAATATCTGATTGAAATTCAGATCAATAGTGTGGATAGTAGCGTCACTGATCAGCTGAGGACTCTTCTGATGTTTTTAAATTTGCCCTACATAATCAGTGACAGCACTAACATTACAGAAATCAACATAACTACTGGTACGAGCTCTGTCTCTGCTTTGTAATGCTAAATAGCTAAGAATAAACTTTATACGTCATGAGTACTGACATACATTATTTGATGTTTGGACTCTTCTTTTGCTTTTCAGTGTGTTCATTGAACCAAACGCAGTATCAGTGTAAATGTGAGGGTCTGTTTGTTTGGCCAAATGACACGTGTCACTCATACGTGGCCTGTGGTGGCATCACTAATGATTCATGTACATGTATCAATGCCCTTCCAGTGGATGGACAGTTCTGTCAAGGTGAGACACTGGCGTCATTCTACGACAACATCGGTTTTATCCCTTTAATTATTTTAAGTTTGTCCTGCTTTGATTTTACTGCGTTTTGCCACTAGGATTAACACACTGATTATGTGCTTGTTTTGTTTGCTAATAACTCTGTGTAAGACACATGGTTTATTGTATGGAGTTTTGTCATAAAGATATTAATAACACATTGACGTTCTTTTAAATGATAAAGCTTAGACTACAGAGAACGTCAATTACTTTTTTTTTATTTTAAAAATGTAATTAATTGCATTAATTGTTTGGCTCAACCTGCTTCTGTTTGTTCTTGCAGTGCTGCCTTCTAAGTACATGATTGACATTGATGTGAGATTCTTCGACTTGTTCCTGGTGAACTACTTACGAAATCTCATCACAAATATCAGCCTGCCTTTGACTCTGAGCAACAGCATAAATATCACAGATATCGACATGACTACTGGTGAGAGCTGAATGTTTCATCACGTCACATACTAAGATGAGTTCAGTATTAGGACAAATTGACAGTTTGAACGCAGATAAATAAATCCTATTCTATTACAGTGTGTGGGTTAAATGGAACACAATATGAGTGCAAGTGTGAGGAGCGTCATGTTTGGCCCAATGACACCTGCAGGGCCTATCATGAGTGTGATGAGATTGTGGGAGGCACTTGTGGATGTATTCAAGCTCTCCCTTCAGAGGGTCCGCTTTGCCAGAGAGGTAAGAAATCACATTAGATCACAATTGATTTTACTCATTGACACTTGACATGTTTTGGTGGTTTAGAAAATTGTAACATTTATGCAATAGCTTCTCACTATTCTTTTTTCTTTTTCAGACATCAACGAATGTGAAGATGCAGTGTCAGTTTGTGGTCAATACTCAGACTGTATTAACATCATTGGGAGTCACAAGTGTTCATGCTGGAGTGGATTTATTTCCTCCAATAAAGACAGTCCTGTGAGCCGCAACAACTCATGTCAGGGTGAGTATTTTCAACTGATTTTGTTTTCTATTTTTATCTCATAAAATTGAGAGTGCAGAGCTGCTATATCTTTACAGTTTGTGTGAATACTAGTGTGAGTTTTAACTGTTCCCGTTTGAGCTGTTACACCACCCAACATTTTTTTTTTCCCCATTTTGGAATTATAATGTGAATAATTTTGTTAAATACACAAAGTATTTCATGTCGTTAGATACTTTGCCTTATTTAATACAGTAAAAAATAATATATAATTTTTTATTTGTCTCCCCCCCCCCATAGATATAGATGAATGTCTGGTCAGTCCATCTGTATGTGGTCCAGATTCCAACTGCACAAATGAAATAGGAAGTTACAATTGCTCATGTTTGCATGGATTCACTGTAACAAACTCAAATCTCTCCATCAGCATCAATAACCCGTGTAGAGGTAAATCCTAAAATTACATTTATTTATAGTCTAAGTTTGGAAAATAATCTAATGTAATTTTTTTAGACATTTAATTTTTCAGTGAAATTATATTTAACAGTTTGTTGTTTATTTAACAGTTGAACAGCATTTTTTTCAACTTTTGCAAACACAATTGCGTGCATTCTCCATTTATAAAGATATAAAAACATGAGAAAATATAGATTTGTGTTAAAGTGACATTCATATTTCAGTGTTCCTAATAAAAACAATACCCTCTTCATATCTTCCTGTAATATAGATGTCAATGACTGTCTAAATACATTAGAGGTCTGTGGTCCAAACTCTCATTGCACCAACTCATTAGGGAGTTTCAACTGTTTCTGCTTGATTGGGTTTAATGTAACAAATATGAATCAACCAATCAGCACCAGTAACCCATGCAATGGTAAGCATGTAGAAAATATACTTCATCATGATGTATTTAATTTACATTGTAAGTAGATTTGACAGAAATATCAATTAAATTTATTTTATGGTTCGGTGTGTGTTTATGTTAATTATGTTTTCAGCCATGATAAAAGCTGCTGAAATACATAAACGTGTAATTAAAAAACTATTGAATGAAATCCTGAATGTTTTGAAAATCTGTAAATTGTTTCCTTTGTGAACTTCGATTATTGTGCATAGTCATAATTTCTGGATGTTTTTATCTTTTTTTCTACAGTGACTCTACCTTTGACTGAATATCTGATTGAAATTCAGATCAATAGTGTGGATAGTAGCGTCACTGATCAGCTGAGGACTCTTCTGATGTTTTTAAATTTGCCCTACATAATCAGTGACAGCACTAACATTACAGAAATCAACATAACTACTGGTACGAGCTCTGTCTCTGCTTTGTAATGTTAAATAGCTAAGAATAAACTTTATACGTCATGAGTACTGACATACATTATTTGATGTTTGGACTCTTCTTTTGCTTTTCAGTGTGTTCATTGAACCAAACGCAGTATCAGTGTAAATGTGAGGGTCTGTTTGTTTGGCCAAATGACACGTGTCACTCATACGTGGCCTGTGGTGGCATCACTAATGATTCATGTACATGTATCAATGCCCTTCCAGTGGATGGACAGTTCTGTCAAGGTGAGACACTGGCGTCATTCTACGACAACATCAGTTTTATCCCTTTAATTCATTTCAGTTTTTCCTGCTTTGCTTTTACTGCATTTTGCCACTAGGATTAACACACTGATTATGTGCTTGTTTTTGTTTGCTAATAACTCTGTGTAAGACACATGGTTTATTGTATGGAGTTCTGTCATAAAAAGATATTAATAACACATTGATGTTCTTTTAAATGATAAAGCTTAGACTACAAAGAATGTCAATAAAAAACTGACGTTTTTGTTATTTCAGAAATGTAATTAATTGCATTAATTGTTCGGCTCAACCTGCTTCTGTTTGTTCTTGCAGTGCTGCCTTCTAAGTACATGATTGACATTGATGTGAGATTCTTCGACTTGTTCCTGGTGAACTACTTACGAAATCTCATCACAAATATCAGCCTGCCTTTGACTCTGAGCAACAGCATAAATATCACAGATATCGACATGACTACTGGTGAGAGCTGAATGTTTCATCACGTCACATACTAAGATGAGTTCAGTATTAGGACAAATTGACAGTTTGAGTGCAGATGAATAAATCCTATTCTATTACAGTGTGTGGGTTAAATGGAACACAATATGAGTGCAAGTGTGAGGAGCGTCATGTTTGGCCCAATGACACCTGCAGGGCCTATCATGAGTGTGATGAGATTGTGGGAGGCACTTGTGGATGTATTCAAGCTCTCCCTTCAGAGGGTCCGCTTTGCCAGAGAGGTGAGAAATCACATTAGATCACAATTGATTTTACTCATTGACACTTGACATGTTTTGGTGGTTTAGAAAATTGTAACATTCATGCAATAGCTTCTCACTATTCTTTTTTCTTTCTCAGACATCAATGAATGTGAAGATGCAGTGTCAGTTTGTGGTCAATACTCAGACTGTATTAACATCATTGGGAGTCACAAGTGTTCATGCCGGAGTGGATTTATTTCCTCCAATAAAGACAGTCCTGTGAGCCGCAACAACTCATGTCAGGGTGAGTATTTTCCACTGATTTTGTTTTCTATTTTTATCTCATAAAATTGAGAGTGTAGAGCTGCTATATCTTTACAGGTTGTGTGAATACTAGTGTGAGTTTTAACTGTTCCTGTTTAAAGGAGTAGTTCATTTTAAAAAAAAAACTTTTGCTGATAATTTACTCACCCCCATGTCATCCAAGATGTCCATGTCTTTCTTTCTTCAGTCGAAAAGAAATTAAGGTTTTTGATGAAAACATCCCAGGATTTTCTCCATATAATGGACTTCACTGGGAACCAAATAGTTTAAGGTCCAAATGAGAGTTTCAGTGCAGCTTCAAAGGCTTTAAACGACATCAGACGATGAATAAGGGTCTTACCTAGGACCCTTCGAGTCATGACTCGAAAAAAGATTTGTTCATTTTAATGAACAAGTTTGAACACTAGAGTCACAAATGCTCATCAAAGAACAGAGCAAGGCGAGCATTTGTGCTTATAAAACTTAAACTTTTTAATTTATTTTTTAAATGGCCGATCGTTTCGCTAGGTAAGACCCTTATTCATCGTCTGGTGTCGTTTAAAGCCCTTGGAAGTTACACTGAAACTCTCATTTGGACCTTAAACCGTTTGATTCCTAATGAAGTCCATTATATGGAGAAAATCCTGGAATGTTTTCATCAAAAACCTTAATTTCTTTTCAACTGAAGAAAGAAAGACATGGACATCTTGGATGTCATGGGGGTGAGTAAATTATCAGCAAAAGATTTTTTTTAAAAGTGAACTACTCCTTTAAGCTGTTACACCACCAAACAAATTATTTATTTTTTTGTATTTTTCCCCGTCTTGGAATTATAATGTGAATAATGTTGTTTAAATACAAAAAGTCTTTCATGTCTTTAGCCTCTTTGCCTTATTTAATACAGTAAAAATAATATATATTTTTATTATTTGTCAAATTTTTTTCCCCCTATAGATATAGATGAATGTCTGGTCAGTCCATCTGTCTGTGGTCCAGATTCCAACTGCACAAATGAAATAGGAAGTTACAATTGCTCATGTTTGGATGGATTCACTGTAACAAACTCAAATCTCTCCATCAGCATCAATAACCCGTGTAGAGGTAATCCTGTAATTACTTTTATTTATTGTCTAATTTTGAAAAGTAATCTAATGTAATTTTTTAGACATTTAATTTTTCAGTGAAATTCTATTTGTTGTTTATTTAACAGTCGAACAGCATTGTTTTTTTCAACTGTTGCAAACACAATTGTATCCATCCTCTATAAAAACATAAGAAAATATAGATTTGTGTTAAAGTGACATTCATATTTCAGTGTTCCTAATAAAAACAATACCCTTTTCATATCTTCCTGTAATATAGATGTCTATGAATGTCTAAATACATCAGAGGTCTGTGGTCCAAACTCTCGTTGCACCAACTCATTAGGGAGTTTCAACTGTTTCTGCTTGATTGGGTTTAATGTAACAAATATGAATCAACCAATCAGCGCCAGTAACCCATGCAATGGTAAGCATGTAGAAAATATACTTCATCATGATGTATTTAATTTACATTGTAAGTAGATTTGACAGAAATATCAATTTAATCTATTATATGGTTTGGTGTGTGTTTCTGTTATTTATGTTTTCAGCCATGATAAAAGCTGCAGAAATACATTAACAAGTTATTTAAAAAAAACTGTTGAATGAAATCCCTAATGGTTGAAAAATCTGTAAATATATAATAATAAAAAATAATAAAATAATAAAAATCAGAGTGCAGAGCTGCTATATCTTTACAGTTTGTGTGAATACTAGTGTGAGTTTTAACTGTTCCTGTTTGAAGTGTTACATCACCCAACAAATTATAATTTTTTTTGTATTTTTCCAGTCTTGGAATTATACTGTGAATAATTTTGTTTAAATACACAAAGTCTTTCATGTCTTTAGCCTCTTTGCCTTATTTAATACAGTAAAAATAATAGGTTTATTTTTTAGTTGTCTTTTCCCCCCCATAGATATAGATGAATGTCTGGTCAGTCCATCTGTCTGTGGTCCAGATTCCAACTGCACAAATGAAATAGGAAGTTACAATTGCTCATGTTTGGATGGATTCACTGTAACAAACTCAAATCTCACCATCAGCATCAATAACCCGTGTAGAGGTACATTCTAGATTCATATCTCTGTGTTCTCTAACTTTAAATAATAAACTAGATGTTTATGTGCACCATTAGTCTAAAAATACTACCAAAATAAATAGCAAATATTTTTTTAATAGTAACATTATGAAATTTTTATTTGTTTCCTACTTTGGACAAAATATTCTAAATAAAATATTAGATTGTAAGGTTGGGCAGTTAATGAGTTGACCTCCACATTCTGTATGAGGAAAAAATAAACCTAAAGAGGGAACTGACTTTTAATTTATTTCTTTGCCTGCAATTTTCTTTTACTAAAGATGTGAATGAATGTGTCGAGAGATCAGAGGTCTGCGGTCCAAACTCAAACTGCAGCAACACTGTTGGGAGTTACAATTGCTCGTGCAAGAGTGGATATAATGTAACAGACCCAAACCTGCCTATAAACAGCAGTAACACATGTAGAGGTATGATTGACAGCAAAAGCTCACAGTTGAAATTCTTGACAAATAACAGGACTATTGAGAAAATTATAATTCTCTTTTTGTTAGTACCCCCAAATACTCTGTTAACAGTAACATTGTCAATATTTATGTATTCAAAGCATATTTTGAGATGTTAGTCAAAAATCTCAGAGTTCATCACATTTCCCCAATTATTTTTCTTTTCAGTGCATGTGTTTTTATCCACATGAGTTATGCAAGTGTTTTTGGACATACATAAGCCATACTTCTTTATAATTCTTATTCATTTTCTATAAAACATTGTTTTTAAATAGATACAAGTTTAAAAAAAACTTAGTTTTGTGGTCTTTTTTGTTTAAAAATGTTGTTATTGTCCTTTCTCAGTTCTTATTGTCCTAGTATATATGTAGAGGTTTTTAGACACCAGATGTCTTTCATGCTTTTGTGTGTTTATATATTTGTATGTTTTACATTATATTTGTTTTCCACTCCAGATATAGATGAATGTCTGGTCAGTCCATCTGTCTGTGGTCCAGATTCCAACTGCACAAATGAAATAGGAAGTCACAATTGCTCATGTTTGGATGGATTCACTGTAACAAACTCAAATCTCACCATCAGCATCAATAACCCGTGTAGAGGTACAGTTTAGATTTGTGTTTAGTCTACCTTACATAATTATCTAGAATTTATCCACTGAATGATTACATTGAATTTTGTAAATGAACCATTGTATTGTAAAGATGACAAGGAATGAGATTAAACTGACCCAAACTGTTCTTCTTCCCATAACTTCCTTTTACTAAAGATGTGGATGAATGTGTCGAGAGATCAGAGGTCTGCGGTCCAAACTCAAACTGCAGCAACACTGTTGGGAGTTACAATTGCTCGTGCAAGAGTGGATATAATGTAACAGACCCAAACCTGCCTATAAACAGCAATAACACATGCAAAGGTATGACTGACTGATGAAGCATTTAGTGCTAATAAATTAATGACAAAGAAAATGGTTATTGGGAAGCTAATAACTTGTTTTATTATCATTTTGTTTCTCTTTTTTACAAATAGTGTTAACAGGAATATAGCCAATTTATATGTATTATAAAGCACAATCTTAGATGTTGCTTAATAAAACTGAATGTTTTATTGTTGAAGTCTTTTGTGTGAAGATTGACATAAAAATCCCAAAATATCCCCAATAATTATTTTCATCTCAGTGCATGTTATTATTTTCATCACACAGGAGTAATGCAAGTGTTTTGGGCATACACACACCAGAAATCTTTTAAAATTTGTTCTCAGTTCTTATTAACCTCGTGTAGATACAGATGTCTTTAATGTTTTATATACTTCTGTCTTCATCTTATACATTAACTTTGCTTTGTTTTTTCCACTCCAGATATAGATGAATGTCTGCTCAGTCCATCTGTCTGTGGTCCAGATTCCAACTGCACAAATGAAATAGGAAGTCACAATTGCTCATGTTTGGATGGATTCACTGTAACAAACTCAAATCTCACCATCAGCATCAATAACCCGTGTAGAGGTACAGTTTAGATTCATATCTCTGTGTTCTCTAACATTAAACAATAAACTATATGTTTATGTGCACCATTAGACTAAACAATACTACTAAAATAAATAGCAAATATATTTTTTATAGTAACATGAATGTTTTAATTGTTTCCTACTTTAGATAAAATAATCTAAATAAAATATTAGATTGTAAGGTTGGGCAGTTAATGAGTTGACCTCCACATTCTGTACGAGGAAAGAGTAAACCTAAAGAGGGAACTGATTTTTAATTTATTTCTTTGCCTGCAATTTTCTTTTACTAAAGATGTGAATGAATGTGTCGAGAGATCAGAGGTCTGTGGTCCAAACTCAAACTGCAGCAACACTGTTGGGAGTTACAATTGCTCGTGCAAGAGTGGATATAATGTAACAGACCCAAACCTGCCTATAAACAGCAGTAACCCATGTAGAGGTATGATTGACTGATGAAGCACTTGGTGCTAATAATTTCATGACAAAGAAAATGGGTATTAGGAAGCTAATAACTTGTTTTATTATCATTTTGATTCTCGGTTTTACAAATAAAATGTTAACAGGAACATCGCCATTGAATATGTATTCTAAAACACAATCGGAGATGTTGCTTAATAAAACTGAATGTTTTGTTGTGGAAGTCTGTTGTGTGAAGATTGACAAATCTCGCAATATTTCCCCAATAATTATTTTCATCTCAGTGCATTTTATTATTTTCATCGTTATGTGTTTTTGACATACATAAGCCAGAAATCTTTTAAAATTCGTTCTCAGTTCTTGTTAACCTTGTATAGATACAGATGTCTTTAATGTTTTATTTACTCATATCTTTGTTATACATTAACTGTGCTTTGTTTTTCCCCCCATAGATATAGATGAATGTCTGGTCAGTCCATCTGTCTGTGGTCCAGATTCCAACTGCACAAATGAAATAGGAAGTTACAATTGCTCGTGTTTGGATGGATTCACTGTAACAAACTCAAATCTCACCATCAGCATCATTAACCCGTGTAGAGGTACCGTTTAGATTTGTGTTTAGTCTAACCTACCTTATATAATTATCTAGAATTTATCCATTTAACATTTACATTGAATTTTGTAAATGAAGCATTGTATTGTAAAGATGACAAGGAATGAGATTAAACTGACCCAAACTGTTCTTCTTCCCATAACCCCCTTTTACTAAAGATGTGAATGAATGTTTTGAGAGATCAGAGATCTGCGGTCCAAACTCAAACTGCAGCAACACTGTTGGGAGTTACAATTGCTTTTGCAAGAGTGGATATAATGTAACAGACCCAAACCTGCCTATAAACAGCAATAACACATGCAAAGGTATGACTGACAGCAAAAGCTCATAGTTCAAATTCATGAACAGGAGAACAGGAGTATTGAGAAACTTATTATTTTTGTTGTTGTTAGTTTTATTAGTACCCCCAAATATGCTGTTAACAATAACATTGATAATATTTTTGTATTCAAAGCATATTTTTAGATCTTTGTAAAAAATCCCAGAGCCCCTCATATTTCCCCCAATTATTTTTCTTTTCAGTGCATGTATTTTTATCCACAGGAGCTATGCAAGTGTTTTTTGGACATACATAAGCCATTCTTCTTTATAATTCTTATTCATTTTCTTTAAAATGATGTTTTGACATAGATACAAGTTTAAAAATCTTAGTTTTGTGGTCGTTTGTGTTTAAAAATGTTGTTATTGTCCTTTCTCAGTTCTTATTGTCCTTGTATATATGTAGAGGTTGTTAGACACCAGATGTCTTTTATGCTTTTGTGTGTTTATATTTGTATGTTTTACATTATATTTTTTTTCCACTCCAGATATAGATGAATGTCTGGTCAGTCCATCTGTCTGTGGTCCAGATTCCAACTGCACAAATAAAATAGGAAGTCACAATTGCTCATGTTTGGATGGATTCACTGTAACAAACTCAAACCTCACCATCAGCATCAATAACCCGTGTAGAGGTACATTTTAGATTCATATCTCTGTGTTCTCTAAGTAAGGAATAATTGACGACAGGCTGTTGAATTATTAGAAAAATAATGCACACCCGAGGTGGTAATGCGGTCACGACGTGAAGCGGAGTGGCCGTTACACCTCGGGTGTGCATTATTTTTCTAATAATTCAACAGCCTGAAGTCAATTATTCCGCTTATACTACAGTTACCACACCTCAAAACATTGTTCAGAGGATTCATATCAAGACGTTTGACAAGTTTTTGACATAAAACGCTCTTGTATGTAGGACTAATTTCTTACGCATCTAATCCCATGCCACCGTTGCTAATTCCAAAACGTCATTTTAGAGTTAGTAACGGAGGTTTGAGCCACTGATAGCAGACTAATGTAATGATGGGGGACACACTTACAATTCGCTGAAATATTCGAAGACCGACTGTTTCCATCGACTGTAGAGGTCTAACTAAACACCCACTGCAGACATAGACTGAACGCGCGTTTGGGCATGATCAGTCAGAAGTATCAAATTACATCCATAACTGGCCTTACAAATGCAAAGTGCAGTAGGCTAACTACGCAAACCAAGAAAGGGAGAAAAAGGCCTTTAAAGTTTTTATACCCGCCAGTCAGCATGTTATGGGTAGATTATGTGGTAATGCATCTCCGAAACGGGACATAATTTAACCCAGATATCTTTTCACAAGACAATAAATGTCATAAAGCCCATTACAAGTCTTAACTCATTTTTGACCAAATGTGTAGTTGTACTGCGCCTAAACTAGTCTGTCCCGGCTTTATGCAGTTATTAATGCAGTTATGAGAGAGAGAGACGTGAGACGATGTGCGTCAAAATTATTTATTTATTTATTAACTTCGTTTTAATGAATTCGTTGATTATTGTTTTCTATAACTGACAGTAGATAACCCAATAAATGAAAAACACAAAGCCCTTTTAACAAGTAAGCCTATCAATAATTATTTATTTGTTATATTATCTGGAATAATTACGAAAATCCGTGCATTAGGACTATTCATTTATTTATATAGCCTATTCAGTTTAATTTTCTATTTAGCCTATTATAGATAGGACTATACTTTATTAAAATTAAACTGTATGTGTCAATTGATTGTGAAGTCAGACATCGAAAATTGCAGATCAAGCGCATGGGCCTGCGCATGTCTCTTGTTATGAATTGGATCCCATTTTCCATTAACTACGCGCAGGGATATGGAACTGTAATGCGGTTCAAACTTGCCTGAAACTAGCCGTGCGTTTCCCTGAAAATAATTGCACACCTTTAGAACGTTCTCAACCAATCAGAATCAAGTATTCAACAGCCCTGTAGTATAACATTAAACAATAAACTAGATGTTTATGTGCACCATTAGTCTAAAAAATACTACTAAAATAAATAGCAAATATATTTTTTTTAATAGTAACATTATGAATTTATAATTGTTTCCTACTTTGGATAAAATATTCTAAATAAAATATTAGATTGTAAGGTTGGGCAATTAATGAAAGGACCGCCACATTCTGTACGAGGAAAGAGTAAACCTAAAGAGGAAACTGATCTATTTTTTGCCTGCATTTTTTTTTTTTTACTAAAGATGTGAATGAATGTGTCGAGAGATCAGAGATCTGTGGTCCAAACTCAAACTGCAGCAACACTGTTGGGAGTTACAATTGCTCGTGCAAGAGTGGATATAATGTAACAGACCCAAACCTGCCTATAAACAGCAATAACACATGCAAAGGTATGACTGACAGCAAAAGCTCATAGTTCAAATTCATGAACAGGAGAACAGGAGTATTAAGAAACTTATTATTTTTGTTGTTGTTAGTTTTGTTAGTACCCCCAAATACGCTGTTAACAGTAACATTGATAATATTTTTGTATTCAAAGCATATTTTTAGATTTTTGTAAAAAATCCCAGAGTTCCTCATATTTCCCCCAATTATTTTTCTTTTCAGTGCATGTGTTTTTATCCACAGGAGTTATGCAAGTGTTTTTTGGACATACATAAGCCATACTTCTTTATAATTCTTATTAATTTTCTTTAAAACAATGTTTTGACATAGATACAAGTTTAAAAAATCTTAGTTTTGTGGTCGTTTGTGTTTAAAAATGTTGTTATTGTCCTTTCTCAGTTCTTATTGTCCTTGTAGAGTTTGTTAGAGACCAGATGTCTTTTATGCTTTTGTGTGTTTATATTTGTATGTTTTACATTATATTGTTTTCCACTCCAGATATAGATGAATGTCTGGTCAGTCCATCTGTCTGTGGTCCAGATTCCAACTGCACAAATGAAATAGGAAGTCACAATTGCTCATGTTTGGATGGATTCACTGTAAGAAACTCAAATCTCACCATCAGCATCAATAACCCGTGTAGAGGTACAGTTTAGATTCATATCTCTGTGTTCTCTAACATTAAATAATAAACTAGATGTTTATATGCACCATTAGACTAAACAATACTATTAAAATAAATTGCAAATATATTTAATAATAACATTATGAATTTGTTTCCTACTTTGGATAAAATAATCTAAATAAAATATTAGATTGTAAGGTTGGGCAGTTAATGAGTTGACCTCCACATTCTGTATGAGGAAAGAGTAAACATAAAGAACTGATTTGTTTATTTTTTGCCTGCAATTTTCTTTTACTAAAGATGTGAATGAATGTGTCGAGAGATCAGAGATCTGCGGTCCAAACTCAAACTGCAGCAACACTGTTGGGAGTTACAATTGCTTTTGCAAGAGTGGATATAATGTAACAGACCCAAACCTGCCTATAAACAGCAGTAACCCATGTAGAGGTATGATTGACAGCAAAAGCTCATAGTTCAATTCATGAATAGGAGAACAGGAGTATTGAGAAACTTATCATTTTTCTTTGTTTTATTAGTCCCCCCAAATACACTGTTAACAGTAACATTGATAATATTTATGTATTCAAAAAAAAATTTGAAAAATCTTAGAGTTCCTCACATTCCCCCAATTATTTTTCTTTTCAGTGCATGTTTTTATCCAGAGCAGCTATGCAAGTGGTTTTGGACTTACATAAGTCATACTTCTTTATAATTCTTATTCATTTTCTTTAAAACAATGTTTTGACATAGATACAAGTTTAAAAATCTTAGTTTTGTGGTCTTTTTTGTCTTTAAAAATGTTGTTATTGTCCTTTCTCAGTTCTTATTGTCCTAGTATATATGTAGAGGTTGTTAGACACCAGATGTCTTTTATGCTTTTGTGAGTTTATATTTGTATGTTTTACATTATATTTGTTTTCCACTCCAGATATAGATGAATGTCTGCTCAGTCCATCTGTATGTGGCCCAGATTCCAACTGCACAAATGAAATAGGAAGTCACAATTGCTCATGTTTGGATGGATTCACTGTAACAAACTCAAACCTCACCATCAGCATCATTAACCCGTGTAGAGGTACAGTTTAGATTCATGTTTAGTCTAACCTTACATAATTATCTAGAACTTATCCATATAACATTTACATTGAGTTTTGTAAATGAAGCATTGTATTTTAAAGCTGACAAGGAATGAGATTAAACTGACCCAAACTGTTCTTCTTCCCATAACTTCCTTTTACTAAAGATGTGAATGAATGTGTCGAGAGATCAGAGGTCTGCGGTCCAAACTCAAACTGCAGCAACACTGTTGGGAGTTACAATTGCTCGTGCAAAAGTGGATATAATGTAACAGACCCAAACCTCCCTATAAACAGCAATAACACATGTAGAGGTATGATTGACTGATGAAGCATTTAGTGCTAATAAATTCATGACAAAGAAAACGGTTATTAGGAAGCTAATAACTTGTTTTATTATCATTTTTGTCTCTCTTTTTTACAAATAAAATGTTAACAGGAACATCGCCATTGAATATGTATTCTAAAACACAATCTGAGATGTTTCTTAATATAACTGTGAATGTTTTATTGTGGAAGTCTGTTGTGTGAAGATTGACAAATCTCGCAATATTTCCCCAATAATTATTTTCTTCGTTATATGTTTTTGACATACATGAGCCAGAAATCCTTTAAAATTCGTTCTCAGTTCTTGTTAACCTTGAATAGATACAGATGTGTTTCGTGTTTTATTTACTTATATATTTGTTATACATTAACTCTGCTTTGTTTTTTCCACTAGATATAAATGAATGTCGGGTCAGTCCATCTGTCTGTGGTCCAGATTCCAACTGCACAAATGAAATAGGAAGTCACAATTGCTCATGTTTGGATGGATTCACTGTAACAAACTCAAATCTCACCATCAGCATCAATAACCCGTGTAGAGGTACATTCTAGGTTCATATCTCTGTGTTCTCTAACATTAAATAATAAACTAGATGTTTATGTGCACCATTAGACTAAACAATACTACTAAAATAAATAGCAAATATATTTTTTATAGTAACATGAATGTTTTAATTGTTTCCTACTTTAGATAAAATATTCTAAATAAAATATTAGATTGTAAGGTTGGGCAGTTAATGAGTTGACCTCCACATTCTGTATGAGGAAAGAGTAAACCTAAAGAGGGAACTGATTTTTAATTTATTTCTTTGCCTGCAATTTTCTTTTACTAAAGATGTGAATGAATGTGTCGAGAGATCAGAGATCTGCGGTCCAAACTCAAACTGCAGCAACACTGTTGGGAGTTACAATTGCTTTTGCAAGAGTGGATATAATGTAACAGACCCAAACCTGCCTATAAACAGCAGTAACCCATGTAGAGGTATGATTGACTGATGAAGCACTTGGTGCTAATAATTTTATGACAAAGAAAATGGGTATTAGGAAGCTAATTACTTGTTTTATTATCATTTTGATTCTCTTTTTTACAAATAAAAAGTTAACAGGAACATCGCCAATTACGGTAATATGTATTCTAAAACACAATCGGAGATGTTGCTTAATAAAACTGAATGCTTTGTTGTGGAAGTCTGTTGTGTGAAGATTGACAAATCTCACAATATTTCCCCAATACTTATTTTCATCTCAGTGCATTTTATTATTTTCATCGTTATGTGTTTTGGACATACATAAGCCAGAAATCTTTTAAAATTCGTTCTCAGTTCTTGTTAACCTTGTATAGATACAGATGTCTTTAATGTTTTATTTACTCATATCTTTGTTATACATTAACTGCGCTTTGTTTTTCCCCCCATAGATATAGATGAATGTCTGGTCAGTCCATCTGTCTGTGGTCCAGATTCCAACTGCACAAATGAAATAGGAAGTCACAATTGCTCATGTTTGGATGGATTCACTGTAACAAACTCAAATCTCACCATCAGCATCAATAACCCGTGTAGAGGTACAGTTTAGATTTGTGTTTAGTCTAACCTACCTTATATAATTATATAGAACTTATCCATATAACATTTACATTGAATTGTGTAAATGAAGCATTGTATTGTAAAGATGACAAGGAATGAGATTAAACTGACCCAAACTGTTCTTTTTTTTTACTAAAGATGTGGATGAATGTGTCGAGAGATCAGAGATCTGCGGTCCAAACTCAAACTGCAGCAACACTGTTGGGAGTTACAATTGCTCGTGCAAGAGTGGATATAATGTAACAGACCCAAACCTGCCTATAAACAGCAGTAACCCATGTAGAGGTATGATTGACTGATGGAGCACTTAGAGCTAATATATATATATATATATATATATTACATTAAATAATAAACTAGATGTTTATGTGCACCATTTGTCTAAAACAATACTACAAAATAAATAGGAAATATATGTTTAATAGTAATATTATGAATTTATAATTGTTTCCTACTTTGGATAAAATATTCTAAATAAAATATTAGATTGTAAGATTATTTATGAGTTGACCTCCACATTCTGTACGAGGAAAGAGTAAACCTAAAGAGGGAACTGATCTATTTTTTGGCTGCATTTTTTTTTTTACTAAAGATGTGAATGAATGTGTCGAGAGATCAGAGGTCTGCGGTCCAAACTCAAACTGCAGCAACACTGTTGGGAGTTACAATTGCTCGTGTAAGAGTGGATATAATGTAACAGACGCAAACCTCCCTATAAACAGCAGTAACACATGCAAAGGTATGATTGACAGCTGACGCACTTATAAGCACTTAAGTGCTTATAATTTCATGACAAAGAAAATGGGTATTAGGAAGCTAATAACTTGTTTTATTATCATTTTTGTCTCTCTTTTTTACAAATAAAATGTTAACAGGAACATCGCCATTGAATATGTATTCTAAAACACAATCGGAGATGTTGCTTAATAAAACTGAATGTTTTGTTGTGGAAGTCTGTTGTGTGAAGATTGACAAATCTCGCAATATTTCCCCAATAATTATTTTCATCGTTATATGTTTTTGACATACATGAGCCAGAAATCCTTTAAAATTCGTTCTCAGTTCTTGTTAACCTTGAATAGATACAGATGTGTTTCGTGTTTTATTTACTCATATATTTGTTATACATTAACTCTGCTTTGTTTTTTCCACTAGATATAAATGAATGTCGGGTCAGTCCATCTGTCTGTGGTCCAGATTCCAACTGCACAAATGAAATAGGAAGTCACAATTGCTCATGTTTGGATGGATTCACTGTAACAAACTCAAATCTCACCATCAGCATCAATAACCCGTGTAGAGGTACAGTTTAGATTCATATCTCTGTGTTCTCTAACATTAAATAATAAACTAGATGTTTATGTGCACCATTAGACTAAACAATACTACTAAAATAAATAGCAAATATATTTTTTATAGTAACATGAATGTTTTAATTGTTTCCTACTTTAAATAAAATAATCTAAATAAAATATTAGATTGTAAGGTTGGGCAGTTAATGAGTTGACCTCCACATTCTGTATGAGGAAAGAGTAAACCTAAAGAGGGAACTGATTTTTAATTTATTTCTTTGCCTGCAATTTTCTTTTACTAAAGATGTGAATGAATGTTTTGAGAGATCAGAGGTCTGTGGTCCAAACTCAAACTGCAGCAACACTGTTGGGAGTTACAATTGCTCGTGCAAGAGTGGATATAATGTAACAGACCCAAACCTGCCTATAAACAGCAATAACCCATGTAGAGGTATGATTGACTGATGAAGCACTTGGTGCTAATAATTTTATGACAAAGAAAATGGGTATTAGGAAGCTAATTACTTGTTTTATTATCATTTTGATTCTCTTTTTTACAAATAAAATGTTAACAGGAACATCGCCAATTACGGTAATATGTATTCTAAAACACAATCGGAGATGTTGCTTAATAAAACTGAATGTTTTGTTGTGGAAGTCTGTTGTGTGAAGATTGACAAATCTCACAATATTTCCCCAATACTTATTTTCATCTCAGTGCATTTTATTATTTTCATCGTTATGTGTTTTAGACATACATAAGCCAGAAATCTTTTAAAATTTGTTCTCAGTTCTTGTTAACCTTGTATAGATACAGATGTCTTTAATGTTTTATTTACTCATATCTTTGTTATACATTAACTGTGCTTTGTTTTTCCCCCCATAGATATAGATGAATGTCTGGTCAGTCCATCTGTCTGTGGTCCAGATTCCAACTGCACAAATGAAATAGGAAGTCACAATTGTTCATGTTTGGATGGATTCACTGTAACAAACTCAAATCTCACCATCAGCATCATTAACCCGTGTAGAGGTACCGTTTAGATTTGTGTTTAGTCTAACCTACCTTATATAATTATCTAGAACTTATCCATATAACATTTACATTGAATTGTGTAAATGAAGCATTGTATTGTAAAGATGACAAGGAATGAGATTAAACTGACCCAAACTGTTCTTTTTTTTTACTAAAGATGTGGATGAATGTGTCGAGAGATCAGAGATCTGCGGTCCAAACTCAAACTGCAGCAACACTGTTGGGAGTTACAATTGCTCGTGCAAGAGTGGATATAATGTAACAGACCCAAACCTGCCTATAAACAGCAATAACACATGTAGAGGTATGATTGACTGATGGAGCACTTAGAGCTTATATATGTATATATATATATATATGAAGAGTTCAGATGCAAAAGCCTCTAAGTGCCATTTGAAATTTTCTCCTAAAGCGACCATTTTTATCAAGCTTGTATATTTAAATTCAGTAATTTCACTTAAATGGCAATGAAGATTACCTATTAATTGTCATTTAAGTGAAATTACTGAACTTAAATATACAAGCTTGATAAAAATGGTCATTTTAAAAGAAAATTTCAAATGGCATTTAGAGGTTTTTGCATCTGAACTCTTCATATATATATATATATATTACATTAAATAATAAACTAGATGTTTATGTGCACCATTTGTCTAAAACAATACTACAAAATAAATAGGAAATATATTTTTAATAGTAATATTATGAATTTATAATTGTTTCCTACTTTGGATAAAATATTCTAAATAAAATATTAGATTGTAAGATTATTTATGAGTTGACCTCCACATTCTGTACGAGGAAAGAGTAAACCTAAAGAGGGAACTGATTATTATCATTTTTTTTTGCCTGCAATTTTCTTTTACTAAAGATTTGAATGAATGTGACGAGAGATCAGAGGTCTGCGGTCCAAACTCAAACTGCAGCAACACTGTTGGGAGTTACAATTGCTCGTGTAAGAGTGGATATAATGTAACAGACCCAAACCTCCCTATAAACAGCAGTAACCCATGCAAAGGTATGATTGACAGCTGACGCACTTATAAGCACTTAAGTGCTTATAATTTCATGACAAAGAAAATGGGTATTAGGAAGCTAATAACTTGTTTTATTATCATTTTTGTCTCTCTTTTTTACAAATAAAATGTTAACAGGAACATCGCCATTGAATATGTATTCTAAAACACAATCTGAGATGTTTCTTAATATAACTGTGAATGTTTTATTGTGGAAGTCTGTTGTGTGAAGATTGACAAATCTCGCAATATTTCCCCAATAATTATTTTCATCGTTATATGTTTTTGACATACATGAGCCAGAAATCCTTTAAAATTCGTTCTCAGTTCTTGTTAACCTTGAATAGATACAGATGTGTTTCGTGTTTTATTTACTTATATATTTGTTATACATTAACTCTGCTTTGTTTTTTCCACTAGATATAAATGAATGTTGGGTCAGTCCATCTGTCTGTGGTCCAGATTCCAACTGCACAAATGAAATAGGAAGTCACAATTGCTCATGTTTGGATGGATTCACTGTAACAAACTCAAATCTCACCATCAGCATCAAAAACCCGTGTAGAGGTACAGTTTAGATTCATATCTCTGTGTTCTCTAACATTAAATAATAAACTAGATGTTTATGTGCACCATTAGACTAAACAATACTACTAAAATAAATAGCAAATATATTGTTTATAGTAACATGAATGTTTTAATTGTTTCCTACTTTAGATAAAATATTCTAAATAAAATATTAGATTGTAAGGTTGGGCAGTTAATGAGTTGACCTCCACATTCTGTACGAGGAAAGAGTAAACCTAAAGAGGGAACTGATTTTTAATATATTTCTTTGCCTGCAATTTTCTTTTACTAAAGATGTGAATGAATGTTTTGAGAGATCAGAGGTCTGCGGTCCAAACTCAAACTGCAGCAACACTGTTGGGAGTTACAATTGCTCGTGCAAGAGTGGATATAATGTAACAGACCCAAACCTGCCTATAAACAGCAGTAACACATGTAGAGGTATGATTGACTGATGGAGCACTTAGAGCTAATATATATATATATATATATATATATATATATATATTACATTAAATAATAAACTAGATGTTTATGTGCACCATTTGTCTAAAACAATACTACAAAATAAATAGGAAATATATGTTTAATAGTAATATTATGAATTTATAATTGTTTCCTACTTTGGATAAAATATTCTAAATAAAATATTAGATTGTAAGATTATTTATGAGTTGACCTCCACATTCTGTACGAGGAAAGAGTAAACCTAAAGAGGGAACTGATTTTTAATATATTTCTTTGCCTGCAATTTTCTTTTACTAAAGATGTGAATGAATGTGTCGAGAGATCAGAGGTCTGCGGTCCAAACTCAAACTGCAGCAACACTGTTGGGAGTTACAATTGCTCGTGCAAGAGTGGATATAATGTAACAGACCCAAACCTGCCTATAAACAGCAGTAACACATGTAGAGGTATGATTGACTGATGAAGCACTTGGTGCTAATAATTTCATGACAAAGAAAATGGGTATTAGGAAGCTAATTACTTGTTTTATTATCATTTTGATTCTCTTTTTTACAAATAAAATGTTAACAGGAACATCGCCAATTACGGTAATATGTATTCTAAAACACAATCGGAGATGTTGCTTAATAAAACTGAATGTTTTGTTGTGGAAGTCTGTTGTGTGAAGATTGACAAATCTCACAATATTTCCCCAATACTTATTTTCATCTCAGTGCATTTTATTATTTTAATCGTTATGTGTTTTGGACATACATAAGCCAGAAATCTTTTAAAATTCGTTCTCAGTTCTTGTTAACCTTGTATAGATACAGATGTCTTTAATGTTTTATTTACTCATATCTTTGTTATACATTAACTGTGCTTTGTTTTCCCCCCATAGATATAGATGAATGTCGGGTCAGTCCATCTGTCTGTGGTCCAGATTCCAACTGTACAAATGAAATAGGAAGTCACAATTGCTCGTGTTTGGATGGATTCACTGTAACAAACTTAAATCTCACCATCAGCATCAATAACCCGTGTAGAGGTACCGTTTAGATTCATGTTTAGTCTAACCTACCTTACATAATTATCTAGAACTTATCCATATAACATTTACATTGAATTGTGTAAATGAAGCATTGTATTGTAAAGATGACAAGGAATGAGATTAAACTGACCCAAACTGTTCTTTTTTTTTACTAAAGATGTGGATGAATGTGTCGAGAGATCAGAGATCTGCGGTCCAAACTCAAACTGCAGCAACACTGTTGGGAGTTACAATTGCTCGTGCAAGAGTGGATATAATGTAACAGACCCAAACCTGCCTATAAACAGCAATAACCCATGTAGAGGTATGATTGACTGATGGAGCACTTAGAGCTAATATATATATATATATATATATATATGAAGAGTTCAGATGCAAAAGCCTCTAAGTGCCATTTGAAATTTTCTCCTAAAGCGACCATTTTTATCAAGCTTGTATATTTAAATTCAGTAATTTCACTTAAATGGCAATGAAGATTACCTATTAATTGTCATTTAAGTGAAATTACTGAACTTAAATATACAAGCTTGATAAAAATGGTCATTTTAAAAGAAAATTTCAAATGGCATTTAGAGGTTTTTGCATCTGAACTCTTCATATATATATATATATATATATATATATATTACATTAAATAATAAACTAGATGTTTATGTGCACCATTTGTCTAAAACAATACTACAAAATAAATAGGAAATATATTTTTAATAGTAATATTATGAATTTATAATTGTTTCCTACTTTGGATAAAATATTCTAAATAAAATATTAGATTGTAAGATTATTTATGAGTTGACCTCCACATTCTGTACGAGGAAAGAGTAAACCTAAAGAGGGAACTGATTATTACCATTTTTTTTTGCCTGCAATTTTCTTTTACTAAAGATTTGAATGAATGTGACGAGAGATCAGAGGTCTGCGGTCCAAACTCAAACTGCAGCAACACTGTTGGGAGTTACAATTGCTCGTGTAAGAGTGGATATAATGTAACAGACGCAAACCTCCCTATAAACAGCAGTAACCCATGCAAAGGTATGATTGACAGCTGACGCACTTATAAGCACTTAAGTGCTTATAATTTCATGACAAAGAAAATGGGTATTAGGAAGCTAATAACTTGTTTTATTATCATTTTTGTCTCTCTTTTTTACAAATAAAATGTTAACAGGAACATCGCCATTGAATATGTATTCTAAAACACAATCTGAGATGTTTCTTAATAAAACTGTGAATGTTTTGTTGTGGAAGTCTGTTGTGTGAAGATTGACAAATCTCGCAATATTTCCCCAATAATTATTTTCATCGTTATATGTTTTTGACATACATGAGCCAGAAATCCTTTAAAATTCGTTCTCAGTTCTTGTTAACCTTGAATAGATACAGATGTGTTTCGTGTTTTATTTACTCATATATTTGTTATACATTAACTCTGCTTTGTTTTTTCCACTAGATATAAATGAATGTCGGGTCAGTCCATCTGTCTGTGGTCCAGATTCCAACTGCACAAATGAAATAGGAAGTTACAATTGCTCGTGTTTGGATGGATTCACTGTAACAAACTCAAATCTCACCATCAGCATCAATAACCCGTGTAGAGGTACAGTTTAGATTCATGTTTAGTCTAACCTACCTTATATAATTATCTAGAACTTATCCATATAACATTTACATTGAATTGTGTAAATGAAGCATTGTATTGTAAAGATGACAAGGAATGAGATTAAACTGACCCAAACTGTTCTTTTTTTTTTACTAAAGATGTGAATGAATGTGTCGAGAGATCAGAGGTCTGCGGTCCAAACTCAAACTGCAGCAACACTGTTGGGAGTTACAATTGCTTTTGCAAGAGTGGATATAATGTAACAGACCCAAACCTGCCTATAAACAGCAATAACCCATGTAGAGGTATGATTGACTGATGGAGCACTTAGAGCTAATATATATATATATATATATATATATATATATATATATATATATATATATATATATATATATATATATATATTACATTAAATAATAAACTAGATGTTTATGTGCACCATTTGTCTAAAACAATACTACAAAATAAATAGGAAATATATTTTTAATAGTAATATTATGAATTTATAATTGTTTCCTACTTTGGATAAAATATTCTAAATAAAATATTAGATTGTAAGATTATTTATGAGTTGACCTCCACATTCTGTACGAGGAAAGAGTAAACCTAAAGAGGGAACTGATTATTATCATTTTTTTTTGCCTGCAATTTTCTTTTACTAAAGATGTGAATGAATGTGACGAGAGATCAGAGGTCTGCGGTCCAAACTCAAACTGCAGCAACACTGTTGGGAGTTACAATTGCTCGTGTAAGAGTGGATATAATGTAACAGACCCAAACCTGCCTATAAACAGCAGTAACCCATGTAGAGGTATGATTGACAGCTGACGCACTTATAAGCACTTAAGTGCTTATAATTTCATGACAAAGAAAATGGGTATTAGGAAGCTAATAACTTGTTTTATTATCATTTTTGTCTCTCTTTTTTACTAATAAAATGTTAACAGGAACATCGCCATTGAATATGTATTCTAAAACACAATCTGAGATGTTTCTTAATAAAACTGTGAATGTTTTATTGTGGAAGTCTGTTGTGTGAAGATTGACAAAAAAACTTCCAACATTTCCCCAATAATTATTTTCATCTCAGTGCATGTTATTATTTTCATTACACAGGAGTTATGTTTTAGACATACATAAGCCAGAAATCTTTTAAAATTCGTTCTCAGTTCTTGTTAACCTTGTATAAATACAGATGTGTTTTATGTTTTATGTCCTCTATCTTTATGTTATACATTAAATTTGCTTTGTTTTTCCCCCCATAGATATAGATGAATGTCTGGTCAGTCCATCTGTCTGTGGTCCAGATTCCAACTGCACAAATGAAATAGGAAGTCACAATTGCTCATGTTTGAATGGATTCACTGTAACAAACTCAAACCTCACCATCAGCATCAATAACCCGTGTAGAGGTAATAATCATATTTTCTTTCTCCAGCCATGGTTCAAAATTTAGTTTCCATCCATGTGATTTTCAATTTGGAAAATCGTTTTGGTAAATGAAGTATTCTGTGGTAAAGATGCCATAGAATGAACCGACCTTCACATATGGAGTCACGCTTATTTGTGCAAGAGTGCATTTAATGTAACAGACCCAAACCTTCCTATAAACAGCAATAACACATGCAAAGGAATGGTTAGCTAAAAACAGCTAATGCTACATATATGAAATCATAAAAAATAAAGGAATCATAGTTAATATTTTTTGGTTTTGCTTAATTTGGTTCAACTAAATCTGAGGTGTTGCTCAAAGATATTGGTATCATATTAAGTCTGTTGTGAGACAGTGTGACCAGTTGTGTCTTCAGGGATGTGATTATTCCATGTTTGTATGGTCTTTTTGAATTGCGTAAATTCGGTGGTCGTTTCGTTGCGAGGGATGGCTGATCCCTCTAAAATGATTGAAACAGTGCTGAACGAGGCGAGCTCACGTGGCATCTGCGGGACACTCGTAGCATTTTACCCAAGGTTTAAATCGCCAAATTCTAGTAAAATTTACTTGACTCTGTGTTATTTGTCAGTTACCTATAATAACTTTTTTAAAGATTCATTTTTGTAAAAATGCAAGAAACTCAGTGCTTTGATCAAATTGCAACGGTTTTGTTCATTTCCAGTTTTGATTAACAGTAAATGCTACTCTGCGAGTGCTCTGCAGAGACGACGGATTCAGTGGTCAAGAGTTGCTTTGCACTGTAAAGAACTTATCTGAAGCAGCAGAAAGGAGCAGCAACTGGCTGTGGTTGAGACGGAAAGATTCTAGCTGGCTGTGTACAGGCCGCCACGCTACAGTTTCGTATAATTCTTGAAAAACTTGAAGAGTCTGTTGGTTTATTTGTATAGTTTGCTAGTTACAGTTATTACGTTCATATTTTACTATAAAGCTACATCTTAGTTTGTGTTTATCTTGGCGAAATACAAATTGTACTTGGCGGAGTACAAATCAGCATGAAGTTTTAACGTATACTCCTATGTAATGGAAATCAGGTGCGACTTATCACAATGAATTCATAATGACTGACAATATTTGCATTAGAGCCAGACCGATATATCGTCAGGCCGATATTATCGGCCGATATTTGGTATTTACTAAACTATTGGTTTCGGCAGTTATAATGGCCGATAAATGAACATTTAAAAAATAAAATAGGCTTTATGCGGAGCGTCACTTTACCAAACCGGAAAACCAGTCTCATCGCATCCGCTTGTCATAGAAAGTGTTAACGGCCGTAAGAACTGACTACGATATCTATGTATTTTTTAGGTAATCAGCTAACCTACCTAGTTCACTTTGTTATTGGCGTTTTATTCCATTTAAATATCTAAACGTTACTGTGAAGAAGAAAAATATAAAACGTTTAAATATCAATCTGCATATGTGAGCGACATTGGTTATGCTAATCTTTGCTCGCTCCTTTTAAGTTATCTTGAGTAAAACCGCAAAAAATTTCATGAAGCACATACAAAAGACCTGGACCGGAAGCGATGAGACCTGTTCAAACAGAATGCGGAAGTAAGTTGTGCATAGAGCCTATTAAAACAGACAAAACACGCTAGAACCATGTCATGAGTGTTGGAGTTGAATAGTTTGTCCACCAGAGAGCACTCTACACCGTCCCTGTTGGCAACACTCGTTGATTTGGTCACGAGACATACATTGCTTGAATAACAATTAAAAGAACATCCTATTATTTTAGTTAAAACTCATAAATAACTAATGTTAGGGAAATCTGTTAATGTTTTGTTGCGTGTTTCTGAAATAAAAAATAAATAAAAAAATATCGGCCAATATATCGGATTTTAAAACCAACGAATATTTGTATTGGTATCGGCCTTCAAAATCCTTTATCGGTCGGGCTCTAGTTTACATTTACATTTATTCATTTAGCTGACGCTTTTATCCAGTGACTTAAAATCGCTATCTCAGAGGTCGCACGCCTCTGGAGCAACTAGGGTTAAGTGTCTTGCTCACGGACACATTGGTGTCTCACAGTGGAGTCGAACCCCGGTTTCTCACACCAAACGCATGTGTCTTAACCACTGCGCCATCACCACCACAATGTAATTCCATAATGTCCTTAAACATAACAATAAATGGAGAAAGTGCACGTCTGATGTGCGATACATCGAGTTGTCCTAGACGCGATGCTGTGTGTGACCCCCTTAACTAAAATGAAGAAAATAAAATAAAACTAATCTGGCTGAAAGCAAGTTGGCCAGATCAGGAGGAATGAGTACACAAAATGGTGCTTTAACAACAAATCAATAAATGCGCTTCTTCATGACTCATTTGTGCAACTTATACTCTGAGCGACTTATAGTACGAAAAATATGGTTGTTGTTTAGGAAGAGACAATCTAGTCTGTCAAATTAACATTTAATTCCTTAGTGCACCTTTAGCTCTATATTTTTCAACATTTGATTATTGGTGTCATTTTTTCAAGAAATAAATTACATTGTACAATTTTTTTTATTTCCTCATTTTTTTCAGCCATAACAGCAACATCACCAGGTATGTTCTCTAGAAAAGACCTGATATGCCACTAAATGTTTTTGATGGTGACACATGCATAAAGTAATACCTTTTTACAGTTATTAGAATGTCAATTGAATTATTTTCCATACCAGAGCATGTTTTTTTTATCACAGAGGAGCTGTGCAAGCTTTTTTCAAATTAATTATGTCACCCAGATAAATGATTAATGCATTATTAATTTAACTACAAACCCTACTACAACTACAGTACCCACTACAACTTCTACAACTACGAACCCTACTACAACAACTACAGCACCCACTACAACTACAACTTCTACTACAGCATCTACACCTATTATAGTACCAGGTATGTTCTGAAAAGAAGAATGAAACATTTATTAACATAACATTTATTTTTTATTTATTTATTTTTGATCTGTTCAGGAAAACAAATTGTAGACACAACCAAGTGTGTGTGTGTGTGTGTGTGTGCGTGTGTGCGTACGTGTGTGTGCTTCTCTCTCTACTTTGAGCACGCTCTTATATTTTTTTCAGAAAATCATAGAAAATATGTAATTTTAAGTTTATAATTATTTGTTTGTTTGTTTTATTTTGCTGAAATATTCTAAATTGATGACAGCACCAGAATGTATATACAGCAAAATGAAACTGCCTAGAAAAAAACAAAACAATTAGAATTACTGTATTTTTGTTAATTGTTCCATAAAGCCTATTTACACAACAAATGTATTCATCTGTTTCATTCACGTGATTTTTTTTTTAGTTCATTTGCCATATTTTTGAACATCAACAAGGCAAAATGATTACAGTGAATACAAAAACACATGAACAGAGATGCTAATTATCAATTGTTTTTATCTCTACCAGGTCACAGGTATACAGAAATGCTTGTTTCTTTGCTCATGTGTTTTTGAATCCACCACCATTACTTTGTCCTGCTGATGGTCATAAATGGGAATGGAAAAAGTGACAGAAAAAGATAAATAAATGCATTTTTTGTCTTGTTTAGTCTTCTTTACAGTTAAAATGTCAATGAAATTGGATGAACCTTTTAATACCAGTCTTAGCGATTCCAGTACAGAGACGTACCAACGCTATGCTCGCGAAATTCAGTCAGTGGTGAGTGTTTCATATTTTGTGTATTAAATGTATTGATCGTTTATACTTAAAGAAACGAACAACAACAGTTAGGGGAGACGTTGATATATCCATTTCCACTTTTTTGTTTCTCAAAAATGATAACCATGAAGTGAGAAGCAAATAATAAAGTGTAATTAAAATATAATGCAAATTACCTCAGGAAATGGGGGCCCAAAAATAATAAACAAAATAATCTGCTAACTAATTGGAGCAATGTGCACAGACAAAACCAAGCAAACACCAGATCGCAGAAACACATAAAAAAAAACATTCATCACATGGCGTAACACATTATCTACATAAATAACTATCCAGATAACATAATGATATCCGTCTAATGACAGGAGAGGAGCCCAAAGAATGATCATTTTCTGTATGGTCAGGTTTAGTCTCTATATATCTCTGGTTCTTGCCACAGAGTGATTTCATATTAGACGGCATACTTCCATTTACATTTTATCAGAGGTACAGTAGGTACACTTCCTAATGTACAGTGGTTACTCTTACTTTGTACAGATTGACAAAAATTACCAAACTGTGCCTAAGTTCAAAGGTTCAGTACGTGTCACTGGCTTCAGGTAAGGTCTACAATCTAAACTTTTACTCAAAAGGTCCATTTTGGTTTTTACAGCTTGTGTTAAGACAGTCTTCTTATTGTTGTGATTTGTGTGTTGCTTCAAAGGCCTGGTAGCATTATAGTAGACTATGAAGTATCTTCAACAATCAGCAGCCCAGCTACTTTTGTAGATGCCAACAGTGAGGTTGCCAAAAATCTCAAATCCATTGGATATACTGTAGCTGCGGATGCTTTTGCTGAAAGTGGTAAGGTAGTCAGTATATAATCTGGAAAGTTCTACCATTTTTATATTTTTTATAAACATGATAATTGCTACTAGCCTTTAATAAAAATGAAATGGATTTTACTTTCAGAAAACACCACTTTTACCTCTACACCATGGTATCCTGAGCAAGATGTGATACTGGAATGTAAACCCCCAGTTTCTGTTATTGGTGACATGAGTTGGACATTCAATGATGGAGTTATAATACAGAACGAAAAATACTCCATTTCACCAGATGGTAGCATTCTCACTGTGAAAAAAGTTAATGAGAAAGACAAAGGTGAGTCAAATGTATCTTTTTTCCTATCAATAATATCTTACATGTTGACTGTTCATAGATCAAGATTAAAGCTATGTGTCAAATTGCATATGAGTTATCTGGCCTAAAGCTGTGGAACAGTCTACCTTTATTTATTAGGTCTACTATACTTCCACGTATGTGCACATATAGGCTACATATTATCCACTATTGGTTAGTTTTTCATTATTATTTGTTTAAAATACTTTATAGTGGAATCAGACAATTGATATCTAAAAGTATATATATATTATAATATATACCACTATAATAGTGGTATGAATAAGTTTTGGCACCCATGCTAAAGTTGCCTAAAAAGAGGAATAAAAATCATCTTTTGGATATTGATCTTAATGCCTTAATTAGAAAAATGAGCAAAAATCCAACCTTTAAGGACACAAATTTTCTTTGTGAATGAATAATGTATCATAAATAAATAAACGGTTTTCCTTAAAATACAGGGTACGTAAGTCAGGGCACCCCTATGTTAAATTCCCATAGAGTCAGGCAGATTTTTTTTTTTCTGATTATTTTTAAAAGCCAGTAATTTCATGGATCCAGGATAATATGCATCCTGATAAAGTTCCCTTGGCCTTTGGAATTAAAATAGACCCACATCATCACACACCTTCCACCACACCTAGAGATTGGCATGGTTTTACTTCAGTTAGCCTAATAGCTGGTTTGATTTGCATTGAAAGATGATCTTATGAAAAGTACCCCATGCCAATCTCTAGGTGTGGTGGAAGTTGTGTGATGATGTGGGTCTATTTTAATTCCAAAGGCCAAGGGAACTTTATCAGGATGCATATGATCCTGGATCCATGAAATAACTGGCTTTTAAAAATAAAAATCTGCCTGACTCTATGGGAATTTAACATAGGGGTGCCCTGACTTATGCACCCTGTATTTTAAGGAAAAACATTTATTTATTTATGATACATTATTCATTCACAAAGAAAATTTGTGTCCTTAAAGGTTGGAGTTTTCCTCATTTTTCTAATTAAGGCATTAAGATCAATATCCAAAAGATGATTTTTTTATTCCTCTTTTTAGGCAACTTTAGCATGGGTGTCCAAACTTATTCATACCACTGTATATATTTGAATATGGTGAACATCAGCAGGGCATTTGATTCATGGAGGATAATAAAACAATCTAACAATGCATTGCAAACAAGTCAATTTATTGGAATATTACAATGACTTTTAAAAATCACCTGTATCACAAAGGTGTTATCATAGTTTTAAACGTAGTTATTCTGATTATCCATCGCTATATGCCCACAGTATTTTTTTAAATGTGTTTTAAATATATCCACAAAATAGTTTCATTAAGTCTATTCAGTTTCTATTCCATTCCGTTTCCCCTAATTAGTCACATACGTCCACCCTCCCGAATCGATCCCAAATCATACGCACCGATCCGGGGAGAAGCCTCCGCTCTCCTTGAGGAATCCCATTCCTCTCATTTTTAAGCGCATCCGAAGCATAGTTAACTAATTACTAACTAAATGTCAGTTTCATCTGGTAGATAAACGTATTGTGTATTGATCTAAAACCCGACTGAAAAGTATTTAAAATATTGGACATACTGATATAGGAATTCAGCTGACAGTATACAACTCTTTCTCAGAGCTGTGAAATAAAAGGTCATTTGTAGATGGGTCTAAAATTACTAAGGATAGATAGGTCAAGATGGGGTTTTTTTTAGCAGAGGGAAATATATCCAGGCTGATTTGTGGTCTAGAGGAGTCTACAGTTGTCAAAAATCAGAGCTTTTAGCTTCACATTATTTTCATTGGTTCTGTGTCTACTATAGCAACAAGGAACATGTTTCTGCTATATTTCATTATTTATTTATTTTTACTTACAGGTAGATACTCCTGTATCATTAAAAGGGTAGTAAATTACATTCTGTGGCAAGATATTGTTATTGCACCACTTCCCAATATTAATGTGGGTCCAAAAGAAAGACAGTTTCAGTGTAAGGATCAGACTGTGGAACTGATATGCTGCGAACCAAACTATCCTGTGGAGTGGAATACTAGTGAAGTTCAAGAGACATCTTCAGGTTGTACTTACATACAGACAATACATTCTTATAAAAATGTACTAATTTCAGTTGCAAGTGAGTTTTATTGAATTCACCAAGGTGAATGTATGTTTTAGTATTTTTTCCCCCAATGATTATATTTACCCTTTATGGAATTAGACGGGACATGCGTCACACTAAAACATCAAATCAAGAACGCAGCTTGTGATATTAAAGAATTGACATGCCGACTCAAGAACTCTGCTCTTCAAGGCTTCTCTTATGGCCAGAGCACAGTCAAAATTCTGAAAGTCAATGGTAAACCTTCAGTTTTTCATAATTTTATGCAGCTGAATGTTCTATAATAATTGTTTATAAAATTGTTAATAATTTTTTTTTCTAACAATCAATCAAATATTTTCTCCAGTGTTGACCTGTAACGATAATACTCTTGGAGATGGAAAAGAAGGTGACGTTGTGCAAGGACCCTGTGAAAAAGGCAAAGAAGGCACTATAACTTATAAATGTGAATCATCTAAATGGACGGTGACTGTCGAGAACTGTATACTTCAAGTTTTCATAGAAATTGAAAAGAAAGTTGAGGTAATCTTCAACATCTATGTATTAGTGAAAAAATAAATCAACTTTCCATTCGAAATATTTCTGATCTTTACATTTCTTCTTTTCTTTAATTAGAATTTGGATCCACAAGACATACCCGTGGTTATTAGTCAGCTTAGTAATGCTACAGTGGGCAATAAAGACGAGATAACACGGTCTCCTGTGACTGTCCAAAAAATTGTTGACATACTTGTAATAATCGCTAATGTCTCAAAATTCAGTTCCATCGGTGAGCCTGTGATGAAGGTATGTACATTATGTATGCATGAAATACATCTGTCAAACTGTGGCTAGTCATTGTAACTAACTTTTTAAAAAACATTTTGTTAACTTTCTATGAAGTCCATGCTTATAATGAATTATAGCTCCATTTATACTATAAATATATATTTATACTTCTATAAATATATTTATGAAGATTCATTAGGACCTATACTGCATTATAAGAACAGTAATAGTTACATTTATATTATTTCTGTGATGAGTCATGCATTTGCTTTTTCAACGTGCATGCTCATAATCAATTATACTCCAGAGACTCTTGTTTGCTGTACCAATGAGTTATTAATTATCTTTAATGCCTAATGTTTGCATTAGAGACCATGAAAGGTAATCTTAATTTGTTAAAATCTCCTCGAAAAACAACTTAAAATGTATGATGAGCACATCTTCATGATTTCTTAACATTAGCATCCTATGTTTTCATTTTTGTGGCATTTATAGAGGTTATTATCACTCACAATAAGTATTTATAAGAACATAACATGGCTATTAACAATATATTTATCACGTATTTGACAGAATTTGTAACTGTGATATACAACATGATAGCAATCCAGGTTGGATCTTTATAAATGCATTCATGGAACCATACGGCTGACTAACTTATAAATCTGTGTATAATGGATTATGAGCATGCACATTGAAAAAGTAATGCATGGCTTATTATTATAAAAAATAATATAAATGTAACTATAACTCTTCTTATAATTCAGTATAGGTCTATAATGAGTCTTTATAAATATATTTATAAAATAGTAATACTTTTAAATAAGTATAAATGGAGCTATAATTTATTATAAGCATGGTCTTTATAGAAAGTGTTACCAACATTATTTTTTATCACAATATAACATTTACATTATCTTTGATATCCCATCTGATGAAAAATGATTTCTACTAAACATTATTTTCAATTTGATTTCCAGGGTTTCCTTGCGACAGTGAATATACTTGTTTTAGAAAATAGCAGTGCATCATGGACAACGTTGAATGCCAACACATCAAACGCCAGCGTTGCACTTCTGAGCGCTATTGAGACCATAAGTGAAAATCTCGCTAATGACAATTTTACAATAAAGGAAACATCTATTGAGTTGAATAAAATTGTAACAAACAGCTCCTCATATAATCAAAAATCAAACCTCGAAAACTCAGCTACTGAGATTGTCATACCACAGATTCCTCTGTCCTCCTCCATAACCACCATAATCTTCACAACTCTTGATAATGTCCTACCTACCCGGAATACTAGCAATAAAAATCACACTAATAATAACGTGCGCATCAATGGAGATGTGGTTGTTGTTAAGGTGAACAAAATGATTAACAACATTTCTTTTGCGTTTGACATAACGAATGCATCTTTGGGAAATCCTCAATGTGTCTTTTGGAACTTCAATCTTGACGCATGGGATTCCAGTGGATGTGAAGTAAAGCCCTCAGGGAATCAAACTGGCAAGATAACATGTGAATGCAACCACACAACCTCCTTTTCAATCCTAATGTCACCGTTTTCACCGTTTTCACCATCGTCACCAGAAGGCAAAGCCTTAGCCTATATAACTTACATTGGTGTAGCTATTTCAATGGCCAGCTTGATTTTGTGCCTTATTATTGAGATTATCGTGTGGAAGTCAATGACAAGAAATGACACATCCTACATGCGACATGTGTCCATAGTCAACATTGCCGTGTCCCTCCTGATCGCGAACATCTGTTTTATCATTGGAGCCGCAGTCGCAGAAAGGGAGCAGCCAACATCAGTGGGTCGCTGCAGTCCAGCGGTTTTCTTCATGCACTTTTTTTACCTGGCTCTTTTCTTCTGGATGTTAATTTCAGCGCTGTTGCTCTTTTACCGTACAGTCATGGTCTTGTCCCAAATGTCAAGGGCCAAAATGATGGCCATTGCCTTCATAGTCGGTTATGGTGCGCCTTTGCTCATAGCGGTCATTACTGTTGCGTCGACAGCTGGACCTGAGAAATATATCGCGAAACAATATGTATGCTGGCTGAACTGGTATGAATCGAAGGCCCTGCTGGCATTTGTGATTCCAGCTCTCACTATTGTAGCCATAAACCTTGTGGTTTTGATTGTGGTTCTGTATAAGATGTTGAGGAGAGGAGTTGGTACCACAACTCAACCGGATGAGAAACATGCCCTGGTGGTCATTGCCCGATGTGTGGCCATATTGACTCCAATCTTTGGTCTAACTTGGGGATTTGGAATTGGAACCATGGTGTCCCCTGACTTTGGCATTAATGTGGTGTTTGCACTCCTCAATTCACTGCAGGTATCACTTTCTGCCTTTCTGTTTTTACTTTATAGGTCATATTTAGCTTTTTTTAAATGCTAACTTTAAAGCAATTATTGTAACAGAAATAATGCAACATTGATAATATTCTGTCATTACAACAATCCAATTTAAAGCCTTACAAAGATGCAATAAGTTATTTGCAATGTTGTTATGAATATGAAATTTAACAGCATTGTATCTTGTGTTATTTTTTTATAAAATGTTGCTCATATTTTTGTAATACTTCTGCAGGGATTCTTTATATTGGTGTTTGGAACGCTGTTAGACAGCAAGGTATGAATAGATTTTTATTACATTGCCATTTGGTAAACAATTGTGTTAATCATTGTGAAAATGATCTTATAAGCATTCAGTTTTACCCGCAGTGCTTTAATTTAGTTTGTCACATATGATTACAGATCCGTGAAGCACTGGCAGGAAAGCTGTCACTAAGGAACCTTACCAGCTCTAACGCTACCAGGGTAAATGCCAACAAAACAATGCATCTGATCCATGCGTTCTTCCTAATGATAGATGTACTCGGTTTACAACTGATATCTTAAATTTCTGTATTACAGAGTACTAGTGCAGGACCATCATCTTCAACCGGGCTAGGTTTCTTTCAAAGGATACGTAGGAGAAGAAGTAAGTCTTGCAATGATAATTGATACATTTTAATATATATATTAAATGCAAGATTACTTTAAGTAACATGCAAATAATTACTTGCAGATATGTATAACGTATCTGAAGCCAGCGCTATCTCAGCAGCAAGATCTTCAAACAGCTCTGGTGGCTCAGATACTTTTATGAATGCATAATCAGCACATTAAATATTACTTTATTAAATATTAAACAGCCTTTTCCAAACAAGATTTCTATACTGCAAGTATATAAACTGTACAATCTGTTACGTGTTTATGGGAAGAAGTGAGTATGAATAAAAATTGATTATTATTTACAAATCTAATGTTTAACACGGGATATGTTTTATTATAATGCTGTGATTTGCATGATTGGATGCACTCATTTATAACAGAATAATTATATAATTAATATAAAAATGGATTTATTTGTGTTTTCTGATGTATTTGATGTAATGTATTTTTCTTTGCCATTTTAAATCATCAGTAGGTGTCTTTATGATGTTCTACACTGTATGGATTATTTTTTTAAAAATTGAAATGCTACAGCTACACCAGTAATGAAATGCCTCTTTATTTTATACTTATTTTGTAGTTGCTAATTGCATTTCACAATAATGATGAAATTGACAATGCTTCCAAATAATTGATGATTATTATTATAAGCTATCTCAGTATGAAGGTTAAGCTACAGTTTCTTTTTACGAGCTACGAGAGATCCTGTCCTGAGTTACGTGCATCAGATACCTGTGCGTGTTTACAGGGGGTTGTGACTTGTGGTGATGTTTCTCAGGCCTGTCCCAAACTGATGCCAGGTCGTTGGCTGAAAATGTTGTTTTTTTTTAGCTTTTCAGAGTTGCCTCTTTTAGCAACAGATACTACTAGCCATCTGATTGCCAAAGCCTGACCACGCAACACCCCCCACAAACGTCATGGAATCAATCATTATCATTAATATTCAGCCCGTTCTCATCCCAAAGCGTCATATATAGACCATTTCAAAAAATGTAAGCAACACTAGTCCAGAAACACTTCCTGTTTCAGTTTGTAACTGTTTTCTTTATTTCACATGTAAAGAAAACATCGTAAAGATGTTCGTTTAACTTTTTGATTCAATTTTAAATGTTCTGTTGGTTGTATTTTATCCCAGCTTTTATGTAGTGTTAAAAAACTGAAACAGGAAGTGCTTCTGGACCAATGTTGTTTACATCTTGTGAAATGGTCTATTGACGCTTTTGCCAATGCGTATGCATCCGACGCACATGGCATCTTTTAGGGTCAATATGAGATGCATATATATATATATATATATATATATATATATATATATATATATATATATATATATATATATGGGTCAGAAGGTGCCTCCTAGTGGTGTAACCTTAAATTACAACCTTAAATTACAGTTTATTAGCAACACTGTGCATGAGTGTGAATCCCGCGATATCATTCTTTGATCTCACAAGTGTCAGACCCACTGCGAGAATCTATGGATCTATCTAGTTTGCCTGTGCTTTTTTCACTCCTCTCACTCCTCCTTTCACTCCTTTTCACTCGGCTCAAGGTGCACCAAAATATTTAAATGTTAACATAAATTTCAAAATGAGAGTGTGTGAAGTTTTAGCACAAAATACCCCAGAGATATTTTGATATATCATGTTAAAGTTGAGGGTTAGCAAAATTGCGCCTGGCCCTTTAAACGCAAATGAGCTGCTGCAGAGAGCGAGTTTCAAGAGCTCGTGTGTGTTAGCAGCTAAGGTTAGCAGCTGCGATCAACTCACAGACGCACTAAAATGACAGAAACTGCTCTGCCTTTAATGTTAAAATGGAGTCGGACAAAGATGGAGAGGCTCAAGAAGAAGTGACAACATGTCGAATTCAACAGGACGTGTCTAAAAGGTTAGTGGATGAATTTATGTTAATGTGGCGTTAACTATCTGCAATTAGCATATTCTGTCATGATAATCTATAAATCGCTCGTATAGGAACTGTTGTGAGTTGCACACGGAGTGACTTTCTAATCTATTGCATGTGAAAAGAAGGATGCTAAAGTTTGCTAAAATGTACTCTGAGGGAGAATGCTTACAACATAGTGCACATCTCCAAAAGCTTCAAGATTATATCGTAATGGGTCATGAGCCACAAAATGAACTTCAAGTGATATATTGCAAAATGTAAGACTACCATTCATAAGAAACCCACATGAAAACAACCACAAATTATGACAAAACCTTTAATCTGTTGAGTTCTCAGGTTACATGATAATTAACAATAATAATAAATGTCTTGGTTACATGTGTTACACTTTAAAACAGCCATAAGAATACATATCTTTTTACGCTCCATGATTTAGATCGTTTCTAAAAAAGCTCATCCGACACTCCTAAGATCCAGGAGAGTTACTAACTGCTATTTTATCGTGACCTACATTTTTTTCTCTAAGATCAGTGGCCAAACGACCTGAAACACCCTGTTATTAGGATAAAATCAACATCTATCCCATAGTTTGACATCTAGCACCAGAGTGACTTGATATAACAGAGTTTAACAGAGACATTCTCTCTGTTCCACATATCTGCACAGTATGGATACTGAAATGCTACATCGAAATATTGTGAAATCAATTTTTGGTGGTACTCTAGCCTCTGTGAAATCCTTCGCAATCATACTTGTTTTTGTCCTCTTTTATTGGAAAAGCACATGGGAAGGGACTTTATTAAGAGTTGTATAATGAATGCACATTATCCACAGTTATGATTTGTATCATAACCAGTAGGAATGATTTTCAATGCCCTTGAAATCACATAAAACACAAACAAAGTGGCAACAAATGATCTAAACAAGCTACAGTAGTAATACTTGTGAACATAAAAAAAGGAACAAAAGTACCTTGCTAATTAGGATGTGTTAATTTGAAAAGTAGCAATTATAAAATAAAAACAAGGTCAAGGGACTAAATGGTTGAAATTTACAAAACCGGTTTATAATTTACATCACATAGCTTTTTGAGTTAGACATCATGCTGAGGTGTGTGCAAGAATATGCTGCATGTTAGAGAGGTTATAGCTTTGACACCAGCTGTATCCAGAGAACTCTTCATTCACGCTATATGAATGCTAGCGCAAGGAGCAGCTCTTGGTGTGCAGATGAACTCCCGTCTGAGCATTCCAGAGGTTTTAAAATTGCGTGCACGTGACTGAAGCCCACAATGGAACGGAGTGAGTGCACATTTGTGTGTCCGTCACTTTAGTGAGATGTTGTAACGGTCTAAAGAAGATCAGGCAAGTGACTATAGACCGAGTCGAGTAGCGTCTGGCTTGCTTCTTGACTCTTCACCCCGGCGATCTCGAACAAGCGGTCTAGCTTGTCCTCCGCCATGGGGATCTCCTCAATGACGTGGAGCTCCTCGGGGTTGAGAATGTGCAGCATATCGTCGAAGATGGGCTGCAGGTCACAGGGGTCCAGACGCACCTGCCGCAGCACGGTGTCCTTTTTCTCTGAAGGACAGAACAATCCAGCGTAGCCATTAACACAACAAATATGATCAATAACTAAAAGAAAAGTGCTAAATAAATATGTAATACAATATATGGTTGAATATAGAGCATCCACTAGGGGGCAATAATGTTACAATTACTACAATACCTTTCACATGTTTGGGGAAGCCTGTTAAAAGCTTTTCCTGAACAATTTAGGACACTTAAATAATCATTTAAACTTTAATTTAATTACTTGCATTAATTTAAATGGTTAAATCACAAGAATATAATTTTTATATAAATTTATTATATATATATATATATATATATATATATATATATATATATATATATATATATATATATATATATATACACAAAGATATGTATATATATATATATATATATATATATATATATATATATATATATAAAAAATATCCTATGAAATAATATAATCATAATGATAAAGAAATATCCAAAATAAAATATTATGAATATATTATATTTGTTTTTAGATATTTTTATGTCTGATTATTATTTAAATAATATTCAATTAATTCATTTATTATTATGTATCATTCTTTTTAAATATACCTAATATAGCATTACATTTAATACATAATAAAAGTATAGCATATCAATGAAAACGTTTTGTATGATTTACTCGTTTGCATATTTAAAGAAGTTAAACATGAGGCGGGAACGTAAAGCTTTCACAAGGAGGCCATTTTTACAAACTATAAGAAATTACTTTTCATCACAATAAAGATCCTCAAACACATCAAGTATTTGAGGAAAACTGTTTATATATATATATATATATTTATTTGTATATATATCTTCAGACTGATCTCATGAAATGGCGTTGACTTAACGTTACATTACTGTATATATAAATATATGACCTACTCCAACCCCGTCACTGGGGTTAATACGATTTATGAGTGTTACCCTACCATCTTAGGGTTAAAAAAATATTGCTCCCAAGATGTAGTTCTACATTTTGATTCATTTCGGTCGGACATTTAACGGCGAGCGAAATCTTATTATAGATCGGGGGTGTTCAGCGGTGTTTAGCTCCAACTTGCCTCAACACACCTGCCTGGACGTTTCAAGCATGGCTAATAAGACCTTGAATAGCTGGTTCAGGAGTGTTTAGTTGGGGTCAGAGCTGAACTCTGCATGACAGTGGCCCTTCAGGAGCAGGATTGGACACCCCTGTTTTAGACGTTTATTTTTTACTGCCAACTCTTATAGGTGTTTTTCTATCCGTGTTCCTGTTTATCCGCGTGCACTTACCTTTGGTTATAAAAGAGCCTGTCCGGCTGAGGGCAGAGTCCTTGCTGGAAGTGGAGTCACAGCGCAGCAGTGGCTCGGATTCGTCGGGAAAGAATCCCTTGGTGCGCTCCATGGGGGACTGCTCCACCACCACACCGGGCGACTCTAAAGGCTTATGGCTGGGGCTCAGACAATGGCTTACATTCACAGCCGTCATTAGCTTGTTCAGGTCAACCTGCGGGAAAGAGGTGTCACAGTACATGTTAATGACGGCGATGAGAAAATCAATCTGGCACGCACATATTTGTTTAGAGATCCCTTTTCAAGCTGTTCTGAACTCACAAGTGTAGCCTGTCAGGACAAACAAAGTTTTCTTGGAACAACTATTATGTGAGTAATGGATTTGGAAGAATGAGGGTCTTTGCTGATAGACAGCGATGACTGTATTAATGTGTGGGCTCTACAAGAGTATCACTATGTGCCCATGGCTGGGTCAGTACAAAGGGTTCGGCCTTCCAGACCTGGACCACCCACATGAGTCCTGTCCCGGCTGCCCTTTGCGTCATGGGAGGACAGATGAAAAAGATCAAGTACAGACAGAAATTCACTGCCCACAAAGCACATGGCCTGTGTTACATTCACAACCCCCCCTGTATGAATAGTGCATTTCCTAGAATGAGTTCACAACAAGTCGGTACAATCCGGATTTTATAACCACAATCTAGTACTGTTCTTTAGTGGATACTAAAAGTTGGATACTACTGTTCTTAGTGGATACTAAAAGCTAATGTGGCCACCATTTTAATCTATCTGCATCAAAGACTATATTCATGGTAAAAATCAATAAATTAATAATAATAATACATAATAAAATATGATATTTTCACAGCATTACAATAATATACCTAAAAATACAGTAGCTTTTCTTTTTAATGCTTGATATAAATTGCAACCATTGCCTGGTAACATTAGAGACAGGAAAGCTCAGTAAAAGATGCTTAACGCTTAAAAACAAACTCTTTCCTTTATAACAGGGTTCTCTGGAAATCATTTAATTGTAATGTAGGAGCTGAAATCATAATCAAATCGAGTTGGCGGCCCCTAAAAAAGCTGTGGTGATTTCCAGGTTGGGAAATCCTGACATAAGCTATTCAGGGAAGCGTATAATAGCCTGGGCAGGTATTCAAACTTTTGAAGTGGCAGATCCGAACTGTAGGAAAGATGGAAACCACTCCATTTCCGGGAAAGTTTCCCTTGGAATCAGCAGTGAATAATCAATGGCACGTAGAAAAGCAGGCCATTACTCTGAGTGGCACGCTGAGAGATCACATTTAGTCATTCATTAGTCACCCCACATAGAGAAAAACAGCTCTGAACTCAAATACACCACCACTAAAACCAGTAAAATGGCAACACAAGAGGCCAAGAAAGTTAATGCAGCATTACAGACCATTGGCTTTTTTCTGCCCGTCTGATATTGTTCATGCTATTGCAGAATTACATCAAATAAGTATGACAAGTCACAGAGAAAACTTCAGAGGGTTTTTTGGTGGTTGTTCTTTGTAGTCCACACAAGTTGTTTTATGATTTATGACACTTTTATGATTTATCTTCCATGGAAGAAAGAAACTCATGTTAATACAACATGAGGGTGAATTTTCAAAGTGGGTGAAATATTCCTCGAGACAGTAAGAACTAAGCTGACAGATAAGACTGCTCCACCCTGTCCCAATAGTCATCTATTGGTGCAGAAAGGAAGTAAGAAAGTGTGCCGCAGCATATGCAAGATACAAAAATAGACATTTTTTACAAAGGAAACCAGAATGAATGTGGCAATTACAGATGCATCTCTCTGGAGAGCATTGCTGGCAAATGTTTTCCCGTCTATACCTAACTGCAAAAGCTTATCGGCCCCATAAACGAATGAAAAGAAAGATCAAATCTTTTTTCTTTCAAATTCAATATCTTCAATTAAACGTTTCCCCACAAATTTTCATTGCTGTAATGCAAAAGACAAAAACGCTATCATGATGTTTACTTCAAATTAATTTTAAAAATATCACAATACTGACAATGAGCTTTTTACAGCAGTCTGGTGTACTTGAAACTAATGTCAAAAGTTAATAAAAACAGTAATATTGTGAAATTTTATTACAAAATAACTTTATTATATTTTAAAATGTAAATGATTGCTTGTCATGACAAAGCGACTGAGGCTATGTTTACACGGAAACGATTCTGAAGAGAAAACGCAAAAGTGGCGCTGCGTCATCTTTTTTTTATTCTGCGTTTAGACGAGCGTTTTGTGTGGGAAATCCGCGTGCAAATGGTGACGCAAAAGTGTGTGAAATTCAATGTAGTATGCACTTCAGGCGGCTAGGAGTGCATACTACAACACCAACAAGTCCACGCGCCTGCGTACAACCTTCACTGTCAAGCAGACTTTGCGTTTTTACCGTTTACACGGGAACGCGGCGGTGGAGCGTTTTTAAAATTTCCACTCTGGAGGGTGGTTTCACTTTTTTTGCGTTTTTAAGCCTCAAAAATGCCGTCGCCGTGTAAACGAAAGGCACTTCCGATAAAATATTTTTACGTTTTCACCTGCGAGCGTTCTCGTGTAAACAGGGCCTTAGTCCTCTAGAAACATTTCTTATATTGAAAACAGTGGAGCTGCTTAAAGTTCCCCTATTTTAAAGTTTCCTAATGTTGTTGTGGAGTCTCCTACAACACGTTTATATGCATCAAAGGTCAACAAAATAGCTTTTTAAAATAAAATTTTCAATGATTCTGAAAACCAACTAATTGGTTTATCGCACATGTCGGATACAAATAATGCCCAAATAACGTGTGCAAAATAGAAAATTCAAAAGAACAGAATTTATTTGATTTTTTGAGTCATATTTGATCAATGTAATGCTCCCTTGCTGATTAAAATGTATAATTTATTTAAAATATATATCCCAAACTTTTATATAAGTACACATATCAGCATGATCTTATTGTAGATCCCATATTGTTGGTATTAGAAAGGAAAGAATCTCCCCTGTTTCCATATTTAAGGTCTAGTGTCAACGACACCAACAAACGCATTATTCTGAGCACGCAGTCTACTGTTCAGACAAGTTGCATGTCGCAGGAAGAAGGATGGGCGTATACCCAAATATCTTTTCTATTCACATCCAGCAGAGAAGCTGTTGGCAAACGTCTGAAACCACAACATGGGAGCCGCCAAGAATGCGGTACCATCACCCACCAGGACACAAGCCACAGATGTGGAAAGTGTGTCACTCCCACACTGATCTTATTAACCACAGCTAACACTGCTCCAGACTCAACAAGACCACCTACAGAACATCAGCGCACGGTCCACATCTATAGAAAGCTTGTATTCTATAGTATTGGGACTTTTAACATTATATCAAAACTTCTTTGTTCCTTCTTTATGGCTGGGAAAAACCTGTCAAACCTTTGTCTATAAATAGTAGCATAGGAGAGACTGGGTGCTTGTGACAACGTCTAAAAGTTCTGAGGCTGTTTTGGCTGGCGTCCACGTCAAGTGGAGCACTGGGTGTGTTTATCCTCTGAGGGCCCTTATCTGAGGTTTGCTTGCATGTTGAGTACAAGTGGTATGACTTTGTATCCTTTGTAACTCATAAAAATGCACGTCTCTCAGTTTCGTTGGAAGTAAAAGAACTATCAACACAAGAATCCCAGAGAAAATCAGAATGAATGTGAAATTAAAAAGTACAAGAGATTCCTTCCTTACTTTCCGGACATTTCTGGGCATCAAAGTGACCAAAGACGAACATCCCTCAATCTAAACGTCCTTAACACGTTTAATCTGACACTGACATCTGCCATGTGCAGTTCATTCACCTGACGGGAGGTTATGCGTGCGGTGGCACTGTGGAGTATGGGATACAAGTGATTTGATCTGGAAACACGTGGCTCTGATTAATGCAGCTCTTTCTAATAATGAAGTTTCACCCCCCCATTGCTTTACCATTTTCATTCAGCATTACTAATTCAATATCAGACCTTGTAAGCATCATGTTTTTGCTCAGAGAAACAGAAAATGCCTTCACCAGGCCCATGTTAATTCTCACGTTCCGTAGTTCGCATCTCTTAAAGAGATGGTTCACTCAAAAAATAAAAGCCCCATCAGCATTTACTCAAACTTGTATGACTTTCATTCATTTGTGGAACATAAAAGAATATATTTTGTAGAATGTTGGTAACCAAACTGTTTTGGTTTCAATTGATTGATACATTTCGCAAATGATCTTCTTTCATGTTCCACATGGACACAGAAAGTCATTCAGGTTTGAAACGGTAAATGATGACAGAATTAAAATTTTTTGGGTAAACTTTCCCTTTAATCCCATTTAAAACCCATTAAAAATTATTTCATGCAATTATTTATGCGTTCATGGCATGCCACATCTGAGGTGCGATAAATATATCTAAATACCCATTCAGATCCAGCTTCTGAAAATTAAAAAAAAAATCAATGCCATTGTAGCCGAAAGACTAATTAAGTGGCACATAATGTATTTAATTAGATTAAAATTTGTAATTGCTCGACAGCCCTATTTATAATATTCAATGATTCTCAAATATCTTCTTTTTGTGGCAGTTTGCAATTTTTCTAGCCGCAAACATATATAAAATAAACAATGTCTAATAAAAAACAAAAAAAAAACAAAAAACAGGGATCTAATTAACAAGTTTGCAAATTTAGGGTAAACGAAACTAAATTTGACTGGCATAAGTTTTGCTTAGTAATTAGATATTAATTTTCATAGTTGTATAATATTCAGTGATTCAAAAATCATTTTTAATTTTAATTTAAAGGTCAGCTACTCCTTTCAACTTTAAAACACAAGGACGAAAGATGTGAATGAATGGAGAAATGCTTTAAAAAGGTGAACAAGATGTGCTCTAAGAATGCTCTACCTTTACAGACACAAGTTCAGTGAAAGTCAACACCCACACTGGCAATTAGGCGATTATGAAGCGGCGTTGACAGGTAGATATATAAATATGTCTGAGAAAAGTTTCATCTCAGTTTATCCTAGTTATATCAGTGGCATCAAAATTTGTCCAAAAGCCTTATCTTCACCATCTACAGTGACCTTGAGGCAAGGACAAAGTAAATAAAGTGGCACACAGGAAAGGCTTGAAACGCTAAAATGAAAGTTGATGACTGATCCTCCATCTCCGGTAGCCTGTCAGGCCTTTGTCATTAGTAAGCTCAATGGGATGCGGCCAGGAGTCAAAAGACACTCATGTGGCTTGTTTACCCTTCTGCACACATATTATCCAAATAGAGTGTTATTAGACCTGCGGCGTGAGTGTTATATAAGACTATATACACATGACAACTAGATCAATTATCGTGGCATGACTAATACAGTAGCTTGTGGCTTGACCATGACAGGATAAAACATTTGCTAATACAAACATAAAATGTAAACCATTTTACCCCATATTTTTTATAATATGAATAAAATATGTTTTTATAATATATAATATATAATAATTTTCTTGTATCCTAATGCCTCAGAAGATCCTGTTTGCCTGTCTACACGACAGACGCTTTTGGCACATATCTGATTTATATCCACATATGAACGAGGCTTGAAACCGATCTCAAAATATCCAAATGCATGCGTTTTTTTTACTGTGACACATCTGATCTGTGTCACATATGAGCAAAAATTCAGAATTGGGTCACATTTAACTGACAGTGTAAATGAGGCCTTGTTCATCCTGTAATCATGGCTGACTGTAAAAAGCGTGCGTCTACAATGACTACTTTACATGCAGCCAATAACCCGTTCAAAACCGGGATATTAGCAATAACCCAGTCGCGAACAGCCATGTAAACACCGGCAAAAACCGAATATTGCTCATATCCCGGATTTTAAAAACTGGGATATTATACCTGGGGTACCCCTTTTCTAACCCGATTTTTTGGTCATGTAAACGCGTATCGGCATATCCTATCCAAAGCATGTTCTATTCGTAAGGAATCATGGTCTTTTGAGTAGAGAAACTTCTCGGCGCATACAAAAATCCGCACGCAGTATACCGGAAGTAAACATTGCGAGACACAGCACTGCATACTTTTAGAGCGAGCTCAGTAACGTTACCAGCATCAAAACGCAAACAAAGGCGATCACTATCTGCCCCAAACTATTCATTATCCGCATACTGCTGTTGTTGTTGTCTTTGGATACAGGAAGAAGAATCGGAAATGACGCATATTGCGTCTTAAGGCTGTTCGTACGTCTAGACGCTAACCGTGCGTAGCCGTTTACATCGGGATATTGCAATTCCATGTATACAGGTGAAACTCTCTGCTTAAGCATGTAAACGGGTTCCTAATGTTTCAGAAACCCGAATAGTGACCTTAACCCGACCATAACCGGAAAATTGGCTGCATGTAAACGTAGTCAGTGATATTTGTGACAGAAAATGTTTTCCCAAAAAACAATTCATTGTCAACCGAAAACCTAGAGATGCTCACCTGAGGATTGTCTTCCATGACACTGCGTATCTTGTCCACAACGTCAATGCGGCGTTGGCGGTGAAGGGCATTGATCAGCTTAGCCAGGTTGGCGTCACTGTCACGTATGGTCCAGTGCTGCAGGGCAGCGTACGCCCTCTCGTGATCTGCCGAGTAGCCGTTGGAAAAGGCGGCCACCTCTCGCTCGTTGGCACTGGCCAGAGACTTGTACATGTCAATCCACTGACTGCCAATCTGTGCTGCCACCAACTTCAAGATGTCAACACCTAAACAATGAGAGCAACGGTCAAACCTATGTTCATCTACTGTATACTCTAGTTTGAACCTTATAGAGAAGTAAAGTACAACATCACCATGGTATTTCCTTCGATATATTACAGTGCAGCATGGATACAGTCTAGTGATACAGTCCAGTTCAAAATATGGGGGCAGAGTGTATGCATTAAGAAATTAATACTTTTATTCAGCAAGGTTGCATTGTATTGATAAAAAACGTTAGACATTCTTGCAAGGTTACAAAATATTTCCATTTTAAATATTTGTTTTATAAATGAAAAATAATTATATATATTTAACTGATTTCAACATTGATAAAAAGAAATGTTTCTTGAGAACCAAATCAGCACATTAGAATGATTTCCGAAGGATCATGTGACACTGAAGACGATAATGATGCTGAAAATTCAGCTTTGCCACTAAAGGAATAAACTACTTTTTTTAAAATATATATCCAACTAGAAACAGTTATTTTAAATTGTAAAAATATTTCACAATTTTTTTATCAAATAAATACAGCCTTCATTAACAATAAGAGACATCCGATCAAAAAACAACCCCCAACTTTTAAACGGTAGTGTAAGCATTGACTTTTCTATCTGCTGTATCCAAAACCATTAATGTGTCTTGGAAATGTAATGCAGTCAGCATGATGTGCAGTTGGCACAGTATAGTGTAGACAGACACAGTTAGCGAATGGCATCATAAAGTGTTGAAGGGCAGCACTCTTGGGTTACAGTACACCAGCGGCTTCTGTGGGACATGCTGTCCCATGGATAAGGTCATAAGAATGACCTAGATTGATGCCCGTGTTTATAAACTTGGTGTAGTGTGACAAACGGTTGCCTCCTAGGGAATCCTTCAAAGAGTGAACCTCAGAGAAATGTGAGCGCAATCTTAATGATTTAACTTGCACGTCATTCATATATGTTGCATTTTTCCACTTGATACTTATTAGTGGTGTTTGCTAACAATCAGGGTTAGGGATCTGAATGTTCCCCAAAGTATTAAACTCCAGCAAGTACTGTAACTCATCCAGCACCATTTGTGCTATAGACATGAATGATAAATCATGAATATATCCTCCACCAATATATACCTCCCCCAAATCGTGTGGGAAAGTCCCATAGATTCACAATAAAGAACACGAGCCATATCAATGACACTAAACCAATGCTGCTATGGATCAGAATACAATGCATTCCAAGTTAAAGTGATCTTTTTTTTATGACAAGCACCACTTCCCATTTTTTTTTCTACAGATAATGTAAAAATCTAGTTGTATTTCATTGCATCTACACGCATGATAATAATTGTGTAAAAGCAGACAATTAAAAAAAGGGAAAAAATACCCATATAGTTGTAAACTGCTGTAAAAATAATTGAAGTAACATAATGTAACAAATGTGTCAATTAAGACAAAATCATATTTTATTATCAATATTATATAGTTTTTGGAAAAACTCTTGTTTGTCAAAGAACAAATTATAAATCACGTAACCTTCAAGAAACCCCAAAATTAAACAACACCGATCAAGCCATGTTGAATTCGTGACTACAGAAGATGAACGTGACAGAGTTCAGCTTAACCGGAGGACTGTAGGGGGACAACTGCTGCTGGAAGGTATTAACATCTATCTGTAAGCCAGATCTGTCTTATTTGGGATCCATCTGTAGCAAATTGACTGAAGCTCTCTGAGGGTTAGCGTGCCACTGACTGTACTGCGGATCTAAAAATGCCAAAGCCTGCGGGCTGCCCATCCTCTTGCCTGTCGTTTCCAGAGGTCGCTCCGGCATGACAAAATGCTCTGTCTGAGTGATCCAGGGCGAAGTCGATAGGTTGCGTGATACTTTCCCATGTCTATGACTGTACTGCGTCATGGTCTCGGTTGCCCTAGTCCTGAAGGCAACTTTTATGGAATGCAGGGAAAACATGTGCCACCACTAATGTACAGCATGTTTACAAATGTTTCAAGTATGTGCTTCAGTCAGCAAGTATAATGGTATTCTTAAATATAAGTATTTATTATATTCTTAAGTATAATGGTATTTTCTTGTTTTACAAGAAAATTATATTTCAGTCATTCTCCTTCAGAATTTCACATTTAATTCAATGTTAAAGCTGCATTGTGTAATATTTAGAAGGATCTGTTGACAGAAATGCAATATCATATACATAACTGTTTTCAGTGGTGTATAAAGACTTAACATAATGAATCGTTTTGTTTTCATTACCTTAGAATGAGCCATTTCCATCTAGCTATTTTTGCGTCATTGTGTTTCTATTGTAGCCCCCCTAAATGGACAAACTTCTACAGAGCGCGTTTCATTGCTATGTTGTTCTTCTTGCAAAGAAGCTAGCTAAAGTCAGCAAATAAAACACTTGACACAATAATATTCACAATAACACCTCGTTTTACTGAATAATTACCTAAATATAATTTCTTAATTTATCTTTGTAAAGAAGCCTCATTGCTTAACTGGCTACTCTCTGTTGTCTCAGACGACAACATCTTTTCCTGTCGGCCACCGTAACTTCAGTTGGTTGCAATTCGCAACCTCACCCCTAGATGTTAAAATTTACACACTGTACCTCTATATGCATGCAATAATATTTGGAAAAAACATGCAGTAACACACTGACAAGTGATGCATGTAGTTACAAAATCACCCTTTTGTGTTTAAAGGAGTGTAAACGGCTGTCCACTTGTGATCGATCACCCTATGTGCATCATAGTAACAGCTGTCAATACGAAAGGCATTATGTGAAAGTGAGGAAACACGTTATGACTCATTTGCATGTACAAGGACAATAGCTTATCAGCCACAGCCGTTTACAACAGAACAAAGCCTTAACGTCTCCATACGAGAAATCAAATGAGGTGGCGAACCGGCTGCAACAGGTCTAGGTTGGCTGGGAAACAAAAGGATCCTCAAAGGGAGTCAGGACTTCCCCTTTTTAGTGAGTCGCCGTGGTGGCTTTGCCGGAATGTCTCACAGCAACGCAGCCATCCCATAAATCCCTGACACCTCATAGACGATACCAGCCGCAGTAATTACCCACTTCCCCATCAAAACAATGATGAAGACCAGGGGAGGCTCGCTTGCAAGGGGATCCTACAAGCTTCCCCCGAGTTTCCCTGACTCTTACACAAAATGCTGGCAGAGTTAGGCTCACCCATGAAGTTCCTAATCGTCTCTTATAAAAGCCCCAGCCCACCCTGATTCTGGGCAGTGGGCTTTTATAGATAACACCTATTGCAGAGGTTGTTACATGGGGCGTACATGCGGGTGGTTCTGCGTCTTTGATCTCCGCTATGCGTGCTTTGTTATACCTCTAATGAAAGAATTTATTATTTGTGCGATCGCTCCTTCATCTTTATATACGTTTCCCATGCGGCCCTTTATGGCCATTATTTCACTAATGTAGTAAACGGACACACATGCACATGCACTTCAGGCCGCCCAATTACACACCTTGAATGGATTAGGGGAATGTTTTGTGTTGTGTTTGTAGAGGCAACTGGCTGTGTAAAGGTTACCTGTGCTTTCTAACATGATTCGAGGAGGCACTAGTATCTTAGTTTAGCTTGTAATAAATTATTTGCTCGCAGAAGTCAATAAACAACGCAATTGTTCACGTTTAAGAGTGCATGGGAGAAAAACACCACAGTAAAAATAGCGCAAATGTTTTGGTTTTTTTTTTATACCTGGTGGAAGTGTTTAACTTTTTATATTTATTTACGTTATACCCTCGTGAGCAGGTCATTGTTTTTCCATTTCCTTGATAGTCCACTATTTTCAAGGCCAATTAACTTTTTGAATCTTGTGTTAGGTTACTAGGGTGTTAAGGTGTGGACACATTTACCATTTTTTGACATTTCGATAGGAATCCATGTGATTGTGAATTTCACATTTGGGCAATGATTTCCCCATGCACATTTTGTATCAGGTTTAGTTGGTCATCCTCTGTTTTGATCAACACAAACTTCTGTGCGAGTTGTGCTTTAGACATCACTACACTAACGATAGAGTCTATAGTGTCTACGATATTCCATTCCTAAGATTTTTTTACTCATTGTATTGTTCATCTTATCATAAATTATAAATGTGAATGCTTTAAAAGTAATAGCACACGTCTCAGCAACCACACAATTTAAAGGGGTAGTTTTCCCAAAAATCCTGTCATAATTTACTCATTCACCCTCATGTTGTTCCAAACCTGTATGAGTTCCTTTCTTCTGTTGAACACAAAAGAAGATATTTTAAAGAATGTTGGAAACCAGACCATTAACAATAGCCACTGACTTCATTAGTATTTTTCCTACTATGGAAGTCAATGGCTACCGTCAACTGTTTGTTTGCCAATATTCTTTAATATATATATATATATATATATATATATATATATATATATTGTCTGAAAGAAACACATAGGTTGGAACAACTTGAGGCCGAGTATAAAAAGTTCATTTTTTTGGTTCTTTTAAAGTATCAGTCACATCAGCATAAATGTGTGGAACGAGTACACGAGTTACATACCCAACCCTTATGGTTAGGGGTTTGCTCAAGCATGAGTCTTAACAGAATATACCCTTAATTCAGACACCTCTCCAGACACATAATTCAGTTCATCTCAGTCACATCTCCCACAAGTGCATGTCCGCTGATAAACTCCTCTAACGCTAAACCACTAAGAACTGGAATAATCTGGTTCCAACTGCTCATGTTTGAAGCAGTCACACACACACAGGCAGATATCTGAGGCCAATATAAACCATTACCCATCACAACAGTCCCAGCTAACCTAGCAGCCTCTGAGGCATTGTAACAAGTAACAACCAGGTTACTTATGGGGCACAGAGTGTGAAATAAATACCGTAATAAAAGACAAACCCCAGAGAAGTAAAGCAAAGGCTATCCAAGGAGCAGAATGAGAAACAGAAGGAGATCAGGTTATATATGATCATGTGACTGACAGAAAACAACAGAGGTGATCTTGACATTGGCCTTGTTTGCGCAACTTTTGAAGTGCTCAATACAATATTGTGTTTTCTAGAGCAGAATAAATGGGATTAACAGCACTGGTGTGATGATAGATCCACAGATCTAGTGCATTGGAAATTCATTGTGGCACTTTTTCATATTGCAAAGTGAGTGTCTGGCATCTGCCAAAGCATTTAGATATAAACACAATTTCAAAAATCTATTTATACCATTCAACAATCTAGTTCTAGCTAAAGGTGAACTGTGTAAAGCTGCTGGTCAGCCAAACAAATAGCCATGCCTCAAAATCATGCTATGCTGGACTGGTTGGGATTCTCAAACAAACAGAGCAATGTTTTGAAACCACAACAGTGTTAACACTTTTCTAGGAAAATCAAGCTATGAATGATTAATTTATAGATAACCTGGGATAGGAGAAAGTATTTTAACATAGAAAAAATAAACACTTCACCTTTAAGTTATTTTGTTAATAATAAAATTGAATTTCTATGAAGCAATTCAGTTGTCAGATTTTAATAATAAAAAAAAACAATCTCTACATATCCAAACTTCTTTAGACCTAGTCTGAAAAAAACATACTTTTGGCAAAAAAATGTTTCCTCCCATCTAATGTTATTTTTTTTTCTTCAATTCCCCATATCCATTAAGGGCTCTGTAATTTTATGCTTTCATGTTGTTTAGCCACACCAGACTTGGTGTGCGGTTTTAACTCACCCTGTCCATTTGAGTAGTAGATCCACCTCTCCTTGGTCTGCGCTGGAGAGCTAGGCTTCTTGTGGATGGCTTTCTCCATGATGCTACTGGGATCCTGTCTTGGACCCTTCTTCAGCACCCGCGAACTGCGCTTCACGCTGCATACCACGATCACTACCAGCACCAGCAGAAGCAGCAGGACTATCATCCAAGGTAGGTGCTCATTGATGTCAAAGTGCTTGTGCGTGCTAGGCCTCGGCGAACCCCTGCGGATAGGCCGGTAGCCCAAACCTTGGGCCTTGCCCTCAGACAGAGTCTCCACAGCCTGTTGGTTGTCAAGCTGTGGGTCTCGTGATACAGAGAGCTTGTGTTGTGATTTAGGAAGGTCCTGAGTTGCAGCGATTAAGAGTCCTCCATCCTCCTCACTAGCCTTGGAGGAAGCTGTGGTTGTGGGAATGTCTTCGGTGCCGAGGGCCGTTTCTGTGCTACTTAGGGCTGGCTCGGCTACATCCTGAGTCTCTGCAGCTGGTAAAACTGCAGTACTTGCTGTGTGCAGAGTGGATCATTTAATTGCAGGCAAAAACAGAGACAGAGAGAGAGAATTAAATACAGACCTAAAGATGAGCTTAACCTAGACTACAAATCAGAGAAGGGAGAGTATCTAAAACTTTAATCCAGCATCAAGCTTGCGTGTGTAGAGAGCAAAGTGGAGATATGCTGCTCAAGTCAACATAATCTCGCATGGATTTCTCATCTTAACTGCTCATACCTGAACCAAAAACTAGTCAATGCAAACTGAAGAATCAGAAATTGTTCTCTTATGGAAATGTAAGTTAAAACAGGGGGACAATACTACTGCCTATATTTCTAAATACTGTGTCAGTGAAACATTGTTTTTACTATTTCACATTTTACAATCTACTGTTCAAAAGCATGGGGTCAGTGTACTTTCTTTTAAATTATTAAAAACTTATCAGAAATTGATCAAAAGTGACAGTAAAGACATTTATTATGGTGCAAAAGATTCTCTTTCACATAAAAGCTATCTATTTATCGGTCCCACTTTATATTAAGTGGCTTTAAGTATTATGTACTTACATTGAAATTAATAATTTGATACAATAGACTTACTGTGTTCATACATGTTTTTACATTGTACTAATATTTAAAAAAATACCAGCATGTAATTACAGCTATAATTAATTTATGTAATTACATTTGTAATTACACAGTTGACCCTTCCTTCACACCTTAACCTACCCTTAAACTGACCCATACCTCCACACCTGTCCCTAACCTTACTGTATCATACCTCAATAGCAGCAAAAGTGTTTTACAATACAACAGGAACATAATAATACGTTGTACTTATTTTTCGATGTAAGTACATAGTACTTAAAGCCACTTAATATAAAGTGGGACCAAGAAATGTATCTTGACCTCCAAATCAGCATGATTTGGAGAGTATCATGTGACAAAAAAAATGTAGCAATGATATAAAGAGACGCCTTTCAAAACCATTAAAAACTCTTATCAACCCTAAAGCGTTTGAACAGTAGTGTAGGTGTAAATTAAAAGATTTTAGTGCATGTATTATTAAAATAACAATATTCAGACAGTAGGCTATAGAATCAGGGCTTCTAGCAGACACTGAGTTTAGGATTTGATCTCAAACTGCTACATCTATACAGGTCTAAAAAAAGTCCTCTAAAGAAACCCCGCTGAGGTGGACACCATATATTCACGTCACATACAACCACTGCTGTTTTTAAACACCAATTTAGGGAAGTTGATGAAGGGGTTGAGCAATCAAGTTGAACAGAGGGAGCTGTTAGTAACAACCTAACCAGTGGATGAAAGCACTAGTTCAACAAACACTATCTATCTAGCTAGATCTGTCTAGCTATTCTATATCTATCTATAACTAGACACACTTTAATCAGTAAGGAATAGCTCTACATTGAGCTTTTTAACTCTCACCTCTATATGCTGACTCAGTGCTGGAAACAGTGGAAATGGAGGCCGCTCCAAGTTGGACATAGACTGAACTCACTGGGCCACACACACTATCTGTCTTCTCTGTGCCTTTAATCAGCAGCGTTAAGCCCAAAGAAGCGCAATCTGAGTGAGCTTGGCATCTCAGAGCATCTGATGCCACGTTGGAGAAGGTGCCACGCTGACATGGCCGGCAGCGCACATCCTCTGTTTCACTTCCTCGCTTTCGGACGCCCCACCCCGGTGGACATAATGAGTGGTGCTGACACTTCCCACCCAGGGAGAAGCTACCTGGCGGACACACGCACAACCGATCGGTGGTGGATGTGCAGGGAGTTTTCTCTACAAAAGGGGCCTGGCAGCTTCTCTGACAGCGGTGACACTGCTGAACTCCGTTCTCACCCCGGGTGAAGGTGCCGTCCGGGCAGGGGCTGCATTCCCGTATGCTGGCCTCTGTGCAGTGGGAGGACACGTAGGTGCCTGCCGGACACTTGTCGCAGACCAGCTTGTTACCAGTGGCGGGGTCGATGTGTTGGTAGTGCCGAGGAGACAAGGGCTTCTCTGTGGTCGGGCTGGGGGTCAGAGTGTGGGTTAAGACGTCACCGACCAGCAGAAGCTAACAACAATGAAAGAACAAGAAGAAGACTGTTATGCAATGACTATACAAGCAATCGAAACACACAATATTGTCCTTTTAGCATGAATGGCCATTGTGTCATATCGGTTTGTATTGTAAGAAGAGTCAACAATATAATAGCCTAATAAAGACCACTGGTACTGGGAAGGAATCAAGTTTTTTTTTCCTTTGATGTCTGCATATTTTAAACAACTATATGACAAATTTGACATTTCGGACGAGTCGCTAATTTAAGAAAACAAATGAAGTGAAAGACTCTGAGTGAAATGGATTAGCAGAAAAACGTGTTCGGTTTTTCGTGGACTTTGTTTCTTAAAGGAGAACTCCGGTCAATTTTAACATTGAGCTCATTTTTTTGTACATTTGGAGTGCTGTCAGTACAGACAAAATCGGCAAAAATCAGTGTCACCTATGCCATGTTATCGTCTTTTTAAAATTTGCACCCTGTTGACTTCATTGGGGCATGTTCTAAACCTGCTTTTAGCCTCTTAACATGCTTGATTTGTCATTACGAGTGCACAGCCATGTGAGTGGTGTTATTAAGAGTGACCACGGTCAATCTGACAGCTGTAGTATGAATAAAAATTATGTTAATTCAGCCAGCTCACATACCTCTATATATACCTCCATCATTGGTAAATATCATCTCAAACCTCCTCCTTGTGTTCAACATCTGATTCGGATGAACTATCCATTTGAGATGATATTCTCAGAACACCACACAGTGGTAGGTTTGAGATGATATTCACCAATTATCACGTGCGTGAACTCGACAATCGACTACTGTGGGCTCAATCGACTAAAAAGGGAAAAATGACCATGACAATTAACTATACCTTTTAGGTAAAGAGCATTAATAAATATCTTTATTGATGTCATACTACAAGGCCCAGATGACCTCAAGAACTTTATATTGTGACATCAAAATGCAGTGGAATTGGATCACCATGCATTTTATCCTTAGTCTGCTATGTGAGCGAGTCATAAATTCTTCTCTAAAACACTGACAATAAAAGTCTGCATAACATTTACGCAGTCTGTAGCAAATCACCCATGCAAAACCATTTCAACAACATTGAACCCTGGAATGTGTTGACAGCACTCTAACAGCCTGTTGACCTTCAAAAAATAACTTTTAATGACAAGAAGCCTGTAAACACGGCCTCTCTTAAGTTACTTCAGCTTGAACGTGCCCCATTGAAAGCCAAATTCCGATCATAACGATGCCCCTCTTTCCTCTGGCACATCCAGCAAAGCTGACTGCACAGCATGTGAACTGCACCTAATATTCTTTATGATGCTAGCCCACGTTTTAATTCCGCACATAAATGGGCCTTTGGCCACGACAGGCATCTTGGGCTTAGTACAAAAGTCGTCACCCAAAAATATGATGCTGGAAAGCGTGAACATCCAACACACAAGGGCCTCGCTGCATCATCAGTTTCTAAACACAAAGTTCTATTAACCGCTGATCGTGAATCCCCTGGAGTTTTATTACAGTTCCTCAACAACAGACCGCACAGAAGAAGTATAAAAGCGCAGAAGACTAATTTCCTTGCTAATACGGGGAGGGCTGAATCAAAACAAACGTGACATTAATATTCTCAAGCCATCGCTGGGAACCGCAGGACGATGCCAGACCGATTGGGCTCGGATACACGTGTTGCTCTTCGTGAGGTGATGGGGATTGTTTCAGGAGGACGCACTGAACATGAATAGCGATTAGGCAAAGCTGTCCTTTCCCAGCGGCCTTAGCTCTAGAAGCGGACCAGAACAGACGAGGGTTTGAAGTAGGCCAGCGAGGGGGACAACTTCACTGATGACAAGACAATGTCTGTTCGCTTAGTGTGCTACTAAAGCAAAGAATGAGTACACTGTTGCCTCAAGTTCACGAGTTGTCTTTCAACCGGCTTTGAAAAAATGAGGAACGTAAAACCTAAGATAAGAGGAACACTTTTTACAAACTCTTGCTTTCGATAGACATGATGTACAACAACTCCAACTTCTCATCCCACCCAAAAACAGTGTCTGGGTTTGAAAAAAAAATGGCACTTGTATGAAACCTAATATACAGTCTTTGGCATTTTTATGAAAGCTTATATAGATATGACTTATTATGTGAGAGTGTATTTGCATTTTCGACCGTCCATGCCTGTGTAATGTCTCGACATGTCACGAGAACTGGCACTAGATAGCTTTTAAAGCTGGTGTCTTTAAAAGTGCAACTTTTAAAGACACCAGATCTCTTCACGCACTCATAAATTCACTTAAGAGTAATACTTAGCCAACTTTTCTCTTCTGCTGATCAGAAAACCAAATGACCAAAAGATAATTAACAACTGATAGAAGATATTGACCATAAAGCCTACTGTATAATATTAGAATTATTAAGATGATTAAACTGTGCTGAAAACTCTAAATGAATACATAGGCCATTGGCTTCTGATCATAAGCTCTAATAATTAAAAAAAAATAAGCATTTAAGACATTATTTAGAGATATAGAATGACAAGTGATAGTTATAGTTTAAAAAAAAACTCATTGACCTAATTTCACCTCAAATTACATATAAATGCAGCAAATTACATTGTATATGCAAATAGATTTTTTGTTAAAAAGTTCAATAAAATTTCATTTAAACATTTTCTTTTCTAAATATCATTTAATATGTCCAACTTTACAACGTTAAATGACTTAAAGCATTAATTTGCCGTTTACAATGCTTGATTGTTGACTCTATGAGCCATCTATCTATGATGCTTCTGAATGACTCATGGGGTTTCCTGACTAACCTATGAGTAAATAGGTTTGAACTTGGAGTTTCACTGATTACATGAGCTTGCAATCTGGGTGAATAGACTTTACATAACTGTACAATTATTTTAATTACCGAGTAATCAATGATAAACTAAATACTATGTTTAGAGACCAAATGTAAAAGTGTCATAAAAACACTAATCTGAGGTTTACCATGGATTTTCAGTTAATTTACCAATGGATGGACTTCAGGATAGGGTTTTTGAATGTGAATATTTGTTGATTCTCAACAAGACAACATCAGGTGTAAATCTACAAGCACAGGGAAAGATGCGATATCATAGTTACTCCATGTGCCAGACTCTGCTCGACAAACAGGGCACCTGTTACACCTCCGACACCTCATAACTGAAGACTGCAAAGAACAAACACTCCCTGTCTGGAGCCATTCATGCTCATTTTATAATCGACAACAGCCAATGAGTCTGCAGGCGGCATGAATGAGCAAGGAATATTCCTGCAAATGTCAGGCCACCTGCCAAAAACATTGCATCATTTGCGCCAATGCCAATAAATACATTTTCAACGGTGCATGGGTGATTTTAAACTGACAGAAACTGCTAATCCTTCCGGCGTTGTGAGGCTAATAATGCATATCAGCCCACACTGATATCAAACAACTAGATACAGTTTTTGAAAATTGAGCTGCGTTAAGGGATTTATGGTCTTGATAAAGACTTGCTAATGAGCCAGTCTGACGTGATATACCAAATTAACCTCAACTGACTTCATACTACATAGGAATATTAAGTCGTGTAAATGTTCAGGGTATCTTCAAAACAATAAAGCCATTGCCTATGATACAATGACAGAAGTCATGCCAATGTCTTTAAAATGGTAAATGGTATTCATAAAATATACAATACTCAATAAATGACATTAAAATCGTGACTAGGGATGTTGTCATGTTTCAAAAAAAAACTTACACAAACAATAGGCTACAATGTCGTCCAGGCTCAGTTTATCTAAGCTACATTAAACCCATATGCGCCACAGTGACATCTCTAAAATAAAAAAATAATTTATTATTCTGTCTTCATCTTTTGTTTGGACTCCATCCTCCCTACTGTACACCGAGTGCGACACCAGGTACATCTACTGTCCCTTTAAATAGAACAAAAGACAGAATATTCGAGAGGACAAGAGATGCATAATGCGAAAACAAATTTATCCTTGACTTACCAGCAGCGAACAAGTCATAGACATTTTCCCAGGCATCGTCCCAATGGAATCACTCTTGTTTAAATATGCCCAGGTCCACATCTGTTACTTTTCGGCTTCATAGGTGGAGCATCAGCATCTCCGCATCAACAGGACACCCACATTGTGAGGTATTGTCCCTTCGCTGGCTTATTCCCTCAGTGCACACAATTCGTCCACTGACGCCTTTTTATAGTCTGTTGCCCAGGGTGGACGGGTTTCAAGTAGTAGGGGGTAAGCGCTTCGTTTTGGAAGAAGAACGCTATAATTCCCATAGCGATGATGGATGGATCTGTGGACTGAAGTCTGGCTGCTGTTCGTCCAGGTTACGGATTCTCTTCCCTGTGCCGCAAAGACGAGCTGCGGAGGATGGGCGGGAACTGGCGACACACGTCACGAGTGAAACTCGCCACTGGCTCATATTCGCCGTATCACAAGCCTGATCCGAGACGGTTTCCAGGAAGATACTGTGGCTGGCTGCTCTGGTGTAAAGTGTAAGTTACAGTAGTGGACCCTACAGGGCTTTAGACTAAAAAGTTGTTGTCCAGGTGTACCGAGCGTTCCGGGTGTAGCCTACCACACAAAATTAATTATTAACATTCTGGCACACATTGTGGCAAATAAACACAGTAAAGTGGACAACGTGACTTTATAACTTATCCTTACTCTATGGTCAAAATTAAATAATGTTTTTTTTAAATGTTTTTGTAAGAAGTCGCTTATGCTCACCAAAGCTGAATTTATTTATTTGATAAAAAAATAGTACTGTAATAGTACAGTTATTACAACTTATAGCCTATGTCAAAATGGATTTTATTCATGTGATGCAAAGCTGCATTGTCTACATCCATTATTATTGTTGTTGTATTATTATTATTGCCAATTTTAACAAACATAAGATACAAAGACAAACTTTCAAACAATAAACAAGTTGGCCATTCTAATATGGTTTGGTGCACAGTGTAAATTTTGAAAACAGTTAATGAAACTGCTTAATATTTTTGTGGAAAATGTGATACATTTTTTTTCTAAGATTCTTTGATTAATATAAAGTTTAAGAGAACAGCATTTATTTTAAATAGAAATATTTTGTAACAATATGAATGTCAAGTTGTCAACTGTCACTTTTGATCAATTTAAATGATGCTAATCTCTGCTAATCTTTTCTTTTTTTTTACTTTTGAAAAGTGTATCGACTACAGTTTCCACAAAAATATGAAGCTAAACATCTGTTTTATAACATTACTAATAAATGTTTTTTGAGCAGCATATCAGAATGATTTCTGAAGGATCATGTGACACTGAATATATATATATATATATATATATTAAAGAATAAATAAAATAATCATAATAAATTACAAGTTAAAATATAACTAAACTATACATGCGTTCATGAATATGTACCATGTAGGAATGTTTGTATGCCTATGGCTACACTGTCCAGTCTCATTATTGTCCAGTCTAAGGCTTTACAATGAGTGTTTGAATGCGGCAAACAATAATGCAAGACTCAGTCTTGCATTATTGTTTGCCGCATTCAACCACTCATTGTAAAGCCTTAGACATATGCAAACAGAATGCTCTTCTGTGTCACTGGCACAAGGACAGGAGATCATTTCCAGTGTGTTTCTGTCTCAGACAGGCAGGGGCCTCTGGCAGATGAAGAGAGCACCATCTGGACAGGCCGACACGTGCAACTGAGTGCTAAAAGGATGAAACGGGGAAAAGCTCTCACGTGCCACCCAGTTTCTGCCCCAGGAAATCCCTAAGTGGGTTGACTTAGATGATAGGGTAAGAGAAATGCCTCGGTCTGACTAACATTAGTGCATCCATGCTGAAATGTACAACAATATGGCTATTTGTACAACACACCACCTAGAAACAAACAATATTCTCCCAGCACTTTTTTCAGTTTACTAGATATATTTATGTGGGCTGACTCTAGATTATTTGTTACTCATCATTTACTGAAGAAAATAAAGGGATGAAGAGAGACTGTATCTCAAATGTTCACAAATATATCTGAAGCAACCAAATGTTTACATGCCAGTCATTAATAATTAGAACTGTAATATCCAAAATAGCCTAAATGTTTTTTGGAAATATTATATCATATTATATTATGTTACTAACCTAATGGTTTGCCCCTTTCCAATCATATGCAAATGTGTAAAGTTTTAAGCATACAACAAATATAATGAAGTCAATTTGAAGCTCTGTGGTGCAAAAGCATCATGAACTGCATGTACTGTACATTCAGGAATCAATGAAGATCAATAAAGAGTTTGCTTTATATTTTGGCACATATATAGCACCATTTCATTTCATGTGAACAAAAAGACATTTAAAGTCATTTGGAGAACCGAAAGTATAAAAGAAGAAATGAGAAGAAATACCGTCAAAGTAAAAGAAAATACAATGTCGTTCCTGTCTTAGTTTTGTAGATTGTTCATATTCTGCCCTCTGCTGGCAAAAAAAAAAAATAGTTTTGAGGACAGAAAAATAATAGCATTAACCTTATTTGGTCTAATATAAAAAGCAGTTTCTACAACTGATGTTGAATATAAGGGAGTTAAAGGGAGACTAGTTTTTTTTCAGTTGATATTAAGGCAGTTTAAAATTAATTTAAGTTTAGTTATAGATTAGAGATGGTTAGGAGACAACTTCTGTTTGTGCAAGTCTACACAATTGCATAGAGTGCCCAGCAGGGAGAGACAAAAACCACAAGAATATATTCAAAGAATTGCTATACCACAGAAGGTAAAATAACATATTACGGTTATTAAGGTCATTTGCCCTTGAACAGTCTTGGAATGCTGATATGTCTGAACTGTGTTTATGAGAGGATCAAATAGACCTTTATAAATCTACAATTTGTGCTCTGGAACAACCCATAACGTTTCAGTGATGTTTATGTCTATGGATTAGGGAAGACACGGAAAGCATGACTTCATTCTGGAGCTCTATTTAAAAAAAAAAAAAATTCTAGTGAGAACCATTGGACCTAATGACCCCACTAGATAGATGTTTATAATCTGGATGGATGTAAATTACGGGTTGACCGTTGACGCCATCTTTTGGCTTTTTCTGAACACAGATGTTTTTAAGTTAATGATATTTTTTCACTCTTATTTTATTTTTTGTCATTAACCAATATTTGTATGTGAATAGTAATAATAATAGCAGTTTACATAAATTCATGATTTACTGAAATGTCATATAATATAAAAGTTTTATACTAGTTCTTGATGACAGATTGCAAAGAAGGAAGCCTCTAAAAGCTCACTACAAAATGATGTAGTATTTTTCTCTTAAATTTTTGGTTAGTTTCCTCATAAATACCATAATTTAAACATAATAAAATAATCAGACTATTTTGCTTTATTATTTTTCTTCTTCATTATTTTCTTTTGTTATTTTACAGTGTGATCCAAACCATGGTTCTTTTCCCCTTCTCAATAGAAATGTAGTCTTATTTTGATACAACTAGGCTAATCTTTCACAGTAAATGTGATTGTTTGTGATTAGAGTGTAATCATAAACAGAGAAGATATCATTTCAAACAAGTCATAAAAACTTAGGGAAGTGGAAATTGGCTTTGATTGAGGCAATTTCAGTTTACAGTTGACAGCTTAATAGCCAAATTTAATGCAAATAATTCAGTCACAGAGAGACATTCAGCTGAGCGAAGATGAGATTCCACAGCTACATCAAACCTATTGGCCTACTCTGTTGACAAAAATATAAGTGACAAAACTCCCACTCCCATATTGATGTAAATATAACATAATCACAGAGTACATAGATAAGCTTATAATATATCAATTTAATTTATATGTAGTTAAATCACTGCAACATTTGCGTGGATATGAACATTTATGCATGAATACTCAATTTACACTGAAATGTCACACTTCAGCCTCTCGTATTCCAGCGAGGATGGAAACCTGACTTCTCGCGGGATCCTCCCGTTGAAATATCGCGGAGGCAAATCTAAGAAAGGTGGAGACTTCGGGATAACTTCCTGCAGTACTCTTAAGAATCATACCTCACAGTTTAACACCAGGCCGACATTTAAACCAAGTCGAATGGATTAATAGCGCAAATAAACTCGCTAACAAGCACTTCACCAACACGATTCCACGCACAAGGATTTACTGCTAGCATTCAGTCTGCTAGCTAACATCAGCTAGGACGGCAGATTGTACACATCAGATCAAGACGGTCTCGTATCGAAGGACAGTATGGGTGAGTTCAACTCGCTTATTTTGGATCAGTTACAGTGTCACTTCGCGTTTCAGCTTCAAATGAAACAGCGCGGACGAGTCACTTCATCGTCATTTACAAAAATTGAATAAGTTGAATAAAGGACAAAAAACTTATGATCAAATGAAAATTTGACTAGGCGCCAGTGTCGCAAACTGGCTAGGCTTGTCTAAACCAGTAAGTTCCATTCTTTTTGCGTCATAATTAATGATCCCTGCCCTTCCACTATACTATTATTGTTTACCTTTCGAATGCAAAGCATTGGCTTTGTTTGATTGGTTTTAAAGCAGTTTGTAGTTGCAGTGGCTCCGTTCCAAATAAGCCCCCTTAAAGGTGTAGTATATATATATTTTTAATTTTAAATAAATACACTGCACCGTTGACAGGTCCATTACAATGATGTACACTCGCATAAGATGAAAACCAGACCATGTCAGTTTTCAAGAAAAAGTTATTTTATTTAAGAAGAAGCGGGCGTCATGTTTACATCAAATGACCTCCTTTGCCATTAATAGAGTTACTACTATTATTAATAACAACAGCAATAACTGGTGTCATTATCAAATCCAAAACCACTGGTACGATTAATAAGAATCAGCAAAAACTAATAAGTAGCACCTCCCTATAGCAGTTAAGTAGGTATTAGGTAAACAAATGTTATAGTGGAAAACGTCAGGTTAGTACAGTATTCTGCACTGTCATGTTCTCTTGCACGACTCCACTGGTTTGAATAAAGTGCAAATGTTACGAGTTGTTTACAAATCCTCTTTTGAGTTAGGTTCATTTCCATTTTTACTCCTCTCGATTTCAGGTTGTTGACTCCAATTAAACTTACTGTATTCTCATTAGCAGTTATACTTTTATTGTACATCTAGATTTAGTGAGGGAGTCCGTGGTTTGTTTGTTTTATTGGCTATGTTCTCCATCAGGTGACCAAGACTTTGGCTCATGCTTGTATTGTTAGTAGCCAGAAGCGATTTTGCTCATTCAAAAGTAAATTTTTTATGACTGGTAAAAATGGCTGTTGGTCAACTTTCTTAGATCTTTCTTCATAACGCATGTTATAGTCTGAATTATAGGTTTTGTGTGTTGTCAGCTCCTGGTACAACACTCTAGGGCAGAGTTTTTGATCTCGAACACGTGGAAGAGGTGTTTGAACATGTCCCTTTTACATTTTTTTGTTAGTGTTTAGCCTAGTGTATGAAAAAGCATTGGCGTTTAAAGGAAAAAGTTCTAAGGAAAGGTTTGGGTTTTTAGATGTTACATGGGGCATAATGGTCATTTGTTTTCCCAGCTGTAGGTTAGAGTAAATGTCTGGCTGGCAGGCAGGTTGCTTTCGTGGCCTTGAGTGCCCCCCTCCACCCCCCTCTCGTCAGTTATTCATCATGTTGTCACAAAGTTATGTTAGCGCAGGACTGGAAACAGAACCCATCAGGAAGTATGGAAGTGTGTTAGAGTAATACGTGTACTTTGCACAGTTGCAAGTGGACATCGCTTGGTCATGTCAGGTCTTGACTGCAGACAGTGCAGGAGAAATGAAAATAGGTGAATGTTTCTTACTGTGGTTTCAATTGGGATCTGTTCTTCTTATTCTCATGTGGGGATATTGTTCACAGGTCTTGTGATTTTGTTAACAGCTAAAGTGAGGTGGACTAATAATTTTTAGTTGATTAGCAGTTGCTTTTACTTTGTCTGTACTAAAAGTCTATTGTAGTTTGCATATTTCTAAAATGCAATGATTTCAATTGATAGGTCAACTACATTCTTTTTGCGAGCAGGACACTCGTGTAGCAATGTGAATTGTATAGAATTGACTTGAGCCGTTCTTGTTCAAATTATCAGATTCCATTTAACAGTTCTGATTACTTAATACTTAACAATTCGATCAACTAATCTTTTAGAATTAACTGCACTCAAAAGTTTGGGGTTGGTAATATTTACATTTATGTTTTTGAAAGAAGTTCACCAAGGATGCATTTTTTTTTTATTAAAAACTACTGTAAAAGAGTAATTTTGCAAAAATATTATTACAAATTTAAAGCTATGTTGTCTAGGTGTGTGTTACAATATCGTTTTAACAATATATCGCAATACAAAAATGCAACAATATGCATTGTTGATAGTGATACTAGTGACTATCTGTATTGTGTATAGTTCACCCAAAATGAAAATTACTGTGTGAGGGGAAAAAAATGTTTACAGATATTTGGTAGGGGTTTTTTTGGTGTCAGTAGTAGTATATTAGCCTACTGGTAGGCCTATATAATGTATTATAATGCAATGGGGGAATATTTGTGGGTCATTATAATGCCAAATGTCTTATTTTACCAGTATTTTAAATATATATCTAGTCATAGTGAAAGCATTCGTCTAAAATAATTATGTATTTTCAGCTTCAGAATCATCAATATTTTTATTCTGGTGTCACCATTGTCCTGTGCATTGGGTCACCAGCTGCACCAAGTTCAAATTCATTACCACCCCCATTGTAATACCAAATTTAGAATTTTAATAAACAGTTAATTTTTTGTTTACCTTGGAGTATCACAATAATATTGTATCATGACCACCTAAATGCATTGAAGCAACTGCCATGTGATTGGTTGATTAGATAGTTGCATTAATGAGAAATTGAACAGGTTTTCCCAATAATCCTTTAGGTGAGTGCAGAACCAGTTCTCCTTGTATGAGAATCCCTGCTCTTGACATCATGCAAAAAAAACAACAACCCCAAAGCAGAAAAATGTAAAGAATGTCAGCAGCCTCTCCCTGCATGCTGATTACGCACTGGTTATTGTGCCAAGTAATTCTGAAGAAAGGACTCTGAAGTATGTATAATAATCTTATATTTTATTTTGTGTTTGACTGACATGCTTGAGAACCTTGGATGTGGTCTCAGTCTTTGACCCCAGTGTATTCTTTTCTGAACCAAAGAAATCAAAAAGGAAGCTTCATGTTTGACTTTGAGGAGTAGCAGTCTGGCTTTCAAATTGAGCCAAACTTATTGTCCTTTCAACAAAAAAATAACAACTTGTTGTTTGAGGTCTTGATGCTGGTAGTTGTTGCCATATTCCACATTAGTCAAAAGGCTTTTATAACTTGACCTTTTCATGTTTGAATGTTGGAAAAAAAGACTGTTTCTTGGAGGAACTTCCCTTCAGGTTGGTCTAAATTCTGCTTCCTCCTGTGTAAATCTTTCAATGAGAACTAGTTTATTCACTGTGTGTGTGTGTGTGTGTGTGTGTGTGTGTGTGTGTGTGTCAGCCATGGTCTTGATTAGCTAAGTCCAAACTGCTTGAGGGCACTATGAGGTTGAATTGAAAAGAAGTGTCCCATATTAGGTGCTCTATTTCTTTCCAAGCTCCAGTCACATATTGATTGTATGTGTGTGTTTTTGTTTAATGTAGAAGTATAATTTTATTAAACCACTGACCCATTTAACGTCTGACCTCCAACACGACTCGTCTGGCGTGCACTTCTACAGTCAACATATGGTCTAAAAAATTTGTCTGTGGATGTTTGAGGTTGTCAGCACATGGTTTTTAAAAATAGAACCGCTTTATGCACATTTCATTTATGTTCAGTATCAAGGAGGTTTTCAGCAGGAATTTACATTTAGAGATTGGAAGTCATTTTTCTAATACTAATTTGTCTTGCATAATCAGACTTTTGACAAGGGGCCGCTTACTTCAGCTCCACCTATGGAAATTAGTTTGAGAGATAATTTCAAAGATTGTATTACTTGTTGGATCAAATGTAAGTCATTATTAAGGCCTCATTTCTTGGACTCAATACCTAAGTTGTTTTCTACAGTCTTTAGTTTTTTTTTTGTTTTTTTTTATAATTTCACTGGCTCGGCTTATTCATGTAGTTATTCAAAAACTGGCAACTGTTAATAGCATTTTGAGTAAAGCTTTAAAACATTTTGGCAATAAGAAAGCAGAGAAGTAAATGACCTAATCTGTTTTCCTTTCTGAATGGCTGCAGAGGGAATAAGAGCGAATGAAAGCAGTCGTACTCTGGATTTGTGCCTAACCTTGTCATTATGACAATTACTGCAAAGCTCTACTCTAGATCAGGATGCTTCGGCGGGCGAAAACAGAGAGGCTAAGTCAGCAAACGATCCTTACAACATGGGATACATAAGCTACTACAGAAAGCAGCCATGCTGTTTTACTGGACACTTTCAGTTGACCTCAGTTAGTCTCTGCATTTCTGTTGTATTTGCACTGACCTGCATACAAAATAAAGGATGCATCCATCTAGTGACACACCGATGAAGCCTTTGGAGTGAGTTAATTTGGAAGTTCTTCTTTCTATTTTTCTTTCCTTTTTTTGGTTTGGAAACAGACTCAATGCTAAATTTGAAGCAAAGCCATCTAACCTACAATTTATTGTGGTTTGACATTATATGTAACTTCTTATTGGCGTATTTTGAAGAAGACAAAGAGGATGAGACATTGACTTTGAGACAGCCAGCCTGATGTTCTTTTCAAGTGTAGATTTCAAGTGCAATTTGTGAGTGATTTCACTCTTATAAATCTTCTTTCAAAGAGATTGTATAAAAATATGAAAAACTGTTCCAACATATTGGGATTTTATTAGGGTCTCATGCCGGGATCGCATTTGGCAGTTTTGCCGTAAAATCTCCAGAATCAAAGCCCTGTGTGGAATCAGCTTTTGATTGATCTCTACCCATATACTGCAATATAATAAATAAATAAATAAATAAATATATTTTATCATCTTTTTATTTTATCTTATCATTATTTTACAATGAAATTCCCATTGAGAGAGACCTGGCCAAGGTAGCAGCAAACAACAAGATTAAAATGTCACGTCATCATGATACGTCATGATTAAGGTTGGGAGTTGAGAGAAATTCAGAAGGTTTGGTTCCGAAAACGGCTCTGGAGTGATGAAGTGGGCGATGCGCTGAGTGGGAGTGTATCCTTCAATAACTACTTTTCACCGCATGAATATTAATTACATAAGGTGTTCAACCAATTAATGCAGTTCAGCACTGAAAAGCCCTTGTGCTTGCCCAAATGGCACCTTAAATGCTCGTCTTCCTACGAGTCCGCAATGCCGCTTTAACTGTCAGGAAGATTTCTGCTGTTGAGTTTGCACCGGTGCGTGCTCTGCAAAAGTGTGCATAAAGTTCCCATATTAACAGCAAAAGCGGTGCTTGCGAGCACCCCTCTGAAACTTAAAATGACAAATGGGACACTCTACGTTCTTGATGGTACATTACGTTTCAGGGTGCGGAAACCACACAATGTGCCACACCCCCTCCTGGAGCTTAAGAGACTTTTACTCTGTTTACTTTAGCAAGTAATGGGAAAATGACCACAGAGTGTCACTGGTCTGTTACCAGATTTATTGTGAAAGGATACGTTTTTCCACCGTTGAGTCTTGGTTTAGGTAGGTGTTTCGGTACATGCAGGTGGATTACTATTTAAAAGTATCTAGGCTTTATGGACAGAGAGAGAGTTGTGTGGCTCCTGGATCATACATGTGTGTTTAGACATTTTCTACCCCTTCTGAGAGGTATTCTCCACTGCTGGAGATACAAGAAGCCAGGAGAGGTCCCGAATTCTCCCAGAGAAAGCACTCCAGACATGTTGATTTTTCTTCAGAAAAATTGCTAAGTAATATATGTTGAATTTATTGATATTACCAGTCTGTTAAAGGGATACTCCATTTTTTTTTTGAAATAGACTCATTTTACAACTCCCCCAGAGTTAAACAGTTGGATTTTACCGTTTTTGAATGTATTCAGTCGATTTTCTGATATTTAGAAGAATATCAGTAACCAGACAGTTTCTGGTCTCATTGACTTCCATAGCAGGAAAAAAAATATAATATGGAAGTCAATGAGACTAGAAAATCGGCTGAATACATTCGAAAACGGTAAAACCCAACTGTTTAACTCTTGGAGTGCTAAAATGAGCCTATTTTCAAAAAAGTGGAGTATCCCTTTAAATCCATTTGATAGTAAGTAATAAACATAACAAGGATTGTTTGAGTTGAGGATTGTAATAAGACCCATGCCTTTGGTGTGAGAGACCCGGGTTTGAATCCACTGTGAGACACCAATGTGTCCCTGAGCAAGACACTTAACCCCTAGTTGCTCCAGAGGCTTGCGACCTCTGACATATATAGCAATTATAAGACTCTTTGGATAAAAGCACCAGCTAAGTAAATGAAAAAAAACATGTTTTTAAATTTCTGGACATATCTTTATTTTGTGATTCTTCTGGCCACAATAATTGTGTAGGGAAAATCAAATTTTGTGACAGCCTTAATATGATGTATTGTTCACTTTTGCAATTTGCCATGTTTTTAGCAGCAAGAAAACGGCTTCCTTGTAAAAACCAGAACATCTTATTATTATTTTTAACAGCAGGGCATCTCATTTGTGATCCAATTTTCAAAACTGTTGCCAGTTACGCAACCCAACGATAACATTGAAATTCAGCATTTACTCCAATAAAATCAGTGTGAACGGGGCATGTTTCACAGATTCTTCATCATCATGTTGTTGGCTTTAACCGGTTTATTTTGCCTCTTTCAACAGAAGCTCCAGAATGTGGGCTGTACAGGGTATTTCATTTGATAATTACAGCTGTAACATATTGTTTGTTGAAATACCCTGCTCAGACATAACCAGCTGTGGTACGGATGAGTTCCTCAGACACCCTGACCTCTTCCCTGTGTTTTCCATGAGAAGTCTCTGCTATCTCTGGCATCGCTGTGTAAATAACCTCTGTCAACAGAGGTACTGTGTGCGTATATGCTGCCGATCACATTCTCATGACTCATGCAAATCTCACAGTCAGATTTAGGGAGTTTCTTAATGCATTGTCTAACTCCTTTACACTTTTTTTAAAGACTCTGGAAATGGCTGGGAGATGTTTGTGTCTGGGTGTCCTGGTAATGATTAGTTAGCAGAGAATAGCACATTGCTATGACGTCATTTTGTTTGTCCCCAAAATTTGATGAACACCATACCGCTTTTCTTGGATACGGTCATTCCTGCTGTTAATGTGCTGCTCCATTGTCCCCATTAACATACCTAGTATATTTGAGTAAGACATTATTTATAGGCTGTGCTCTGCTGGCCTGTGGCCCAGCCGTTTTGAAGTTTTTGCTAAAAAAAAGGTCAAACAATGGTGGCTGTAAAATGCAAGGCCTAGATTTCCACACGGTTATTGGCTGGTCTTGGTGTAGAATGTGTTTATTCAGTCTTTAAAGGTCATTAGTAACTATATTAGGACACTCTTTGAATATTGGTAGTCAAGTTCATGTTGAACTTTAGATAGTGCTTTAACCCGTGTTTGGGTTAAAAATCTTAGTACGATTGTTATGTGAAGCACAAGATTGACCCTAATTAGGTTTAATACAATTAACCAGAAATATTTTTTATGAACTAAATATTTATGCTTAATACCCTCATCCTGAAACACTAACATAATGAAATGTGTTAAAATAAGGTTTTCATTTTGAGTTTGTGCAGCTGCCTGAAAATTAAGTTAACCTGCAAACATTATAGTCATAATTTAAAATCATTGATCCTAAATGCAAAAAAAAGATGTTCTAGAAAAATTGTGCGTTTCACAGAAATTACCAGGTCACATGGGTGTAAATGAATGCTCCATTTTAATCTGTGGGTGAGCTGTTCCTTTAAGGACAATCAGTACATTTGAAATTGTAAATGTACAATTTAATTTTCAGTGTACTGTATGCGTCATAAAATGCAAATATACCATTTGTTGGTCAGATAAACTGTTCATTTCTTCATTTGTTTTGCTTTATCAGTTTGTTGGCCTATTTGATGTCTTTCTGTTGTTCTGTACAAGTGCTTGTTGAGGACCTTTATGTATCCGTGCTTCACAGATATTTTTTATCAGATGGTTGATCACAACTATGAGTTTCATGCTGACTGAAGTGTGTTCCTTTCCATGCAGTTGAGGTGGTGGTGGAGTATGACTATGAAGCCCTCCACGAAGACGAGTTGACCCTCAGGCTCGGAGACGTGATCAGAAATGTGCGACGAATCGATGAGGATGGATGGATGGAAGGAGACCTCAATGGGAAACGAGGCCTTTTTCCGGACAACTTTGTAAAGGTAATTTTAAAGGGATACTCCACTTTTTTTGGAAATAGGCTCATTTTACAACTTTATACATTTGAGTTTTACCGTTTTCTAATCCATTCTGCCGATTTTCTGATATTTAGAAGAATATCAGTAACCAGACAGTTTCTGGTCTCATTGACATCCATAGTATATTTTTTCCTACTATGGAATTCAATGAGACCAGAAACTGTCTGGTTACTGATATTCTTCTAAATATCGGAAAATCGGCTGAATGGATTCGAAAATGGAAAAACTCAACTGTTTAACTCTGGGGGAGTTGTAAAATGAGCCTATTTCCAAAAAAAGTGGAGTATCCCTTTATGAATCTATAGTATATTGGCTTTAAGTGATGTGATAAGGAAATAATGGAGGTTAAAAAGTTTTGTGATAGCACAAGGCCAAAAATTAAAAGTTAACAGGAAGGAAATGTTTATTTTTAGGTATTACAGGTTTTGAATTCTGTTTGAAATCTTAGCATGTCATTGCATTTACAATCTCATCTTCAATTTGTGCACCTCTTAGTCTTAAGTAGTGTTTTGAGTTGTTTCTGAGGCAGCTTGAGGAAACCCACATTAAAGTTGGATGTAAAGGCAGATCTTGTTAAAGGCAGGAAATTATTGCTTTGGTTTCCTTGCGGAGATCCTTTAGGAGGGTGTGAGGTAATCTTTCACTCCCTGATCTGAACTTTGATCCCGGAAAGATTTAATAGTCAGCACTCAAGTGGTTTTAGGAGAGGACCATGGAAAGCGAGCAGGTAGGAGCTCATTTTAGTTTGTCTGTCAGATCGTATCTTGGGCTCGTTGTGTCTGGAAGACGTGTTACTGGTAATGTTTTGTCTTAAGGTGGTTTTCAGTTTAGTCAGTTTCTCTTAACGTGGCACTTCATTTGATTGCTCGTTTCACTGAATCATCACCAGACAGATCACATATAGCACAGGATTTAAAGGGCACTTACAGGAAAAAGTAACCTAAAGAGAATTAAATAAAGTTTTTACACAAACTACACTATTTTATTGTGTGTTCAATGTAAATTTGTTTTTACTGTTTAAAAAGATTTTATTTCTATTTTTATTCAGCCAGAATTAGTTTCCAAAGCAAGTTAGGTCCTAACTTAGGACATCTGTAATTTAAAATGCTAATCCAGACATGATTGAGATGTTTCTTTATCAGTGATCTAAAATAGGTGTTTTTTTCTGCGTGAGGGTGTTACAGTAGATCATGTGCTCTAGATGCATGCATCATAAACTCTATTGAAACTAACCTCGACATCAGTGAAACAACCTCTGTAGTAGTACTTATGATTTTATTTATTTATTCAAATATATTTAATTACAAGCACTAAAAAGGTTGGGAAAGCTGACCTCAAATTAGTTGGAGAGGGGAGTAAGAAAAAGGAATTTGTTTGTCAGCATCTCAGAGAGGAAGTTTGGAGCGGATGTAGCCTGTGGCATTCTCCATTCTGTTCCGGAGCCTACAGGAAAGCTCCACACGCCCGTCTCTCCGACCCAAACCGTGTCTGAGTCCAACTGAACCCAGCTTAAAAGGCCACTGGAGAGATACCGTGATACTACTGTGACAGTACTATAATGCTATAATACCTTGATGTTTATTATATAGTACTGAATGATCACCATAGTAATAAATAATACTTCAGGGTACTTCAAAAAATGTCCAAAAACAAAAACATGGTAGTTATATATTAAGTGAGTTACTTTAAATAAAGCAGGTACAAAATTATCTAAGATTTGCATATCAAATAGGTTTAAGCAATCTAACATTTTTAAACAAATCTAATTTTGTGATTTTTGCATACTGTGCCACTAGGGTCACCAAATGTATTTTTTTTAAACTTGCTGAATTTTCATTTAATTTTTTGGATTTTAATTTTACAGTAAAGCACGGCAAAGCACTTACTACACTACAGCATAACTTTACATCGATTTTCAAGAGGTTGTAGAAAAACACATGTTTATAGGTAATTTGTACTGATGATGAAATATTTTATTTAAAACAAGTCTAACACTTGAACGTTCCATTTTAATTAAGGGATTAAAACAAAAACACTGGATTGATTTTTGTCATTATTTGATGATGGTGTACATTTCATTACAATCAACTTGTAAAAGTGCATGTACCATTAAATGACCCCTTAGGTATGGGATCTACCAGGTCAGGGAACCTTTTTTGTTCTTGTTCATAGTATTAAGTGTTAGCCTATACTTTAGAATCCTCCTATGTTCATAAATGTTATTAGAATGATCTTGCAGAAATACCATTCATTTAGAGAGAAACACAGAGCAAGTTTCAACTAGATGAGTTGAAAACTTTGGGTGAGAACATGTCCATGTCTGTTTTGTTGGAGATCTTATCACTCCTTTGTTTCGCTCTCTCTCTCTCCAGCTTTTTGTGGCTGTGCTGTTTGGGAATTTACATATGTTTGAAAAAGGTGTTTGTGTAGGTGCTAGTTGGTGGTTTCTGTGAAGTTATATCTGACGTGGGTGTGACTTGTGTTAAAGTGGCAAATTTTAACCTAACAAAGACTTCATGGTAAAATCAACATAACTTACAGGTGCTGCTTTTCTTGTTTTATCGATGCTGCATTCATTCCAGTTCAGTTTGTTCGTTCATTCATTCATTCATTCATTCATTTATTATATATATATATATATGTGTGTGTGTGTGTAAGATTTTGGTCATATCATACATATCAACAAAAGATGTTATATGTTATTTCTTTTTTTTTTTTTAATCAGGTGAAAAATGAGCCAAAGTCCAAAGAAGAGCCAAAGGAGGCTAAAGAAGTGAAGGAGGCAAAGGATGAGACTCCACTACAGCGGCGAACATCAAAGAATGTAGCAAGCCTAGTGCAGAGGATCAGTACCTACGGCATCCCGACTGGAGGACTCGGCTTACAACCCCATTCTCAACCCCGTGCCTCAAAAAAGAGTGCGTTTACTTTCTATTTTTATTTCAAATTTCATTAACTTAAAGATGCTGTAAACTATTTTGTTCAGAATACCACACATAAAATGTTCATACTATCCATTTCTGTGACTGCTCTAGCCTATGTAAACAGCAAAAAAAAAAAAGCCCTCACTTCATAAGATGTATCCAATCAGAAACACCCTGTACCTGTAAATCATTTTGTACTTATTAAATGGCTACGTGCAAAATGATAAGTCGACGATTGTTATGAAATGACGACATCAGCATAAGTTTGCTGATGTCGAGTTGACTGACATGTCTATGGAGGAAGGCCACATGGTCAATGTATTGGGGTGGTCTAATTCAGTCTAGTGGAAATTAGCGTCATGGCTTACAGCATTTTTAAAGGTTCTATATGTAACTTCTGAAGGCCAGTATTCCTATTTCTATGTTGAGTCTCCTGGTCGGATTTTCTGCGAAATCCATCGGATGTGACGTGCATGCGCGCTCTCGAGTCTCTCTCCTTTTATATACAGTCTATGCGACGCCACAGCAGCTGACGATATGAAGTCTGATAGCACCAAAAAACAACCTGCCTTCAGCACAACACAGACTCCAAAACTAACTCCAAATACATAAAAAAACAAAAAAACAAAACAAAAATGTATCTTTGTTTTGATTTGTTTGGGGTGGTGATAGTCCAGTGGATAAGACACATGCCTTTGGTGTGAGAGACCCGGGTTCGAATCCACTGTGAGACACCAATGTGCCCCAGAGCAAGACACTTAACCCCTAGTTGCTCCAGAGGCGTGCGACCCGACCTCTGACATATATCGCAATTGTAAGTCGCTTTGGATAAAATTTTATTGTGATAAATTACAAGTTTTCAGATATGCTGAAATAATGGAAAACTGTAATGAAATAGCAAATATATGAGACATGAAAGGAATACAAAATACTGTTCCAGGATAACAAAAAGTAGGTGCTTTAGGATGTAACTTTTATTTCATGTACTAGATCTACTGTCTAACGTCACTCATCCCACTACTATCATATTGTTTATAATACACATTTCCAGGCACGTTCAGTACAGTAATGTTACATCCTATGATCTTACTGTTACACTAAAATCGTTCAGTCTAGTTCACTAATCTTTTTCGTTATCATATTAAACATTCACCTATGTTGACATTGCTGATTGTGAAAGATACACAAATAGTTAGTGAAATGACTAATGCTAGATAGCTCCACAAACGTTACGTAACGTTATCATGTTAAGAGCATGGAGTATTAGTTCAACGTCATGCTGATAATAGTAGCCTATTATTGTAAAGTTGCAGTGGGATGTGTGATGCTTTCTCCGGTGTGTTGAAAGTCTCAGTGTGGCCGTGTACCATGAATGCTCGCTCTTGTGTTCGAGCATGCGCAAGAGCATGAGCGATCTTGTAAAAATTGCTTGCAATCTGAAACATCACCGCTAAAAAAATACATTTACACACTTTTTTATCATTAACTTGTCACCGTTGGCTTGGTATGATTTTTTTTTTTCTTTTGCACATGGTAAATTATTTCATCACTAAATGTTTTTGGTCTGTTTGACTGGAATTAGAGTTCAGCACAAAAAGAGTTTAGCAGATAACAGCTTTGGCCTGTAGTGGGCAGCAATAGCTTTCCTGTTGGCTCATGAAGCCTGTTTTCATTTCCTCTGTCTGAGACTTGAGTGTACGGCTGTCTCAGATTTTATAGGAAGTCCACTTGATCCTCTCCAGCTGCATAGGAACATTATCACAGAACACAGGGAGTGTGATGCCAGCCTACGTTCAAGGCTTCTGCTGAACAAATCATCTAAAACAGTGATAACAGTGGAATGTAGTTGCACTTACTCTCTTCCTCTGTGCAGCCAGGTATATCCCATTGTACTCTTGAGGAATTTTTGAATGTTTTGTTTAGTTTTTGGCCAATGCAGCTTTTATTTCGAGCTAACCGTATAGAGATAGTGTGCGGACTCTTCTAAACGGGACTGTGGTGCATTAATAGAATTAGATAGCTCCATGATACTGAATGATGACTATGTTCACTCCCTATAGTATAATAATCCAAAGTACACTTCTTTTCAAAAGTTTGTGCCAGTAAGAATTTTTAAAGATTTTATTCAGATTTTAAAGATTTTATTAAGATTTTAAAGATTTTATCATTTTTATCTTTTATTCAGCTAGAATGCTTTAAATAAATTGATCAAAAGTGACCGTAGACATTTGTAAATAATGTTACAAAAAATAAATATGTATAATTTATCACTTTCTTAAGACTAATTCGGCAAATTGACGTTCAGACATCTCAGGAACCTTCTAAAGGTCAGTTTTAGAATATGTAGTTTTACTCGTCAAAAGTTAGAAACATATACACTACTATTTGGAGTTTGGAGTCGGTAAGATTTTTAAAATGTTAAAATGTTCTTTTAAAATGTTTTTAAGAAGTCTCTTGTGCTCAGCAAGGCTACATTTATTTGATTTAAAATACAGTAAAAACTAATATTGTGAAATATCAATGCAATTCAAAATTACTTTTTTTTTTTGAATATATTCTAAAATTTAATTTATTCCTGTGATGTCAAAGCTGATTTTTCAGCATCATTAGTCAAGTATTCAGTGTCACATAAATCATTCTAATATACTGATCTCAAACATTTCAAATTATTTAATTTATTTTATAAATGTAGAACATTTTTCTGCAAACCATGATATTTTTTTTACAAGATTATGAAAAGAAAGTTAAAAAGAACAGCATTTATTAGAACCCCTCTGCACACACACGCGCATACATTTTTTCATTATTAATGTCTTTACTGTCCTTGCTAAATAAATAAATACATTTGAAAAAAAAATCTTACTGACTCCAAACTTGATTGGTACTATAATCGTTGAATAAGTGCTCCTTTTTCACAGCTATTCCCCATTAATGTTTCTTAATTTTTGCATGTATAGACCTTAGTCAGGTTAGACACCATGTTGACCTAGCAGCACTGATGAAACAGAGCTGTGAGGGACAGACTTGCAGTCTTTACGATGGCAAGCACTGTCAGTTCTTAGATCTTGTAATTGTCTCTAAACATTCAAAACTGATTTATAGCGTTTTGGTCTACTGAATTTTGTTTTCTGAAAGAGGTTACGTCAACCAAACAATCGGTATGTTGTTAAACAACAATACATTTCATTGCGCGCACTGCACTTCTCCCTCTTACAGAGTTTCTCTTTAAAGGGCACATGAATCATCTCAAGGAGAGGGTGTGGTGTTTGTGTGTGAGAGTGTATGTGTGCATTCAGGTTCATTAAACTCTTCCTGATTTGGTTGGTTGTCACTCGTTGAGCCCTCTTCAGGTAGCTAGGGGAAATGTATCCCTTGCATGTCTACTGTTATTGGCTGAGCAAGTCAGGCCAGATCCAGAGTGACTTAATGTGTTTTCATTACAGAGGCCAAGAAGCGTCAGTGCAAAGCCCTGTTTGAATATGTGCCTCTGAATGAAGACGAGCTGGAACTCAAGGTTGGAGATATCATTGACATCACTGAGGAGGTCAGCAGCTTCTGTCTTTTGTGTATATTCTCTGGTAGTAAAAAATCACACACTGCACATGCGGTGTAAGATATGATACAGAAAATCTTCCTTAATTGTAATTTCTCACAAATTGAGCATCATTTGCTTATAATTTCATTTAATAAATTATTAATTAAATTATAATACCCATTTGCTCAGCTTTTTCTTATGGGGTAATAATAAAATGTAGTATATTTATAGTTTTAATGTAAGTTTCTCCCCAAATATTCTTTTATTCATTCATAGCGGTGGATCTCAACCAGAGGGTTGTGGAAAAATGCAAAGTCTGTTCTGATAGGCTGGCTGATGTCTAGAATTTATTTTATTAAATGTAAACAAAGCAACGCATGCAACTATATTATTGTGCATAGTTAGTAAATTAAGGGTAAACAATTCACTTTAGGGCTGCACGATTTGAAAAAATCGAATTGTGATTTTTCTAGTTAAAATTGCAATTTACAATTTTTTTACTAATGAAAAAAATATAATATACTATAATAATAATAATATACATTACTCCAGTCTTCAGTGTAACATGATCCTTTAGAAGTCATTCTAATGTGCTGATTTATTATCAGTGCTGGAAACAATTGTGCTGCGTACATTTTTTTTTATAACTTTTGATACAGTACTTTTTCAGGATTCTTTGATGAATAAAAAGTGAAACAAATGTATTTAAAGCATTTATTTAAAATAGAAATCTTTTGCAACAATATTGACTAAATTTGTTGCTAAATAGAAATATATTAAACAAAATAATAAAAATTACTATTGTAATAATTTTCCTTTTAATAATTATGTCTCACAGAAGTAATATAACTTATGACATTCGTTTTTTTACTATGTACTTTAAGCCCAGTTACATTTAATGTTGGCCCATTTGCAGTAAGGATTGATGTTTTTTGTGGTGAACTATTGGCTGCTGAGTATGAAACCAGTTTAAGATTCTTTGTAATCATTTTAAACATTTTTGGGACTTTGCAGGGTTATTAATGAATTTCAATTGAGCAATTGAACAAATTGTGGTTTAAACAATTTGGTGCTGTGTTGGTTTGTCACTTGATGTTCAATCTGGGTCCTAAAGTGAAACCAGTTGAAAGTCACTGTTGAAAATGAGTGTTTGACTGTTCCTGTATTAGTGCTGACTGTGAGTGATTTTTAGGTTGAGGAGGGCTGGTGGAGCGGAAGCATGAATGGGAAGTCTGGACTTTTTCCTTCCAATTTTGTCAAAGAAATTGACTCCACTGAAGACACCGAGACCAGCGATGTTACAGAGGAGCCAGGTACCGCTCAGCTAATCCTGTGACGCATTCTCTGGGAGGACATGTCCTTACAAGAAAACACTCAATAGAAACCTTTGTTGTATGTGCATGTGTAGTGTTTTAAGTCGTTTAGACCTATAGTCAAAACATCTGGATTCAGCATAACTTTGTTCTTTAGTTTTTTTTATTTATTCATCTATTTATTTTTAAGGCAGTAGGCTAACTGAAGCCGTCTGAATGTTAGACTGTTCAATGGGGTTAGTGAGAATTTTTTTTTTTTTTTTTTTTTTTTTTTTTTTAGAAAGTAATACTTTTATTCAGCAAGGATGCAATAAATTTATCACGGTTTCCACAATATTGATAATAATAAGACATGCTTTAATTTTTCTTGAGCACCAAATCAGCATATTAGAATGATTTCTGATGTGACACTGAAGACTGGAAAATTCAGCTTTAGAGCACAGGAATAAATTAAATTTTAAAATATATTAAAGTCAATATCGTTGATTTACACTACTATAATCAACCAAATTTAGCTGTTAGTGAAAAGTCCCTCTTACTGGTTGTGTAGTTTATTCTTAAATTGATAATAGGGGGATTAAAAATATAAACTGGGTACTATTCAACTGCTCCTGTGATCTCAACATGACCCATATGAAGAAAAAAAAAAGTTTTACTTTGTGCACCTTTGGGCAGCTCACCCAAAAATAAGAGCGACAGTAAAAATGTCATCATTTACTTGTTGTTGATACAAGTCCGTGTGATTCTCTTTCTTCTGTGCAACCCAAAAAGAGAAATTCCAATTGTACGAGTTGTTCTTTACCACTCAAATACAGTGAATGGATACTGAGGGATTCAAACTTAAAGTATCCTTAAGCATCATAATAAAAGTCCATACGACTTGTGTATTGTATTCCAAGTTTTCTGATTTAATACAAAAGCTTTATGGGCAACTGAGCGAACAGTCCGTCTGAACAAATGATTCCGATTAGTTTTACAGTCTTGAACAAATCAGTTAATTTTTTTTGTGAACTCATACTTTAAATAATATCAGTCATTTTATCAATATTTACTTCACAAGTGACATCAGAACTTAATGCTTGTTGTGGCAGTACTCATACAGATGTGTGTGTTCACAGATGACACAGATGGACTGTCTAGCCCCACTTCCCCTCACCCAGGCAACGGCGTCATGGCCCAACCCAAGAAGATTATGGGCATTGGCTTTGGCGACATATTCAAAGAGGGCTCTGTAAAACTGAGAGTCTCCCAAAGACCTGTAAACGAGGAGAAGAAAGAAAAAGTAAGTGTTGTTCTGCGCCTGACAAGGTACTTCCTTCATATAATGTTCCGATCCCAATAATTTCAGCAAAGAAAACTTTTAGTATTCTGATTTTCACAATCAAAATGGATAAAGTAGAACTAAAGCAGTCAGTCAAGTTAACATTATTTAGTAAATGGATTTCCACTCTAATCAAAAATTATACAACAAAGACGATAAATGTAACCATTTAAAAGAAAAAAAAATCAAATGTTATTTTCTAGCTTTTGTTACGTCATTAGTATGACTTTGTTATTTTATGTACACAAGTATACTAAGTACACGCCAACTTATTCTAACCTTAACTCTACCAGTCTGCTAATATTTTACTAACACTCAATGAGAGTTAATAGACATGTTGGTACATTGTTACTTATAGTCAACAGAATGTGTGAAAGAGACCATCAAAATAAAGTAAAACCCAATTTTGTTATATATTTGGGAGGAATACGATCATGGCCTCCCTTTCTTTTCTGATGCCCTGTGGCTTTCCGGTTTCTACCTTTCACTCTCATTGTCTGTCTTTCTACAGTTGTATCCGTTTATCTCAGGCAAGAAAACTAACCCTGTGACATTACAGGTTGTAGGACAGCAGGATAGCAGAGCTTTTGCTACAAAAGCCATAACAAAACGCCATATATTTTTTAAATGGTTACATTTATTTATTGTGTTTGTTAAATAAATTTAGAGTGGAAATCCATTCACTAATTTATGCTTAATTGATTTACTGCTTCATTTCCACAAAATAGTGCCATTTAAAATTATATCATTATCTTGGCATGTATGAAAATATGTTCTGCCCATTCCCAAAGCCATAAGCAATGGAGCGTTGAAGGGTAATTACATGTCTAACTGCTAGACAAGTTTTTCCAGTGATTGCTCAAGACATTACATATAGGCAGACAGTCTCATGGGGAAACATTCCTTTTTAGGCAATATGCCTCTATTTTTGGTCTGCATTATTTAGGGTGGCTGATTTTTGAAGCATTCTGGCATGCACCAGTTCTCTTATTATCATTTGTCCTCTGCACAGCTCAAACTGAGAGCAGAATATCCCTGTCTGGCCCTTTGTTACATCCGCAAATAGTGAAATGCAATAGACTTTTTTTTTTTTAGTTTCTAGAAGTAAAAAGTGCATTTTGTTAGGGATTAGTTAACCCTAAAATGAAAATGTCATAATTTACTCACCTTGGTGGTGATCTAATGCCATATGTCCTTCTTTCTTTTTTGGGACCACAAAAGGAGAAATTTTACAAATATTTCCTGCTCGCACTCATCCATACCATGGATTGATCAGCATCATGCTTTTTAGTATCACAAAATTGTCCCATGCAATATGTTGTATAATCAGGGGGTATACCATAGTAGGGTTTGGTAAAAAAAAAAAAATAATAATAATAATGTATTATATAATGAAAGTTTTGTGTATACAATGTTTTCTTCATAATATCATGCTTTTTATTTTTCTGCACACATTGTAAGTAGATTTATATAAATGAATATGTAGAGCTGCCTTTATAGTTGAGGGTCCTTTGCATTAAAACGTTTTGAAACCCATTATATAAATAACGATTAGTTACATTTCTCACTGAATTTTCTGTTTCACTTTAGAGTACTTCCATTCAGATGATAAAATGTTTTTGAAAGAACTCTCTTATGCTCTCCCAGGCTACATTTCTTTGATTAAAAAAAAAACACAATAATACTGCAATATAGTGAAATATTGCAATGTAAAATTGCAATTTGAAATATTTTAGCCATTTATAATGTTATAAAATATTTTTGTCACTTTTGATCAATTTATTACATCATTGCTAACTACAAGTATTCGGGTTTTTTTTATCCTACTGATCCCAAACTTTTGAAAGTTATTAGATGCACCGCAAATGACCTTCCATGTTTTTTTTAAAGTCATTTAGGTCTGTTTACAGTATTAATGCATTTAACCAATACTTCCTCTTTCCCTTTTACCACATTTTGCATTCCATTATGTCATTTACATTAGTTAGATCTTTTGCTACGGCTATTATCAAGAGCTAAGAGGTCATTTATAACACACCATCATGTGATGTAAGGGTCAGAGGATTTACTAAATACCCTTTTCTTAAAAAAATAAAATAAATAAAAATGGGGGTTTTGTGTCCTTGTGCAGGTGCACTACAAAATTTGAGCCTAAATTTGGCATGCTTTCCCATTTACTCTGTACATATGTAACAGGCAACATTGGTTGTTGTTTACCCAGCATTCCTTTCATCCAGGCATGGCTGATCTGTCTCAGTCTGTACCTTCCAGTGTGCAACTGCATGTGTTTGTGTGGCTGCCGTGTCAGTAAATCCATATGTGGTTCTGCTTCATTTTAGCCAATTCCATCATTACCATCTGCCACAAAACCTACCCCTTTGAGCTCTCCTGAACCCCCTAAAGGAGAAAAAGAGGCAGAGAACAAAGGAAAAGGTGAGTTCATGGGGAGGTTGACATAAAGCTGTATATGATAATCAAAATAATGATAGGAGATTTATGGAAAGGGACCAGACATGAATGCCTCAATCTGACTGCAGTGATTTGATTAGTTATCCTCCTCTTGGTAATCAGAAGCTCAAATTATAGATTGGCATACCTATCTGTTTTTGAAAGTGCCTGTTCTTTCTGAAAATATAATGAGTTGCGAAGTGCATTTTCTTATGCAAACACCATCAGATGCTAACAGATAGCTTTCACCAGCTTTTGTATATCCCTTTGGGTGAAGTTTGTTTATGCTCTGCCATTACTTTAATCATTAAATGATGTCTGTACAACTCAAGCAGAGCAAATGACTTGGCAATGTGCGCTTTTTTACAACACCAGTTTTTAATAAAGGGCCTGTTGTAGGTACATACAACAAATCATTGTAACTCATGTCATGGGTATATTCTTTTTTTCTTTTTTCTGTAGTAAAAGAATACTGCAAGGCCACTTTTCCCTATGAAGCAACTAACCAAGATGAGTTGGATTTAAAGGAGGGTGACATTATCCACGTATTGAGTAAGGTATGTAACAGAAAGATAAAATGTCTCCTCAAACCACAGGGATCTCTAAATAAATAACACACAATCAAGGAGCATTTTTAATGCAAAGCATCAACATTAGGAGCATGGGTATTAACATGGAATTAACACTTTTACTTTTAGTGTTAAGCTAGCATGGAGCAGTGTAAACCAGTTTGAGCATTATATATTCGAATCCACCTTTTGCAAAGACGTTCAAACCAGTTAATTGTGATCGCTTCATTTAGACCAGTTATTCTATATCATGTACTGTATTTTAGTCTGGTGACTGACTTAGGTTAGATTTGTGCAAACTATGCCAGAGAAATGTATTCAACATGTTAGAATTCCATATTATACTCTGATATTATGAAGAATATTGATATCTTGTGCATTGAAATCACTCTTGTTAATGATTTAAAGGTAAAGTTCACACAAAGATGAAAATAGTCTTTACCTATAATGCATTTTTTGCTATTACAGAGCTCTCAGATGGGGTTTCTGATGTGAAATCATTCTATAGTGATCAGAGACTAAGCTTTTTCTAGTGTATTCCCCAGTGTGTGTTTGATGCTATTTGCTGAGTCTTTGAAAGTTTATGTGAGAATGTAGCTGTTGTATATCATACTAATTACTTATGTTTGCTTTATTTAAGTTAAGACACGTGGAGACCCGTTTCACACTTGTCAAAATCCTTGAGCAGGAAGCAGATCAAAGCTGGAAAATGTTTTATGCATGACCACCATCTAGTGGCATGGGATATATGTGCACATTTTCCATTCATAATGATGTGTGTTTAAGCTTATAAGACATATTCAGAAACTGTTGCGTAGTATTTCATGAAATAATCCATTTCTGTTCAGAGTGGTTGATGGTATTAATGTTTTAGGACACAGGAGAGCCGGGCTGGTGGAGAGGAGAGATCAACGGCAGAGAGGGGGTTTTTCCAGACAACTTTGTTGCTCTGCTTCCTGAGACAGACAAAGAGGTAAATTGACACTCATTAATGCTGTTATTTATTGTCTACCTTAGGAGTCTTCATTATCTGGAAAGGAAATTGAACAACCCAGTGCAGACGTGCAATTTAAAGATTGCAGAAAGGAAAGTTATTACATCAAAACTACCAGTTTTACAGTTGCGACAAGTAACATCTTCTTTTAAAATAATCTCTAATCAAAAGTTATTGTTTTCTTTGTTTATACAGACACTAACATCCAAAGGCTCCTTTAAAGTATCTCCTAAACAGGAAGCAGAGGAGGTAAGCAATGCATTATTTTGGCAGGAAATTGCTTATTGGAATACACACTTATTTTTTAAATGGAAAAATATGTCCGTTTTGCAGTCCGTTCACGCATCAATTATATACATGATAAATAGATACATTTTTATAGAAAAATTCATGCATTTCAAAATACAGTTCCTTTCAAAAGTTGGACACCTTCTCATTCTTTGTGTTTACTTTAATAAAATCATTAAAAGTATAACGGAAATGGCAGTAGGGGAATTATTTAGTGACTGATTATTTACTTTTTCCAAAGTTGCCACCATAAAGGTACTTTACTGTTAAGACATTTATAGGCACAATCTCAGACAAAACTAAATCGAAGCATTTTTACCATTGATCTCAAGATTTTTAAGATCATGAGAAGTATGAATTCGATCAATTGTGTCTTAAAGGGATAGTTCACACAAAAATGAACTCACCCTTATGTTGTTTCAAACCTGTATGAGCTTCTTCTTTCTGCTTTTGAACACAAAAAAAGAAGATATTTTAAATAATGTTGGTAACCACACAGTTGATGGCCCCCATTGACTTTTTGGTTACACTTTATTTAGATAGTCACGTTCTACTAATTATAAGTAACTTTTCAACTACGTGTCAACTAACTCTCATTAGAGTATTAGTATATTGTAGTAGACTGTTAGGTTATGGTTAGGTGTTAGGCTTTGGATTAAGAGAATAAGTTTATTTGTAGTCGCCAAGTTATTATAGTCAGTTGAATGTCTGTTGGGGGACCAACAAAATAAAGTGTTAGCAGATATTAAGCTGACAGTCTACTAATACTCTAATGACAGTTAGTTGACATGTAGTTGAAAAGTTACTTATAGTTAGTAGAATGTCTAAAGTGGACTATCGAAATAAAGTGTTACCGACTTTTTCATTTATTTTTTCTATTATTGAAGTCAATTGGTGCCGTCAACTGTCCGGATACCAGCATTCATTAAAATATCTACTTTTGTGTTCAACTGAGAACGAAACTCATACAGGTTTGGAACAACTTGAGGGTGAGTAAGTAATGGCAGAACTAAAATTTTGGGTGAATTATCCCCTTTACTTCTGACTGGTAGTGTATATTGAGTGTCATCAAATATTGAGATATTTTTTTCTAAACTTCCTATCTCTGTTTCTTAATGAATCCCCTGTTCTAAACATTTTGATCAAAGACTTTAAGAACCAAAATAAACAGCAGTCCAGACAATATCCGACCATATCAAATAACACGTGCCTTTTTGTGATTCACTGTTGGGGATTTGAGCTTGAAAGAAGCATTTAAATCAATTGGAGCCACTTATCTTCACCATGTGTTTCACAAACACAGCTTCATTCTAGCTTCTGAGGTCTTTACCCCGAGGGTGCATGTTTAACCACTTTTTGGCAAATTGTGGAACAAAAGGCCCCCTTTTTATTGTGAGGAGCACATTGTGTGTTCATAGCACCAGCTACCATCACTAGAGAACAAACAGAGTTTTGTGCGTGCAAAAGTTATGCTCTGCCAAATCCATTTTCCGGGAGAAATTCTGTGAATCCTCGCATCCTTCCACCAACTGGGGTCATGGGGTTTATATGCTCTTGGCATAAGTGTTTTTCTTTCTTTTCTAAACATTTTCATTTTCAACCTGATTGGCCTGAATGATTGTCTTTGTGCTACTGCAGTGAGAATGTGATGAGCTGAAGCTCATGTGATGGCTTGTGGAGGTCAATGAGCAGTTCATGAAGATGTGAAAGTGTTCGTTCCTCCAACGGACTCTAGGCAGCCCATGATCAATCCTTTATCCTATAAGCATCCCGTCAGATGATAAGGCGTGATCTCTGTATCAGGAAATAAGGGGACAAAGGGCATTTACACAAAGGCAGTTTCTGTAAATTGACATTTATTATAGAGCATTCAAATAAACAATACGCAAGATGTGGTAATACCACAATATTGGGCATTGTAATCTATTTTAATCGATTTTCGAAATAATCGTTTTCTGTGATAAAAACGGTGTTTTCGTGTAAATGAGAGGCCAAACCTCAGGGAAATATCTGCGTTTTCCCTTCGTGTAAACGGGGCCTAAGGAACAGCGTCTCTTTCGCGTCTTAATGCTCTTTTAACACTGTTTAATATCAAGCATGTTCTAAATGTTCTTACTGAATTGTACATCATTGACTTATTCGACTGATTTGGATGTCAAGTTTGACTTAGGTAAGAACAATAGCACACCACTGTGAAGGAAGGGAAAGTGCACTAGACTGAATTTGGCAGCGGAACAATAATCTTTGTACTTCGATTACCTTGTTTACATATTTGATGGATGTCGAAATTGAAAAATGATTTATCGTACAGCCCTAGGAAGTACAGAGACTAGCAGTTTCTCGCAGATCTATACAGGTGGAGCTGGGGAAGGAGAGGTTTTCAGAGGAACCTTGAAAGCGCATTGCAAACTGCTACAGCAAACGCTGACCAACTATTCAAATGTTGAGCAGCAAGCTCATTGGCTACAGATGCAACCAGTCAGCATGTACTGTTAACAATCTAATTGTCTGCAGGTTGCGTTATCGACCAATCAGCCTTAGCCATCTAGAGTTTCATGATAGAACTTGGTTTATTACATAAATTGACTGGTGTACACTCATCAGACTCTGCATTGAACTGGAAATTGATTTTTTTTTTGTGTGTGTTATTTTTATGAAATATTTGAATACAAATGTTTTTTTTTAATTTTACATTTGAACAAAGAGATCCAATCTGCAGGATTTGACTGCTTTGCTCTGTTTGCTGTGAGCGATTGAACATTAACCCCTCAGCCCTTGATTTCCAGGTATGTCTCTGATGTTGAGAGAGAGGAAATTGTTTTGCTTTTCTTTGGATCCAAGCATATTTCTTCATAGATATGGGTGGTTAGAGATGGTCTAAGTCTAATTTCTTCTAAATTGTGAGCTTTTGAGGTTACTTGAGCTGCCTGTGACGGTAATTTAACCAAATGTATTACTGTCTCACTTCACTAAGATCTTTACTTTTGCTCTTACTTCTCGCAATTACTGTTGTAAATAGGGATTTAAGCTGCATCTGATTTACAGAGGTGGCATTATCTGTTTTATTTGCTCAACATTTTTCTTTAGTTTCCCCCCTAATTTGAGCAGTAAGACATCTCTTTTTTTTTAGTTAAACATAAGTGCAACTGTTAAAGTGGCCCTATTTTTTTCGAACGTTACCTTTCATGCAGTGTGTATTAATATAGCTGTTTGTGATTGTAAAAGGACTAACGTTTTAAAGATCAAAGTCCTGGTCAAATAATTGTCTCCTTAAAGAAAGAATGTATTCTGAACTACCGAAACAAGTCATCAACAATTCGAGTCTAACTTCCTGTTACATACCTTTGTAACAATGTAACAAATTTGCATATTGCCAGCCTATGGTCTTCTTTGACCCACCCTAGTTGTAGCTAGGGGTGTAATGATGCACGTATTCGTGGACCAGGTTCGTTGGACCATTTTTCCTGCCGTCCAAAATTTTGTTAATGTTAAATGTAGGTGTGTTGCGTGTGGCAAGCGCGCTCATAATGTAAGAGACGCTGGCTTGACCACAACATTGCCAAACATCAAATGGCAAAAGTAATTTAAGCAGAACGAAACTGAGCTACTTGCTATTGTAACCATTTATCGGTTTCGACCAATGCAACCCGAGCCGATCTTAATCAAGCAGCACTGTTACTACACAGCCAAATCCAGTAAAGAAACAATTTGAATTCGCCACTGAAGTAATAACATCGCTGCGAGATCTAGTGAGAAAAATTCACATTTTCTCTGTTAGTAACGGATCAAATAGCGCTGTAAAAATGAGGTGATGTGAAATGTATGTTATGAGGAAAATTATACGTTTATTTTATTTTTTTTACCCTGGATGTGAAACTACAGAAGCCCTTAAAGGGATACTCCACTTTTTTGGATTTTCTGATATTTAGAAGAATATCAGTAACCAGACAGTTTCTGGTCTCATTGAAAGTGGAGTTTCCCTTTAACCGCAACGTAAAAAAAATGACACACAAAAAAAATCTAAAATTAATCTAATCTAAAAAAAAATCTAAAATCCTGAAATATTTCCACTTTAATCTAGTTATTGTTTTTAATTTTTTTTTGTCTTTTTTTAAAGAAAAATCTGTAATCTGTATGTTACCCAGGCTATGTGAACTTATGAACTAGAATTCTGAACTTATGAACCAGAATTCTGAACTTCTGAACCAGAATTTTGACGATGTCAAAATGAAATCAAAATTGACCCTACTTAGTTATTACATGTTCCAGGTCTTATTGTGAACAATTCATCAGTTCAAGTGTGGCAGAGCATTTGTATAATCCTCTTAATCTACATTCATGCATAAGTGAATGAACACCAGAATCATGTACATGACAGAGGTTATGAATGTTCATGCTGACCTTCTCATAGATTACACAGATCTACCAGTATGTCAGTTGCAAATATTGATCTATGCCTGTGTTGTTGTTTGAACTTTCACTGATACGTGTTAAGTGAGGCGATTTATTCTGATAATCAGTGCACACGATTCATTGACACTGACAAGTCATCAAATCCTCCATCGAAGAGGAGGCTGGGGGATTTCCAGCCTCAGCTAGTTCATGTTTCAGTTCCTGCTGATTTTAGGTTGGAGAGCTTTTTAAGATCCTGTTTAGTTATGTTATGCAGAGTTATGCCGCTAGGGGTTATGCTAGCCTGTTCTCTTTGTTTTTTTATTCCTGTCAGTAACCTTCAATATTCCAAATATTCTAGTTGATGTGCGATTATTAGCTGCAGGCAGCTGACATGACTTTGACCTTGACAGTGGTGCTTAAAGGGAACATGGCAATATTTCTGTGTTGGTGTGTGAGTGGATAATAACTGGTGGAAGATGCAGTCACAAGTTCTATTACATCCATTAAGAAAAAAACAGAGGGTGAATTTTCATTTCCTGCTGACTTTAATGACAGCAGCACTCAAGTATGTTTGGGTAAAACCATGTTTTCCGGGTATAATTTAAGAAAGAATGATCCAAAGAGCATGTTGTGCTTCAATGGAAGCCAAATCATGGGACATTCTGTCAGTTCTCATTAGCAGTCACATTTTCCTTTTTCACAGGCCTAAAAGGTTTAAATTAGATTTTAAATCCCGGATTTTTAATGCATTATTATATTTTGTTGTTTCTCCACAGAAGCCAAAGAAGCCCCCACCACCATCCAAAACCACAGGTATGTTATATTTTTAACATACCATTTTACACCTCACTGAGTGCATGAATTTGATCACGTCGCTTTACTCTTCTCTTTTCGTTTCAAGCTGCTGTGAGACCTCTGAGGTATAAAAAGAGCTTAAAGTGTCATCAGACGTATTCTGGTTGCTGAGATAATGCTCAATGACTCTCGCAATCTTATGCGATAAGAGCCACAAAATCGCTCTGATAAGTTTAAAGCTCTTTGTCATCAAACATCTTTCGCTTGTTTTTTGCCTGTCATTGACCTTTGAGATTCAAAAGATGCTAGTTGATATTCAATTATTAGCTGCAGGCAGCTGACATGATTTGATGCGCCTTGACAATGGTACTTGAGGGGGAACATGCCAATATGTCTACATCAGTCTGAGTGGAAGAAAACTGGTGGAACATGGCATATTGATTTCAGCTGCTTCCTCTGTGGTTTTCAGAGAAGTATTCTGGTGTATGATGAGATGATTAGAGGTGATGCAAAATAATTCAGCATATTTAATGATGAACATTGCATTGAACACAGAGACCATGCGTGCCCACACACTCACGGATGCATTTTGAAAATCATTATTTTTAGCTTAAAGGCACAGTTCACCCAAAAATTAAAATTCTCTCATTAATTACTCACCCTGATGTCGTTCTAAAGCCGTAAGACATTCGTTCAGCTTCGGAACACAAATTAAGATATTTTTAATGAAATCTGAGAGCTTTCTGTCCCTTCATTGACAACACCTATTTCAAGCACCAGAAAGGTAGTAAAGACATCATTAAAGTAACCCATGGTCATTGTGCCGCATGCTTAAAAGCCTAAACTTAATGTCCCAATCAGTCAAATCATACAACGTAACTGTTGTAAAATGCGGGACATGCTTTATTTTAAAAAGTGTTATTAAAATGTGACGAGCAAAGTATACTTGGGTTTTCAGGCCCGTGCCTAAACGGTCAAATATATACAAAATATGTCAAAATGACTGTTTTGAAGAGTATTTACATAAAGACAGTCAGTTAAACAACTGGGAAAGAAATCGAATGTGTGTCATCATATTAGATCCATGCATTCGGTCTTAAAGTGTAATGCAAATACAGCTGTGTGTGTCATTTATATTAATCAAAGGCAAAGATATAAACACTCACTGCTCTGGACTTAACTTTAATTTTAGAGAAGAATCAATGTTTAATTTATACAGTGAGGACTATGCCGTGTTTGAAAGTTTAACTCGGGGTTTAATTACTATTTTGACAACTGATTGTTTAATGCAGTACTGTTTTAAATTGTCCAAATTGATAAATCTATAGGCTTGTTCAATTCTATATATTCTCGATAGTACATCTCAAAATTGGGAAGGTTAGTAATTCAAATTGTGGATCATGATGGTTTGTTATAAGATCATGATATGAAATCTTTGGAAGATTGCCTGCCCCTAAGGGTGAGTAATTAATGACAGAATATTCATTTTGGATGAACTAACCCTTTAAGTTGCTTTTATCATTTTATATTGCTTGTGTTTTCAGGAGGATTTCTTTGTAGCCATGTCTTAGAGCGGCAGCATGACTGTATTTTTATTGACACAATCTCAACATTTCTTTTTTTTTATTTTCAATTTTCTACATTATTTACAAAGAAATTGCAAAAAAAAAATAATAATAATAATTAATAGTATTTTATTAAATTGATTAAAATCAATATAATGTAGTTGAATTTAATTTGTTTAATTTACAGCTTTAATATAACTTCACAGCAGCTATATATTCATAAACAGATTTTCTAGAAAACTTTGTGTCATTTGTTTAACATTATTTATAACGCCATTGTCATGTAAATGAATGGCCAAACTGCATAAAAAAAGTTTTTTAGTTTTAAACGGCCACTAACGCCAGTTTCACACATACTCCGTTTGCAGTGCGTATAAGGTGCATTTTTTTTCCGTATCCTTGTTAACGCGTTAGAGCTTTCACACTGCACTCAAATTGTTTTTGATGAAAACATTCCAGGATTTTCTCCATATAATGGACTTCAATGGGAACCAAACGGTTCAAGGTCCAAAAGACAGTTTCAGTGCAAACTGCAAACTGTTCAAAGGGCTTTAAACGATTTCAAACGATGAATAAGGGTCTTGTTTTATAGGTTTTATAAGCTCAAATGCTCAAACTGTCTTTTGGACCTTGAACTGTTTGGTTCCCAATGAAGTCCATTATTAAATTCTGGAATGTTTTCATCAAAAACCTTAATTTCTTTTTCGACTGAAGAAAGAATGACATGGACATTTTGGATGACATGGGGGTGAGTAAATTATCAGCAAAAAATTTTTTAAAAGTGAACTACTCCTTTAAATGCGCATACGTCCATTCAAGTTAGTATGTGTACAAAGAGAATCGCAATGCTGACAACTTTTTTTTAATAAAAGTTGCTGCATAACTTCTGGATTTGAAATAAAAATAGTGAGTAGGTCTATGTGTTTGTGGGACAGCCTCAGATCAGTTGCGTACTTCAAACGCAGCATATATGAAACGATTATATTGCGTGCTACACACCACATACGCACTGCAAACGGAATATGTGTGAAACGAGCGTTATTGTCAAAATCAAATGATCTGGCGATGCAGATGTGAAGTCTGATAAGGCAGCTGTAATTCAGTCCTTCACAGCTCTTGTCTGCCAAACATGCAAACAATGAAAGCGGATGTGCATCAAAGGAGACCACATCATCCCAATTGCTTTTTAGAAAGCTTGCAGAGGGTTGCAAAGATTTGGTCTGTCTTTCCAACCCACACAGGAAATGCAAGTCATAGACTGTATGTTTCTATTCTGTTCAAGAGTCTGTCTCAGAAGTCGTTTTGTTCTTTTATCTGCCATATCTAGAGCCGCTGTATCTGCAGTGTAGTACCTAAAAACATATTGTTAACTCAGACATTATGCTTCGTTTCTCAGTGCTGAAACCTGAGGCCCCCAGTGTGGACAAGAAGCAACCGCAGACACGGCCTGAAGATAAAGGTAAGAGAGGGTTCTCTGCCCGGTTTCTGTTATACCACAAATTGAAATTGACCTTGCTGACTGGTTTCAGGTTTATTCCTGTCTTAACATACCCAAAAATCACCAAGGCCCTGATTTATTCTTTTTCTTTTTATTCGTTTATTTATTTGCTGAGAGCCTATTAAGAGTTTGTGTAACCTGAGGAGATAATCATTCTTGCTTTCATGCCGTCAGACATTTCACTTTCATACCTAATCTTCACTGCAGGCGAACTAGATTGCTAAAGCATAAGCGGCCTATGTGCATTGCAAGAACCCAACATCATGGCACTTACAATGGAGACGTCTTTGTTGATTTTGATAATTGATTTCTTTTGAATAGTTTTATTATTTGGATTATTATTTTAAACATTAGCATTCAAAAGTTTGTGGTCAGTATAAAGAAAATATTTTAAAAATATATTTACTTTTATTCAGCAAGGATTCATTAAATTGATCAAAGGTGAAGTAATTTTTAATATTACCCCAAAAAATCTATTTCAGGATTTTTTTCAGTCTGGGTGAGCATAAAGAACATAATGGTCTGAATGATCGTTCAATGAACCAAATGACTCGGAAAAAGATTCATTCATTTTGATGAACGAGTTTGAACAGGAGAGTCACAAATGTGCGTCACAGAAAAGAGCAAGGCAAGCATGAGCTTAAAAAAAATTAAGACCCTTATTCATCGTCTGGAATTGATTAAAGCCCTTTGAACAGTTTGTAGTTTGTACTGAAAGAGTCTTTTGGACCTTGAACCGTTTGGTTCCCACTGAAGTCCATTATATGGAGAAAAATGCTGGAAAGTTTTCATCAAAAACTTCAATTTCTTTTTGACTGAAGAAAGAATGACATGGACTTCTTGGATGAGTAAACTATCGGCAAAAGTTTTTTCAAAACTGAACTACTTTAATGAAGTTCTTTGTATAAGTGTTGACTTTGTAGGAAAACTGCCACGCACTTTGAGCACCAGGATGTCGGACAATCTGCTGTTGTGTTTGCCCCAAGGACTTCCTGCCGATTACTTTTCTTTCATTTGAAATGTCACTCTACTGGAACGAATATCTGTCAACTCTGTGGTGTTTGAAAGCTGGACTCTCTTATTTAGACCAAGTGTTACAAATTGAACAACAGACTGTGAATGTGAATATCGGGAAGTGTGATTAAATGAAAAAATGCATCGATTTGAGAAGATAGAAGCAGATCGATGTGGCGAAAACATCCTGCCAAAATCTCCTCTGACCTACTTTCAGACATACATGTCAGTGTGAACGCTCATGTCATTAGGAGAAGTTCAGTACATTACATACATTACACCTCTACTTACAGTGAAGAAGTGGCTTCTGTTCTCATGGGTTTCCACTGATTTTTGCGATTGTGTGCCAAGAATCAATAGACATACAATTAATATGCTGAGAGTTATATGAAATGCTAAAACATGGAGGGAAGGGAAGGGGGCTAATAATATTGCTGAATTAACCTTATAGTAATATCCTGCATTAAGATAATTAAATGCTTATAAGAGACATACATGAATTGATAATCCAAATTAAAACAATGATAAGGTAGACATTTCTTGTCTCAAATCATATATATTTTTGCCTTTAAAGTTGTCAAGCCCTTGCCAGAGAAACCAGCCAAACCTACTGGCCCCACCGTCCCCCCGAAAAAGCCTGTGCCTCCAAGCAAGGGACTGCTGCGTCCTTCCATCCACACAAAACGACCTGACTTGCCTCTCACTCCATCACCAGCCACCAAGCAAGTGTTTGTCTCAAGCTTTATCATAATGCTTTTTTTGTTTTTATTTTTTATTTCAGAAGATTCCCTGGTGTTAAAAAGTATATTGAAATGAATACATTAATATTTGTATTAGATCAAATATTAAATTTGAGGTTTTTCTTCTTAATGATTCTCAAGATATCTGCATGCTTGTTTCTGTGGTGCATAAGGTCTATATGGCAACATAGCTTTGCATTTAGATTGTGACTATAATGCTTCTTAAATCCATCCCACAGGCACAATGGAGAAGTTCCCCTCACACGAACAAAGTCAGAGACCGAACCTGTACCAATCAAGCCAAAATCCACCGTTGTGGACAGCGGCGAGAAGAATTCAGAAGCAGGTATGTTGTTCTTTTCTGGTTTTGATATTCATTGATCATAAGATGGCTCATTCAATGTGGGTTTTTTTTCTTTTTTTGCTGTGGTGTTGTGGGTGAATCCGAGCTCTGTTTGTGGATGAGCACTGCGGATCACTTTCTGGGAGCATAATTATTCCTCTTGCACAGAAAGAGCAGGTTTCTCAGCCTCAAAGGAGCATGGGAAGAGTCCTGCCGTCACGTTCTAAATCCTCAGTAATCTCCATGATTTCATGCCCTACTACTATCCATTTGTCACCCCATCTTGTGCTTAATATTGCACCAGCCACCTTTTCAAAGATGTTAGTTAAAAATGACCTGTGACTCTGAATGTTCATAAAATGTTCAAGTCCAGATTTACTGAGGAGGCTCGATCCCTTATATGATGAATATATACGGTAAAGAGCCAGATATTCAGTCGAGATTGTATCAAGTTTTTGATTGTTCACAAACCCTATTACCCTATCAAGAAGCCACAGATAAAGGAAGAGGCTTTGGGTGTCATCTTTACATTGTTTATTCTGGGATTTTTAGAAGTCTCTGGCAAGTTATTTCTCAATGTTTACCATGTTTTGAATTTGGTATGCTTTGTCTATCCTTTGTGAAAATCGCAAATTAATTAACTGAGCTGGAGATGATAGTCTTTTCGGCTGTTAAAAGATATCGGCTGTAAAAAGAATATTTCTTATCACTATATTGCTTCATTTTTTGATGACGTAATTTAGGAATCTTAGTCAGAGGTACATTTTAGACATTTGAGAAACTATTATTATCACTGCAGAGTAATCAAAAGTAGTTTAATTGGCTGATTAGTGCAACTAATCTCTCGGCCCAAGCTTATTCTGATGACAAATTTTAATTAAGTCTAGCTGTCTGTATAAAATTAGGTCTTTGACATTAATTTGTAATACTGTGATGAAGACAGAGTTAAACGTCCTCCAGCGTGTCACTGCATTTAAAGGCTTTCTTATCTAAGGCACCATATTTTGCTTGGAAAATGTGTAAAAATTGCTTCAAAGTAGCCAGATGATGAAGCTGAAGGAAACATTGAGAGAGATGATTACATCAAAACGAAATGACGTTTGAGCAGATTCACTGTTTTTGGATAAAAGCTCCTTTTTTTTTCTAAAAGGTTGACCAAAGTAGCACCAAAGTTGGTATAATCACGTCTTCACGAAAGATTATGAGCGTTTGAATGCAGCAGGCCTTCAGAAAGAGAAAATCAGAAAGTCAGGTTGTGGCTGAATTGATAAGTAGGTAATGGTGGGCATATAATATCCGTCAGGTAAATTTTAAGTGCCAGATTACAAGATATCAAACTGACAGCTAAACCAAGATGATCGATTTGAAAAATTTTCGAACATGACACAGTCTTTATATATCCATCACTTAGTCATGATTGTAATTTCCTGCTCGGTTGGGTTTTGATCTAGACTGGGTGTAAACTCACTTTATTACCTCATATGACTTTTAAATTGGCTCCAAACTCTATATAACTTCTTAATTATAATTCAGCTTAGATGGATTGTGTTTGACCTTTGTGACTGACGGCTGTTCTCATGTTTGAAGTAAATATTTTATGTGTCTTATTCCCATAGCTAATCTCATGAGTTTTGATGATGTCTCCTCTACCTCGGAGAAGTTAACCCACCCTACTGCACAGCGACCAAAGATGCCTGGGAGAAGACCGCCCGCTCACAGAGGCCAATCGGTGAGCAGAAGCTTGAGCTCTGGCCTCTCAGTAATATACTAATGCAAAAGTCATAGAAAATTATCTAACGCATATTATTTTTTAAGCAAAACATTTTAATTATAATATTTCACACATACATTAAGGACCATGCTTCCACTTTGTAGGGAAGGGTTTTTTTCTCCTTCTTTGCGAGTCGGAGATAACATTTTAATTAAAATTGATGTAATTTGTATTATTTCATGAAATGACATTTTTAGAAGAAAAACACAAAATAATTATTTATATCAACCAATCAGCATCCATAACAGTTAATTAATTTTTCATAACAGTTAAATAATTTTCAATAAATACACTTGGTTCACTGAATTGTTGTGCTAGTTTGTGTTAGTTTTTTTCTTTTTTGAGTTCAATAAATGCCATGGGTGAAAACACAGATGTCACATAAACCACAATCTCAAACCAGTATTTGCTAAATCTCTTTAAACACTAACAACAGTTTTTGTGATGCGAAGGGTGACATAGAGAAGGGATCATGCAGTACGCCAGTGTGGATCAAAAAAAGCTTTACCATTGAAAGCCCAGATGGGATTCTTGTCAAGTATAGCACTATTTGCACTTTGCTCTTCACATGTTTTTCTAAAACGCTCTGTTACGTCTTACAGCCGAGCAAGGAGATTGGCGAGAAAGCTGAGAAAGTCGAGGAAGTGGATGAAGTTGACCCTGTGCCTTCCGCACAGAATTCGCCTAAGGTAAATCAGGTTTTTACCTCGAATATATAGTACACAAAAAAGAAGATTCTGTGAATGATATACGTTTAGAATGAGGGCAAATAAACAAGGGCAGAATTTTTCATTTTTGGGTGAACTATCCCTTTAATGCAAGAATCTTATGTGCCTTTCTGTAATATCTGAGTCAAGTTATTGAATAGCAAACCAAAAGATCTGGTCTGATTATCCGTGGCTCCTTGAGAATAATACATCCCGTGAAATTAGGTTCTCAAGGGTTTGTGAACAATCAACAACTCTGATACGATCTCGACTGAATGTCTGGCTCTTCTTTTTCAATGAAGTTTCAGCCCTGAGGACTTGGTATTTTCGTATGGAGCGTTCTTTACATTAAGCTTATGTAAAGTGGACTGAAACACTGTCTGGTTTTACACAGGTGGTTCTCATATTTGGTCATTCAGTCAAAATCTCTGTCAAAAAAGAGAACTATTTATTCTTCGGGAGTCGTGATTGGGTGTCTGGTAGTTTTTGGAGTGAAACAAAAAAAAACAATAAAACAATATTGAAATTAATTTAGGCAAATAATGTGGTTGTAGTTTGATCAGTGATATGTTTTGTCATTATTGCTGCTTTTTAGATATAAAAGCTAAAAGAAATGTAATTAAAACTGCAGCTTTTATGTTCAGCAGGCCAGGGTATGCACAACTGGTGGTTTTGTCCTAATTTGCCATTTATCTGCTAAACTAATCCATATTAATTGAGCGGTTTAGTCCAAATTTACTGAAGAGGCTCGATCGCTTTATATGATGGACATATAAAGAGCCAGACAGTCGAGATCGTGTCAGAGTTGTTGATTGTTCACAAACCCTTGAGAACATAATTTCATGGGATGTTTTATTCTCAAGGAGCCTCAGATAATCAATTACACAATTCAGATATGTAACTTTATATAAACATTGATCAGCGAACATAAACTAAAGCTCAATCAAACCTGCTTGACATGCGAGAACGAACCTCATTGGTTCTTGTTTTAAACTTGCATGCTTGAGCTCCCGGTTACCACAACTGGTGTGTGAGTTGATGAATATATGTGAATAAAATTCTAAATGAAATCTGTTCATCAATTATGCTGTAATGTTGAAAAAATTGACATGAAAATAGTTGCAGTATTGGTATCAGTGATACTGGGATTAATTAATAAAAAGATAGGCCTACCATTAAATAAATATTTAAAATGTAAATGTTGGAGGTTAAATGTGAAATAAGTACAATATAAAAATGTATTAACTTTAATGGTAGTTGCAATTAATCACAATTAATTACAGATAAATGTGTGATTTCGTTTTTTTTTATAATTATTTGACAGCACTTGGAATCAATTGGAATTATAAGCTAATCAAACTTTGGACACATGAACTCAGACCACCTTCAACTTTTTAGCAATTTCAGTACATTTAAAGTGGAGTAGTGATTAATGTTCCTCCTAATCAGGGGTTTCTAGTAATTATGAAAATGACATCAGCTTCTCAGCTGGAAACACCTCAGCTTGTTGGATCAAAGTCACCTGCCGCTGTGTAAAGTTCTCAAATCAAGTGAAATCATTCTTGTTCATTAAACTAAAGGGACTAGTTCAGAAGACAGATACAAGATAAGGGTATATCAGTAAGGATGTAACTGTTGTATTGTTTGTAAAGGAAATGCGTGCACCACTAAACATATAAAAAAATTGGATTATTTTACTATTGATACACTTTTTGTTTTTCTTGCAGACGTCCGTCTCATCGCCCTTACCTTCTATAGCACCTAAAGCGATTTCATCCACCCATTTTACCCCTGAGCCCAGACCAAAACCTGACAAGGAAGAGGAGAAAGGGTCTGAACTAGATGACCTGAAGGCTCAGATGAAGGAGCTAATGCTGTCTGTAGAGTTGCTAAAGACACAACAGACGTAAGTATTCATTTTTTTTCATACTGCTTGGTTTCTCGTATTCTCTACTGGTCGAGTTATGTCTATAATGCACAACAAAAGTTGTTCATTCACATTTAAAATTTCATCTACATTACATTTATTCATTTTCCAGATGGTTTTATACAAAGAACCTTCATCAAAGTGATTCATCTTAAGGAGGCAATAACTCTAGAAATGCTTGCGATGCAAGTATCAAAAAAGGATCATTTGTCCAGAAAAGTACTAGGTAAAACAGGGAGGAATACAAGAAGTAGTGAAAACATGAGAAAAACAGAGATGAGTTTTCACCTGTTTGAATATCGTGAGGGATTTCGCTGTCTGGATAGGGGTGGGAAGATCATTCCGTCTCAGTGAAGAGAAAGTACATAGAAATCAATCGCGACCTTAATGTTTAGAACTCTGTTTTCTTTTGTAATTCTGTAACCTCTATCATAACTTTGCAGGAGAGAGCTCAATGAACTCCGAAAAGAGCTGGACGATGAGCGACTCAAGCGGGTGGCCCTGCAGGTAAAGTAATCTTTAAATCAGAAGTTCTCTTTGCGGCTTGTCCGATTCTGTCAGTTTGATGTGAATGGATGTCAAGAGTGCGGATTCTGGGGGCAATGAAACGTAGGCGCGATACCTTGAGTTTGCCTCCACACTCAGCAGGGTGATCACAAAGGGTCTGACTCGGCTCTGAATCTCATGCTGCGTGTTTCTTCCGCTTACTGACCACAAAATGAACCATATTGAATCAGAATTCCACCTCTACTACCCACCTAGGGGTACGGCATCAAATTAGGACAGGGTATTGATTGTGGCAAGAGGTGACTGAGGTGATTTTAAAATGTTATATACCTCGTCGCTGTCTGGCGAAAATCTCCAAAAAGCTACTCTTCAGGAAATGGAAAAAACACTTTGTTTTACAATTAAACACCTTGTTGTCAAAGCTGGTATTGTGGTTTTGTAAATAGTCAGACACTTGCATGCGTCATTATATTATGTAAGGGATATTGACTCTGGGCTATTGAATTGTTTGAAAAATAATGCACACCTGATGTGACCAGTGATATATGACGGGAATAACGGTGTTATAAATAAACTGCGTTGCTAACGGCGGGCGTTGTTTTTTTTTGCAACGAGTAATCAAACTTGTTGTACTGTTTCCTGTCAATAAAATTTGCCGTTACTATAATTGAGCTCACTCAGGGTTTCTGTGGGGTCTTAAAAAGTCTAAAAAAGTCTAAAATTTCAAAATCACAATTTAAGGCCTTAAAAAGTCTTAAATTTGCTGAAGTATTGCATTCTAGGTCTTAAATCATTTTAAAAGTGTCTGAATTTTCCTACGTCCATGTAAATCCCATTGAAGGGCTTTGGAATGTTTTGGGGTTTTTTTTAATTCTGTGGTTGTAGTTCTTTATTTTGCTTTTTCAAATATAATTCACTGTATTATGACTACAAAATAGACCAACATGCAACTGCCAATCAGTTTTGAGGTTTCGTGTTATTCGCACGTATCTCAGATACCACAGGCAGACATAAAACTGATTTTATTCAGCCTTGGGGAAGTTGTTTAGTTTAGCGATATTGGGCTTAAAAAATCTGAATTTTGGATCAGGTTTTGCTGATTTGGATTTTGCTTTTGGATCAGAGCCAACACTAAAGGCGGAGGTGCTCTGGTTTCTCCACACGGTGACAAGACGCCAGTCCTACATTGTTTCAAACGATGTTTCCGGACTCTGACATCGCTAAATCCTTCATGTGCGGGAAAGATAAAACGGCCTACATTGCGTGCTTTGGAATAGGGGATTTTATTAAAACAGAAACATAACTAATTTCCAAAATCACGGGACCGTTTGTGCTTATTTTCGACGAATTTTCGACGAATAATTTTGAGACTGCGTTGCCTTTGTACATTTTTTTTTTTTTGTCATGATATAGGTCTTAAATTTCATTCATAATGGTCTTAAAAAGGTCTTAAAAAGTCTTAAATTTGACTTTGTGAAACCTGCAGAAACCCTGTCACTGAAGCTGTTTTCATACGATCAGGCTCTCTCGATCCATAGGACCTGCAAAGGTTTTTCTCTGGTGTGTGTTTATGAGTCGCTGGACTGGACAAAAGCGAATTGAACGCCGCGAGCGTACTCGACAATGCGCTAGAGAGACCGACTGTGTCCGAGAGCGCGCTCGACAGTGCGCGAGAGAAACCGACTGTGTCCTGTGCATAATTATAGTTTAAGCTAATGCGATCATCAAATATTAAACTGCATATAAATTATAACTGCCTAACGTTACAGAATGAAATGTCGACCAAGGACGAGCTATAGGACTTTGCAAGCTTTGAATACAACAACATTGTGGCGAGGAGGACGAGGCCGGTGGCGCGAGTGATAATGAATGACACCTGTGAGACGCACCGGTATCTCTCACGCCACCGGTCTAGTGCTATTCTCTCACGACCCTCAGCCTCGCCCTGCTCGCCACATACATATTAGTTTTGTAAAAAATGATCACAAATGCTTATGCTGAAGCGCTGGCGGGAAAAGAGTTAAAACAGAGTTAGTGTTTGTGTGCTTATTTCCAGATGGAGATAGATAAAGTGAAGAAGCTTGTACAATCAACATGAAATTTGGCTCCCTGAACTGGACCGATGGCCCCGTTGTCACGTCCCGAGTGGAAAGCGACCTCCAAATGGAGGGACGATATCATTCACGTCATCATTACACTCACTGACTTACTCCACAAATTGTAAGATTCACATATTTGCACATGAGGTTTTTTTTCTAGGTTTAGAAAAGTGTAATTATGACAGATGTATATGGTTGTTTTCCTCTCTTTTTTTTTCTTTTTGCCAACAAAAAATGATCGAGGCCTTACTTAACTACTGTGCTGGATATGAACTCTGGGTACTTTTTGAAAAAGTGCAGCAGATTATGCATTTAATACTACTGAGTCTGTATACATGTTGGGGGATTATCTTGTTTCCTTGTTTTTTTTATGACAGGTTAGTTTTTAAAGAAAACTATCATGATCTCAGCAATATTCTGTCTATATTAGCCTCATTAGATGATTATCAAATGTATGGCGTACTATTGGTTCCTTAGTGATGATGTATTCTGTTGTTGTTTCAAAAGGGAGAAGATTTCTGTTCGTTTTTTTTCTCTTAACATTCCTATCCAGGGTAACACTATTGTGCCTGTTAAGATTTTTACAAGTGTTAATACTGGGAGCTCTCATACAATATAAATATATATAAATATATATGTGTATACTTAGATCTATGGCATGGTATATTTTTATGGTCTACTGATTGACTGGGATTGTGTAGCTGTGTTTTGGTTTAAAACACCCAACACAAGAAAACGTGGCTTCGACGAGCGGTGCCATTTCACCAAACGAATGGCAGAAATCCATTTAGCAATTTAGGCTTCGGTTTAATGGCAGAGAATACCGAAGGTTTTGTTCTGCAGTTACGCCCCCTTGCGAAATATCACGCTGAAATTGGAAAAATCCATTTGGCTTTTTTTTTATCATAAACCTCTCTGACTGCTGTTTCTACATGGATGGTTGGCTTGTTAAAACATCTGGCATGATGAAATATAGTTGTTGAGCAATGAACACCTCAGGTTATAGACTGGTGGTTGGCACAGAGTGGCTCTCTGAGGAGGATTTTTTTTGTGTTAACAACTGTGCAGTTGAAGTAAGTACTGTTGACCAAAATGGATCTTTTAGTCAATTGGTTCCGAATCTAGAATTACACGGTCAATAAAACACTCTCAGGTACACTGGAGTGTGCCCATTCCTCAGACCTCTTAACCCTTAAGATCAAAATACATTTTTAAAAGCATTCCTGAGCAGGGATTGTTGGTTTGTCACGGTTGTGAGAGTGTGTTCGGGAGTTCCTGATACAGTAGGATGGCAGGTTTATCTCTAAAGCAATAAAAAGACAAGTCTTTTTGGTTTTTATTTCTTCATGTTTAGTGAATATGCTCATGTTCTGATGCTCAAACTATACAGGATCTTCCATGAAAGTGCGTGGAAAATTAGTCATCTATGTTGTCTGAAATTGGGTAGAACACATTCCATTTTATTATTTTATTTCTTAAGATCTGTTGTGCAGATACAACATCTATCAAAATGATCTTGTTTACATGATTTAAAACTGAATTGCATGAGCTGAGGTTTTTTTTTTCAAACGAAATAAATATCATGTTTATTTACTGAGATTGTTGTGATTATTTAGTTCAAGATTTTTGTATTATAGTTTTTTTTTTCTCCAGAAATATCTGATTTTTTTTTTTCTTTTTGGGATCAGTATAAGATTTATTTTTTTTTTAAGATTTTACAGGAAAAGTCTCTTATGCCTATACCAAAGCTGCTTTATTTAATCTGAAATAAATAGTAATATTATTACAATTTAAAATAACTGTTTTCTATTTTAATATATTGTAATTAGTGTGTTATTCATGTGATCTCCACTCGTGTCACACGGCTGTCAAACGATTAATTGCGATTAATCGCATCCAAAATAAAAGTTTGTGTTTACATTATATATGTGGGTGCACTGTGTATAATTATTTTGTGTGTGTGTGTGTATATATATATATATATATATATACTCACTTGCTTGTATATTTAAGAAAAATATTATTTAAATATAAAATATTTTTATTAATAATAAAATATTAATAAATAAATAAATCAATTAAAATAATAATTATTTATATATATATAAATACACACACATGCTTGTATATATGTAAGAAACATTTTCTTGTATATAGATTTATAATATAATTTATATATATATATATATATATTTATAATTATAACACATATTATGTAAGCACAAACTTTTATTTTGGATACGATTCATTGTTTGACAGCCCTAATTTGCTGCTCAAGAAACATTTTTTATCATTAGTGGTGTGTGTGACAATTACACTTGATGATTAAAATATGAAAGCATAATTTAATTTCAATAAATAAAAGTGCAATTTTGTAATTTCTAATTCTATATAGCTCTCATTGACAATAATGGCGGTAAATAAGGAGATACAGATTGGATGAGAATTCACTCAAAGAATTGAAATGTTTTGATAAAAGAATGATGATTAAAATTCACATCTCACTCTAGTGCCAATTAATCTTTCCCCTTTAGAAAATCTCCAAATCCATTCTTAATGTCTGGAGGTCATACGTATACAGCCTTTTAGCTCTCGTATTGACAAGTGTTAATTCAATCGGAGAACTATGGCATTTTGAGATGTTATAGTAATTATACATTTTAACAATTTACAAAGGCAGGAAACTCTTGGAAAGTCTCCAATCCGCAGAGCTGGATTTAGACAGATCCATACCCCGAGCCATGCTGTGAGAGACGCACTTTTCCATCTGGTGAGCTGCTCAGAGCCAGTGTACATCTTCTTCAGTCTGTGTTTACACCACAGATCCATCCAATCCATCACTGATCTTGTGTAACAAAGCCAGTCAGATGCCAATATCATGTTTAATCACGTGTCTTTGTCAGGTCTATAATATGCCCCCTTCAAAAGCTGCAGCTATTTAGGCACCTGTATGTATTATTTATGAGACTACAGTCACTTCCTTTTGCCCCCCCAAAATTGACAGAACGTGAGTACTTCATTCTTTGTGCCTTTATGTGCAACAAAAATCTACTTGTTGCCTTAAAGAAACAACTTTTTAAATATTATTCATTTAATAATTAATTAAATGAATTTAATTCAGCAATAATTAAATTATTAATTAAATTAAATTAATAATTTAATTAAATTATTAATTTAATTAAATTTATGAATTTAATTAAATTAATAATTTATCTGCAGCCTCATGATACTGTACCATTTACTGTCATTTGATTGGGAACATTAACGTAACTGATACAACTTCACAACTATGTAGAAATAAAATTATAATTAATGAATAATAGGATATTATAATCTAATACAATAAGAATATGCAAAAGTTTTGGAGTAGAATGGTTTTATTATTACTATGCACCAAGGATGTATACAATTTTTAAAAGTGACAAGATTATTAATTTTTTTTATATTTTTTTATGACAACAAATACATGCTGTATGTTCTTTTGAACAGTATATGCATGAAATAATCCTGAAAAATGTATTATAGTTTCCACAAAATTATTTTCCACATTGATAATAATAATAATACTCCAAATCTTGTAATGATTTTTGAAGGATCATTGGCCATTGATCATTGGGATCATTGTTTTATTTTTTATTTTTTGATTTTTTTCATTCCAAGGTCCTCAGAATGATGCAAAGAAATGAGTTTTGCCGCAATGATGTTCTGAGAAAAATTGTCGTTTCATTTATAGTCAGCTGACAGCTCATGAACTGGAGTCTTGTCATTATCTTGTTGTTTTGTACTCTTTCCTAAAAAGCCTCAACCAAACTCGTGACTATCAATGGTGTCCATTAAGTAGTGTGGTAATGTGCAACCCTTTTTTAAATTCTATGGTCAAGGTCACATCTATAGTGATGGATTCAGCTGTTTGTTTTCTGCTTTTTTCCTGAGTGGCACCCTTAACCACAATTTAAAAGTCTCAGAAACATGAAGATGTGATTACATTATTGGATTTTCAAATTATGTTGTTTATAAGTGAAGGTTGCTGATAGATATGAGATGGTTGTGTTCTACTTTAGAATTAAGCTCATCCATTATTTATTATTCATTACTCACTCTTGCCACACACGTGTATGATCATACACCACATCTCTACTGTCAGTAAAGTAAAATAAACCCTTTCTGGGGCTGTGATCACTGCAAGAGCTGGGACGTGACGTGAAGGCCAAGTAAGCCATACTAGGAATTTGAGCAATCCATCTGTCGGACAATTCAGCATAAGATTCAAAATGGATTTAGACTCAAATCAGAATTTCATGTCCACTTATTTTTTTATTTGGTGAGTAGCATGAAATAAAAAGAATAATGCAGTCATCTAGTCATTATTGTGAAATTATTGCACCCTCAAAGTGCTACAGTCACAATTGACGATAAACACAGTGATTTGTAGGCCATTGAAATCTTTTGAAAGCCCACAGTCACCAAGAGAAAGCATGTCAGAAATGGCCCTTATAGACCGGGTCCGTATTCATAAAGATTCTAAGAATCCTCTCAGAAAACTCTTAATTTAGCTTAAAAACTTTTACGTAGGAGTCTTAGCTTACAGGGATAGTTCACTTTGAAATTCATTTTTGAAATGTTTTAGCTTGCCTCAAGTGCGTCCAAGATGTAGGTGTCTTTGTTTCCACAGTATTTTCAATTTTGATATTTTTATTATTTTTTTTATTATTATTATTATTTTTTTTTTAGCACCATCAGTAACTGATCCTGCGTCCAGTTGGGCTTTCTTTTCCGTTTTGAGAATGTTCATAATCCACCGTCTTTCAACTATTTCATTGCTGTAAGTAGCTAGTCTATTTAGGCTAATAGGATGTCAATTAACTAGGCAAACGTTAATGCAAGTGTCGTTTTAGGCAAGTGGTGGTTTTCATTGTGGTACTTTGATTTGATTTAATTTAATTCACGACTTTTCTCTCTCTCTGCCTTTTTAGAAGTAGCTAGCCTGCACAAACATGTCATTATATATGCATTTCGATGACATTGTTATTATTTTTCATAATCCACCGTCTGGATTAATGAATTAATGTTCATAATCCACCGTCATTCAACTATTACATTACTTTAATAGGAGCAACATTTCCTTGCTTTAAGTAGTTTATTTAGGCTAATAGGATGTCAATTAACTAAGCAAATGTTAATGCAAGTGTCGTTTTTCATTATTAGGGAAGTGGCGGTTGATTTAATTTAATTCAATTCACGACTTTTCTCTCTCTCTCTGCCTTTTTATTAGCCTACACTTCACTGGGGCCTGCACAAACATGTCATCATATACAGTATGTATTTTGATGACATTAGTATTATTATATTGAGTGTGTATAAATGTTGTGTTATATTGACACAGACATATTTAGATGTCGTAATTCCATTGTTTGTTGCTGTGTTAGGCTGTTCCGCATGATGGCCCTGTCATCTAACAAACCAATCACCGTGATCACTGCGAGGAAGCTCGTGCATGAGAATTGACGTCATCCATAGCAACGACGATTTACTGTTAGTTTAGGAGTTGTAATTTTTGCTTACTAAGAGTAGGTCTGAAAGGCGTTGTGATTAACTTTTAAGAGAAAACTCCTAGCTAAAATATTTTAGTGCGATTTGGTAGTTCTCCCCATAGACATGTATATAAAGGCTAGATGTGTCGTCCGCGCTGCTGGCAAATGGAGGTCGACGTCAGCACCTGGCGGCCATCTTGTCACAGGCAGCTCGCACATTGGTAACATTGTTTTAATGGTGCATGTACTTTTTATATCACCGTAACTTGCTCAATTTTCTACCGATTTTCAAACAGTCTGGTTTGTTATAAACGGCAGAGATGTAGCTATGATACTGCATACTTATGAATAATAAGTGTATAAATAAATAATCGTCCAGAATTATAGCCACGTTAATAACGTTTGTAAGACTAAACCGTTTGTAAATCCGTCAAGATTTCAATGAGATAAGAGTATTTCTTACATCAGATACCATAGACATATACACTAGACCTCACCTTGGGGTTCTAAGCATGCGTCAAAACCGCCGCCATCTTGGAACAGGGGTCTTGTCATAGGAAGTAGCTAGGTAAAGTTCCAAGAAACTTCAGTAGATAAAATTATAAGCGAAATTGGAGCTTTTTACATCTTTTCCCATTGAAAACTATCCCTCACAGCCGCATGTCATGAGCTCTGAAGAAGCTCTAGGTAACCTAATGAAATACAACGTTCATTTCATTCAAAATGAAAATTGAATGTTTGATAGTTTGTGCCAGAAAGGTTACTGCTCTATTGTTTAAAACATTCCACTAGTCCCTTTTCATGTAGTCTTCCTTATTAACTCCTCACACTGGGGTTGGAAATTAAATAACAAGCACAAGTTTTTCATTCACAGACTCTCAAATGTTTTGCCAAGGTGCTGACCTTGAAAATTATTGCCTTGCACTTTTTTTTTCATTTCTATCATCTGTCTTTAGATGATAGTGTGGCGAACACCATACGCTAAAGCGAGCACATATACACAGGTGAAGTAACAACAGCATCAACCTATGACGTATTACATAAAATTATTCAATGCTTGGTGATTTGAACAATAATTAATTATTTGCAATGACTTTTAAAACGAACATTTGATGGCATATGGAAATTGCTAGTTTATATTTTATAGAGATACCATAGGTACAGTACAATATGTAATATCTAAAAAGCCTTATTGTTTTTTTACCCACTGAGATTGTTGTATGGTTATCTTGTTCTTTGGCTGGTTGTTTATGTCGTATTTCTCATTTATGCAACTTGGGTTTCAGGGTTTTATCTAGTTAATTATTTTGGCGAGGATTCCTTATTACATGCATTTTAAATTGGAAGATAAGTGACTATTCAGCAGTCCCAGGTCTGAGACCACTAGACTTTTCTAATTGAATTAAGTTTTTCTAATACAAATTATATTATCAGCATAACAGCACAATTTGGTTTGTCCTACTTTTAATTTAATGGAAGAATGAACATCTGACCGTCTGTACAAAATAATTCATTATTGTTTCTTCATCTTACACCTTTACTTTATTTGAAAAAAAATCCACAGTTCTATTTATTTCCAGGTTTAAATGGAAACAAAAAAATCCCAGATTGTCATGCTAATCTCAGACTTTTTGATTTCATTGGAATCATAATAGTGCATTAGTCCTATATTTTTAAGCCTACATATGAAATGATATCTCTGTGTTTTATCCATTAGTGAAGAAAGTCAAGTTTAAATGAGCGTTAAAGAGTGAATCTCTTTTATCCCATTATGAAAATTGTTGTGATTTTCGCATTTTTGTGGAGTAATACTACAGGTCTGCTCTTTATTCTGCCTTTTCACCTGTCATGACACTTCAGCCAACTACTTCCAAATACTGTAATTATATGTGTGAATCTGCTAATGCATTTCTCTGATGTGCTGCCAACAGTTTTTTGGCTTTCTACCCCACTATTAAAGGTGCAAATGGATCTTGTTCCACACAAAGCACTCTGTCCTCTGCCTCTGACATTTTAAAAACTTGAAGTTGCATTTCACTATTACAATATGTTTGGATAAATGAATATGAATTGTGAAGCAAATTGAATTGTTCGTGCGTAGCTATTATACGCCAAAAAGTGCGTTTTCATATGCATGCGAAAAACTCAGGTGGATATTCAGTCCAGATGTGTGTCCCCTTCAGACTTTACGATCTGTGATTCTATCCATCCATCCATCCATCCATCCATCTGACAGATTTATGATATCAGAAAGCATTTGATTTCACTTACAGAAGGTCGTGCCGCTTCATATTTACCTTTGGTACAAGTTCATCCACTCATCCTCATCCTTTAAACTACAGTATAGCAGGCAGATTATGGCTTTAGATGGTTGTGCATGCTGACAGATGACGGCTGTTTCTCTGAAGTTGAATTTCGGCCCCACCAAGTAAGGCAAAAGACCTCAGTGAGCTGTTAAATGTATTTTTGCAGTTGCGACAAGGAATTTTCATCCAGATCATCAAAACAATCAGTCATCCGATCATCAGACCTCTGAAGTGGTGAATATCAACATCTCTCTCTGATAATGCATGCATGCATTCTGTCTTTCAGATCTTCTCCCTATTTCCATCTTTTCATTGCTGTTCGTGTAATGCTATACCTTCCTTATTATAGCAAACCATCAGCCAATAATGCAAATTAACACATAATGACATTTCATTTATATATGCATGTTAGACAATAACTTAAACACACTAAGTTTAACACTCTTTAAGTCCTGAAGATGTTTTTCAAATCCTTTCAGCCTGAAGCCACTGAATCAACTTACATAACTGGATGTAAAGCCATTATTACCATAATCCTATAAATCTGCATTGCTTATAATAACTCGATTTTTAGGCTTTCTTCTAAACTTAATGGGTTTGTGGCTGTCAGAGAGCAAATAAAAACAATATTATACATTTTATAGCCTATTTATATTTTGTACATTTAACATTTGTTACATAAATTTCAATTAGATATTTCTCTTCAAGCTCATGCCAGGATGTGTGCTTTAAAGAGTATGAAAATGAATGAGAGGAGTGCAAGGGCTGGGTATTTGAGTAGCTATGTGTGGAGTTGTTTCCCCTCTGAGAAATAATTAAAAGATGCTTTTATCTACGGTATATGTATATATTTATTTCATATACAATATGTATGCATTAGCATTCAATTTTAGACTTTCATCTATGGAAAAGCTCTCCTAGAAAAATATAAATAAAACATTTCACTCCTTTCTAACAGCTGAAAATGAATAAAAATGTCAGTTTATTTGCAGACAGCAGAGAGAAAAACATGTTTTTATTGGCTCTAAGATCATTTTGGCTGATCATGGAAAAAGAGCAAAGGTTGTGTGAATTTATAAGACTAACTAAAATAGGAAGGGAAGCAACTGACCAATGCTTGTGTAAATGACAGGACTTTGCATCTGTGACCTGAATCCCCTAAGCATGTGCAGAAATATGCATCATTTCACAGTGTGCAGCCAAGTGTTGTTTCCGTTTTATCAGCAGCTGGATGGACATGAAGTTTCAGTGATGCAGAATATTTTATGATTAAAGGGATATTCACTCAGGATAAAATAAATATAAAAATCCTCTCACTTTATAACATTTTTTCCAGAAAATTTCTAAACAAGTTTCACAGACATTTGACAAACAAAAACAGAATAATGAGTAATGAGTCCCTGAACAGAGCTTCACGTGAATCTCACGTGGATCACAAGTGGACGATGTTCAATATAGGTGTTAACTGGTAAGTGGTTTTGAGTTTGTCCTCTTTCGACCAATTCGAGGAAATCGAAAATGCATTTGACTGGATTGCTTTCGTAAACACTCGTGTGATGGAAAGTGTTCAAACAGCCACAAAACACTGTCTACTCCGGGGTCAAGAACTCGTTTTTTGAATTTTATTATATTGTTGTCTGAGGTCAACTTATGACGTTCTTGGTTTTTGCATTCAAAAACATCAAAATGAATAAGTAGGCTATTTTGTACCCAAGTTTTGAGCTTACCTGAAAAACGCACGGTTTTAATGGGCGTCTCGCACCCACTGCTGTGAGTGGATCACAGTTTTGCATATTATAATGAGTTTCAACTCACCCGTCGATGCACTTGGGGGAAATTGTTTTGAAAACGTCCAATGTTTTAAAATGGCAAACGGAATGATTCGACCCAGAGTCTGTGTGTTGCACAATTCCTGTCAGATTTAACACAGTCTCATCCCAATTCGTCATATAACTGACGTTTTGGGACGTCTTTTGACCATTCGTCAATATATGACTTTTTAGGGCCCCCTTAAACGTCGGTAGATGACGATCCCGGGTCGTCATACAACTGACGCTTTACCTTTAACGTCAGTTAGGTGACGAGTTGGGTTTAGGGTTAGGTTTAGGTATGGGGTAGAGTTAGGATCCCATAACGTCATCTACCGACGTTTAAGGGGGCCCTAAAAAGTCGTATATTGACGAATGGTCAAAAGACGTCCCAAAACGTCAGTTATATGACGAATTGGGATGAGACCGGGTTGTCAGATTCAATATAGACGGCACAGCACCGTTCTTTATTTTTAATTGGTCTACAAATCCAGTCTTGTTTACAAAGCAATCCTCAGTGAAATGAAGGGAGCAGGCGGATGATGTTTTACCTCATCAGCTGGAGTGGAACGTAATTAAAAATAAAGTTTATCAATGCAGTCCTTTTGGAATCCAGAAGAAACATATGCAGCGACAATATCTTCTTCCACAATATGAGGCAAGTTGTCACATTTCACTTCCACTCTTTCAGGGTAAATCAAGAAAAAAGTAAACACTGTATTAATAAAACAAAACCACAGAATTGTACTAGACATATGGTAAATTAATGTGGGAAAAAATCTCTAAACTCTTTACACAAATTAACCAAGTCAAAAAGTGTCACGTTGTGCCCCGCTCTCCCACTAATGCATAAACATTATGGGAAGCACGCTAGCCAAATGGTGGACACAAGTTTGGTTTGAAGATGAAAAAGGCATCAAGCACAATGTTCTCTCGCCATTCCCGATTTCTATTTGGTGTATACTAGCGACTATAAGAGCATAAACGAAGATTCTCTCCATGTGTTTTTGCATTATGCAAAGGTTAGTTCACTCAAAAGGACTGTTTAAACTTAAATAGTGTTAAATTACATTAAAATAAGTTCTTGATGATTTAATTGAAACCATTTTCTTCAAATCAAAATACAATTTAATTTCTGTTTAGGCTTATGACTCTGAATCTGGCCTGAGCTTGCTCCCACATGACGCCATAACATACGGGCATTTGCTGACCGAGACGCAGCGCTGGAGACTCTGGATCAAGTTCACGGTAGGTGGCGCTGGCGGCAGTGCGCGAAGTCGATGCGACTCGCCAATAAAAGGAAGCCGGCGCCATTGCTGAAGGCAATATGAGTTCCGTGCTAAAAAGTGATAATGTTCATCTCCCGCTGGGTCAATGGATGTTAAAATCGTGCCGGAGGTTCAGTTAAATCGGGATTTTACAGTATACCCGTCATTAGACTCCATGGATGTGAGAAGACTAAGTTAAGCTTTTATCAGAACGACGACGGAGGTTATGGCTGGTGAGGATAAACAGGAAAGAAACTCACTCAAAACACGCAAGAATTTGTTTGACAAAAGCACAATGTTGTGTTTTATTGCGAGTGTAAGCAAATATAACTAAACACTTTGCAGTTTAAATAATGTCCTGTATGATCAAAATGACGAGGTATTAAAAACATACAAAACAACATTGTTTCCACTGTTCGATCGCACACACGCATTCCAGCATTGCAATCTCAGATTATGTCCCTAAAGAACCCGTGTATAAAGTATTTCCGCATTAGATTAATTAATTTGCACGCAAGTTATTTATTTTAATACATGCACCGAACCATGACGCCCCCACCGGTTTGTTTCAATACGAATAAGTTGCATGTACCGTTCCACCCCATTCTTCAGTGTAACGTTAACGTTACTAATATTAGTACATGCATATTACAGAAAGCACCGGTGACTTTTTTTAAGGGGAACATAGGAATTAAGTTGTGCATGCTATGGCTTTTTAATAAACAGATAGTCTAGCATCATGCTATTTCACCATGATGACAAACGTCACCAAACCAACCCTCGACAATCTGATTAAGCCAGTGATTTCCAGGCTCGGAATTGCTCACATAAACTCCCAACCAATACCAGATAAAGGTTAAGTTATACATGAAAATACTGGATCTGACGCAAAGCTGCATAATCGGTGCTTCCTTCGTTACTGCATACCGATCCACACCATTCATGAATGAAATGTTCGCATTGTACCTCTCTCTGTCTTGTTTTAATAGTCTCTTTATAATCTATATCACTTTATCTCTTCATGATTTGCGTAACATTATAAACAGAAATAAATATTTGTTTGTAAAACGACATTCTCTGATAAAACTTTGTAAACAGCAGTTTATGCCCTCAAAGATGGCGTTTCCTGGGAGGTCACGTGACATTACTAACATTAAAATTTCAACTGTAAATTATAACATAAATTGTAAGATTGTAAATTGTATAGGCTATTACTATTGTAATACAATAGTTGTATGCCATTGTTTTTAAGTATAACTTTGTTTTAAAATATAAGGGATATTAGATCATGTTACAATTAAGTAGCTTAATTAATGTTAAATTATTTTATGGTTCTCTAATCATTACTTACGTATTGTTATTGTAATTAATTATATGAATTTATTGGAAATGTAATGATTACGTTAATGACATTGATATGACTATGGACACTGTAAAGGATGATATATTGATCGGTGTCCATCCATAGCATGATGACGTGTGTGTTATTAACACATGTTTGCTTGATTGACAGATCTGTCACATGGAGGGGCGGAGCTTTGCTGAATAGAACTGTCCGTTATGGATTTCTGAGGAGAGAGAGAGAGAGAGAGAGAGACCACCTCAACTGAAGCGTTTAGTAACAGACGGAAACAACACGGTGCAGTCTGTGATTTACAAACGTGGATTATGGAGAAGTTGGCAACTCAATTTTAAAATCATTTCAAGACGGGAGAAAGTGCACAAATCCCTCGGGATGGTTGAAGAATCAAAGCAAGGTAAGCATTTGTTTTTCAGTAAATATCATTATGAGCGTTTTCCGTGGGTTTGTCAATAATAGCCTAAGTTGTACACATGTTGCGTCTGTTGTAGTTTATTTATTTGCTTGCAATCGTGTGTAGGTGTGGACTGAATAATATGCAGTGAAACAAAATCCCTAAACAATTTTAAAAGTTGCAAATGAATCATTAGTATTGTTGTTGTTATTATTATTTTTATTTTGTATTTATTTTTTTTAAAATGAGCTATACAGTCTCCTGTACAATGGCACGTTGAATATAGGGTTCTTCGTTGTAATTTCAGCTGAATTGGCCTATAAATAATACATGTTTACTAATTAAGGAGAATTATACAAACCTGATTGGATGACTGACAGCTTTGGTTTGGTAACAGATGGATCCCCAGACATTCTGATTTGAGATTCCCAATACATTGCATTGCAATTAGTGTTAAATAGGAAGATATTGACATTAAATGCACAAGATCTATTATGCCTTAATGTTCTTGAAATATTCTCTATTTCAACTTTGGTAAGAGCATTAACGTTAGATGCTGCCGGACTAGCCATTGCGTCAGGCAGATGTGCACTGCTATAGCAACCCAGTCTGATTACTGCAACAAAGGAATGGTTATCCTTCTTATAGCAAGTCACACTTCTCATGTTAGGTCATTTCACATTTGACTTTAAAAAAAGGAATGGCTCTTAAAAACTGACTACAGCATTGAAATGATTGTTGCATGCATCAGGTAACCAACTAACTTAAGTCTATTTTTAGAAACAATTTTGCATTGTTTAGATAACCTAACTGTGGGAGGAGATTGCTGGTTTAGTAACACATTTATGATGAAGTGGCAGGATGCAGCATCATCTCTGATCTCAAGGGAGATGTATTCAAAAGCTGTGTGTCACCAGAGTATAGTGAATGCTCATTATAAGCCTACTGTTTGTTATCCATAAATCCACTAGAAGCGTTAAAGTGACTAACAGTGTGTTGATTGGAAACTCAGTTCTTTACTGTGTGCTTTTCAGTTTGTTTTTGATGACTGAATGAATCAGTGTTTTCAGTAGGCTATAAAGGTTTGTTTTGAAGGCTTTGACAGGTATTCTTTGCCACTCTGCCAAGTAATGTCATTCTTTTTAACTTCACCATTCTGGAAAAACAATCCATATATTTGAAGTAAGTACCGGACTCACAAAATATTTGAACTGGCAAGCAGTTATTGTGAAGTTTGTCTCTTGTACAAGTAATCAGTTCTGCTTTTCTCCTAAAATGCCTGATGGGAAAGGTCTCTACAAAAGCAATTGTGTTCAGATGTAGCCTACTTCTTCAAACCCCCCTTCTAAAGAAAATGTGACACTTGTCTTTGATTTGTTTATTCCCAAAATTAAGATTTTTACAATGTTAATGCTAAAAAAAAGTCAACATCTCAAGGACAGCCCTTAAGCAGTCAATGGGGACTTTAGTAGTGAATGTGTGTGTTCATGTATACAGACACATATATTATGTAAACAAAAACATTTATGTTAGGTGTGACTAATCACATTTAATCAATTTCACAGCACTAAAATAAAATATAATAAAACCTCAAAATGCCAAACCAAATAATATATCTTTAAAATATTTTGTTTTCTGGACATTTGGGGTCAATCTCCTATAGATCAGTGGTCTTAAATGATTTCCTTGAGGACCCAGATTTCTACAGTTACTGCAAATGTTTGATTTGATTCATTTTTATAATTTATTCAGCATGTTTTTTTTGTACAATTAGCATTGGAACTGACAGGTAAATGTCTGCACTGAAACCCCTGCTGTTATAGTAGCATTCTGAAGTGATTTACTGTGACAACTTGAAAATGACTGTTTTTTTTTCATGGTATACACATTATCACAATATTGAAATAAGTTACAAAAAAAAACGTTTTGTCATAGTATAACAGGTTTAACTTCTTATAACAAAAAAATCTAAATATTTAAATGCAAGAGTGTATAAGTGTTTAAAAAGACTCATAAAGATCAAAATATAACCCTTTACAATAAGATCACATTAAAAATGAATATGCTTTTAATCAAAAAAATTGTGGCAACAGATTACCACAAGGATATTATTAAGCAATATTATTAATTAAATTTAACAAATTAGTATTGAGTAATAATTAATAAAATTAATTCCTTTAAAGTAACTATTTAAAATGAGTAAAACTTACAACAACAACCAAAAAACTTTAAGTCACCATTATGGTGATCTGTGTTTGTTTTAAAATTATGGTTTTCTCCTTCAGTGATTCTGCTTGTTAACATCAGGTGTCTTCAATGTTGGCAATATAAAATAAATTGTTCTTAATTAATCTTTGACGTCTGTCTATTAGTGAGATATTTTTGTTACATTTTTAATGTAAACTTTACTCATTTTAAATGGTTAACTTTAAAGGAATAATTTGATTAATTATTACTCTCTTCTAATTTGTTAAATTTAATTAATAACATTGCTTGTAATCTGTTGCCACAATTCTATTGACTAGATAAATCATATTCATTTTTACAGTGTAGTTAACATCAGCTAATAATGCTGACGTTTTGCAAAATCCTTTTGCTAATTCATTAATCGTTAACAATGAACATGATAACGTTAGTAAAAAATAATACAACAGATCATTGTTAATGGTAGCTCAGGGTTTGATTTTAATAATGTATTATTAATGCAGATACTAACATTATTAAATAAGATTATGTTGTAAAAGTTTTTTTGTCATTGAATTAACTAATGTTTATTAATGGATAAAGTGTTACTGAAGAATAATAAAGAAGAATTAAAACATTTCCAAATTCAGTTTTGTAGTCCTAAATAGCCTGTTAAGTCTTAAAGTATTGAGTGTTGCTGTTTGCTTCAGAGTGTCTCTTTGACGTAGCATACAGCGGAGTGCTGCATTTTAACTGTTGATGGAACAATATTCTTCAAATGCATTAAAAAAATCTGAATAATTCATAATAAATAACTATTCACAGTATTTTAAAGTGTCCACGATAACAGTACTGTGCATTATCGTGATATATAACACAAAATCACCATTTATTCCAGAACTATCCAATTAAATGACTTGAAAAGGAAAGAGAAGCTTTTGCTAAATCGTTAATGATAATCATTAACACAAGCATCAGTGACAGCACTGCCCTGTAATATCTCTGTAAATGTATAGAACTAATCTACGGTAGTGAGATGTGTCTGATGTGGCACTAAATTGCACATCGTTAGATAACCTGTCATTGACCCTTGAAAATCACTCTCAAGTTCCTGCTGAGGACCAGCTGAAAATGACACGCTAGCAGGTCTGACTCATTTCTTAGCTCGATGGCGTTATTTCACCTCTATCTCAAAGGCATCAGGCTTTTGAAGGATCATTTATGTGTTTATTTGAAATCTTCCTGCTGTTGTCCTTCATTCTTTTGCTTTCACAAAAACATTTCGCATGGCGGTGCGCAGAGACTCAGCATGTGTTGATTACAGATTTCGCCTTAAAGAAGGCGATCCAGTAGCCGATAAGAGATGGCAGGGTTGTAGAGCTTATTCTGAAGCGTCAGAATATTGGCAGGAGGTTTCTGAATTGTAAAGCTGTTGGATGTGACCGCCTGCCCTCCAGCTTGTCTTAAACTGAGCTCAAATACTTTTCTGTTTAAGCCTTTAATTGATTTATTTTTTTATTCTGCAGGAAAGTAATCGCACTCTGTAAGGCCCTAATGGAGAATGACACCTCCATCCCGTCGGGCTACGTCCCACATTACCTTCTTCGAGGGGATCCCTTCGCTTCCAAGCTATCCAAGGAGGCAGACATAGTGGCGGCGTTCTACATCCTTGTCATTGGTAGGTGTACAGTACATGTGGAAGAGTTTTTTTGTGAGCATCATTTGAATTGTTATTGACAAGATCAGTGATAACTTTGAATCTGAATATTTAAATTAAGTTTTAGCAGAATGTGAATGTTTTTTTTTAATAAGTTTCTTATGTTCACCAAAGCTGCAATCATGTGATTAAAAAAACAGTAATATTTTGAAATATGATTACAGTTTAAAGTAACTGTTTTCTATTTTAATATATTTTAAAATGTAATTAATTCCTTTGATGCAAAGCTGAATTTTCAGCATCATTACTCCATTGATCCTTCAGAAATCATTCTTATATGCTTATTTACCCAAGAAACATTTATTATTGTTATTATATCGATGTTTTTCAGGATTATTTGATGAAAAGAAAGTGAAACAGAAAGCTTTTGCAACATTATACTCTGCCCTTCAGAAGTTTTAGGTCAGCAATACTTTTATTCTGCAAGAATGCATTAGATTGATCAAACGTTACAGTAAATATGTTACAAAAGATGTTTAAAATAACTGTTTTCTACATTGATAATAATTATGAATGATTTTTGAGTGTCAAAAAATCATATAGTGATTTCTGAAGGATCATGTGAAACTGAAGACTTGAGTAATGATGCTAAAAATGCAGCGTTGCATTAATTACATAAATTATATTTAAAAATACATGCAAATAGAAAACAGGTATTTTAATTCAGTCAGATTGATTGGCTTAATTTTGCCTGCACATCTAAAAACTTTGCAAAAGATCCAATTTTAACTTTGTGTAGTTCGGTAAGGCCTACACATTACTAATATTATGTGTAAGTTTATTTTGATGTAGAATGTATGTTAGATGTTGTAAACATACATCGTTATTCAAGATAAATGTCAGACTCGTCTGACAATAAAGTGTAAAGTTAAGTAAAGTATGAACAGTCTTGGGTAGACTACACTGACTTAATAATATTTAAAGCAATGGGTCCAAATCCTGATTGTTGATTATGAATGATGCACAAAGACTAACATTGAATATGAATTTAAGGAGACTATGTTTTTGTATGTGTGTGAACCAGAGAAACAATTCTGTTTTTTTTTTAATTGAATTTCACTTGACCATTCCCTGAGAAACCAAGACAAAATATCTCATTATTGCGTATTTTAATGAAAATCTTGTATGTTTTTGCACCTTTAACTCTCAAATATTCATTAGTGTATCTAAGAATGAATGCCTATGAAAAATGAATGTGCCCGGGGAGCATGATTGTGTGAACTGTGTGAACGTAACCAAAGTGTTTGAACAGGGCCGTAGCTTGTAAACAGGGACTGGGTGCAAGTTGCTATTGTGGTTGAAATCTCAGGGGGGACCCCCAAAACCTGTAGCTTCTCTAGCGACAGCCGTAGGATTTGCTTTCTTGTATTTAATTCCTCCTAAATGAAATGTTAGTGAAGCAGAAGGGTAAACAACGTGTTGAATTTATAAGCAAAAACCAAAAAGTGGTTTGCATAAAAACCTGCCTTCCCCTTAATGTGCAAAGCAGATACCGTATTGCCATGCTGTTGTCACTGAGGATGACATGTTCAATCCACTTATGCTGTCATACTGTCATATAGTAGAGTTTGCGTTGAGCGTTGTCATCTAGTGCATTTTAATAGAACTAAGATGTGACATATTGGGGATACTGTGGCTCCTCTGTACATTTTTCAGGTCAGTTTCTCTGCAGGCACATATATAAGTATAGGTATCGCTTTTCAAGAAAATTTAAACTGTGTAATAAAAAGAAATAATGAACATTTTTAACATTTTGTCCTTTTTTTAATTGTTTGTGTAATACTGACATGATATAGACCTCTAGCTATATCCGTTCTGCATAATATTGAATTTATATATATATATATATATATATATATAATTCAGATGTTTTGGCAAGTAGATTTGTCTTTATGCAATACGCTTTTGAAAAATATAATTATAAAGTTTATTTTTGTTCAGCACACCATTATTTATTATATCAGTAACTATGGTATCAAGGAGATGCTCAAAAGGATGTTTCCTCTTTCATGGGGACATTGTGTCTTATTTGACCTGAAAATTGGTCTGGTCTGGTCATTGGTCTGTGATTCAATCCAAAGACTGAATCAATAGTTCTTCCTCACTGCAATTTACAAGTCTGTTCTCCTTCACTCATGTTAAGGGAACAGTCTGAAGGTGTTTCATAAACATTTAATCTCAAACACGTACAAATCAACAAATGTCATGACTGCAGTTACAGTATGCTCAGTTCAGCTTTTACTTCACATTTGGTATGTAACAACAACAGTGTTTTCATTTATGGATGGACTTTCTCTTTAAGAAGTAAAACTGGAGAAACAATGGATCTGTTAGGAATATTAATGTGCGTGATCCGTTCACATTGATTCATGATCATCTGAGAGTGAAAGAGTTCATTGAATAGTCACATGAAATCAAGTGTGTTTGAAATGGTGCATTCATCAGCTGACGCAACAGGCCAGGATTTGAAATTATGTGGAGCACACGCTTTGGAAATCTGATGTTCAGAATGTGTTCATGGACATTGTGAATCGAACATTCTGTAAGATTTATGAGTAGTTCATGTAATCAAAATGTATGACACTTTCAATATTTGCAGCATGTAATCTAGGTCATAAAGAGAGGAAAAATGAATAACATGATTGAAATCTTTGTGTTGTTTGAATGTACAGTATGTGGCTGTAAGCTGGAAGACTAATTGTCACATTGCTCTTTCATTATAGTGACCTTTTTCATCCTTTCACTGAGAAATGGGATATCCAGTAACCCTTGACTCTCATTAGTTCTCTACAAATAACAGAAATGTTATGTAAGGAGTCTGTAAGGAGTGCTGTCTTTGTATTTCAATAAATACACAACCCCAACACTATATAATGGGAAGTATAAGGAAGCCTTCATTAATGTCCAAGAATTTCTTGAGGCACTTTTAAAAACAGCATCTGGTCAAAGTAACACACAGTATTACTGTTTGTCTTATGTTTTAACAGGTGTCTTGTCAGCCACTGGAAACGGTTATGTCATCTACCAGACCATCAAACGCAAGACCAAGTTAAAGCCGCCAGAATTCATGACGCTGAATCTAGCTGTATTCGACTTTGGCATATCGGGTAAGTTTAAACTTCATCTGTCGGATTATTTATTATATAGCCAATCTGAAATGATCTCTCTGTTGTAGGCAAATATAAGTTTCCTTTTGGTTGTTTGTTTATAATATACAGCTTTCAGTGTATAGTTTAGTTGGGTAAGTTTATTCAGCTCTGCCTCTTATGACACTGTTTTTCTGGCTTATTTTTGTGCTGTTGTTGAAATGCACTTGTATAAATCATACAGAGTATTTTAAGGCCCTGAGGTTACAAAAGAGAACAAAAGATTCCTGCCATGATGACCTGGAAAGAATCTCTTTTCATTCATCTTCCTTTGTTATGATTTTGTTTTCTCTTATAGTGGTCAGTGCATTACATGAACCCAATCAAAGTTTGCATCTTTTGTTACACTATATAACCTGCTGTAGCAATACAGTATACCTAAGCACTTCAGCCTAGTAGACAGACCACATTTCACACTAAATATTTTTCAGCAAACATGAAATAAAGTAGGCTATATGCGTTACAATTTGTGTAAAATATCATTTGTTTAACACAATACATTGCTACAGTAAATCAACTATGATTACTCAGATTGAAGTTTTTAATAATAATATTTCATTACATTTATATAGCGACAAGATTGCTGAAATGTCAAGCGACGCCCCTGAGATTTCCAAGGGGGTAATAATTTATTTTCAATCATTAAAAATTCATTTTGGCGTCACTTTGACAGCGAATAACTTTAAATTTGAGGGATCCAAAGACTTCATTTGTCTATTATTTATTTCTTAGGAAACACGACAATGTATAAAAGGCTCCATTACATTGTATCTTACGTTACGGCCCTGTAGAAGCCGTTTTTGTAAAAATAGGCTAAAGATTGCGTCATAACCACGGGACTTTCTGTCACACAATAGAGACATTACCGTATAGACAGGAGGAGAAGCTCGGAGGCAATCTTTTACTGTTTATGAGGCAGTCGGGGGGACATGGAGGCACAATGTCAAGGGAGAAGCCCATAGATAGAGAGTCCATAAAAGCAATGGGACAAAATATTTCAACAACGTTATTGAGGAATTAGGTGATTCAGATTTGTCTTGGCACAGCTACTAGAAGATTTACAACTGTCAGACATTTACATTTACATTTAATTAATTTAGGTCACAGGCCTCTAGAGCAACTAGGGGTTACGTGTCTTGCTTAGGGACACATCGGTGTCTCACAGTGGATTGGAACCCGGGTCTCTCACACCAAAGGCATTTGTCGTATCCTCTGCGCAATACCACACCAGACTGTCGTCACACTCAGTTTGAGCCTGTGCAGTCACTCAGGCATCAGACAGGAAGTACAATAATCGGGCTTCAATCTTCTACATTGTCACTGTGTCCATTTCTTTTACTGTTTATAGAGATTTCCAACAAAGATTTCCTCTCCTTAAACGAATTTGTATCAATTTTTGTACTCTAGTCCCACCTAGTGGAAGTTTAGTGTGGCTTGAGTGACGGTTGAGGGCCCTGAAAATAATTTCAATATTATCACCCCCAGTAGTTCACCCCCAAAATGAAAAATGTATCATCATTTACTCACCATCATGTTCTTCCAAACCTGCTGGAGTTTCTTTCTTCTGTTGAACACAACATGTGATATTACAAAGATATTTAAAGAATGTTGGTAACCAGAGAGCTGACAGCATTGACTTCAATAGTATGTTTTTTCTACTATGGAAGTCAGTGGGTGGTGTCAACAAACTTTTCATTTTAGGGTTAGTGATCCCTTTAAGGAATGAATCCCTTATATACTATATTTCTATAAAGAGCTCACTTTCTAAGATTTACAGAACAAATGACTGCCTTTGTAGTTTACAAAGTTCATTCCAGTTAATTAAATGTGGACTGTGTAATTTTTGAGCTACTGACAGAAATAATTGTTTTCAAATGGGTGTCTCTCTGCCTGATATTGCTTTATGGAGGGTTCTGCCCCTAAATTCATGGCAGTGATGTGGTTTCGGGACACTCAAACAAAATGTTAAATTATTACTCAGTTTGTTGAGTCTACATATGGCTTACTTGTAGTTGTCTCTGCATATTATTCAGCATAGGAGAAAGTAATTTAACCAAGAACATCAGGGACAAGAGAATTGATCAAATATGATTCATCATTTTAAATGCTTGAGAATCACCCTTGTCAGTCAAAATGTTTACAGTAAGTTCAGCATTTGTAGCATTTTGGAGACAAATTATATTTTGTTTTCTGTGTACCTTCAGAAGTTTAAATTGATTTAGCTCTGTCCAAAATGCCATTCTCGTCTTGTCGCCTATTAGCCAGGATGGCGTCGCTGTATTTGAGCATAATGAAGCTTTTGTTTTCTGGGAGTCATGCACATGGCAGACTGCTTTAGTGCGTCACATTTACGCAGACCTGGGGTCAGTGTGCTTTTTGGCTTCTCTTCCTCTGTGTTGTACATTTAAAGAACACATATAGGTCTGCCGTGAGTCTTAATCTGCATCTCTGAAATGGCTACCGTCAACTGTTTGGTGGTTACTCATATTCTTTAAAATATTTTCTTTTGTGTTCAGCAGAAGAAAGAAATTTGTTAACACTTTACTTAAAGCCTTTATAGATAATGCATTAAGAAAGTATTTTATTATGCTTTATAATGCATGGTGTGGCGTTTTCGAAACGGCGAGAGCTTCACTGTCACAGTTCGTTGACCCTCGTCTGGGTTTTCTCTTCGTTTAGTGACAGAGCTGTGAAACACCCGGTTTGTCATGTGTTTGTGCCAAGTTTCTTGCCCTGCCGATGCCGCCTGTCGAGCCTGAGACTGTTCAGGTCACGTCTGCCGATCCAGAGACTGTTCACATCACGTCTGTCGAGCCAGTGTTCCCGGACAAAATGGCCGCCGTCGAGCCAGTGTCTGTTTCTGTTCCTGTGCCATGGCCGTCCAAAGGGTCGTCACCACCATGGCCATTTGAGGGATCTTGTTCTTTCGTTATTGGTTAATTTTCCCCACCTGCCTGCCTAGTTACCTTATGTTTGTTCAGAGCAGATCCTCCCTGTACGCTCACTACGCAAGCTGCGTAGGGCCCACACAAATTACCCAAGGCCCCGCCTCCCCCTCGTGTCAAAGTGCGTCAATCAAAGTTTACAACATCGATGAGATATTTAAGCGGAACTATACTTCTAGTCACGAAAAGAGAGACTGAGAGAAAAACACCATGTGAGTGAATTGCGGGAACAGCGATCAGGGAGAGTCAGCACAGAACAGGAAAGTTAAGTTGATGTGCATCTATCTGTGTGTCTAACCAGCCAAATCTCATGAAAGCACATTTCTACCAGAAAGACTCGGGAGAATTAATACTGTGACAATGAACATTTATTTGAGCTCAGCAAACAATCAAATTCTTTGGCGTAGGCCCCATCCATAATTCGCAGTCCAAGGGTACGGAATCTGGATATCCTGCCTGAAGACGAAGGCAGGGACGCAGCCCTCCCCCTGCGAAGTAAGGAAGGGTGCCGTCTGGTGGTGGTGGGGTGGAAGGAGGAGAGGACGTCCTGGCATCTTCAGGGTAGAAGGGAGAGCCCATCTGGAGGTGGTGGGAAGGATGGAGGGGAGGACCCGGCACATGAATGTTAGGGAGATGAAGGAAAGGTCCCGTCTGGTGGTGGATGAGGAGGATGGAGGTGGTTGAAGCAACAAGTTGTGAAAAATGTGTTTCTGAATGTTCTCAGAACGGTCATAACGTGTTTTTTTTAAGTTTTATTTTTTTTTGTGGAGAAAACATTAATTGTAATGTTTTCTCTATTTTATCGTTTATTATTGGAACTTTACTTTTGAATGTTCTCTGGACCATCTGAAAGAGTAATTAGTAGTAACATTTAAAAAACAGTGGACTAAAGTCTAACTAATACGTTTCAGAAAATGTTCCATGAATGATGTACAAGTAACATTCTTTGTGCTAATGTTTTGATAAAGGTATTAAAAACCAGATAACTTTGAACAACAAATCTATTATTTTTACTGGAAAAATGTTCATAAATTTGAGAGAAACTTGCCAGAATTTTAGCCAAAGTTCTGAGAATGTTCCTGGGAATGCCATCTGAGAGCTCATGTTCTTTTGTTTGACATAAGGTTGTTTTTATGTTTTGGTCAGTCACTGGAAAGCCGTTCTTCATAGTGTCGAGTTTTTCGCACCGCTGGCTGTTCGGATGGCAGGGCTGCCGCTACTATGGCTGGGCCGGCTTTTTCTTCGGATGTGGAAGTCTCATTACCATGACGATTGTCAGCTTAGACCGATACTTGAAAATCTGCCATTTAAGATATGGTAATTAAATCTGTCTGTCTGTCTGTCTGTCTGTCTGTCTGTCTGTCTGTCTGTCTGTCTGTCTGTCTGTCTGTCTGTCTGTCTATCTATCTATCTATCTATCTATCTATCTATCTATCTATCTATCTATCTATCTATCTATCTATCTATCTATCTATCTATCTATCTATCTATCTATCTATCTATCTATCTATCTATCTATCTATCTATCTATCTATCTATCTATCTATCCTGTCTGTCTACAGTATCCGTCTGTTTGACTAACATGAATTTATGAATTTACCATCAGGTACATGGTTCAAACGGCATCATGCCTTTCTCTGTCTGGTTTTCACGTGGTTATACGCTGCCTTCTGGGCCACCATGCCAGTGGTGGGCTGGGGAAACTACGCACCTGAACCATTTGGTACGTCCTGCACACTGGACTGGTGGCTGGCCCAGGCCTCTGTGGCTGGCCAGAGCTTTGTTATGTGCATGCTCATCTTCTGCCTCGTCCTCCCCACTGGCGTCATCGTCTTCTCCTATGTCATGATCATCTTCAAGGTGAAAGCCTCAGCCAAAGAAGTCTCTCATTTTGACACTCAGAATAAGAACAAGCACCACCTGGAGATGAAGCTGACTAAGGTTTGTGTGTTTTATTACAGTTTTTCTCACTCACTTTGGTACAGTTTTTCAAATCAGCCTCGACATTTGTAAAACAGTAAGTGTATTTCTCAAAACAATTCGTTCAAATACCAAAACACCATGAATTACCTGCAAAAGCCAGTCTCTTGCTCAAAATCCTTAGTTCATCTCTCAAAAGTAAATATCTGTGTCAATGAACATGTGCCATGAACAGTGCCATCAGAATGATAAGTCCTTGTGTCATTGTGCACGGATAACACAAATAGTTTAGTTATTTTGTCAATATAACTGTACTCTGAGCAAAGTTCTGACGTTAACTATTGCAACAGTTTTGATGACAGTTACTGTATTGAAATGTACAAATTTGCGCTTCCTCTGAATGCCATATATCCATTTCTAAAGTTCAAATTTACACACCGAGTTATTGATTGAAAGAGACTGGATAAGATTCACAGTTACACTTTTACTAGTGGTCTGACAACAAAAAAACAAAACAAAAATTACAATATTATTGTGATAAAGAAGAGAGAAAGAAATAGGGGCACAAAGGTGAAAATACACCATTAGAAAGGCAAAGTTTTAGAAAGACCCCTTTGGCAGAACTTTGCATTTGCATGATGCAGCACTGTATATACGCTCGACAACAATTGAAGGTTCATGAGATGCAACTTTGTGCTATTTCAGAAAACTGCTTTCTCATTGTTTGATCTACATTCTCTTCACTAGTGAAAGTCAAGATTCACCAGTCCAGCACAATTCATCAATTTATGGCACATTTACAAAAAGTCTGATAGAAATGTGTAGAAAATAAGCTTGACGGTTTATGACAACTAGATCAGCCATTTTGTATTTAATGACTTGAACTAATGACTAGATGTTTTGAGGGGTAAGACTATTGCACAAAGAAGTATTTAAAACATTTTGAGCAACAGATAATGTAGGAAACCGCAGAAAATTGTACATAATCAATTGCAAGAATGTACCAAAGCAATTGCAACTTGTTCAAAAGAATGAGAAACTGCTTTTTTGATGTGCACAAGTGACTAGATGATTTAGAGGATGAACAAGTAGTTTTGAGAATTTATTTTCTGATCTGAGAAATGCACCAAAGCGACTGAGAAAAACTGTAATCTGAAATACTTTGTGAAAATGCCATGTCATATTTCATGTGGTTCTGTTTGCATCCTCCAGGTGGCGATGTTGATCTGCGCAGGATTTTTAATAGCTTGGATCCCTTATGCTGTGGTATCAGTGGTGTCTGCTTTTGGAGATCCTGATTCAGTGCCTATCTCAATCTCTGTTGTGCCAACTTTGCTGGCCAAGTCTTCTGCCATGTACAATCCAATCATATATCAAGTCATTGACTGTAAGAAGAACTGTGCCAAACTGTCCTGCTTTCAAGCTTGGAGTAAAAGGAAACATTACAAGACTTCAAGGTATGTGCACCCTTCAAATTCTAGAGGAATAAGGGATTAATTGTCTTCTGATCTCTTTCTCTCTCACACACACACACACACACACACACACAGTATATTTATATATATACAACTTAAGTGTGTTCAGTTTATGATATACTTGGTTACATTGTCTATAAATTCCTTCTCTGCGCTATATCATCATATAATGGATCAAATGTAGTATGCAAATTTATGCCCCACTGTGGGTGGACGTTTTTGCTGCAATACTGGATCTTGCTACCTCTCTTGTTCCATTAGTGTTGTGTTAAATCACTATTTTTAAGATGTATGTGCTTTGCTCTGTTCAATGGGTCAAGGTTTAGCTGGTTACCATACTCAAATCTGTTCAACAGTTGCCTTATATTCTTATGAAATCATTTTTAGCAAGCAACGTATTGCTTATCTTTTATTTTAGTTTAGTAGAGTTATTAGTGTGTGATACCTTTACATGTGTGTTATCATTCTTCTTCAGAGTTTTGTCAAAATTTGTGTCTCTTTTTGTTCTTTAGACGTCGATTGGAAAGATTGTTGACACCAAACCCTGGCATGATTTAATTACATAACAAAATCAACTGATTGACTGAAGACTAAGATTTACTGTAATGCAGCTGTCTTGTTTTTTTCCCCCCAGGTTCTACTCCATCTCTGCCTCCCTGAAAAAGAGACCAGCCAATGAGGTTCCAACTGAGATATGAGCAAGGACAGTAACCCACAATGCACCTTTGATAGGACACTGGGCAATTTGTTATTGTGCAATTTATACATCAACAATTCACACCCACCTACTATAACTTTGCTCTTGTATACTACTGCCGTCAGCTTCACAAACCCAAGCAAACGCAACTCCTTTTAAATTGATCTTTCTGTGTATAAAATAATGAAGTATGATGTATTTATACATATATATATATATATATATATATATATATATATATATTTTTTTTTTTTTGGTTATTTGTTTATATTTCTTGCGTTAACAGTACCAACACGTTTAAAACAACCTGCTTAAAGTCTAATATGACATCACTTTTTAACAAATAGTAGTCTGTGTTCAAGTCTATAGTTTCTCATTTAGTGTTTGTACTGCAAGTAAACATATAAATGAAACTGGTTACACATACACATCTATACAGCAGCATGGTCACAGTCACAGATAAACAACAATGTATACAAAATGAGTGCATCTTTACTGTTATTTTTGTAAAGCAAATTGAATAGACTAATGCATTAATTGCGGCTATTGAATTTCTTTTTTTTATATTATAATATACTTAGCATGATAGTTTTGGGCCATGTGCAATGATTATATATTAGACATCCCCAAGTCTATGGTCTTGAGAATTACAATTATAATAGTCTTATAATTACTATTATTATTTATATTTATTTACTCAATTGATGCCCAATGTCATTTATCGGCCTTCAGACTAAACTATGGCAAAACTGACTAAACTGTTAAAGGCTAAAGAAGAAAGTGCACAGTTGATAAAGATAAGTTGATAGTGTGCATACAAATTTTCCAAAATGTTTACGTTTAGTGGAAGTTGGATGAGAATTAACAGATAATGCTACAGTAAGCTGGGTTTATAAAATGTCAGACATTTCTTTTTAAATACCTGAGACTACTAGCTTACAGTATTTAAAAAAATGCTCCTAGATGACCTATGAAAATACCCCGTACAATGCTAGTGCTTTTTCCTTATCAGAAAGAAGATTTTTGATACTCAAAAAATAATGCTTGCACAATTAAAGCTAACTATTTTTCAATGTAATAAATAGTTTACACTTATTTTGATGGAGATTGATCACAATTTACTTGAATGGCAACCAGTTAGATTGTTGGAACTGGATGATTGGTTATACTGTACAATTAAAACACGATCGCTGTAGTATTGAAAACAAAATTTTCTGTGTTTGTCTGCTTTAAATTTACAATTACATCATATACACTTTTAATGGAATTGGATGGCATTCCTATTTCATAACATTGATTTATTCAGGTGGACCGGGTAGAAGGCGGTTAAATCTAGTTCCTCCGGAGTCTGAAGGATACTGTTTGAGCACAATTAGAAGTGCAACTGACTGTAGGGGGGAGAGCAATTTTGTACATTGTTCCATTACAAGATGAGCTTGACCTGTCACCTCTACCATCTTATGCCCCGGAGGTCTCTCAAATGCCTAAAGCAGAATGTAAGAAATGCTTCAAATCTATGCCACAACAGATTCTTGCTCTGCACGTAAAGGAACGCTACACTACTGAATATGAGACGCTTTCTGACTCAGAACCAGAGGTAAGATTTTTAATGACTTCATGGTTATTCTTTAAAGCTACACTATGTAACTTTTTTAGTTTATTCTTAGCTAAAAACACTTAGTTCTTTAAAAAATATATGTGCTCATTAATGTATTATTTACAGAGCTGAGATATTGAGATATTTATAATGGCGTAAATGCTGCGTGGGATCTCAATATCTCAGCTCTGGAAGTGTCTAGAGCCTCCATTTTAGCACTCAGATCTACAGTATGTCTCATGGCCCTCTATCAGAATCCAGAGTTGTGAGAAGATTGGGGAAACTTAATTTTTCGCCCCCCAAAAAAAAAAAAAAAACGTGAGGGGTAACACTGTCGTTTTTTTTTTTCTGGTCGAAATTTTGAGTTTCGATATCTCAGCTCTGGAAGGGTCTAGAGCCTCCATTTTTGCACTCAGGTCCAAGTCTCATGGCCCTCTATCAGAATCCAGAGTTTTGAGAAGATTGGGGAAACTTATTTTTTTCGCCCCCCCAAAAAAACGTAAGGGGTAACACTGTCATTTTTTTTTTCTGGTCGAAATTTTGAGTTTCGATATCTCAGCTCTGGAAGGGTCTAGAGCCTCCATTTTTGCACTAAGGTCCAAGTCTCATGGCCCTCTATCAGAATCCAGAGTTTTGAGAAGATTGGGGAAACTTAATATTTCGCCAAATAAAAAAACAAAAACGTAAGGGGTAACACTGTGTTTTTTTTTCTGGTTTAATTTTTGAGTTGCGATATCTCAGCTCTGGAAGGGTCTAGAGCCTCCATTTTTGCGCGCTGGTCCAAGTCTCGTGGCCCTCTGTCAGAATCCAGAGTTTCAAGAAGATCGGAGGGGGTCAAAATTTCGGCCAAAAAAAAAAAATGACAGTGTTACCCCTTATGTTTTTTTTTCGGGTCCAAATTTTGACCTTCGATATCTCGGCTCTGGAAGGGTCTAGAGCCTCCATTTTTTCGCGCTGGTCCAAGTCTCGTGGCCCTCTGTCAAAATCCAGAGTTTCAAGAAGATCGGAGGGGGTCAAAATTTCGGCCAAAAAAAAAAAATGACAGTGTTACCCCATATGTTTTTTTTTTGGCCGAATTTTGACCCCCTACGATCTTCTTGAAACTCTGGATTCTGACAGAGGGCCACGAGACATCGACCAGCGCGCAAAAATGGAGGCTCTAGACCCTTCCAGAGCCGAGATATCGAAGGTCAAAATTTCAGCCAAAAAAAAAAAACATAAGGGGTAACACTGTCATTTTTTTATTGGCCGAAATTTTGACCCCCTCCGATCTTCTTGAAACTCTGGATTCTGACAGAGGTCCACGAGACATCGACCAGCGCGCAAAAATGGAGGCTCTAGACCCTTCCAGAGCCGAGATATCTAAGGTCAAAATTTCGGCCCGAAAAAAAAAACATAAGGGGTAACACTGTCATTTTTTTTGGCCGAAATTTTGACCCCCTCCGATCTTCTTGAAACTCTGGATTCTGACAGAGGGCCACGAGACATCGACCAGCGCGCAAAAATGGAGGCTCTAGACCCTTCCAGAGCCGAGATATCGAAGGTCAAAATTTCAGCCAAAATAAAAAATGACAGTGTTTCCCCTTATGTTTTTTTTTCCGGCCCAAATTTTGACCTTCGATATCTCGGCTCTGGAAGTGTCTAGAGCCTCCATTTTTGCGCGCTGGTCGATGTCTCGTGGCCCTCTGTCAGAATCCAGAGTTTCAAGAAGATCGGAGGGGGTCAAAATTTCGGCCAAAAAAAAAATGACAGTGTTACCCCTTATGTTTTTTTTTGGCCGAAATTTTGACCCCCTCCGATCTTCTTGAAACTCTGGATTCTGACAGAGGGCCACGAGACATCGACCAGCGTGCAAAAACGGAGGCTCTAGACCCTTCCAGAGCCGAGATATCGAAGGTCAAAATTTCAGCCAAAATAAAAAATGACAGTGTTACCCCTTATGTTTTTTTTTCCGGCCAAAATTTTGACCTTCGATATCTCGGCACTGGAAGGGTCTAGAGCCTCCATTTTTGCACGCTGGTCGATGTCTCGTGGCCCTCTGTCAGAATCCAGAGTTTCAAGAAGATCGGAGGGGGTCAAAATTTCGGCCAAAAAAAAAAATGACAGTGTTACCCCTTGTTTTTTTTTTTTGGCCGAAATTTTGACCCCCTCCGATTTGACCCTCTCCCTCTGTCAGAATCCAGAGTTTCAAGAAGATCGGAGGGGGTCAAAATTTTGGCCAAAAAAAAAATGACAGTGTTACCCCTTATGTTTTTTTTTTTTTTTGGCCGAAATTTTGACCCCCTCCGATCTTCTTGAAACTCTGGATTCTGACAGAGGGCCACGAGACATTGACCAGCGCGCAAAAATGGAGGCTCTAGACCCTTCCAGAGCCGAGATATCGAAGGTCAAAATTTTAGGCAAAATAAAAAAAGACAGTGTTACCCCTTATGTTTTTTTTCCGGCTAAAATTTTGACCTTCGATATCTCGGCTCTGGAAGGGTCTAGAGCCTCCATTTTTGCGCGCTGGTCAATGTCTCGTGGCCCTCTGTCAGAATCCAGAGTTTCAAGAAGATCGGAGGGGGTCAAAATTTCGGCCAAAAAAAAAAAAATGACAGTGTTACCCCTTATGTTTTTTTTTTTGGCCGAAATTTTGACCCCCTCCGATCTTCTTGAAACTCTGGATTCTGACAGAGGGCCACGAGACATCGACCAGCGCGCAAAAATGGAGGCTCTAGACCCTTCCAGAGCCGAGATATCGAAGGTCAAAATTTCAGCCAAAATAAAAAATGACAGTGTTACCCCTTATGTTTTTTTTTTCGGCCAAAATTTTGACCTTCGATTTCTCGGTTCTGGAAGGGTCTAGAGCCTCCATTTTTGCGCGCTGGTCGATGTCTCGTGGCCCTCTGTCAGAATCCAGAGTTTCAAGAAGATCGGAGGGGGTCAAAATTTCAGCCAAAAAAAAAAAATGACAGTGTTACCCCTTATGTTTTTTTTTCGGGTCCAAATTTTGACCTTTGATATCTCGGCTCTGGAAGGGTCTAGAGCCTCCATTTTTGCGCGCTGGTCGATGTCTCGTGGCCCTCTGTCAGAATCCAGAGTTTCAAGAAGATCGGAGGGGGTCAAAATTTCGACCAAAAAAAAAATGACAGTGTTACCCCTTATGTTTTTTTTCGGGTCGAAATTTTGACCTTCGATATCTCGGCTCTGGAAGGGTCTAGAGCCTCCATTTTTGCGCGCTGGTCAATGTCTCGTGGCCCTCTGTCAGAATCCAGAGTTTCAAGAAGATCGGAGGGGGTCAAAATTTCGGCCAAAAAAAAAATGACAGTGTTACCCCTTATGTTTTTTTTTTTGGCCGAAATTTTGACCCCCTCCGATCTTCTTGAAACTCTGGTTTCTGACAGAGGGCCACGAGACATCGACCAGCGCGCAAAAATGGAGGCTCTAGACCCTTCCAGAGCCGAGATATCGAAGGTCAAAATTTCAGCCAAAAAAAAAAACATAAGGGGTAACACTGTCATTTTTTTTTGGCCGAAATTTTGACCCCCTCCGATCTTCTTGAAACTCTGGATTCTGACAGAGGGCCACGAGACTTCGACCAGCGCGCAAAAATGGAGGCTGTAGACCCTTCCAGAGCCGAGATATCGAAGGTCAAAATTTCAGCCCAAAAAAAAACATAAGGGTTAACACTGTCATTTTTTTTGGCTGAAATTTTGACCCCCTCCGATCTTCTTGAAACTCTGGATTCTGACAGAGGGCCACGAGACATCGACCAGCGCGCAAAAATGGAGGCTCTAGACCCTTCCAGAGCCGAGATATCGAAGGTCAAAATTTCAGCCAAAATAAAAAATGACAGTGTTACCCCTTATGTTTTTTTTTCCGGCCAAAATTTTGAGCTTCGATATCTCGGCTCTGGAAGGGTCTAGAGCCTCCATTTTTGCGCGCTGGTCGATGTCTCGTGGCCCTCTGTCAGAATCCAGAGTTTCAAGAAGATCGGAGGGGGTCAAAATTTCGGCCAAAAAAAAAAAAAAAGACAGTGTTACCCCTTGTTTTGTTTTTTTTGGCCGAAATTTTGACCCCCTCCGATTTGACCCTCTCCCTCTGTCAGAATCCAGAGTTTCAAGAAGATCGGAGGGGGTCAAAATTTTGGCCAAAAAAAAAATGACAGTGTTACCCCTTATGTTTTTTTTTTTTTGGCCGAAATTTTGACCCCCTCCGATCTTCTTGAAACTCTGGATTCTGACAGAGGGCCACGAGACATCGACCAGCGCGCAAAAATGGAGGCTCTAGACCCTTCCAGAGCCGAGATATCGAAGGTCAAAATTTCAGCCAAAAAAAAACATAAGGGGTAACACTGTCATTTTTTTTTTTGGCCGAAATTTTGACCCCCTCCGATCTTCTTGAAACTCTGGATTCTGACAGAGGGCCACGAGACATTGACCAGCGCGCAAAAATGGAGGCTCTAGACCCTTCCAGAGCCGAGATATCGAAGGTCAAAATTTTAGGCAAAATAAAAAATGACAGTGTTACCCCTTATGTTTTTTTTCTGGCTAAAATTTTGACCTTCGATATCTCGGCTCTGGAAGGGTCTAGAGCCTCCATTTTTGCGCGCTGGTCAATGTCTCGTGGCCCTCTGTCAGAATCCAGAGTTTCAAGAAGATCGGAGGGGGTCAAAATTTCGGCCAAAAAAAAAAATGACAGTGTTACCCCTTATGTTTTTTTTTTTGGCCGAAATTTTGACCCCCTCCGATCTTCTTGAAACTCTGGATTCTGACAGAGGGCCACGAGACATTGACCAGCGCGCAAAAATGGAGGCTCTAGACCCTTCCAGAGCCGAGATATCGAAGGTCAAAATTTCAGCCAAAATAAAAAATGACAGTGTTACCCCTTATGTTTTTTTTTCCGGCCAAAATTTTGACCTTCGATATCTCGGCTCTGGAAGGGTCTAGAGCCTCCATTTTTGCGCGCTGGTCGATGTCTCGTGGCCTTCTGTCAGAATCCAGAGTTTCAAGAAGATCGTAGGGGTTCAAAATTTCGGCCAAAAAACAAAAAATGACAGTGTTACCCCTTATGGTTTTTTTTGGCCGAAATTTTGACCCCCTCCGATCTTCTTGAAACTCTGGATTCTGACAGAGGGCCACGAGACATCGACCAGCGCGCAAAAATGGAGGCTCTAGACCCTTCCAGAGCCGAGATATCGAAGGTCAAAATTTCAGCCAAAAAAAAACATAAGGGGTAACACTGTCATTTTTTTTTTTGGCCGAAATTTTGACCCCCTCCGATCTTCTTGAAACTCTGGATTCTGACAGAGGGCCACGAGACATTGACCAGCGCGCAAAAATGGAGGCTCTAGACCCTTCCAGAGCCGAGATATCGAAGGTCAAAATTTTAGGCAAAATAAAAAATGACAGTGTTACCCCTTATGTTTTTTTTCTGGCTAAAATTTTGACCTTCGATATCTCGGCTCTGGAAGGGTCTAGAGCCTCCATTTTTGCGCGCTGGTCAATGTCTCGTGGCCCTCTGTCAGAATCCAGAGTTTCAAGAAGATCGGAGGGGGTCAAAATTTCGGCCAAAAAAAAAAATGACAGTGTTACCCCTTATGTTTTTTTTTTTGGCCGAAATTTTGACCCCCTCCGATCTTCTTGAAACTCTGGATTCTGACAGAGGGCCACGAGACATTGACCAGCGCGCAAAAATGGAGGCTCTAGACCCTTCCAGAGCCGAGATATCGAAGGTCAAAATTTCAGCCAAAATAAAAAATGACAGTGTTACCCCTTATGTTTTTTTTTCCGGCCAAAATTTTGACCTTCGATATCTCGGCTCTGGAAGGGTCTAGAGCCTCCATTTTTGCGCGCTGGTCGATGTCTCGTGGCCTTCTGTCAGAATCCAGAGTTTCAAGAAGATCGTAGGGGTTCAAAATTTCGGCCAAAAAACAAAAAATGACAGTGTTACCCCTTATGGTTTTTTTTGGCCGAAATTTTGACCCCCTCCGATCTTCTTGAAACTCTGGATTCTGACAGAGGGCCACGAGACATCGACCAGCGCGCAAAAATGGAGGCTCTAGACCCTTCCAGAGCCGAGATATCGAAGGTCAAAATTTCAGCCAAAATAAAGATGACAGTGTTACCCCTTATGTTTTTTTTTCCGGCCAAAATTTTGACCTTCGATATCTCGGCTCTGGAAGGGTCTAGAGCCTCAATTTTTGCGCGCTGGTCGATGTCTCGTGGCCCTCTGTAAGAATCCAGAGTATCAAGAAGATCGGAGGGGGTCAAAATTTCGGCCAAAAAAAAAATGACAGTGTTACCCCTTATGTTTTTTTTTTTTTTGGCCGAAATTTTGACCCCCTCCGATCTTCTTGAAACTCTGGATTCTGACAGAGGGCCACGAGACATCGACCAGCGCGCAAAAATGGAGGCTCTAGACCCTTCCAGAGCCGAGATATCGAAGGTCAAAATTTCAGCCAAAATAAAAAATGACAGTGTTACCCCTTATGTTTTTTTTTTCGGCCAAAATTTTGACCTTCGATTTCTCGGCTCTGGAAGGGTCTAGAGCCTCCATTTTTGCGCGCTGGTCGATGTCTCGTGGCCCTCTGTCAGAATCCAGAGTTTCAAGAAGATCGGAGGGGGTCAAAATTTCAGCCAAAAAAAAAAATGACAGTGTTACCCCTTATGTGTTTTTTTCGGGTCCAAATTTTGACCTTCGATATCTCGGCTCTGGAAGGGTCTAGAGCCTCCATTTTTGCGCGCTGGTCGATGTCTCGTGGCCCTCTGTCAGAATCCAGAGTTTCAAGAAGATCGGAGGGGGTCAAAATTTCGACCAAAAAAAAATGACAGTGTTACCCCTTATGTTTTTTTTCGGGTCGAAATTTTGACCTTCGATATCTCGGCTCTGGAAGGGTCTAGAGCCTCCATTTTTGCGCGCTGGTCAATGTCTCGTGGCCCTCTGTCAGAATCCAGAGTTTCAAGAAGATCGGAGGGGGTCAAAATTTCGGCCAAAAAAAAATGACAGTGTTACCCCTTATGTTTTTTTTTTTTGGCCGAAATTTTGACCCCCTCCGATCTTCTTGAAACTCTGGATTCTGACAGAGGGCCACGAGACATCGACCAGCGCGCAAAAATGGAGGCTCTAGACCCTTCCAGAGCCGAGATATCGAAGGTCAAAATTTCAGCCAAAAAAAAAAAACATAAGGGGTAACACTGTCATTTTTTTTTGGCCGAAATTTTGACCCCCTCCGATCTTCTTGAAACTCTGGATTCTGACAGAGGGCCACGAGACTTCGACCAGCGCGCAAAAATGGAGGCTGTAGACCCTTCCAGAGCCGAGATATCGAAGGTCAAAATTTCAGCCCAAAAAAAAACATAAGGGTTAACACTGTCATTTTTTTTGGCTGAAATTTTGACCCCCTCCGATCTTCTTGAAACTCTGGATTCTGACAGAGGGCCACGAGACATCGACCAGCGAGCAAAAATGGAGGCTCTAGACCCTTCCAGAGCCGAGATATCGAAGGTCAAAATTTCAGCCAAAATAAAAAATGACAGTGTTACCCCTTATGTTTTTTTTTCCGGCCAAAATTTTGAGCTTCGATATCTCGGCTCTGGAAGGGTCTAGAGCCTCCATTTTTGCGCGCTGGTCGATGTCTCGTGGCCTTCTGTCAGAATCCAGAGTTTCAAGAAGATCGGAGGGGGTCAAAATTTCGGCCAAAAAAAAAAATGACAGTGTTACCCCTTATGTTTTTTTTTTTTTGCCGAAATTTTGACCCCCTCCGATCTTCTTGAAACTCTGGATTCTGACAGAGGGCCACGAGACATCGACCAGCGCGCAAAAATGGAGGCTCTAGACCCTTCCAGAGCCGAGATATCGAAGCTCAAAATTTCAGCCAAAATAAAAAATGACAGTGTTACCCCTTATGTTTTTTTTTCCGGCCAAAATTTTGACCTTCGATATCTCGGCTCTGGAAGGGTCTAGAGCCTCCATTTTTGCGCGCTGGTCGATGTCTCGTGGCCCTCTGTCAGAATCCAGAGTTTCAAGAAGATCGGAGGGGGTCAAAATTTCGGCCAAAAAAAAAATGACAGTGTTACCCCTTATGTTTTTTTTTTGGCCGAAATTTTGACCCCCTCCGATCTTCTTGAAACTCTGGATTCTGACAGAGGGCCACGAGACATCGACCAGCGTGCAAAAACGGAGGCTCTAGACCCTTCCAGAGCCGAGATATCGAAGGTCAAAATTTCAGCCAAAATAAAAAATGACAGTGTTACCCCTTATGTTTTTTTTTCCGGCCAAAATTTTGACCTTCGATATCTCGGCACTGGAAGGGTCTAGAGCTTCCATTTTTGCGCGCTGGTCGATGTCTCGTGGCCCTCTGTCAGAATCCAGAGTTTCAAGAAGATCGGAGGGGGTCAAAATTTCGGCCAAAAAAAATGACAGTGTTACCCCTTGTTTTTTTTTTTTTTGGCCGAAATTTTGACCCCCTCCGATTTGACCCTCTCCCCCTGTCAGAATCCAGAGTTTCAAGAAGATCGGAGGGGGTCAAAATTTTGGCCAAAAAAAAAATGACAGTGTTACCCCTTATGTTTTTTTTTTTTTGGCCGAAATTTTGACCCACTCCGATCTTCTTGAAACTCTGGATTCTGACAGAGGGCCACGAGACATCGACCAGCGCGCAAAAATGGAGGCTCTAGACCCTTCCAGAGCCGAGATATCGAAGGTCAAAATTTCAGCCAAAAAAAAACATAAGGGGTAACACTGTCATTTTTTTTTTTGGCCGAAATTTTGACCCCCTCCGATCTTCTTGAAACTCTGGATTCTGACAGAGGGCCACGAGACATTGACCAGCGCGCAAAAATGGAGGCTCTAGACCCTTCCAGAGCCGAGATATCGAAGGTCAAAATTTTAGGTAAAATAAAAAATGACAGTGTTACCCCTTATGTTTTTTTTTCCGGCCAAAATTTTGACCTTCGATATCTCGGCTCTGGAAGGGTCTAGAGCCTCCATTTTTGCGCGCTGGTCAATGTCTCGTGGCCCTCTGTCAGAATCCAGAGTTTCAAGAAGATCGGAGGGGGTCAAAATTTCGGCCAAAAAAAAAAATGACAGTGTTACCCCTTATGTTTTTTTTTTTGACCGAAATTTTGACCCCCTCCGATCTTCTTGAAACTCTGGATTCTGACAGAGGGCCACGAGACATTGACCAGCGCGCAAAAATGGAGGCTCTAGACCCTTCCAGAGCCGAGATATCGAAGGTCAAAATTTCAGCCAAAATAAAAAATGACAGTGTTACCCCTTATGTTTTTTTTTTCCGGCCAAAATTTTGACCTTCGATATCTCGGCTCTGGAAGGGTCTAGAGCCTCCATTTTTGCGCGCTGGTCGATGTCTCGTGGCCTTCTGTCAGAATCCAGAGTTTCAAGAAGATCGTAGGGGTTCAAAATTTCGGCCAAAAAAAAAAAAATGACAGTGTTACCCCTTATGTTTTTTTTTTGGCCGAAATTTTGACCCCCTCCGATCTTCTTGAAACTCTGGATTCTGACAGAGGGCCACAAGACATCGACCAGCGCGCAAAAATGGAGGCTCTAGACCCTTCCAGAGCTGAGATATCGAAGGTCAAAATTTCAGCCAAAATAAAGATGACAGTGTTACCCCTTATGTTTTTTTTTCCGGCCAAAATTTTGACCTTCGATATCTCGGCTCTGGAAGGGTCTAGAGCCTCAATTTTTGCGCGCTGGTCGATGTCTCGTGGCCCTCTGTCAGAATCCAGAGTATCAAGAAGATCGGAGGGGGTCAAAATTTCGGCCAAAAAAACAATGACAGTGTTACCCCTTATGTTTTTTTTTTTTTGGCCGAAATTTTGACCCCCTCCGATCTTCTTGAAACTCTGGATTCTGACAGAGGGCCACGAGACATCGACCAGCGCGCAAAAATGGAGGCTCTAGACCCTTCCAGAGCCGAGATATCGAAGGTCAAAATTTCAGCCAAAATAAAAAATGACAGTGTTACCCCTTATGTTTTTTTTTTCGGCCAAAATTTTGACCTTCGATTTCTCGGCTCTGGAAGGGTCTAGAGCCTCCATTTTTGCGCGCTGGTCGATGTCTCGTGGCCCTCTGTCAGAATCCAGAGTTTCAAGAAGATCGGAGGGGGTCAAAATTTCGGCCAAAAAAAAAATGAGTGTTACCCCTTATGTTTTTTTTTTTTTGGCCGAAATTTTGACCCCCTCCGATCTTCTTGAAACTCTGGATTCTGACAGAGGGCCACGAGACATCGACCAACGCGCAAAAATGGAGGCTCTAGACCCTTCCAGAGCCGAGATATCGAAGGTCAAAATTTCAGCCAAAAAAAAAACATAAGGGGTAACACTGTCATTTTTTTTTTGGCCGAAATTTTGACCCCCTCCGATCTTCTTGAAACTCTGGATTCTGACAGAGGGCCACGAGACATCGACCAGCGTGCAAAAATGGAGGCTCTAGACCCTTCCAGAGCCGAGATATCGAAGGTCAAAATTTCAGCCAAAATAAAAAATGACAGTGTTACCCCTTATGTTTTTTTTCCGGCCAAAATTTTGACCTTCGATATCTCGGCTCTGGAAGGGTCTAGAGCCTCCATTTTTGCGCGCTGGTCGATGTCTCGTGGCCCTCTGTCAGAATCCAGAGTTTCAAGAGGATTGGAGGGGGTCAAAATTTCGGCCAAAAAAAAATGACAGTGTTACCCCTTATGTTTTTTTTTTGCCGAAATTTTGACCCCCTCCGATCTTCTTGAAACTCTGGATTCTGACAGAGGGATACGAGACATCGACCAGCGTGCAAAAATGGAGGCTCTAGACCCTTCCAGAGCCGAGATATCGAAGGTCAAAATTTCAGCCAAAATAAAAAATGACAGTGTTACCCCTTATGTTTTTTTTCCGGCCAAAATTTTGACCTTCGATATCTCGGCTCTGGAAGGGTCTAGAGCCTCCATTTTTGCGCGCTGGTCGATGTCTCGTGGCCCTCTGTCAGAATCCAGAGTTTCAAGAAGATCGGAGGGGGTCAAAATTTCGGCCAAAAAAAAAAAACATAAGGGGTAACACTGTCATTTTTTTTTTGCCGAAATTTTGACCCCCTCCGATCTTCTTGAAACTCTGGATTCTGACAGAGGGCCACGAGACATCGACCAGCGCGCAAAAATGGAGGCTCTAGACCCTTCCAGAGCCGAGATATCGAAGGTCAAAATTTCAGCCAAAATAAAAAATGACAGTGTTACCCCTTATGTTTTTTTTTTTCCGGCCAAAATTTTGACCTTCGATATCTCGGCTCTGGAAGGGTCTAGAGCCTCCATTTTTGCGCGCTGGTCGACGTCTCGTGGCCCTCTGTCAGAATCCAGAGTTTCAAGAAGATCGGAGGGGGTCAAAATTTCGGCCAAAAAAAAAAAATGACAGTGTTACCCCTTATGTTTTTTTTTTTGGCCGAAATTTTGACCCCCTCCGATCTTCTTGAAACTCTGGATTCTGACAGAGGGCCACGAGACATCGACCAGCGCACAAAAATGGAGGCTCTAGACCCTTCCAGAGCCGAGATATCGAAGGTCAAAATTTCAGCCAAAATAAAAAATGACAGTGTTACCCCTTATGTTTTTTTTTCCGGCCAAAATTTTGACCTTCGATATCTCGGCTCTGGAAGGGTCTACAGCCTCCATTTTTGCGCGCTGGTCGATGTCTCGTGGCCCTCTGTCAGAATCCAGAGTTTCAAGAAGATCGGAGGGGGTCAAAATATTACCCCGGATGTTTTTTTTTTTTTTGGCCGAAATGTTGACCTCCTCCGTCTCAAAAAGATCGGAGGGGGTCAAAATTTCGGCCAAAAAAAAATGACAGTGTTACCCCTTATGTTTTTTTTTTTTGGACGAAATTTTGACCCCCTCCGATCTTCTTGAAACTCTGGATTCTGACAGAGGGCCACGAGACATCGACCAGCGCGCAAAAATGGAGGCTCTAGACCCTTCCAGAGCCGAGATATCGAAGGTCAAAATTTCAGCCAAAATAAAAAATGACAGTGTTACCCCTTATGTTTTTTTTTCCGGCCAAAATTTTGACCTTTGATTTCTCGGCTCTGGAAGGGTCTAGATCCTCCATTTTTGCGCGCTGGTCGATGTCTCGTGGCCCTCTGTCAGAATCCAGAGTTTCAAGAAGATCGGAGGGGGTCAAAATTTCGGCCAAAAAAAAAATGACAGTGTTACCCCTTATGTTTTTTTTTTTTTGGCCGAAATTTTGACCCCCTCCGATCTTCTTGAAACTCTGGATTCTGACAGAGGGCCATGAGACAACGACCAGCGCGCAAAAATGGAGGCTCTAGACCCTTCCAGAGCCGAGATATCGAAGGTCAAAATTTCATCCAAAATAAAAAATGACAGTGTTACCCCTTATGTTTTTTTTTTCCGGCCAAAATTTTGACCTTCGATATCTCGGCTCTGGAAGGGTCTAGAGCCTCCATTTTTGCGCGCTGGTCGATGTCTCGTGGCCCTCTGTCAGAATCCAGAGTTTCAAGAAGATCGGAGGGGGTCAAAATTTCGGCCAAAAAAAAAATGACAGTGTTACCCCTTATGTTTTTTTTTTGGCCGAAATTTTGACCCCCTCCAATCTTCTTGAAACTCTGGATTCTGACAGAGGGCCACGAGACATCGACCAGCGCGCAAAAATGGAGGCTCTAGACCCTTCCAGAGCCGAGATATCGAAGGTCAAAATTTCAGCCAAAATAAAAAATGACAGTGTTACCCCTTATGTTTTTTTTCCCGCCAAAATGTTGACCTTCGATATCTCGGCTCTGGAAGGGTCTAGAGCCTCCATTTTTGTGCGCTGGTCGATGTCTCGTGGCCTTCTGTCAGACTCCAGAGTTTCAAGAAGATCGGAGGGGTTAAAAATTTCAGCCAAAAAAAAAATGACAGTGTTACCCCTTATGTTTTTTTTTTTTGGCCGAAATTTTGACCCCCTCCGATCTTCTTGAAACTCTGGATTCTGACAGAGGGCCACGAGACATCGACCAGCGCGCAAAAATGGAGGCTCTAGACCCTTCCAGAGCCGAGATATCGAAGGTAAAAATTTCAGCCAAAATAAAAAATGACAGTGTTACCCCTTATGTTTTTTTTTCCGGCCAAAATTTTGACCTTCGATATCTCGGCTCTGGAAGGGTCTAGAGCCTCCATTTTTGCGCGCTGGTCGATGTCTCATGGCCCTCTGTCAGAATCCAGAGGTTCAAGAAGATCGGAGGGGGTCAAAATTTCGGCCAAAAAAAAAATGACAGTGTTACCCCTTATGTTTTTTTTTTTGGCTGAAATTTTGACCTTCGATATCTCGGCTCTGGAAGGGTCTAGAGCCTCCATTTTTGCGCGCTGGTCGATGTCTCGTGGCCCTCTGTCAGAATCCAGAGTTTCAAGAAGATCGGAGGGGGTAAAAATTTCGGCCAAAAAAAAAAAAAAACATAAGGGGTAACACTGTCATTTTTTTTTTTGGCCGAAATTTTGACCCCCTCCGATCTTCTTGAAACTCTGGATTCTGACAGAGGGCCACGAGACATCGACCAGCGCGCAAAAATGGAGGCTCTAGACCCTTTCAGAGCCGAGATATCGAAGGTCAAAATTTCAGCCAAAATAAAAAATGACAGTGTTACCCCTTATGTTTTTTTTCCGGCCAAAATTTTGACCTTCGATATCTCGGCTCTGGAAGGGTCTAGAGCCTCCATTTTTGCGCGCTGGTCGATGTCTCGTGGCCCTCTGTCAGAATCCAGAGTTTCAAGAAGATCGGAGGGGGTCAAAATTTCGGCCAAAAAAAAAAAATGACAGTGTTACCCCTTATGTTTTTTATTTTTGGCCGAAATTTTGACCCCCTCCGATCTTCTTGAAACTCTGGATTCTGACAGAGGGCCATGAGACATCGACCAGCGCGCAAAATGGAGGCTCTAGACCCTTCCAGAGCCGAGATATCGAAGGTCAACATTTCAGCCAAAAAAAAAAACATAAGGGGTAACACTGTCATTTTTTTTTTGGCCGAAATTTTGACCCCCTCCGATCTTCTTGAAACTCTGGATTCTGACAGAGGGCCACGAGACATCGACCAGCGCGCAAAAATGGAGGCTCTAGACCCTTCCAGATCCGAGATATCGAAGGTCAAAATTTCAGCCAAAATAAAAAATGACAGTGTTACCCCTTATGTTTTTTTTTCCGGCCAAAATTTTGACCTTCGATATCTCGGCTCTGGAAGGGTCTAGAGCCTCCATTTTTGCGCGCTGGTCGATGTCTCGTGGCCCTCTGTCAGAATCCAGTGTTTCAAGAAGATCGGAGGGGGTCAAAATTTCGGCCAAAAAAAAAATGACAGTGTTACCCCTTATGTTTTTTTTTTTTTGGCCGAAATTTTGACCCCCTCCGATCTTCTTGAAACTCTGGATTCTAACAGAGGGCCACGAGACATCGACCAGCGCGCAAAAATGGAGGCTCTAGACCCTTCCAGAGCCGAGATATCGAAGGTCAACATTTCAGCCAAAAAAAAACATAAGGGGTAACACTGTCATTTTTTTTTTGGCCGAAATTTTGACCCCCTCCGATCTTCTTGAAACTCTGGATTCTGACAGAGGGCCACGAGACATCGACCAGCGCGCAAAAATGGAGGCTCTAGACCCTTCCAGAGCCGAGATATCGAAGGTCAAAATTTGGACCCGAAAAAAAAAACATAAGGGGTAACACTGTCATTTTTTTTTTTTGGCCGAAATGTTGACCCCCTCCGATCTTCTCTTTTACTACTTACATGCATAATACTGGTTACATTCCATTAATAAAGCATTCTTGTTACAATATGTTTCTGTGTCTTTCTTATAAAACCAATAAACATTTGTTACAATATGTTTCTGTGTATTTATTATAAACAGTTTACATATAAAAACTGTATAACAGAAGACTATCTATAAAGTCTTTTACATATGGTTTCATATCAAAGCTGTTTTACATAAAAGACTGTTCTATAAAGTCTTTAGAAGCAGTTTACATATCGTTTCATATAGAAAACTGTTTTACATAAAACACTGTTCCATAAAGTCTTTACAAGCAGTTTACATATAGTTATTATAAAATGAATTGCACCATTCCAAACAACATAACAAAAAAAGACTTAGACCTGAGTGCAAAAATGGAGGCTCAAGACCCTTCCAGAGCTGAGATATGGAAACTCAAAATTTCGACCAGAAAAAAAAACAACAGTGTTACCCCTTACGTTTTTTTTTTTTTTGGGGGGGGGGGGCGAAAAATTAAGTTTCCCCAATCTTCTCAAAACTCTGGATTCTGATAGAGGGCCACGAGACTTCGACCAGCGCGCAAAAATGGAGGCTCTAGACCCTTCCATAGCCGAGATATCGAAGGTCAAAATTTGGACCAGAAAAAAAAAACATAAGGGGTAACACTGTCGTTTTTTTTTTTGGCGGAAATTTTGACCCCCTCCGATCTTCTTGAAACTCTGGATTCTGACAGAGGGCCACGAAACTTCGACCAGCGCGCAAAAATGGAGGCTCTAGACCCTTCCAGAGCCGAGATATCGAAGGTCAAAATTTGGACCTGAAAAAAAAAAAACATAAGGGGTAACACTGTCATTTTTTTTTTTTTTGGCCGAAATTTTGACCCCCTCCGATCTTCTTGAAACTCTGTTATTCTGACAGAGGGCCACGAGACTTCGACCAGCGCACAAAAATGGAGGCTCTAGACCCTTCCAGAGCCGAGATATGGAAGGTCAAAATTTGGACCCGAAAAAAAAAACATCAGGGGTAACACTGTCATTTTTTTTTTTGGCCGAAATTTTGACCCCCTCCGATCTTCTTGAAACTCTGGATTCTGATAGAGGGCCACGAGACATCGACAAGCGCGCAAAAATGGAGGCTCTAGACCCTTCCAGAGCCGAGATATCGGATGTCAAAGTTTTTACCTGAAAAAAAACATAAGGGGTAACACTGTCGTTTTTGGCCGAAATTTTGACCCCCTCCGATCTTCTTGAAACTCTGGATTCTGACAGAGGGCCACGAGACTTCGACCAGCGCGCAAAAATGGAGGCTCTAGACCCTTCCAGAGCCGAGATATCGGATGTCAAGGTTTTGACATGAAAAAAAAAACATAAGGGGTAACACTGTCGTTTTTGGCCGAAATTTTGACCCCCTCCGATCTTCTTGAAACTCTGGATTCTGACAGAGGCCCACGAGACTTCGACCAGCGCGCAAAAATGGAGGCTCTAGACCCTTCCAGAGCCGAGATATCGGATGTCAAAGTTTTGACCTGAAAAAAAACATAAGGGGTAACACTGTTGTTTTTGGCCGAAATTTTGACCCCCTCCGATCTTCTTGAAACTCTGGATTCTGACAGAGGGCCACGAGACTTCGACCAGCGCGCAAAAATGGAGGCTCTAGACCCTTCCAGAGCCGAGATATCGGATGTCAAAGTTTTGACCTGAAAAAAAAACATAAGGGGTAACACTGTCGTTTTTGGCCGAAATTTTGACCCCCTCCGATCTTCTTGAAACTCTGGATTCTGACAGAGGGCCACGAGACTTCGACCAGCGCGCAAAAATGGAGGCTCTAGACCCTTCCAGAGCCGAGATATCGGATGTCAAAGTTTTGACCTGAAAAAAAACATTAGGGGTAACACTGTCGTTTTTGGCCAAAATTTTGACCCCCTCCGATCTTCTTGAAACTCTGGATTCTGACAGAGGGCCACGAGACTTCGACCAGCGCGCAAAAATGGAGGCTCTAGACCCTTCCAGAGCCGAGATATCGGATGTCAAAGTTTTGACCTGAAAAAAAAAACATAAGGGGTAACACTGTCGTTTTTGGCCGAAATTTTGACCCCCACCGATCTTCTTGAAACTCTGGATTCTGACAGAGGGCCACGAGACTTCGACCAGCGCGCAAATATGGAGACTCTAGACCCTTCCAGAGCCGAGATATTGGATGTCAAAGTTTTGACCCGAAAAAAAAAACATAAGGGGTAACACTGTCGTTTTTGGCCGAAATTTTGACCCCCTCCGATCTTCTTGAAACTCTGGATTCTGACAGAGGGCCACGAGACTTCGACCAGCGCGCAAAAATGGAGGCTCTAGACCCTTCCAGAGCCGAGACCAGAGCCGAGATATCGAGGGTCAAAATTTTGACCAGAAAAAAAAACATAAGGGGTTACACTGTCATTTTTTTTTTTTTGGCCGAAATTTTGACCCCCTCCGATCTTCTTCAAACTCTGGATTCTGACAGAGGGCCACGAGACTTCGACCAGCGCGCAAAAATGGAGGCTCTAGACCCTTCCAGAGCCGAGATATCGAGGGTCAAAATTTTGACCAGAAAAAAAAACATAAGGGGTAACACTGTCATTTTTTTTTTTTGGCCGAAATTTTGACCCCCTCCGATCTTCTTCAAACTCTGGATTCTGACAGAGGGCCACGAGACTTCGACCAGCGCGCAAAAATGGAGGCTCTAGACCCTTCCAGAGCCGAGATATCGAAGGTCAAAATTTTGACCAGAAAAAAAAAACATAAGGGGGTTACACTGTCCATTTTTTTTTTTTGGCCGAAATTTTGACCCCCTCCGATCTTCTTCAAACTCTGGATTCTGACAGAGGGCCACAAGACTTCGACCAGCGCGCAAAAATGGAGGCTCTAGACCCTTCCAGAGCCGAGATATCGAGGGTCAAAATTTTGACCAGAAAAAAAAACATAAGGGGTAACACTGTCATTTTTTTTTTTTGCCGAAATTTTGACCCCCTCCGATCTTCTTCAAACTCTGGATTCTGACAGAGGGCCACGAGACTTTGACCAGCGCGCAAAAATGGAGGCTCTAGACCCTTCCAGAGCCGAGATATCGAAGGTCAAAATTTTGAGCAGAAAAAAAAAACATAAGGGGTTACACTGTCATTTTTTTTTTGGCCGAAATTTTGACCCCCTCCGATCTTCTTCAAACTCTGGATTCTGACAGAGGGCCACGAGACTTCGACCAGCGCGCAAAAATGGAGGCTCTAGACCCTTCCAGAGCCGAGATATCGAAGGTCAAAATTTTGAGCAGAAAAAAAAAACATAAGGGGTTACACTGTCAATTTTTTTTTTGGCCGAAATTTTGACCCCCTCCGATCTTCTTCAAACTCTGTATTCTGACAGAGGGCCACGAGACTTCGACCAGCGCGCAAAAATGGAGGCTCTAGACCCTTCCAGAGCCGAGATATCGAGGGTCAAAATTTTGACCAGAAAAAAAAACATAAGGGGTAACAGTGTCATTTTTTTTTTTTTTGGCCGAAATTTTGACCCCCTCCGATCTTCTTCAAACTCTGGATTCTGACAGAGGGCCACGAGACTTCGACCAGCGCGCAAAAATGGAGGCTCTAGACCCTTCCAGAGCCGAGATATCGAAGGTCAAAATTTTGACCAGAAAAAAAAACATAAGGGGTTACACTGTCATTTTTTTTTTTGGTTGAAATTTTGACCCCCTCCGATCTTCTTCAAACTCTGGATTCTGACAGAGGGCCACGAGACTTCGACCAGCGCGCAAAAATGGAGGCTCTAGACCCTTCCAGAGCCGAGATATCGAAGGTCAAAATTTTGACCAGAAAAAAAAAACATAAGGGGTTACACTGTCATTTTTTTTTTTTGGCCGAAATTTTGACCCCCTCCGATCTTCTTCAAACTCTGGATTCTGACAGAGGGCCACAAGACTTCGACCAGCGCGCAAAAATGGAGGCTCTAGACCCTTCCAGAGCCGAGATATCGAGGGTCAAAATTTTGACCAGAAAAAAAAAACATAAGGGGTAACACTGTCATTTTTTTTTTTTTGCCGAAATTTTGACCCCCTCCGATCTTCTTCAAACTCTGGATTCTGACAGAGGGCCACGAGACTTCGACCAGCGCGCAAAAATGGAGGCTCTAGACCCTTCCAGAGCCGAGATATCGAAGGTCAAAATTTTGAGCAGAAAAAAAAAAACATAAGGGGTTACACTGTCATTTTTTTTTTTGGCCGAAATTTTGACCCCCTCCGATCTTCTTCAAACTCTGGATTCTGACAGAGGGCCACGAGACTTCGACCAGCGCGCAAAAATGGAGGCTCTAGACCCTTCCAGAGCCGAGATATCGAAGGTCAAAATTTTGACCAGAAAAAAAAAACATAAGGGATTACACTGTCATTTTTTTTTTTTGGCCAAAATTTTGACCCCCTCCGATCTTCTTCAAACTCTGGATTCTGACAGAGGGCCACGAGACTTCGACCAGCGCGCAAAAATGGAGGCTCTAGACCCTTCCAGAGCCGAGATATCGAGGGTCAAAATTTTGACCAGAAAAAAAAACATAAGGGGTAACACTGTCATTTTTTTTTTTTTGGCCGAAATTTTGACCCCCTCCGATCTTCTTTAAACTCTGTATTCTGACAGAGGGCCACGAGACTTCGACCAGCGCGCAAAAATGGAGGCTCTAGACCCTTCCAGAGCCGAGATATCGAGGGTCAAAATTTTGACCAGAAAAAAAAACATAAGGGGTAACACTGTCATTTTTTTTTTTTTGGCCGAAATTTTGACCCCCTCCGATCTTCTTCAAACTCTGGATTCTGACAGAGGGCCACGAGACTTCGACCAGCGCGCAAAAATGGAGGCTCTAGACCCTTCCAGAGCCGAGATATCGAAGGTCAAAATTTTGACCAGAAAAAAAAACATAAGGGGTTACACTGTCATTTTTTTTTTTTGGCCGAAATTTTGACCCCCTCCGATCTTCTTCAAACTCTGGATTCTGACAGAGGGCCACGAGACTTCGACCAGCGCGCAAAAATGGAGGCTCTAGACCCTTCCAGAGCCGAGATATCGAAGGTCAAAATTTTGACCAGAAAAAAAAACATAAGGGGTTACACTGTCATTTTTTTTTTTGGCCGAAATTTTGACCCCCTCCGATCTTCTTCAAACTGTGGATTCTGACAGAGGGCCACGAGACTTCGACCAGCGCGCAAAAATGGAGGCTCTAGACCCTTCCAGAGCCGAGATATCGAGGGTCAAAATTTTGACCAGAAAAAAAAACATAAGGGGTAACACTGTCATTTTTTTTTTTTGGCCGAAATTTTGACCCCCTCCGATCTTCTTCAAACTCTGGATTCTGACAGAGGGCCACGAGACTTCGACCAGCGCGCAAAAATGGAGGCTCTAGACCCTTCCAGAGCCGAGATATCGAAGGTCAAAATTTTGACCAGAAAAAAAACATAAGGGGTTACACTGTCATTTTTTTTTTTGGCCGAAATTTTGACCCCCTCCGATCTTCTTCAAACTCTGGATTCTGACAGAGGGCCACGAGACTTCGACCAGCGCGCAAAAATGGAGGCTCTAGACCCTTCCAGAGCCGAGATATCGAGGGTCAAAATTTTGACCAGAAAAAAAAAACATAAGGGGTAACACTGTCATTTTTTTTTTTTTTGCCGAAATTTTGACCCCCTCCGATCTTCTTCAAACTCTGGATTCTGACAGAGGGCCACGAGACTTCGACCAGCGCGCAAAAATGGAGGCTCTAGACCCTTCCAGAGCCGAGATATCGAAGGTCAAAATTTTGAGCAGAAAAAAAAAACATAAGGGGTTACACTGTCATTTTTTTTTTGGCCGAAATTTTGACCCCCTCCGATCTTCTTCAAACTCTGGATTCTGACAGAGGGCCACGAGACTTCGACCAGCGCGCAAAAATGGAGGCTCTAGACCCTTCCAGAGCCGAGATATCGAAGGTCAAAATTTTTACCAGAAAAAAAAACATAAGGGGTTACACTGTCATTTTTTTTTTTTGGCCAAAATTTTGACCCCCTCCGATCTTCTTCAAACTCTGGATTCTGACAGAGGGCCACGAGACTTCGACCAGCGCGCAAAAATGGAGGCTCTAGACCCTTCCAGAGCCGAGATATCGAAGGTCAAAATTTTGACCAGAAAAAAAAAAACATAAGGGGTTACACTGTCATTTTTTTTTTTGGCCAAAATTTTGACCCCCTCCGATCTTCTTTAAACTCTGGATTCTGACAGAGGGCCACGAGACTTCGACCAGCGCGCAAAAATGGAGGCTCTAGACCCTTCCAAAGCCGAGATATCGAAGGTCAAAATTTTGACCAGAAAAAAAAACATAAGGGGTTACATTGTCAATTTTTTGGCCGAAATTTTGACCCCCTCCGATCTTCTTCAAACTCTGTATTCTGACAGAGGGCCACGAGACTTCGACCAGCGCGCAAAAATGGAGGCTCTAGACCCTTCCAGAGCCGAGATATCGAGGGTCAAAATTTTGACCAGAAAAAAAAACATAAGGGGTAACACTGTCATTTTTTTTTTTTTGGCCGAAATTTTGACCCCCTCCGATCTTCTTCAAACTCTGGATTCTGACAGAGGGCCACGAGACTTCGACCAGCGCGCAAAAATGGAGGCTCTAGACCCTTCCAGAGCCGAGATATCGAAGGTCAAAATTTTGACCAGAAAAAAAAACATAAGGGGTTACACTGTCATTTTTTTTTTTTGGCCGAAATTTTGACCCCCTCCGATCTTCTTCAAACTCTGGATTCTGACAGAGGGCCACGAGACTTCGACCAGCGCGCAAAAATGGAGGCTCTAGACCCTTCCAGAGCCGAGATATCGAAGGTCAAAATTTTGACCAGAAAAAAAAACATAAGGGGTTACACTGTCATTTTTTTTTTTTTGGCCGAAATTTTGACCCCCTCCGATCTTCTTCAAACTGTGGATTCTGACAGAGGGCCACGAGACTTCGACCAGCGCGCAAAAATGGAGGCTCTAGACCCTTCCAGAGCCGAGATATCGAGGGTCAAAATTTTGACCAGAAAAAAAAACATAAGGGGTAACACTGTCATTTTTTTTTTTTTGGCCGAAATTTTGACCCCCTCCGATCTTCTTCAAACTCTGGATTCTGACAGAGGGCCACGAGACTTCGACCAGCGCGCAAAAATGGAGGCTCTAGACCCTTCCAGAGCCGAGATATCGAGGGTCAAAATTTTGACCAGAAAAAAAAACATAAGGGGTAACACTGTCATTTTTTTTTTTTGGCCGAAATTTTGACCCCCTCCGATCTTCTTCAAACTCTGGATTCTGACAGAGGGCCACGAGACTTCGACCAGCGCGCAAAAATGGAGGCTCTAGACCCTTCCAGAGCCGAGATATCGAAGGTCAAAATTTTGACCAGAAAAAAAAAACATAAGGGGTTACACTGTCATTTTTTTTTTGGCCAAAATTTTGACCCCCTCCGATCTTCTTCAAACTCTGGATTCTGACAGAGGGCCACGAGACTTCGACCAGCGCGCAAAAATGGAGGCTCTAGACCCTTCCAGAGCCGAGATATCGAAGGTCAAAATTTTGACCAGAAAAAAAAAAACATAAGGGGTTACACTGTCATTTTTTTTTTTTTTGGCCAAAATTTTGACCCCCTCCGATCTTCTTCAAACTCTGGATTCTGACAGAGGGCCACGAGACTTCGACCAGCGCGCAAAAATGGAGGCTCTAGACCCTTCCAGAGCCGAGATATCGAGGGTCAAAATTTTGACCAGAAAAAAAAACATAAGGGGTAACAGTGTCATTTTTTTTTTTTGGCCGAAATTTTGACCCCCTCCGATCTTCTTCAAACTCTGGATTCTGACAGAGGGCCACGAGACTTCGACCAGCGCGCAAAAATGGAGGCTCTAGACCCTTCCAGAGCCGAGATATCGAAGGTCAAAATTTTGACCAGAAAAAAAAACATAAGGGGTTACACTGTCATTTTTTTTTTTTGGTTGAAATTTTGACCCCCTCCGATCTTCTTCAAACTCTGGATTCTGACAGAGGGCCACGAGACTTCGACCAGCGCGCAAAAATGGAGGCTCTAGACCCTTCCAGAGCCGAGATATCGAAGGTCAAAATTTTGACCAGAAAAAAAAACATAAGGGGTTACACTGTCATTTTTTTTTTGGTCGAAATTTTGACCCCCTCCGATCTTCTTCAAACTCTGGATTCTGACAGAGGGCCACGAGACTTCGACCAGCGCGCAAAAATGGAGGCTCTAGACCCTTCCAGAGCCGAGATATCGAAGGTCAAAATTTTGACCAGAAAAAAAAACATAAGGGGTTACACTGTCATTTTTTTTTTTTTGGTCGAAATTTTGACCCCCTCCGATCTTCTTCAAACTCTGGATTCTGACAGAGGGCCACGAGACTTCGACCAGCGCGCAAAAATGGAGGCTCTAGACCCTTCCAGAGCCGAGATATCGAAGGTCAAAATTTTGACCAGAAAAAAAAACATAAGGGGTTACACTGTCATTTTTTTTTTTTTGGCCGAAATTTTGACCCCCTCCGATCTTCTTCAAACTCTGGATTCTGACAGAGGGCCACGAGACTTCGACCAGCGCGCAAAAATGGAGGCTCTAGACCCTTCCAGAGCCGAGATATCGAGGGTCAAAATTTTGACCAGAAAAAAAAAAACATAAGGGGTAACACTGTCATTTTTTTTTTTTTGGCCGAAATTTTGACCCCCTCCGATCTTCTTCAAACTCTGGATTCTGACAGAGGGCCACGAGACTTCGACCAGCGCGCAAAAATGGAGGCTCTAGACCCTTCCAGAGCCGAGATATCGAAGGTCAAAATTTTGACCAGAAAAAAAAACATAAGGGGTTACACTGTCATTTTTTTTTTGGCCGAAATTTTGACCCCCTCCGATCTTCTTCAAACTCTGGATTCTGACAGAGGGCCACGAGACTTCGACCAGCGCGCAAAAATGGGGGCTCTAGACCCTTCCAGAGCCGAGATATCGAAGGTCAAAATTTTGACCAGAAAAAAAAACATAAGGGGTTACACTGTCATTTTTTTTTTTGGCCGAAATTTTGACCCCCTCCGATCTTCTTCAAACTCTGGATTCTGACAGAGGGCCACGAGACTTCGACCAGCGCGCAAAAATGGAGGCTCTAGACCCTTCCAGAGCCGAGATATCGAAGGTCAAAATTTTGACCAGAAAAAAAAACATAAGGGGTTACACTGTCATTTTTTTTTTTTGGCCGAAATTTTGACCCCCTCCGATCTTCTTCAAACTCTGGATTCTGACAGAGGGCCACGAGACTTCGACCAGCGCGCAAAAATGGAGGCTCTAGACCCTTCCAGAGCCGAGATATCGAAGGTCAAAATTTTGAGCAGAAAAAAAAACATAAGGGGTTACACTGTCATTTTTTTTTTTGGCCAAAATTTTGACCCCCTCCGATCTTCTTCAAACTCTGGATTCTGACAGAGGTCCACGAGACTTCGACCAGCGCGCAAAAATGGAGGCTCTAGACCGTTCCAGAGCCGAGATATCGAGGGTCAAAATTTTGACCAGAAAAAAAAAAACATAAGGGGTAACACTGTCATTTTTTTTTTGGCCGAAATTTTGACCCCCTCCGATCTTCTTCAAACTCTGGATTCTGACAGAGGGCCACGAGACTTCGACCAGCGCGCAAAAATGGAGGCTCTAGACCCTTCCAGAGCCGAGATATCGAAGGTCAAAATTTTGACCAGAAAAAAAAACATAAGGGGTTACACTGTCATTTTTTTTTTTGGTCGAAATTTTGACCCCCTCCGATCTTCTTCAAACTCTGGATTCTGACAGAGGGCCACGAGACTTCGACCAGCGCGCAAAAATGGAGGCTCTAGACCCTTCCAGAGCCGAGATATCGAGGGTCAAAATTTTGACCAGAAAAAAAAACATAAGGGGTAACACTGTCATTTTTTTTTTTTGGCCGAAATTTTGACCCCCTCCGATCTTCTTCAAACTCTGGATTCTGACAGAGGGCCACGAGACTTCGACCAGCGCGCAAAAATGGAGGCTCTAGACCCTTCCAGAGCCGAGATATCGAAGGTCAAAATTTTGACCAGAAAAAAAAAACATAAAGGGGTTACACTGTCATTTTTTTTTTGGCCAAAATTTTGACCCCCTCCGATCTTCTTCAAACTCTGGATTCTGACAGAGGGCCCCGAGACTTCGACCAGCGCGCAAAATTGGAGGCTCTAGACCCTTCCAGAGCCGAGATATCGAAGGTCAAAATTTTGACCAGAAAAAAAAAAACATAAAGGGGTTACACTGTCATTTTTTTTTTTTTGGCCAAAATTTTGACCCCCTCCGATCTTCTTCAAACTCTGGATTCTGACAGAGGGCCACGAGACTTCGACCAGCGCGCAAAAATTGAGGCTCTAGACCCTTCCAGAGCCGAAATATCGAAGGTCAAAATTTTGACCAGAAAAAAAAACATAAGGGGTTACACTGTCATTTTTTTTTTTTGGCCAAAATTTTGACCCCCTCCGATCTTCTTCAAACTCTGGATTCTGACAGAGGGCCACGAGACTTCGACCAGCGCGCAAAAATGGAGGCTCTAGACCCTTCCAGAGCCGAGATATCGAAGGTCAAAATTTTGACCAGAAAAAAAAAACATAAGGGGTTACACTGTCATTTTTTTTTGGCCGAAATTTTGACCCCCTCCGATCTTCTTCAAACTCTGGATTCTGACAGAGGGCCACGAGACTTCGACCAGCGCGCAAAAATGGAGGCTCTAGACCCTTCCAGAGCCGAGATATCGAAGGTCAAAATTTTGACCAGAAAAAAAAACATAAGGGGTTACACTGTCATTTTTTTTTTTTTGGTCGAAATTTTGACCCCCTCCGATCTTCTTCAAACTCTGGATTCTGACAGAGGGCCACGAGACTTCGACCAGCGCGCAAAAATGGAGGCTCTAGACCCTTCCAGAGCCGAGATATCGAAGGTCAAAATTTTGACCAGAAAAAAAAACATAAGGGGTTACACTGTCATTTTTTTTTTGGCCAAAATTTTGACCCCCTCCTATCTTCTTCAAACTCTGGATTCTGACAGAGGGCCACGAGACTTCGACCAGCGCGCAAAAATGGAGGCTCTAGACCCTTCCAGAGCCGAGATATCGAAGGTCAAAATTTTGACCAGAAAAAAAAACATAAGGGGTTACACTGTCATTTTTTTTTTTTTGGCCAAAATTTTGACCCCCTCCGATCTTCTTCAAACTCTGGATTCTGACAGAGGGCCACGAGACTTCGACCAGCGCGCAAAAATGGAGGCTCTAGACCCTTCCAGAGCCGAGATATCGAAGGTCAAAATTTTGACCAGAAAAAAAAAACATAAGGGGTTACACTGTCATTTTTTTTTTTGGCTGAAATTTTGACCCCCTCCGATCTTCTTCAAACTCTGGATTCTGATAGAGGGCCACGAGACTTCGACCAGCGCGCAAAAATGGAGGCTCTAGAGCCTTCCAGAGCCGAGATATCGAAGGTCAAAATTTTGACCAGAAAAAAAAACATAAGGGGTTACACTGTCATTTTTTTTTTGGCCGAAATTTTGACCCCCTCCGATCTTCTTCAAACTCTGGATTCTGACAGAGGGCCACGAGACTTCGACCAGCGCGCAAAAATGGAGGCTCTAGACCCTTCCAGAGCCGAGATATCGAGGGTCAAAATTTTGACCAGAAAAAAAAACATAAGGGGTAACACTGTCATTTTTTTTTTTTGGCCGAAATTTTGACCCCCTCCGATCTTCTTCAAACTCTGGATTCTGACAGAGGGCCATGAGACTTCAAACAGCGCGCAAAAATGGAGGCTCTAGACCCTTCCAGAGCCGAGATATCGAAGGTCAAAATTTTGACCAGAAAAAAAAACATAAGGGGTTACACTGTCATTTTTTTTTTTGGCCGAAATTTTGACCCCCTCCGATCTTCTTCAAACTCTGGATTCTGACAGAGGGCCACGAGACTTCGACCAGCACGCAAAAATGGAGGCTCTAGACCCTTCCAGAGCCGAGATATCGAAGGTCAAAATTTTGACCAGAAAAAAAAACATAAGGGGTTACACTGTCATTTTTTTTTTTGGCCGAAATTTTGACCACCTCCGATCTTCTTCAAACTCTGGATTCTGACAGAGGGCCACGAGACTTCGACCAGCGCGCAAAAATGGAGGCTCTAGACCCTTCCAGAGCCGAGATATCGAAGGTCAAAATTTTGACCAGAAAAAAAAACATAAGGGGTTACACTGTCATTTTTTTTTTTGGCCGAAATTTTGACCCCCTCCGATCTTCTTCAAACTCTGGATTCTGACAGAGGGCCACGAGACTTCGACCAGCGCGCAAAAATGGAGGCTCTAGACCCTTCCAGAGCCGAGATATCGAAGGTCAAAATTTTGACCAGAAAAAAAAAACATAAGGGGTTACACTGTCATTTTTTTTTTTGGCCGAAATTTTGACCCCCTCCGATCTTCTTCAAACTCTGGATTCTGACAGAGGGCCACGAGACTTCGACCAGCGCGCAAAAATGGAGGCTCTAGACCCTTCCAGAGCCGAGATATCGAAGGTCAAAATTTTGACCAGAAAAAAAATATAAGGGGTTACACTGTCATTTTTTTTTTTTGGCCGAAATTTTGACCCCCTCCGATCTTCTTCAAACTCTGGATTCTGACAGAGGGCCACGAGACTTCGACCAGCGCGCAAAAATGGAGGCTCTAGACCCTTCCAGAGCCGAGATATCGAGGGTCAAAATTTTGACCAGAAAAAAAAACATAAGGGGTTACACTGTCATTTTTTTTTTTTGGCCGAAATTTTGACCCCCTCCGATCTTCTTCAAACTCTGGATTCTGACAGAGGGCCACGAGACTTCGACCAGCGCGCAAAAATGGAGGCTCTAGACCCTTCCAGAGCCGAGATATCGAAGGTCAAAATTTTGACCAGAAAAAAAACATAAGGGGTTACACTGTCATTTTTTTTTTTTTGGCCGAAATTTTGACCCCCTCCGATCTTCTTCAAACTCTGGATTCTGACAGAGGGCCACGAGACTTCGACCAGCGCGCAAAAATGGAGGCTCTAGACCCTTCCAGAGCCGAGATATCGAAGGTCAAAATTTTGACCAGAAAAAAAAAACATAAGGGGTTACACTGTCATTTTTTTTTTTTGGCCGAAATTTTGACCCCCTCCGATCTTCTTCAAACTCTGGATTCTGACAGAGGGCCATAAGACTTCGACCAGCGCGCAAAAATGGAGGCTCTAGACCCTTCCAGAGCCGAGATATCGAGGGTCAAAATTTTGACCAGAAAAAAAAAACATAAGGGGTAACACTGTCATTTTTTTTTTTTGCCGAAATTTTGACCCCCTCCGATCTTCTTCAAACTCTGGATTCTGACAGAGGGCCACGAGACTTCGACCAGCGCGCAAAAATGGAGGCTCTAGACCCTTCCAGAGCCGAGATATCGAAGGTCAAAATTTTGAGCAGAAAAAAAAAACATAAGGGGTAACACTGTCATTTTTTTTTTTGGCCGAAATTTTGACCCCCTCCGATCTTCTTCAAACTCTGGATTCTGACAGAGGGCAGCGCGCAAAAATGGAGGCTCTAGACCCTTCCAGAGCCGAGATATCGAAGGTCAAAATTTTGACCAGAAAAAAAAAACATAAGGTGTTACACTGTCATTTTTTTTTTTGGCCAAAATTTTGTCCCCCTCCGATCTTCTTCAAACTCTGTATTCTGACAGAGGGCCACGAGACTTCGACCAGGCGCGCAAAAATGGAGGCTCTAGACCCTTCCAGAGCCGAGATATCGAGGGTCAAAATTTTGACCAGAAAAAAAAACATAAGGGGTAACACTGTCATTTTTTTTTTTGCCGAAATTTTGACCCCCTCCGATCTTCTTCAAACTCTGTATTCTGACAGAGGGCCACGAGACTTCGACCAGCGCGCAAAAATGGAGGCTCTAGACCCTTCCAGAGCCGAGATATCGAGGGTCAAAATTTTGACCAGAAAAAAACAACATAAGGGGTAACACTGTCATTTTTTTTTTTTTGGCCGAAATTTTGACCCCCTCCGATCTTCTTCAAACTCTGGATTCTGACAGAGGGCCACGAGACTTCGACCAGCGCGCAAAAATGGAGGCTCTAGACCCTTCCAGAGCCGAGATATCGAAGGTCAAAATTTTGACCAGAAAAAAAAACATAAGGGGTTACACTGTCATTTTTTTTTTTGGCCGAAATTTTGACCCCCTCCGATCTTCTTCAAACTCTGGATTCTGACAGAGGGCCACGAGACTTCGACCAGCGCGCAAAAATGGAGGCTCTAGACCCTTCCAGAGCCGAGATATCGAAGGTCAAAATTTTGACCAGAAAAAAAAACATAAGGGGTTACACTGTCATTTTTTTTTTGGCCGAAATTTTGACCCCCTCCGATCTTCTTCAAACTGTGGATTCTGACAGAGGGCCACGAGACTTCGACCAGCGCGCAAAAATGGAGGCTCTAGACCCTTCCAGAGCCGAGATATTGAGGGTCAAAATTTTGACCAGAAAAAAAAACATAAGGGGTAACACTGTCATTTTTTTTTTTTGGCCGAAATTTTGACCCCCTCCGATCTTCTTCAAACTCTGGATTCTGACAGAGGGCCACGAGACTTCGACCAGCGCGCAAAAAATGGAGGCTCTAGACCCTTCCAGAGCCGAGATATCGAAGGTCAAAATTTTGACCAGAAAAAAAACATAAGGGGTTACACTGTCATTTTTTTTTTTGGCCGAAATTTTGACCCCCTCCGATCTTCTTCAACTCTGGATTCTGACAGAGGGCTACGAGACTTTCGACCAGCGCGCAAAAATGGAGGCTCTAGACCCTTCCAGAGCCGAGAATATCGAGGGTCAAAATTTTGACCAGAAAAAAAAAACATAAGGGGTAACACTGTCATTTTTTTTTTTTTTTTGCCGAAATTTTGACCCCCTCCGATCTTCTTCAAACTCTGGATTCTGACAGAGGGCCACGAGACTTCGACCAGCGCGCAAAAATGGAGGCTCTAGACCCTTCCAGAGCCGAGATATCGAAGGTCAAAATTTTGAGCAGAAAAAAAAAACATAAGGGGTTACACTGTCATTTTTTTTTTTTGGCCGAAATTTTGACCCCCTCCGATCTTCTTCAAACTCTGGATTCTGACAGAGGGCCACGAGACTTCGACCAGCGCGCAAAAATGGAGGCTCTAGACCCTTCCAGAGCCGAGATATCGAAGGTCAAAATTTTGACCAGAAAAAAAAAAACATAAGGGGTTACACTGTCATTTTTTTTTTTTTTGGCCAAAATTTTGACCCCCCTCCGATCTTCTTCAAACTCTGGATTCTGACAGAGGGCCACGAGACTTCGACCAGCGCGCAAAAATGGAGGCTCTAGACCCTTCCAGAGCCGAGATATCGAAGGTCAAAATTTGACCAGAAAAAAAAAACATAAGGGGTTACACTGTCATTTTTTTTTTTTTGGCCAAAATTTTGACCCCCTCCGATCTTCTTCAAACTCTGGATTCTGACAGAGGGCACGAGACTTCGACCAGCGCGCAAAAATGGAGGCTCTAGACCCTTCCAGAGCCGAGATATCGAAGGTCAAAATTTTGACCAGAAAAAAAAAACATAAGGGGTTACACTGTCATTTTTTTTTTTGGCCGAAATTTTGACCCCCTCCGATCTTCTTCAAACTCTGGATTCTGACAGAGGGCCACGAGACTTCGACCAGCGCGCAAAAATGGAGGCTCTAGACCCTTCCAGAGCCGAGATATCGAAGGTCAAAATTTTGACCAGAAAAAAAAAACATAAGGGGTTTACACTGTCATTTTTTTTTTTTGGCCGAAATTTTGACCCCCTCCGATCTTCTTCAAACTCTGGATTCTGACAGAGGGCCACGAGACTTCGACCAGCGCGCAAAAAATGGAGGCTCTAGACCCTTCCAGAGCCGAGATATCGAGGGTCAAAATTTGACCAGAAAAAAAAACATAAGGGGTAACACTGTCATTTTTTTTTCTTTTTGGCCGAAATTTTGACCCCCTCCGATCTTCTTCAAACTCTGGATTCTGACAGAGGGCCACGAGACTTCGACCAGCGCGCAAAAATGGAGGCTCTAGACCCTTCCAGAGCCGAGATATCGAGGTCAAAATTTTGACCAGAAAAAAAAACATAAGGGGTAACACTGTCATTTTTTTTTTTTGGCCGAAATTTTGACCCCCTCCGATCTTCTTCAAACTCTGGATTCTGACAGAGGGCCACGAGACTTCGACCAGCGCGCAAAAATGGAGGCTCTAGACCCTTCCAGAGCCGAGATATCGAAGGTCAAAATTTTGACCAGAAAAAAAAAACATAAGGGGTTACACTGTCATTTTTTTTTTTTGGCCGAAATTTTGACCCCCTTCCGATCTTCTTCAAACTCTGGATTCTGACAGAGGGCCACAAGACTTCGACCAGCGCGCAAAAATGGAGGCTCTAGACCCTTCCAGAGCCGAGATATCGAGGGTCAAAATTTTGACCAGAAAAAAAAAACATAAGGGGTAACACTGTCATTTTTTTTTTTTGGCCGAAATTTTGACCCCCTCCGATCTTCTTCAAACTCTGGATTCTGACAGAGGGCCACGAGACTTCGACCAGCGCGCAAAAATGGAGGCTCTAGACCCTTCCAGAGCCGAGATATCGAAGGTCAAAAATTTTGACCAGAAAAAAAAAACATAAGGGGTTACACTGTCATTTTTTTTTTTTGGCCGAAATTTTGACCCCCTCCGTATCTTCTTCAAACTCTGGATCTGACAGAGGGCCACGAGACTTCGACCAGCGCGCAAAAATGGAGGCTCTAGACCCTTCCAGAGCCGAGATATCGAAGGTCAAAATTTTGACCAGAAAAAAAAAACATAAGGGGTTACACTGTCATTTTTTTTTTTTGGCCGAAATTTTGACCCCCCTCCGATCTTCTTCAAACTCTGGATTCTGACAGAGGGCCACGAGACTTCGACCAGCGCGCAAAAATGGAGGCTCTAGACCCTTCCAGAGCCGAGATATCGAAGGTCAAAATTTTGACCAGAAAAAAAAAACATAAGGGGTTACACTGTCATTTTTTTTTTTTGGCCAAAATTTTGACCCCCTCCGATCTTCTTCAAACTCTGGATTCTGACAGAGGGCCACGAGACTTCGACCAGCGCGCAAAAATGGAGGCTCTAGACCCTTCCAGAGCCGAGATATCGAAGGGTCAAAATTTTGACCAGAAAAAAAAACATAAGGGGTTACACTGTCAATTTTTTTTTTTGGCCGAAATTTTGACCCCCTCCGATCTTCTTCAAACTCTGTATTCTGACAGAGGGCCACGAGACTTCGACCAGCGCGCAAAAATGGAGGCTCTAGACCCTTCCAGAGCCGAGATATCGAGGGTCAAAATTTTGACCAGAAAAAAAAAACATAAGGGGGTAACACTGTCATTTTTTTTTTTTTGGCCGAAATTTTGACCCCCTCCGATCTTCTTCAAACTCTGGATTCTGACAGAGGGCCACGAGACTTCGACCAGCGCGCAAAAATGGAGGCTCTAGACCCTTCCAGAGCCGAGATATCGAAGGTCAAAATTTTGACCAGAAAAAAAAAACATAAGGGGTTACACTGTCATTTTTTTTTTTTGGCCGAAATTTTGACCCCCTCCGATCTTCTTCAAACTCTGGATTCTGACAGAGGGCCACAGAGACTTCGACCAGCGCGCAAAAATGGAGGCTCTAGACCCTTCCAGAGCCGAGATATCGAGGGTCAAAATTTTGACCAGAAAAAAAAAAACATAAGGGGTAACACTGTCATTTTTTTTTTTTTTTGCGAAATTTTGACCCCTCCGATCTTCTTCAAACTCTGGATTCTGACAGAGGGCCACGAGACTTCGACCAGCGCGCAAAAATGGAGGCTCTAGACCCTTCCAGAGCCGAGATATCGAGGGTCAAAATTTTGACCAGAAAAAAAAAACATAAGGGGGTAACACTGTCATTTTTTTTTTTTTGCCGAAATTTTGACCCCCTCCGATCTTCTTTAAACTCTGTATTCTGACAGAGGGCCACGAGACTTCGACCAGCGCGCAAAAATGGAGGCTCGAGACCCTTCCAGAGCCGAGATATCGAGGGTCAAAATTTTGACCAGAAAAAAAAAAGCATAAGGGGTAACACTGTCATTTTTTTTTTTTTGGCCGAAATTTTGACCCCCTCCGATCTTCTTCAAACTCTGGATTCTGACAGAGGGCCACGAGACTTCGACCAGCGCGCAAAAATGGAGGCTCTAGACCCTTCCAGAGCCGAGATATCGA